>OW443330.2:27405800-28729100 GCA_937001555.2 Hypsopygia costalis
AAATATTAGCATTCTGCACTTCTTCTCTAATAAACTATAAGTGTGCGAAATTTCATACTGCTCCGTCCGCGCAATTTTCATGAAAAGGTGTACAAAGTTTTTGCTTCACGTATTAATATATATATATTACTGAAAACTTTACATTGTAGACCAGTGTTCCACAAGTGTGTGCCGCAGCACACTGGTGTACCGTGGTCATTAATTGGTGTGCCTCGGAAAAATAAGGTTATCTCTATATAAAGCTACATCGACGGATAGAAGAAAAATACTTACACAAATAAAAACTTGTTTAATATATTTAAGGTACACATTAAATATAGTAAATAAGTTTTCATTTGTACCGGGAAAGGAACATCTAGGAAAATAAAACATTTTGGAGGTACACCTCCAAATTTTTTTATGTAAGATGTACCTTAGACACAAAAAGTATACGGAACACTGTTGTAGACCATGCCAGAGTTCACTCACCGGCTAGTAGGCGTTACACCAGTCGTATCATTAACAATGGTCTCGCACTGCATCATAGCACGCTCCACTGTGCGCTTGTGACTCGCCTCTAGTTTACACCTGTTCAGTAGAGCAGCCACACGCGTCGGCCACGGCCCCTTCTTCTGAGATAAGATCGCCTCGATATACGGCTGGAGTTCCTCGGCCATCAAGTCATCTTTAGGCTGAGATTTTTGAATGTGTTGCCTGGAATAAATAATTTTGTATTTTATTGCAATTTATGATAGGTAGATACATATACAGAAGACTTTCGAAAACTTTGAATCGAATAGACTAAAATCTGTTAAAATTACACCCTGTACTGTTAAGTTTTATTGCATCAAACTTGATAAATTAAATGAGAGTACTTTCCCTCCAGGTGGCATTACAAGTTTCCACCCTGTATAGTAATTTATTTCCTAAAACAAGGTAGTAGATAAGGTGTTACAAACTTTGGTTTGATCAAACATGTTCTGCCTATATTTGCAATAGCGTGAGAATATTTACAATACAATACAGTCAGATGCAACTGAAAATAGTTAAATGTAAAATTTTAGTGAATGTCCTTTTACTGATAAACTGAGTGGAAAATAGGCAATCGTTTCTCAATTATCTGGGCAGCAAATAAAGCTTAAGAGGACTAGTACTGCGAAACTAGTGTTTTTTATCAGATGGAAAGTAATCACAACAGCCCATAGAAATCAGCAACACCGAGCAGCGATCCGTTACCAGCCTTTTACGGAAACATTGACTCTGTTCTTGAAGACTCCCAAATCATATTTATTTGGGAATACAGCTGAGGGAAGTTGATTCCACAATTTCACAGTTCGTGGTACAAAATGTCTTAAAAAGTGTATTGTGGTAGATTGCCAATTATCAAGATGATATTGATGAAATTTAAATTTATGGAGAGTTGTAGATAGTGGATATCAGCGGCAGGTATGCAAAATGAAAAGCTGTAAACGACCATTTGTGATGTAAAAAATACTTCATACTCTTTGTGAGCATAATAATGTTTATATATATTTTTTTATACATAGTCTATGAACTATGATTTTAATTTTTTATTTTATTTAAGTGGTGGCGCTAGTTTCGCATTATTAGTCGCCTTAATATTATATTTGTAAACAGGCAACAATGAAATAATAATTATTACACAATCAATAAGCACAGCGTCTGCTCCAAACTTGGTAAATCGGATTGGTTGATTTCCTCATTGTATTGAATTTGGTTCAACCTCACATCATCCTGCAATTCAATTTGTGGAGGCAGTTCCGACGAGCCGTGGCTCTCCTCAGCAGATGGACGTTCGACACTTGGGTCCAATTCACTGCAGAGAGCCAATTGAGCCAAATGCTCTTGGTACTTGGTTCTCTTGCCCAACATGCCTAAAACAAACGATAAACATGCAATATAGTAATGCTAATAAAACATACTCCAAGATAGGTGTTTGCTCAAAATTAATCTAATCAAATAAACCAAAAGTAATCATGTTGTTCTGGACTATAAAATTAACTGTATAAGTGGGGTGTAAAAGGTTCATCAACATCTTTAAACCAAAGGCAACCTTCCTTGCAGGCAGTGCACCCTGCTGACTGAAAACAAGGCTCTGGCGAAAAGACAGGTAGGGCGTCCCATATGTTGTAAGCTGCCGGCCTGGGAAAATACCTGCACCTAACAGAATACTGTAGCCAAATAACATATTTTAGGGTTGTTCTGTTCCTATGAGTAAAGTTACCAGAAAGGAAGGTGGCGGCGCGCGAGCGATGTAATGTAACGGTGTGGTAATCGCTTCAAATGAGATGGGCCATAATATGGCCATATTATGCTTGTCTGCCATCTGACGTAGTATAAAAAAAATATCTACAGATTTTGTGTATTGATAGATTATTAAATTTACGGAAAGTTTCAGTATGATAAAACATTAACTACCTGTTAGTTCTAACCTCAATCCAGAAAAGTCTTTAGCCTTAAGTAAATATTCTTCAACTTTATGTATCCTAGCATAGATGCAAAAAGCTTGAGCAATTTCCAAACAGAGTAACATCTGCAATCTCCTCTGATCATTCAGAGTTTGAACTTGATTTGATAGTTTTGCCATGAGCAGTTCCAATTCTGAATAAATGGTTGCACTTGTCTCCTCTAGTGTTCTTTGATGCACTACTTTTGCTCGGAAATTCCACCAAAGGTACAACTGAAAGCCAATATTTAACAATTTTTAATCAAATTAATATAAGAAAGTGGTATGCACAATTAAGTTAATTTCAAGGACTAGTTGCAGTGCATGTGTAACTAATTCTGTTAAATTAATAGTGTCTAATCAACTGTATTGTTAGTATTATTAATAGTATCGTGGAATCAACTGTATTGTTAGTATTAATAGTGTTGTGGAATCAACTGTATTGTTAGTATTAATAGTGTCGTGGAATCAACTGTATTGTTAGTATTAATAGTGTCGTGGAATCAACTGTATTGTTAGTATTAATAGTGTCGTGGAATCAACTGTATTGTTAGTATTATGGCTCTGTCCACATCGTTGCCTCATTTTGCAGTAAAAAATTAATAGTGTTGTGGAATCAACTGTATTGTTAGTATTTTGCCGCTGTCCGCATTGTTGCCTCTTTTTGCAGTAAAAAATTAATAGTGTCGTGGAATCAACTGTATTGTTAGTATTATGGCTCTGTCCGCATTGTTGCCTCATTTGGCAGTAAAAAATGTTGTTATAGTGACGTTATTAGTTATTTTTTATGTTATCCCTTTAGTTCGCAATAGAAATTGTGGTAAAAATTGCTGTTGTTTTTTAACTATTCGATCTATGAATGTCATAAATTACTTAAAAAAAATAAAAAATAAAATCTGTAAATAACATTTTTTTGGAAACTGGATGTTTAAAATACATAACATTGCGAAGTAGCTAATGTTTAAATATTAAAAATTTATGTTACGTATTCTTAACTTTGCGAAATGCACAGGAAACGAAAAATAACATTTCTACGGTTGTTTTTATTACATTTTTTTATTAGTTTAAGAAAATTATAAAGGGAATAATTGCAGACAGTACATAGAATATTTATGAAACATTTTTAAACTGTTGCGCTTCCTTAATTCCAGAATTCCTCACGATTAACAGTTATAGACTTCAGTTTTTTTACAAGGTGTACCTATAAATTCGTATTTTGAATAATCAAATCAATAACGTCTAAAAAAATCGTAAAAGTAATCGGATGGCGACTTTGAATCAGAACCAAATTCAATAAAAGTAATTTCTTCTAGTATTACACGATTTTAAAATTTACCGCTTTCCCATCACAATCCAATGGTTTTCAAACAAACGGTTTATTTATCTTTATCAACAATGTTGTTAAAGGATTAAATTTGTTTTTTGAACGTGTTTTCTTGGTAACACTAAAAACTACAGGACTTGATGGATCAGACAAAACATAAGATACAGCTTGGGTAGCAAGTAAATCTTGCGGTAAGATTTGTTTCGCGAGGACCTGACAAATAGATGGAGTGGGTGGTACCAGATCTTCAGGCAACACGGTATCATATAAATCCTCCAAAATGTTAAGTCGTTTAGATGAAGAATTGAAAAATCGAGGTTCAAAGTTATAATCATTATCGTCATTTGTCATATTTTCCCTATCATTTCCTGATATGCTACTATTCCTAGAAGAAGTATCACACGGTGGTGTAAGTGCCAGAATCTTCTTTACACGTTCTAATTGCAGGTTATGCTACAACAAAATAAAGCTAACAATCATGAAAAGACCCTCCAACACCAAATTTACCGAAATAAAAAGCCATTATGTACATCCCTTATCATTTCGCAATGTTAGTTATTCTTTACATTCTTATCCTCATCTCAATCATCGGTATCTTCGCAATGTTAACTATAGCTAACATTCAACTTTAACATGTTTTAGCACATACAAACTTGCATTTTTAATAATACTGTAATTGTACAATTATACAATGCGAACACAAAAACATAAATAACATACAATATTAAGGCAAATCAAGCAACTTAAGTAAAAATATTGATATTTCTTAACTTAGGCGCGGGAGCAGCTCGAGGTTGGGTTGCTATTTTTCACCTTCATGTCAGAATTTACAACACAATGACGTTTTTTATTTTTTTATGCGTGCGTAGTAATGATCTTTACTTATTATTAGAAAAAAACCGTAAGATAATCGATGTTGTATTGTAAATAAAATTTTAGTTATATATACGTTAAGTATACCTAACGTTGCGAACTAAAGGGTTATAGATATCTATATACAGTGTGATTCTTGATAGAGTGCACATATGAAAATGAGATAAAATAGAGCAATTTTTATCGACAAAAATAATATTTAAAAAATAAAAATATTTTTTTTTTTGGAATTTAGAGCCATTTTAATTTTTTAAATTGCTACTGTGAACCCCATGTAAATAACATTTTATAACTCATGAACCAAGCGACGTAGAGCGTTAAAACAAAGACGGCGATGGTTCTAGATAATAGCCAGAGCAGATAAAACAATAATTTACAACAAAATTAATCTCTATTTATCGAAAATAATGAAATGCATAAAGAAATTATCATTATTTTTATGCATTTAGTTTCATTAAAAGTAAAATTTCTTTAAAAAATCACTTATTATTATAATTTTATTATTCATCTATGTTTATCTGCATCGTAGTACCTTTCTAACAAAAAAATAACCACTTCTCTAACCCTCACACAACATTTATTATGAGGCGTTAAACAATGGCACTCCGGATGTACCGTACATTATTACCGTACATTTTGAAAATTTACTTCATTAAAATTAAGTTATTTTACTCAGAAATAAATAATTATTTGTTAGTAAAAAACCTCTTTTATTTAGTTGATTCAATGATCTAAATAATTTGAGACAGCCTTAGATTGCTATAGCAAATAATGTACGGTACATCCGGGGTCGCCATTGTTTAACGCCTCATAATAAATGTTGTGTGAGGGTTAGAGAAGTGGTTATTTTTTTGTTAGATAGCTAATACGATGCAGATAAACATAAATGAATAATAAAATAATAATAATAAGTGATTTTTTAAAGAAATTTGACATTTAATGAAAAAAATGCACAAAAATTATAATAATTTCTTTATACATTTCATTATTTTTGATAAATAGAGATTAATTTTGTCGTAAATTATTATTTTATCAGCTCTGGCTATTATCTAGAATCATCACCCTCTTTGTTTTAACGCTCTACGTCACTTGGTTCATGAGTTATAAAATGTTATTTACATGGGGTTCACAGTAGCAATTTAAAAAATTAAAATGGCTCTAAATTCCAAAAAATAATTTTTTTAAATATTATTTTTGTCGATAAAAATTGTTCTATTTTATCTCATTTTCATATGTGCACTTTATCAAGAATCACACTGTATATATATTAAAATGAATGTATATTTCCACATGTCATCGCATCACACATGAACGGATGGAACAATTTCAGTAATTCTTTTTTTGTTGTACTTGTTATTGTTAGGAGAAGGTTCACATGAAAGAAAAAATAAGAAAGTAACACAAGCATTGTAAAATGTGATGTTTACACATGAAATTGTCGATGACACGAGTCATGAAACCAGTTTTATGCCACTAATATTGTAAAGTAAATTCGGATTAAAGATTACAATAAAAAAAGCTTTGGCCCAAATTGTATAATTATGGTGCTCATGATTAAAAAAATCTTACCAAATTTTCTTCACACTTGTACAAAGCATCAAAAACTTGTAAAGATAAATACAGCAGTTCAGGATATAAAATGTTTACAAAAATTGGTTCAGAATCACGTTGCAATTTCTTAAATGCATCTACGCTTTCAGGCCATTTTATTCCCAGGAAATCTTCTAAATTCAATTTATTGGGATGTGGGTTCCAATTTTGTTCACAAAAAGTAAGAAAAGAATTTACAGCCAAATGTAGAAATCTTTCTGTTTGAAATCCTTGCTCTTTACCTCTGTTTATTAAGTTTACTAGGAGTTCTGTCTCTAGCTCTGTGGATATCAGTTCTTGACAAAGATTGATATCCTCTATCACCCATTTTCCTGCCCATAACTTATTAACAATGTCAACATCTGTTAAAGAAATGAAAAGTGTTAGATTACAACACAAAAAAAAAACTTTTTGTCAGGTATAGTGGTATAAATTATTATCAATAATTACCTTCTGAACATTGTTCATCAAAGTTGCACAACAACAGAACATTTTTATCTTCAAATTTCATTATCACAACCAAACCAGCAATTATTTAGGAGTGCAATATTTAAGAGTGATAACTACTTGTATGTATGAACTAAAATTACTGTTTATGTACTATTTACTCTCTTGGTATTGAATTTATTTATTTTGGTAAAAACAAATTTGCAGAGAATAACTTGAAAAGAAAGTTTGGTTATTTATTAAACACACACTTTTTTTGTAATTTTACGGCCCGGGATATAAGTTTTTTTTATACTACGTCGGGTGGGAGACAAGCATACGACCCACCTGATGCGAAGCGGTTACCGTAGCCATATTAACGCTTGCAACATAAAATATTGCTCGCGCGCCGCCACCCCCGCTGCCAACTCAGCATCTCCTACCTTTCTTTCTGGTGACCTCACTCACTCGCAGGAACACAACAACCCTCAAGGGAATTGTTATTTGGCTGCGGTATTCTGTGAGGTGGAGGTACATTCCCCAGTCGGGTAGCTTACAATTACGCTCCCTACCTCTCTTTTCGCCAGAGCTTCGTTTGTCAGTCAGCAGGGTGCACCACGTGCAGGTGAAGTTGGCTTTGGTTCAAAGATCGTGATGAACCACTTACACCCCAAAATAATAATAATAAAAATAAGTCATTTAGGGACCTTAACACAAAGACATTTAATTACTGTAATAATGTCTGTGCTGTGCCAACATTATCGCAAAATTCATTCTTGATTTTCAGCATATAGATTTACTGCTACTAGCTGTGACATATTTTTTTTGTATCATTATGATCGCTACTTCCTGACCCCAGAGATAAAAGTTATTTTTGTGTTTTATTTGAGGATACATTTTTTTTATGCGTCGTTCTTAGAGCCAGGCATATCATTCAGAACCCCTAGACCAAGTGCGATATTTTATGTTTGGAGACTATCAAGAACCTTTTTGTTAATAGTTGATACCTAAATTAACTTTTTTAGTACCTCGACGAGCAGTGAAAAAACATGAAAAGAAAGTGGTCAGACATTCTGACGTCAGGTTGTCTGGACCACTTTTTTTCACATAGTTATAGACAATTTAGCTTAATTATTTATTTGTATATATTCAATACCTTTTTAGTACCACATATATATTTTTTTAAATTTTATGGCGTCCTAGAAAAAAGTTATATATTAATGAAATTCTTTAGGAAGCAAAACTTATTTTACAGCTATAATATAGTATTTAATTTGCAGCATACATATACCAGCGCTCGATGGCGTCGCTGCATGTGTCAGTCTAGTCAAACACACAAGTTAAGCAACGTCGACCGTATCCTGTCCATGGATGGATTTATTTATCACGAGTTCCTCCGTGCTTCGGAGGGCACGTTCGTGAGTTAACTAAATATGACTGATTGAAAATGGCTCGGGCTGTAAAAAAACATGCAACCAGGGCCACAACGCCATTAATAAAATAAAAGTTCTGCATCACATCACTATGCAACATTGTGCAGCGCTTTCATTGGTTGTTATGGATAACCACGGTTAACAACATCCAATTAACATTATGACTGCTGATTTACTATTGGGTAAAAAAGGGCAATGCAAAGAAGACATAAGTTTTTCAACGGTTGTCATTTGCTGCCGCTTGATTTGACCGCTTGGCCATAAAGGATTCTCTCTCAATTACGGTCGTAGGCGTGTTTTTAGGTTAGGTAAAAATATGGTTTTGTAAGATAAATTAAAATAATACACGCAAAAAAATGAAAATAGTCCATATTATGGAATTAGTGATAACAATAATAATAGTTATATTATGCAGTATACTAGTATTCAAACTTCTGTACAGATTACGGTAAGTCATGTGAGGTTACGCCACTTTCCCGCCTGTTATCCTGTTATAGAAATGTTCATAAAATTTCAAATATTTCCCATGCAGGGCATGTTTACCTTGGCGAGTGAATTGTTGGTTTTGCAACAGTGACTTCTGGATCAAGTTTGTGAATCGCAACTGTTGGACTTGCCCAAACTGTGAACAGTACAATGGATTTACGAAGGTAAGATCTGAATGTTACGTTTGTTCAATTCATTATGATGATTTGCTCAATTTAAATGAATGGTCATATGCCGCATATGAGACGGGTCCTAACGATTTATTTTACAATGTATAGTTGTGTATTGCTTCGTCGAAATTTCTAATTTTTTCAGTAAGTAGACACCTATTGATATTTGTTTTTAATTGGTTCACTAAAATAGCGCTGTATTCAATAAAACATTCTTTCTGCAAACCCTGTACATTCCACTAAATATGTTTGTCTATGTAAATAATCTTGAAGCTGTTTGACCGAAGCTGACAGTGATTTTGCCATACATGAGAGCTCTGTGGGAGAGCTGTTTTATTGTTTGGTTTTGCTTAGTGATATTAATAAACTGTATCTTGCTAGGTGTCTAAAAATAATCATCAAATGAAATTGTCATTTCTTGGCAGAATACAAAAGTTAGGCATTCATCCGGCATGCAGATGTGCAAAATATCTATTATATAAAATACTGATATAAATTTTGATACAATTACATTATTGTACAACAATACAAGTTTCATGAATTCTGAGATACTGTAAAAACAACAGCAACTAGCCTGCCAGCTAAAAAAAGGATCTAGCAAAAGAGAGGTAGGGTACAGCATATTTGTAAGCTACCCAACTGGGGAAGTCCCTGCATCTCACAGAATACCGCAGCCAAATAACAATATCCTTGAGGGTTGTCGTGTTCCTGTGAGTGAGTGAGGTCACCAGAAAGCAAGGAGCGGCTGCAGTGATGGTGGCGTGCAAATTCTATTTCATGTTTTGAGCGTTAGTGACTATGGTATCAGCTTCACATCAAGCAGCCATATGCTTGTCCACCTGACGTAGTATAAAAAGAAACAAAAATAAGCTGTTTTCACAAGAACATATTACATAATCTGTATTAAAAAATACAACAGACAAAACGTGACCTATGTCTGCGTAGGCTATATAAACAAATAATGTTTGGCTAACTAACGGTATGTTTAATAATAATTTTCAGGATGGAGATTACAACAAACCTATTACATCAGGTGCGGACCAAATGTACAATACTCCCCGAGTATTCCAAAAGTCACCTCCTAGGAACGGTCTCTGTAAGATGTGCAACATTAACCAGCAGCTGAAGGTGGCGCAGCTGTCTGGGTTTGTGCCCATTAATGAGAACAATTATGACCAGGAGATAGAAACATACAAGTGAGTAATATTATAGATTTGGTTATGACTAAATTTATATATTGGATTGCTGCTGGATGCTGTGAGTTTCCTTCGGTTTAAGTTGCAACAATAAAATTATAAAGAAATAAATGTTCTTGGACATATTAGACACTGTCTTCTAGTCCCAAAATAAGCAAAGCTTGTACTATGGTAAGTAGATACCTGATAAATATACTTAAATATTTTTTTTATTAATACTTACATATATTAACATTGACAATACTCAACCAAGACAAACTGATATGTTCATGCACCCAAATGTTAGTTCTGTGTGGGGTTAAATCAATGACCTAGAAGTTAAAGTAGCCATTTGACCATTGGGCTTGTGGCTGTGGCTTGTTCGCACATGTAGTAGTATAGTTTGGTAAATGTAAATTTATGCATGACCAGAGAGAGAGAATTTGGTTATAATAAATCATTAAATTGATATTTACTTCTCTACGAGACAAACTTGGCTCGAATCAAACATGTATGCAGTCAATAATATATAATACACCAACAGGATATCCAACAGTGTTTCTTTGAGATTGGAGTTTAACTCCTGGTGCTTAGAATTGGGAACATTCATTTCCTCAGCAAGTCATCTATATTAATATTATAAAGAGGTAAAGGTTGTTAGGTTGTAGGGGGTAATCTCTGCATCTTCTGAAGCGATTTTAAAAATTCTTTTTATAAATCTATGTTTTCTGTGAGTGTATACAATATTAGCCAGACAAATTAAGACAGCTTAGTGATTAATATTTTTTATTAACAAATACATTCTATAGTATGCTTTTAAGTTCTATCGCATACAATCAAATCAACAGAGAGATAAACATCAATGTATCGTTATTATTAGTGTATATTGTGTGTTATCATAATTAAATTATCTTTTGCATTGCAAGATTTGCATAGATGCTCATTATATGTGGTTAGGAGATTGGAGATAATAATTATGTTTTGAAATTACATTGACACCATTCCTAAGAATATTGTTTACTGATACATCTACATTAATCTACACAAATGATATAAATCTTTATATCTATGTATTTTTGTTTGTATTAGATAAACTCAACATTGAAACTATTGAGCCGATTTTTAAAATTCATAAAAGATCAGTAAATCAGCTGGGGTGGGACATAATAAATTGTAAAAAAAAAATTGTTATTCTGTGCTATTGTGATCCCTTAAAAGGCTGGCAACGGATCGGCGACCCATTAGTGTTGCTGTTGCTTTATTCTCCCACTGAGCGCTTGTAGTTAAATATGCAATTTCGATAATAAATTATGCACATATCGCAAAAGCGATTCTCCAATACTCATTGTATTGCGAAGTCACATTGTTTACAGAAATAATTTCTAGGTCATTTGTAAAAAGTACTTGCAACAACTTACCAAGCCATGCAAATTTTAGCTAATAATTTATCATTGAAGATATTGCAAAGGTGAAACGATGTGTATTGTCAGAATTTACAGGATTTCTGTTGAAATAGTGCAATAGTCAACCATTAATTACCTCATCAATTGTAACTAAATTTCGCAGATTTTTTTAGAAAACGATTTATTTTTCCAGGGCACAATTGGAGAAGGCCTATAAATTATGTAGTCCTTGCAAAAGAGTGCTACAGATCAAATTGCATAAAGAAAAAGAAACACTTCTAGCAACAAAACTCTTAGAAGCAAGATTGTTAAGCAAGAGAGTCCAACCTAAGGACAACCGTAACCAAACCCTCAAGAGCTTCATAAACAATACGTCTACTTATATAGCTGGGATTCTCATTATCATAGTGTCTATTGAGCTATACGATAATATGACAAGAGACAACAGCTTACCTCACACTATAGCAAATGCTAAACAAATACTGTTGGGCCTTTTGGAAAGAATAGCATCTATTATTAAAATGAAGACATTACTGACATTCCCATCTTTAGAAAATTACCTCATTGACTTAAATTTATTATTAAATAAGTGGCCAAAAACATTAATGATTAAGGATATAAATGGTTTTATGGAATTGACGCAGAAAGCTCTCGGCGGCTTCGTATGTTTTATACAGATTATAGGACATGTTTGGAATGTGCACATAAATAAATATACTATAGCTATTGACTTACTGTGGTCAGTATTTGTGATAACGTCTATGGCACACCGAGCGGCCATAGATCCTCTTCTTATGACGTTAATTAAGGTACGTATTTGTATAGATCAGTGATTTTCAAACAGGGGGGCCATCAGAAATTTTACCTTGTAAAGGGGTCCCATATTTAAAAAGATTGAAAAACACTGGTATAGATAAATGAAATACAACATTAGTGATTTATTTTGTATATTTGTCTCATGATTGCAAATTTTGTTTCAGCTGGCAAGTGCTTCATTAGTGTTAATAATATACAAAAGTGTAAACAGCAAACCGGTGAAATCAACTAGACTATATGCAACTCCAAAGAAAATGAAAAATCTTATGAATGGCTCTGCCAATCCGTTAATTGAAAGTGAGGATACTTTATCTTTTGATACCGACGATGATGTGTCCCTCAGCAAGTTTGGTTTGCATAACTTTACGGACTCTTCCAATGACACCATCAGTCCAGGGAACAACAGTTTGGTTAACGGCAGAACCTTCACGCCGCGGAGTGACAGCGTCTGGAGTAAACCGAAGCATAATTCCACATTCTGTGTGAATTCAGTTATAAGCAAAAGCCCCAGTTCCGTATCCGAAACAGTATTCGCCAAGCCTTCCTTCCACAAATATCAAAAGTTAGTGAAAGACGATTCAGACTCAGATTTAGACGAGAGTATTAGTTCCTTGTGTATAGGTAGTCCAAAGAAGTCTACGAAAAATAATCCTATTTTTTCCCTTAGAAAATTTAATCCTACGCCTACTTTCGTCACCCCGACGCCTATGACCCGAGCCCGGCCGCTCATATCGCCGAGCAAGCTGGGTCACAGCACGTCGTGGGTGGCGGGCGGCTACTGGGGTTCCGAAGGCGAGAGGCAGGTCTTCAATATCAACGGCAGCCGTTCGTCCAGTCAGAGTTCGGGGTTTGAATCTCAGGCGTCTAGCATGAATCAACGCAATGTGTTCTCCCAGCCGTCATCGCGCGAGGAGTCCATCTGCGGCGAGCCCATGGTGATTGACAATTGCCACATGCCAAATTACAATAGTTTCTCATCTCCGCAGAATTTTTCTGGCGTTAGTTCCCCAGTTTATCCTCAGATGAAGTACAATAGCCACGTTCACATCCCCCAGCCGAGATTTGCTCAACAGAATGCGGCGACACAGAGCGTATTCGCTCACCAACAACAATACGTACAAAGTAGTATGTTCAAAACCCCCGGTGGATCCGGACTCATCAAACTGCCTCTCAAGTGAATTCGTTAGTGACTAACAGTTCGATCCCTAGTCAGTTATAACGCAATTCTCGCACTTCATTATGTGTTTTTCTTACGTTTTTTGCTTAAAACTTATTTTTCTGTTGAAACTATAATGAACTGCCATTATAATTAAGATCTTTCGTTTAAGTTATATCTTGTAGTATTATTAAGTGGTTGTCAGTCTTGATGTTTGAGACTAAACTTAGTTGTAAGACTATTTGCTGATCTCGTGTTGACGCCAGGCGATGGCTATATGAAAGCATTAAGAATTATTGTATTGTTACAATTTTTATATGGACGTCACTGTCCTCGTCGAACAAAATGTGATATTATAAAGACTAGTAAATTTTGCAAAGAGTGAAGAGAAAAATGATTCTTGATGTTATCATTGTTTTGATTTTGTCATTTTAAATCGGAAACTTTTTGTGAAGCTCCTGCAAATAAAATATTAAATTGTATTTATCGTTTTCTTAATGTAGATGTAGAAGGGGTCTAAGCGGTTTAGATCCGACGGTGCAGCGACCGGGTCTACGTGAGACACCTAGTTGTATCATCTTGTATGGTGTACAGTACATGCAAAGTGGTGCGCTCCCAAAAAGAATACACCTAGGAAATTTTAAGAGTGAAGTCGCAAAAGTTAAATCGATACAAGCATAAGTGTGGAATTATTATCTACAAGATTTTGCCCGCGGCTTCGCTCCGTATAAATATAACATCGGGATAAAGCGTTCCTATCTATGTCTCAATCCACATCATATTTTCAAATTTCATATCATACGTATTTCAAAAACCACCTCAAACCGAAGCTTTTTCCCGTGAAATAATAATTATAGGTACTTCCACCCATACTTATTTATTTATTTGGTATCATTCCTCAGAAACATTCGCATTGAATGCCCAGCTAGAGCCTCAAGATTTCATGTTGGTACTTAGTACACACGAGAATTCTAAGAACTCGGAGATCCGGTTACTGCACCGGACATAGGTCCGGTATATAGAACCGGCGACGTTATGGAAAAAGCATTTTACGATATCGTTATTCGAATGTTCTTACGAATTGCGCGCCCTCCTCTCGCAACGTTGCAAGCGCTGGTGCGGCAGCGGCGGCACATACACGTCCTCGTACAGCGACGAGCTGTAGTCGGACACGTCGGTGCACGCCCACTCGTATTGCTTATACTTCCGTAGACCCCATTCAGTCACGTTGCCCTAAACGAAGGGAAAGTAGGTGCACATCAGGAAGGCCCGTGTGTTCTAAATTTGAGCAAATAACTTTCTGTCTAAGTATGGAAATATTAGCGTAGGAATGTTTCGGCAAAGTCCTCGAACGTACGAAAAGCACAATCAGATGCGGTAAGGTTTAAGGATATTTTTAGGGTGTAAGAGGTTCATCAACATCCTCGAACTAAAGCCAACTTCACCTGCACGCGGTGCATCCTGCTGACTGACAAACGAAGGTCTGGCGATGAGAGAGGTAGGGAGCGTTATCGTAAGCTACCCGACTGGGGAATGTACCTCCACCTCACAGAATACCGCAGCCAAATAACAATTCCCTTGAGGGTTGTTTTGTTCCTGCGAGTGAGTGAGGTTACCAGAAAGGAAGGAGTTGCTCCGTTGGTAGTGGGGGTGGCGGTGCGTGAGCGATATTTTATGTTGCCAGCGTTAATATGGCTACGGTAACCGTTTCAAATCAGGCGGGGCGTATGCCATCCGACATAGTATAAAAATAGAAAATAACAAATCTGAATTTGAACGCCTGCTTAGTTTATACTGGCAATCACCACGAAATGTCTTGAGTATATTTTGAACTTACAGGGATTTCCTACAGTGTAATGCAAATGAGAAAACTTACAAAGCATTTCATAAGGTCTGGCTGTGGGTAGAACTGGTGGGCGCTCCTCTTGTAGTACCTCATGCCTGGTCCGCAGAGCGGCTTCGGCAGGTGATTGTACACGAGGTCGTTGATGGTGGCGTAGTTGCCGCACGCGTCGTATCTGTCGTGGCGTATTACTGCGTGTACGTTACCCTAAACCAAGGTATGGAAACGAAAATTATTTATTTGCCAATGTTTATTATTATTTATGGGTCCAAGGCCTTATAGATCCTTGGCTTGGATAAGGTTTAGAGATCGACTTTTAAACAATATTCATAATCTCTATCAGTAACGTACAATACATAAAACTAGAACGATAAACGCAATATGTAACATAGCTGTCGTACAAATTTCTGATTTAATGCATATAAAATAGCAAGGTGTGATGTCATTACGTGCTGGCCTTTTGTATGGAGCGTTTTCGGGATAGTCTAAAATTGTGATATTCAAGTTATCATATCTCGAGAAGTTTCTATGTAATCGAAGTAATTATTTCACCTATACTTCTATTATTGTGACGTCTTTAAATAACGAATCGAAAAAAAAATGGTATACAAGCCTATTCTATGTATGTTAAAGTATGAGATGCACCTGTAAACTTGCTAATTTGTTCAGACGGAAATCTGTCTGTCTGGACTCCGGTTTCATTTCGTCGTAATTGTTTTTTTCTCGAGGTGGAAAATACAATGTGCCTTCTTTCGGACATTCTATTCTGTCTTCAACCCAATTACCTGCACACATATGTTTTCCTAATAAAAAATAATGTTTCGGGGGAAAACAGACAGAAAGAGCGGCTATCCGATATATATGTAGCGTAGCTGCCCGAAAGGATATGATGCCTTTTCCTATGTTTTGCTTAGTAGAAGCCTGTTATGTTGTATAGTCGAACTGATAATATTATCTACATCAGGGCTGTCCAAACCATATACAATACCGGGCCATTACAAATTACTAAATAGATTAGCGGGCCGCAGAAACAAATATCTACTTGAAATTTTTACTACCTCCTTTGAAAGTTTAACCTTAGCAATAACTAGTTAGTTAATTGATTCAGGTGTTATTTTGCGGAAGTCAAATTTACAGGCAATTTGATCTACACTACTTTGCGTGCTTCCGCCACCAACGCACGGCGGAAGCACGCAAAGTAGTGTAGATCAAATTGCCAATAACTAGTTAGTTATAAAATTTTAACTTTAAAAAAAAATATAATGTTCAGTCAGATTCGTTGTACAAAACCTGTACATACCGGTAGAAATCTGTATAAAAAACCGGGAAATGAAAAACACGTCACGGGCCGCATAAATATAAGCTGAGGGCCGCATGCGGCCCGCGGGCCGTGCTTTGGACAGCCCTGATCTACATAAAAGGAAAGGTCGCTTAGAAAGTTATTTAGTAAGTACACCCTTTCGTTAGAAATAATCCACGTAATTATAAATTAAAGTCTGTGATTGAGTTTGTATTTTTTCGGGCTATTTTTAGAAACCCGGGGCCCAACCGGCTAAGCTGAAGCCGATTCCCATCGGTTTTGATCGCGAAAATCAAACTACAGCTTAGATTTCATCATCATCATCAGGTCATTTTAGTCTCCATTACAGTAGCCCGACCCTCTCGTCCGTCCCAGACAGAAGGAGGATTTGGCCTACACTCCCCACGCTGTCCAGACGGGTTGGGGAGGCCTGATCGATGTTTGGTAATGTATTTCCCTTAGTCGCCTTGTACGACATCCACGGGAAGAGACGGAGTGATTCTATTCTAGTCTGCCGGAAACCACGCGGCCACACACAGCTTAGATTTATGGTACCAGTTTTCAGATTAGCTGTTAGTAGCCCTGGAGCTCTACCAATTGAACTAAAGATGTTTTTCAGTAACTTAAACGTAAGATCTATTTTTCGAAACAAAATATTCGAAGGTAATCGGCTTCAGCTTTCGGCGGCTATCGACTTTTATCGACAGAAAGAAGGGGGTTATTTCTAAATTGTTATGTTGTAATGTTTAAAAAATTGAAGTTGGTTTAAAAGCAAGAAAGGCAAGTTTGAAGAGAAGAAAAGTAAGAAGTTTGTGAGAGGAAAATAAAAGTACCTACTTAAGCTGAAATTGAACGACAGAATAAGTAATAGTAGTTAGAAATGTCTTGAGACCCGCTTATGGTAAGCGTTCTCCCAGTATAAGTTTTTAGTACACAATTCTGAAGGTAGGAAATAAATGAAAGTTACAAATTACCAGACATGCCTAAATATTATTAAATAGTAACTACAACGAGTGCGAAGAGGGTCACTAGTAGGTTTAAAAAAGAGGGGTGCAAGGCCCTTTCCATCTTTGAGCCAAAGTCACCCCTCACTGAAACGTGGTGCATCCTACTGATTTGAGTAGAATCTATCACAAAAGTCGCATTGATGATACCAAATTAAGTATAATAGATCTACTTTGCAGTAACCAAAATAGAACATGCCTAAAAGTACTCCCGTATTGAATACAGGTGCAGGCCTCAACGCCTTGGCAATAGCTTCGGCGCGCGTCGGCGACTTCGCCCTCGTACTTGTTGGAGAATTAGTTTTATTGTTTATGGTTTTATTGATGGCTAAAAAACATAGTGACATTGTAGGAATTTGAATTTAAATAAAAGAATGTATTTTGTTTGGGGTTTTGAGAAAATTTAGTTGTAAAGAAGATGTCAAGAAGTATCAGGAAAAAGATGTGGTAGATTGTGGTTTATTGTTTTAAGTTTTATTTTGATGAAATATATTTTATTATGAGAAGAGGAAGTTTTTAATAACATTTTAGATAGTGTGTTCCCAAAAGGTGATAGTGAATCAACCCTGAAGGAAACCCCTCTCAACACGATGTGATTCAGCAACAGGTCATGGGCCTTGCAAAAAATATTTTTTTGATTACGAGTTTATATTAATAAATTAACATGGATTCCGAAAATATGGGTGAGAAATTTAAAACTGATTTTTATACTAAACTAAACAGTGACTGTGATTATACCATATGGAAGAAAAAGATGCTTATTCTTTTACACGCTAAAGATTTGCATGATGTTTTGACTGCCGAATCAAAAGAAAAGGTATGTACAAAGAAAGACAATAAAGCAAAATACCTAATTATTAATAGTTTGCACGACAAATATATTAATCATATTATAGAATGTGATACCGCTAAGGATATGATTACAAAATTAGATAATTTATTTTTGGGAAATAAAGAAACACAGATTTGCACTTTATTGGAAGAATTTTATAATTTCAAAATTACAGAAAACATCATGAATGACATTAGTAAACTGCAAAATAAAGTAACAAAAATTAGGAGCCTTGATTTTCAAATGGAAGACCAGCAAGTCATATCAAAAATATTAAGCTGTTTACCTACAAAATTTGACTACTTTCGAACGGCGTGGCAATCAACTGGAAAACAAGATAGGAATTTAGATAATTTGATTTCAAGAATATTAGTGGAGGTAAATCATCAAGACAGAAAGGAGAATGATGAAAGTGAAACAACTGCAAACACATTTTATATTAAAGACTGTTACAACTGTGGCAAGAAAGGACATGTTGCTAAATTTTGCAGAAACAGAAATACACATAACAGGATGGAATACAAGGGAAATGCACTACAATGTTTTAAATGTTTAAGAATTGGACATAAACATACAGCTTGCAAAGAAGAAAATAACTGTAGTATTTGTAAGAATGACTCACATTATACAAAATACTGCTTAGATAGAGGATCAAGTACTGTAAGTAATGTCAAATCTTTAACATTAAGTTCAAATGAAATAGTTGAATTTATAATGGATTCTGGAGCAAGTAACCATATAATTAATAATGATAAATATTTACAAAATTTAATGAATAAACAATATAGAATAGCAACAGCTGATGGTAACATACATACTGTTAATAAAGTAGGAAAACTGTACAGTAGAAATAACAATTGGACCTTCAGTGATGTTCTATATGTTCCAAAAATGATAAAAAATATTATTTCAATACCGAAGCTGACAGATTATAATTATGAAATTAAATTTTTCAGAAACCAATGTAAGGTCTACGATGATGGGGTCTGCTTTCTTACTGCGACCAGGGGCAGTGACGACCTGTACTACGTAAGAATTCCTATTGAATATGTTAACCACATAGGAAATTCAAGGTCAGTCAACTTTTCTAGAATATCAAAAGAGGAATTTTGGCATAGAGCATTAGGACATTCCTCGATTAATAATACTAAAGGCTTAGTACGTGGTATTAATCTTGATATTAAAGATAGTTTGGACATCTGCGAAGTCTGCACGCAATCCAAGTTATGTAGAAAACCTTTCAAAACAGAACGTCATAGGGCTACAAAGCCATTAGAAATTGTTCATAGCGACATCTGTGGGCCAATAGGGGTTCCAACTTTTGACGGATATAAATATTTTATTACATTTTTAGATGATTACACACACTTTATGAAAGTTTTTCTTATTAAAAGAAAAGATGAAGCATATTCTAAAATAATTAATTATATTAATGTGGCAGAAAATCATTTTAATACTAAAATTAAAACTTTTAGATGCGATAATGGGGGAGAATACTCTAGTAATAGATTAAAGAAATTTTTTGAAGAAAGGGGAATTCAAATAGATTATAATATACCATATACACCCCAACTTAATGGGAAATCTGAGCGATTAAATAGAACAATTATGGAAAAGACTAGAGCGTTACTATTTGATATGAGTTTACCAAAACAATTATGGGGTGAAGCGGTACTTACTGCAGCATATTTAACTAATAGGTGCTCGAATAGAATTAATAGTAGAACGCCGGCTGAAATGTGGTTCAACAGAATTCCAAATTTAGAACATTTAAATATTTTCGGTTCTTTGGCTTATTTTAAAAATAATAAACCTAATGTTAGTAAATTAGATTCAAGGTGCAATAAGGGTTTATTAATTGGTTATACGAATAACGGTTATAAGATTTGGGATCCAATTAATTTAAAAATACATTATTCTAGAGATGTTAAATTTGATAATAATAAAACAAAAGTTATTGAATTTTTAGAAGAATATAATTCGAGTGATAACATGATGGATTTATATAGAATTTTTTGTGATGAAAATGTTAATGAGTGTTCGGTGGATAGTAATTCTCACTTTGAGAGGGGAAATTATAGATATAGTCATGCAGGGTCGAATAGTGATGGGAATACACAAGTGATAGATATTGTCGATGATTATAATTTAGAAAATTGTGATGGAATTCGTGCGGTTAATAATGATGAAGAATTTTTAAATAATAATGAAGAAAGTTTAAAGAATAATGATGAGGTTTTAAATAATAATGATAGTGAAGATGATAATGGTGTTTGTGTAAATGAAATAGTGGAGCCAGAGATTTTAAATGAAAATGTTCAAGAAAATGAAGATGAAGATGATGAACTATTTGAAGATGCAAATGAAATAATTAATGAACAAATTCCTAGAAGAATTTTGACTAAAAGAGAGAGAAGATTACCAGAGAGATTGAAAGATTATGATTTAGAAAGTTCGTTTTTAACTTATGGTGAAGCAATTAAAGGTGATGAGAAGTTGTTATGGCAAAAGGCCATTGATGAAGAAAAAGATTCTTTGGAAAAGAATAAGACATGGGTTATTGTAAATAAGTCAGAAGCAGAAAATAGAAAAATAATTACAAGTAAATGGATTTTTACAATTAAACCAGGTGGAAAATATAAAGCTAGATTAGTAGCAAGAGGTTTCTTACAGAAATATAATATTGATTATAAAGAAACATATAGTCCAGTGGTTAATACTACAAGTATACGTTTACTGTTGGCAATTGCGGCTCAAAGAGGATACAAGATGAAGCAATTTGATGTGAAGACAGCATTTTTATATGGAGATTTGGAAGAAGAAATTTTTATGGAAATACCAACAGGTTATAATATTGAAAATAGTAAGAATAAAATTTGTAAATTAAAGAAGAGTTTATATGGACTGAAACAAGCACCACTTATGTGGAACAAGAGGATAACAGAATATTTAAAAAAGTTAGGTTTTATACAATTAAAATTAGATCCTTGTTTGTTTTTCTGTAAAGAGAAAGAAATATATTTAGCAATTTATGTTGATGACGGAGTTTTAATCGGAAATAATATTTTACAATTAAATAATATAATAACAAAATTAGAAAAAGAATTTGAAATGAGAAAGTTTGATAAAGTTGAAAAGTTTCTTGGTATTGATATAGACGTTAGAGATAATTTTGTAAAAATATATCAAAAGACATATGTAGAATCATTAATTAATAAATATAATTATGAGAATTTGAAAACAAGTGTTTATCCGGATATTTTGATCGATACACATCAAGAGGGGAAAGGGAGTATTGATGATGTGCATCGTTATAGGACATTTATAGGTTCTTTATTATATTTAGTGAATAAAACTCGTTTAGATCTTGCTTTTCATGTTGGGTATTGTAGTCGATTTCAAGAGAATCCTAACTTAAATGATTTTCTAAATATCAAAAATTTGTTTAGGTATTTAAAAAGCTCTGTTTCGAATGGGATTACTTATTTGAGAGGGAGTGATTTAACTTTGAGAGCGTATTGTGATGCAGACTTTGCCGGTGATCCTGATACTAGGAAAAGTACGACTGGCTTTGTCATCCTGTACAGTGGTGGACCTATTCATTGGTGTTCGCGTAAACAGTCCGTGACTGCTCTGTCCAGTACAGAGGCAGAATACATCTCAGCTGCCGAATGCATTAAAGATCTATTATACGTTCAAAAATTAATTCATGAAATAACTGGTAAAATACCAAAAACGGAACTATTTGTTGATAATCAGTCGGCTATTGTATTAATTAAAAATGGAATCTTGAATAGAAGAAGTAAACATATAGACGTTAGATTTCACTTTATTAAAGAAAAAATTCAAGAAAATAAAATTGAGATATTCTACTGTCCAACAAATTCAAATTATGCGGACATATTGACAAAAGGATTAGACAGAACAAAGTTTTTAAGACTAAGGAAATATATAGTTAGTGACACTTAATTAAAAATGAACATAGTGAAGTGATTTAATGTAATGTTATAGATATAATGATAGATTAAGGTTGTTTGGCTGATTAATTGGAAATTTAGTTTTAAGGTTGTTTTGATTGATTAATTTGAAATTTATATATTAAGGTTGTTTAGGTAGAATTATTTTAAATTAATATTTATGGGGTTATATTTATTTAGATAGATTTGTTAAGTGGGGAATATGTGTATGGGATTTAATAAGTTAGGTAATATTAATTTAAGAGGGGATGTTGGAGAATTAGTTTTATTGTTTATGGTTTTATTGATGGCTAAAAAACATAGTGACATTGTAGGAATTTGAATTTAAATAAAAGAATGTATTTTGTTTGGGGTTTTGAGAAAATTTAGTTGTAAAGAAGATGTCAAGAAGTATCAGGAAAAAGATGTGGTAGATTGTGGTTTATTGTTTTAAGTTTTATTTTGATGAAATATATTTTATTATGAGAAGAGGAAGTTTTTAATAACATTTTAGATAGTGTGTTCCCAAAAGGTGATAGTGAATCAACCCTGAAGGAAACCCCTCTCAACACGTTGTGATTCAGCAACAGTACTAATTGTGGCCATTTCTCTTAATTATAGAAAAACACTTCGAAAATAAATTTGTAATGGAATACACTTGACGGTATTGACGGAACGTGAATCAAATCGACGTTTCTTGACACATTAATTTTTCTGCATGTCTATTAAAATATACTTACTTAAGGCGCTATTATGTTACTTTATGAAATTCAAGTAGGTCATATTTCTTAGTTATTTAGTTTATGTCTCTGTGGCTATTAAATATATATTATACTCGTAAATATTCCTGGACAAATTAGACAGCGCTATCTATTAAAAATATATACTTATAGGCACATGGTATTTATCAGATATCTAGTGTATTTCTATGATCGAAAGTGTTGTCTCAAACCACAGTATAAGGTACTACGTACAGTCGGTATGGCCACTTTCTGCCGCTCTTACAAGGCGACCTCACCTCCCCTTCTATTACCACAGATTACATAATAGTTGTATTACGAAAGATCGTTCGTAGTAATCGTAGTATATACTTAATCTATTCTCAACTGAACTGATTCAGAGACGAGCCATGAGTCGTCGACGACCCTAAACTTACACACGGTTGAACCCTTAATTTTAAGGAGCTTTTTGCTTACCTTTGTTTGTTCTACTGTTTATACAATGGGTTGTGTTCAGAAGAGTTGTTAGATATGATGCCTACAGTCTCCTACGGTCGCACCGCTCGCCATCGGCAGGAAATTCATCCTCATACATTGGAGCCAAGATGGTCGCAAACTGTGTGGTTCCAGAGAATTTATCTTCCACTGACTCTCAGATTGTGGACTGAATTATATGCAAAGGTTTTCCCAAGAGACTACAGCAACGGATTCTTCAAGAGAGGTGTGTGAAAAGGTTTTTACAGACAGCAATGTGTGAATGGTACCTCTGCTATAGCGAGCGTCCATAGGCTGAGATGACTGCTTACCATCAGGCGAGTCGTTTGCTTGTTTTCCACCTTAGTTGTATTAAAAAATATAGATAGGGTCCGGATGTTTAGTGTCGAGTCCTTTCGACGAATTATATAATAGAAGAGCAAATCTCCGCCCGTGACGCGTCCGAGTGGTACCTCTGTTGTTTCTGGCTTAAGCCAAAAAGTATTCGATTCAGTTATAATAATATTGCCCGTAACAAACGAGGCATGCTGTTAATTAATATTGCAAGTGTGTAGGTATAGACTATACCTACACACTTGCAATATTATAGTGTAGGTATAGGTACTATACCTACATATATTAATGAAAATACATCAGGCAGGCGGTATGATTATTTACCAAATAATACCAAATAACATTACAGGAGACAAATGTCTTGTGCGAGAATCGAACCCGCAACCCTCAATATAAAAATAAATCACGAGTTATCTTTCCCAATCATTGGATGATTCCGATCTCACGATAGATGTAAAAAAAAATGTTATACCGTCTTTCTGCCGTTGCCGTTACACGCACCGTCTTTGCTTCAAAACCATTGCAGTCTTTGCGCATTTTGCGCCCTTTCGCATTGTGATATATGATAAAACATCGTAGCGATGTTAGCAAAATAAAGCCTAGGTAGCAAGGGGGAGCAGGGAGGGGCAGCTCTCCCCCCCAGAGATTATATATAGATAAAAGTTTTATTTACTGTAAAGTTCTTCGGGAAGCTTTACACGTTGGGCTCTGTACCGTTATTATTACAATCGCTGTAGATGTAAGTGAAAAGCTTCATGAGCTCTCGACTTTACCTACAATTCATACTTTTCTCATTCTCCATATCAACTTATTAACCCCCGCCCCTGCGTCATCGGATGCCGACGACCTTGCTAGGTAGATCTAAAGAAAAAACTATCTCTATTAAAATTTTATTTATTCGATAAATTATAATATTTTAAAGTACTTAACAAAAATCTTTCTATTTTAATTATAATAGTACTAAAATTAAGATAAGTATTTATGTTATAGCTGTAAACTAATTTTTCTTATACCTATAGCCTACCTTTCTAAGCTAGTAGTGTGTAATAAAGATACATCTTTCTTGTATAAAGTTGTTACACAGTAGAAATAAAAATGATTACACAAATTTGTACAAAGGAGGACTTATCCCATAGAGGGATCTTTATCAACCAACCTTTGAACACCTGAGATGACATGCTGTGTATTTGAATAATTTTATTCTACTTGTTTTCAATAAAAATAGGGTAACCCAAAAGTAATAGTTTGCTACCACAAGCTCGTTGTCTGCCATGATTGCTCATCTTGAGGGTGCCATGTTTGTGTTGGATGGCCGTTGTTTGGTATTTGCAGCAAATACCAGAAACACCAGAGATTATTTGTGTCAGCCCAACAGTCAAAGGTAGGTAGCAAAACAAAATAATTACATATTTTGAGATTCGAGCTGTTGTTATAAAGTCTACAATTTACATATAAAAAAATATTTCTGATCACCACATAGGTGTGCTGTAATCTCAGAACAATAAAAAACATGAATACTTGACCTGACAACATACTGTAATAGTATTGACTAATAACACAGCGGTGGCAATGTGAGAGTGATTTTTCATATTGCAAGCAGTCACATGGCTATGGTAAGGCCTTCACATCAGGCTGTATACTTGTTTACCACCTGAAGATGTTCTACCAGAATTCTTAGCAACACTGGATCTGTTCTTCTTACTTTTTGTCCTGTTACATCAAAGTAATTCACACATTTGTTATGGATACATTTTCTTTTTATATCTTTGCTTATAGAAAACAAATATCTATGGCTTGGTTAAATAAAAGACGAGCAAGGAAAATAGTTATAGTAGAACAAGGCTGCTCAGTCCCAGGCACAGTGGACACTTACAAATATGCCCACCAATGGCATGGCTGGTCAGGCCGTCGAGACACGCATGGTCGTTACGATGTGACATGGAACATCAGGTGTAGGGATGTTTTGGAGCTTCGTAACCGAAACCGAAACTATCGGATATCCGAAATAAAAATCTATCTGAAACTGTTCCTAAAACTGATATAAACGTTTCGGATAATTTCAGATAGAGACGGAATCTAGATGAGACACGTTTTGATAGTTTTTTGCTGGCCAAGAGGACATACTAACTGCGTCGCTCGACGTGTGCATCTTTTATCTACGTAATAATAGGCTAGACGACAATTTTTTCTTTCGATTTGTTATGTAAGGTCGTCACAATAAT
Source organism: Hypsopygia costalis (assembly GCA_937001555.2). Lineage (NCBI taxonomy): Eukaryota > Metazoa > Arthropoda > Insecta > Lepidoptera > Pyralidae > Hypsopygia > Hypsopygia costalis. Next base: position 27,431,803 of record OW443330.2, read on the forward strand.
ATAACTATAGGTGAAAGAATTACTTCGATAGCATAAAAACTTCTCGAGATATGATAACTTGTAAATCACAAGTTTGGACTTTCCCGAAAACGCTCCATACATAAGGCTACTGAATTATGACGTCACACTTATGTATTTTGTATACGTTAAAACAAAAATTTGTACGACAGCTATGTGAAATACTGCGTTTATGTAGCTAGTGCCATAACAAAAGTATTTTGGATTGTAATGTTATAATAAAGCACTTGTACTATTCCACGTTATTATATTTAATATTACCGACCGGTTTCGCCGCTAAGGCATTATCAAGGTAAACAGATGGTGTTTGTGTTTCTACAAAACATTTTTATACGTTTTGTAGAAACACAAACACCATCTGTTGATGAACAGATGGTGTTTGTGTTTCTACAAAACATTTTTATACGTTTTGTAGAAACACAAACACCATCTGTTTACCTTGATAATGCCTTAGCGGCGAAACCGGTCGGTAATATTAAATATAATAACGTGGAATAGTACAAGTGCTTTATTATAACATTATGATAATAATGTTCCACCAAGTGCCAACAATCAACAGTATCAACTTTATTTTGGATTGTTTTTCCAAAGTTAATATTTTTAATTTCATTCTTTTAAATTGGACTTTCCCACTACACTTTGATTGATCATAGAACAAGTCGGACATAAGTTATTAAAATTTCAACATCGCAGATCGTTCTAGTTTTGTATATTTTATGACACTGATAAATATTTTTTATAATTTTTTATCATTGTCGTCTCGCCTATTATATGCTTCTCCATATCTCTCATCCACTCTTGTGAGATTAAAATTACCTGAAAAAAAATCCTATTCTATTATGACAGATGATTTTCACCACATAGCATTGGAGGAGTTATAGATGATATGATTTCTACTTAGTCCAAAAGTTGCTTCTGGTGATTTGCTGATTTTGGACTTACTTGAACCAGGTTTCTATTTTTTGAAATTTAACCTTGTAATAAAATTTTACTATCAGATAATCCAAAATAATTTCTTATCAAAAACCGATATAATATTATTTACATATCTACGGATATGACCGTATCGGAAATTTCATATCCATAACATCCCTGATTAGGTCTAATACAGATGGCCTGACAGATGACAAGAAATCTAAATTATGGGCCACATAACAAATAATCGAGCAGCCTTATTCGAGAATCATTCAGTCTCCATAGGTAAATCAGGACTTTGTTTTGGTAAGGTCTGTAACAAAGCCGACAACTGACTTTCGAGTGGCCCAGACACTTTTATGATGTTTTTCATGTTTACTTCGATTTCAAGTATATCTGCATTGATCATCTCCATATTCTGAAAATAAAACAATACGGAAACATGGTAATCTGTATAAAATAAGTATTTACAATGCATGTAGAGTAAGGACAGTTACCACTTCACCATCAGGTTTAACAATTTCACTGGTCATATGAAAAATAAACATAAATTCTACAACAATATAAAAGGGAAAGTTTATGAGGATTAATTGAAGTTTGTTACTGAAGTCAAGGCCGATCCAGCTTTCGAGTCAGGTGGGGAGGTGTCATATACGTGACAAACCCCACGCTTGGTCAATGAATATGACATTTCCTAGGTCTATCAGTAGCTGGACCCCAACGACCCACGAAGACGACGAGAAACGACGATGAAGGGGTAGCCTTCCAATCACAGGTAAAAAGCTGTACTGATTTGGATGAAATTTGGGATACATACTGAAAAAACATGTAAACATAAATTCTGGATTGCAATGTAGATTACTTTTATCCAGGAACTGTGAGAAGCTAGTATATTTAAAATGTTACCTGAATCATAGATGTATACAGATGTTTGAAGTCTTTATCGCTATAACGTATAAAACCGCTAACGTTTGACTCTGAATCAGAAGGTGCATATGATGTCATTTTGGTAAACGGTATTTATACCTGCTTGACAATAAAGTAAACTCCTTAAAAAGGTTTGGTAACAAAACAACTTTTGTGTACGTCAAATTAAAATTATAAAATTCACCATTTATACTATGTACGTACGAAATTCACGAAAGTATGTACAAGACAGAATGCTAAATAAACAAACACAGAAATGAGTGGCAACACTTATGCCCTTGTGTCATATCAAATGACATGGGGAATCAGTGTTGCCATAACATATCGATCATACGTGCATTTTCATGTGTTGTGTGATTATTGGCGTACAAGTTACACCTGTTACACACAACTGTACCTAAATGCCATTCCATTACCTTCTAATGTTTTGTAGAAATTGATGATGATGTTTTGCAGAAGTTTACGATATAAACATTTAAGAGACCCAGCTTTAGTATAAATCGATAGCGATGATGATATAAATACGTAAAATTTTCGATTTATGTGATTCTGAAGAGTGATTGCCAAAATCAAATAAGAAAGAAGTCACTATCTAGTTAGCTGTCAAGTGTCATGTGTGTCGTAGTTGTCATTACAATTCATTCTCTTCTCATCCATCCGCTACGGGTCCGCTGCAGTAATCTCTGCAATTTTTCATTGAGTACTTTTAAGGTGGATATTTTTTAGCATAATCGTAATGAAATAGTGATTTTCAATTGAACTATTGATAACAGTTTACTTAGGAGTGAATGTAGTGTTTTTAATTGATCAACCTTAAGTATGTTGTCGTCATCTTTTAATTAAACATCAGTCTTGTTTTTATTCGAAAAACTGTGGTTATTTATTGATTCTAACATAATAACATAAACCTAACTTAAGAAAGTAACTATTGCATAGGAAAGCTATGCAATTAACACATAAACACGACCTTGTTACAATTCTTGTTGAAATTATAGATTTTGTACATGTTGGAATACACCCAAAAGTTTTAACAAAGTAATTTATTCGCACATACCTATCTATTAATCAAATAATGTAGTCGGCTAATCCATTCCGAATATAGAATATAAAATTATAGTCAAAAATAACACTAGATATAGGTGTTAATATTTTTTTTTACTAAGGCCACACCATAATTACTTTATTTAGTTAGTCCTGATAGCCAAAACTTAGCTAGCTCATTAAATAACATCCTGTAGTTTTGAATTACCCTGCATAGAATCGTTTTGTTTGATTTAAAGTTTAAAGCTTGAGATTCTTTTTTTGCTCTTATTCATGTGCCTGCATTATTTTTCCATATTTTTTTTATACTATAGACCCGTGCTTTTGTTATTTTTCTGATCATGTTGCAATAATCAACTCTGAAACATTAATAAATATCAACAGTGCAACATTAAGAGATCTCTATTACAGATAAAGCTCACCTTTGCATACAACTTAGGTGAAGATCTTGTAATTTTTAATAATGTGCATTATGGAGTAATAATAATACTAAAGTCGACTTTTGGATTTTATAAAAAATGTGTTGTTATCATTTAAAATTTTGCTCAGGCGATCTCATACTATAGTATAGACAGTAGTTTTTATTTATGCTTTAATATTTTGTAATTTTAGATTGGATATGTCATTAGGTTTATTTTATTATGCACATATCCTTTTAAGAAGTATATTATACTTTGCATCCATGCCTTGTTAACATAGTTGCTTCTTTCTTCAAAGCGACAATGTAAACAAAACTAGGTATTTAATAACATTTTGGATGTCAACTGTTTTATTCCTTGAGCATAACATTTTTCCTTAGTTGTCTGAAGTAGCAATTGAGTTGGTTTATAATAAATATATATATTGAAATATAACTTCATAATGGTGCCTTTAAATTTTCTTCAATCAATATTTACATCATATTACTTTGTGTAAGGAGGTCACTATCATGCTGAACTAAAGTTGACCTCATCTGCACATGGTGCACCATGTCACTTAGTAATTGAAGCACTAGAAAAATAGAGCATATTATGTCTAGCTGGGGAAGTATATCCATCTCAGAGGAGTGGTTTACAGCCAAATGATAACACTCCTCAGGCTTGTTTTGTTTCTGCTAATGAGGTTATGGGGTCAGCAGTGAAGTACCTACTGCTTTAACCAGCCCAGTAACAATATTCCTTGTATTACAAGCATTTGTAAGGTTTGGCAAATGCATCAGGTGAGTTGTATGCTTTATATGTCACCTCATGGCTTAAAAAAACTTGGCAACAGGTGTATGGGTGAAAGGAAAAACATTATTCTCAGCTTATTTTTTTTTAATTCTTGAGATATATAGTTTTGTACTAATTTATTTTAATATGCACTTTTCCAATTCAAATAAATAGCTTGCATTTGTCTTCCTACTCAATAGAGGCTAATAATACTTCCACAATGTAGTGTCAGTCGTGACTTTCAATGTAGTCTTCAGGCAGATGGTATCCTAAGATGATTTTTTCACATATTAATTATAGTTCAATTAGTAAAATAATCACTATTGAAAATAACAAATGCAGTAAGTAACAAATGAGCTAGTAAGTACGTCTATCGTTGCATAGGCGTCAGCAGGTCGGTCGTGGCGCCGGCCGGGCTGGCGACGCGACGTCGCCACCGGCCCTCCGCGCGCCTCCCGTCCGCTGCACCCCCCAGTTGCTTCAAATCTCCCCCAGACAACAACCCCTGCGGCTGCTCTTAACAGGCATCATTGCGTTAGACATATTTGTAGAATTAGACGTAACCATTGAATTGTAGATTTCAATTGGAAATATTTGTTGCAGAAATGATATTGTTTGCTATTCCACACATCAGGCGCGATCATTTAACTTATGAAGTACACAGTAATTTCAATTAATATTTGATTTAAGAGTAGCTATCTAGTTTAATTAAAGTAGGTAGGTACCTAACGAATTAATTTCTGTCAATTTAGTAACAATGTGTAATTAAAAAACTTTCAAGAGAGTTATGTCAGAGGAACATGACAATATTGCCTGTGCTGAAAGTGAAAAAGATACTGATGATAAAAAAGAAGAAAATAGTGATTTTGCGTGTACCGTCAATAATACCGATGAAAGAACTGAAGCGGATGATGAATCTAGTGCCAATACATCTGGAGAATGTGCAAAAAGTGCCATAAATGACAAAGAAATCTTAAACAATAAAGTAGATGAGACAAACGACTTATACGCTGATAGTGGCTGTAAAGGGAAACTTAGTTGGACAAACGACGGCGCTGAGTTCAAGATATCATGGAGTTTGCCAGAGGGGTCGGCGACATCAGCAGATTACATCGCTTTGTGCACTACAGGTGAGGGTTGTATTTAGTCAAACAACTTTAGTAAGTAGCCCAATTTCACTAAAGTTCGACTCGAACTATTTTAGTGATATTGGGCTAACTGACATAGTGCACTATTTGTTAGTAACTGTATCTACCTACATGCTCCGCCGACGTGTGTCTTGCGTGTATTTTGCGAATATCACATAGACATAGTAGAATAAAATAGGATTGCAAGGAAGTGGATTTATCCGGTTCGAGTCAGATTTCTTAAACGTTATGAGTGTGTGTAGAGAATTGACTATTCGTCTGTTTGATTGCTATTTTTATTTTTCTACGCTATTAACATCAAAAGTACACCTACGTAATTGACATTGCATCGTAAGTAATAATACATACATAATAAAAATAGATTCATGTGTTTGCAACGGAGTAGGAAGTGTAGGATTGGTATGGTACTAGAACCCTAATGAAACGATTGACTTAGTTACGCTAAAAGAATAGTGAAAAAAGAAACATGGTTGACTGTCGAACAGCAACGACAAGGTCGCTGAGGTTTATTGTATAGCGAAAGTTTAATTACTTATTTTAGTTTTACAATTATTTTAGTAAAAGAACGCCTTGAGGTGAATGCATACTTTTCCGAGCTGAACGAACTGGACAAAACGACTTTTCAAATTCTTTATATGAAATCTTATGAAACCCCGCACATCTGCCCGCCCTTCCAGATTCGGACGTTTCGACGCGGATGGTTGTGCGTTCACTTTAACTGTGGGATATAATCCGTCCTTTTTATTACATACATTTATACGTATATTTTTACACGACAAAATTACACTAATTACACAAGTATTTATTTTGATCGCCTTGTTAACACATTTTTGGAAAGAAGCGAGGTGTTCAATTTGCTACAAAAAGCGGGTGTTTAGGGGATGAAGTCGCTCTTACAAGCTCAGATAACGCTTCGTTCATAGATTAACAATTGGTCGCCGCTCCGCTTCGACTAGATGCCGTGCTCCGTGAATGCGGCAACTCAATATTGTAGTGTGCGTAAAACGATGCTAGTGTGCGTGAAGAATTGTATTGCAACAGGCTCGTGTACGCCGAGTTCGGCGTAGTATTTGTGGCCGCATTTTACAAGTGCGCCGCGGCATCTAGTCGAAGCGGAGCGGAGACCAATTGATAATCTAAGGCTTCGTTATTGGTCCGCTTACAGTAACACCACTGTGTAATTACTGTCGCTTCCCTAAGATAACTGACCCCTTTGAAATACAGTTAGTACCTATGACAAGTGGTCAGTTATCTTAGAGGACCGACAGTATCTACTACTCCGTAGATTTTGAGATACAATCAGGAGCAAGTCAACATACAGCATATTCCTAAGTTAGTTCTCCATGATGACATCCTTGTTTAGTACCTAATCAGGAAAACATCTTGGTTGACCCAAAAGACAGCCACTGTAATTTATGAAGCAGGCTCTTTATTTTGAATTTCGTCGTCACCTTTTCACATTTGCTTTTAAGCATTACAAGGAAATTGGAAAAAGTTTTACTCGACGCAACTACGTTATTTTTTTCATATTATATTCGTGCGAAATTTATCTAAACCCGTTCTTTGTTAATTTTTAATTCTTCCATGGTTTTTTTTTTACGCTTGGTCAGAGTGAATATCTTTTTCTGTGTATTTTTCGGACGTTTTTGCAAGTCACAGAACGGTCTGAGCGGCAGTCGTCTTTGCAACTTTCTAGCTTTTTGTCGAAATTTTAACTATTGTTTACAATAATCCAGCCCAGAAACCTGAAGCATAGATGACTTCTTGTAATAGAAATACATTTAAACCTATGAAGTTAAAAAATCATTTGGCGGATAAAAAATCCAGAGAATGGCGCGAATTTCAGGATTTGCCTGATATGGTTATGTAAATAAGGGTATGATATTTTTGCACCCGACTGACCCAGTTGCCAACTCAGAACTAACTTACAAGCTGATTTCTGATTATCTTATTACACACAGAAACTTAAGAAAACAAGAATGATTTTTTTTTTGTGGCTGATTTTAAAGTTTGAAAGATGAACCACTTTTATGTTTTTACCTGTGTCTAAGTGTGTGTATAAATCTAGGATCTTGTTAACGTTTAAGATCTGTAATTTATTTAGTCAGTTTATTCCAAACTAAGCGAGACAGCTAGAAATATTTCAGTGCTCTACCATATGATCAAAGGCTCTACCTCTTTTTCGTTAGTTTACTAACCCGTGGTTCATCGCGTGGACGTGAGATTGGGCTTGACTTAAGAGATGATGAAGTTGAGAAGATGCTGTTTCACTTACATTTTTAAATCCCATGTATTGGTAGACACGTATTGGTCTGTAAATATCTTGAGAATTTTTTTCAATAAATTAATTATCCTTTCCTTGCTAAGTGGGCTACCACCATTAGATTGACTATTACTTGTATTTTTCAAATTAGGAGTAAATTTCGCTCTCAAAAAACTATAGATTAATCGTCGAAAAATTTATGTTTGTAGAGGAGTGTTGTCGAAACTGATTATTATTTAAATATATATATTATTATAAAAAATATTTAAACACTTATTTCACCTACCATTTATACCTAACTTATTTTGTATATTCAGATCATAAACCTAATAGTTACTTCAGTTCGTAGCGGGTATGTAACAGGGTATTATTCAATATGGAAGAAATCCCTAATGGGATAAGTCCACCATTGATTGTACTTTAAGGTCTTATTGGGTACATATTAATATTTTTTTACAATAAAGTTTTTACTATACTATGTAAAAATTACAACAGAGGAAAGCCCATTTATTTTCTACAGCACTTCTCCAGATCTTGGAGTGTAATAATATGTCCATAACATTGCGATTTGTATAAAAAATTTGCCTAAAAGTATAAATTTGTTTTTGTAAACCTCCGACTACGAAAAAATGTCTTTCCTGGTCCATCGTCAGTCCCTGATCACTATTTAATTATCTATAACATGTTCATTGAAATTATTACAAACCCAAACACGAAACTTCTCCTGTAAGTGCAGAACATCCAACACCTCGGCAGGTGTCGGGTGTTCTGAAGACGGTATTGCTGCAGCATCAGACCATGGATACCATGGTCTTTTTAGGGTTCCGAACCTCAAAAGGAAAAACGGAACCCTTATAAGATCACTTTGTTGTCCGTCTGTCTGTCTGTTTGTCTGTCTGTCTGTCTGTCTGTCTGTCTGTCTGTCTGTCTGTCTGTCTGTCAAGAATTTCTATGTCGAGAATGCGTGGAGGTATCAAGCTGAAATTTGAACTGTATACTCAGGTCTACGGTCCCATGAAGTTAAAAAAAAATCAAACTGCTAAGTTTACGTAGAAAAAAGTTACGGCCGTTTATTCAACAAAAAACGCATATTTCGACACACTCAAGGGAATCAAAACCTATAGGGTACTTCCCGTTGACCTAGAACTATGAAATTTGGCAAGTAACATCGTTATAGACTACAAGTACAGGAATAAATCTCAAAACTATACATTTGTAAATAGATCTTAAAAAATAGGGGGTCTATATTTTTTATAGGGTGTCGAAATTTCAAATTGAAACTACTAGTTCAAATGGGGTATCATATGAAAGGGCTTGATGTACACATTGCAAAATATATTTTATTTATTTTTTTCGACGCATTATTTCTTATTTATAATGAAAAATATCAAATTTAATAATGATACTACGTACCTACGGAACCCTCGGTGGGCGAGTCCGACTCGCACTTGTCCGGTTTTTTTTCAATTAGATTCGGCCCTGTAGAATTTGTTTTTTTTTTATTCTACGTCGGGTGGCAGACAAGCATACGGGTCGTCTGATGTGAACCGGTTACTGTATCCATATTAACTCTTGCAACATAAAATATCGCTCGCGCTGCCGCCACCCCCGCTGCCAACGCAGCATCTCCTTCCTGTCTGGTGACCTCACTCACTCGCAGGAACACAACAACCCTCAAGGGAATTGTTATTTGGCTGCAGTATTCTGTGAGGTGGAGGTACATTCCCCAGTCGGGTAGCTTACAAATATGTTGTGCCTTACGTCTTTCGCTGGTCGGCAAGGTACACGACATGCAGGCGAAGTTTTCTTTAGCTCTTAAGATCCTGTTGAGTCTCTTCCCACACAGCAATCCCAAACCCAATTATGGCCTCAAAGGTGTTTTATAACGTTGAAAGTTAAGAATTTGTAACATTGACACCTGTGACCGAAGCAGTAGATAAAATAATAAACCTGTATAATCGAAAGCTAAAGCAATATTGTTAGACGGTAGACACCCAGATCTTTTTTCAATCAAAGGGATTAATGGAACATCATTGCGTGTCGGCGTAGGCTAGCGTTTGCAAGGTCCATAGACCACTGACGTCAAATGCTCTATTACTTACAGTTGTCTTTAACCCTTATTCATCTCACTATTTGTAATTATATTTGTATTAGTAAGCTGCCCGACTGGGGTAGTACCTCACAGAATATCGCAGCCAAATAACAATTCCCTTGGGGGTTGTGTTCCTGTGAGTAAGTGTGAAGAGTGAGGTCGCCAGATAGGAAGGTGTTGCTGCGTTGGTGGCGGCGCGCGAGCGATATTTCGTGTTGCGAGTACCGTTATGGCGTAGTGCCCGACGTACTATAAAAAAAATTCAAGGGATAAATCAATGAAAACTTTTCAAGACTCCCTTGGAAGCAAGGGCGTCGCCAAGGGGGGGTAGGGAGTGGCAGCTGCCTCTCCCTAGAGATTCAATCTACAAGTGAAATGTTTCATGAGCTCTAGACTTTACCTACAATTCATACTTTTCCATATAAACTTGCCCCCCCCCCCCCCCCCCCCCGGTCCATCGGCTGGCGACGACCTTGCTTGGAAGGTTAACAAGACTAATACTTGTGTGCATGAACATGTCTGTTTGTCTTGGTCTGGGTGTTTTCTATGTATCATATGTATGCATTTAAAAAAAAATGTATTTAATTAATAAATTTAAATAATGGACGAGCTCGGTGGCGTAGCGGTCAATGACGCGGCTTCGACACCAACGCTCGTGGGTTCGATTCCCACACAGGACAAACATTTTGTGTGCATGGACATGTCTGTTTGTCTTGGTCTGGGTGTTTTCTATGTATCATACATAAGTATGTATTTACAAAAAAAAAAAAAAAAATGTATTTACGTATGTTTATCAGTTGTCTAGTACCCATAACACAAGCTTCGCTTACTTTGGGGCTAGATGGCGCTGTGTAATTTGTCTGTCAATATTTATTTATTTATTTATTTAATTATATTATCAGTTATCTAGTACCCATAGTACAATTTGCTTGGTTTGGGACTAGATGGCCGTATGTAATTTGACCAGTAATATTTATTTATTTAATTAGTTGTATGATAAACTATGGCCGTGTGGTTTCCGGTAGAATAGAATCACTCCGTCTCTTCCCGTGGATGTCGTACAAGGCGACTAAGGGACATATGTACATTACCAAACATCGATCAGGCCTCCCCAACCCGCCGTCTGGCCAGCGTGGGGAGTGTAGGCCAAATCCTCCTTCTGTCTGACGAGACGGACTCGAGAGGGTCGTGTTCCTGTAGTGGAGACTAAAATGATCTGATGATGATGATGTTATACTATGCTGGTAAAGAATGCTTGTATAGCGTTAAGTCTGCATGTGTTACATCTATTTTTGCATGAAGTTTAAATAAATAGCATTATTTGGTTGCTATTTGATCATGAGGCTTCTTTAAATTCTACTTTTATCTCGGCATGTATATAAATCTGTTTTGTAAATAAAATATGTATATTGTACAACATTTACATAGCTTTCGATTCTTATTTTCTATTTTTTACGTAAACTTTAAAATTTAAACTAGTCTTATTTTTGGTAAAGATCAATTCCTCGGGATTCTGGAATTTTACATGTAAAATATGTGAGATCATCGTTCGGCGCATCCATGAATAGTAATGGCATGTTGGACGTATAAAAACGACATAACTGCATCGTAACGACGCGACGTGGAGCAACTCCGAGCACGCGCTATGCAACACCGTGTTACATAAACCGTTGCACTGTACCCACTAGCTGGCCTTTCACCACTGGTCCCGACAATTTTCTTGCAAAGCAATCGACAACGGTATTTGCAGTCTTCTGAAGGCTACGTTGCACTAAACTATGAAGTTTTTAATTTTAACTTAATGCAAACATTTGTCAAATTTATGAACTTACGAGTATAGGAATATAGAACCAAGATTTATTTTGGTTTCAAAACATACTCAGTCACTTCATAATCATGTCGTTGAGTAAATTATTTTTGTTGCATCTGCATTTCTTTTGCCACGATTACGCAACCCAACACGACAACGTATCAATTGAAATGCTATGTAAGTACGTTATTCTCCAAATTGCGTTATGCGATCCTAAAAATCGGTGCCACTTCGAGGACAGGAAATAGACTTTTCGTATTTTGCATTTCGATAAATGTAAATTGTCGCGAAATGTTTACGAATCAGTGTCGTGCTGCACAGTTGTCGGGCCGGTGTAGAAGTCGTGGAGTTTGCAGGTCACCCACCAGCTCTCGGTGATCGCATGAATGAGCCTATCGGGCGGGCCCCGCGCGCCTCTGCCCCGCCACTCGATTTGTGAATGAATCGGCGCGTGCCGCCCTCTCGCCGCTCACGTTCAGTCGCGCCGTCGACCAACGCGCCAACACGCGAGCGCATGGTTTCCTTTCGAATTTTGACGTTTCGAAATTTCAAATCGGACGTGTTCTACCCCTGTGTACTCTTGACGTTAGTTGACAATTGACACTGTAGTGTGAATCGATTTTCTGTTTACCGCCTGCGATGCAGTTTCCGCAGTGAACTCTAGGTCACTGCACCAGACGAAAACTGGCCCTCGGGAAAGCTGCACTCGGCAGGCAGTTAACGTTTACGGTAAGCGACTATGCCAATTTTTCTTTCATTTATTATGAAGGCTAGGCTATCTAGACGAGGTGACACGTAGGTAGGCTTTAGTGAACGACAAATGCGACAGTGGGTTGGGTTTGTAGGTGGGTGCCCACGTTAAGTAGTTGAAGTAGGTGTCGTAGGTACGTACGCCGCTGTGTCTTCTTCGATATTTGGTGTAGTTCTTTAAGGAAACATCTACCTATTATGGCGACTAGCATCCACTTTCACTATTTCATTCTATGTAATTACGTACCTAGTACAGCGTTATGTTTAACCACGGTTAGCTTCCATTTAACATAGAAAGTTATTAAGTCACGATGATCAATGTTCGTTCGCTCTCGCCCGTCGTCTCGTGAAATAATCTCGTATGGAAAGAATTTTTAATCTAATAAGGGAATAAGATAGTTAACTGGCCGGCTGTGGCAGTTTTTTTTGGTGCCAACTGTAAGGTGTTTCCAAAAACGGCCGATTTTAGGCGCCGTCCCAACACAATAGTCCATTTAATAAGGCGCTAAGCGGTCTCTACCTGAGCTGATTTCTTGCAAATTTTTATCGCGTAAATGTTCGTGTCGTTTTGAAATTGATGAGCCCTATTGTTTGAGTCGTCATCATTCAATGGGGTTTTTTTGTTCATGTCCGAGTAAACGTGTTGAATCACACATCAATAACAAGCATGGGCCCATTAATCGATTAGATGATTCTAATCTTTTCTAACAAAATAAATTTAGCGCAGTGATGCCAACGAGATTCGTGTTACACATTATTTTTGCACCTCAATCTTGACAAGGAACGGATGTGCATAAAATTTTATTGCCCTTAAAAGAAGAGAAGAGAAGCTCTATATAAATTATAGTAGTAGAAATTATTCTCGAAAAATTTATAACATTCTCAGAAAGTGTAAAGCCCTTAGCGAAATTTCTAGACAATTTGAATATGTCAAGTAGAAATTCTACCACAATATGCATGCATATTACTAGTTTTCTCTTTTCGTCATCATATTGATGGTATTGTTATTTATTTATTATGATATTAAAAAGTAGCTAATTTTGTTGAGCCCGTTAATTTTTAAATCTCTACTATTCTGTTTGGGGAGATTAAGTTCGTAGTTTTATTCTGTATCGAGATTATAGACATATGAGCATATAGATAGATAGTCCTTAAATTTATTACTATTCTTTTCTTATTTTTTATTATTAAATATTACTCTGGATAGCAGAAAACATAGCTTTTGCGCTGACTTTTCAAAAATTTGGCTGCACTAACTACTTTTTTTGCAGCAAATTTATATGAAACGAATAAATACTTTATACTTTATTCACAAAGAAGTTTTAAACAATGTCTTGTATTTCGGGTCTATTGTAAATTCGAGAAAACAATTGTCAAATCGAGGCGAATATATCCAACCAAATTACCAGTATACTTTCCAATGCCACTTTTTTGTCATAATTCTTCTTAGTCAACTAACTAGATACGTCTTTATTTTTTAACTTTTAGCACTCGTAATGTTCCATGACTCGTTTGTGACTCGTCCTGTAGCTTATTATGAACAAATACCGACCTATGTATAGTGTTTCCCTTTTCAATGTAAACTTAAGAAAGTAGTGTTTACAGGGTGTGTGTTCTCGAGTTCGTACTATTTTTCCTGAAGTTAAAAACTATTTATCAAGACACGGCTAGCACACATTCCCACCACTATCTCTTGTCTAGCCAGGATTAACAAAGGTGAAAACTAATAGGTGACTGACATTGAAGTTTACTGCAGTCCTGGTGGTAAACTGCGGCTGCTTTGTAACTCAAAACGAATTAAATATCAGATGAAATTGGTAAAAGTAGGAAAATTTGTAATTTGCCTCCTCTTTGGCAATTTGAGAGACAGCAGTATGGCCAATAAAGTATAAAAAGCCTAAAGAGATGGCTAGTCAAGTGAAGCTAGGACTCTTATTTCAAACTGCCATGCATCACGAATTTTATATATCTGACACTGTTGGGGATATAAAATTGTGACTTATACCTAACACATTGATTGCAATAGTATAGATAGCAGGATCATGTAACACTTGGTAATTCTCCCTTGTAGCTGCCACCAAATCATATAAGAAACTCACTGAGAACATGATGTTCTGTGTGATTGGACTGTGCATAAATATTTGTATAAAACTTATTATTTTTGACACCACACATTACATACAGAGATTGTCAAAAAAAAAAAAGACAAAAGAGCTGACTAGAGTAGTGGAGCGGTCTCTTTAGACGCCAGTTGACAAGAGAAGCTGAAATGCCGTGTGTCTGTCTATACTTTGCGGGAACACCTGTTCTTTGGTGATAAGTCGTTGCATGAAGTGAATCTATAGGGATCATGAATTAGGGCCGTCAATGGTGACACAATTTGAATTAGTTCCGTCAATTTTTCTGAATTATAGGCAGTCGAAAAATAAAATTTAATGACGCCTTTTTAGAGGCGTTAGATTCAATGTGTGGCTTATACGATGTAAATTGTCGGCCAAACGATTTCACTTTAATTTGTTGAACGTAAGGGCAGGCGTCGATTAAAGCACTCTTATTGGATTAATAAATAAAAATATTACAGATAGGTACACTTCTTTATAAAGTCTAACAAAAATTACTTCACGCTATTAGCTTAGATTAGACTTACATACAGAGTATAAATAAGAGAAGAGTAAGAAACAGATCCGTGCTGTATTCTCAGGGTGCATCTGCCAACGAATTTACCACCTAATCGGGCTCTTTATGTATAGGCGCCCTAAAGCATTGCCAATGATATGTGATATGATCTAACAATTTATTACTAACTGGGACATATGGGTATATTTTGTCAAATATAAGTCTGAGACAGTTGCCCTGTTAATACCAAAGAGGATATTTATGCTCTGGTTTTTAGATTGATGAGTGATTCCGTCCGTCCGTGAATTATCAATCAAAATCTTGAACACAACGATTTTAATTACCAACAAAATTAGATGAGTACTGACGCAAATAGCATATCATGTACTCAACTCAGAGGATGTCCATGCAAGGAGTAAGTTCTGCTAATGTCATTTCTCGTGGCCGTAAAGTGTGGGGCTAAATCGACGTCCATCAAGAGGCCACCGGCGGATATTAAATTGACACGCCTCACTCGAGAACTCCTCGCTTCCCCATCGGCGTGTTCACGATCAATTTCTCTGATGGCTTTTTATGTATATCTCATTATATCGTAATGGAGTGCAATACAAACAAATTGCTTAGTACCTATAGAAAACATGGGTAGATTGACGCAACTTTTACAGTACAGATAATTTGATCTACACTACTTTTTACCTAAAAATATCTATACTATCTTATAATCAAACTAGCTGTGCCAGCGACTTCGTTAGCGTGGAATAGTTTTTTTTTATTATTTATTTATACCTATTAATAAAAATAAATAAAATTTCTAAAATATAAATAGCATAAGTTACTCCAGCCGTTTCAGAGATTAGCAGAACAAACAGACAGACAGACAAAAATAGTAAAGAATGTTATTTTGGTATATGTATCGTGTATATATCCATATGCATTTAGTAAACGCGGTTATTTTATCTGTATAGATGTAATTGCTCCATTCGTCCATAGGATATAGTTAAGAAAAATTACGAGTGCTCTTTCTAAGAGCAATATTAGCAAAAAGGATTTCTTTTTTAGAATTTTGGTCTGTCTGTATGTTTGTACGTGCTCCATGCAAAAACTACTTTACGAAATTGAATGTGTTTCTCATAGTTGTATTTCTGGAGACCTAACTTAAAATTTGGTACATGTTTCATCTTGATACGTCTGGTAGAAGTCGAGTTATGAATATCGACGAATTCGCGGGCGGCTGCTAGTGCATATCTAAATACTCATATGGTACCTAATATGCCGCTTGCCGCTACCACCCGCTACCACCATAGTGGTTTCATTGTTTTTTTTTCTGTTAGTCGATAAACCTAATTCCTGGAGTAATTTCCTTGGAATTTGCATTTAAATTGTCGACAGAATAGAAATAAATAACGTGGCTCATTTAGTTTTCCGGTGACGCTATCTTTATCACCCGGAGATAC
The DNA here is from genome assembly GCA_937001555.2 of Hypsopygia costalis. Taxonomy (NCBI): domain Eukaryota; kingdom Metazoa; phylum Arthropoda; class Insecta; order Lepidoptera; family Pyralidae; genus Hypsopygia; species Hypsopygia costalis. The sequence goes on from OW443330.2 coordinate 27,448,027, forward strand.
CAAATACTTTGTATATAGCTATCAGTACACACGCAATTAGGTTACAACCATTAACCCTTTTGTTAAACTGATATTGTAATTTTTGACGTAAATACGTCTTTAAAATTGTTTCCATAGGGAGGCAATTCAAAAAACGAATGATAACAAAATGGGGGATACAGTTTTGATGTTGCAGCTACATATCTATCATCTCCATCCAAAATTCAATCACACCACTGGATAGATGAAGAACCAAAGAATTTATTACGCCAAGTAAGGGCTATGGAACATCGCGTGCGGGGGAGGGGGAAGTGTTGCCATTTTGAAATAATTCTAGTACATATAACCTATTCACTTCACACTCGCCCATGTCCATGACACAACCACACCCTATTTGGCGCCATACAAACTGTTCCAGATTTGTCTCAGAGGGGAGGTGAGGTCGACACGAGAGAGCGGCAGGGAGAGGCCATACTGTACGTAGTACTATTACTTATACTGTCATATATACGAAAAAGTTTAATACAAGAAAATCATGTCGCGTTACCATTTACCACAAAACATAAACAAATGGAATTTATAATCATTTTCTTGTGTTTTATTAGTCTGAAGAGGTATGGGTATAATGTTTATTCATATTTTTACATTAACGTGTATGAAATTGCAATAATGTGTCGTGAGACCGTAATTCAATCCATTAGTGCGAGCCCTCGGACAGCGGCCGGTGGTCGGCGGAAATTAAATCGACACGCCTCCGCTCTACATGACGCCGCTTTCGTTTACCATCAGTATCGTCATCTGCGGCAAAATACGAACAAAAGGCGTCCAATGTTGCCATATAGTATACAAGATTTGATGGCAAACAGTGAACCAGTTTTTAGCGGCTTGCAACATTTCGTTGAACCTAACTGGCCTTATTGTTGGAGCCGTTGCATTATTCTCACGACGTTTCGTCTGCGACGCAATTTGCCATTACTCAGATACTGTTGCGACAAGTAAAAGAAAATGAGAGATCGTTTCTCACGCGTTTACTAAGAATTGACACAGCAGGGCTCCTCTGTGTAGCTTAATTAAAAACTGTTGATTCATCGTCTCCTTATATGAGGTCTGATTTTTAACTGAATGTGGTTTATCAGTGTAAAAACCGATTGTTTCATATTTATATGTCGTTTGAAAGGATGACGCGATTCGATCGGTGCACAGCATGTCATGACAATAGCAAGTAATGCTGTCTTCCGTTGAATCCATGTAGTTGAAGCAAATTACTCTTCGACACGTCGTAAAGACATTAACTTCACACTTGGAGAGCCGAGCATTGTTGGCGAGTAAAAACACTGCTGAGAGGAAGCGATAAATTTATGTTCGAAGTTTATACGATCGGCCGTAATGGGGCGCGCGCGTGTATCCGCGCTCGCGCACCTTAGAAATCTTCTCAAAGGTGGAAATCATTTTTCATATCATCTATTTGTAACAAAGAGCGCACGTCTACAGTAGGCACACAACTGTTATGAGCAAATTCAAATGTTGTTTTGGTTATACAATGACGGGTCAATAAATCCGACTTCTTCACTTAACATCGTTAAAGTCCATTGAAAATAATAAATAAATGAATTAGTTCTAGCGTTACTGTTAATTTTTACGATTAATTCGTCTGCAGTCTTTTTTTATTCAATTCTCGTTCCAGCCGATTGAAGCGCTGTTCACCACATCAGCGCAGCAGCGGTCTAAAAATGCACTCGTATTATGTATTTTGGCAATCTCTAATAAATCAGTCGGCGAGTAAACAAGAAGATCTGAAATAACTTTTTCTTCGCCGCTGGGATTTATTGACCCGTCATATTTACCCAGGTTCCAAAATATATATTCACAACACCGGACTTTATTTAGCTCGAAACGGAAGCTTTGTGAATGGGAACAAAGGTTCGGTTGACTTCGAGCGCTTATTATATTGGTCCTTTCCGGATCAACCCCGACAGGGGCGGAACTCGGTCCCACGAAAACGGAAGTAGTATGCGTCCGTTATACTTTGGCTCCGTAATTGGTGGCACGGGCTGCACTTCCGGTTTCTTTTAAGGGTCTCTAAAAATAGTATGAAATACTCCCTCTTCACGAATCAGCTTTGTGAAATAAAAACAATGCTACTAGAAATTCTCACATTGGTTCAACATGGTTACGTTTACAAGGTTACACTTTTTGTCTTTGACTATATAGATTGTACTGTGAATATATGACGAAATGATGCTAATTAATTATTTGTCTATCAAGTAAGAAAATTAGTAGTGGGCAGTTACCGATTGATGATAATATAAAAAAATAAAATACTTTATTTCACATAATTAGAATCCATACGTAACCAATTCATAATTACATAATTTTTAATATTAGAATGAATTCAATTTAGTACAAAGCTCAATGCTATTTGAATCTGTATAATAGAATTGAATGTTAAAATTAATTTATGCGATGTCAAGTAAGTGTAATCTTTTTATTAATGTCAAATACATTTAATTTAGTAATTAAATTTAATGTCAAAATCTCATCTAACAGACTTTAATGATGCAGAATTAAAAACGGCCCTCGATTTTAGCAGATAGCTCTCAATATGGTTTTTCGTATGGAGCTGAAATTAAATTAAAATGTGACCACTTATTACATTTCAATTTGTTTTAATCGATTACAACCTAAATCTGTCTGTCACATCTAGATTTATACGTTGACTTCATCGATGCTATCCATGCATCTTAATTTTAGAAATAATAATTATTAATAATAAATATTTATCAGTAATAAATATTTTTTAGGCTGCATATAATAATCGGGACGTATGCACATTACAGTAAATATAAAGAAAGGATCACTGGATTTCCCCCAGTGATCCTGGGCCAGTGAGGGACAGGACAAAAACTATCCACTCGGTATTGCTGAATACTGCACAATATATTTTTATCACCAGAGCTATGTCAAGGCCCATTTATTATTAAATTTCCCTATTCAGAAACAGTACATGTTCTTGACCTATTTTCGTTCACAACAATGTCAAGTTTCTGACACGTGTATACAGTCACTTCTGTAAATAGACGCTAATTTCCGCTACCATATGTTTACTCAGAATCACATTTAATATTTTTATTGATGTACTGCACCATACATCTTGTGACATAGGGACGGCGTGTGTGATACGCGCCTAGAATACAATACCGGCTATGTATCTCCACTTGGGCATGTATGTACGCGTCAAGTTTTATTGTCCTGTAGGCCATATACCACGACAGTACCTAAGTGAAACCAAGGACGATTCCTTGTGCAATTCGGTCAATGAAGTCACGTACTCAAACTATCCTGCCCATACATTATCCGTACGTGACATAAAGATCTCATGGAGCCGAATTTTGTGAATCTTAAGATTATTGTGGTCGTAAAAATATTAGTGAAGGGTGAAGGTGCTAATGCATGTGTGTACACACATCCGGTCCGTTGGGGTCCGTTAATTGGTGCACGTAAAAGGGATATCGTGTAGCGTGCCCCCGCGCGGTTGTCTGCCCTTCCTGCTTTGCGTTCGCGACATCAGCGACAGACGATGTCGGCTACACTGCTCAGTATCGGCCATTTCGATCTCTTCGGATTAATATCACTTGAATTAGAGTCTATCAATGAGTTTGCTGGTTACTGTGGGAATTTCGATCGGCACTGCCTCATAGTAATCTAAATAATGCTGCGATTAAACTGCAAACTATTTTTATATGCTAATATCTTATTATCTGATACTATGATATACCTGCTTTGAATTAATTCCAAAGAACTTGTTCTGTCAACTTTTTGCGCCCTGCTACTGAACTGGACTCTGTTAATGAATACGTCCGCTTCAATTATAATGATTTTAATATTCTTGTTTTTTACCCAGTCAGGGAATGGAGAAGCCGTTCAAGGCATATTTATTTAAATATGCGAAATATCACTATAATTTATTAATTTATCCGCACTGAGTGTTACGGTTGATTTTAGTCTCCGTATTGGACTTCCACAATAATCAATCCACTGATTTCAACTGAATTAACTACAAAAATTCTCATCATCATTGAGGTATATAACTATTATTTTACCTAACCTAAATAAAAGTGAATTAAAAGTTTTCGTGATCAACTGTTAGCTAGTAAGTATCGAAAATATAAAAAAAAAAGTGATATATACTGAAACCGTGTTTAGGACCTTAGACTTCATTTGCATGTAAATGCATAGCTTAGATAGAGAGCATTTTGTAATCTCCTACATTCATAAATCTCCGAGTATTTATTAATTCATTATGTACTTGTGAATTATAATTATTATGTTAAATTAATTAAGTTTCCATCACACTATCATTTTCCCACGGCTGCCGGCGATTATCATGCGTGTAATTATAGACCGTGGCTACAAGGTATGTTCGTTCATATCTTCATGCATTTGTAACACGAACTGCAGCCCATTTTCCCGTGACGCGCTCCTCGACTGTGACCGCACTGACTTCATGATTTATACTCGTCGGCATTCTACCATGCACTGCTTTTAAGGAAATTACTTTGTGTTACATTATAAACTGTAAGTTACTCACCATCTTTAGAGCTAAAGCCAACATCACCTGCGTATATATATGAGGAAAACTGACCGACATTGATACAGCTGCCAGAGATGGTTTTCGGACGAGTCGTGCTGGATTTGGGATATAGTTAACAATTACGAAAAATTGAGTTTTGAAAATTCTTTCGGAATACTGAACGCCGTACGTTGGGAGAGAAAGCTAAAAGAGTTCGATTTAGCGCTGGACATTTTGTATTCTCATAATATGGTATCATAATAGGACTGGCATATCTTAACTAAATAAAAGTCTTTAATAATTTGTTGATAGTAAAAAGAAGCAATATGCGTAGAATGATACTAAAAAGAAGCAAGATGCGTAGTAATGATACTTAGTTAAATACCATCTTATTTTTGGATTTCTTATCCCTTGCGCAGGTTGCACCTTAATATCTTTAGTTACGCTCATGCTCCTACTTAACCTATTAATATCTTTTGATTTAGCTATTGTATATTTCTTAAATAAAATGATGAATCAGTGTAAAAATCCAAAGACGCGTTTAATATTTCTAGTGATATCGATTAATTCGAGTTTTCCTCGTTTGTAGCATTGTAAACAGCTGGCGGTTCATGGAACTCCTCAGATACAAGAGATAATACATGTTCCTGATGTAAAAGGTGCCGGCATGGGAACTGAACAATGGGATATGTTCCCAGAAACTATTAATGGGAAGATCTTACTCATCGGCGGAAACAATAGGTAGTAACCGTCGGAGTTACAAAGTACTCCGCGGATCTTTGATTACTGCCTGACCAGCCTGACATTACAATGAAAACCTTAAGTAAAGACTTAAGTTATCATGGTAATGTCAGGCTGGTCAGTAATCATATGCAAAAATATTGAATAAAAACGTTCATACATTCAAAACAGTTATGAATTTTTTTTGTTTAGTCCCGTTCGATAGACCAAGATATCGTCATCTGTTCCGATCAAATCAAGACGTAATCGAATGCTTCCAGTTTGTTTGTAGTAACTTTGTCGTACATAAAGAATATACAGTGTGTGTGAAAATCTTCGATCAAGTATACTTGATCGAAGGTGAAAATAGATCTAAAATTATCAACAAAAAAATATAAATATGTTTTCTATTTTTTTTTAATGAATGATGAGTTTTTTTTTTCTCTAAGGACTCTGGGTAGTTTTCTCGGGAGATCTCGGGCTTTCAGATTGTCTAATGACTCTGCCAATGTCGCCCAGTAGATTACAATATGGGATTTTTCGATGAACGTTGTAAAGGCGTTTTTACAGGATCACGATGACTGCTTACCATCGGCGGGATGTGAGCTTGTTTGTCAACCTAGTGGTATAAAAAAAAAGAAACACTTGTCCAAAAAAAGCGCACACAATTTGTTTATTCATTACGAATTAAAAAAAATGGCGCCCTTATTTTATTTGTAAGCAATCGGTTACTTCAGTGGTACTCAATGAATCAAAAGCATACTTATCTAGCGTGTAGCATAGCCGTTTTGCCGTAATGTGTATTCAAAAAGACAAGATTTCTAAAATACACTGTTTCGACGTCTCTCTGATGCCAAATACCCCTTCGATAACTCTCCCTCCCTTTCAAAAACTTTAAAAAATGTGCAAAACTCAGTAACAATTATTTTTTTGTAAGATACAAACTATTGATACCGTGCATTGTAACATGGTAAACAAACACGTGCTCTATGCATTATTTAATTTAATGTTATTTATACTACATACATACAAGTAAGTAATTGGCATTGTGTTAGAGCCGTTAAAGGACATTATGCCGTCGTAGTAGTAGGGTTACTACTTAATAAAAAAAATATGCTTACCGCTTTTGAAATATAAGAGTTCGCCGCAACGACTTTTAAATAGAGAACACAAATTAAATAAATATTCCTGACCAAATTACACACTGTCCCAAACTAAGCAAAGCTTGTATTATGGGTACTAGATAATATAACATATACATATAATACATCGACAAACACCCAGACTAGACAAGCAGACATGTTCGTACACACAATTTTTTGTCTTGTACGGGGATGGAACTCGCGACCTCGGAGTAAAAGTGGCCACTGCTAGCCATTCGACCACCGAGACTCGTCTCGAATTGAATGAAATAAAATTATTTATAATGACACTAATATCTGGAAGAGAAGATCGACATAGTCATCCAAAGCACTTTAAAATGCTGTCCTCCATAAGGTGTTGGTGTGGAAGAAAAATATCCAAATTTATACTTCGACAATACGTTTGATCTTGAAACAAAAGAAAGCGTGGTGTCAGCAGAAAAATATGGAAGAAATTGTTAGGCCCTAAACATCCAACTGATGGCAGAGTTGGAACGTACGAAAAATATACCCCATATACTTAGCAAAATAAAAGTGAACCGTCACGAGACACGAGATTGTAGCGGACGCTACAATCAAATAATAAACTCTATGTCATACCCACGGCTTCGACGAATCTAATGACACGTACGTTGAATTTTTTTTTCATACCACTAAAGTGGAAAAACAGGCATACGACCCACCTAATGGAAAACAGTTACCGTAGCCTATAAACGCCTGTAACACAAGGGGCATCAACACGCGTTGTCGACCCTGTAAAAACCTCTTTACTCTCTTTTTGAAGAACCTGATGCTACAGCATCAGGTTCTTCAAAAAGAGAGTAAAGAGGTTTTCTCAGGTTTTCTCAGGAGACTACAGTCCCCTGAGAAAACCTGAGAAAATCGTCAAATAGTTTAAATTGTAGAGCGGAGTGAAAAATTACACATACATACGCTCGAATTCATCATCGCTATTCAAGTAAAGTCGAAGATTTTCTTAGAATCTCGTTCTAGGCTGTAGTAATTGCCAACCCTACACATGAGTGTGTTTACAGTTTTGCATCGTATGTAAACACGCGCCGGTCTGTGTATTGACGGCGATATGAAGCAGTTTGTTTTTGTTAGTAGCCGGCATTGTTATCATTCGTGGCTCATGTAGATACGTTGTGTGTATGCGAAGACATGAATGGATAATTCATCGGCCCTTCATTGTCTGACTCAAATAGGAAGTTGCCTCTCATTAACTCTGCGATGACTCTATATCAGTGGTACCCAACCTTTTTTTGTTCGCGGACGACTACGAGGTTCTTGTTGGGAGTAAGGTCCATAAGTGTCATATAAATCCATTATTCTATAACTCGAATTGTTAGCATTTTGTATAATAGTGCTCAATCTCTTTCCTTATAAGTTTGTATTACGGACCATATTTTTACCTCTCACGGACCACTGGTGGTCCGCGGACCACCGGTTGGGAACCCCTGGTCTATATCTTGTTTTATTTAAAACTAGCTGGGGTACCCAGCTTTCCTCGGGGTTTAATGGTTCATAGAATATTCCGCAACATTCGAGAGTGATTTCGAATATTTCACAATGATCTGGGATGTTGCGGAATGATCCAGACTATACTCTAACGTTTTAGAAAGTTCTGGAAAGTTGTGGAATGCTCTTAAATACTCTCGTATGTACTGAACTGTTCTAGAAATATCTAGAGGGCGAAACTTCCAACCCTTATATCTTCAAAAGTACGTCCTTTAGGTAAAACGGGAATTTTCTTTATGAATGGGGTACAACGGATTCTAAATCATATGATTTCGCTCGATCGTACTGGGACTCGTTTGTGAGTTTTAGCAGCACGTATATTGTACATTTTCTTATATATATTTATAAATTGTCTGACTTCTTAGCAAACCCATGGGTGGATCCTCAGGAACAGCTTTCAATACCAAATACAATATTATGATACCTATCGCGTTATCTCGGCCGTTGCGAACTGACCATGTGATAGTCGATATAGTTAATGTAAAATACTTATTCCAGTTAAAAAGCAAAAACTTTGTATCCCTTTTCACGAAAATTAGTAATATAAAAAACGTAGTATAAAAAAAAAAAAAAACTGCGCGGACGGAGGAGTATGAAATTTCGCACACTTATAGTTTATATATTAAGGAGTGAAGAATGCTGAATATTTTTTTTAATTATGCATAAAAATTACATTAATCAATAATAAAAACATACACACTTCCATGTATTTGGCACACACACGTATTTATTATTAAAGTTATTGTTAAAGTCTGTGGTCAAATTGACATTTAAGGTTTTTGTCTTTAATTTAAGATATCTATAGTCTTACTGGATGTCAAACATAACGATAATATGTATATAATTTAAATTAATTATGGTCGAATTTCGACCACTGGGCGACCACTAATACGTGTTAAAGTCAAAAGTCAAAACTGTTTATTGCATAACTAAGTGTACAAAATACATATGATCTTAGATTTGTTTACGCACTTACAACTTAGTCACCTTTGTCAGGTATCGCAAAAGACTGTAGATGCGCGCACGACTACCTACTTATATCCGTACGTTAAGCATTTCGTCATATAATTATAGGAACTTATGTGTAAACAGAATATTTTCAGATACAATTTTTATTCATTCATCGTTTTTTCATAAAGCCATCTTGAATAAACGTAATGTGACTGAATATAGTAAAATATCCATAATAATTACAAGTTTCTAAGGGCAAGTGCTGCTTTCTTACAGGAAGTACGGTATAATTTCGAGATTAGAGCGTAGGTAACGATTCCAAGAGCATGATTTATTTATTACGGGCATAGTGGTGTTCCGGTAGGCGCGTGCGCAGGAAACCCGCAGGATATATCAGAATTAGAATCGCGAGCCGATGAACGGTGGACCATTTGCGCTATGTCGACCGCACTTCCCATATCCGCTTATCAAACTTAACAGTGCTGTGAGCGGGTTTAACCACTGTCGCTCGGGCACTCCGAAATCGGCTAGTCATTTCGAAGTATTTCCAATAGTTACTTTCATAGTGTATTAGAACTAATGTGGTCCATCACTGTAGATACGTTATACCTATTCGCTATGAAGAAAAATATTTAATTCTAAGTACAGAAGTGCTCATAAATGGATTTTTGGCCCTAATATGTCTAGTTGTACTGTAATTTGGTCAGTAATAACTTGAATAGACAATCTTTTCTATAAAATTATGAGGTGTAAGTGGTATAAAATCCACCTGACCTACCTACTTGATTAACGACCATCAGTACGGATTTCGTCATGGTCGCTCGACTGGTAATCTAGCGTATCTGACACACCGCTGGTCGCTGGCCGTCGAGAGTCAAGAAGACATTCGATCGGGTCTGGCATCGTAGTCTTTTGGCGAAGTTGCCATCTTATGTGCTGCCCGAGGGTTTATGTAAACGGGCTGCCACTTTCTTGTCCAATATAAGACAATTATAGATCTCGTCTCGTATATATCCATATAACTTGATAACCATTTGAAATATGTACCTATTATTTTTTCTCTATGTCATTTCATCTCCACTAATATTCAATATTGCATAGTATGTGGTGACGTTATGTGAGTAGCAGAGAAGATGGTGGTGAAAAGATTAGGATAAAATAACAATTCATATTCCTATATTATTCTTAAAATACAATACAATACAAAAGAAATCATAAAAGTTGTATGTAGAGTCGCAAAGATGCTTATCTCTCTAAGAGATCATTTCCAGACTACCTGTGACCTATGTGTGAGACACGTTTCATAACTTGTTTACCGATAAACGCCCTTTGAATCTCCAAAACAGACGTTTAGATTTCCGATAGCCGGTCCAGGTTTGCTCGGTCTGTTCGTCAATTTATTTTCGACATTTCTTGCTATCTGGCCAACGGAAGTCATTATGCGTTTCCCGCCGTGCCTGTACACCGCCCTGTAAAAATGTATTCATTAAATTAGCTATCACGCGCCATCTCCCGTGGATATATCGTGTAATCGTCATAGGTAGTTTTAAAACTTCAACCCAACGTTGACTTTTAAAATTCAATTAAGATTTTCTGTTCGGTTGTACTGACGAAATTTTCATGATAGAGTTGGCACATTCTTAACGAGCTCGGTGGTCGAATGGTGAGCAATGGCCACTTTGACTCCGAGGTTGCGGGTTCGATCCTCGACAAGACAAATATTTGTGTGCATGATTGAACATGTCTATTTTCTACAAAAAAAATGTACTGAAGTATATCAGTCATCTAATACCCATAGTACAAACTTTGGTTAGTTTGGGATTAGATAGCAAGGTGTAATTTGTCCAGGAATAATTATTTGTTTATTTATTTTATTCTTTAACAGCGTTCCGCTGCAAACGATGACAACTGTGATGATGATGATGCCTGTTGTATTATTATTATTATTATAAAACTTGACACTTCGACTTTTGTACCGTTCTTGACCATACATAATATAAGTTACATTAGCATTGTAACTGTCAAGCATGATCTGTTCTTAGCTGTTAGTACCAAAGACCCATCGTAGATCGTATCGTAAACAAAAGGTTGCCTGTATTTAAATAGGGAGTTTGTAGCAGGTTGATGTAATCCAATTTTGATAATTGTGTTGATAACGCTCAAAAAATTGGGATGGTTTTTCTTCAGTTCGTCTTTGGCGACTTGGTATTGGTAAAGGACTGTCCTTTATCAATACCAAGTCGCCAAAGACGCAGTTTTTGGAGCGCAGATCCGAGTCTAAAATATTATTATCTGTCAGAAATAAAAACTACCGAGATGGTTATCCATCTCTGTAGTTTTTATTTCTGACAGGTAATAATATTTTAGACTCAGATCTATTGGGGTGTAAGTGGTTCATCAACATCTTTGAACCAAAGCCAACTTCACCTGCACGCGGTGCACCCTGCTGACTGACAAACGAAGCTCTGGCGAAAAGAGAGGTAGGGAGCGTAATTGTAAGCTACCCGACTGGGGAATGTACCTCCACCTCACAGAATACCGCAGCCAAATAACGGTTCCCTTGAGGGCTGTTGTGTTCCTGCGAGTGAGTGAGGTCACCAGAAAGGAAGGAGATGCTGCGATGGCAGCGGGGGTAGCGGCGCGCGAGCGATATTTTATGTTGCGAGCGTTAATATGGCTACGGCAACCGCTTCACATCAGGCGGGCCGTATGCTTGTCTGCCACCCGACGTAGTATAAAAAAAAAAAAAAAAAGATCTTCGAAATTTGGTTTTATTTTAAGGGCTTGAATTTGGCACAAGTAGATTGCTCCTCTCGTAGGGCTTGTAACAAATATTGACTCAGTAAATGTTTGTACAGCGCCACCAGCACGCCCCTTGTGTCTACGGGCTCTGGTCACCATCACCATTGTGGTGCACGTGGACCGTGCCTCCAATGTTTGATCTGAACAAATCGTATTTACTCAGTTTATGTCCCGGGGATCGGTGGCATGGATCGATGACTGCTCGGTGCATGCGTGATCACGTTCTATTTGCATTGCGAGTATTTATATAGATTGCCTGGTGTTTATCTAATGTCATGGCGGGGAAGTTATTACTTATATCGTTTAATGCAGCAATGTCATTTGTATACTCTATTCCATTTGGTATTTATATATGTATAATTGAAGTGATATCGTTAATGGATGTAAGTTATGCATTCATTTAGTGTTTATGTAAGTTGGTAATGAAAAACTGGAAGAGATCCCTCTAAGGGATAAGTCCGCCTTTGTACTACTTTATTTTGCATTTTATTTTTGTTATTTTATTTTTTATGTACAATAAAGTTATAACAAACAAACAAACAAACAAAACTTATGCATGAATAATCATTATTACAAAAAAAGTAATGTATGACGTATCTAAGTGCCCGCAAGGGCGCATAAATATATTTGAATGATTCATATCTATTTTGTTTTACGCTTTTAGTTTTTTTACTCTTGTTGTAGTATAATCGGTCATTTTGTGCCGGTCTGTTTTTGTGTTGTGTTTTGTTAATATTTTGATATAATCCGATTATATTAGTCAATAGTCAGTCTCAGTTTTTATATTATTACTCGTCCATCGAGTTCCTTTGCCAAGGCATTAGATATCCGTAAACAAGACAACGCCAAGGCCGCCTATGTTTACGAAGTTCCACACAAAACCAACAAAACATTTACATCGGTAGATTTGCATATCCATTAATAATAATTACGTCAAAGAAGCATTAACTTGTTTTACGTTTGTACACAAAATATACATACATTTCTAGAAAATATATGTCGATGCAAATACAGTGTAGTAGTGCTATCAGGCCCATAGATAATTTAATATGCAGCAATTTAGTCGCGTGTTGCAAATCACTAACGGAAACGAATGGCAGTAATGAGCTTCGGATGTCGCTCACCTATTGTGCGGAGTTAATAGATATCGACTTCCTTGGGACAGCTACCAAAGCAGCAACACTCGACTATAATGGGGTATTGTTTCTGCACGTAAAAGAGTCCGCATCTTATTCCGTTTTCAGCACACAGATCAGTGATGTGATCTGTTTGCTAAGACTCATAGTTGTCATAGACATAACTAAACGTTCAGGTCTACCACAGTTTCTCACTCTATCTCACAGTTTGTCTTCGTCTGTGTAGCTAGGGTCAACGTCGGCGGCTACCAAAAAGATAAATGAACAGTGAAATTCATTGCAGACCCAGGAGTATACAATGAACGCATTGGAACATATACCGAAGTAAATCAGAAGAAATTTGCAGGAACAGGTTTTTGTTTTCTCTCTAATCACAAATAAGCCATTTAATCCACCGGTTAAAGGAAACGACTAGATAACTAGTAGTTTTATATTTGCTAAGTCGACATTTATTCACGGATTAAGGCAGGTACACAATTTTTCGTAACATTTTTACACTGTTATGAATTTCAAAACCTGAGTCTACTAGGGTTTCAAGTTGCAAACCAATATTTTTTAAAAGCAAATTATGCACGTTTATATTTTGCTGATTTTTGCCGATTATATTTCCATAACATATGAATGAGATTACTTCATTCATGCTTCACCATTTGATACTGTACACCTAGAATTAAACATGGTGTCGATTTGTCCATACATAGGCAATTTTATTTGCACTACTTTGCGTGCTTCCGCCATCAGTAAGTAAATTTAACTTCCGCAATATGACATCAGAATCAATTGTCTCTCATTCATAATCAATTCATAATTATAGGCTTATTTCTAGCCAGCTTATTATTGCACAGTAAAAAATATAGGATATTAAATTAAGTCTTGAAAGTTGCATCTTTCAAGACTTTGAACATGAATTTTAACCCCACTTTGAACATAGTATTAAATAAATAAACAGCTCATAAATAATAAACAAATAAATATTCCTGAACAAATTACACAATGCCATCTAGTTCCAAACTAAGCAAAGCTTGTACTATGGGTACTAGATAAGTGATACTTAAATACACTTTATTTTTGTAAATACCTACATATGTTAAGTATAATACATAGAATATATTTTGTAAACTTTACAGAAATTTGCAAAGATTATTTAATAATCATCGAATCAAAGAATTATTGTCGACAACTTTGGTACTCCGTCCAATTTTTTCGTTCCGGATTCGGTCTCATAGAGCAGCGTTTTTCAATCTTTTTGAACCTGGGACACCTTTACAAGTTAAAAATTTCTGGCGGCCTCCTCTCTCCCCCTGTCCCTCCATGAAGAAACTTCAACAATTTAGCTGGCTATGAAAGCTTCAAAATTGTTAGCGCCATTTGGTACCGATTTTGTTCTTAGGTGAACTAATTAGGTCTTTAATGGTGAACATAAAAATTAAGAAGAGAAATAGCCTTCAATTCGAAAAAAATTGCTGAAAGATTTTATTTGATGAATTATTGAAAAATAATGAGGCCCGCTTACGTTTTTTTATTGCAACATAAGACCGACAAACATTTGCGTTTTTTTCCTCGCGACCCTCCGAATGTAACTTGGCGACCCCTCTGGGGGTCGTGACCCACAGTTTGAAAATCTCTGCCTTAGAGAAATGCCGAGCATAGTTGTCTTCGTTACTCGCTGCGTGACTTTCAATTTATGGACCAGCGTAACGGTCAGAGTCCAAGTTTCTGCACCGTAAGTCAGGGCAGGGAGGATGTTGTTGTGTTTTATTTTGCCAATATTTTCTTTAAATTTCCCAAAGGCCTGTTTAATTTACTCCCAAATAATTAATATTTATGTGCGTGAATTAGCTCTTAATTCTTCATTACTCTCTCCTCACAACGCGCTTGGTGAAACAGGAAACAGTTTAGCTACGCCCACCGGCAAGTTGATCCAAGCAGCAGACGTACTCTTAATTACTTTGATCATAGTAATCACTTGTTACTGTCATTGCAAGTTCATCCTGACTTGGCAGGTTTAACTCACACAGACTCACAGTTACCTAGCTCGGGCTCCAGTACACTCCTTGTATAAGGCGACATAACATCGTACAATACAATAAGACCAAATGTCATGTAGACACTTGACATTTCGTCATAATAATTTTTAACTCAATGGACATTGAGATAAAAAATATTTTCCTTATCTATGATTTTGACTTAAAATCTAAAGGCAGGAAATGTTACGTTATTTTTCCTCATCATGTTCAGTGATTGTAACAAACGCACAAATTGGTTGTTTGTTCTAAGAATTGGTTGAACGAGAACATCCTCTGGTGTACCGTTCCGGAGAACGTCTTCCGTGCGTTCCGCGGCCTGCCTGAGAACTGTGCAATAGTTAATCGAACGGAACGTATCTGCGTTTGCTTCACTAATTGTTTGCTTTAAGACATCGACGGCTTGGACTGCAACGAATTCTTATGCAATTTTGGGAATGAGAAGTAAATTATTATTAACTAGCTGTGCCCGCGACTTCGTCCGCGTGGAATAGTGTCTTTGGGCAGCATTTTTAAATATTTCGGCTAATTATTTTACAAATAAGACACATACGTATTAATACTTATATGAGTTGCAGTGTGCCATCTAGTGCTTATATAGCTCTTTTGTGGAACATTGAACATTCATCCCAACCAACAGCTTACACAGCTGCAACTTTCTTCCGCGCTCACTGCTTTTGCTAATGTTACATACCGGCATGTCCTCATCAGCTAAGTTCAATGGTAGTTTTAGAACCGAGTGCGCTATACCCCTATAACTATTTACACTTTATTTTGCTTTTAACCGTAAACACAGAAAACAAAACTTCTTATTATGAAAATAACTTATTTAAGTATTTTATTTAATTGTATAAAAACCTATTTAAAAAAAATTATAAACCCAAATGAATTAAATTTAACTAATTTTATTGACCCAAATAAACAAAATCTCTATACTAAGTATAACTTTTTACACTTGTACTTAAGAACTTGTTTTTATGAACCATTTGTAACCGATTCCTAGAAATCCCTTTCGGATATTGCGACTTCTGACTGAGTCGGCATGCAAAGGCATAAAGACTCATTCATAAAACTATTAAGCTTTCTTATCTTTTGTTTACATTCACAGATGGTCAAATGCTTTGTTTGTACAATGCTCAAAAAAGTACTGTTTATTTGGTGAGGGCAATTAACTTACCGTTCTTAGGTACCTGCCTAGCATACAAATGTGCAACAAAAAAAAATGACGTAATAACATCTAATTAAACTCGAAAGTAATCTACTTTTAACGAATGAAATAAATAAAACAATGACCCAACTAAAGAAAAAAATATTTAATAACTTATCTACTAAAGTAAGCAAATCGAATTGTAAACAATGTGCAGTGAATAATAATGCATTTGTAGCGGAAAAAATAATAATTGTCACGTGTCTGCACGTTTGGGCAAGCCCACTTGGGCATATTTTTTCTGTGCCGTACCACCGTTTTTTACTCATGTGGTACCACGCCGCGTAACGACCCCCGGCCCGCTCCCTGACCCCCGCGTGGCAGCTTTCAATGTGTACGGGTGGTGTACGGCGTTGAGATAGGCAAAATGCCTGGCATTTACAATAAGTGCCCAGTAAGAACCTGTAAATGCCCAATAAATGCCTAGTTTTGGGCATAAATAGGGAATTTATAACTATTTTTTGGACATTTATTGTAAATGCCCGGCATTTTGCCCATCTCTAGTACTGCGCGATGCTTGGCAAGTTTTTTACTCGCGTTAATTTCAGTTTCTCATTTTGTAATGACTGCGTAAATGTTATCTACATCAGGATAGCACTAATATTTTGTCTCTTGGCAAACAAACTTATAAAACATTCATTTATACCTTACATATTTCCATACAAACTTTCATCCCCTATTCCCTATTGTTATTTTACCCCCGTGTGGGTAAAACTTTTACAAACTTTGAATGTCATATTTATTTATATCGAATCAACAGCCTAAAAAATAAGTTTCAAGCTTCTAGCTCTAAAAATAACGATATTTCCATACAATCTTTCACCCCCCCTTTTAACCCCTTACAACCCTTTTTTTGCATTAAAAAGTAGCCTATGTCCTTCCTCAGGCTCTAAACTATCTGTGTACCAAATTTCATTTAAATCGGTTCAGTAGTTTTGCCGTGAAAGCAGGACAGACAGACAGACAGACAGACAGACAGAGTTACTTTCGCATTTATAATATTAGTAAGGAATAAGGATTTAATAAGTTGTTTCGGCCAACTTAGGCAACTTAGGTTCGGCTAACTTTAACCGCCTAGGCGGGATATATATCCCACCTAGGCGGGGGAGGTGAATTTTTCATTTTCAAAAATATTTATGAGATGTAAATGATCTGAAGTCTTTTAAAGCTATTGTTTGTAATCAGACCGGTCCAACAAGAACCCAATAATAAATATACTTATACCAACAGAATATTGGTGAACGTGTAAGTCAAATAGCCAGATGTTGCAAGTGCCCGCGTCATCATTATCCCGACCCATAATCCCTTGACGGCACGCGCAGGCACGCCAGTTAACTAGGTTACCATGTCGATCTTTGCTAGCGCAAGGTCATATTGTTTTTATACTGACGGGTTTTACATAAGAGTTATAATAATTTAATGCATTATAAAAGTGGCCTACCCAAAAATAGACAGGATAAAAAACTAGTTCGGTTTCAACGCATGGGAAGTTATGTTCGAAATAGTAACTATAATGAACAGCATTACATATCCAGTTCGAACATTAGTGTCCTTGATATGGTTGGACTCGTTTCACTTCCTGTTACGAGGCAAATTGTATACACAAAGCACGTCACTCATTCAAACTCAATCAAAGGATCATGAATGAGATGTTTACCGCTTACATACAAACGTGCATATCAAATTATATGCAAGAATTCAAGGGTTTCCTGTTGATGTACATTTACGTGAGCTATTGCGATAAGGCGTAATAGAAAATAAATTTCTTAAGGATGTTGTAATTAAAAAATAAGACCAAGATATATTAATATATATAAATTTAAAATTACAGTATTCTTCCACGAAACGTTCCGATAGTTACATCTGAAGATAATCTCTACATAGCATAAAACAAAGTTGCTTCCCGCTGTCTGTACGCTAAGATATTTTAATCTACACAACGGATTTTTATGCGGTTTTCATCAGGAGTAGGGTGATTCTAGTAGAAGGTTCCCATGTATAATAAGTTGTACCAGTGAGAAGCCGGGCGGGTAGATAGTTCATAATAAATTAATAGCTATTGAATCTTTTCGAGTAGGTATTGTGTTTATATCCGTGCCTATTCCTGTGATGGGACTGAGGGGCAGAGGGCCGGCCTGCCAAGGCCAGCGAGTTCATTAGGGCCATTCATGGATGCCTGCGCGCAGCCTCCTCCCGCCGCTCCCGCGGCGCGGCAGGATATTCTCCCTCACCGTGTGCTATGTTGTCCAATTGATCGGTTTCTTTTTAGAATCCAATACGAAGTAAAAAGACACCACGCGCAATCGTAATTCACCGGATGCACTAACGAGTGTAATTTTTTAAGGCTCGCCAAGCAGCGGCAGTTTGTTTTTGTCAGATGCCATGTTTTCCGGCTATGACTTTATTCATTACTGTACATGATAACAACAACGACACCGTCCATATACGGATCTTGACTCGGCATATAGATTGGTAAGAAACGTCCAATTTTCTTTCATATCTGTGTTCTATTGCTTCTATGTACACTAGAACTTGACACCGATAAAGACGTGAATATACCTAACTCTATCTAGTTTGAAATGACTTGTTTTCTTGTCGTTTTCCTCCTACGAGACGAACGTTTGAATAGACTTTAATAAAGGTCATCATAGCTTTTTATGATATGAGTAGGAATGTGTTCGTTCCTACTTTGTTAGATCTAGGAATGACGTTTGTAGATTGTGACATGTACTGTTTTGCCTCGGGAGCACTTTACCGTTATTTACTACAAAATTTTAATAACATTGCACTGACCTAAAATAAAAATGTATGTTAACAAACTTTGATAATACATGGAGATGAATAGCACACATAAAATAATGTCGTAAAGATTGAAGCCTCGTTGCAGGCTAATGTGGATCTTATAGAGGAAGGAACTGATGATGAAATGGTTTGCGATGTTGTGGTTTCGGTGGAATTATGGCGTATTTCGGACGTGCATTGTGCGCAATTCGTCATGATTTGTGTATGTAAATCAATGGAGTGCGGTAACGGTATTTTCGTCGGTGTACGGCAGGAAGGCGGATGCTATAAACACACTTTCAGTAACTATCGCGGTACTATTCTCATATTACGTCAAATAACAATTAATCTATTAGGTTCTATGCATTTTACAATTTCTTGCGATGTAATTTTATTTCTAAACCATTTCTAATACTACGTCAGAATTAAAATTTCTATGTAGATTTGCTGACTTTCATAAATCACCACTATGCAGGAAAGTTATGATGACTATTTCATTTTTCCCATAGCACGTGCTCATCCATTCGTTCACTGGATTATTTAGTCCTTCGAGCCGCATTTTGGCCCGACCGACAGCATTTTTAACGACTGCGGAACCACGTTTCTCTTTTTACGATCTTATTTACAAGTTTTTTTCTTTTTTTCCGCTCTGGTCTTTTCACAGCTATGAATTATTTATAGACTTTAATCTATTTGCGAACAGGAGACAGGATATTATTAACTCGTCTGATGTTTTAAACTAATTAATTGCAAAATTGTTTGTTGTTGTTTTTGACTGCGGATTCGTTTCAAATTGTCTGAGCTCCTGGAGTGTATCTTATTGTATGTACTTTCGTCATTATCAAAGTTGCTCTAAGGGCCATAATAAGATCTAAGCGTTAACAAACGCGAGTGGAAAAGTCAATTCTTATAGATAAAATGGAAATAGAGATCATGACATTAATGATCATAGAGCGAAAATCATCTCCATTTTCGGTTAAGATAGAATATGCTTTATTTGCATAATACAAATTTAAAGTGCAGTGAACCAATAAAATATTACAGAATATGCAACAAGGCGGCCTTATTGCTGTCAGCAATCTTTTCAAGGCAACCTTAGGGTAACGAATTTGTGCAACACTATGTATGTTCTGTACTGAAGGATGTGGTCATGTGATTTCAACTTGCCTACATCTTCCTCCCGTGACAAGATATTGCCAAAGCTCTCAGAATTCCTTTAAGCCAAGACTAGTCAAGAGTTTCGTTGTCAAAATCTGTCATTTTCCATACAAATCTAATAACGTAGGCAAGTTCAAATCTCGTGACCACATCCTCAAAGAACATACCTGGTATGTTTCTACAATGATCTAGACTAGGATAGTATTATTTAGTAGGTATTAAATTTAAAATCAATTCTGCGATGTCGGTTGATCATAATAAATTTGGGGTAAAAATTTATTCACAGGTGTTGTCTTCTATTATTAGACTTCCGCCTTAAGTGAATTTACAACTCAAATATCTGTCAAATGATTTTTTTTTGATCACTGAAAAATAATTGAACCTGAATTTTCAGGGATAAAAAAATGCACTATCTGAAAAGTGCAGAACGAATGAATATCAAGACCAGCTGTAGAGTAAATTTAAAAGACTTTAAAAAGTGATCTTTTTCGTAACCTAATAATAAATTTATCATGAATGAAAAGAAGTCGAACACAAATTTAATCTCTTGGGAGTAACACTTTTATCAACTGAAGCTTGATCAAATTTTCTTAATTCTAGTACCTACAGATAAAAAAAACTATAAAATTTATTGTTTCGTTGTTATGTTTAGCTAGCTAGTTATGTTAGGCGACGAATAAAGCTAATAAAAATGTAGAAGAATTAGAAAACTGAAAATACAAGTCAGTGCAAAGCCCCCGGCTATTTAAAAAACTTCATTCTAGTTAATTTTATTTTTATTCCAGTAATAACTTAACGCAGGTATAACACGCGAAAGTTATAATCGGCTTATGTGCTCAGGACACGGAGCGTGGATAGTCATAAATTTTAATCCAACTTAAGAATGATGGATCCAAACGATGGAGGTGGCTGCGTCGGTGTCGATACTTCCGTCCGTTACTTGCGCTTGCTCAAGACGGGCCGAGTGTGAACGTAATTATTAGTCTCACCCACTAACACATGGCGTACCAAATGTCAACGCGGCGTTCTTTACATAAATGCGAAAAGTGCTGCCACTCTTCCGCATTTCGGATAACAGACTCAACCGCTGATTGCAGACTTCCCGTCTCTTGTTATGCAAAAGTGACTTTAACTATTCTTCGTTTGCTAAGTCACAAACCATAACTAGACAACTTCATGAGCGGCATTAAAGATGTGCAGCCGACCTCAGTTAAGTACCTATTGACGCCTACATACATCCTACGTTTTTCCTTAAAAATACTAAGACTACTATGGCCGCTGTTAGTTATGCTAAGAATGTTTACGAAGTAGATATAGTGAGTGAAAGGGATGTGATTGCCTGAACAAATGGGTCAATCAACAGGAATATCTGAGACCTGTTGCTCGGAGCCCTGTCACTCCCACAACGAGATTTATCAAATAAGGATCGATTGAATGGAATCAATAAGTATGGTGAATGTGGTGGGCGATCGGTCGTCGAACTGCGCGGGCGCAGCCTGCCGGTCGCGGTGGTGCGCTCTAATTCAATTTAACGACAATCCAGCGCACGCGGTTGACAGCCTGCCCCGCTGTCACCGATGTGTTACTCAACTGCTATTATCTTGCTGTTGAATAACTTGCCAGATTAGCTCTATACTTATTATTAAGTGCTTTTAATTTCAAACCGCATGTAACGCAATATCTTTGAATTTTTATGGTGGGATGCTCAATAGTTGGTGGTAATAAAATTTGAAATGAAGCCCTGAATAAGTTGCGTTTTACGTCAACGTTTCATATTTCTAGGGATTTGTATAAATTCAACAAGATTTATATTTAAATTATGTTGGCTATATTTTGTTTGTTAAAGTTTGTTTGTTGTAGTAAAAACAAACATTGCCTGAAGTCCAGGTTGGCATCTAATACTACATCAAATGCTTTGAAAACTTATCAGTTAATTTCGCTGTTTTAATTTTACCTAGAATGGATCATACGATAGTTGTATCGGTTTACTTGGCAGGACTTTGTGCTCGGTAGCGTTATCTCCCCGACCAGAAATAAGCCGTTTTCCCTAGTGGTCAGAAAAGTATCTTTGGTCTATTCCCATATACTTATTGGGTTGCTATATATATAGATAAAAACAATGGAGATAAATTTGTACGAGCCTTTATTGGCATAGATTTAAAAGTTACTAGTCAATAATAAAATAAAGACACTCGAGAATTAATTCCGGTCGGATACAATAAAAAATTGATTGTTTCGTAGTAGCATAAAACTTTAAGTCAAGTATTTGTGAGAATTGTGGGAAAAGGTAATTAATTTTATTAATGTACAATTGTTAGACACTGATAATATTATGCCTAAGTTCGCACCGGATCTGCAAGGATGGCTTGTGTCACCTTGAATGCCGGATGCCGACATTCTGAGGAGCTATCGGCCGTCAATCGTATGAGCGTCTCGCCATAATATATTATATTCGTCTGTCTGTTTGTCTTTGAGGCTGCGAGGGCCGTTTTTATTTTACGACTATCGACGTCCGCTCTGCGGGACCTCGCCCAAGGTCGGCGTTTCTTGTTGGCGATCGAACGATGCATCGATCAGAATTTAAAGTGCAGATATTATAATAAAAATAACATGTACTGTATGATCTCTGTTCTTGTGTGAAAACAAACAATCCGGTCAGATAGGATCAAACAGTGTAAAGTGGTGCGGGCATTTCAAGGGAAGAGCGTGTCTTGTGTCTGAAGTCCCCAGCGGAAATGGATCGGACGTGGGCGACGCCTACGGTGTGCGCGGCTGACCGCTCTCGGCCCCACCAAGTGACAAATTTAATATCATTATCTATTTCTGTAACTCCATCGTTTCAATTTATTTTCTGCTCGTTTGTTCCAGGTAAATGCTGGTCATTATCTTCGTCGCGACTTGTGAAGGTCGAGCTCTTCATCAATCAGACTCTAAGCAGTGAATTATAATCACTCTTATACGTGATCTTTGCATATTCATTGGTATGTTAATAGCTTCATACATACAATGTTGTATGAGTGTATATGCAACATTGTCAGTGAATAGGAAACTTAATACTTGAAATTATTTTGTGATTGCTTTCTGACGGTTCAATTTGTAACACTACGAGTTATTTCCGCATCCGCTATTGTAAAGCAGTCCAGTACAATTTAATCATCTCTCCAAGTGACAAGATGTATTGGGGCAGTATTACGGCAGGCGTTATCAATCGCAATATTTATTTTCTATTGCCAAGTGTTAAGGTTCAAATTCGTTTCGTTGCGAAGTCATTGGCTCCCTTTGATGTAGAACGGGAATATCGACAAAGACGGACGTCCGGTGCCGGTCAGGATTTGTTTCACACGAGTGTTGCGACTCCTCGTGTCTAAATGAAAAGTTATTTCACAATATTTTTAATATGTTGTATAAAAAGTAGTAACAAAAAGATATTTAAAGAAATAGCGCTAATAGAACTCATTGGACCATTAGACGTAATGTTTTCTTCCTTGGTGATCTTTTTTACGGAAAATTTTCTCGAATCGAATGCATGACTGACTGACATAATTAATCCAACAACACTGTTTAAACTTCTACACAGATCAAACCTCTGTCTTCAGATAATCCGGACTCCAGCCATTTAAACTTTTTCACATATTTCTTGTACATATAAATAATTCATGCAGCAACTAAGGTCCAAGGACTTTGAAAAATTTCCTTGGGATGTCACTACTAAACGAAGACATACCACTTCTGCTAACAGAAAATAAAAATATACTTATACACGAATTATGTAGAATAGAAATATTAAATCAGCAAAACACGACTATAGGTTTCGTTCTGTTGGCTGCACTGTAAAATTTGAAAGGAGCGAAAGACCATTATTGTCAACACCATAAAAGTTGTGTTTGCTTAAAAAAACATTCATCTTTAATGTGAGCTCATAGGAAGCACCGAGAAACAAGACCACTAAAAATCCTTCCGGTCCTTTGGACATCGCGGATAAGCGGCATACGTGCATTTCAAAGGCTCGTGCATTCGTGAGCTCGCCTCTGTAAACATCATTTGTTACTCGTCCGTGTGATTTCAGCTTTTTGTGAAGTTTTTACCGCCAGGCCGATTCAATCTTATTATACTTGCGTATCCGGATCTTGGCCATAGGTTAAACAGCAGCTTTAATAATGTAGCCTTTTTTATAGCTGCCTGTTTAAATATCAGCTTATCGTTTACATTCTGTTTAACTTGCGACTCTGTGCTTATTTTTATTAGTTTAAAGTTGGGTGTTAGTGTTTTTATTTTACCACTAAGGTGGAAAACAACTCGTAATCGTAGTTCTGTTCGTATAAGAGACTATTACCACAGTATAAGTAATAGTTGCTATTACGGTCTGCCCTGCGAAACGTCGATTATTTCCCACGGCCAGGATAGCTCGGGTACCGTTAGGGTACTATTAGTATTTGGCGACGGGTGTTCGCCTGTTGGTGTTTTGCATACAATGCCCATATTGGTAAGCGCTTGCGCAACATTGCGGCCGGCGGCGGATGTGACGACGCCGCAGTGGCTGACGACGTGCCAAATTGTGTGCCTAGATGTCTGGACTAGATAGGCTTTCGGTATTATTCTAATACCTGAACAATAAATAGCGTCACTCGCCACTCGATCAGTGCCCATTGTTGTCAATGCAATATTGACATTATTGTCTGTGTGTAGCTGTTTAACTTTATGAAGAACTACCTGTCCTGTCTCACAATGATGTCTACCAATATTTTTTAGTTTTTAACATTGTCTACGTTCTACTTCCATATAGTATTTTGAATTATTAGGTGTACGTAAAAGTCATGTTCAAAATGTCTTATTTAGTATTAATATTAGAAAATTCTGCCGTTGCTCCTTGTTAGAAGTCTGCCCTAATGCCTTCCACTTTGGTAGACGTGCGCCCAATAAGCTCTCTGAAACGTGTCATCATAACTAATATCAGAAGCACTACTGTATATCAATCCAGAAAAAATAATACGTCCTTGTAATTTATCCAGTTCAATGAATAAAATACGGTTGATATTCCTTGGCTTGATTTGTATTATATTTAATATGTCATTCAGTTCATCTGCCAAGTCTATCATAGTATTCTTAGAGTTTTCCAGCCATACCTGTGCTGGGTGGTCTCTAGCAAGGTCAGCCTTGAAGTGTCGATACAAATTGTGATTATGCTACTGTCTCTATTGCAATATGAATAAGGTGTAAAATGAACTGCGGAGCCGTTAATGGAGTTGGTGATACATGCACTGCACGATGGACAAACGATGCCGGTGCTCGGCATCCGGTCACAAGCCGTATTTAAATCGGCGTCACGATTGGAGTACAGTCATACAACCGTCCTTGGAAACATTGTTCTACATATTTATTTGGCATCCACTTTTTCTGCGGTATATACTGCGGTAGTCGTGTTAGCAAGAATTGGAATAGATCGATCCGAAATTACGTTTCATGGTGTGGCTTACTGCCATTTTGTCGTAAGTAATTGAGGGAAGAGAGTCAGACTAGGAAATTTAGTCCGACTTTGGGAGTTTACCTCACAGAAGACCACAGTAAAATAACAATACTCATATATGCGGGTTATTGCATGCATTCCTGCAAATCACGTCTGATGACTTGCTTCGCGAGATCTTTACTCCTTGTGTTACAAGCGAGACTATGGTAACAGCTTCCATCAGGGAGCAATATGCACGTTTGGCTTCCAGCTTTCATTGCGGTGTTTTTATTTAAACTAATTTATTAACTTTAGAATATAATGTTACCAGTGCGAAAACTCAGCAGCGTGCTTCATTTAAACAATTAATCTGATGCAAGTTTTATCATGATATGCCAAGTAGAAGCGGATTATTAATAAGAATTGTTAATTAATGACTTTTACGAGGGTGAAGTTACGGTCGCTTAATTAATAAAAACCAGACTGAATCTACTTGTTCTAAATACCACGATAAAATATAAATAAATAAATAAACAGCGACCACACTCATATCCGTCCATGCAATTGACATGGTACGAAATCAATATCCTGTACCTACGTTCGTCGGGTTCCGGAAGCTCATATCGTTCAATGGTGAGGGATAAGAGAAATTACCTTGCGATCGTGGGATCATTCGTAAGCTGAACTTATATTACTAGTTACCTAGATAGTCTACAACTAATAGACAGAAATGGTCTTTTACTTCATAAATAATCCCATGCTACAGTCTCCTGTGAAAACCTATTTTTAATCCTACCTAAATAGTTGCAAGTTCTAGTGATAAGATTTTTTTATTTATTGCATGTCTAAAGTGGTAATGTTTTAGTGGAAATTAAATTATTATTCCTATTTTTATTGATAACGCTCTTTTAAGATAGTAAAAGTAAACTCACACACAATGTTCTAATATTATCATTTTATTTTGTTCACAAAAATAAAATCCGCTTGAAACTATCTAATATCAAGATCTTACTTTTCAAATATTTATTTATTTTTAATTCGTCTTCAACTTTTCTCGATTTTAGGTGAACCCTCAGTTTTCTATATACATATATATGTAGTACGAGTATATGAGAGAAAATAGAAATACTGGACAGGTCAATTCTTTCTATTTTCTTTCCCATGACACTCCTTGATTTCCTTCTTCTGGTGTATTTCGTTGCGTTTTTGTCAATTCATTCGTTTCATTGGTTGTAATGTCAGTTTCTCACGGAGAGGCTTGAAGCTCGTCCGGGCAGTTTGCAATTACGCGCACGTCAACAACCAAGTGAAATATGCATATTGAAATCGTTCGGCTTGGGAATATCTCGATAAATTACCTAGAATATTTATATACCGGGAAAATTTAATACTTGCTGAAGAATAATATTAGGTATATTTGTTAATGATATCATTGCAGTAGAAAAGGTTTTCTATCGTACGATGTAATGCGAACATGGAACAGAGCACTGATGGCCTCATCAATCAGAGAGGATTACTAGTTCCCTTGATAGTCTACAGCTAATAGGCAGAAATGGTGTTCACTTTCATAAAGAATCCAATGCTGCAGTCTCTTGCGAATACCTAGGTTGAATCGTTTCTAAATTAGAGGCAAGGTTTTTTTACTTATTGCTTGCCTAAATTCGTAATGTTGTATTCATTTATCTCAATTAAAAACATAGCGCTTGCTCATTTTAAATTGTTATTCCTATTTTAATTGATAACGCAATGTGTTTGTTGATCCTCATCAATCGGAGAGCATTGATGATGAAGTGGTGCTTTTACTTCATATTTATTTGTAATGTTATACTTTTACGTGAGTGACCTATGATCCGTCACACTTCAATAGATGTGGATATCAGTACCATACAGACGTTCTACATCGATCACCCACCACATAACGACATAGTATAAGTCCAGCGATTAGAAGAATCATGTAGTGGACGGTGATTGTATAACCACAGTATAAGTAATAGAACAGTGTGGCCACTAGCTGCCGCTCTCTCGTGTCGACCTCACCTCCCCTATCAAAGGAATCTGGAACAGTTTGGATGGCGCCGCACGCACACTCGCTCATTCACGCTCTGCACAGACGTGAGACGTTGTTTATATGTATACTGAACGACACGACATTTGTATGGAGTGGCTGGGGTGTGGTATAACCGAACTTGAGACCTCATTCTGTTGCATTCCACCCCGTCGTAAAGTTTGGACACATTTAATTTCATTATAGTCGGTCGGTCTTGCATTCACTTAATTTAATTTGGCTTGCAATTAACTGTTCTTGCGGGGCGTTTTGGTAATGCACAAAAAAAGTCCGGCGCGCTTAGTTATGGACGACTTAATCGATTTCAAAATATGTTCATAGTCCTGAAGTTACATTAATTAATATTATGTGTATGATATTAAATTTAATTAGTAAATATAATCAACGTTCAGCTATCCATGGAGACGGTACACGCGAGTGCAATCAGCTCGTGTTGCGGTAACTCGACACTAATCTGACCTTATCTGGCAGTCTTGAGTTGCAGATGGAAACATAATACGACATAATCGTTAGCAGTACTTGTGATATAGGCTGCAAAATAATTAAGTGTATTATATTTAGAAGCAAATTTACTATACAAAAAAGCCGGTCAAGTACGAGTCGGACTCGCGCGAATAGAGTTCCGTACAAACTTGTAGGATGTGCAGCTACGTTCACCCATTTTTATTATTATAAAAAATCTGAATACCGTAAATTTATATTTCATAAATTCGGATTTTTTCCTTTACTCGTGCTAGATGATATAACTTCTTGCCAAATTTCATTATTCTAAATGTATAGGTTTTAATTCCCTTTGCGAATGTCAAAATATGCTTTATGAATGCTACATAAACGGCCGTATGTTTTGATTGCGTCGATTTAGAAGCAGAAGCTGAATTGATTTTTTCACTGCTTTAAGAGATTGCAGTCCTGAATATGTGATATTAATTATTCCACCTGCACGCGTTCCTAAGAAAAAGAGTTTTTGACCGACGGACGGACGGACAGACACCGAAGTGATCCTGTAAGGGTTCCGTTTTTTCTTTTCAAAGTACGGAAGCCTAAAAAACGGACACCGAAAACAAACAGCAAAAAATAAAAAACAACTTTTCTATACTTTTTTTTGTCTAAAATGTCAATATTAGTCGGTTTGAACTTTTGTAAATTTTTTTTTTTTGGGATCCCTGTTTTAACGAAGGGCGTATATATAGAGAAGTCAATAGTTGACGTCTGTAGTCAGTATCAAATAATTTCTATCCATGATTTATTTTTGAAGTAAAACTTCTTTACGCACGCTTGACTTGGGAAGTAGGCTGGTTGAATGCGTGACGAGAGCGTTACGGAAACGGCGAACGGAAGTTGAGAGGGTGATATAAGTTAGTAGAGCTAAACAAGTTTTACTTCAGTCGTATGATTATGATCCAAAGCACACTCGTTTTTTTAATATAGTTTAGCAAACTTTGGTGTTGCTGATTTCTATGGGCGGTGGTGATTGCTTTCCATCAGGTGACCCACATGCTTGCTTGCCCCTTGGCAGCAACCCATAATAATCCCACTGTTGGCATACGGGTCCCTTTCTTAATCGAACGAGTTTAGAACTTACTTTACCATGCTGCTTAACTGCGGGTTGGCGGAGGTCAGTGTTTTCAAGCTGGCTGAAGGCCACTGACTTGGCTTAACGACGGTCACCTAATGAAAACAGCCGGAACCGTCGGCTTAACGTGCCTTCCGGAGCACGGAGGAGCTCGAGATAAATAAATCCATCCATAGACTGACGCGCGCAATGACGCCATCGATCGACTCATTCCGCATTCGACTGCTCCGAATTCCATATATTTTTTATACTACGTCAAGTGATAGTATTATATTTAAGAACTAAATCAAAATGTAAAATAAAATTTGATATTGATAATTCGTTAAATTTTTTTAGACATTACCATAAAATGAAAAGTTTAGTCCATCAGTTCCAGGCTATGTTAAAATTACATTTAAATCTTAAGAACAAAATCAAAAAGTAAAATAAAATTTGATATTGATAATTCGTCCAATTTTTTAGACATCACCATATAATGCAAAGTTTAGTCCACCAGTTCCAGGCTATGTTAAAATTACATTTAAATCTTAAGAACTAAATCAAAAAGTAAAATAAAATTTGATATTGATAATTCGTCCAATTTTTTTAGACATTACCATATAATGCAAAGTTT
Organism: Hypsopygia costalis; assembly: GCA_937001555.2. Lineage (NCBI taxonomy): Eukaryota > Metazoa > Arthropoda > Insecta > Lepidoptera > Pyralidae > Hypsopygia > Hypsopygia costalis. The sequence goes on from OW443330.2 coordinate 27,477,709, forward strand.
AGTCCACCAGTTCCAGGATATGATAAAAATACATTTAGTGATAAATTAGTTACAGTGTGCAATCATAATAGACCGTGCGTTCGAATCAAAACTACACTATATAAATAATTGAATGAATGAGTTACTTTTATGCCGCAGATAAAATGAGTTACTAAGTGTCAAAAGCCGGCATTGCACAATACAAATATGGGCCGATGAACTGGTGATAGCGCGGTGCTGCGGGCGCAGCAGATGGTAGATAACTCCGGCTCTTTGCGGGGTGTCATGCGGAATTGTTGACCTTGGATATGGATCACAAAGCGTAACAGCTTACACTATTTTCAGCGAAATTCTGCCGTTGCCATTGAAACTCAAAATTTAGAAATTCTGACTTCGGATTCGTGTAGAGCATCAAAAAGTAGTAATGTGACCTTGGTTTTCGGATATCAATTCGGGATTTCGAAAAAAAAATTCGCTATGGTGGCGCATGCTGCGCGTCCAATGTTTTTTTATACTACGTTGGGTGGGAGACATGCATACAACCCACATGATTTAAAGCGGTTACTGTAGCCATATTAACGCTCGCAATGTGAAATATCGCTCGCGTAAAGCCACCCCCTCTGCCATCGCAGCAGCTCCTTCCTTTCTGGTGACTTCACTTACTCGAAGGAACACAACCCTCAAGGAAATTGTCATTCAGCTGCGGTATTATGTAAGGTGGAGGTACTTCCCCAGTCGGGCAGTTTACGAATACGCTGTACTCTACCTCTCTTTCGCCAGAGCCTATTTAGCTAGTCGGCAGATTACAGCACGTGCAGGCGAGGTTGGCTTTGGCTCTAAAGATTGTGGTAAGCCTCTTAAAACGACTTAAAGGCCACACTATACAAAACAAGGCCTATTACATTTTGATGTTTTCACACCGTTTATTATAATTTCGTCTCGCAAATAGTGGCAAATACTACAGATCCTTGAGATCTCTCACTCTCAGGAGGGTTGATTGTCAACCCTCCTGAGAGTGCCAGAGGTCACTTGCACTCTCAGGAAAACATAAATATAAAAAATAAAGATAAATAAACTCGTGCAAACATTTTTCTTTCTGGTGACCACCAGAAAGAAAATGTAATTATATTTGCATGCCAACAGGCAAAATGGAGCGGTAAACAATATCTTCTATGTTAAAAATCCCTGTACCTACATTTAGCAAATAAATTAATTTGAATTTCAATTTTGAAAGAAAGGATTTGCTGCGTTAGCAGCCGCGGAGGCGGCCCGCGAGCGATATTTCATGTTGCAAGCGTTAATAAGGCTACGGTAACCGTTTCACATCAGGCAGGCCATATGCTTGTCTGCCAACCGACGTGGTATAAAAAAAAATCCATCCAAGTGAAGGATATTGCATTGAAAATCCGATGGGAGGTTATGCGGTATTCCTAACCTTGGAAATGTAGGCATAATGTTCATACATAGTGTAAACCTAGAGATAGCGCGGTACTGCAGGCAGAGTTAATGTTTAGAGGCAAACGAGCATGTGGGTCACCTGATTTAAAGCAATCATCGAGGCCCATGGGATCAGCAACACCAAGGGATCGCCGATCCGTTAAGGGAAATAAAGACTAATAGGAAAATAAGGGAAATAAAGAATAGAGTCATCTACCATTGGATCCTCTGATTCCTTGCAGAGTGATATGTAGATTTATTGATCTTGCAAATGCACAAAAACTGTTGTAAGTGTAGCTAGATGTAGTAGAACTATAACGCGGTTTTATAAATTCATAAAACATCGATCAGGCCTCGGCAACCCGTCTGGCCAGGGTGGGGAGTGTAGGTGTAAATCCTCCATATGACCTGATGATGATGATGATGATCATCATCATCATCAGGTCATTTTCGTAGAATGCGAACAAACAGCGAGGTGTAAAACATATGCCGACAAAATACGCACTACATGTCCGGAATTTAATGTCCTTGTTAAATTATAAACATGAAACTAGGTATTACATAAGCTTATTATGTCGCGTGTTACACAATTTGGGTCAATAACCTGGACGTATCTATCTAGCTGGTATTACGTGAAGGGTGGCAGTTATTTCTACGTATTTTATGAGGTGATCCGCATAATTTTTTTTTATGCTACGTCGGGAGGTAGACAAGCATATGGCCCGCCTGATGGGAAGCGGTTACCGTAGCCATATTAACGTTCGCAAATCGCAATATGAAATATTGCAAATATCTCATCATCATGACACTCAAGGGAGTTATTATTTGGCTGCGGTCTTCTGTGAAGTGGAGGTACTTCCCCGGTCCGGCAGCTTGCCCTACCTCTCTTTCGTCAGAGCCTCGTTAAGTCAATCAGCAGGGTGCACCACGTGCTGGTGAGGTTGGCTTTGTCTTCAAGACAATGGTGTGCAACATACACCCCAATGTAACGTCAGTGTTTCAACCATGTAATACGTGTACCAAATACGATGCGAGCAAATACGGTTACAAATTACAAATACGGTTGCGAGCGTTAATATGGCTACTACATATTAACGCATATTAACGCTCGCAACATAAAATATCGCTCGCGCGCCGCCACCCCCGCTGCCAACGCAGCATCTCCTTCCTTTCTGGTGACCTCACTCACTCGCAGGAACACAACAACCCTCAAGGGAATTGTTATTTGGCATTTGGCTGAGGTATTCTGTGAGGTGGAGGTACATTCCCCAGTCAGGTAGCTTACAATTACGCCCCTACATTGTACCTACGTTTGTCAGTCAGCAGGGTGCACCACGTGCAGGTGAAGTTGGCTTTAGTTCATAGATGTTGATGAACCACTTACATCCCAATATAAAAATGAATCCCTATTTCCCTTGGTCGCATCACGCGTGAACGGCTGGACCGATTACGCAAATTCTTTTTTTTATAGTATTTGTTATTGTCATGAGAAGGAAATAAAAAAATAAGAAAGTTGCGTGGACAATTAGAAAATACTGAACGACCATATTTACTTTTCTAATGTAAATTTATGTCTTTTGACAGAACTGTCAAACATTTGAGAGATTGTGAGAAACTAATTCGAAGTCAATATTCATTGTTAAGTAGACAGGACAACGTGTGTCGGGTCAGCTAGTGAATAATATTTAGTGAAGTTAGTTGACGAGCTCGGTGGCGTAGCGGTCAATGACGCGGCTTCGACTCCAACTCTCGTGGGTTCAATTCCCACACAGGACAAACATTTGTGAGCATTACTTGTCCGGTTCTGTCCTGTTTGTCTTGGTCTGGGTATTTTATATGTATCATAAGTAGGTATTTACAAAAAAAAAAACAAAATGTATTTACGTATGTTTATCAGTTGTCTAGTACCCATAACACAAGCTTCGCTTACTTTGGGGCTGGATGGCGCTGTGTAATTTGTCTGACGATATTTATTTATTTAGTTACTTCAAGACTATTGTGACATTCACAATGTGTTAAAATATTCCCATTTAAGAAGCTAATTAAAATCCGAAGATATAACCAAGGATTTAAAAATTTAAAACAATCCATTGCATCAAGAATAATGCGAAGTACCACTGTTTGTGTTAACGAGCTCTAATGGCCGTTCATTATCTTTATTTTCAAATCAGAAAACCCGAGAGCATTTCGCACGGCCATTGTCTCAGGCGGAAGTGAGTTGCAAAAAGCTGACTCCGTTGCGTAGACAACAAATATCATGTGGGAATGCAACGCTCCACTTGCAGTTTGCAGCTAGTTCCGTTATACGATGTTAAACACGACACTAAAGCGTCTGTTACTTGTCTGTAGACACACTGGTAACTTCCTTTACCAGAATGCGGTATAGTCAACAAGAAAAGCTGTTTAATTATCAGCTTAGACCAGTCTGACGATGAGAGGAACTCATCAATGGTTAGGTTAATCAACATTATTTGGACTAAATAAAAAAATACAAGCTAAGTAGTCCATATTTCTGAATGCTAATTCTCGTAATTTTTTACGACCGTAGAACGAAAGTTGATCGAATGGAGATTGAATTGTGAATTGGCTAAAAATTATTTACTTGATTTCGTTCATTAATTAGTACCAATTCTTATTGCTAGCAGAATGCCATTTTTAGTTTGTTTAATGTTCGGTCATAATCCGATCTTTGGTATAACTTTGCTGTTTTAAATTGTGATATGAGAATACCAAATTTGTCATTTCTGAGATCGTGACTGAATCGAAACTAAATATTGACTACATTTTAATAATAACGAAAATTGCTTGCCATGGAATTTCTATTTTATGGATGTATCTGTTTTTGTTAGGTTTTATTTTATACTTCATATATTTGTAAAATATTGCATTACCTACCAATAACATGAAACGTTATTGGTATATAATTTAATAATTTTTAAAAATATTCGAATAAAATTGATAGTCGATTATTCATCAGTTACATAACCATTATACAGGTCAATTCGATGGTTTACTCATCTACTTCAAGCATAATTCACTTTTCTTTTTTCTTTGGATTCTATGATGCTTTTCCATGGCTATCATACACATTTTTTTAAATATTTCTCTTTGAAACTGTACTCCTTCAACTTTAGTAGCTGTTATAGTTTTTGGGATAATGTGATCCTAGTCATTATACATTTGGGATATCATGTTCCTTCGAGCGTTTTTTTTTAATATTCTCGTATAATTAATTGTCAAAATGTGTAATTTCTTTTCAAAATGCTGCATTTTAAACAAACAATGGTCTTTGTTCTACTATTCCCATTAAAATATCGAGATAAGGAGACAATCAAAAATTCGTTTGTAGCCTGTGAGTTTAGTTTTTGCATAGCCATTGTCTGTATCTGCTCACAATACATACCGTGGGTACACTCATACAAAGTAAATGCTATTCCAAATTTATGAAGATTGGCTCTATCAAGGTTTCTCAAACTTATAGTCCAACGTAGCTCTATAAATTTTATTACACGAATTCCAATGTAAGTAAATCTGTTACAGAAAAATATGTTTTTTTTTTATTGGAATTTATAAAAGGAGGAGGATGATTGACCTGCACGTACGACTATATTCGCGATTCTCACAAAAACTACTGTATATTTTTCTTCTTTTTAGCGTACCATTAAACATTCGCCTAGACTCTATCATAGACTATTAGACACCAGAGATAGACTAAAACAAATTCTTATTTGCATAAAAACATTATACAATCTCAAAAATCTATTATGTTATTGAATAATCACATGAGACTGCTTGAGCTGTATGACTTCTCGCAGATTAGACATTGTTGAGAGCAATTTTTGTCAAATTCAATTTTAAGTCTGACCTAGCTAAAGCTTATTGCGAACTTATTATCATCTGACAAAACTTGTTCTCGAAATTTTCGAATTCACCGATTGCCACTTTGAGATACTCTGGACAAGAATGTTCATAGGGTCAGAATGTAGAGATGCGCCGTTACAATAAACTATAGCGATCGTGTAGATGATCTTATTGCAAACTTTTTATCATCTGACGGAACTCTAGTACGCGAAATTTTAAGGCTTCACCAGTGGCCACTTTGAGATACCATTGACAAGAACTTGCATACGTAGATAATGTAGAGATGAGCCGTTACGATAAACTGCGGTGATTGTGTAGATGCTAAGCGGACATCCTTAAAGATGAACTTTGACATTCAAACGCGGATCACGGTCAATGGCAAACGATCTCCATCGCAGAGTAACATGTCTATTAAGAGTATAGTCTGTCGAGCGCGCTTCATGCTTCATAGCTTTTCTTATTTTAAAATCCCAATGGAACAGTTGTCGCTAAACTGCCTGTAGCGTCATACGTGTATGTAATAGTTATACCATTGGTCAAATTGTCTTTACGTCATTGATGTACTGTAAATAAGGACACATGAAACTTGATGACATCGTTTAATTAAAAAAACAGTCAGAGTTTATTCGAAAAACATACAGTTAGTAATCGGAGATAAGTAATTTGTGCTCTCATTATTTCCCTAAAAAAAATACTGGCTGAATATAGCGCGAAATAACTAAACACTAAGCACAATTCATAAACTATGATTTTTCCATAGAGGTGCTAATACATAAACAGTTTTAATGAGGGGAATATTTTCTCCAGTGTACTCTATACAAATGTAGAAAAACTGTAGCCATATATATTTATATTTAATATAAAATAAAGTAGCTTTCCGCGTCTGTCTGTTTATCCGTTCATTCCTCTCTAAACCACGGAACGGAATTTGATCTAATTTTCACTATCATTTAGACTAAATGATAGTGTAAACAGGTCAACTCCCTAAATTTTAGGGAATAACTTCGGTAAGGTTTATGATTTATCATCCCACCCGGGCGAATCGGGGCGCTCGCCAGTACGTACTAAGTCAATCATATCGCCAAACTCGTTCGTTAGTATTCGAAAGACGTTTAAACTACGTTTGTATGGAGCGCGTTTGAGAGACTATCCTCTTAACCACGTAAATAATAAGTATGCGTGTCGATTGGACGGTCGTCGATCAAAGTTGTTTTCGCCAACTCAATACTCACGCAGGAAGTGCGTGCGGGTATTCGGTTCATTATGGGGCCGACATTTTGCCGCTACGATATTCGAAGGTATCCCTGTCAAGTTTGGCAGTTGGAGCCATTCCGTGCAAACATGATTGTTAGAAGGTCAAGTTATTGTCACACCTAACCACCGCTATACCGCTTTATAGCGGCAAGTGCCTAAAGTGGTCAAGAATTGTAAAATTCATATCTGTCTGCCCCAGGCCCAGGGGTTAACCCAAACTGAGGCTGTTTTGGTTGGTGTTGTTGGTGGATGTTTAAAAACTCATAACAAATCATAAAAAATCTCAAGAAATTAATAAGAGTAGGAATGTTTGAAAATGAAATATTGGAGCTGTTTATTCACTATTTTGTCGCTAATTTATTTAAAATATTCTTTGGAATTTTATTATCGTTTTAAGTTAAAATAAGTGGAAAAATTACAAAACTGCTACTAGGTATATATGAAACCAGTTGTATTTTTAATTTTTTATATCTTTACCCATTTTAAAACTATTATTCTTTCTTTAAATATTTCAAGAAGCAATTTTTACCTCGGATCTTTTGAAGAAAAGGAAGTTGATAAAAGTTAGAAATGGAAGATAATCGATAATCTAATTAGATAATCGATGTTAACATAACCCAGATATGTGCCAAATGACATCTTAGATTCTAAGCCAAAGTACGGCAGGTCTATCTCAGATCACTGCTGGTGCTGTGCTGAATGAATTCCACTTCGTCAGTCATCAACCAATTCACCATAATCACATGTAGATACTCATTTTGATCCAGTTATGATACCAAAGGGGCAGAGCATAACGCGACGCGCGCTGCATTATTGCAGATTCATGCCGGCGAAGGTCATTGTTTTCACCCTGCCAGTGCTTAACTTCCGAGGAGCTTAGCCATAAAACTCAATTAAAGATAGGTCGAAAGAATCTTATATTTCTTGATCAACGTGTTTATTATTTATTGACACGCACAATGAGGGTTTCATTCATAACAATTACGTTTTTAAAAATATTTTTAATAGAACCATTTCTTTTACACGATATATTTTTAGTAACGTGTTTGCGTGCTAGCTTGAGTCGTGTAAATTCTACCCATTAGAAAATATTCACCTGCGCCATGCATGGTGCTTCGTGCCTGCCTATATCGATTTATATGTGCTTTATGTGTTTGTTTAGATACGCGCATATTGCATTACAACAATGTGCACTTTTCCGTGATTTATTGCAATTCGTCTGCGGCCGGGTCACATATATCGGGACATTTGTATTCGCTCAGCGGACGTGTAGGTCGTTCGTCCCGGCTCTCGTTTTATGTTAGTTATTCACTTATTCCCTTATGATACTCGCCAGGTCGTAGACCGATTCGGATTGCGTATAATTCTGTTTGCCGCATTTAAACTGTCACGTCACATGGATGTACACTTTGTATTCTGTTTTGTAACTTCTTGGTTCGATTTACCATTTTCCATTGTACATATATACGTTCTTATGACGCGGGAATACGAGTATATACGCGAATTTACGACGTCCATAACTTGTTCGTGAAGGGAGTAGGTAAGTGATCAGTCGATAACCGGTCGATCGAGGACGAGGATGTCGCTGGCAACGTTCCCATAAATTCCGCGGAATTCTGCAAGGTTTATATTATAAAGGCGGCGCGGCGGCGGCGGTGTAACGGTGGGCGCGCCGCACATGCCGATCGCACGCGCCTACGTGACGCACTAGTCGCGCCTCCGCAATGTTCCCGACACGTACAAATGCGAAATTTCGGTGACATCGATCATCGATTCGCAATTCAATATGCGTGTTGTGTCGATAGAGATTGCCGAATCGATACCGAAGTGTGCGTCCTCACAAACAAAAATGATATAGATACATTGGTTTTCCTTTCATGGTGAGACGCTGTTTACATGCCCACTTTTTCTTTGTAGGCAGTTTAATCAGGAGGGATTTGTATCTCAGTACGCAAAGAGATGCATCGATTTGCATGTAGAGAGCGAATCCATTCGGAGATCATTAGGTCACCGACGATTTAAAATCTTGTTTGAATGCGGTCTAATGGAGTAAGTAAGTATAGGGGTGCACCTGCTCAGAGCTGTGAACAGAGTTAAAGGCGATGTCGTGGTGTAAAATACCGCCTGGCTTTACTATTGACTACAATTTTCCTGAGTGCTGATTTGGCTTTACATTCTTAAGTGGCCACGAAACTGAACATCGGATAATGTAGTAGAAATTGTAGTTAAAGTTAAAATAATTATTATCTCTTGTACAGTCAGCCGATTTTCCCAGTATAAGATGGTATCGCATAGGCACGAGATGGTAGCATCCGTAGACCCCCTAATACTGGAAGTGCAACCCTTTACGTGCGATGGGAGCAGAGTACATTTTGCATTTGTTATTACCTAGTGTTTGGTACTCCGGCTCTGAAACTTTCTCTATGGAATCAATTGAATGTTTTCCGTGATCATTAGGAAACATTCGAGGACCTACAGTGATTCCTGATAGTATTAAAACATCCTGTTTAGGTTTTAGACGACGTGTCATTGAGTTACGTTAACGGGATTTAAATATTGCGAGACGAGCGCGACAGATATGCCGCCTCCCACCTAATAGGATCAAGAACATATCGATGTCGCCCCCGTACACTTTCTCGTTACTCCATATTGTAGCTGTACATAGGGTTACCACACGTTTGGAATATTCTTAGTACGTTATTTAGGCCACCTTCCAGGGAAATATTGAAAAATACCATTCCAAATTGAAAGAGGAAATCGAGCGTACTGAAGAAATTAATATATTTCTAAAGCACAGGGCGCGCGGCTCGCCTTTTGAAAGTCTCACTGACTCCGCATAGACCGCATACCACGGGCGACATTGAAACAAAACGTCAGTTCCACTGAAAGGAATTTTATCAAGAAATCGCATTGATCTGCTAACCCTAGCTTGTATGCCACTCGTGGGAGTTTATTGACTCGTTGAGCGGTTGAACTGCGGCAAGCGGCAGGTTGGCGGATGTAGGTGTCCGCAAATATTAGCACTTACCTAATTCGACTCTTGGAGACCATGTTTGCTTTATTACCTAATCGGCCAGTTCATTTCATATTTTATTATCACCTACACTAATGTTTCTGCGGTGCGCTCCGCTTTATTTTATTAGCCTGTGGGTGTGCGTCGAGTTGACATGTGACATCAGATTGACAACGAATGTGTATTGCACAGCCGGTTGGACAGAAGGCCGTTCATCAGGGGAGCTGATCGAATATTGTTTTTCATATTGATACCTACGCTGTTTGTTTTGCAAGTTGTTTGCAGTACTTTTTTCACACCAATTTTGTGGAAGACATGCATTCAGCTCGTCTGATGGAAATCGGTTACCGCTGCCTATAGCGCATCGCAAACCCTGCAAAAATCTATTCACATCTTTTTTGAAGAACCCATGGAGTCCTGGGAAAACCTCGACAGGCAATTCGGTCGACAACTTAATAGTTCGGAAGAGAAAATCTCTCTGAAATCGGACACTACGCGACCATTTCGATTCTAAGGTGTGGGGATGAATCCCCTGCAATGGCGAGCGGTGCGATTGTAGGAGGCCGTGCGTGGGCATCATGTCAACAACTCCTCTTAGATGATTACGACCACAGAGTGGTAGTGAATTATTGAAGGATATTTAATTTATGTTGTTCCGGCTATTCATTAGTGATGTCATAAGATGATTGACGTTTTTTCAGTTCAGTGAACTTAAATGACGAAGACGTCACATCAAATGTTTCGTACGTATTGTGATTGTAAAATGTGGAACGGTCTGTTTGCGGTCGCCGCGAGGTCGTCCGCGCAGCGAGGCGCGCGGCGCGGTGTTGCGCGTGCGCATTGCACATCATTAAATGAATGAGCCGGCCCCCACTCCGCCCCTCATTCGACTATCAATGGACCGCACGTGGCGTTCAATACTCATATTAATTCCGATAGAGATTTCCTCATAGCTAATGCATTCCTCGGTGACGCCAATAGAATAATCTGGATATTTCTTATCTTCTCCAAATCTCTGGGGCTCATTTTACGTGTAATCTCATTTTGCGTCGTGACGTAAATCACATATGGGCAGTAAAATGAGGAAATTCAAATGAACCTGCGGGTTGCGTATGCGCATTGTTGTGTCGTCACCTGTCTGTATTGTCAAACTGCTTTTGACGTGAATATGTCTTTGAAATTGCGTACATAGCGAGGCAATTCAAAAAATGAATGATAACAAAATCGAGGGATACAGTTTGGTGTTGCAGCTACATATCTATCATCTCCATTCAAAATTCAATTAAACCACTAGATAGATGAAGAATAAAAGAATTATTAAGTAATATTAGGTAAGGTAATTAAGTAATATTAAGTAAGGACTAAGGAACATCGCGTGCGGGGGAGCGTCTTCATCTTCATCGCGTTTTCTTCGCGTACAACACACGGCCGTGTCCATGGCACAGCCATATCCCATTTTTTTAGGAATCTAATGGTACTCCAAACATATTGGTCTTTAGTAATTATCAGCGAAATTTTTCGAGCTTATAAAATCGTCCGGTCGTTCTGTCTGTCCGTCCTGAAACTCAAAATTGTGAAATTCTGACTTCGGATTCGTGTAGAGCATCAAAAAGTAGAATTGTAAAGTGACCTTGTTTTTCCGATATCATTTCGGGAAAGTGGCCAAAATAAATAAATAAATTTCGCTATGGTGGCGCATGCTGCGCGTCCGATGTTTTTATTTTGCATATTTATAAAATTACTTACTTTTGTTGTTTTTCAGCAGTAACTACGGAATTTCCCCGTCGCGTTTTTCCCCCAATTTGTTTTCCCCGGTCTATTTTTCACACACATGACGTATATTTCTCGGGAACGGTTTATTTATAAAATCTATTCTGTATGCGGTTAAGATATTCAGAGGTAGTTTCCTCTACAAGAATTTCAAATTTGATAAAGATAATAAGCAAAAATGGGCACTGAACTCTCAGTGCCTGCCCATTTTTGCATGATTTTATCTTCTATCGAAGCCACTAGGCTTTGTGCTTTTGTTTATTGTTTGGTATTTCTTTGCAATAAATATGGAATATTATATATTTTTTTTTTATTTATATTCACTTATGTAAATAAAATGTCTATAGATGCACGATAAGAAAGATATTGCTAATAAATAACATCAAAACGATATATCGACATAATAAACGCCAAAGACATAATAACAAAGGTCGCCGATAAATTGTTTTGCAGTTTGGCGAACATTAGATATAAGTTAAAAAATGTAACTCATAGTGGTGAAATAAATCAATAATAATAAATAAGTAATTCATTCCACAATCTGAGAGTCCGTAGAAAAAAACCTCCCTGGAACTGGAGTTATTCCTATTACAGGTTTACAGAGTCCGCGAGCACCGACTTGATGCGCCCGCGCCTCCCACACGCATGCCTATCGTCGAGATAAAAGCATTTTTCGACGTAATAACTATAAAATTGATGAATCAATGTTAAAGTGCGATTGATACATTTATTTAGTTATTGTAGTCCTATAGTAGTGGCGGGAAAATGTGTGTTACGGAAAGTTATGAATCTTTGCGAAAGTCATGTAATTTTTTTATAATTACCGAAAAAGCACCTTATACAGTCACATATACTTATATTGTTATATTTTAGTAACAAATATTTACTACTAACGCCATCTATTGTACCTATAGAGTAATTTTATGTGTCAAGTGTCAAGGTGAAATAAATGTCATTCGGAAATCAAAAGAGCACGTTTTAATAGGTTATGGGCAATCGTCCTGATTTCTTAAGTAATTTTACTTTACAGTTTAAGAAAAGTGCAGATCTTTGTTTAAATAATGGCTATGAGTTACATACAAAGTGTTCCCAAACTAAAAGGACGGGAAAATTATGATGAGTGGAGTTTTGCGGCAGAGAACCTGTTGGTACTAGAAGGTATGATACATTACATCAAACCGACGGCGAAGACCGAAAAAAAACCAGAAGAAGATGAAAAAACACGGGCAAAACTGGTTTTGACAATTGATAGCGGATTGTACGTGCATATCAAAGAGACATCAAGTTCTGAAGATTTGTGGAAAAAGCTTAAGAACATGTTTGATGACTCGGGTTTTTCAAGAAAGATAACCCTACTGCGACATTTAATCTCAATACGACAAGAAAATTGCGATACAATGACTTCATACGTAACGCAAGTAATTGAGACCGCGCAGAGATTAAAAGGCACAGGTTTTACAATTACGGACGAGTGGATCGGCTCATTATTGCTCGCAGGTTTGCCAGAAAAATATTCTCCAATGATAATGGCCATTGAGCACTCAGGTATTCAAATTACCACAGACTCAATAAAATCAAAGCTGATTGATATGGAGGTTTCGAATTTTACCGATACGGATACCAGTAGCGCTGCATTTGCTGCGAAAAAACCATTCTGCAGTCGAAGGTACAACAACGCGAAGTCGTCAAAAGTGACAGATGATAAGAAAATAATAACTTGTTACAAATGTAAACAAAGTGGTCACTTTAGAAACCAATGTCCATTATTGCAGAAAAATAAGCAATCAAATGCTTTTAGTGTGGTATTTTTGAATGGAAAATATAGTAAACATGAGTGGTACGTCGATTCCGGCGCAAGTGCACATATGACGGCGATCAAAGATTGGATAAACAATGCAGATTACTCGCCGAGTTTATCAAGTATTACTGTTGCGAACAATACAGTTGTGCCAGTTTTGTGTTCGGGAAACGTACAGATAACGACGGATTGTAACTTTGAAATCACAGTTAAAGATGTGCTATGTGTGCCAAGTTTAACAACAAATTTATTATCTGTGAGTGAGCTTATCAAAAATGGAAACAGTGTAAATTTTGAATCAAGCCACTGTTACATACGTAATAAGAATAATGTGTTGGTGGCAACTGCAGTGTCAATTAATGGTGTTTACAAGCTTCAGACTAAAGAAGCAGATTGTTTGTTAGCGGCACAGACAGTAGCAAGTGCAGAGATGTGGCACAGGAGACTAGCACATATTAACAGTAATGATTTGAATAAGATGAAAAATGGAACAGTGAATGGATTGACATTTGATGGTACTAGTGACATGACGAAGGATAAATGTGTGATCTGTTGCGAAGGCAAACAGACGAGGTTACCATTCTCACATGTGACAGAAAGGAGTACTGAGACACTACAGATAATACATTCTGATGTATGTGGTGCTATGGAAACAAAATCCATTGGAGGAGCCCGTTATTTTCTATTATTCATAGATGACTATAGTCGCATGACTTTCATATATTTTTTGAAGAATAAAGTCAATTGCCAAAACTTAAACCTACAATCGTGTGGATGCGAAGTTACGCACGGCTAGATCATACAAAATTAAAGGAAGACGCATCTAAGATAGATTTTTCCTCGGTCTTTGCAGCGTCGACAGTACATGAGAAAGTCTCTCAATTTAATAACAATTTGCTCAAACTGTTTGATGCTCATGCTCCATTGAAAGCTGTTAAAGTTAAAAGGCCGCCCGCACCCTGGATTACTAGGGATGTACGCTTGGCCATGACAAAGCGTGATCGCGCTTTTCGTATCTTCAAGCATGACAGGTCTGACAAAAATTGGTCTCTATACAAAACTGCGCGTAATATCTGTAATAGCATGGTGAGAGCGGCTAAACGGCAATATTTCCATAAAAATGTCGTTAATTCTTCTTCAACCAGTATATGGAAGTTTCTGCACTCTCTAGGTATAGGTAAATGTCCTTCTCAACCGCACGTAACTTTTTCTTCTAATGACTTCAATAATTACTTCGTATCTTCTCCTTCTTTTGATCCTTTACTCAAATCAGCTACTATTGCTAAAATATCTTCCATGGCTCATCCTGACACTGAGTCTTTTGCTTTTTCTCCAATATCTATGGATGAAATAAGTAAAATAATCATGTCAATCAAGTCAAAGGCAGTTGGCTCCGACGATGTGAGTAGGGAAATGATTATTTGTATTTTGGACTTAATTCTCCCTATCATTGCTCATATCGTCAATTTCTCCTTTTTAGAAGGCGATTTTCCTCTTTTCTGGTTAAAAGCTTTTGTTATTCCTGTTCCTAAAATTCCCACTCCTATCATGCTGAAAAATTACAGACCTATCTCTATTTTGCCCTTCCTTTCTAAAATCTTAGAAGCAGCCGTTCACAAACAAGTATCTTGCTTTGTCTACTCTAACGCTCTACTCACCCCTCATCAGTCTGGCTTTCGTTCAGGGCACAGCACTACTACTGCTCTTCTCAAAGTTACAGAAGATATTAGGTTGGGTATGGAGGAGAAAATGGTCACCATAGTCGTTCTTATTGATTTTTCTAACGCATTTAATATGGTTGACCATGACATTCTACTTGCCATCCTTAAGAACATGAACTTTTCATCAATCGCGTTGAAATGGTTCTCCTCATACCTACGTGGTCGCCAGCAAGCAGTGCGTCTGGATCGTGAATTATCTGATTGGAAAGACCTATCTTCTGGCGTACCGCAGGGCGGGATCCTGTCGCCTTTAATGTTTTCTTTATTTATCAATTTCCTTTCCTTGTCGTTAAGCTGTTCTTACCATTTCTACGCGGACGACCTGCAGATTTACGTACAAACTACTGCAGACGATGTAAACTTAGCAATTACTCGGCTAAATTGTGATTTGTGCAGTATTAGTAACTGGTCTAAAGACTTTGGGATTTCTGTGAATCCTGCCAAATGCCAAGCTATTGTTGTGGGCAGCTCTAGGCAAGTCGCAAAAGTGGATTCCAGTTCTGTCATACCTGTCATGTTTGAAAAATGTGTAATTCCTTTTAGTCTTAGTGTGAAGAACCTTGGGCTACACATTGATTCCACATTGAGTTGGACTACACAAATCGCAGAGGTAAGTCGTGCGGTCATATCTTCTTTGCGATATCTTAATCGGTTTCGAAATTTTCTCCCCATCAATATTAAGGTCACTCTTGTCACATCTCTCATATTTCCAATCATTGATTATGCTGATGTCTGCTACCCTGATCTAAATGAAGATCTTCTTAATAAGCTGGACCGGCTTATCAACAATGCTATTCGTTTTATC
This sequence comes from Hypsopygia costalis, assembly GCA_937001555.2. Lineage (NCBI taxonomy): Eukaryota > Metazoa > Arthropoda > Insecta > Lepidoptera > Pyralidae > Hypsopygia > Hypsopygia costalis. The sequence goes on from OW443330.2 coordinate 27,493,347, forward strand.
TTCTGTCTTCGTAAATTTGATCATGTCTCTTCCTACCGGTCACAGCTCAAATGGCTTCCTATTCGTCAGCGCAGGCAAAAGAGATTGCTCTGTTCACTTCACTCTTTTCTGTATAATCCTCTCTCCCCTGAATATTTAAAATGTAAGTTTCAATATCTTTGCGACTCTCACGAAAGGCAGCTCCGATCTGACAACTCCCTTGCGCTTTCTATCCCACTTTTTCGCACTGGCTTTATGTCTGACTCCTTCACTTTACAAGCTTCACGACTCTGGAATGCATTACCCGATAGCATCAGAAGAATTGCGAATAAACTTAACTTCAAAAATAAAGTTCATACATATCTCTTGGACAATTTTCCAAAACTGTGAATCATCCTCCTATTCATATGTAGGTATATGTATGTTTATATTATTTTATATGTATTAAATATTCTGTATTTAAGTAATGTGTATGTATGTATATTTTCTGTTATACTATACCATAATTATATTGTTGTTAATTTATTTTGTATACCGCATTCGTGCATATCTGTTCTTCCCAAAGGTTGTCTGGTAGAGAATGCTTTTAGCATTAAGACCGCCTATGTACCCTTAATTTGTGATAAATAAAGTTTAAATAAATAAATAAATAAAGATGAAGTATTCAGCAAATTCAAAGAGTTTAAAATGATGGTTGTAAATCAACAGAATAAGAAAATAAAGATTCTACGTACAGACAATGGTGGTGAATTTTGTAGTAAAGAAATGAAAAATTATATGGTAACAAATGGTATTATTCACCAGAAAACCGTTGCTTATACGCCAGAACAAAACGGTGTTTGCGAAAGAGCAAATCGAACGATTGTTGAGAAAGCAAGATGCATGATGTTTGATGCAAAGCTAGGAAAACAGTTTTGGGCAGAAGCGGCAAATACTGCTGTATATCTTAAAAACCGCTCAACAACTACAAGTCTTAAAAACATGACCCCATATGAAGCGTGGTACAAAAAGAAACCAGATGTAAGTCATATTCGTCTATTTGGAAGTCTGGTAATGGCTCACATACCCAAAGAAAGAAGATTGAAATGGGATAAAAAAGCTGAGCAGTACATTCTTGTTGGCTATGCAGACAATGTGAAAGGATATCGTGTTTATGTTCCAAAGAAAAATGAAATTACCATTAAGAGAGACTTAATAGTGATGGAAGGAAAACAGGGTAATGATAAAACTGAAGAGAATGCTATTTGGGTTCTGAATGAAGAACAGAACTTGATTCAAAGAGAGGAAACTGAAACAACACATGATGTGCTGGAATCTAGCGTAGAGAGCAGAGATTCAGTAGGGGATGACACCATGATGAATGAATCTCTGGCTAGTACAAGTTCTGATTCATCGTATTATATGGAACCATGTGAGACTACCGATAACACTTCAGTTGACTCAGTTATACCAACAGATATTTCATCAAGTGAGTTACAAGCTCTAGGAGACAGTGAAGTAGTCGACAATAAGAGAGTGAGAAGACCACCGACTCGCTTTGGTTACACAAACATGTGTACTTCAAATAACTTGCCAGGAGCCGAGGAGATAGACTTCTCTGAAGCGCTGCGTGGGCCTGAAGCAGAGCAATGGAAGCTGTCCATGCGTGAGGAGTTGCAGGCATTTGAGTGCAATGAGGCATGGGAACTCATCGATGTACCAAGTGATACTTCAATAGTGCAGTGCAAGTGGGTTTTGAATAAAAAGTTTGATGTGAACAGTAAAGTGAGATATCGTGCTAGACTGGTGGCCAAAGGATTTTCACAAAGAAGTGGTATTGATTATGAGGACACTTTTTCTCCTGTGGTAAAACATTCTACGTTAAGAATGCTATTTGCTCTTAGTGTACAGTGGTGTATGAACATAACACATCTTGATGTGACCACTGCATTTTTAAACGGACACTTAAAAGAAAATATTTGTATGACTATTCCTGAAGGTTTTGAATGTAAAGATAAAGGTAAAGTTTTAAAACTTAAGAAAGCCATTTATGGGCTTAAGCAATCATCTTTAATGTGGTATGAAAGGGTGAAGGATTGTTTAAATAAATTAGGTTTTAAAATCAGTTGTCATGAACAGTGTTTATTTACAAAAATGTGTACAGATGTTAAAATAATAATAGCAGTATATGTTGATGATTTTTTGATATTTTCTACATGTAAAAATGAGACAGAAAGATTGATAAGTGTATTAAGTGCAGAATTTAAGATAAAGAATCTTGGTTGTGTAAAACGCTATTTAGGTATGAGAATAAATTTAGATAAGAAGTCTAATACCATTACAATTGATCAACAGCAATACATAGAACAATTGTTATTGAGATTCAGAATGTTTAACTGTGGATCCATAGATACGCCTATAGAATGTAAGATAAATCTTGAAAAGGCAGAAAATTGTGTAACAAATGTACCTTACCAAAGACTTATAGGAAGTTTAATGTACTTAGCTGTCATGTCTCGACCTGATATTTCATATTCCATTAGTTATTTGAGTCAATTCAATAACTGTTATAATGAAACTCATTACAATCATGCTAAAAGAGTATTGAAGTACTTACAGAAAACCAAACATTATTGTTTAAAATATAGTAAAGATAATGTAGAGTTAAAAGGTTTTGTTGATGCTGATTGGGCTAGTGACACACTGGATAGAAAGTCTTATACTGGCTTCTGCTTTATCATGTGTGGCTCAGTAATATCATGGCAGAGTAGAAAACAGAAGACTGTTTCTCTGTCTAGTACAGAGGCTGAGTACGTAGCACTATCAGAGGCAACTAGAGAAGCTATATATTTAAGAAATTTGTTATATGAGATCACAGGTAAATTATGTACTGTTATGTTACATTGTGATAACCAGAGTGCACTTAAATTGGCAACCAGTCACCAATCACTCAATAGAACAAAACATATTGATGTTCGTTATCATTATGTCAAAGACGCTATAAAAAATAGTTTAGTTAATGTTATGTATATCTCAACTCAAGATATGCCTGCAGATTTGTTGACAAAAGGATTATTGTCAAATAAACATTATAAATTCTTAGAAATGATAGGTCTTGTTCCTCAGTAAAAATTAAGTATGTAAGTTAAAGAATTTATGTTTTAAGTTTATAGAAATATTTTGTTAAGTAGGGGTGTTATATTTTAGTAACAAATATTTACTACTAACGCCATCTATTGTACCTATAGAGTAATTTTATGTGTCAAGTGTCAAGGTGAAATAAATGTCATTCGGAAATCAAAAGAGCACGTTTTAATATATATTAGTCTAAAAGGCGGCAACGGATTGACATAACTATCGTTAGGCCAGCTGATGTGGTATTTATAGTAAGTCAGGGGTTCCCAACCGGTGGTCCGCGGAACACCAGTGATCCGTGAGAGGTAAATTATGGTCACTTACAATTGAACACTAGTATACAAAATACTAAAATCTTGAATATAGAATAATGAATTTATATGACACTCGGGGACCCTACCCCCCAATAAAAACCTCGTAGTGGTCCGCGAATAAAAAAAGGTTGAGAACGACTGAGCTAAGTGGACCACATGGAGCAGCGATTAATAAATTGTTAGAAAATTGTGACATAAAAATAGAAGATTGTTAACAAAAGGTATTTACTGTGCGGTTCCAGAGAAGTTTTCTCCCTCGTACTGTCAAGCTATCGAGGTTTTCTCAGGATACTACTGCATTCTTCAAAAAGGGCGTGAAGAGGTTTTTTACAGCGTAGGCAACGCGCGTGTGATACCCCTGGTGTTACAGGTGTTCATAGGCTACGGTACCTAACTGCTTTCCATTAGTCGGGCCGTATGCTTGTTTTCCACTTTAATGGTATAAAAAAAAAGATTGTTTACAAAAGGTACGGACCCCGGCGTCTGTAGATTGTAATTATTATCAATATTAAAAAAAATGTTACCCGAAATACATTGTTAACGCTGATGTACAAATCATAAAAACCTGTGTAAGTGCTTGTCATAACTAGTTTACTATCCATAAAATGAATGAAACTATAATAATAAATTGTATAAGTTCGTATGCGCTGGTAACGGCTCTATCGTTGCCCTTAATAGGCAACTAGCTCGTCTAGCCACCATTACGGGAGAGGTATCGGTTAACGCGCGACTGGAGCCGGCCAGCCGTCGACCATGCTCGGTGACCCTTATATGATGACAGGCAGCCAGGCAGCCGTATCACTCGGCCAGATAATGTGATGCCTTATTTAGCTCGCGTGAGGCTATAGGTACCATGATATACTAAGTTTATACCTATTTGTCTATATGGTCGGGGTGTTATCTATGTATTATATGTATGTATTTAGAAAAAAAAAAACATTTAAGTACATTTATCAGTTGTATAAGTACCCAAAACACATGCTTTGCGCTTAATTTGGGAATAGGTGGCGCTGTGTAAATTATCCAGAAATATTTATTTATTTGTTTATTTAAAAAGATATTTGATGTTGAGATGATTTATTGCACCCGACTACTTACACCCGAAAATAATACTTACCTATTGGTAAGTATTATTTTCGGGAGTAAGTAGTTCATCAAAATCTTTGAACCAAAGCCAACCTTACCTGCACCTGGTGCATCCTGCTGAATGACAAACGAAGCTCTGAGGAAAAGAGAGGTAGGGTGACGGCGACACCATTTTTGAAATGAAAACAAACAATAATTATTGAAAATAAAAATACTCTACTTAAATAGCAGACTGATAATTTTGACTGTTTTATTATTAAAACGGTAACGGAACGAAAACCTTATGATTTTCGTTGAAAACTAGGTTAGTTATAAATTTTTAAAGATGCTAAAATATTTTTAAAAAGCGAAATTGATTTACAGCAGTTGACGCACGAAATAAGCAATGCGTAGACTGTATAATATACTGACGACAAGCACGCCATCTATACAGTCATGGAATGGCAGACCAAAAGGGAAAATGGCATATAAATTATCTGGCGTGGCTTGACATTCAAGATTACCTCGTTTTAAATTGGGGGATCTTTTGAGCGTTCAAGTAGTCCCTTTTTTTACCCTACTGCCGAACATATAAGGGCAATGTTTTTGAGAATATGTATACATCTTGATATGTACCAATGTATGTTAAATTTTTGTCATTCTTTATTACAGCCATACCATTTGCCGGGTTTCAACTTAATAATAGTCATTAGATTCAAGTCAACACTTTGACTCCGAGGTCGCGGGTTCGATCCCCGCACAAGACAAACATTTGTGGCCATGAACATGTCTGTTTGTTTCGGTTTGGGTGTTATCTATGTATTATATGTATGTATTTAGGACGAGCTCGGTGGCGTAGCGGTCAATGACGCGGCTTCGACACCAACGCTCGTGGGTTCGATTCCCACATAGGACAAACATTTGTGTGCATGAACATGTCTGTTTGTCTTGGTCTGGGTGTTTTCTATTTCTATGTATCACAAGTATGTATTTACAAAAAAAATATTTACGTATGTTTATCAGTTGTCTAGTACCCATAAACACACCACACCATAGCACAAGCTTCGCTTACTTTGGGGCTAGTTGGCGCTGTGTAATTTGTCTGACAATCTTTATTATATTATTTATTGTTTATGAAAAAAAATGTATTTAAGTACCTAAAATATCCGTTTTCTAGTATCCATAGTAGTAGTAGATTTTCTTAGTTTGGGGTTAGATGGCAGTGTGTAATTTGTCCAGGAATATTTATTTATTAGTTGTTGTAGAGAGTGACATACGGCTACATTATGTCAATTAAGCGTCTGAGGAAAAAAAATACACAGATCGATCCTATATATCGATCGATCCTATATATTTGACGAGCTCGGTGGCGTAGCGGTCAATGACGCGGCTTCGACACCAACGCTCGTGGGTTCAATTTAAAAAAAAGTATTTACGTATGTTTATCAGTTGTCTAGTACCCATAACATAAGCTTCGCTTACTTTGGGGCTAGATGGCGCTGTGGAATTTGTCTGACAATATTTTATTTTATTTATCGTATCAGTATGTTCTGTCGTTGCCGGATTTTTTGTTCCATTGGATAACTTCATGTTAACTTTTTGTGACGATGAGGTATGAGATTCTGCGAATCGTCGTCATCCTTGAAGCTCTCATTCATACTATCCTCGAATGAGACAAGCGTCAGAGTCAAAAGGTTACTAAACTTTATGTTCACCTTGGAATGGTAGTATTACAAATTTTATGAATCAGAGATCTTAATTATTACTTACTGTTGTAAGTATCGGAACACGGCATACACAAGAATTACGAGTCCGTTTCTGATGAATCACGCGTTTACATACTTACATACCTAACTTGGGTACAAAATCGAATGTTTAATATAGGATTAGAGTTATTCTATGAAATCACGTGAGCAATTACTGGGTACACGCGAAGGCTGCACAGCATGAGAGCACTTATTACGTCATTTTCAGTCGGTAGAAGCTGGGTATTTGTATCGATTTTTCACAGACAATGTAAACAAAAGATTACTCAATTTGCCTGTTGGTCTCCTTGACCAACGACGTATATAGAACAGTTTGCGTAATTAATTCTTCTGCTTTAGGAAATTGCTGTACTCTTATATTGGTGACAATCATTAATGTTCAGCGCTGATCACATTTATTAAAACATTTTTGGCGCTAGTTCTTGATATGACCAATAATTGGGTCATTATAAATATATACATATTTCTAGACAATTTACACAGCGCCACCTAGTCCCAAATTAAGCGCAAAGGTTTGTACTATGGGTACTAGACAACTGATAATACATACTTATAATACATTGAAAACACCCTGACCAAGACAAACAGACATGTTCATGCATACAAATGTTTATCTTGTGCGGGGATCGAATCCGGGTGCTCGGGGTCAAAGTGGCCATTGCTAGCCATTCGACCACCGGGCTCGTCATGGTTAAAATATTTTTGGCCGTCATATGATGACCAATAAATGGGTCCTTATTATTTATCTTATAAACGAGAAATACAGTAATTTCGGGACTTAACTACAAGGGAACTGTAATAAATTGCCTAATATAATCAACATGCAAAGCTGGCAAAGCTGGTAAGACATTTGCTGCCCCGCACTTGCATTAGCTTGGTTAATGACAATTACAAACGATTAACCAACCTACCACACAAATGTTTTATGATCAAACATAAAAAATCGAATGTCATGTTTGCGGATAACACTTAGCGCCATTCATCATCATCAACTGTCAACATTTGGAGCGATAAATGTCAAGTTGGCTTGTTATCTCCCTAGGTGCTAATGGACAGCCGCTGTCTCACCGCGGTTGACCCTCAATATCCGGCGATTTACCCGCCCGACAGAATTTTAAGTGGTCGCCACTCACCACTCGTAAAATTAACTCGTTTAATGGCTCCTTGAATGAATCCAAAGGAATTTTATAATGAATCTTAAGCACGCTAATAACAAAACTACATACTCGTATAGTTCTTTATACCTTAGTTTTATTGTGAGATTTCTACTGTTTATTCTGTAATAAATAATTCAATTAATACATTAAAAGCATTATTATTTAGGGAATAGAAAATACCCCACCTGATATAAAAGCTACGATAAAACGCAATATATATTAATAAGACATTTTTATTCTTATATATCGAAAAGTAATTGTCAATGAACCCTCTTTTATAACTTTGTACGAATACACATTTTTGTGGATATTTTGTGATAGTTGTAGTCTGATTTGTGTGAATAAATAAATAAATATTGTTTGTTTGTAAAACTATTCTACTAAGACATAAAAATAATAAGTTACAGGATATTTATAAACAATGGAGGACTTATTCCAGAAGGGATATGGGTATAGTGTAGTATTACGTATTTAGTAAATGTTTTCTTGATTAAATTACATGAAAACGATTGACAGGTTAATTTTATTTATAAATCAATGAAAACTTAATTTAAAAAAACTGAAGCAGTTGCTTGTAATTAGTAAAACTGATATTTTACTACTTGTTTAAACAGTTTTAACAAATTCTAATACTTCGAGAGCACCATAAAAGTCGTTAATCCGCTGAAAGACATTCGTGTGAAAGTTGGAAACAGGGGTTTAAATAACACGTCAACGCGCCTCGCTGTGGTCGGGAACCTTCACGTCTTCACTCCGCTAATGGGGGTCTGTCATCACGTCGACCCTTTAAACTCGTTTCCTGGCTTCAACGATAATATCGGATATTTTGAAACGGATACAGTTGGCGGTTGGCTGTCTAAATCGTAATACCGTTGGGATAAGAATAGCTGGTCGCGAGGCAATCAAATATGAGTAAAGTACAGTCCAAGGCAAGGCTTTATAAGAGTGAGACCTGATATGTTCTACGTTTTCCACCCCCAAATTCCAAGTGGACTACGAAAATAAATGTCCTGGTTATTTACAATTTCTTTTTTAATTTTTATTCATATCATTCATAGATATATGTATTAATAAACCATATAAATTACTTTAGTTTGTTGCATACGCACTCTTACGATACTTGATGATTAAGTATTAATGTTATCCTTTAAATTTCTTAAATTTATTGTTATGTTTATTAATAAATAAATATTCCTGGACAAATACACACGGCCATCTAGTCCCAAACCATGCAAAGCTTGTACTATGGGTACTAGATAACTGATCTTATGTATACATATAATGAATGTTTGTCTGTATGTCCTCTAAGCATTCGTTTACCGCTCATCCGATTGCAATGAAACTTTGGTGGGATATTTTGGGTGTACTGGGTAAGGTTTACACAGTACAACGTCTGTCAGGTCAGCTAGTATTATATAATTTATAGTTATATTTTTTTGTAAATACATACATATAATACATAGAAAACACTTAGACGAAGACAAACAGACATGTTCATGCACACTAATATTTGTCTTATGCGGGAATCGAAGCCGCGACCTCGAAGTCAAAGTGGCCATGATTACTAACCATTCGACCACTAGCTCGTCAAAATTGTTTATAAAACATTAAGAGATGTGCCTTTATTGTGAATCATCCTCATCATCATCAGGTCATTTTAGTCTCCACTACAGAAGCAAGACCCTCTCTCGTCCGTCCCAGACAGGAGGATTTGGCCTACACTCCCCACGCTGGCCAGACGGGTTGGGGAGTCTTCATCGATGTTTTATAATGTATTTCTCATAGTCGCCTTGTACGTCATCCACGGGAAGAGACGGAGTGATTCTATTCTAGTCTGCCGGAAACCACACGGCCTATTTATTGTGAATGGTTTGATATTACTCTAGTGGTTCTATCAATATTATCCTAACTGTGTAATAGGCTACTACTACCTGTCCGCGGGTGAGAACCTGGTGACCTGTAACACAGGGTTATTATACCTAGCTCAGGCACCAGTCTCTCACATACTCCAGCCTGAAATCAAACAAGTGTACCTATTCGATAGTTCTTACGAATTTTGTCTGTCAGAGTGATTAATGAATGATTGAAATTGTAATACTGTTGGGATAAAAAAAGCTGATCGCGAGACAATTAAATATGAAATAACAATTGAACGCAAGGTTTTACGTGAGTGACCTGAATCGTAATGTTTCCACCCCCAATTTCCCAGTGGACTACGAAAATAAACGACCTAGTTATTCACAGCAGTTTTATTTTTACCATAAACATATTATCTATTTATTTATGTGTAGTACATTAATAGATTACAAACGTGTTATGTATATTTGTGTGCATGAACATGTCTGTTTGTCTTAGTCTGGGTGTTTTCTATGTATCGTAAGTATGTATTTACAAAAAAAAAAATGTATTCACGTATGTTTATCAGTTGTCTAGTACCCATAACACAAGCTTCGCTTACTTTGGGGCTAGATGGCGCTGTGTAATTTGTCTGACAATATTTATTTATATGTTATAGGTAATAAATTAGTTATTATTCATACTGGCCGATAGTTGGTCAAAGTAATAAAATATGTTTTGGTTAGATTTGAGTAGATTTTTGGTTAGGTTAGGGGTTTCTCGTGTCCTGACATCGGAAATAGGAGCTCCGCGAAGCGAAGCACCGTCAACCTAGATGATAAATGATGTGGTGCCAAGTTAGCTTAATTATAAATAATTAACAATTTATTACCCTGGCCAGCCGTTATAAATAATGACCAATTTATTACATTGACTGTAACATATACACATGAATGGCTTGTGTATAGGGTTGCCAAGTCGCCAAACCTAATAGCCGGACAGACCAGCAATTATGGCCGGACATTTGGGTAAAAAAGCCGGACACCCTACACTTATTGAGGATTTTGTATCTGAGTATTAATAGGTGTATATAAAATCAACGCTCGCTCTGCGCTCGGCTACGCTCGCCGCTCTCGCTCGTTTGCATAATGTACAAAGCCTAACAAAATCCGGACAAGCCGGACACCGTTCATTTTGGCCGGACACATACTTAAAAAGCCTAACTATGTCCGGCTTTATCCGGACGCCTGGCAACCCTATAAGTAATCAAATTTATTGCAGTTGTACACATATTGTTATTTACTTGATTACGTCACAGGAAGGTAATACAAGTGTTACAAAGGCTAAGCGGTTACTATATGAGACAATGCAAAATTCGTATTAAGTTACCAACGCTATTGGCATCAAATCAGAAAAAATATATTAGAATAATGATGTTGCTTCATTTCTTTTATAATTTATTGGATTAGTTATTGTTTATATAGGAATAGTTCTTATTAGGTTCTAATTGTTTAAGTAATAGTTGACATCACTAGTAAGTCAACATAGCTCTTAAGTGAAATACTGTAATTGTCACTAAAATTACTATTGTAAATTTGAAGACACTAAATATTTAAAAAAAGCGAAATTTATTTACAGCTTCCTTCTCCAAATTAATGAAACATTATTTGGTTATTAGGTATTTTTACGTTTTAAATAATAATCTAAATCGGTTTTACTCCCGATTACTTAATTACTTAAAGAGTGAGAATACGTTAAACACTCAGCTTAACTCATCGACACCGCATATCGACAGCTGTCGCTGTTTACTCAAGTTAGGGGTTAGAAGTTACGAGGCGTCAATGTGTGGAAGATCACATCTCGTGTGAAACTAGGGGTCCACTTAAAAAGATATCATGCGCAGCACAAAAACAGTTAAACAGAGTGTAGGCGGTAGACAGATGCGTCTGATAGGGGTCGAGGAGTGACCGTAGTTACTTTAACTACGAGCTTCCGCCAAACGACCGGTCAGGTTAGCTGGGGTGACACATTACTGCCTATTCCTATAATTATTAGATTCTTCGATCATTCGGTTGAATAAGCTGTGGAATTTATGTAATCTGTAAATAATTATTATTCTGTTATTAATAATGCACTTGTACTGGTCCACGTAATTAAATTTATTTTTTTATCCCGGTTTCACTTTAAGGCATTATCGAGGTAAATCAAGTACAAGTGCTTTATTAATTACAGGATGTTAACCACCAAGTGCTAACAATTGAATAGTATCAGCAAAATAATGATTACATAAATTCTTCAGCTTATTCTAATAATCTATATATATAAAAGAAAGTCGTGTTTGTTACAACACTTATAACTCGAAAACGGCTGGACCGATTGCCATGGTTTTTGATTTGTTGGATTTGTTTCCGTCCCGAATAGCAGAATAACTCTTAAAAACATTGGAAAATTCTCGAAAAAATAAAATAAATGAAAAAACATTTTCCCATACAGATGAAAGTGTCAGTTGAAAAAGGGATTACGATATTTATTGGTTGTCAAATATCAAAACGTCAAATTAATTGGTGTCACTTTTATGTCGCGAAAGTTGTCTGTGATTTGTTATGAAAATTTAAAAATGTCAAATCGATAGGGGTGAAAACGGGGTTTTCCCATGGGGTTCGAGCGCAAGAATCAAATCAGAGTAAACATCAAAAGAAATGACAATTACAAATCACCAAAATGATAAAACCTATTTCAAAACTAAAAAAAATAAAACAAAACGTTTTTTTAATAAAAATTTAACAATAAGGAAATCTTTATTTTTATGAAATCTTCAGTTTTTATGGATACGGGTCTTCCCTCAACCGAAGGGGTTTAGAGCGTACTCCAACACGCTGCTCAACTGCGGGTTGGCGGAGGCCAGTGTTTTCGAACCGCCTAAAGGCCACTGACTTAACTTAACGACTGTCATTAAATGATAACAACCGGGACCGACAGCTTAACGTGCCTTCCGAAGCACGGAGGAGCTCAAGATGAGCTAATGATAACAACCGGGACCGACGGCTTAACGTGCCTTCCGAAGCACGGAGGAGCTCAAGATGAGCTAATGATAACAACCGGGACCGACGGCTTAACGTGCCTTCCGAAGCACGGAGGAGCTCAAGATGAGCTAATGATAACAACCGCGACCGACGGCTTAACGTGCCTTCCGAAGCACGGAGGAGCTCAAGATGAGCTAATGATAACAACCGGGACCGATGGCTTAACATGCCTTCCGAAGCACGGAGGAGCTCAAGATGAGCTAATGATAACAACCGGGACCGACGGCTTAACGTGCCTTCCGAAGCACGGAGGAGCTCAAGATGAGCTAATGATAAGAACCGGGACCGACGGCTTAACGTGCCTTCCGAAGCACGGAGGAGCTCAAGATGAGCTAATGATAACAACCGGGACCGACGGCTTAACGTGCCTTCCGAAGCACGGAGGAGCTCAAGATGAGCTAATGATAACAACCGGGACCGATGGCTTAACGTGCCTTCCGAAGCACGGAGGAGCTCAAGATGAGCTAATGATAACAACCGGGACCGACGGCTTAACGTGCCTTCCGAAGCACGGAGGAGCTCAAGATGAGCTAATGATAACAACCGGGACCGACGGCTTAACGTGCCTTCCGAAGCACGGAGGAGCTCAAGATGAGCTAATGATAACAACCGGGACCGACGGCTTAACGTGCCTTCCGAAGCACGGAGGAGCTCAAGATGAGCTAATGATAACAACCGGGACCGACGGCTTAACGTGCCTTCCGAAGCACGGAGGAGCTCAAGATGAGCTAATGATAACAACCGAGATCGATGGCTTAACGTGCCTTCCGAAGCACGGAGGAGCTCAAGATGAGCTAATGATAACAACCGGGATCGATGGCTTAACGTGCCTTCCGAAGCACGGAGGAGCTCAAGATGAGCTAATGATAACAACCGGGACCGACGGCTTAACGTGCCTTCCGAAGCACGGAGGAGCTCAAGATGAGCTTATGATAACAACAGGGACCGACGGCTTAACGTGTCTTTCGAATCACGGAGGAGCTCGAGGTAATATAAACCCATCCGTGTACAGGCTACGGTCGACGTTGCTTAACTTGCGTGTTCAATTAGACTGGCACGCGCAATGACGCCATCGAGCTTCTCTATTATTTTCTACTATTCATTGTTTTAATTCCATAAAATCATAAATTTAGTTCAGCTAATATGTACTTCGACATTCATTGATTGTTAGGCGGTATGAAGTTCGCCGGGACAGCTAGTAATTAAATAATAGCTAGTGGTCGTTCACGACTTCGTTCCTAATATATAATTATAATTAACCCGCTTTGGCTTATTTATTCGACGTGAAATGCCTAATTACAGTAAAAGTATGTCTAATATTAGTAACAACCATTGGATTTTGATCATGATCTCCGTCTGGCAATGAATTTATTAGTAGGTATTATTGTCTGTTTCCACTCGTACAAATCTTTAAAATATACGTGTTACAGAGAAATACTTTAAAACAGATGTTTGGTATAAAATATGTCAGAATTTCGTTTAAGCGGTTCACAATTCCTGAAAAACGGACGGAAGTAAATCACTATTCAGCATATTTTAATGTCATCGTCACACCAACTTGTACATTTCTCAGATTATCGTAGACTTAAAATATTATGTGTTATTTATGTATTTGATTCTACGAATTTTTGATAGTAGGAATGAAACATAATTTTTGTATCTGTTTCTAGATAACACGTAAACTTTAATGTTAAATTTCTTTGTTTGATACAAATAAATACTAAGCACTTACACTGGAACTCAAAGTGCTTACTGGAATTCAAAATTTACTACGTTTAGATAGACTGTAAGTTCTTTGCAAGCTATTCCTATAGATTTACTAAGAGTTTGAAATGGAACTTGCCTAATATTTTCAGTCGGGTTATAATTAAATTAAATTATACCTTCATTAGTATTTCGTTGACCGAGTAAAGCTGTGATTTTTAGAATAAATCTTTTTTCTCGTAATGTAAAATTTGATCAAAATTGTTAAAACTATCTATATACAAGAATTGCTCGGTTAATAGTCAGCTATAAAATAGAATAAGTTCCATTGAAATATTAAATGCTTACTATTGTTTCATATGATACAATAATTACATGAATTAATTTATAGTAATTTACGTACGTAGTTTTATATTGCTTTTTTCTATATGAATTTATATTAGACTATCATCAATATCCTCATCGATAGATGAAGGTATATCCAATAGTGAAGCAAAGTCAAAAGACAGCGGACACTGACCGTCCTCGTTAAAAATTAAAGCTATCTAAGTGTTCATTTTTAGTTTTCTTTGTTGGTTATTCGCACAACTCTATGCTTATCATAGTTGAGTCAGCTTTTACTGAGGCCTGCTATGCTGTTTATCGCAAATCCCTTCGAAAACCCGCCCTCGGCTGATCTCCGTGGTCGCGTGACACTTGTATCTCCTCCCATATCCTGCGGACGGAAGTGTGTGGATGTTGCGTCACCGGAAATAGTCGCCTTCTGTGTCACCGCGTGTCGTCATACACACCATACGCATCGTCGTGAACCAGTTTATTTCACTAATCAACGCGCACGTTAACTTTAAACCAGCCATTGCCTAATCACGCACTCTCGTTAGCCGCCCACAGGAAATTACAGTCATTATACAATTTTCAGTCTGCATACGTGCTTAGTTGTAAACGATGTCTCTGCCCAAAAGCAGGGGAACAAATTATTGGAAGCAAAAAAGTAATGGGGACGATCGATCTTCAGTCCGCTCACTTTAGAAATAATTATTACCCAGCGGAAACAACTGGGAGATAATACTGCGATTAATCCTTCCCTACATGTGTCCATTCGTTTATTTGTTCTACGTCGAGTTCCTTTCCGTACACACATCTGCGTATGTTTTTGCTCACGTAAATTTGGTAGAAAATAAAGTCAAAGGAAGGATTCATGTAAATATTTCCAGCAGTCGTATTATTTACGACGTCTTCGGACACTTAATCAACGGCATGAGGATGTTAACCATCCGCTTGTATATTTTAGTCCAATCATAACATAATCTGGCCAGTCCGGGCCGACCTGGCTGAATCCGCTCACCGAATCAATTTGCATTTCTGAAATTTATGTTCATGTTTCTCCAATTAACTGGCAATTCGGTGGCTTCGATTATTTCGCATAAAATGTGCGGGCGACTCCCGCATCCGGTGATTACGTCTGGCGCATAATTTGTGATGCGCCTGCGCCGAATCATCCTACGCCGGCTCTTGATTTTTGTTAGATAAAAAATGGAAGGGTTCGCCGTGAACGGTGTCTGCGGCGCACTTCGCTTACTTGTTGTTTGTTTTTGCTATGGGGTCTTTTGCACCTGCGCAGCTTTTGTTTTTCATACTGGTCTCCGCCGCTTTGATGCCTCTAAATGAGATTTTGCAAAACCATCTTGGTTTTATTTCCTTCCTGCACAAGTTACATATTGTTACTCTTTTATGCATCGAATGTAAATTACTCATTTAAATGCAGGCGAATATAATACTTTAGGTACATATAAATGTACGCGCCGTTCTCTTGATTGCCTTCTTAAACGTGGTTTAAATGTAATGATTGTTGTGTTTGTTGCAGAGTCGGCGAGCATCGCTGGCGTCGTCGGGCGCGTGCCGGCGACCGGATGCGCCACCGGCGACATAATGTGGCTTCTTGATGAGCCTAATCAACCATATGAAGGTAATTTTGTTAACTGTCATTAAGCGATAGCTAAACAAAATCAATACTACTTTTTATATATTTTTTTTTTTTATAATATTTATTTTTGTTCACCTTGATAATGCCGTAAGGCATTCCGTTCGGTAAAAATAAATTTAATTTCGTGGAACGTACAAGCGATTTCATTCATACAAAATGTATACAAAGTTCCACCAAGTGCAACATGCACCAGTATCAACTATAGTATTGTATCCGTCCTTTAATTTAGATTTACCCTGTACCACAACATTAACAATCATATTTAGCACTTAGACTTTTACTTATGAATTTGTCTGTACATTTCAGATTGTGAGCAGTTACTTTGCTTTCGCTATTACAATGGCGACAGCGAAGAGTGTGTGGCGGAGACTCCAACATTACCACCACGGTTCAAAGTCGACCTCAAGAAGTTGCCTTCGCGTCTTAAAGAAGGCATATCGAGGAAACGGAGCGGCGATCAGGTTTCGCCGTTCTCTTACAATAATGAGAGCTTTGAAATGAACTCTGAGAATCCTCCACGGGTGGAGTTCGTCTCTGGCAATAGCCAAGATATCAAGCATCTCAGCGATAATGTCAACAAATGCTCAATTAGTGCTTTAGAAAGTAACGGGAACAATTTGAATCTCGATCAAACAAAATGTGATCCTAGTAAATCTCTAGTTAGTAATATAAATAAAGAATCTCATTCTGTAAATAGTGAATCTCAAAGTGCTATGAAGCCAACGTCGTCGGGTGTTAAGAAAAAGTGTCCTCCACCAGTGGATACTGGCGGTGGACACACATTGCCCGGCGTTAAAAAGAAGTCAAAAGCGAATAGCGGTTTTGAATCTCCTACTTCACCCGGTACAGAATACTATAAAATATGGTCACCAAAGAATCCCTGCAAAATAATGAAGTTTGTATATGACGTTGAAAGTGCCAATGTACCTAGTGATGCGGAAAAGTCACCGGTACCACCGTTGCCCCCGAGACAATCACACAAGCCGTTGGAGAGAACACATGCGTTGTCTCCGCCCCAGGTACCAAGACATCGCAAGCCAAAAAAACTTACAAAACCCGAAGACGCGTTTACTTTTGAACTAATAGATATAGATGAACAGTTTTTTACTGATAATAATATTACGAACTCAGCTGTATTGCAAGGTGAAATAAATGACTTTAAACCTGGAGAATTTTATTCCGGTAATCAGGCAGCTATGTCCTCAACTACGAGTTTCTGGAGGGGAGGTCGAAATGTCGCCCCTCTAGCGACTCCTGAAACCGATGGTAGCTTATGTGAGTCCACGATTTCTTCCATGAAATTGTCTAGGTTAGCTGACGAAAAAAAATCGAAAGACGTACCTGAAGCCTCTTCTAGCATAAGTAAAAGTAATATAATGTTTATTAAAGATATAGGACCTGATAATTATATTACCACAACATTTGCAAGGAAAGATAAACCTAATCCCCCGACTGATGTAGTTGATGGTGTTAATATAACACCCAACCGTGCGAAATCAGAAGAAAAAGCGCAAAATACTTTCCTAAACGACATTAGCAATCATTCAGAATTTGAAGATGATAACAGAAATCAAATCGAAGAGAAAGAAATCACAGTACTTAAAGGTCATAAGCCATTGACAAGGCAAAGTTCCGGCCGCGCCACTCCCACTATGATGACAGCTTTTTTGAATTCTTCTCATATTGATACACCCACAAGAGAAATAGACAACAATAGCTCTAATGGTCCTAGTTCTTGCAATTCGTCTCATTCGACGTCGCCTATTGAAGAAGCTAGTCGGATTTTTCCTAACGTAGGGACCATGTTAATGAACAGGAAGTATTCGTGCGACAGTTCAACACCAAGACACTCAAGTTTGCCTCGACATCTATTGAAGAACTTAGGATGTGAAGGTACGCCAAAACATTCTCCTAACAAAACTGTAAATAATACGTCGAAGAATAACACCATCGAAAGTCCTGTACGACCTCATCCTAGGGTATTAACCCGGGTAGCCGCTTTGGCTGGTACAACGGTCCCCCAGTGTCCACCCACGCCGACGCATCATGCGAGGAGGCCACGGCCGATGCCTCCACCAGACCTTCAACCTCCTCCAATAAATGCAGAAAGTAGGCTACATGAAAATTTCGAAATGGTAGAATTCACAAGTGAACTAAGAACTTCGGAGATCAGATCGCCGAACCTCGAGTTTGTAAACAGTAATCACTTTACAATAGTTCACGCGGGCCCACCGGAAGACGTTGTACTTCGAAGGCCTCGGGCCATCGACGATAACGATGATAACGATAATGCTGTAGCTTCTCCTACTCCTTTAAGGCATATGGCTGGCATCAGATTACCTTCGATTCCTGAGAGAGCGTCAAGACAGATGGCCCTAACTGGCGATTTTCCTGCTAATATGATTGGCGGGATAATTGAATGTGAAGAACCATTACCTGCAGGTATGACAAATATGGTCAGATAAGTCGCTGGTTTGACTTAATTTCTGTAATTTCATAAGAATTTGTTCTTTATTTCAGGGTGGGAGGCGCGCATGGACAGCCACGGGCGGGTCTTCTATATTGATCATATGAACCGGACCACGACGTGGCAGAGGCCTAGTGTGAACGGTACAGCTCCGAGATCTCCTGCGCCAGAAGTGCAGAGGCGGCAGTTAGATCGGAGGTAAGGTTCTTTCGAATTTGTTGTACATGTTCTGTTCCTTCAATATCGTAAGAAAAATTTTCAGTAGATTTAATTTATGAAATTTAAAGTAGAAACCTGTATGTAATATAGAAAAAAGCCGTATATTCGGTTTTTTTTTAGTTTTCGTCCTCCCAATTTTATTTCGCGGATGCCATATCCAAAATACATACCTTCATATCTTGAAATGAGAGGAGCTCGATGGCGTCGTTACGCGTGCTAGTCGAATCGAACACGCAAGTTAAGCAACATAGACCGCGGCCTGTCCATGGATGCGTTTATTTATCTCGAGCTCCTCCGTGCTTCGGAGAGCACGTTAACCCCGGTAAAAGATGACAGTCGCTAAAACAAGTGGCCTTTAGGTGGCTTGAAAACACTGGCCTCCGTCAACCCACAATTAAGCAACGTGGTGGAGTATGCTCTAAACCACTTCGATTGAGGAGAGACCGGTATCCCAGCAATGGGATGAATAAGGGTTGCCGACGATATGTTGAAATCCGTAAAGCGGTTTAGGCTGTAGGGCGTGCCAAAGTATATACGTACATACACTCGAAATATTTAACCCTCAGGCCCCTTCATTAGTCGGGTAAATAATCGCCCGGTAGCGATCGACTTTTAGAGCACGCCTATTGTATGTATGTAATTCATTCCACATAGCTACACTATTCTATACAATTTTATCCGTCATTTATGGGTCGAGGGGTTATTCACGTGTGATTCCCCACGTTTCAGGTATCAGTCAATCCGGCGGACTATGACCCGGACCCAGCTTGCTGATGAAGAAGGTGCCGCTTGTGCGTCCCCGCCCCCCGCGCCCGCCTCCCCCGCAGCCACCCCCGGTGCCAGTTCATCTCGCGCTCCTCCCCACGCGCCGCACCCCGCTGCTGACTTCCTAGCTAGACCTGACTTCTACTCTATACTACATATGAATGAGGTGAGTACACATAGTATACTATCATACATACGTACATACATATATATATATACTACCACATTATAAGTAATAGCACAGTATAAGTAATAGTACTAACGTACAGTATGGACACTCTCTGCCGCTCTCACTAGTCGACCTCACCTCCCCTATGAGACCGATTTGGAACCGTTCGCAAGGAATGCCACAACGTGCGAATTGACGTCGCTTGTATTTTATTCTCCATTCAGTTTAAAATATGGGAGTATGTAAAAGATGAGAGTTACTTGTGCAGTGGATGGATGTAAAAAAAAAAATTGTATGGAGTGGCCGGGGTTTGGTAATAGCGTGCAGTGTGACCACTCCCTGCCGCTCTCTCGTGTCGACCTCGCCTCCCCTCTGAGAAGAATCTGGAACAGTTTGTATGGCGCCGCACGCACACACGCTCATTCTAGCTCTAATCAGATGTCTTTATTTATATACTATTTCAAGATGCGACATTTGTATGAAGTGGCTGGGTGTGATACTACGTAAATAGTATCATGGGGACCGCAAATGAAGTCTGTTTAATCGAACACCCAACATCGACCGTAGCCAACCCATGGATGGGGTTATTATCTCTAGGTCCTACTTACTTCGGGGAGGAGGTATCCGTTAAGCCGTTGATCCTGGCTGTAGTAATTAAATAAATATATAATAAATAATAATGATAATCGTCAAGCCAACGCAGTGGACTTTAGATCGTTTGAAAATGACAAGCAGAAAGACCCGCAATTAAGCAGCGTGGTGGAGTATGGAGTATACTTTCGATTAAGGATAGAGTATCCAAGCAGTGGGATAAACAAGGGTTAGCCACGACGACAGTTACAATTATGAAAGACTGTGACGCCGACCCGAAGGTCTGTTATATGTATTAATGTTACAGACCTTCGAGCCAGCGTCACAGAGCCAACCCGAGCGTGATGGACGGGTCTCGTCTCGATTCCGATCCCGTCCATCACGCACGGTCAAAGCACAAAATTCGTGCACACCGCGACTTTTTTCTTATACCACTAACAAGCATACGGGCCGCCCGCCCGATGGAAAGCAATTACCATAGCCTATGGACGCCTGAATAAGTTTTCACTTCAATAATGTTATGTATTGTACATTTCCAGGAGGCGTCATCTTTATACAACTGCAACTCGACGCTGAAGCACATGATTTCAAAGATCCGCCGGGACACTTCGTCGTTCGAGCGGTACCAACACAACCGAGATCTAGTCGCGCTAGTCAACATGTTCAGTGAGACCGACAGGGACCTGCCTCTCGGGTGGGACACCAAGCTGGACCGGAATGGAAAGGTATCTATTTCATCCGTTCATGCTCTCTTCACAAAGGAGTCTTAGGGGCCAACAATAAATTACGTCACACGTTAAGGGGGTGGGAGGGGGTCGACGAAGTGTGATATTGTGTGACAAGGGGGTGGGAGGGATCCTAAATTTCGTGACATGACAATTCAAAATGTATTATAATCTCAGTGTTAAAACACGAACTTTAAACTATTAACGAGAAACTCAAAAACATTAGCAACTCTAGATGTAATTTTTTTTAAATATGTGACGTCACACTTGGGAGGCGGGAGTCTCACAAATGTGACCGGCTGTGGCAATGACGGGGGAGGGGTCAAAACTCGTGAAATTCGTGTGACGTAATTTATCGATGGTCCTTTAGATTTATGTATATAGGTCCCGTGCCAGAGTCCATACATAGCTTAAAGCCTAAAATCTCAGAATTGTAAGCTATCCAATATAAACCTTAATGCATCGTTACTACTTGACATGTGCAAGTAAATTATTTCGCAAATTCTGTATGCATTTTTGCACGTGACCGTACTTATATTATAGTGCACAGAAAATTTAACAGCCTATGTGGTGGTCGTATACTGGTGCATTGCTTAGATAATTAAAATTAAGGAAATTTGAACTACACTACTTTGCGTGCTGCCGCCACCAATTATTACATGCGAACTACTGCTGGCCGGCACCCACCCGCTACCATTAAACAGTAGTTTGCATGAACAAATTAGTGGCGGAAGCAAGCAAAGTAGTGTAGATCAAATTGCTGATCAAAAATAACACCTGAATCAATTAAATTTAAAGTTATTCGAAAAGATAACAATACTTATTAGTTATTACATAGGTATTAATAACAATTATGTTGTGGGTGATTGGTAATATGATTTCCTTTATGAAAAGAGGCTGATATTGCACTTGCGCGCAGAATACAAGGTAGTGATTAGACCGTTATTTGATATAGGTGCATTTCTTTTTATTTCATTAATTCCTTGGATGTATCTATCCTTTCTGTAGAATTTTAGTGATTCTAAACGTCGCGGTATATGAGAGTACATTATCCACCTCTTTTAATACGATATTATTGGGTAGTATTAACTTTGTGGTTGTAGAATTTAACTGTAATATAAATAACATTATGAAAGTTCTATACTTAGGATCTTTTATTTAATTCGGGGTAGTATTCTATTCAGAGTTTGTAGTAACCTATTCAGCAACAAGGAAAATTTCCGGGCTTTTAATCTAATCTACATAAATGTATAGTCACATGGAAATGTCGATTGTAAAATATATGTTCATGATTCGTTTGCATATTTAGTATGAAAATTTGTGGTTACTAACACACTTGTCTGAAGTAGACTTTATTTTAATCGTTCTTGATATGTCGCATAATTAAATTCTAGTCGTGAAGAAAAGCCAGAGCCGTGGAAGAGTGTTAGGGGTTTAGCTATCTCAGATATATCCCAGGGAGATAAATTAACCTTTAGCGTGCGTCCCATGGTGGGCAGCGCTTGGTACAGAATTGACAGGTCGCGGCATTCTAGGGATTAAGAAAGAACAGCGGTCCTTTTTCTATACTAAGTCGGGTGGCAGACATGCATACAGCCCAGTTTGACGCCCGACGTAAATAAAAATTACTCGGTTTGACCAAGTTTTGACCTTAAGACATTCATTAGTACACTTCACAGTTTCATTTTAATTATGGCAACATAATGAATCACACGTGGGAAACCTCCTCGAATGTGGGATAAATCTGAGTTATTGATTTTCGATTTAATTTTTAATCCGCGAGATTAAAAAATGAATCGAAAATCATTCTCTCTCACTCGCACGTTATTCCTGTAACTCAGGAGTGAACGAAAAATTGGCATATTTTATATTGGTGGTCATTAATGGTGCGGGTTATAAGAGTGAGTTACATAGGTAGGCTTGCCATCTCTAAACGCTAGCAATCAGGACAAGATGCGTGAAAACTCCGGATTTTGAATCACAAAACCCGGACATGTCATCAGTGTTTTTAGTACTAGTACTATTTTTTACTCTGCTACAAGAGGGTTATTCGTAGCATGGAGCGGGCGGTAGTGATTTAAACTTTTAACCCCGGACTACAAATGAAACCCCGCCCGGACGCTCCCTGGACGCCCTCCAAACTAGGGCAAATCCGGGGAAAAACGGACGGATGGCAACTCTATACATAGGTTCCAATCCCGCAGCGTTTTTTCGTGGACCACGTGATGCGTCGCACGACGTTCATCGACCCGCGCGTGCCGCGCGCGCCCGCCTCGGGCCCCTTCTCGCCGCTGCTGCCGCAGAGACGGCGGCCAGTCGTCTTCGACCAGGTTCATTTTACCACTCTCTCTCTCTCTCATCTAGTACTCTTTCTTTTTCTTGTTTTGGTTTGCTTTGTTTTGGAAGTGAAAACTTCTATAGGTGCGCTGTGCCTGGAACGTGTCACACTCGGCGTAACGCTCGTTCGCCGGCGAAGACAGAGCGAGACGGAGCGAGAAATGAAGTTTTCACTTTTGTCATGTTGTTTTCTTTTATTTTTTGTTTTGTTTGGTTTTTATGTTGAGGTTTGTTTTTTTAAATGCTATTGAAGATACTGCCTGGTTAGTATTATATATTTTCTTTATCACTCGAGTGGAATACAAGCGCTGGTATTAATAAAAGTGTCGTAACACTCGCGTTACTTAACTGTCCTGGCTGAAAAGTAGCACAGAAAAACTTCAGACCTTACTCGAAGGTCTATAATAAAACACAAGTGAGTAGGGAATATTGATTTCTCTAAAGGTCTATCCGAGTCTCCACTGTTATTGGAACGAAAGCCAGTCTGATTACCCATTAGCGAACGAGATATTGAAAAAAAAAAGAACCACAGCGCTGAAAGCGAGACTGGTGCACCTTTATTCTAAAATTAAAATGAATAATGCTTCAAGTTACTTTTTCTCTTGTGTGACTGCGTTTTTTCTCCGTTTACGTTCCTGTGCTACTCTTGAAACTATTTCAATTCCAAAACAATCAAAAACATTGGTACCAGATCGAAAATAGTTCAACTATTGCGTTCTGGTACCAATGTTACGGCTACAATTTTCTACGCTAAGGTAACTCTCTGATGTGAAACATCTAATGCGGCGAATCAAGCAGCTATTGCTGTGGTAACGCGTCGCCACGCGCTCGTAACATAATAACAAACTTCAAATTTTTGTACAAAATAGTTTCGGTGTTTCACATCTGTCTGCCGCACTTCCAGGACACAATTTTTTTGGTTGATTTTGCATGCTTTGTGTATTATTTTTTTGCATTTTGTGGTTGCTTTGCTTGATGTGGTTTTTTTGTACGTTATGGGGCGTTATTTTGTTTGAATCAATACCATTATTGAACATGATGTTCACAATTTTGTATGTAGTTTTACAAATTATTATTAGGTCGATTTCGCATGCTTTGTTTTGTTTGTGTTTGTTGTGTACATGTTGGTTTTTTAATAATATCATTAAGTTGTCATGTATAAGTCGTTTGTTACTTTACTTTAAATAATTAAGTGCTAGTTTTATTGATAAATTTATTTGTCTGTTTTCGAAAAGAACATATTTTACTAACAGAACAATGTTGATGGAGTTTTAATTCTTTGATATTATATTTCTTTGCTTCTATTTCATAGCAGTTACTCCGGCAAAATACTATCCCCGATATCAATGTTCCCGTATAGTTCGGGACAAAAAACTGTTCAAGGCAAAATTACAAAATTGGCTAAATAAAAAAAAAGCGATTTAAAGAATTTTCTTGATATGAGATTTTTCTAAAATTTTCTTATTATTTGTATCGTTGCATGCTATCTCTCTGTTAGCAAAACATGAATGTTCTCAAATTTAATTTAAGGCCTATGTATACCTATCATGTTTTAAGCAATAAAGATTATTATTATATTATAAATATATTATGTATATTCTTATTAATATTCAAGAATTGGTAGTTAAATAGTATGTGTATATTGTGCGCAGGCGCCGACGCCCCCGCCGCGGCCGCCGCTGTCCTCGTCGGACGCGCACGCGCACAACACGCACCACGAGATACCCGTCGCCTACAACGACAAGGTACTTATTGACATGCTCACGACTTTGGCTCTAACGTTGTCCTTAGAAAGAAATCTTCGGGTTCATGTGCTCTAAAGTATTAAAATGTCCATATTATCGAGATATCTATTTATTAATAATCACCATTTTAAAATGTCCGTGTATCCAAAATTAGCATAGTATTAAAACGTCTATTTATTGAAAATGACCATAATGTAATTGATTGTTCATGGTCACATTGCCATGCCGGTGGGACGGGAGTAGTTGTAATGTACTTACTGAATTAGTGTAGTATTAGTTCGCCTCTTAGTCAAATTTGTTACTTTTATATGAGCCGTCAGAACAGAAATTTTATTAACTAAAATGTACTGAGGAGCTCGATAGTGTCGTTGCGCGTGGCAGACTAATCAGTCGCGCAACGTCAGTCAAGCAACGTCAACAGTAGCTTGTCTATGGATGGGTTTATTTATCTCGAGCTCCTCCGTGTTTCGGCAGGCACGTTAAGAGATCCCTGCTCCACTTTTAAAAAACCCTGGTAATATGCTATAAAAAGTAACGCAATTGTTAAACTACAGTTCCAAAAATGATCACTTGTTATGTTTAGGTGGTAGCGTTCCTCCGGCAACCGAACATAATGTCGATACTGCGGGAGCGCTGCGGCGGCTGCGGGGGTTCTCTGCGGGACAAGGTGAACGCCGTGCGCGTCGAGGGTGCGGCCGCGCTCAGCCGGTACCAGAACGACGTGCAGCTCACCTGCATGCTCAGGTGAGTCTTAATAACATTTTGAGGAATCATAAGGGGCTCGTTATCTTCAGAACCATCGTCATCGTCGTTGTCATCGTTATCTTCACGCCCCGAAAAGTTCGGCATTTATTTTTTTCGACCAATAAAGCTGTGGAATTCACTGCCTGTACACGTGTTTCCCTATGCGTTGCATGATTAAAATTAACTTTAACGCCATCACGCATGTAAGGAATTTTTACATACCTTTGATATTGCCTGACGTTTCGACCAGGTTGCACCGGCCGTGGTCACAGGCTGACTGTCTCAGCGGTGTTTCCCTTTTCATTTAAACCTGGGTCATTTAGACAAAGCGTTAAGAAATATTTACATAGGTCGTCAAGGGGAAGCACAGTCAACGTTTTTTCATTCATTCATTTTTCATTTACGCTTTCCATCAGGTGAAGTGTCATTTTAGCGAACCACATTAAAAGAAAATTTGGGGTGTAAGTGGTTCATCAACATCTTTGAACCAAAGCCAACTTCACCTGCACGCGGTGCACCCTGCTGACTGACAAACGAAGCTCTGGCGAAAAGAGAGGTAGGGAGCGTAATTGTAAGCTACCCGACTGGGGAATGTACCTCCACCTCACAGAATACCGCAGCCAAATAACGGTTCCCTTGAGGGCTGTTGTGTTCCTGCGAGTGAGTGAGGTCACCAGAAAGGAAGGAGATGCTGCGATGGCAGCGGGGGTGGCGGCGCGCGAGCGATATTTTCTGTTGCGAGCATTAATATGGCTACGGTAACCGCTTCACATCAGGCGGGCCGTATGCTTGTCTGTCACCCGACGTAGTATAAAAAAAAAAAAAAAAAAAAAAAAAAAAAAAAGAAAACGAAACTTAACCGACTTGATATCCATCTGGTACAAGGTGGTCCACAAATGTATAGCACCAGAGCACGTTTTAAGCCAAGTTAATACCAAAACTTTTTAAATTCGTTGTGACTTCTGCTTAAGTTCCAAGACAGCTGTGACTTTTCCCTCGGCATTGTAGTGGATATCACTGGTCATTGCATTCATAATGGCCGCCGCTGTTAATCCTGGTGAGAATGTGTGATGTGATGGATCTGTTTCGATAGCCGGATACTCTCATCGAATAGTACTTTTTATAGCAGGTGTTGATATCAAGCTACGAAATGTTGGAATAATACGCCTCCACAATAGTGGAGGCGTATTATTCCAACACAATTCGTCGTTTTCTATAATACGCCAGTTGTAGTATGTCATAGTAATATTTTCGGCCTAAAATTTCGTAATTATTATCTTTTATGTATTTTATATAACCATTGTCACTTCTATTATTAATTAGACTAAGTCGCGTATAATGATTAATGACGTGTCTTTCATCAAAATCCGTTAAACTACCATATGTGAAAATGAAAATTTCATTTATTGGGAAATCAAACAGGTCAAATACTTAACCCTTCTTTTAGGCTTCGCGATAGTCAAATAAAAGTATATGACCACTTTCATTCATCATCATCAACATCTTTGATAGGGTGTAAGTGGTTCATTAACATTTTGAACCAAACACATGCACATGTTGCACTCTGCTGATTGACAAACGAGGCTCTGGCGAAAAGAGAGGTAGGGCATAGCGTATTTTTATGCTGCCCTACTGGGGATGTACCTCCACCTCACAGAATACCGCAGACAAATACCAATTCCCTTGAGGGTTATTGTGTTCCTGCGAGTGAGTGAGTTCACCAGAAAGAAAGTATAGGTTGGCAACGGATCGACGACCCCTTGAGGTAACTGTTTTCCATGGGCGGTGGTAATTGCTTTCCATCAGGTGACCCACATGCTCGTTTGCCCCCTCTCATATAAAAAAAACGTAGTTTGCGATATTCACATTGAAATGAAACAATTTGCATTGACATGTGTCAGTATTGTTTTGTGGCAGATTCTTGGTTGCATCAGGAAACCAGTATTCAGCAGTTATACACATTAAGGTGCAGCATATTGCTTGGGGCACGACGTGGGCAGAATATATAATATTATGTTTAACCATGGAATTTATCATTCCTCGACTAGATTTTAAGTTATAGATTTCAAAGCATCCTACTCTAATCGGCGAAATGTACCACGTGCTAGGGTTCTTTGATGCGATTAATGGCAAAGTACACAACAACCACTGACGCTATTAATGTACATTTGTACAACCCAAGCATTGTACATAAATAAAACCGTGTTAATAGTTAAATAAACTAGCAACTGAAACAGATTTCTATAGGAAGCAGATTATTTTTAGTTTTGCGACCTATTTGCTTTGATATATAATTTTATTACCAAGTAGAACTTATTCTAAAAGCTATCTAAAATGTGTACCGTGTGAATTCGTGTGTGTGCCTAGTGGCGTCATCTGTTATACAGCGTTCAAACTTGAAACAGTAAACTTCAAACGGAATGCAATAGATGGCGTTACGTGTTTCTAAAGTAAGTTTTGAAACTCATGGTTTATAATTATAACTTTACTGATGCATAAAATGTTGTTACATTTACTACTTTTACAATATAATCCTTTTACAGGTATGATTATGTTTGTAGAATTTAAGTAAAAAATATTAAGTTTCTATATAGATGGCGTTATGGGTCTAAATATAGAACACAGATAACACGTGGGCTTGCAAATGGTAACCTAATTTTTATCTCAATAGTGTTATACAACAAATACTTCAAATAAGACATGACAGCCTTCGAGCGTCTATGCCAGGGATAGCGAACCAATGGCACGCAACACAATATTTTAGGCACGTCACTGATCTGATCATACCTAATAATCACAAAGTCAAAATTATTTCATTACACGTCTATGAACCTCATTAAACATTTCATTAGAAAAATGGCACGTTGGCACGTAAAGGTTCGCCATCCCTGGTCTATGCTATCCCTAAAAAGATTGGCAATATTACGGCCACACGATGGTGTTGCCGATTTCTATGAGTACGTTAGTACTATTACTTATACTGTGCCATCAGGTAACCCATAATGTCCGCTTTTATTCCCGTTATGAAAATATGCATGAGACAAAATAATATCATGTTCAAATATACATTTGTCCTATTCTACCCTAAGGTTGTCTGGAAGAGATTGCTTATAGCTCCGCCTATATTATAAGACCGCCTATTATATTTATTTGTTTCTTTTGTGTCTGTAATTTTTTTGGTGCAATAAAGAGTTATTGTATTGTATTGTATCAACTTGTGACACCAGAGGTATAACTCTTGCGTGGCCGACCCTGTATTTTTTTTTTTGTATTGCAATAATTAGGGTTAATGTTTGCAAAAAAAAAAAAATGACCTAGTACACTATACACTAATATACGAAATAAAAACAGAGACTGTTGCAAATTGTATTAAAATTAGTTCAGCAGTGACAAAATAACTAGTTATTATCTAGTGAATTAGTTCGTGCGACTGTAACTGTGTTTCGCGATCTATATGAGACCAAATGATCGGTTTCGGAAGGAAAATGACTAGTTGGCCGCGCTTGATTACAGGGTAGCCATGTAGGACGAATGGCGTTTTCGGCGTGTTTCAATTGTACCTGTTATTTATGTTAGGTAAATAATGTCAGTGGACTAGATACATACAACTAGTGGAAGACTAAAAAAGAGATGGTTGGATTGTGTGGCCTGTGTGGGAGATGATCAGATTAGTAGCCCATACATTTTTTTAATTTGTATGAATATTTGACATTAAACGACAAACATCCAAATAAATAAGAAGCGTCGCTTCCGCGTTATCATCCCCGCTGTTAATGCGTAGGCTTTTTGTCATCAATCAAACAACCATCTAGAAAATAGACATTATGTTTCGATTTTCTGTAATGTCCAGGCTCTTTTAGAGGGTAAGGTCTTAATATCACTAAGCTCTACCTCTTTCGCCTTGTTTATTTATCTGCAAGTGGCACGTGTAGATGAGGTTGTCTTTGGTTCTAAACAGCTGGTTGAGCAGCGTGAGGATTATGCTCGAAACCTATTCGATCGAGGGAAGACCCGTATCCCAACAGTGGGATGAATATGGGCTGATGCAACTTGTTAACACAACCTTTTTATTAAAATAAATTCATACGTTGTAATAGCTTTATTGCAGTTTAACACGCGACGCAAGGGAAGTGCGTGCGCGCACGCAATGGTCTTTCGCACATGACTGTGTTTACAATGTGATTAACACCATTACTCCAACTTACATGATTATAAGTGAGTCTGATGATTAACACGTTGCATGATATATTTAAAATGATCTACTTGTTTAATTGAAATAATAACATGAGCCACAAAAAATACTAAATGGGCGAAAGAAATACTAGGTTAAGTTAGGTTAGGTTAGGTATGTGTTATATCAACTTTAGTCGCCAAGTCAGTATAATAGTCGCACATTTTCACAATTTTAGGTGCTCGGTTTATAACTACCCCTTGTTTAATTAGATTATTAACTAAATTTGTGAAGTACCACCACACCCCGGCTACTTCATAAAAATATTGCATCGTTAATTGCTGCATAAACAATGACGTCTGGGCAGTGCGTAAATGAACGTGTGTGCGTGCGGTGCCGTACAAACTGTTCCAGATTCGTCTCAGAGGGGGGGGTGAGATCGATATAAAAGAGCGGCAGGGATTCATAGAAGTAGTATACCTATCCATTAACCTAGTTCGTTAGTTAGTTTAGAGATTTAATATTTCTCTTCTTGAGAACCGCATTCGTGGTTTGTGTTTGTACCAAACTGTTCACTGTTAGAGAATGTTTTTGATGCTTTAGCTTTACGTATAAATCTACCTTTTGTACCCACTTTTAATTTGTAGTTAATAAAGTTTAATAATTCGAATGTTGTGCTGAAGGATTTTTGCACGCGCAACCCACAACTCTCTTGTCCGCAGATGCCCTAATTATCCGTTATTAACTGTTGCATGACAAATTATACCTACGTTTTGACTGGACAGTGCTTCGTACAGTGACTGGTTTAACCGTAATTGTTGCATAAAAGTTAACATGTTTCATGTTGGGAGCGTTAATATAAAGAAAGGAAGGAGTAAATATAGGCTCGGCGGAAACGGATCGGCGATACTTTGGTGTTCCTAATCTCCATGGGCGGTGGTGATTGCTTCCCATCAGGTCGCCCATATGCTCGTTTACCTCCCTCTCACATAAAAAAAGAAAAAAACCGTAGCTCAACACCGCACCGGTGTGAATGTTCAGTGTGAAGGTGGTTTGGACGGAAAATAGAAGCTTATATAATTATTTAGCAATAACATACCAGTTATGCACTTATGCCTTAGTATAAGATGTACAGTATGTAGAGATCTCTTTCAGGGATAAATCCGCTTAATATATTATGCATATTATATTATTAAGAATACATACAAGTATAATTATTTTATTTGGTGGATTACTAATGCTACGTTAAAGAAATTACAAACCAATGTATGTAGATAAGTAAATATTCCTTTCATTTCCGCTGAATTAGCCCGATTCAAAACACAACGAAGTCCGGTTTATGCTTGAATAAATTCTTCTGTATCATGCTTGTATCAATCTCGTTAAATAACATTATTTACATTACACAGTAGGAATAAGTACACACGAATGACCACGATCTAATCTCCGTGTGACAAACACCACAGGAATGGTGTTGATAAAATCTCGTGCACTGCGATTGCATTGCAAAGCGCACTTCCAATGTATCTACTCTGTGGTAACTTGCCGAGACTTGATAACGATAAATTATGAAGCAGTATCTCACTTTGAACATACTTTAGGTTGATTAGAACAAAGTATAGTTCTTTGTATGTCAGTTTCTATAATTTTGTATAGCTACAGTTTAGTAATATTATATAATAAAAAATACAGTTTAGTAATATTATATTATATAAAGTTTAGTAATATTTGTCTTTGTATTCTTATATTAAAAACTATCATCATCATGACTATGTAACTACGCACTACTGGATATAGGCCTTCCCCAATGCTTTTCTCCAATACAAAGCTCAGCCTTCCGCATCCAGCCGCTTTCGTGACCATCATTGTTATTGGACCATCTAGAAGGAGGGTGTCCAATGTCGTCGTCGTCAAGTGTAGGAACGCGCGGCCTCTGCACTAATATGTGACCGGCCCATTGCCACTTCAGCTGGCATTCCTGGCATTTAGGTATCCTGCATTGTCGCGAGAATATAAATGCCAAATTTCACTGAGGAGTGGGTGACATTTTAACTTGCAAGATTTGATAACAGACACCACTGTGAAACTAAATAAAAGCCGGTAATATGTTTTAGTTTAAATGCAGACAGTATTTTTAATTTTTATGGTGAAATCAACATATTACCAATAAGGTGCATTATGTTATTATGTATTCGTTTAAGTTACAGTTTGTTAGAAGTGTACTTACTGCGTATACATTATTATGCAGTAAGCGGCGCTCGCGCAGCGTTCATATTTCTGTCAGTTCTCCCCGTTAGTGTTTGTTTATCGACGGCCGTGATCCGCAAGTCGATTCTACGGTTCTCTTAACTGAGATATTATTTTAGAACTTCTAGAATATATCTCTACGACGAATTTGCCTTTTTAATCTCCGCTTTGTTACTTAAAATCCTCTTCGATTAGGAACAATGACGCGCCCACAATCGAGAGGAATCTCTCTCATGCGAGATATCTATGCTAATTATTGTAATATTTTATTATATTTTATTATCTATACTAATATTATAAAGCTAGTTAGTTTGGTTGAACGCGCTAACCTCAGGAACTACTCATTCGAATTGAAAAATGCTTTTAGTGTTAGATAGCCTGTTTTTCGAGGAAAGCTATAGGCTATTATAACATCACGCTACCACCAATAGGAGCGGAGCACCAATGAAAAATGTTGCAAAAATGGGGGAAAAATATTCCTTTTGAGGGCTTCCGTTGCGTGCGCTGCGTAAACAGTTCAAGTTACGCAACAATTATATACGACGGAATTATTAATCTTAAAAAGTTCTAAATAAGAGTCCGTGACAGCATGTGTCTATCTTTTAAAATTGGCTCACTATAACATTTCGCTTCACTCTCATCGCTCTGTCTCACGCAGACGAAGTTACGCGAGTAAGTTAGTTATATATATCTCTACAGCTGTTGTTAACTGTAGCAATATGCTTGTATTAAAAATATAATTTAATCCGTAATATGCCTATTATTAAGTACAGACCAGACAGTAAGTAGCTGTATTGGTTAATGGACAATAATTGTACACAAAAGGTCGTTTACCATGTGTTCAAATACAACCGCACTCACTTAAGTAAATTATACAAATGTACAGATAAATTAATGTTATTAAACTTGGCGGTTTTAAAAAATATTTCAAAGTGGACCCTTTGATAATTTGGTTGGTTAGAGCTCGCAGATGTTTTTTTTATTATGTATTTAATTATATGACTTTTGTATATTTCCTCTAATTACTCAAGTCAGAGAGAAGATTGTTGGTTTTCGATAGCAATAATTCAGAAATTATGTATGTCTTCCTAACATCTACTATATAAAAATAAGTCGGGTTTTCCTTCCTGACGCTATAACTCCAGAACGCACGAACCGATTTCCACGGTTTTGCAATCGTTGGAAAGGTCTCGGGCTCCGTGAGGTTTATAGCAAAGAAAATTCTGGAAAAATTTGAAAAGAAAAGCGGGAATATCTTTTTTCACATACAGCGCCATCTCTAAGGAAATGGATGGAAACGAAAAGATTGAGCCACAGCGAAGCGTGGTCGGGCCGCTAGTCGTGTATATAGAATGTACATTTGTTCCTCAACCTAAAACCTTTATAATAATTGGTATACCCAATAGAGATATATATAACTAACTTACTCGCGCAACTTCGTCTGCGTGTGACAGAGCGTTGAGAGCAAAGCGAAAGGTTTTAGTGAGCCAATTTTAAAAGATAGACACATGCTGTCACGGACTCTTTTTTAGAACTTTTTAAGATTAATAATTCCGTCGTAAACTTTTTTTTATTATGTATGTTCCTAACACCGTGTATATAGAATGTACATTTGTTCCTCAACCTAAAACCTTTATAATAATTGGGTATATGACAAGATAGTTGTCAAAACAGCAAAAACATATGAAAAATATACTAAATAATAAAATATCCGTTTCATAAACGTAAAACCTCTTAATACAAAATTTCACCCAAAATATAATCGTTTTTGGGAACCCATGCTCAACTAATATGTAAATAGGTCCTACTTAACATAATAAAAATTGTGACTTTGACCCGTTATCGTTTCAACAACGCACACTGGGGTAAGTTATAAGTATGGACGTAATGCACATAATTGTAATTTTAAATTATAAGCGAAATACCACTTCAAAAATTTTGAAAAATTTGTAGTAATAATAGTGTCTAATTTTGTGAGGATGTATGTATGTATGGATGTTTGTTACTCTATCACGTGAAAATGGCTGAACACATTTTAATTAAATTTGGCATAACATAAAATGTGATCTGGATGAACAGTTTGTCGAGACACAGCTTCTCGATATGTAAATCAATATCCATGGATGCCTATAACTTCAAATTAATTCTCCACTAAATATTATTCCACAATCTCAGTGAAATAGTCAGTCAAAAATTAATTTAAAATCGTACAGATGGCGTTTAGTAGATCAAGAGTATCAACCAGAGCGGGAAAATTTGATAGATGTTACGAACTGTTTGCCTTATATTATATCTTCAGACCCCAGCATAAGCCGAAGGCGTAAACTATACAAAATGAAATAAAAAACTTTTGAATCGGAGGTTATTAAAAGACGCGTAAAAACAAAATACAGTAGCTTTTTCTAATGTACGAGTTTTGCGCAATGTCTTCATACACCCTGCCCCAGTGTGCAACGATGCGTTTGTTACTCGTTATCGGCAGTGTCAAAGATCACTCTTTTGTCATTCAAAAATTCATGGTTTTGAATCAGATAGTGTTTGTCGCGACGCAGTTTGGTTTATTGTTCGTTGATCTCATTGATCCCCAAATTTGACTGTAAAATAAGTGTTACATATTTTACACGTTGCTGGAATCGCAATGAACGCGACCATCTTGGATTCAATGCGTTTTTTTTTTATACTAGGTCGGGTGGCAGAAATTTCGTGTGAGTATGAAGGATGCCGTAGGCTTCATGTCAATCAACTCCTCCGAATACAATCCACTGTACAATATGCAGGCTTCATGTTACAGGTTTTCATAGGCTGCGGTAACTGTTTACTATCAGGCGGGCCGTACACTGTTTTGCCACTTTCGTGTTATAAAAAACAGAACACACAAAATAAATGAAAGTCTCACCTTAGATGTAGAGATTCAATATCATAACTCAAAATTTTTTATATGTGACTAACACTAAAATTATATAAATTTTGATAATTAATGAGATGAGAGAAGCAAACACGAAAGTAAAACTTCCACATCTCATTAATATTATAAATGACAGGGTTTTGTTACATGTTTATATGTTAGTGACTAAATCACGGGTAAATAGCTGAACACAGTAGTAGTATACATGAGGTATGCTTGGGGTTCTTCTAAAGGATCGGATACGGAAAGAAGAAATTCGACGTAGAACCAAAGTGATCGACATAGTACTCAGAGTCAGTAAGCTGCTGAAGTGGCAGTGGCCAAGTCTGCCGTGTCAGCGATGGCAGATGGGGAAGGAAAGTCTTTGAGTAAAGACCCCATAAGGGGCAAGGAAGCGTAGTGCGCCCCATCTATATGGAACGACGATCTCAAAAAAGTGGTAGCGGTTAAATGCAATGCTCAGGGGTGTAAGTGGTTCATCCAACAAAGCCAACTTCACCTGCACGCGGTGCACTCTTCTGACTGACAAACGAAGCTCTGGCCGAAAAGAAAGGTAGGGTGCGTAATTGTAAGCTACCCGACTGGGGAATGTACCTCCACCTCACAGAATACCGCAGCCAAATAACAATTCCCTTGAGGATTGTTGTGTTCCTGCGAGTGAGTGAGGTCACCAGAAGGAAGGAGATGTTGCATATGCAGCGGGGGTGGCGGCGCGCGAGCGATATTTTATGTTGCGAGCGTTAATACAGCTACGGTAACCGCTTCACATCAGGCGGGCCGTATGCTTGTCTGCCACCCGACGTAGTATAAAAAAAATGCAGAAAGTGAACGATCGCATGTGGCGGAAAGCATTGGAAAGGCTATATTTAGAAGAGGGTGTGGGATAGGATATAATGATGATGATTCATTGGGTATTGATTCTCGAACTGTCTGTCTAAGGCAAAGCTATTTTGTATTAACTAACAGTTATTTAGTGCTATCGCTGTATATATTTCTTGATAAACTCAGATCTGAAAGAAAATTTTAAGACTATAAATCTATTATATTATTTCTATATAAATATAAAAAATAATCCCTATTTTCCTTGGTCACCGCATCTCGCGAATGGCTGGACCGATTTCGCTATTTCTATTTATATTGTCTTTGTTATTGCCAGAAGAAGGCTCTTATGAAAGAAAAAAAAAAGAAAGTTGCGCAGAACATTTAAGAACTTTGAACGACCATGTTAACTTTTCTAATTTGTATTAACAGCTATTTTATATTAACCAACAGTTATTTAGTTCTTTCGCTGTATATAAATATTACTTGATACTAGCGGTAAACTCAAATCTTGTAATAAAATATCAGTACCTGTGTAGTAATTTGCAAAAGCCAATGAGTAGCTTCGTGATTACCACGCAGATAATGTCAAATTAATCCAGCTAGTATTTCTTTTCTGTGCAATGTAGGAAGCCTGTTTTGGTCTAGATTGTGGATAATTCTGTATGTTTGCAACTAAATTTGCAATGCAGGCAAACTAATGACATCTTATTAGCTACAGAACCGAAAACAAGTGGTGTTAGGTTGTTATAAGTTTTTGTTGTATGTAGAAAGCTGAGCAGTCGCTTAACAGCGGGGTAGCCAACGGGATACTCTTTGTATTGCAAGCATTTTTAGGATACGGTAACCGCTTTACTTCAGGCGGGCTGTACGGCCAGTATGCACTTACACAGTACAAGGATATGCTTGTTTGGCGCCCAACGTAGTATAACAAAAAAATCTGGCACCTCAAATCAAATTTGTGAGTTATTTATGTCCAGTCACCGACAGTTGCTTAAAACAAACATTGCCATATAATATTAGTTACTTTACTGTAGTAGTAAACCCTACATATTAGTTTAACTAACGTATCACACACCCAATATTGGCACTGCAAACATAACTTGCCTTTGAGGTGAGGAACACGTGCCGGCGGCGCCGTTTCAATCGCCTACCGTTCATAATTGAATCGACAATACTATTAAGAAACTTAGTGTACACATTGTTTGCCATCCTTGTGTTGGTTTGGACAGCTTGGAATAAATCAGCCAAGGTCTGAACAGCCAATCGAACAAACAATATTAATAACATTAGCCTATTAAACCTTCTGTATTTCTGCGTTCTAAATTAGCTAAACATTTTCTGCGGTTTTGTGAACCAATACATATTATTCTGTGCCAATACATAGAAAATATGTGAGCAATTTTTCTCTACTGGTACTGAGCAGGAATGACAGAATTTTTTTTTTTACTAATTAGAATGTATCATTGAGGTATAAGTTGTGAATCATGATCTTTGAGTCAACCACGTCTGCAAGTGGTGCCACCTTGCTGATTAACTAACAAGCCTTTAACGAATATACTTGGTTTCAATATTCAAAATTACGAACCCGTGCCGCCTTAATGAACTTTTGCACATTGTGTAATTTGCCCCAACTTGAGACATATGATAGTTTTTTATACCACTAGGGTGGTAACAAGCGTACAACCCGCCCGCCGTCATCGTCGCAGCCTATGAACGTTTGTGATACCAGAGACATCACCCTGCGAAATAACCACTTAACGTCTTTCTTGAAAAATGCCATACTGTAGTTGTCAGGGAAACCCATGGCAGGGAGTGGATATTAAATTTCAGCATTAAAGGACCAATGTATTAGTAGCCTTCAGTACTTCCACTTGTTTACATTGCCGTGGTATACTGTGGTTAACAGGACTGCCGGCTTACAATAAATATTTAAGGTTATTAAATATTTATTGTAAGTTGTAAAGGACACCGTCTATTAAATTTTAATTAAGCAATAAATCTAAATTAATCTAAAATTTAAGGCATAGTTATGTCTACAGTCCAAGGTTGCTGCTAATGTTGCTGCAATATCTACGCAAAACGAGCTAATAACGTGAGATAAGTGATACTATTTTGGGGTTATTGCCCAAATGAGAATATTTAATTTAAGGCATTATCACAAATAAGTTGATATTGTTGAAGCTATAGATATCAAATGACACCATTTTAATTGCAAAATATATTTTATCTACATTTATATCATGAAATAAACCCTGATTAATTCGTTCAGAATCAATTAGCAACATACAACAATAAATTATGTCAACGACCGTTAAAAACCTTAAATGATAAAACCTCAAATGAATCTATCGAGATATAAAGGATATTTCTCGATCGTTTCTGGTGCACAAGTAACAAACTTCTCTATTACAACAAGCAACCCTATATTTTGTGCTTGTGCTTATTTTATTTTTTACTAGCTGATGCCTGCGACTTCGTTCGCGTGGACTTAATGATTCCGGCGTATTAATAAAAATACGAACTAATCTAGATACATAAGAAAATATTTTTTTTATTTAACATTGTAACCATAGTTTAAAAATATATATAATATAAATTAAGGGAGTCTTTCCTTCGAGAGCTAATATAAAAAGATCTGAAGCGTTACAACTCTCGAGAAAGCCACGTAAAGTTGGCCATGCGAAAAACGACCAGTCCTAAGCTTGACCAGCGAATTTTAGTGATTTCTTTATTGTCATAGCAAAGCAAGTGGTCACAGAGAACTGTGTACGTTTAAAATTAAAATGGATTTTTTTTTTAGAAGAGTGGTATACGCGGAATTAATACAGTTTCACCGGCACCACTCCCAGTGAGAATCTCAACTTCAATTATATTTCGCTGCCAAGCATTGACTTTACTTCAGGAAGGAGATCTTCCCCAAATTTTTTAATATTCTTGGAAACTCTTGGGCACGTAAAATTATATCTACAGCTTCTAGTGCCTTACTGTTGGCCATTTCGCATTCATCTCAAACGATTAGACAGAAATCCTGAAACACCTTCGCTTTGTCACAGTTTCGTTTCACAGAGCATGTCGGTGTTTCAATTCTGTTTAAATCGAGTATGATATTGAACATTGTATTTGCGTCCTTCCGCCTAGTAATAATGTGGCTGCAATGCCTGGCGATGCTGCTGCGAGATCTTATTTTGGCGCCTGATTTCAGCGTGGATTGCTCTCGTCAGGTATGTTTTCCAGTCCCTCCTGGAGCATCTAAGAAAAACAGTTTCCCCTCGTTACTTAAAACACTTTCCACCACCAAATCAAATAAACTCTGATCTTGCTACATAGCGTCCCGCAAATGCACATATTCTTCTGGTTTGTGCGAATATATACCAATCGTTCAATTTCAATTTTAGCGTACACGTCTATAATAAACTGACTAAATAGACCACGTTACCTTTGTAAATAAAATAAAATGATTGCGTCTAACTTGTAGCAGGTAAGAATAAAAGTAGCAGCTCGCGGTTTTTTTTTACGATACATTCAATATTTTGTTAATCTATTTATTGTTATTTTAAGTAACTTTTTTAGTTCTATTTGCTATTATAGCGTGTTTTTTTTTACTTTTTTTTTAAACTATAATTTATTGTAAACACGTGTTCTTTATGCAAATAAATTTAACTTTGTTCTGCATCATGTGTTCCAAATTTTGGATTTTTATACCTCAACAAAAAATCCTCATCAGGCTGAACAACTTTTGCTAAGGAGTCATTTTTAAATTTTTTATAGTTTACCTGAACCATTATGGTTCTGCATCAGGTGTTCCAAATCTTGGATTTTTATACCTCAATAAAAAATGGTCATCAGATTGAACAACTTTTGCTAAGGCGTCATTTTTATATTTCTTATAGTTTACCTGAACCATTAAGGTTCTGCATCATTTGTTCCAAATCTTGGATTTTTATACCTCAACAGAAAATGCTCATCAGGCTGAACAACTTTTGCTAAGGCGTCATTTTTATATTTCTTATAGTTTACCTGAACCATTAAGGTTCTGCATCAGGTGTTCCAAATCTTTGATTTTTATACCTCAACAGAAAATACTCATCAGGCTGAACAACTTTTGCTAAGGCGTCATTTTTATATCTGTTATAGTTTACCTGAACCATTATGGTGCTGCATCAGGTGTTCCAATTTCCAGAATCAATTATACCCTATATTTTGCCCAGGCTTAACAGCTATATAACAAAAAAAGTTTCATTCGAATCCGTCCAGTACTTCCAGAGATTAGCGTGTACAAACAGACAAACAGACATACAGACATACAGACATACAGACATACAGACATACAGACAAACAGACAAACAGACAGACATTTTTTTTTAAATTCTTACTCTATTACTATATCTCCATAGCCTCCAATTGTTTTTTTGTAAATATCTTCAATGTACAGACACATTATTTTTACTGTTTTATTATATGTATAGATATTATTATGAGACGGGGGCAAACGAGCATGTGGGTCACCTTTTTTAGGGTTCCGAACCTCAGAAGGAAAAACGGTACCCTTATAAGATCACTTTGTTGTCCGTCTGTCTGTCTGTCTGTCTGTCTGTCTGTCGTCTGTCTGTCAAGAATTTCTATGTCGAGAATGCGTGGAGGTATCAAGCTGAAATTTTAACTGTATACTCAGGTCTACGGTCCCATGAAGTTAAAAAAAAATCAAACTGCTAAGTTTATGTAGAAAAAAGTTACGGCCGTTTATTCAGCAAAAAACGCATATTTCGACACACTCAAGGGAATCAAAACCTATAGGGTACTTCCCGTTGACCTAGAACTATGAAATTTGGCAAGTGACATCGTTATAGACTACAAGTACAGGAATAAATCTCAAAACTATACATTTGTAAATAGATCTTAAAAAATAGGGGTCTACATTTTTTATAGGGTGTCGAAATTTCAAATTGAAACTACTAGTTCAAATGGGGTATCATATGAAAGGGCTTGATGTACACATTGCAAAATATATTTTATTTGTTTTTTTCGACGCATTATTTCTTATTTATAATGAAAAATATCAAATTTAATAATGATACTACGTACGGAACCCTCGGTGGGCGAGTCCGACTCGCACTTGTCCGGTTTTTTTTTATACCACCAGTGTGGAAAACAAGCATACGGCCCGCCTGATGGAAAGCAGTTACCGTAGCCTATGAGCCTGTAACACCAGAGGCATCACACGCGCGTTGCCGACCCTGTAAAAACCTCTTCACGCCCTTTTTGAAGAACACCTTTTGGAACACCACTTTCACCTGATGGAAAGCAATCACCACCGCCCATGGAGATCAGCAACACCAAGGGGTCGCCGATCCGTTGCCAGCCTATGCTCCTCTCTTTCTGGTGACCTTACTCGTTCGCAGGTACACAACAAACCTGAAGCGTTAGTACTATTACTTGTACTGTGCCTCAAGGGAATTGTTATTTGGTTGCGTAGTGAGGTGGAGGTACTTCCCCAGTCGGGTAGCCTAGTTTGGCAGTCAGCAGAGTGCACCACGTGCAGTTGAGGTTGGTTTTGTTTCAAAGATGTTGATGAACTTCTTACATCCCCATACCTTATTGAGGGTGCGACACGACAAGTCTACGTATGATGTAGATTCGCTCATTTATTAAGTAACCGATTGCTTATCTATATAAATTAATTTTACTCTAGAACTGTTGTTGTCAGCGAGGGACACCATGTAAATTATGTCTGTCTGTCTGTATAACTGAAAATCAGTGCCGGTCCTGCTACATACTTGGGTCATTATGTTGGCTAATATTCATTATCAGGCAAGACCAATTTGCGAGATAACATTTTGGGGTGTAAGTGGTTCATCAACATCTTTGAACCAAAGCCAACATCGCCTGCACGCGGTGCACCCTGCTGACTGACAAACGAAGCTCTGGCGAAAAGAGAGGTTGGGAGCGTACTTGTAAGCTACCCGACTGGAGAATGTACCTCCACCTCACAGAATACCGCAGCCAAATAATAATTCCATTGAGGGTTGTGGGGTTCCTGCGAGTGAGTGAGGTCACCAGAAAAGAAGGAGATGCTGCATTGGCAGCGGGGGTGGCGGTGCGCGAGCGATATTTTATGTTGCGACCGTTAATATGGCTACGGTAACCGCTTCACATCAGGCGGGCCGTACGCTTGTCTGCCACCCGAAGTAGTATTAAAAAAAAAAAAGACATCGCACTACACCGTTTCTTTTTTCTTATAAAATATTTATGTCTGTTTTTGTTTATACCTACTAGTGTTGTGTAATGTGTAAATAAATATTTTTCTCCATAATATTTTAAGATACATACGATAAAATCTTTTCGCATGACCGTTCACAATAAAATGTTTTCGCCGTTAAACTGTCAGATGATTTTTAATTTGATGTGTTTCTCGGAATCCTCTCCCGATATAGCAAATGCCGTCTGCCATATGTATGGTTTTGAGGAGGCTAGACGATGACTGTTAATTATATAAAGATTAGTGATATCATAAGACTGCAAGTTAAATATCAAATTCTTTTATTTTTGTCTCTGCCTCGTAGAGTATTATTTTGTGTTAATATTTTAATCTAAAACTTAAGCAAGTAAGATAATTAAAATAACCTTATCTAAAAGTTGTTGTTGCCTTCGAAACTCGTCGCATAGTCTTACATTTTATCACACCCGGCACACATATACAATGAAGTCTGTGCAGAGCGTGAATGAGTGTGTGTATGTGCGGCGCTATACAAACTGTTCCAGATTTGTCTCAGAGAGGAGGTGAGATCGAGACACGAGAGAGCGGCAGGGTCCATACTGTACGTAGTACTATTACCTATACTGTGATATTATTCTAAGTTCTTCAATTTAGAAGAAATTTTACTAGGTGTGTGAAAATTTGTGAGTTTGTATGTGTGTTACTTTTTCACGGGTAAAATACATAACGGATTTGGATGAAATTAATGTACTGTGTTCAGTACATAATTTTCAATCATTCAATTTAGTTAAGTAAATCGTTCGCATCGGATATCATTCGCATTCCATAGAGACGCATTGTTTGTACTAAGTATTACAAAAAATTCACTAATTCATTAAAGTAATTTTACGTCGTCGAAGAATTTTAATAACAATTTTAATACATCTGTTCATCATTAATGATAAATAATTAATTATTTTAATATAAAGTATTGGATGTGTTATACTTATACTTAATTTCGATTATAATAAATGTACGAAAATGTATTTTTAGTAACCAAATCATTAAGTCACCACATCACTAATTTATTCGCGGCTCTGCCTGTTGTAATCCTATGGATATTGGTTACCTTCATATTTACGAGATTAGCTTAAGGGTATTAAAGTTATTTACCTTTTTGATATATAGGAATACTATAAAGTATCAGTCTCGTTTGTACAATATTTTGTAAAAAAACCGGATCTTGGAATGTTTCTAAGAAAATACATGTTAATCGTAATTATTACTTGGAAATATTCTAGAATTTTTATATTGTAATCCGAACGTGGAATTTTTTGCGTTACGTTGAATAAATTCTTTGTATACCATTTGCATGCTATATTGATGCCATATAAAGGGTTTGTTTCTGATCTAGAATAAGATTATAGTGATTTACTAAGGTATGATTCACTAGATGTCATTTGTAGGCTAATTAATGCATTATTTTGCATCGCATAACCCTATATGTGCGGATATCCTTAGTGGAAAGCTACTTGGTAAAACGTAAAGCTTTGTGCCATGAAAGGACAAATTTATTGTATTCAAACATAAGGTTGTTAAATTATGAACTTTATGAGTTACGTGCAATGGTTTATTTTTATAATGGCAAAGCATCGCTAATCGTTAGGGTTGGCAAATTTCCAGAAATCTAACTCATTGTAGTATATTAACTCACTTATATAGTTTAT
This sequence comes from Hypsopygia costalis, assembly GCA_937001555.2. Classification (NCBI taxonomy): domain Eukaryota; kingdom Metazoa; phylum Arthropoda; class Insecta; order Lepidoptera; family Pyralidae; genus Hypsopygia; species Hypsopygia costalis. The sequence goes on from OW443330.2 coordinate 27,537,176, forward strand.
GGTTTATGTGTCACTCACTTTTCCGATAGATAATAATGTGAGGGATTTTTTATTTAACTTAGTATATTGTCTCTCGTAAGTTTTAATAATACATTATTATGTTGATAGATGAGACAGTCGTTAGGCTAAATTGGCTTTCAGATAGGTAGCTTAAGAAGAATATTCTATCAGATCGTAATAGTAGAGTAAATCTAAACCACTTCGATTGAAGGGAGACTAGCTGTAGCAGCAGGATAGGAGTAGGTATGGATTGATGTGATTACGAAAAAGAGAAATCCAGCCCGTATGTCCCGAACGTTTTGTTTTTCACTTATCTTTCTGTTATTCCAGGTAAAATAAGGAAATCTCCTATTTTCTAATGAGTTAAAAAAATAAGAGTTGGTAACCCTAACTCAAAAAGGTACTTTTTACCCCTTGTGTATGCAGTATGGACATAATAATTATAGCCGAGCTTCTTTTTGCGATGATTCATTCACTCAAAATCTTCAATTCCTCAGAAGCAACACCAGTAATCAAAATGGCGTATTAAAAGAAAATTAGATTTAATGACGTTATGGAAGATTTTACCATGGAATGGTAATTGACGAGTGCTGAGCATACCAAAGTAATCTGAGCAAAAAAACAATCATTGCTGCAGTAAGTATATTCTTGATGAAAAGTGATTAATAGTTTGCTAAGAAAACGCAACACGCTGACACGTCATTGGGGGATTTTTCTATTGAAGTTCTTGTAAATCCCTAAAATACCCTTTGTGACGTAAACAATGACAATAGTACCGCGATCCAGGTAAATATTGCGTAAATTATTATTTGATTAAATACCTATGTATCATGTATTATAGATAAATAAAATAGCTAATCTGCGTCGTATCAGCCAGGCCGTTTTACGGGTGCGATTAGCTCCATAGACCCGTCTATGTGATCCAAATATTGTAAAAAAATTACTCATTCGTTTCGAATTGTTGACGGTCTAGGAGACATAGTCAATCGTCAAGTCATCATGTTGCCTAACTTTTGCTTTAAAGTTTAACTTTCGTCACATTAAATACCTATTGAATTCAGGGGGACTACTTCGGAAAACAAAAATCCGATCTTTGGGCCGAAAGTTTGACAAAATGTTATTTTTTTTTTATGTTTATTGCGTTATATTTAAGCCATGCCGCACAAAAGTCCACATCCACCGGCTCATTCGAAATAAGTGTTTACCTAAAAAAATCCGAACTTTCGTTCTTCAGATTTTCACATAAAAGTAAGCCTCCTGGTCTTACAGAAAAGGCTAATTACTCGGTCAATAGGTCATACAAATTTTGTTCAAACAAAAAAAAAAAAATTGCCAGTTGCCAGAGAAAATATAAATGCAAATGAACTGTTTTCTCCCTCACTGTACGCAATGAATGTGAAATTATTAAAACGAAAGTCACGATTAGATGTTTAAAGTGTTTTAAATAGAACTCAAATAGTATCGGCGGTAATTAAATTGCGAAGTCAATTACGAGCAGATGTTTACAAACAAGTTTACGAAAAAAATCAGTCGCTAGTTTATGAATAAAAACCTTATACTAACGAAATGAAATAGTCAGAGTGCTGAGTGCGAGTTTCTTATTCACCTTCGATCATGTCAACGTAAACAAACCGACCAAATAGATAAGTACTCTCATGTTGTGAATTTACCAGACGCGTGTTACAAATCCAATTTAGCCGGGTTGCTCACTTCGAAATGTGAGCGGGTAAGCTATATAATTTTGATATGTGACACGCGTCATATAAATTCACAACATGAGAGTACTTATCTATTTGGTCGGTTTGTTTACGTTGACATTATCGAACGTGAATAAAAAACTCGCACTCAGCACTCTGACCAACTTTAACTTTTATGTTTTCCGTGTGAATCGAATCAGAGTGCTTAATGCGAATTTCTTTTCGCATTCGAACATGTCAACGTAAACAAACCGACCATAATAATATAAAGAATAACACTCATGTTGTGGATTTATAAAACGTATGTTACATATCAAAATTATGTGCCTTACTTGCTCACATTTTGAAGTGAACCCGGCTAATTTGGATATGCAACACGCGTCTAGTAAATTCACAATATGAAACTTTTTCTCAATTTAGTCGGCTTATAAACGGCAAGACGTTGGAATGTGACCAAAAACCTTGCATTACCAATCGTTGTACCAACGCGGTACTCACCATGGAACCGCGGCGCGCGTAAGATTTTTTTATTTTTATTTATACTACGTCGGGTGGCAGACAAGCATACGGCCCGCCTCGTGTGAAGCGGTTACCGTAGCCATATTAACGCTCGCCACAAAATATCGCTCGCGCGTCGCCACCCCCGCTGCTAACACAGCATCTCCTTCCTTTCTGGTGACCTCACTTACTCGCAGGAACACAACAACCCTCAAGGAAATTGTTATTTGACTGCGGTATTCTGTGAGGTGGAGGTACATACCCCACTCGGGTAGCTTACAATTACGCTCCCTACCTCTCTTTTCGCCATAGCTTCGTTTGTCAGTCAGCAGGGTGCACCGCGTGCAGGTGAAGTTGGCTTTGGTTCAAAGATCTTGATGAACCACGTACATCCCTCATTTATTTAAAACTCTTAGATTAAAGCTCATGTAAAAATGGGTGGAGATTTTTTAACCCCCTAGCTGGTTAGCCCTTCAAGCATGTATAAAATGTTTACACTCGGTCAGTCCGTATATTTTCTAACAATTATTAAAGAGTACAATAACAAAACTAGATTTGCAGAGGTGTCAAGGCCCATAAGGTGATTTCATGTAGTTAATCTCCGTAATGCGATGTAATCATTGTTATCTGCGCTTGCGCCTTGAGTGTTAATCGCGTGTATATCCGTTGGACTGGCATCTAGCTGCTAGAACAGATACCCCTTTTGTTGCAACGATGCAAACAAACGTACCGAGACTGAACAGCAAAAAATTACCAACTTTATTAAATAAATTTGGTCCACACTTAGAGTATATATAACATAACATAACATAACATAACATAACTCTAAGGGTCCACATGTATTAAAAGCAGGGTTCGAAAAAATCCGATTTTTATAATAAATATCAAAAATCCGATTTTTTTATATATATCCAGGCTAAGAAAACGAAGCGAATTTTATTCTGTAAGGGGATTAAACACTTAAAAATGGGAAAGGAATTTGTAAAATAATATAAGTGTCAAATTACCGCTTTTAATGAACACTTAAAAAAAGCTTGTAAAAAAAAGTACCTATTATTATAATAATCTTCATTTTTTATTACCTCGTAAAATAAACCTTATATGGCATGAAGTTAAGGTTTGAATTTAGAGATTTCCCCAATTTTAAAAGAGGTTTCCATTTTAGGAAGCTATCCAATGTAGTTTTTCGCTACGTGTTGCCAGGGTAAACATAAATCTCAAAAAATTTTAGTTCAGAAGACAGGAAAAAATCAATTGATATATATCATGATGTATATCCGGCGAACCCTGCTTAAAAGTAATATTAATCAGTAGTATCCTATGTTTCGGCTCAGTGGTAATTGATACATTATGTCTATAACCACCTTCTCGCCCTCGACGTCACTCGCGTATATTATAATACGACGAAGAAGTCGGAGAACAAAGGTTCTCCGACTTCTCCCTCTTTAGTCTTCTCCCATACTAGCCAATTCCGTGATCTCTTTATTTATTTACCAACACAAACACCCAGACCAAGACAAACAGAGATGTTCATGCACGTGCATGAACATGTATTATAAGTATGTATTTACAAAAAAAATGTATTTAAGTACATTTATCAGTTGTCTAGTACCCATAACACAAGCTTTGCGCTTAATTTGGGACTAGATGGCGCTGTGTAAATTGTCCAGAAATATTTATTTATTTATTTATCTGAATTCTGTTCCACTTGGTGGACATGCTCAGAGACAAAAGATAAAATAATGTTCTGTAGTTATGTGAAACTTAGCTACTATAATGGACGAAGGGAAATTATTACAGTTTCAGTTTATTTCTCCTTTTGTTGAAATTAATGGACGAAGTTTCATCGTACGACTCTATCGTGATAAAGATTTGTTTTTTAAGCCATTTTTAAGTTAAGATAAAATTCATTTATCCACAAAAATAAGGTAATAAATACACATGTTACATTTTGACGTGACAACGTCTTATAAATTGGTTAGCCGGGTGACACTTCAAGAAACTGGGTCACGTTATGCGCATTGTAAGCGTGTCGTGGACGCGTGTCCCTTCTAAGAGCGAGAGAGACAGACATAAAAAGTGAAAGGCATGCGTCCCTTCCACTCGAAAACATTTTACCACTCAAAGTCGTTGTCACGTAAAACTTTCGCCCGTATACCGACTTTACAGGCAACCAATTTTTTTTAGTTTCGCTTCTACCCAATATGGGCGTGTGAATATTTCGTTCAATTATTACATTTATTTTTGTACGGAGCCTTAGAAACAATGACAACAAATATTCAATCAATTACGTACCAATGCACATATAAATCAACTATTTCCGTGACCTCCATGAGGCGAGTTTCTTGGAGCGCTAAATTGAGCTAAAATTACTTGTTTACGATCCGTGTAAATCACACGCCACTTCATTACACTCCGGGCTATATTCTTATCATGCCAATTGCGATTGTCTTGTTCTGAAATTACATTTTAAGGGACCATTACGAGTATATTGCCACGCGTATAACTTCACCGAAAACTAACGGATTCTTGACGATCCAGGTGGTCGAATGGCTAGCAATGGGTACTTTGACTCGTTCGATTCCCGCACAAGACAAACATTTTGTGTGCGTGAACATGTCTGTGTGTTATTATAAGTAACTATTAAAAAAAAAATGTATTAAAACATATTTATTGTTGTCTAGTACCCATAGTATAAGCTATGCGCTTAATTTAGGACTAGATGGCGCTGTGTAAATTGTCCAGAAATATTTATTTATTTATTATTATTCTGGAACTTGGCAAATACTACAAGCCATACGAATCCCAATTGTTTTCATCATCATCATCAGCCTGTATCTATCCACTGCTGGATATAAGCCTTCCCCAATGCTTTCCACCAGATACGATCCTCCGCCTTCCGCATCCAGCCGCTCCCAGTCGCTTTCTTTCTTAAGGTCATCAGACCATCTAGTAGGAGGGCGTCCAACACTTCGGCCAACCGGAGATTGTTCGCACCCCCCGCCCTGCCGGACCGAAACCGCCACCTTGGTACGGGATAGCAGGGCTGCCGGGTACTGGGGGCCATTTATTTTGGTTGCTATACATTGGGAAGTAATGCCCTTAAGTCGCCACGCTGGGCAGGCGGGTTGGCGACTGTCGCCAGAGCCTCGTACGCTTATCGGCAGGGTGCACCACGTGCAGGTGAGGTTGGCTTTGGCTCCGAAGATGTAGTGAGCAACTTACACCCCTTAAGTACTTAAATGATTGTTAATTGAGTTACCGTCTGTCAGCAATAAATCGTCGAGTTCTTTAACAAAGTCTACACGCGAAGAAGATATTCCGTGAAGGACAACAATTTATGTCCTAATGAGAGACGATCTCAAACTTTTTGTTTATTTATTAACTTCTGAATACTATGAATTGGTTCTTGAAGATTCTTAGTATCAAACAGAATCCGAACAATAAGTATTCCCAGAACCGACCGACTAGACCTTATTTTTCTATTTAGCACCCACCTGATGTGAAGCAGTTACCGTAGCCATATTAACGCTCGCAACATGAAATATCGTTTGCGCGCTGCCACCCCCGCTGCCAATGCAGCAACTCCTTCATTTCTGGTGACCTCACTCACTCGCAGGAACACAACAACCCTGAAGAGAATTGTTGTTTGGTTGCGGTATTCTGTGAGGTGGAGGTACTTCCTCAGTCGGGCAGCTTAAATACGCTATGCCCTACCTCTCTATTCGCCAGAGCCTCTTCTGTGCCAGCAGGGTGCACTACGTGCAAGTGAGGTTGACTTTGGTTTAAAGATGTTCATGTACCAATTACACTTTATTATCAAAACTCAAAACGCTACGGTTGTAACGTGTAGTACGATTGGTGACGTAATAAGATTAAGGTAGGTACATAAAGACAAAAAGAAGTGATTCTAGTAATCATAGTTGTGCGTGGCTGTCTTATCGCTCACGCAAGTCAAGCTACGTCGACCGTATCCTGTCGATGAATGAATTTATTTTCTCGAGTTCCTACGTGCTTCGGAGGGCACGTTAAACCGTCGGCCCCGACTGTTGTCGTGACAGTCGTTAATCCAAGTCAGTGGCGTTAGGAGACTTGAAAAACTGACCTGCACCAACCCGCAGTTGAGCTGCGTGGTGGAGTATGCTCTAAACTCCTTCGATTGAGATGGGATACCCTGTCCCAGCAGTGGGATGGATAATCAATGTGAACATCGTTTATTACGGGAGAGTACAATCACTTGCGCTATTGATATCTGAAGGCCAATTCTCGTAATTTTTCTACGAACGCAGATTGAAAGTTGACCGAATCGAGACTGAATTGGGAATTGACTAAAATTATATACTTGATTTCATTAATTAATTATTATCAATTCTTGTTGTTGGCAAAGTAACATTCTTAGTTTGTTTAATTTTCACTCATATTTCGATATAATCCCGCTTAAATTTAATTTTGAAGTTACATATTGTGTTACGAGAATACCAAATGTGACATTTATGAGATCGAGACTGGATCGAAACTTGATCGAAACTGAATTTTGACATTATTTTAATTACGATAATTGCCCCTCTGTTTGAAATTTAAACTGCATTGCCGACGAAAATATTTGAAAAACCCGTTAATTCGTCGTCAATCCTTATTCATGTCACTGCTGGGATACGGGCCTCCTCTCAATCGAAGGGGCCCTGAGCATACTCCAACACGCTGCTCAACTGCTGGTTGAAGGAGGCCAGTGTTTTCAAGCCGCCTAAAGACCACTGACTTGACTTAACAACTGTCATCTAAAGACAACAGCCAGGACCGACGGCTAACGTGCCCTCCGAAGCACGGTGCAGCTCGAAATAAATAAGTCCTTCCACATCCCATCCATGGACAGGCTATGGTCGACGTTGCTTAACTTGCGTGTTCGATTAGATTGACACGCGCAACGACGACAACGAGCTCCTCGTTAATTAATTAACTGTATTCGAAGATTATTAAGGCACATTCATCAAGTTCCTTATAGAGTGTTTCAACTGCAGCTTTCAAAGAAGTACGTGTGGGAATTTATTGTTGAAATTAGACATAAGTGTTTATTTCTGTCTGGAACAATATTTTATTTACAACCTCTCACCCAAGGGGAACCAATTTAGACTTTATAAGGACTTTTTCACAATACGCCGCTTTCTTGGGAATGTTTATCTACCACTTCAACTTAGATTTTTCCCTTGTCAACTCAAATATCATAAATAATGTAACTTATTACCAAAAATCACGAAAAAATATTTCAACAACATTATAAATGATCTTTTCTCTAAAATATTTGGTCCTTCGAGCTAAGTTTAAAAAATATATCTATCAATTGACTCGATCCTTTGAGCCGGATGAACCCTTAAGTACAAGTGTTTTTTTTGCATTTGGCTAATTAGCCATCGTCGGCCCTGAGGGCTCACTCGAGTGCGCGGGCGCACGCTATGCGGGCATTTGCATACAATCGCTTCTATGGCGAGTCTGTCGCCCCTTAACCCAGTTACCGTGACTGTTTGATTGACTAAATAAGCGATTCTATCAAATAAACATTCGCTTGTTAGCAGAACTTAGTTAATAAATGTTAAGTTTTACTTGTCTACTATTACACCCTGCTGCTTAACCGACGTACAACATAATGTGATTTTAAACTGCCCGACAGAAGATCGTAGTCAAAGTCCAAAATCTTCCTACTCCTACCTACTAATTTCTTTTTATTAAATTTTCACCTCATTGTTCATTGCCTTTTTTGGTGATCGCGCTGTTAATCCTGGCTACACAGGAGAAACAGTGGTGGGAATGTGTGGTAGGCCCCCATCCCACTGTCTACTATCACATTGAAAGACCATATCACCATTGGCAATAATTAAACTACTCTCCGCCGCTTTCGAATAGTCGGCATTCCCTCTCTGAGACGAATTAGTGACTGCTCCACACATATACATTCTTACAACAACGTCCTCTATTTATGTAATAGCTTAGAATAATATTATTCTAAGTGTAATAGTAGCAACACTGTCAGGGAGTCGCCGGACTGTGACCATGTCCTGAGTGACAAGTTGAAGGAACAAGCCAATTGCCAACCTTGGCACAAGTTGTTCGATGTTCTACAATATACGCAATTCTCACATAAGCAGTACGCTAGTTGATTTATAAGTAACTGGGCGACCGAGAATTGCTTGGCGTGTGGTCTTACTTTATCAGAAAAAGATTCTTTTCTGAATTGAGACTTATTTGACGCGATTTGTCGTTGAATAAAAAAAATATTAATTGAATCCGTTCGAGCTGCATTTAAGATCGTTGTTCTTTGCTATCTATAATTTTCTATGTATCATTTCACTGCAAATGATTGATTGATGCATTTCGTGTTTTATTTGTTTTTAAAGAATTTAATTTTATTACTCGTAATTTGTTATTATGCAATTTATGAATATGAATTACATACTCATAATTATGTTCGTAGGAAATCAATTGACAGTTCCAAGAATAGGCCAACCCTGCCCTATCCTAGCTTAGCTAGACCTAGCTTGTGAACCAAGCAACAATATATAAAACAAAATCTGTGAGAATGAGACCTATCATTCTCACAGGAGATTTTGTTTTATAATAATGAGTTTTTTTAATACTATTAAAATGGAACAACCATACGTCCCGTCTGATGCAAAACTGTTAACGGAACCTATGAACGCGTTCTACCAGACTGCTTCTGAACGTCACAGCATCACTCGCTCTTTGCTTACCCTGTAGAAGCACTTCGTAATTCTTCAATAATACAGTAATAATATTTATTGTTCCATTGCTATCTATAATTGTAAAAGTAATCTAAACAAAAACCTTTCCTCGGACCTGACCTTATATAAATGATAGGTCTGTCATTAATCTGTACAGTGCTGTTCGTAGTTATTGAACAAATCTGTGCTTGATGGTTGTTTTTGTACTAATGCATTAGATGATTCTAATAGTTAAAATGTAATTCTGATTCAAAATATATCTATATTTATAAGTTTATTTTTAAGAGCGCCTTCCACTATCTATTCATCTTTCCGAGCAGCACTGGTGACAGAAATGTACCGTATAATAACTAAACCGGGAAACTTCTTAGCTTCAAATCCACATCCTGTTCGATTTGACCAGAAATAAGTATCGTGTCGCGTCTGTTTGTCCTGACTCTAAAATTAGTTTCCAATTTGTTACCGCGTCGTGGCTGGCTATAATTTGGTTGATCTTTGAAATATGCGTTTGTTGGACATTTACAACTATCAGTGATGTTGAAGAGGAGTTGTCAACGATTCTAGTTGTTTGTAAGTTAATTGAATAAAAAAAAATATGTTTTTTGGTGGAGTTTTTTATTCATCGTAGTCCAATTTTAACATGAAAGTTTACTAAAATAGTATGTTTACTTATTATTGGGGTTTACGTCATTCACCGCCATCTTTGGACCCAAAGACAACCTTATTTGCCCATGGTGCACCTTGTCGTTAAGCAAACGAGGCTCTTGCGAAGGTGGTATCCGCGTGCAAGCAATAGTCCTCTTATTGCGAAAGTCTATCTAGACATCTACAAAACATTGTCTAACAGTATAAGTAACAGATACGTATAGTATGGGCGCTCCCTGCCGGTGTCTCGTGTTGTCTTTATACTATGTCGGGTGGCAGACAAGCATACGGCCCCCCTGGTGTGAAGCAGTTACCGTAGCCATATTAACGCTCGCGCCGCCATCCCTGCTGCTAACTCACCTCCTCCTGTCTGAGTGGAATCTGGTAGTTAGTTCGACTCCGCACGTACACACGCGCATTCACGCTTTGCAGAATAGTTAACGATGCAGTATTTGCGGAGAGCAGCCGAGTCTATAGTGAGAATTCGAGAATACCTACTTGACATTTTCTCATTGTTACAATTCTGGACAATTTCGTCTTTGTTCCCTATAGAGTTCGTTAGCTCATGAAACTCGCATGTGTGCAATACCGTTGCATTGATGCGCAATTTTCAGCAATATGTCTGAAAACAGGACAAAGGCGCGTAAGACGCGTTGGCCGGTCGGCGTTGGGCGTCTATTTTCGCGCACGGCTGATATTATTTTCAGCACGTTCGATGATCCCTCCTGTGCGCACTCAACAAAACAAATAAACAGTATCCTTTTATATACATCAGATTTTTAATAAATTCGATATATTAACACAAACACAAGTTCTAAATTCAAAACTATATTTATCGTTATTATTTAAATAATTGTTCTCGGCCAACTTGCCAGAATATTATAAATATTTTAAAAATGGAAAAATTCACCTCTCCCGTCTAGGTGGAAGAGCACTCGACATGTAATCGAGAGGACGTGGGTTCAAATCCCACCTAGGCGGCGAGGTGAATTTTTCCATTTTAAAAATATTTATACTATATTTTTAGTGTTTTCCCGAATCATTATTATAGGGGTAGATCCAACCCATCATACTTACCACTGAGCTATGTTTATTCAATATTTTTTATCGGACTGCCGAAGTTGGTAGGGTAGTAATTTTCAAGCCTATGCATATATCGACTGTATGTATGTAAAAATATATATTATATGTATGTATACATATTATGTTGGCCATGTGGTTTCCGGCAGACTAGAATAGAATCACTCCGTCTCTTCCCGTGGATGTTGTACAAGGCGACTAAGGGAAATACGTTATCAAACATCGATCAGGCCTCCCCAACCCGTTTGGCCAGCGTAGGGAGTGTAGGCCAAATCCTCCATCTGTCTGGGACGGACGAAATAGGGTAGTGCTCCTATAGTGGAGACTAAAATGACCTGTGATGATGAGGATACATATTATGTCTATTTCTACGTATTGGAATTTTCGTCTAATTCTTCGACGTGCTCTACAGCCTAAAGATTTTCACGGATTTTATTAAACGTCGCTCAAAAATTTGTGATGTTTGCTCGAATCCAAGAACAACGAAATAACATATTTTTTTGCGAAAATAAATAATAATATGTTTATATGTACTTAAATTTTAATTATTCTGTGTCCGTTTCTATTTCTGTGGTGTAAGTGACTCAGAAAGCTTATTATATATTTTTGCTCTCATGAACGTAATGTTTAAGACGCGATATTAATATTAGCTTTGAAACATTACCTACCATCGCGATAATGTGACAACAATTATGACCAAAAGGCAATAAAAGCCGAAAGCGCGAATTATATTATATTACATTATAATGGAAATTAACATTTATATTTTTGTTATAGGTAAGAATAATTGCAGAATATAATCAACATTGTTATAGTAAGTATATTATAAATTAAATTATCATGGCCGTTTCATGGATTTGGTATAAATAATTGCCATTGGCTTTTTGCGGCCATGTCCGCAAGGGCGTCGCCAGGGGGGTGGGGGATATAGAGGTATATAGAGGGGGGGGGATATAGGGTCGCCTAGAGATTCTATTTATCTAAAAGTTTTATTTATTGTACAGTCAAGAACTCGTGAAGCCTTACACGGTGGATTTCCATATCAACTTCCCCCCCCCCCCCCCCCCGGCCATCGGCCTGGCGACGACCTTGCATGTCCGGCTACATATTTGCAGGTCCAGCCTGTCGGACTTTTTAGCAAAAACGCACCTCTAATCCCCGGTATAGAAGCGCAACAGAAGTATGAAGGTTGATCTGTCGTGAAAATTTACTGTAAAAATTGTTTCAATAAATCTGATTAATAATAATCGATAGGATATATTCAACTATCTAAAAACCCTCTATCTAAATAGTTCATATGTAGATTTTCAGCGAAATTCATTGAGCTTATGAAATCGTCTGGTCGTTCTGTCTGTCTGTTGCCATGAAACTCAAAATTTAGAAATTCTGACTTCGGATTCGTGTAGTGTAGAGCATCAAAAAGTAGTAATGTAAAGTGACCTTGGTTTTCCGAAAAAATGTCGTTCTGTCTGTCCGTCCGTTGCCATGAAACTCAAAATTTAGAAATTCTGACTTCGGATTCGTGTAGAGCATCAAAAAGTAGTAATGTAAAGTGACCTTGGTTTTCGGATATCAATTCGGGATTTCGAAAAAAAAAAATCGCTATGTTGGCGCGTCCGATGTTTTTCTATATGATCTTTCTGATACCAGACAAACATATGCAGCCATATAGACGCTCGCAATACAAGAAGTATGGGCAAGAGTGTAATTTGAGGAGCTCGGTGGTTGAATGGCTAGCAATGGCCACTTTGACTCCGAGGTCGCGGGTTCGATCCCCGCACAAGATTTGTGTGCATGAACATGTTTATTATTCAATTTATGGGTGTAAGTGGTTCACTACGATTATTAGAGCTAGAGCCAACCTCACATCCACGTGGTGCACCCTGCCGACTTGCGAGATAGGCTCTGTCAAAAAAATAGGTAGGGTAAGCTCTCTGACTGGGGAAGTACTGCCACCACACAGAATACCGCAGCCAAATAACAATTCCCTTGAGGGTGTTCCTGTGAGTGAGGTCACCAGAAACCAAGGAGTTGCTACGTTGGCAGCGGCAGGATGGCGGTGCGCGAGTTATATTTCATTTTCGGAGCGTTAATATGGTTATTTTAACCGCTTCACATCATCACGAGCCGTATGTTTGACTGCCACCCAATGTAGTATAAAAATAAAATATCCCACATACTCGTATATCGTACACCGCCTACAGGAGATCCACGTGAACACGTATCAAGAAGCCTTGTCGTCAAAAGCTGTAATTTACCGTGAGGTCGCACAGCTCCCAGGAGTGTGCACGTGATCAGGGGTTGCGTGTGTGAAACCTTGGAAAGTCCAAATGGAATTAGACGTGCTAGCTCCCTACATAAGTTAATTTATGAAACTCTATGTTTCGCTTTCTGTCGCATTTATGGCTTTTTACGAGACAACCATTTATTCAATTTACGCAGGATTTATTTATTTAAATAAATAAATAAATATTGTCAGACAAATTACACAGCGCCATCTAGCCCCAAAGTAAGCGAAGCTTGTGTTATGGGTACTAGACAACTGTTAAACATACGTGAATACTTTTTTTTTTTAAAATACATACTTATGATACATAGAAAACATCCAGACCAAGACAAACAGATATGTTCATGCACACAAATGTTTTTCCTGTGTGGGAATCGAACCCAACGGCGTTGGTGTCGAAGCCGCGTCATTGACCGCTACGCCACCGATCTCGTCAAATTTATGAAACTCTATGTTTCGTTTTCTGTCCATTTATGGCTTTTTACTAGACAACCATTTATTCAATTTATGCAGGATTAATTTATTTACATACTAGCTGCCCTGACTTCGCACGTGTAGAAGGTGGTGTTTTATGGTCTTTTCTCGCCATCTCTCTCTAAGGACCTTCCGTAAATCCTAATGAACATATTAAAACGAAAATTAGAAAAATTGGTCGAGCCGTTCTCGAGCTTTCCGCTTAACAAAATTTCATTTTTATTTATATTAGATTATACTACTAAATTAGCAAACAAGTAATACGGCTTGCCTTATGGTTAGCAGACACCGCAGCATATGAATATTTGCAACGCCAAAGGCAACCATTGACTTTTGAGGAATTTCAGTAGTATTTATTGTTTAAGTTATATTTCTTTAAATGTAAACAAAATGTTGGTATTTCCTTAACGCTTATATGTCTTTATGCCATGTGTCTGCCATGGCGAGACGACATATGTCTTCCTTTCATATTCGAAGAAATACAAAAGTAGTCATCAATGTATTGCATATGTTATGGAAGCAATATTATTTATTGAGTGGTATAGTTATGTTAATTGGCCGTGTGGTTTCCGGCAGACTAAAATAGAATCACTCCGTTTCTTCCCGTGGATGTCGTATACGGCGACTAAGGGAAATGCATTATCAAATATCGATCAGGCCTCCCCAACCCGTTTGGCCAGCGTGGGGAGTGTAGGTCAAATCCTCCTTCCGTCTAGAACGGACGAGAGAGGGTCGTGCTCCTGTAGACCTGATGATGATGATAGTTATGTTATGTATAGAAAGGAATAATAATTTTTGAATAGTTGCAGCTATTTTAATTGTACAATCTACGATAAAATTTAATATCAACGATTTTAAAAACTAAAAGTAGCGTTTCTATCTTAGGAATAGTGCACGGCGTTTTAGAAGGATTTTCTCAGAGTGCTTAGTACGAGTTTTTTGTTCGCGCTCGATCATGGCAACGTAAACAAACCGATCAAATAGAGAAGAACTCTCATGTTATGAATTTATAAGACGCGTGCTACATATCAAAATTATGTGGCTTACTTGCTCACATTTTGAAGTAAGCATCCCGGCTAATTTGGATATGTAACACGCGGGTAAATTTACAATACGAAACTTTGTCTCAATTTGGTCAGCTTGAAAACGTTAACACATTCGAATGTGACCAAATAACTCCTCGCACTAAGTACTCAGAATTGGATTTGCCTAGATTGATTTCTATATTGTAAATTTATATGTATGTATGGCAGCCCTATACTGTAAATTTCATCCATATTTTTAGAGCCGTTTACGAGAATATATTTACGTTAGATAACATCTAAATCTTCTGTCACGTATTAAGATCTAATTTTTTTTATACTACGTCGGATGGCAGACAAGCATACCCGCCCGCCTGATGTGAAGCGGTTACCGTAACCGTATTAACGCTTGCAACATAATATATCACTTGCGCGCCGCCACCCCCGCTGCCAACGCAGCATCTCCTTCTTTTCTGGTGACCTCACTCACTCGCAGGAACACAACAACCCTCAAGGGAATTGTTATTTGGCTGCGGTATTCTGTGAGGTGAAGGTACATTCCCCAGTCGGGTACCTTACAATTACGCTCCCTACCTCTCTTTTCGCCAGAGCTTCGTTTGTCAGTCAGCAGGGTGTACCACGTGCAGGTGAAGTTGGCTTTGTTTCAAAGATGTTGACAAACCACTTACACCTCATAATATAATTCAGGTCAGGCCCCACCGCCTAAGCTGCAGCCGATTCCAATCGAATATGTTGATTCCAAAATTTGGTCTTAGGTAATGGACAAACATCTCCAGCTAAGTCAGTAGAGCTCTAGGCTTTCCACCAGCTAAGCTAAATATAATTACCAGCAATTTAAGCAGTAGTATATAATATAGTAGATTTTCGCATTAAAAAAATCAGATGAGAATCGGCTTCAAATTCGGCAGTAGGGTTCTCTGGCCTCGAGTGCCCCAAAAAAGTAATTAGACATTAATATTGTCTTCCAGTCATAAAATGTGGGTATATGTAGATATGAGTTTTATTTCGCACTTCCTCACCATGTGAGTATTACGAATGCTAAAATAGAATGGTACATATGCGAGCGATGTTAGCTCAAGTGTACAGTAGAGTATCTAATAACTTTATGCTTTAAAATATAAATCACTAGCGGCCCGGTACGTGCTTCGCTACGTATAAAGCGGAATAATAAAAAAATAATAAGTGGAACACCAAATTCATTTATTAAAACAAAAAAATATTTTATTAATCGCTAGTTATTTTAAAACTTAATCCAAAACATTTGGATAAACAATATTTTTTGTTTTTCCATTTTGAGCATGAATAAACAAACTGCTGGGGGGGGGGGGGGGGTACCGACTCTGGAACAGGCAACATAAAGTCGAAGCACGTCCAAAATGAAATGACCGCATGAATGACATAACAACATGCTTGTACTGTCAACACTGAAAAAAGTTTCAATTTAACAGCACAATCACCATCTGAAAAAAGTTTCAATTTGACAGCAAAATTCCCATTAACAAAATGATCCGCCATTTATTGAATTCATTTGTTACAAAAAATGTGATAAATGTGAAAACCGCTCTACCGATTTTGTGCAAACTTCACCTAAACCATCTACTAAATAGTCCGAATAAACCCTAAATAT
This sequence comes from Hypsopygia costalis, assembly GCA_937001555.2. NCBI lineage: Eukaryota > Metazoa > Arthropoda > Insecta > Lepidoptera > Pyralidae > Hypsopygia > Hypsopygia costalis. Next base: position 27,553,261 of record OW443330.2, read on the forward strand.
TTGAATTAATTAGATAAATTAAACGGGTCACTCACGTCTTTTTGTCGGGAGAGCCGACTAGTTTCGAAAGGAGACCTTCTTCAGGGCGAATGTCCAGACACGTCCACCCTTTGTCTCTCGCGCCGGACACTGCGTGCCAATGCGCGTGCCACACGACTGGAAAGGGTGTCCGGCGCGAGAGACAAAGGGTGGACGTGTCTGGACATTCGCCCTGAAGAAGGTCTCCTTTAGAGATCGAAACTAGTCTGCTTTCCCGACAAAAAGACGTGAGTGACCCGTTTAATTTATCTAATTAATTTAGTATAATGTCTCACGTGAGTTTTAATAAAACCTAAATATTTGGTTTGGATAGGTGAGCCCGTTCTTGAGTTATAAAATTACTACGAAAAGTGGCATTGATTTTTATATATATAGATATGCAATATCATTAGAAATTGTTTAAATAAAATTACCATAGTTTAAATAAAATTACCATTGTTTAAATAAAATCATCATTTCATAGCTGAAGGACGTATACGTCCATTGCTGAACTTAGGCCTCCTCTATAGACTTTTTTTTATACTTCGTCAGGTGACACATAAGCATACGGCCCACCTGATGTGAAGCGGTTACGGTAACCATATTAATGCTCGCAACATGAAATATCGCTCACGTGCCGCCAGCCTTACTGTCAACACAGCCATTCCTACCAGACTTCCAGCACAAAGTTTGGTTTTGTGCCGTTCGTATCCATCGGCTCTCTGATATCTATACCATCGCATCTCCATCTAGTGGACGACCATCCTTTGCTGCACTTTCAAGTTCAGAATGCCAGAGCGTTTCTGCCACATCAGTCGTCAATTCTACGAGCGACGAAAACTTTCCCCCACACAAAATTACATTGACTCATATCACGAGAGGGGGGCAAACGAGCATGTGTCACCTAATGGAAAGCAATCGCCACATCCTATGGAGATCAGCAACACCATGGGGTCGCCGATCCGTTGCCAGCCTATACTCCTTCCTTTCTTTCCTTTACATAAATTACATTGTCTGATATAATAGATGCCTTTGTAATTTATCTATGTCAATATTTACATAAAAGTACATTTATTCAACAATTTTATCAAATATCCACCAAGACCTTGCCCCAAAAATCTATAATCCTTTGCAATCATAAAGACAGCATAATCCGTTAGCCCAAGACAAATAGTGGTGTAAAAGTAACGAAAAAAAGCGTACCCGTATGTATTCGTTACTTTATCAGTTAGTACTCGTTACTTTCGTATCGTTACGTTACTCGTTACTTTTAATACCTCATAACATTACGCACCGAGTCGCATTACGTGCGTGTAGGTATGTCGCGACATCGCATCATTCCGTATTCGTTACTTTTAGAAAACATCTTATAGAGAGCTTGAAATGTCAAATAATATAAAAATATTACCAATTAACTTGAATTAGTATTCATAATTAGAATTTATTAACCAAAAAATTAATTCAAGTCGTCAAAAATTTTGATAAAGGATTAAAAAAATCAAAATATGAAAATAGAAGACAAACATCATTCCTTCTAACGTACGTTTTTTAATTCATCAAATAAATAAGTGCGAATGTGCAAAATAAAACACACGATCAGGAAACCGTACGCGCATCAACCAATGATACTTGCGCCAACTGAAACAGTTGTACCCAAAGATACGAAACATGCGAGTACCGAGATGCATTCGTGAGTAACGTTTCGTTACTCGGTACTTGACAGCGCACCCGTTACTCAGTACCGAATACATACGGTTTGCTACAGTACTAAAGACAAACAATGGTCACGTAAGATAATACCATGACTGGGCTAATGACAGTCCAGATAAGCTGGCCCTTCATACTCTAATAGGTGACACCATAATGCCACTTCGAAAATAGCGCAATGGTGAAAATATACATTTATAAAGAAGAAGAGCTCGATGGCGATATTTTATAAAGGTCGTGAAGAGGTTTTTACAGGGTCGGCAACGCGCGTGTGATGCCTCTGGTGTTACAGGCGTTCATAGGCTACGGTAACTGCTTTCAGGCGGGCCGTATGCTTGTTCGCCACACTGGTGGCATAAAAAAAAATTGCGTCGTTGCGTGTGTCAGTCAAATTGATCACGCAAGTTAAGCAACATCGGCCGTAGCCTGTGGATGAGTTTATTTATCTCAAGCTCGAACGTTAAGTCGTCAATCCCGGCAGTTGTCATTATAGATGACAGTCGTTAAGCCAAGTTAGTGGAAAACACTGGCCTCTGCCACCTCGCAGTTGAGCAGCGTGGTAGAGTATGCTCTAAACCCCTTCAATTGAGGGGAGTCCCATATACCAGTAGTGGGATGAATAGTTGATGAAAAAAGATGGCAGCTTTTCGAGCGGCTCTCATTATTTCGACTTGATGACACTATGTGACGTAGTTAATGTCAAGGATACTTCGTAAACTGCTTTTATTTCTAGAGTACTCTTTTATTATTGCGTAGGTGTTTCCAAATTTAGCCTCACTAAGTACGAATACAAAGGTGGAAAAAAACATTGTTACGAAAACGAGTGACACGTATTTTTTTTTATTCCTTTACAAATTACACATTGCCATCTAGTCCCATACTAAACAAAGCTTTACTATGGGTACTAGATAACTGATTCTATACTTAACTTATATATATGTATATTAATTTTTGTAATATGTACATATAATACATAGAAAACACACAGACCAAGACAAACACACATATTCATGCACACAAATGTTTGTCATGATCGGGGATCGAACCCGCGACCTCGGAGTCAAGTAGCTATTGCTTGCCATTCGACCACCGAGCTCTTCGCATTTAATATCTCATATTGATTCGAAAAACTATGAAGTACTTAGATAACGATTTTCTAAAAATAACTTCGCTATCGTACATACTAGTAGTACTATTACATATCGACGGTCCCTACGTATAAAGCGACATGTCAAAAATGGCAATGTTTTTTTTATTGCATAAATTGCTATAGATTGCCCGTAAAAAAACATTTTTTTTTTAATTGATTGTATATAATTAAAAAGTAAGAAATTAACTCATTTGTCCAATAATAATATTCTTTAATTACTATATCGTAGAATAAGCAGACATGTCTGAAATGACATGTCGCTTTATACGTAGGGACCGCCGTCGATATACTGTGCTAGTTTTAGCATCGATATAACAGATCTGAAGCCCTATAGCCGGTAGGGCTTCAGATCTGTTATATCGATGCTAAAACAGAAGCCGATTACCAATGAATATTTTGATTCGTTATATAGGTCTTATGTTTTAGTTATTGCCAAATGCCTTCAGCTCAGTCGATAGAGCTTCATAAATTTAGGCTGAAGTTTTAGGGGTGTAAGTGGTTCATCAACATCTTTAAACCAAAGCCAACTTCACCTGCACGCGCACACACCACCACCACCCTGCTGACTGACAAACGAAGCTCTGGCGAAAAGAGAGGTAGGGAGCGTAATTGTAAGCTACCCGACTGGGGAATGTACCTCCACCTCACTGAATACCGTAGCCAAATAACGGTTCCCTTGAGGGCTGTTGTGTTAATGCGAGTGAGTGAGGTCACCAGAAAGGAAGGAGATGCTGCGATGGCAGCGGGGGTAGCGGCGCGCGAGCGATATTTTATGTTGCGAGCGTTAATATGGCTACGGCAACCGCTTCACATCAGGCGGGCCTTATGCTTGTCTGCCACCCGATGTAATAGAGAAAAAAAAAAGTTTCATATTCTCTGGGGAAGGTCAATAATTCGTTTGTCGTAAATTGCATCCGCTACTACAATAAGTTGCCGGAGTCGGTCCTGATTTTACCCGACACTAAATTCAAACAGCTTATTTAAGACCACCTTATGTAAAAAGGCTTACTACAGGACCGACGATTACCTTAATGATAAAAGTGTATGGCAAATTCTCGGCACAGGATGTGAAGCACAGGCGTCTTATCTTTACAAGTAGTATTGTGGATATACATATTTAGACTTTTATACAATATGTATATACACTCTATACTATGTTTTTTTATATTTTTATTTTATTTACTATTTTAATTTACTTAATTTTTTTATTTTTTTTCACTTATTTTGGTTGAATATCATTTTTTTTTATTGTATTATGATAATATTGTATGGCGATTTAAAAAAAGACCTATATTGACAGTTTCTTTCGGCATTTCTTCTCGTCAATGGTCATTCCGAAATGCTGGTAGATAAAAAAAATATACCTAATAGTAAAAGACGTGTCTAAGTGCCCGCGAGGGCCCACAGAATACAGAATTTTGACTTTGACTTTGACTTCTCATTAAAAATATCAGATGGGAATCGGCTTCAGCTTAGCCGGTAAGTCCCCTGTACTAATTTCTTTGTCTAGTTACTTAGTTATGCTAACCAATACCGTCCGGTAATAAAAAATTGTCCATTTCGGCGGCACACTTATGCATGTTCCGGATAAATAGATGCAGTTGCGTTACGATGCTCTAGTTTTGTGGGTATTCTTGGGTTTTATAGGTTACTCAAATGACGGTAACTAGTTCTGCACATGATGAAAGATGGCCTGCTGCAGTGCAATAAATTAACTGGGAAACAATAACTGAGAATGTTCTACGTAATGTAATGTCATTCTTATTTAGCTTCGAGTGTTTTGTACCTTACCTTCGGGTTCATATAGTCTAAACTAAAGTATTAAAATGTCCATAGTATCAAAAAATCTAGTTATTAATTAGGTCTATGTATTGTATTTTATTTCAATAAAGTTGTGATGTTCATTTTCATTTAAAAGAGGAAGCCAAATGGATGTTGGGTTAGGTTAGGTTAGGTTGTTCTTTTTACTATCGTAAATTTCTTATCAGTAATATCGAAACTGACAGAAATAAATAAATATTCCTGGACAAATTACACACGGCCATCTAGTCCCAAACTAAGCGAAGCTTGTACTATGGGTACTAGATCACTGATATTGTACTGAAATACATTTTTTTGTAAATACATATAATACATAGAAAACACCCAGACCAACACAAATACACATGTTAATGCACACATAATGTTTGTGCGCGATCGAACCCCGGACCTCGGAATCAAAATGGCCATAACCAGCCATTCGACCGCTGAGCTCATCAATCTGTTAACAAATTGAAGTTGCAGTTCCGTTAATATAACTTATATTAAATTCTAAATTTATAATGTATAAAACCTTATATTCTCTCGTTACTTATAGTTGTATCTTGAGAATCACTAAACCCATTTTCATTAAATAAGACTAAACCCGAACTAAGAACTAAACCTGAATGCCAATTCTCGTAATTTTTCTACGAACGCAGATTGAAAGTTGACCGAATCGAGATTGAATTGTGAATTGACTAAAATTATATACTTGATTTCATTAAATTAATTATTATCAATCCTTGTTGTTGGCAAAGTACCATTCTTAGTTTGTTTAATTTTCACTCATATTTCGATATAATCCCGCTTAAATTTAATTTTGAAGTTACATATTGTGTTACGAGAATACCAAATGTGACATTTGTGAGATCGAGACTGGATCGAAACTGAATTTTAACTATATTTTAGTTACGAGAATTGCCCCTCTGCTTGAGAAGAAATAAAAAAGCGTCTTAAGTCAGTACTCGTTTGAGAATAGTGACCCACAGACAGATTGACGAAATGAGGATTCAAACTTTTTGGGACTCTCTTTTTGGGAACGGTACTTAAGATAATATAATAATAATAATAATAGATTTATTGCCATTGATATACAAAACATCAATGTTTATTTCAGACAGAGTCCATAAATTTTGTTAGTATGAAATTTAGTAACAAACAGTTTTGGCCTTAGACTTTAGATTAGTACTGTTAGTAAGATACAGAGATTGTTGGTATATTTATATGTATTATAGTTGGAATATTCACAAGCAATACATAAATATTTACAAAAACCAATTCTAAAATATTGACAAATAAATGGAATTCAATTGATCAATAGATAATCTGTAATCCGAATATTTGAAAGCATGTGCATACAAAAAACAGACACGGTGCATGCAGAATATATTTCCCACGACGCGAATAAAAGATGTAAGAATTCAGCACCCGATGGCGAAGTACGGAGATGACACGCGCAGGTGCGTTTCTGCTATATAACAATGAATCCAATGGGCGTTTGGTACATAACTGTCTCGCATTGTAATCTCCCGTTTCTCCAGATTTATAAACGAAATACCGTTCTCTGAATGACATGAGCCCGTTTATGCGTATTGTTCAAAACATGGCATAAAGTGTATCATATGTATTTCGTAAATACGTAACCCTCTTTTTATGTGTGCCTTATTTCGGCACTGCCCAGGTCTCGGATCTTGATTGTAACTAGACAAAAAATTAGTCGTTAATTTGTCGAAATTTGTCGCCCAAAGCAAAAAATTTGTCGGGGTCCCGTTAAAGAGTTATAAGGTTTTTTTTGTGGCAGTGCCGAAATAAGCTTATTTCGGCACTGCCCACTCGGGATCTATTAAACTACAAAACATAGCGAACATATGATTTTCCCCAGAATTAGTCGTCAATTTGTCGAATTCAGACACCAAGTATAAGAATTAGTCGACCTCCCGTTAAAAAGTTATAAGTATTTCTTTGTGGCAGTGCCGAAATAAGCCTTATTTCGGCACTGCCCAAAAAAACTACACCACCTAGCGAAAATCTGATTTCACCCAGATGTTGCCTTGAATTTGTCGAAATTTGTCGGATATAAAACACAACTGGTCGATGCGTAATTAAAAAGTTACACGCATTTTAATAATTCTCATAGTAAATATAGTCCGAGATCTTGCATCAAAATTATATCATGCACAAAATGCAACAGTAAACGTTTCATTTCCTTCCTTTTTCAGAGTCTGGCAAAGTTTGTCAATGCATGCAACTGTTTTCTGATCTACGAATGCTTTAGGTGTTCTTTAGCACTACATTAGTTGCTTTTTACGATAGCCATATGTGAATGGGGTGGTGTTATTCTACTCTGCCTACGTTAGGCTCTGTGACTACAACGCGAATTATGGCACACTCTTTTTATGATTAATAGGTTCGCTAAAACCTGCCTATATTTCTTTCGCTGATATTACACTTTAACATTTTTTTTTTATAAGCCAATGGAAATAGCGGGCACTCAGCGGTGTAAAGTGCCGCTAAGTGTGCGCAGATCGGCTTACTTCATACATAACGCACACCCCTGTCGTGGACAAGGATTTTATCACAGAACTAATATTATTAGTTCTGTGGATTTTATACATTTTAGGATTTATTTGTTCTACACTTACATACATTTTTAGTCTAAAATTACAATAATTACACTTTAACATTATCCTTAAAGGGCTTAAGACACATCTATTCAAATCCCTTATCACATCTACTGTCGAACGTAGTGACGAGCTCGGTAGAATGGCTAACAATTGCCACTTTGACTCCAAGGTCGCGGTTTCGATCCTCGTACAAGACAAACATTCGTGTGCATGAACAAGTCGGTTTATCTTGGTCTGGGTGTTTTCTATGTATTACATGCATGTGTTCTCAAAAAGAAATGTATTTAAGTATATTTTATTCTATCAGTTATCTAGTACCCATAGTTCAAGCTTTGCTTAGTTTGGGACTACAGATGGTGATGTGTAATTTGTACAGAATTTTTGTTAAAACCTCAATATTAAAACAACAATCTATTTCATGCACATATACGTATAGGTAGATAACCAGAATGAAGAATCAAAACAAATATTCTATTTGAATTTATTTAGTAAGTACAATTAGTAAAACAAAACAGTTGCATGCCAATAAAATTTTAGTTACTATACAAATTGATATATTGAGTATCCTAAATCGATACCAACGATACTCGAAAATTTTAGAGAAACCTTGCATCCGGCAATCATCTCAAAATTCATATTACGGGTAATATTCACATGTCAAGTCACCATCGACCAGCTGCCGCCATTTCACGCATTGCTGTTGTATGCATTATTCAATTTTTTTGTGCATAATTGAGTTCGGGTCAGCCGCCGACTAATCGACGCTTGACTTCACCCTTCCCTGGCAACCAGCTTGATTCTATTTTTTCCAACTAACGGTATTTGTTAGTACGGCTGGCTTGACGCAGGTAGATGCGTCCCGGAGCCATTCCCGGACCATCTCTATCATTTCTTTGATTTACTCTCGGCTGTTATTAGCTTTTTTTTTTACAAATGGAGAGACAATAGGGTTACATTTTATCAGATGGATGTGTGTCGTGTGGTTTGCTCTGGCATATTGTTTTGATCTATAATAACAATAGCCCAGATAAAATGTCTCTACATTCCTGATAAAGCGAAGATTACGAAAGCCAGTGGATTTGTCGAGTAGTCACTAATAGAAATCAGTATTTGTCATGTCTATAAAAGCATTGACACAATATTAGTTCAAATGCTACACAATATTTACATGGCAGCAGAAATTTGGCAAATATTCCACAAGGTCTTTTTCTACCTGTGCTTACTCGTTACCCAAATGGAGAATGCACAGGACTATACTATCTACTGTACGCGTTTATTTATTTGTACGCGTGCCAAAATTGCCAAATTGGTAAACTTTGTAACCACTTCACTATCTGTCCAACAGTTATAAGCGTTTTTCTTTGATGTCTCAATAATCTAACACAATATCGACCGAAATTAGTAATGATTACGTCTGCAATGCTTTTTTAATTACGAGAAAAATTTAAAGGAAAAATTTGTCGAAAATTACGTCGCGTTTTTACAATCGTAATGAAGCCGACCGTAGTAGTAGGTGCGTAATTTTTGATATGGTTAGACGTGAGAGCTGATACTTGGTATAATTATTGTTTAATTACAACTCTAAAATACTTAATTTCTATTTTAGGTCCACGTTGTAGTGTGGGGTAAAAATAGTTACTTATCACCAACTTAACTGGAACTGAATGTTTCTAAAACAACGGTTGACGAACAATAATGATGTAAAATCGAAAAAATACATTTCGTCTCATCCATAGAATAAAGTCCGATCTGTATTGTGCAGTTTTTTGGAGAGCTAATGTCAGATTGATGTTAAAAAAAGGTAGGTAAGATAAGAAAATTCTAAAAACATATGTTTAAAGAGTTTATATTCCTAATGTAGTCTAGCTATCGTAACACGTTTTTGTTCCATGATCATTTCGGACTGTGTTCTACATATGTTTGCTCATGATGTAGTTTACTCAGATCACAGCAAACTTGCATTATACCTCGGGGACGCGCGTCGACACGTGGCGCTATTGTTACAAAATGCTTAAATAATACGAGTCCTTTCTTGCCAACTAATGGCACTCTAATTTGAAGACAAATAAAATAACGTTGCTCCTTGTGCCACAATAGGAACCCTCGTTGATTCATTGTCCAAACTCCAGTGAAAGTGAAACTTTAATAAATTTTAATGTTCGCATTTGTAAAGCGCCCAGTTTTATGATTCTTTGAAAACAAGGGCCTTCAATAAAATGACACTGCTTTAAACGTTTTCTAATATTTGTTATTTTGAAATGACTTTTACCTTTTAACTTTTTATTCTTCCAAGGATTTTTTTTTCTTTAATTTTTTTCTTATTACTTTTTTATTATATTTTTTTTTCTTTTCTATCCGTCGTATTACCTTTGATTAGAACTGATCTGTGACGGTAAAAGAATATGCACTATAGCTGACTAGTATACAAGCATTTTGAGTTAAATCACCATCGCTTTTTATCATTTGCCATTTGGAATATAAAATGTCTGTTTTAGACCATAATCTTTTGTAAAATGAATAAAGAAAGGTAGAATGTATGTAGCAATGTAGGGTGGTGTGGTAGTGACTTAACATTATGATTTGACCCTACATAGATATCGTTGCTTTTATCTTTTATGGAACTACAATCAATACGTTTTTCATTCGTATTACCTTTGATTAGAGTTGTTCTGTGATGGTAAATGAATATGCTCTAGATGAATAATATATAAGCCCTTAGAGTTAAGTCACCATCACTTTTTTATCACATGCAATTTGGAATATAAAATGTCTATTTTGGGCCAAAAACTTTTGTAAAATGTTAGTGTTATAATATGACACGCAATTTGGTAGTTGCATTTCCATTTTTCCCATGAAAGAAAACGCAAATAATTAACAACACTATTTCTATGTGTTTGCATGATTATTTATTAGATTTTTCTAAAAACACAAAATATTAAAAAACATAACGCTTCTCAAAATAGAGCTAAAGAAGCGTCGCTATATTTAATTTTGTATTAAAATTACTTAAAAATCTCAGTTTCTGTATTCTAAGATGTAAATATATATTTTATGTTTTAAATCTATTTTACTTTTTAAAATTATACATGCAGTTCTATAATTTGATGCCAACATATTTTTCTCTGTCACGTGAGCACATGTAAATGTCGAAACCATAGCGTGAGAATAGGTCAGGCTATTTTTGGCTCATACATTTTCATCAGATATCCAATTCTCTAAAGGTCTCGATATAGTTTAGCACTGAATCATTTGCCACCCACAACGTGTAATCAAACGCCCAAATTTAATGTCAAACGGTTCATTTTGTGTATGACGTCCTATTTACATAGATATTTTTAGTAATTCGCTAAAAAATGTAAGACATCATTATCGATTTAATGTATACTAGCTTCGACCCGCGGTTTCGCCCGCGTCAACTTTTTTTTAAATAAAAAGTATCTTATGTCCTTCCTAATATCTTTGAGAATATACGAGTATAATGTTTCATGATGATCAGTTGAGTAGTTTCGGCGAGATATATTATAGTCAATGAATAAACGAAAGCTAGACGCTCCTAGGTTTGACTAGTTAAACCTCGAATTTCCAGCGCCAAACATCCAAACGACTACAAAATTTGGTCAAAAGTAGTTTGGACTAAGGACAGCGGTCAAAACCACTTTCAACTGACTTATGCATTCAAAAGTAGTTTTGACCGATGACAAAGTTTTTTAAAAAATGAAATTTGTATCTGATATCGCTAGGGTTTAGGTTACACGAGACAGCCCATAGTCAAAGTCCCGGGAAATCCCGGAACTTCGAGACTTTTTGTTTTTTTAGTGGGGCTTTCGTAAAATTGAAATTAAGTTAGTTTTTTGTTTAAAATTGTACCTATTAAAAAAAGCCAATTCTTTGTAAAAAAATCAACATTTATTATACAGTAAATTAAATGTTTTCTAAAAGTTAGCTATCCGGTATAGCTCCGTGGTAGAGTTATACAGATAAATTTTATGCAGTCGGATCTGCAAAAACATCGTTTTATTATTTTTAATATTACCACAGTATAAGTAATAGTACTACGTAATATATTATAAAACTACTAATGTACATTAGTTGTTTTATAATAAAACTTCTGGAAGGTTGATTAGCGAATATTACCTGCCTAACCGATTGATTGAATTCTTAGCCTGCGCGTGTCCAACTAGCACTATATTCCCATTTTTCCTTTTTTATACAAATAAATTGCAAATGGCGTGACTGATGACTTGTTTAAACCCTGTCCAATAAAAAACACGTTTAACAAACTATAACCTGATACTAGTGCGGTGCACAATACACGGGAGCAGACCGGTCACTCCCGACTCCTAAGCCTCATTCCTATCGCCCGACGATCCATCAGCTACCTCACAGTGACAGCGACACATGATCATATCATATCTAATAAAATAATAAATAGTCTAGTATCTCAACCTGATCAAACGTTGCAACAACCCATGTCGGTATCAACAGTGGAGGGATCAATTCCTCGATCTCCATCCCTTATGTCATGATTTCTATGTTATGTACCAATGAGTATATGACAGTCTTTTACTTCTCCTTCCTCTTTTCTATTCCTTCTTGATATTCTATTTTCTTACCTTCTAATCTCCTCTTCTAATATCCTGCATTGTTTTGCCAAAATATTTTGTCATTCATGTAGTCGACAGTTCTATAATAAGCGTTGTAATAAGCTAATAAGCATATACAAAACTGACCCACAACTCGGGCCGCGTTTTTATATTTTAAGCCCTTACCAAAATGACCCCAGAATAGTGCTTACTTGCGTCATTTAAGGAACGTTTGTGCAAAGTTCCATGTCTCTAGGTTTGGAACATAGGGGTAATAATTACCCACGCAGGAGTAAAACCGGGATTTTGTAATAAAGCTGATAAATGATATCAATTTAGTTCAGACCAATAATATGTAATTTTAGGGGGGGGGGGGGGGGGGTAATTTTCCGTTATGGGTCATAGGGGAACAGCATTGAAAAGGTTAGAAAACGTTGTTCTAGACCCAGAGGCTTCAACTATCAGTTGATCGATCGGTCAGCCAGTCAGATTCCTCCACTAGAAATTAGATGTCGATTTATCGTTTAGTTGCTGATAAATATATTTTATTCACATGATGTGTAGCTCCCGTGCTGTCACACTGCACGTGGTGCATACAACGGTCTGGAGATTTTGTGTAAATAAAATAGTTTAAAAAGCAACGTATTTAGTTTCATTTTTTCGCATTATAAAACTCATAATGTTGATGGACGTTTAAAATAAAAAGCCCATGTTTCTGTTTTACATACATGATTTTTATTTTGTTAATAAACTAGCGACTCACTCCAACTCCGCTTGTGTTCTGATATATTAACACTTCACCTGCAAAAATGCATATAGAATTTGTGAAAGAAATGGCATGCACCTATCAAGTACCTAATAATATATTACTATTAACTACACAACTCACAAATTCGCACTCTTATATTATTACTTAGTATAGATCTAAGTTATTTATTTAATAAAAGATCGTTCCGCCTTGTCCCATCCTTCCGTGAAATATTTTATTTTATTTTATTCGAACTAATAATTATTACTTATTACCTATTGTTTAATTTTAAATGACGGCTGAAGAAGGTAGGATAATCTTTTTGAATCCAATATAATTCATTGGAACGTTCAACATCCTTAAACATTTGACGGACTTTTAACATATTAATGAAGTATAGGTATTGCGAGTATATTCGTCTTAGTTTTAGGAGTGACAGTGTAACGTAATTAAATATGGCGTCGAAAAAAAATACAAAGATACTAAGAAAAATAATCTTTTTGATGTGATAACGTTTATAAATCTTATAAATCGATGAACGTCGGCTGCACACACGAAGAAGCATGACTCATTGGCACGTTCCGCCTGAGCCGAGCGTGCAAGCGAGAGCGCAGAACAAAGAGGCACCATCGGCCTAAGCGTTCGGCTTATGACGCATCTATCTCTCTTTTACTCCATCGACCGATGTTTTCTTATGACATTATCACGTAAAATTATCGTCCATAAACCGACTTTACAGACAACCCATTTTTTTAGCATTTTCTAACTCAGTCGTGTTTTTTTTTATTCAGCGTAGTAGCAACACTAGCACAACTATCGAGCTTGATATTTTTACAAATATATGGATTACTTCACCTTCAAAGCATCAAGTTGCAGCAATTAAACAGTGATTATGGAAAGATTGTGTAGTGACGTTTGGATATGTAGTGAGTCATGTGGTCGACACGCTCAGGCAGATACCACTCAGAACTGCATCACTATACCATCGCAGTTTTTGTTAACAAATGAGCTACAGTTAGGGATGCCAACTTTTTTTTACAAGAAATAATGTATATTTTGGTCAGAAGAATATTAAACATTTTAGAAGAATCACCAGTATTTCAATTATTTAATGTTTTAAATGCTCATTGTTTAGAGCTTCACTTATTAATTTACAGTCTTTTTTTAAATATTACATACGCTTCACCACAATTATAACTAAAATTAAATCACAAGCAATTTTCTTATTAATAAATAGTTATATACTATTAAGGACTAAATTAAAAAAAAATATGTGAGCGTCTAACACTAGTGTTAATCATTTTGATACTGAAAACAGTATTTTGTATACTTCATTTTTGTTCATCATCCCCAACCCGTCTGGCCAGCGTGGGGAGTGTAGACCAAATCCTCCTTCTGTCTGGGACGGAAGAGAGAGGGTCGTGCTCCTGTAGTGGAGACTAAAATAACCTGATGATGATGATGATTTTTGTTCAACAGTAAAAAGTATAATGTAGTAAAAACACTATAATACTGTTCTTAACAGTATAATTGGCAACCCTAGTTACAGTAGTGGTTAATATCAGCGGAAAGGTTGACCAATGTGATTTTATAATTGATACACGTCAGACGATATAATAGATTAGTATATCCTTTTTGCCGATTTTATAGAATATTTCTTTAACTAGTCAGGCGGTCAACAAGCATACGTCCTGTCTGATGGTGAGCACTCATAGTTTGGTAGCTTGCAAGTTGCAACACCAGATGCACCATTTACGAATTGGCCTTTCAAGGATTTAAGGAATCCCAGACTTGCGACTGTATAGTAAGTCGTCGTCGTCGTCAAAGTCGTCAATTCTTATTCATTCCACTGCTGCTGCGGCTGCGGTATTCTGTGAGGTGGAGGTACATTCCCCAGTGGGGTAGCTTACAATTACGCTCCCTACCTCTCTTTTCGCCAGAGCTTCGTTTGTCAGTTAGCAGGGTGCACCGTGTGCAGGTGAATTTGGCTTTGGTTCAAAGATGGTGATGAACCACTTACATCCTAATCGTTTATTTTACTCCATCTGATGAACTAGCCACGGCCCAGATGGTATAGCCACTACCAATGTGGTTAATCAAGGCTTTTAAGGGAAATAGACTCTATTCATGAAGGCTCCCATGTCGTAATTGTTCGTAAATACCGCTGAGGGTAGTTCATTCCACAGTTTCACCGTTCGTGGTATAAAATGTCTTAGGAAAGGTACTGTAGTACCTCTTTATAATCTATATATATAAAAGAAAGTCGTGTTTGTTACAACACTTATAACTCGAGAACGGCTGGACCGATTGCCATGGTTTTTGATTTGTTGGATTTGTCTCCGTCCAGAATAGCAGAATAACTATTAAAAACATTGGAAAATTTACGAAAAAAAATAAAATAAAAGAAAAATCATTTTTCCATACAAAATGTTCGTGGATGTCGGACCTGTCAAACGTGACGTTAACGTGCGTACGTCAAATGTATGCGTGCGTTCAGAAATGTGGGTATAGGATAATAAGTATTAAAACATTGACAAAATTGTCGAAAAATTAAATTTGAAAACGGATTGGGATATTTATTGATTTTCAATTAAATGTCAAATCGATTGGTCTAACTTTTACGTTACGTTGTTTTGAAAATTGTTTATGAATGAATGCTTGAAAATGAATATTAATTGGTTGTCAAGTGTCATGGTACTTTATTTTGTGACATAGTAAAATACTGAACTTAATATTTACCCACTGCTGGGTAATATTAAATACGGGTCTTCCTTCAACTGAATATGTTTCGAGCATACTCCACCACGCTGCTCAACTGCGAGTTGGCGGACGCCAGTAATTTCAAGCCGCCTAAAGGCCACTTGGCTTAACGACTGCCATCTAATGATAACAACCAGGACCGACGGCTTAACGTGCCTTCCGAAGCACGGAGGAGCTCGAGATAATCTAATGATAACAACCGGGACCGACGGCTTACGTGCCTTCCGAAGCACAGAGGAGCTCGAGATAATCTAATGATAACAACCGGGACCGACGGCTTACGTGCCTTCCGAAGCACAGAGGAGCTCGAGATAATCTAATGATAACAACCGGGACCGACGTCTTATGTGCCTTCCGAAGCACGGAGGAGCTCGAGATAATCTAATGATAACAACCGGGACCGACGGATTAACGTGCCCTCCGAAGCACGGAGGACCTTGAGTTAATCTAATGATTACAACCGGGACCGACGGATTAACGTACCTTCCGAAGCACGGAGGAGCTCGAGATAATATAAACTCATCCATGGACAGGCTACGGTTGACGTTGCTTAACTTGCGTGTACAATTAGACTGACACGCGCAATGACGCCATAGTGCTTCTCTATTATTTTCTATTATTCATTATATTAATTTCAAGACATCATAAATTTTGTTCAACTAATATGTATACCACGACATTCATTGACAATTAGGCGGTACGAAGTTCGCCGGGCCAGCTAGTATTAGTATAGATTAGTGTGATTAGTTAGGAACGTTCGAATGAGGAGGTTATCTTCATACCCTGGACACACTGTCTGCCAATACTAGAATGACACATCCGGTGATGTAATCCCATAAATGTAGAAGACAATTTTGTGGTTCGTAATTATTGTAATCGGTAGATGGCGTCATAGTCAACTTAGTAATATTTAATATGCATCCGTATTGTATCATCAGTTAAATTGCATTTATATGCTTTGCAGTGATCTTTTATATAAAAGGGTACAGCGTATTTGTAAGCTGCCCGACTGCTACCTCACAGAATACCGCAGCCAAACAATTCCCTTGAGGGTTGCTGTGTTCCTGCTAGTGAGTGAGGCGCGCGTGCGATATTTCAAGTTGCGAATGTTAACATGGCTACTGTAACCACTTCACATCAAGCGGGCCGTATGATTGTCTGCCACCCGACGTAGTATAAGAAAAAAATACTATTCTAGTGATGTGACATTTTAGACGAATGAGAACTCCACTAAATACACTGGGCCGCAATGAAAGCGGGTCGGTAACAAAAACATTAATAACTTCCAAAATATTTTAGCTAGCTTTATGAAATAAATGCTGAATTAAAGTTTATTTCCTTACAAATATAGGCAGAAGTAAAATCTTTTTATTTCTTTTTGGTGATTGTATTAAAACATCAATTTTTTAAATCGTCGATTTAAAAAAAAATATGTTTTTATAAATAAGACGATTTAAAAAAAATATGTTTTTGTACCGACCCGCTTTCATTGCGGCCCAGTGTATTAAATGTAACAATTAGCGAAGAAGTTTTCGATGTTTGTGACTCAATCATTGGTATCTGAACAAATTTGGCACATATAGTATGTTCTGGTTAACATTCTTATAACATATACATATATATGCATATATATGCGGCCATTAATAGTATGTTTATATGTTATAGTTAATACCCGAACTCTGAGCGCTCCTAGGTTAGACTAATTAAATGTAAAAGAAAGTTGAGGTTAGATTAGGGTTTGCTTGAGATCAACAAAAGTCAAGCGAGCGAGGCTTGACTTGCTTTTGGAGGGGGAGGTGAGGTACCTGTTAACAAGTCAAACCTAGGTTCGCCTAGATTCGGATATTGACTATACCATATATACGCTGTAGTACCTGTCATTAAGTTAATAGATATGGTAGGTCAAACTTTCTTTCAGCATCGGACTAAGAGTATCTCCGTTGTACTCGTATCTTGTACTACAAGTTTCTCGCCAGTAATGACACAGTAGAAAAATATCTGAAGTACAACATTCAAAATCGACGCACTCACAGACACGAGCTGCCCGTTACGCTAATGCGCGAGTTTGCGCTAATGTGTACGCGGCGGATTGTGATGCTCGCTGTGTAAGCCACACTCGCTACGGTCTACCAGAGAGGTCTACTTGTGGAAATATGAACGTAGGTCCACCGCATATCGTACCATTTATGGGCCACACGGTTCGGCATTGCAGGAGATATAGGTCTATCTGTCCAGATGTGCCTGCACAAGTCGTACGTATGTTGTACCGTGTAAGGGACG
Source organism: Hypsopygia costalis (assembly GCA_937001555.2). NCBI lineage: Eukaryota > Metazoa > Arthropoda > Insecta > Lepidoptera > Pyralidae > Hypsopygia > Hypsopygia costalis. The sequence continues at coordinate 27,570,931 of OW443330.2, forward strand.
CGTGGTCCGATATGCCGCAGATGTCGTCAGTTTGTTTCGGTATGACATCGTTTTTAGATTAGATCGATATATCATTTAAGTTTGTAAAATCCTCGAAATAATCGATTTCAACCTTCTATAGTGAGTTGATATACTGGGCTGTAAGTCTACTGTGGTAATTACCACTGCCGTGCAATTACACCATGATTGCGACTTGGTTGTATCGTAATTATCAATTGTAATAAAAGTCTATTTCTATAATAATCACTAAGGTTTTTATCAGTGCTTGTTCTCACGCTAATCCTACGTGTTTCCCGCTATAACTAGTTCTGCCTATCTTAGAACCTTTCCATTCGCGTAGAAAATATATCCTTTGTGGCCGGAGAACATAAGTTAAAAAAATGTAAATGAATGATTCTCCTCATGAAAAGGCAGACAGACTTTCAATTTCATGATGTACCTACACATGTTTACTAAAGTATGCTACTTTTAATCAAATTATTATAGAAGCCCAAGAAGTTTGACAGTCCAGACCTAGACGGATCGTGTTAATAATAGAAGATTTACAAAGCCTTCTTCTAATTTTGTATTATTAATTATTATTACATGTGTTGTCCAGGCTGACTTGTTCAAAAAAAACAAACAGATTTCGCATATCTATCAGTTTCGAACACGTAGCTAAGTAGTTTCATTGCAAATTAAGGTTATTTTTTACGTTCATCTAATTATTTCGTCACAAGGAGTAAATAACAATTTGAGTGGTAAACATAAAGTCGGAACCAAAGTTTTTTTTTACTAAATAAGTTTTTGTAACCTTCTCGACTTTTATTTATGATCGTGGATCACTAGACCCTAATCTCGAATTTGGCAAATTTTATATTATATCATTTATTGCATTATATTAGTGAACAGACAAGTATACAAAGGTGAGCTTATCTTTTCAAGAGATATCTTCCAGCCACCCCGACTGTGTATAAAGAAATTTTCAGCCGACAAGAAAAAGGTTGAGTATGAGGTTTTCTCTCGACATTTTTTTAAATACGGCCAGCAGTTAGCCATATCATTAAATGCCGCTAGATTAGATACTAATTCTGTGTTCAGAGACTTATCTAAGTCGAAACTAAAATATGTTTCCGTGTCGCCTATACCTACCGCTCGATACGATATCATTGATCTTGATGAAACTTGCTGCGTAAGTAGATAATCTACGCACAGTTCACACATTTACTGTGAATCGTATTCGGGTCAGTAGATTATATATTAATACAATACGCTTTTTAAGACATACTCTACCACGAACTGTGAAGTTGTGGAATCAACTTGCCTCAGCAGTATTCCCAAATAAATACGACATGGGGGCCTTCAAGCACAAAGTCAATATTTCCCTTAAAAGGCTGGCAACGGATCGGCGACCCCCTTGGTGTTGCTGATTTCTATGGACGGTGATGATTGCTTTCCATTAGGTGACCTACATGCTCGCTTACCCCCCATGTCATATAAAAATAAATGTGAAAAACATTGCGAACAATAAGTAGGACAATATTTGTTATCTGACCTCATTAGCCCTTTATTACGTCTTTACATTCCGTTATCTGACAACTCCATGTCCCCAGCCCCATGTCTTGCCCCTAATCTCGGCACGATCGCGTGTCTGTCCGTGCTAATTTGCTGCAATCACTCAAACGAGTGACATAACTGTTTTGATTGCAATAATAACAAACCTCATTTACTCGCAGCGTACGTTCGGGGTCACCGTCTTATTTAATTCCATTAAAATCGTACTGTGGTTGCTTGTTTATTATGTTTATTTATCACAGTTTTATGTGGTTTTATGTAATATGAATGGGCTTGGCAGTTATCGTGTGTTCATTCATGATATATTTAACCCTACTAATATGAATATTTGGATTTTTGTTACTCAATCAAGCAGAAACGGCTGAACGGATTTGTTTCAAATTTGTCAATTTATAACTTGAATTAAACATAGAATACTTTTGACTTGACGGGCCCGGTGCGGTGGTCGAAAGGCTATCAGTAGCCGCTTTGACTCCGAGGTCGCGGGTTCGGTCCCCTCACATGACAAATATTCGTGTGCATGTCTGTTATGTTGTGGTCTGGCTGTTTTCTATGTATTATATGTATTTATTTACAAAACAAATAATGTATTTACGTACTACATACATATATCAGTTACCTAGCACCCGTAGTACAGGCTTTGCTTAATTTGGGCACAGTATAAGTAATTGGTTTGGAACTAAATGACGCTGTCTAATATCTCAAGGAATATTTTATCCAATTAACTAATGTATTCATAAAGACGAAGCGAGTCTCTATATGATACTTCCTCATAAAAAATTCGCTACTAGTCATTGGTACTGAAATCGTTACGTACTGTGCGGTTCCAGAGAGGTTTTTCTCCCGCGTACCATCAAGATGGGCAATGCCTATCAAGGTTTTCCCAGGAGACTACAAGATAGAGTTTTTAAGAAACGGGTGACGAGAAAGTGTCGGCAATTCGCGTGTGATATCCCTGCTCTGGTGTTACAAGCGTTCATTGGCTTCGTTTATTACTTCCCTTCAGGCGGGTCGTATACTTGTTTACATTTTATTCGCATAATTATTTTATTGTTTTCCACTAGGTACCTCGATTGTAGAGCTGCGGCCAAACCGAAAACCTAAAAAACAATAATAATTAAAATCGGCTTATAAGGACTAGAACGTTTTTTTGTAATAAATACCACACTTCAACAACAACTTCAAAAAATTATTAGTCTTTATTTTACAAATAGTGTTAATAAAAATTAAAAATTAGAGATTTAGAGTTGATTATTTACCATTTTGATTGACAATTTAAGGTACCTTACCTAGGTGAAAAAGGTATCAACTTTGATCAATCAGGACGCTTTAAAAACCCAGGACGCCACTTAAAAACTATAAAACTATCCAGGACATTCCAAGATACTCCAAAAAACCATTGCATGTCCTAGGAAAACAGGGCGTTTGGCAACCCTACTCTATACATAACATTTGTTCGATGTTATGGCAGAAAAAATCTGGATTTACGTTCCTCATCGACTCAACATGCCACGTAATTAGTCACGGTAATATGTTAATACCAATATTGGCAGTAGACAAGCGTATGTAACACGTATTACCGTAACATTGCGTTAAATTAGTTGTGTGAAAAATGTGACCATCTTTTGTGTCAATAGACATTCAATTGTTTGTTTACTCCGCGACTAGTACATGAGTCTGTAATCTAGTACGACTTTTTGTTTTTTTTTTTATTGTTTAATATGCAAAAAATTACATCTTTCATAATATCTAGTTACTTATTTATATTAGTTTTAGGTTTAACTAGACAAGAATTCGCTCTTCGGTTGGTGAGTGCGATTGAACTTCTAAACAAATTTTCATAATTTAATGCACAACGATATTGATTCATAATAGAATAGTGTATTATAATAATATAATAATAATATACATATCTTTATTTTACAGACAACATGATCCATTTGGTTAGTAGATACTTAAAAACTATGTTAGTCATTACATTCTGCGAGTATAATTAAATTATGGGTACGTTAACATTAACATACCATATACAACATACATCATATTAACCAATACAAATAAATATACATCAATATATCATGTACCTATTATGGTGCAAGTAATCATTTAAGTGCATAAAATTTACTAATTTTATGTAATAAGCCCCGATTCGAAACTTCGATCGAACACTTTTAATCAAAGATTCTACTGAATCTTTGATTAAAAGTTTGATTAATAGGGGCTGTCAAGTTGTTCCAAGAAGTCGCACAAAACAGCAGAAAAATTGTACTATATCGACTTATTACAAGTAGCAAGAAAGATTCCTTACGATATTTTTCAGCATCTCTCTGAAGCCGGGAATAAGATAAATAAATAATACAAAGACTGGCTCGACAGGATATTGATTCCAGAGCCGTAAAGCTATTTGATAAAAAAATATCTGTAATCTAATAGTGTCTGCAGTTGTTAGTGTTCGGTAATTTTTGGAAAAAATATTCATATTCATCGTCATGTGATTTGCTTTGAATCTTTCACAGTTTCGATAGTAGCAAAGAATGGGGACCTGTTCCGAAAAAAACCTTTCTTCTTGGTGACCTCGGTCACTCCCAGGGATACAACTAGGGTTACCAACCATACTGTTAAAAACAGTATTATACTGTTTTCTATGCTTTAATACTGTTGAAAAAAACTTCATTTGACCATAGCACTGTTTATTGTACTGCTCCGCATGCACTGGGCCTTACTATACTGTTTGTTTTGCTACGCAGCTTTTAATATACTGTTTTTCTTGTCAAAAAAAGTTGGCAACCCTAGATACAACCCTCTAGGTCTCTAGACGTCGTTATTTGGCTTCGGTATTCTGAGAAGTGTAGGTACTTGTGGGGCAGCTAATAATTACACTGTGCCCTACCTCTGTTGCCATAGTGTCGTTAGTTGTTCAGCGTGGTACACCATGTGCAGTTTAGATTGACTTTATGTCTTAAGACTTGCCTCCTAAATTATTTCTGGAAACCGGGAGGCCTATTCCCATCGGGATTTTTGATTACAAAAATCTAACTTCACCTTATATTCTTGCTAATAGTGATAAGCTTAGCCGGTAGGGACGGAGATGATCTATTGATTAAACTAACTAAGATATTTATCACAAATTTAAACAGAAGTTCCGATTTTCGGAATCAAAGGAAACGATGGGAATCGGCTTCGGCTTAGGCGGTAGGCCTCCAGGTCCCAGTACTCCAGTCTACATTGTTAAAATGTATCAAGGACTAATATTGTCCGATCTGATGAAATGGTAGGTACTGTTACCTCCCGCTGGGCCAAAAGTGCCAATACCGATTCCTTTGTATAAACTCCAACCAACTTGGTTATTCCGTGATTCATGCACGCAGTGATGTTATAATAACTGTATGTCATACTTTAGTATGCATTTATACATTTTGAAACATGCAAATATAGAACCCTGGCTAAACAAAATAATACACGAACTCATACATTAGAATCGAAATGGTCATATACACACACATAATGAGTGAGTGACGCATCAGAAAGGAAAGACATGCTGAGTTGGCAGCGAGGATGGCAGCGCGCGAACGATATTTTATTTTGCGAGCGTTAAAATTACTACGGTAACCGCTTCACATCTGGCAGGCCGTATGCTTGTCTGCCATCCGACGAAGTATAAAAAAAAACTAAACGGTATGCATTGCCACTACCGGGCGCAAGACACAAGATTAGTATTTTTTTAGCTTTCAATTTTCCAGTACCACGTCCAGTAGTTATAACCCACTACATATAAAATAATTACCCGGCGTGTGGTTCGACATTCAGACCTTCCGGGCAAAGAGCTGGACCTATTCCAAACCCTTAAACTATACATGATTCATTCATTCAGTTATTGAGTAACACTCACTTTGATATTCAGCCCTTAAAATTTTACAGTTAAATCTTTTTACCCGCCTGCGCCAGAAGGGTTACTCCATTCCATTTATTTATTCATGGAAAACCAACAAACAACAGACATTGTCTGACAAATTAGTTAATACAATTGGAGGTGTCAATTATAGGTCTTCACAGATAAGCCCTTCACAGAAAAACTATGCCCAACGTATAGTCATAATGATAAATGGTTAACTTAATAAATAGTTCATCTCATATCGCATATATCTGTTGTCGACGCAGCAACTCCTCAGAAGCTCAGAAGCCCAATTGTCATAATTATTTTATGATTGCGGAACGAAAGTTGACTGAATCGAGATTGAATTGTTGATTGGCTGAAAATTATTTATTACATATCTTATTGTTGGCAAAACAATATAAATAAATAGTTAATTGATTCAGGTGTTATTTTGCGGGAGTCAAATTTACAGGCAATTTGATTTACACTACTTTGCGTGCTTCCGCCACCAATTAGTTCATGCAATCGACTGCCGGCCGGCACCCACCCACTACCGTTAGTAGTTGCATGCGACTGCCGTGGCTGCTTTGGTCGTCTCTGCTGTAGCTGCTGTGGTCGTCTCGGCGAATCTCCAACATCTGAAACCGAAGATACATGCGACCGCCACTGCCCCGACTGAAATATTTCTCGACAAATTACACACGGCCATCTAGTCCCAAACTAAGCAAAGCTTGTACTATGTGTAACTCATATAATACTTAAATACATTTTTTTTGTTAATACATAGAAAACGCCCAGACCAAGACAAACAGACATGTTCATGATGTTTGTCTTGTGCGGGGACCCGCGATCTCAGAGTCAAAGTGGCTCTTGCTAACCATTCGACCACCGAGCTCTTCTATATATTCTTGGTTTGTTTAATTTTCGGTCATTTTCGTTAATAATCCCACTTAAATTAGACTTTGAAGTTTCATATTGTGATATGAGAATACCACACTTGACATTTGTGAAGTCGAGACTGGATCGAAAGAGAATTTTGATTACATTGTAATTACGAGAAATGCCCCTCACATCTTACCGTTATCACAGGAACACAATGGTAGAATCAGATAGCCTACCATCTTCTGTAAAGTGGAGGTATCAGTGCGCTATATTACGACGAGTAAGATGTTGCTTCATCGTATTCCACTTTTTTTACCCACAGCTTCTACTTCTTTGTGTCCGATATAGAACATTAACATGTTTAACCTAAATTGCAACAATAAAAGACATACGGGTCCCTACTTGATATGGGATAAAAGATATAGGGCGAGATACTAAACACGTGCGCAAGTATTAGACTGTATAATGCCGGTGGTACACACACAGGCATCGGCGCGGACGCAACGTGAATCACAATGTGCACGCCTCTTGTTTGTTTATGTTATAAACAGAGGCTGGATTCTGTTATACAATTTTGTCGACTGCATAGAAATCCAATATATTATTCAGTCGAATCAATAATCATCGGTTTGTGTTGAATTTCCAGGAAATATCCGTTTTATTTCCTAACCTAACCTACCTTTTGTTAATACGCCCAAAATAGTCGATTTGGTAATCATCGCAAGGAGCTGATGTCTAAGGGGGAGGCTTATTTTCATCAACTAGCGACCCGCCCCGGCTTCGCACGGGTGCAATGCTGATACTAAATGTACTACAGAAGGTCTTTGCGCTTTGTCCTATCCAGTCCTTCCCCAGTTATAGGCACACGCCGCCGGCTCCGCGGCCGGTATCGCCACAGCTATGTCCCTGCATTTTAAATGTGTAATATCTTCTAAACTATTCATTTAAATTACATGCTGTGAAGGGCCATATTGATCTATATTAAATGTGCAATGTATTTAAGGTACTTAATTGGATAAGGATTAATTCTGTATTGCTTAAAATCGCTTCGTAAATAAGGCATTATTTCTTGTAAAAAGCAAAGGATAAAATAACGGTTATTGTGTGTTACCATTAAGAGATAGACATATACCATCGCGAACTTTTTTGTAGACCATTTTAAGGTGAACAATACTGTACTACATTATTTTGATCTATCTCGTTGGGTTCAGCCAGCGTTTGCAATGAAAGAGCAAAAAAATGTGTTTATTTACGACATCACATTAGAAACCTCTAAATTATCAGTGTTTTTCTACTATGTTATGCATATATTATTCATATAAACTTTCCAGTTGAATCACTCTATCTATTAAAAAAAACCGCATCATAATCCGTTGCGTAGTTTCAAAGATTTATGCATACAAAGGGACATAGGGACAGAGAAAGCGACTTTGTTTTATACTATGTAGTGAAGACGTCCTTCGGCTGAAATGATGATTCTCTACGGTCTTCTCTCTACGATTGGAGTATGTGTCCTTTCACCCCTCCCTATGGGGAGGAAGTGAACTAAAGTAATTTCACTGTATCTTACCTTATGCCTCGTTTGCTAATTAGGTGAATGAATCGTGGTGAACCTAACCCTAAAAATATATTTATTATGTCATGTCTTGGGTGCAGTTATTACAAATAAAGGTCAAAGGTGATGAATCAGATCGGTGAGCTCATGCTGACATCAATTTACTAAACAAAGATTTCACTTATTATCGTGTTTTTTCAACGCGTGGGTGATTAACGCGTTTAAGTCCTTGCTACAATTTAGTCCTTGCAGTTACATTGTTAACTTGCTGTGTAGCGAGTTACTAGCGTATCGGATGCGTCGATAGAGGGTCATAGGCGGTCAACGTTACACGCGACGCAGGCCCCTAGGCGGTGACAACTGGGCTGAAAGAGAACTGAATTGCGTGCGATGTTTGCGTGTACCTCACGAACCCCATAGGCGTCATCCGTCAAGATTTTCCGTTCAAGAGAATTGCGATGCAGTATTACATGCAGCCCCGTCAAATGACAATGAGTGCACCGAGTGAGTCACACGAGCTTACAAAGTTCCGAGCGCTATCAACACAACAACAGTCCCGTAGCTCCGTAGCTTCAACGCCGGCTCTACGAGAGTCAGTGTAGTCCGCGCCACGCCGCCGAGCGCACGCATCACAGTCGGTCTCAAACCAATTACTCGACAGACATCGATGTCTCGTGACGGTGCAACATATTTGATATTCTAATTGGACAGTCGAATAAGTCGTCAAGAGTACGCGATTGTATTGTAATGAGACAGGATCGGGCCGGCAGGCGAGGGCGGTACACCGGCACAGTAGACGTCTTCAGTTCGATGGATGAGAGGAACTATGGAATTTGTGTTTAGTGATAACCAACCGTATTTCCAGTGAAGTGACTTGAACAGTGATGACGGGATTATTCAAAAGTACTAAAAACCGACAAAATTAATTCTTACGCGGAGTTCGGGACGCGCGCGGCGCCGTCCCATGGGGCGCGCCGTCGCCAATTCATCAAGGGTTGGAAGAAGACCATGGGGGTCATCTCCAAGACTGTCGGCGTCGTTTTCAGTCTGTGAGTGCACCATAATTATTGCACGTTACAACCCACAGAAATCAACTTGAAATATCCCTAACCCTTAAATCCTAATTGATTCCTTTTGGGTGCCAAGTCGAACTTAATTAAATTTTAATGTTTAACAAATTCGGAACATTTACAGCAGTATCCTAATAGCAATACTTAAGTTATCCTTATTATTTTGTAAATAACATGACAAGTTTTCCCCCCATAGAACTGATAGTGACAAACAAAACAATGTTTACATATATCAGTTAGTCCATGTCACATTATTCAGTGCAGCATTGCCTCAATCTGGCCAATTTATCTACTGAACTTAACTGTACTAAACAAAGAATGGTAATAAAGCCCTATTACCGGTCGCTGCGTCCCTGCGATGCTTGCGCAAGCGCTCTTATTCGCACGTTCTTTGATACTCAGGACGTGCTTTCTGGTTCACAATCGTAACTAATGGTCCCTATTTCTCTATGTCTTCTGTGTTAACATAGTTTCCGGATTTCTCACTCGGTTATGCAAAAATTGCGACACACTCAGCCATTAATTTATTGTTGTCACTGCACTGCACCATCGCCATTATTGTTCATTGCATTCAAGTCTATTCTCACCGTTAAAACACTTTCATTTTATTTATGGTAATGGCCACCTTAATCTAACTAGAGCGTGATTTCGTACGTAACAGTGCGAGCGAAATAATCTCTCGACGATGAGTAAAAATTTATGTTAATGTGCTATTGTTGTAATTTTACAACTCAGTGACTCTTGTCACATTTTTGAACTCTCTACGTTGCCTCTGATGCTCCCAATTTCGTGTCTTTTGCGTTTAAAATGTAAACTGGGAAAGCATATTGAGTAGTTATTTGTGGTGTAAGTAGTTCATCAATATCTCTGATTCAAACCCAAACTTACCTTAGGGGTGTAAGTGGTTCGTCAACATCTTTGAACCAAAGCCAACTTCACCTGCACGCGGTGCACCCTGCTGACTGACAAACGAAGCTCTGGCGAAAAGAGAGGTAGGGTGCGTAATTGTAAGCTACCCGACTGGGGAATTTACCTCCACCTCACAGAATACCGCAGCCAAATAACAATTCCCTTGAGGATTGTTGTGTTCCTGCGAGTGAGTGAGGTCACCAGAAAGGAAGGAGATGCTGCGTTGGCAGCGGGGGTGGTGGCGCGCGAGCGATACTTTATGTTGCGAGCGTTCATATGGCTACGGTAACCGCTTCACATCAGGCGGGCTGTACCCTTGTCTGCCACCCGACGTAGTATAAAAAAAATCCTGCCTTTGGTGCACTCTGCTGACTGACGAGGGTCTAGCTAAAAGAGAGGTAGGACATAGCGTATTTTTTAAGCTGCCCGACTTAGGAAGTATCTCTACCTCACAGAATATCGCAGCCAATTAACAATTCCCCCAGTAAGAAATGAAGGAGTATAGGCTGGCAACGGATCGGCGACCTCTTGGTGTTGATGATTTCCATGGGCGGTAGTCATTGTTTTCCATCAGGTGACCCACATGCTCGTTTGCGCCTCTCTCATATAGAAAAAAAACACTTCAAAATTCTATTTTATTATCTGTACGAAATATGAAGTTACGATTAGTAAGCAATATTCTTCAGGTAAATCTCCATGAGAGCAATGTTCTTTGCGAGATTGAAGATGTTCAAGTTCGCGGCCTTATATTTTCTACGTGGGATTTATGGCTTCCTATTAGATTTTTGTTTTCAATTTATTACGGTACAATACCAGCAATAGAGTGATCGTAACGAGCGATTCGGCTCACGACTCGGATCGACACTCAAAAGTGCAGCGAGCAATTGGGCGGATATGCAATTATGACGTCACAATTATTGGCCAACACCCGCCCCGGTATACGGGCTCCTATCTAAAATTAATACCGTTGGTGAATGTGGCAACGCTCCAGTTATCTTGATTGACCCAATACTCGAGTTTGCTTACAATTAAAGCCTTCGGCACATTCGAGATCTCTTCATAACAAATGAACTGATGTATATTCATTCCACTATTGAGATACGGGTCTCTCCTCAAGCGAAGATGCTTAGAGCATAATCCACTACATTGCTCAACTGCGGTTTGGCGGGCCAGTGTTTCCAAGCCGCCTAAATCCAACTGACTTGGCTTAACGACTGTCATCTAATGACAACAGCAAGGACGGCTTAAAGTGCCCTCGAAAGCACGGAGGACCTCGAGATAAATAATCCCATCCATAGACAGGCTACGGTCGACGTTGCTTAACTTGCGTGATCGATTAGACTGACGCGCGCAACGACGCCATCGAGCTCCTCACTTTGACTTTGACATTGTAGTTCGAAACAAAAAAGCTAACAATGTATAAAAAAATCGGCAACCATCTGTTATTTAAACCCTGAGATTTAACCAGACTACGAGTATATAAACCAGCAACAACTCAACACGTATCTTGTTCTAAAATGCAAAGAAGATTTATATTTTTCTCGACAGCTTTTAAATTTTGCAGTTCCAAAGGATGGGGGGGGGGGGGGAAGTTTACATTGAAGAGGTATCGCGCAAAATGAGTCGAACTTCAGAAGGACGTTTCATGTTTCAAACCATAGCCCATAGCCCCACCCATTTTTGAACTTCTGAAATATTCAATGTATTGGGGTGTAAGTGGTTCATCAATATCTGCGTGCGGTGCACCCTGCTGACTGACAAACGAAGCTCTGACGAAAAGAGAGGTATGAAGCATAATTGTAAGCTACCCGACTGGGGAAATGACCTCCACCTCACAGAATACCGCAGCCAAATAACCATTCCCTTGAGGGTTGTGTTCCTGCGAGTGAGTGAGGTCACCAGAAAAAAAGGAGATGTTGCGTTGGCAACGGGGGTGGTGACGCGCGAGCTATATCTTATGTTGCGAGCGTTAATATGGCTACGGTAAGCGCTTCACATCAGGCGGGCCGTATGATTGTCTGTCACCCGACGTAGTATAAAAATAGTATTTGTTTTAAAAAGTTTTATCAAAGATCCTACTCCTCGTCGTCGAGGATTGTAAGGTCTCCGTGAAGGATGTCGTTGCGGCCCAAAATATCCTGTTAGGTGGCGCGACAAAAGCGGCTCCCTTTGTCCACAGACGGGCGGCAGTTTAAAAAGCGTACAGTAACATTTTATTCACTCGCCCATGTTGTCTGTTTGTTAAAAGTTTCTATTTTTTTTTTACAATAATGCCATCTTCTGAACTTGTTGTATTTTTACTAAGACGAACGTATAGATATTCAGGTAAAAGTTTCATTTTAGGCGAGTTTGCTTGTTTTCCACGTGAGTGGTATAAGAAGATATGTTATCTATAATAATTATAATGTTATGAAAAAAGTTTTAAAATGTTATGTGAGCTTACTTATTATTTGGCTACTACATAGATATTTCAGTTAATAGTGTTATTAATTTTAGTAAAATATTTAAATACGTAGCTTATACGTTAGAGCATAATATTGAACATATTGAGGAGATTAATTTAAATCATTATATATTTATAAAAAAATAAATTATTTTATACCTACAACATAAGTTATTTTTTAAAATATAAGTACAGTGAAAAAGTAAAGTTTTTTTTTAGGTTTTTTTTCTTCAACAACTGCAGTCTATCTATGAGTTTAAAACAATAAAAGCCAATGCAAATATTTATAGAATTTTTGTATGTCTATCTGTTCGTATTTTTTTACGCGTATTGCGCTAAAACTACTTTGCACGAAAATAGATTCAGTTTTGTATTACATGAGTTCTAATATAAAACCTGTGGCCCTACCGCCTAAGCTGAAGCCGGTTTGCACGCTCGCAACACCAGTGGTATCACCGAAGTGATGCCGACCCTGTAAAAAATCTTTCACGCCTTTCTTGAACAACCCTACTAAACTTTTCTACTAGTATAAATAAATAATAAATAAATAAATATTGTCAGACAAATTACACAGCGCCATCTAGCCCCAAAGTAAGCGAAGCTTGTGTTATGGGTAGTAGACAACCGATAAACATACGTAAATACATTTTTTTTTGTAAATACATACTTATGATACATAGAAAATACCCAGACTAAGACAAACAGACATGTTCATGCACACAAATGTTTGTCCTATGTGGGAATCGAACCCACGATCGTTGGAGTCGAAGCCGCGTCATTGGCCGCTACGCCACCGAGCTCGTCGAGTATAATATTATATTATAATTGTCTGTGCTTTTGCGTTTATATTATTATATTGAATTAGTAGGAATGAGTAAGGAACTTGTTATCAACAAGTATTTTCGTATTTTAACCAACTCCAAAAAAGGAGGAAGTTCTCAATTCGGTTGTATGTATTTTGTTTTTAATGTTTGTTACTTCATTACTCTGTCATTTATAAACCGATTTGAAAAAAATATATATATTTGAAAGAGTATACTTCCAGAATATTTTTTCATATAATCAATATAATATAAATATAATAGACGAGCTCGGTGGCGTAGCGGTCAATGACGCGGCTTCGACACCAGCGCTCGTAGGTTCGATTCCCACACAGGACAAACATTTGTGTGCATGAACATGTCTGTTTGTCTTGGTCTGGGTGTTTTCTGTGTATAATAAGTATGTATTTACAAAAAAAAAAATGTATTTAAGTATGTTTATCAGTTGTCTAGTACCCATAACTCAAGCCTCGCTTACTTTGGGGCTGTGTAATTTGTCTGACAATATTTATTTATAATAAATTCAGTTTTTATAGTGTTTTTAACTTTTTACTGCGATTGAAGAGTAATTATTAGAGTTTTTTTTTTTTTGTAAAAATCATTCAATTGTATAGTTGTCAACAGATAAGCTTCGGTATCGACCCGTAATCATCCCACTGTTGGGATACGGGTCTGCCCTCAATCGATGGCTTTTAATAGAGCATGTGGAGTATGCACGTTGCTCAACTAAGGGTTGGCGGAGGCCGGTGTTTTCAAGCCACCCAAAGGTCACTGACTTGGCTTAACGACTGTCATCTAGTGACAACAGCCGGGACCGACAGATTAATGTTCCATCTGCAGCACGGAGGAGCTTGAGGTAAACAAAATCTATTCGTATACAGGCTGTGGTCAGCGTGGTACTGTGGCCATCGAGCTCCTCGTATCAAATCGAAATAAAGCTTAATTAACTTTCATTTTGTTCTATAGTACATTTTTAACCTTATCTTAAGGAAACGACTTAGGGTTATCTTAATGTACCTACACCAGTTTGTTTCAAAATGCTATGAAACAAAAGCTTGTTGAAGTCAACAACATGATACAAATGTTGAATCACAAATATTCCTACATATTTGTAGCGTTACTTTTTTTATACCACTAAAGTGGCAAACAAGTATACGGCCCGCCTGATGGAAAGCAGTTATCGTAACTAATGAACTATTGAAGAACCCCATGTTGTAGTCTCCTGGGAAAACCTCGGCAGGCAGGTCGACTTACTTGGGAATTTGAATCTGGAGCAGTATTAGTAAATTGCACATATTTTCACTTTAGTGGAATAAAAAAAAAGATTATTTATGGACTAATTATTTATTCTCCGCCAACCCACAGTTGAGTAACATGGTGTAGTACGCTCTAAACCCCATCGATTGAGTGGAAACCCGAATCCTAGCAATGGGATGTATATGAGTTGATGCGGAATTATTTATTCACCGTATCCATAATACTTTTTAATTAAATCATGTCTAAAGCGTTAGAGAGGAAATTTCTTTTTCTCCCTAAATAAAATAGTTAATGCGTGATTTACACCTAGCTATTGGTTTTAAATTATCAACAATAGTTGAGGACTTGGTCTTTTACAACTGTCATAAATCTCTCGCTTTTTACGCTTAGCCGCGTCCAGGGTTCGTGCTCCCATATCGTTAGACGCAGTCCAATCAAATCCTCGTAAAGGGTAATGGTTTCGGTCGTAACTTGTAATCTCCTCGTTCGATATGGGAACGGCCATTGTCGGAGATCCAGCAGATACGGTATCGACACCCACACCTGTGTTTGTCTATTGAAATAAGCAAATTTGAGCTTTAACACTAACTGATAGAGATTTGTACAACTGCATTGTTTTTGTTCGTTTTTTTTCGAACCTGTTAGTATCGGTCATCGCGTTTTGGGTAAACACCATGATATGGATTGCAGCGTGTGTGGATAATTGGCGTGTGGTGCGCTCATCGTATCTGTAACGGCCGAGTTTATTGTTTCGAATGATGCCCACTGACAAGTCAGTGACGATGCTTGCTTGTGAGACATCACAAAGTATTATTTTTTATATATTTGGAGGGGGGGGGGGGGGACGAGCGTATGGATCACCACCACCCATGGTGACCACCAACAGCAACGGGTCGACCCGTTGCCAGCTTTTTAAAGGAAATATAAATTCTAGTCTTGAAGGCTCATGTGGTCATTGTTCGGAAATACCGCTGAGGGAAGTTGATTCCACAATTTCACCTTTCGTGGTATAAAATGTCTTAGGAAACGTACTGTGATAGATCGTCAATTATCAAGATGATATCCCTCCGTATACGTGGTTACATTAGCAAAATCTGTGGAATTTTAATTTAAGTGTGTTTTGGGATCGGTATATGTAATTGTACTTTCCGAGTGATAAAGTATATGAGTAGTTTAGGTAATTCCCCTGTCTACAAGTACCGTCTTTACTAATGACTCATTAGACAAAACCAAACAGAGGATCAGGAATTCATGATTCTCTGTTTAGTTTCAGATTGCGCTGGTTGTGCTTACGCCTGGGCGCTATCTAAGTATAAAATATTATAACTAGAAAAAATAACGTCTTTTAGGAACACCGATATTAGTATTAACTATGACTAGTTTTCGCCCGCATCTTTATACTCGCTTATTCCGGTATCTCGTGAGAATTCTAAGTCCCTTGTTAGCCTACATTATAATGGTTACCTGTAAGCCAAATTACAGGCCGACGGTGCAGTAGTTCTACGTCGACATAACAGTCAGTCAAAACACCTTTTCGTTTTATTTACTTAGGTGTCGTCTATTCTTGTTAATCATCATGGATATTATATGGTACAAATATAAACAGGGGATTTCCGAAGAAATGTTTTTTGTAGATTTTTTGCATTTCATTAACAACTGTGTATCTTGTTTCCAGCTAAACTTATGTTGTTTCAGAATTAAACAATAAATGATTTCTCTATTACGGAATACATATTTCTATACCTAAATACTTAGAATCGAAATACATAGTTCCGTATTTGAAGTTAAATAATACGATATACCGTAAATTTAATTATTACCACAGTATAAGTAATAGTACTAACGTTTATTACTGTCAATTTTAAGAGAGATAGTATTTATTATCAGTACAAAAATTAATGTAAATTTAACTAATTAATATGTATTTTAAATTAATTAAATTATACGATTAGACAGTGACATAATTTTAATTGTCTGAGTCTAATCTTATCCGACATTTTGTATTTAGGTATGCAGCCTCGTTACAGTAAGCCAAATACCAAGAATATTTTTGATACTCGTAATGCTGTTTGAAAAAAAAGTCTACAACCCAACGCATAGTAGATTTTTTTCAATCACTTCAAGTGAGTTCTTTCGAATCCTTGTACAATAAAGGAGTAACTAAATCCTTTCAAAAGTTAAGTTAATCTGTAAACTAAAATTTGTCTACCGGTGGAATATTTCTGGCCCACTTGGGTATATTATAATATTAAAATAATACCCAAAGTCGGCTTATCTAAAAGCCTAAAATTGCCGCAAGCAAATGCGAAGTTATTTATGGATATAATATCCGTATACAATATAATATTGCTCAAAATATTACTAATATTATAGAGAAACAAGATTCCGTTAGAATGACGTATTCATTCTTTATGTTAAGGGCCCAGATTGCCTAGGCGCGACATCGTTTTTGAGCGACCGCAGCGCTACTGTTTACTGAAACAACCGACGGGGCGGGTGAATGACCCAAAGACAGCGCGATTTTCAAAATGTTTTGCGACAAACGTTCCACGTTGAGTTATATTGTTATTGAAGTTGAATATTTACAGCATAACAAAAATGGAAATACTAATTGGAAATAAACGACGAGTGTAAAATATTCTAAGACTAGTTTTTCGTTATAAAATGATCCTAATTACTAGAATAATAAGAGTAGTTGAGACACAATTTTTATGTTTTTCTATTTTTATTAAACAATCAAGAGCAGGTCCGGACTGACCTTTTTGTATTCTACTTACCAAAAATTCCAACTATGTATTTCTTTGTAATTTTACTACCAAAGTTTATTCTTATTTCGTAAAATATTAATTCAACAAAATAATTGCAAATTCAGTAGGAAGTACGGTCGAAATAACATCGAGCTTTCCTCGCTAGTGTATATCTGTACGCAAGGAAATGTGCCTATTGCGTAAACTCAAATAGGGTGGTGGCACCAATTATCGGCCATGTCAACTTTTTTTCAACTTTTTTTGCACTTTTGCTACGCTAGTATAGGAAAGTATAAAAATGATTCATATAATTAAAAGTAAGTAAACAATAACAAATATGAGTCGCCATCTAAAAAGCGTGCTAGGGTTGTACAAAAATAAATGAAACACAAGTTTATAAATTATTAATATACTAATTAAAAGTAAGTAAACAATAACAAAATATGAGTTCAAAATTCTACGATTACTGATCAAATTCTGATTTCTGCTAATTTGATGATAAAATCAATTGCTATTGCAAAACCTATCAGAATTAAAATGTTACCAGCTGCCCGATTCACGTAATAAAAACCGTAGCGTAGGGGCTTAAAAATGTCACATCGTTTTTTGCAAATTAAGCCCTTTTAGCCGACTTAAAAAAAGAAGAAGCTTCTCAATTCGCTGTATTTTTAAAACGATTTTGATGATTCTTTACACCAGGTAACTCTTCAAAATCATATAGGAATTGTATAGTAATTGAGCTATTGAAAGATTTATGACAATCCAAGACTAGATAAGTAAGTGCGTTTAAAACAGAAAACCAAAAGGCGATTTCTAAGTTTCTAAGTTAAAACGACTTTTGGACTGGCGTGTTTACGTGAATCGACCGGCTGGATAGTTAAGTTACCTCAGTCTCTTTCAAAATCATTAGGCGTTCTTCTCTTTCAAAACACGTAAAGCTCTTTCTTTCCTCTCTTTCATAGCCTCTATGATACTGGGCGCGTCACGAATGGGCATGCTTCGTGACTGCCGAGGATCAACTAATTCTGGAAGTAGGCAATCGTAATAAAACCTAACTAATTTCATCTCCATTTTCTCCTTCCAAAATTTGTCGTCCTTTTCTATAATATAAACTTTCATAGGTACAGTAGCACCAAACCAGATGCCAAGCATGCAAACGTTTCTTTTAGTAATATGTACCTGTCCCTGAATTTGGAAATACCAGTTATGATTTTTATTTATGACATAACCCTTGGAAGCCTTGTCCTTAACCCAAAAGGTATGTTTGGCCATTGCTTCATCAAGAGTCATGCCAGCTAAAGAATGTGGGCACTTAATTTCAATTAAACCGTTTGCATAAATGCCATC
The DNA here is from genome assembly GCA_937001555.2 of Hypsopygia costalis. Taxonomy (NCBI): domain Eukaryota; kingdom Metazoa; phylum Arthropoda; class Insecta; order Lepidoptera; family Pyralidae; genus Hypsopygia; species Hypsopygia costalis. The sequence goes on from OW443330.2 coordinate 27,589,390, forward strand.
TGGTGTAGTACCAAGAAATTCATATTGATCGTCGACGAACAAACCGCAACATTGTATACTAATATTCTCTTGAATTTCTAACTGTCTAATTGCGGTTTCTTCGTTTTCGATACCGTACCGTACAGCAGGCAAACTGGAGATATTACTACCATAAACGATTTTACCAACAAGAGCAGCACAACTTGTGCTCTCTCGTTTTTTACAAACTTCCCCGAATGATGATGAGGTTAGTAATTTTCTCCTTGTACTCATCCACTCAGCACTACTTCTTTGCAAATGGGTCGACCTTTCAAGCTCCTCTCTTTCAGCACAAGACAACTTTAAATCGGCTAGAAAAGATGACTTGGCTTTCTCATATAATTCTGGACTCAGATCAGGTTTTTCGCAGTTTGGTCCATAGTGAGCGTCTTTCGATACAGCGTTGTGGCTTTTTTTCAATCTTAATTTAGGTTTAGCAATTAAACGGTTTCTACGATTACAATTTTCCACTTTCGCGATCAAAGGATTCGGACTACATTTAAATATGACTTCATGAGTTTTACTATGAATCGATCCCGTATTAAAAGACACAACAGCAGCTGCGCATCGGCCCGCATAAGAACCACGGGAAGAATAATTTACACGCTTACCCCCAACTAATTTGGCAATTACTCCGTTAAAACTTTCAACTATATTACTTGTGCAATTATGAATTAAACTTCTAGAATGATATGACAGTCTTTTACTTAAAATTTCTACCGCGTCCATTAATCCGCATCCAACAATTGCTGGAAGTAATCCAACAGGTTCTATTCGACGAGTATCAGGTCTACAGAAATACTCCTTGCAATGTTGGTGATTGCCAAATACGTGTTGTGGACCATTTAGGATATCTTCACTAAGATTTTTTATTTTTTCTTCGAGTGACTGATTTTGATCCGCCCAATATTTAATCGCGCATTTTACACCCGTTCTTAAACGCAAATACCTTTCTTTTAGGAATTTCCGCAATTCGCAAGGATACTTAGTGTCTTTCGACAGTTTCTCCAAGCTATTGCAGTAGTTTCGTAAAAGATGATTTTTGCATTCAATTTTCTCTACTATTAAATTATCGTACGGACGCGAATCTAATATTTTTTTATAAGTACTGGAATCGCCGTCTGCTACAAATTTATTATAAATTACACCGTGATCAACAATGGAACGTTTAAACCCCTCAACTATTATGGTCGATTCCATCCCGGTAGATGATCCTGAATAATTCTTGAAACAATGGTGTTCCGGGGGCTGACTGTTGTTCTTTGCGGCTCGTGCACAGACTACGCAGTATTTATTTTTAACTCCAAAAAACAATACTTTATTAGTTTTAATGCCAATTATCGCAGCTGCGCCGGATAAGGCGGAAAAATTCTTACCATAAGATCTCTTGCTCCAACAACCGTCAACAGCAACAGATATTAATGGTGTACCATTTTTATCAACACTACCTATAGACACTGAGTACTCTGCTTCTTCCTTGACAGCTTCTGCCATGGAATGTGCTGCTGTCTTTTCCCACCAATCGCAAACCGTATTATTAATTTCATTGTATAATGAAGGTGACATGATTGGTAGGGCTACTGCGGCAGTTAATGTTTTTAACTGAGAGTAGCTCCCACCAGATGATATGATACCAGATACAATTTGATGATTCACTTCCATGCTATCTTCTTTCTTTTCAACCAAACACACAGTAAATTTCATACTACACATACTACATTTCATGATGAGTTTTGAGTCCAGACCAACTTTTACTTCACCTATTATACTGAGGTAACTTAACTTACAATCCATTGGACCGTGGTCCCCTATGGCCTGAAGAGCTTTAAAAAAAAAAGAAATATCTACTACTCTACGCCCAACTTCCACTTCATCCACCTTTCCCTCTTGACTGTTTTCAATAATTAGTTCCTGTAAAGAAAGATAATGGCTTTATTTTTTTTTTATAAAAAATAATTAAAAAAGAATGGGCCAAATTTCTTCAAATATAGCTAAGAACTCCCTTAGAATACATCTTTGAAACACATAACACTAGATCAAAATCTTGAACGTTTTATATAAATAAACGTAATAAAAACTGGTTGTTTGTAAAGTCGGTTTAGGACAATAATTTTATGGGATAACGTCAGGATCTAGTGAACAAAAAAAACCGGTTGTTTCATTTTTAACCTTATTAATATTCCTGTTAATATATAAAATAGCTAAACATGTTGTTTAGCGTTTTCATGCATTTTCCTAATGTCGGCCGGGTGGCCGATATTGGGATTTATCAATAAATAAAGATCCCTAACCTCGACCCTGCGATTATTTCATAACAAAGACAAGTAAATGTAAAAACGTGTGTTTTTCTTCAATAAAAAACAATATAAAATACCATAGTTCCATTGAAATACTAACTAACTCAATGCGTTCGCAACCGGGATTTGACTCGCCACTGCCACTAAACGACACAAGTCGGTACCGGCACGTGCTCTATTGCCAACTGAACGTTCAAATATTGAAGCACCCGCACCAAAATATGGATTATTCGTATATAGAGTCGCTTTTTGAATAAAAACTATTATAATTTTAGGGTTATTTTAATAGTTAGGGTAAGTGCTCCAGTGAATGAACACCCACCAGTGAATGAACAAAACACACATTTTTCAATATAATAAAAAATCTAAGCTTTTCTACTCAAGCCAGTATTTTTTTTCTCAATCGAAACATTATATTACGTCAACTGGACACACAGGTGTTTGCCTGTGACCTGTAGTTTCAAAATCGCGACCGCCTAAAATGAAAGTATTCTGTCGTATTTTTGATGGTATGGAGCAGAATTTAGGGCATTGCTGAGACTTCGTGTTTTGATATTCACTTTGTAGTCACTATAAGTGTGATAGTGTTAACAAAATTTGGTAGTAGGATGTAAAAAGGACTGTTTTATCTTATAAAAAGCAGATTGCATAAATTTTAATTATCATAAATAAATTATAGGGGTGTTCGATAATTGGATCACGAAATTGAAGAAAATCTAGTCAATGAACAGACGGTTTATTCATAGGAATTGACTTATTTTATAGTTTTAAGCATTTGGCATCTTAGCCTTAATGCAGTTGGCTAATTTTTTGTACACAGCTTTTATAAACGGTTGTCAATTTTTGGACCAATATTCGAACGAGGTGTTCTTTTATTATTACCAGTTTATCCTCCATACCTATGCCTAGCCTGATATCTTCAGTAACTTTTAGAAGTGCAGTAATAGTACTGTGCCCAGGACGAAAACCAGACGAAGTGAACTGATTAAATAAAATAAATAAAGATCTCCACATAGAAGTGCCTTTCAGCTAAAACGACCATGGAAAGACAGCAAAATGCAAGCTTAAAAAAATTTAATAAATAATGATGACATATAGAACCAATCTTCTATTATAGAAATATAATAGTTTAGAAGAGAAAGGAGAATCTAACATAGAAGTGATGAATAATAATATTAAATATTTTATAATAATAATCCAGTATTAATATTATGTTAGATAGTTCTCTTTAGGTTATAAAATATCAAGTAACACGAAATTATAATAGTAATCATATCGTCTATTATATCTACGAAGCGGTTACCGTAACCATATTAACGGTCGCAACATTAAATATCGCTCGCGCCATGCCATCAACGCAGCAACTCCATCCTCTCTGGTGACCTCACTCACTCGCAGGAACACAACAACCCTCAAGGAAATTGTTATTTGACTGCGGTATTCTGTGAGGTGGTGGTACTTCGTCAGTCGGGCTCTTAAAAAATACGCTATGTCCTACCTCTCTTTTCGTCAGAGCCTCGTCTGTCAGTCAGCAGGGTGTACCCCGTGTAGGTAAGATTGACTTTGGTTCAAAGATGTTGATGAACCACTTACACCCCCTTACATGTCCGACTAATAATTGAATAATGTCAGCCCTAGAGAACGTCACTCAAACATAGGCACGTGAGTGGCCGGGGTTTGATAAAATGCAGATTATCTCAATAACTATCAGCATTTATGCTAAAATATGTATACTGTATCAATCATGAATAAATTGTGAACATAATATAATAAAATATTTTTTGGTTAGGATCTCATAAGTAGCTGGCTGTAATTTTCAAAGTTTGGAATGCCCTTAAGGGTTCATTCAATTGAGCACTTACCCTATATTCCATTTTCTCGCAAAGGCCGATATTAGGAGGAGGCCGATACTAGGAGACTTCACCCTACTGAGATTTTGTCTTCGTCCATCACTAACTAGGTAGTTTGTTTATTTATGTAATAAGTCTATTGGAGTGTAAGTGGTTCATCAACATCTTTGAACCAAAGCCAACTTCACCTGCACGTGGTGCACCCTGCTGACTGACAAACGAAGCTCTGGCGAAAAGAGAGGTAGGGAGCGTAATTGTAAGCTACCCGACTGGGGAATGTACGTCCACCTCACAGAATACCGCCGCCAAATAACAATTCCCTTGAGGGTTGTTGTGTTCCTGCGAGTGAGTGAGGTCACCAGGAAAGAAGGAGATGCTGCGTTGGCAGCGGGGGTGGCGGCGCGCGAGCGATATTTTATGTTGCGAGCGTTAATATGGCTACGGTAACTGCTTCACATCAGGCGGGCCGTATGCTTGTCTGCCACCCAACGTAGTATAAAAAAAAAAAAAGTCTACAAGAATTACGTATAACAACTTACGTCTATACAGCGCGTAGCAGTGTTGCTCGTAGTCTCGGCCTGAAGGTTTTCTTTATTTTCAATACTGGAAATATTATTCATCATTATTATCCACTTTTTATTTATTTTGCAATTTTTGTACAACACTAAGCCAGACCCTAGGCGCGTCGCGTCTCTTTGGCGGTAAGTATGTCGACAAAGCCGCGCGCCCGTGCTATTTCTGCTAAGAAACATACCTACTTCCTCAATCTGATATTTAGACAATAATGATGAACATGAAAACTAATAAAAATTGTTCCTATAGAAATTGACTTTATTACTTACAATACAAACCAATATTTACATGCTATTGTATATGTCTGAATCAAGCGATCTAAATCATATGACATAGGTATTGTATTAGCTTTGTAATGTACCCTGTTCAAATGCAAATAAATTATATTATTATTACTACTTAGACAGGATAAGCACACAAATAAAACTAGGATTTTTACATGACACTTTCACAGAAATCTCGTAATTTTTTTCTAGGTAGGTATTTAGGACAAGACGTAGTAAAGTAGGCAGATAAATAAATAAGTAGGAAGGAACTTACATTTTATTCCGAGATCTTTTGGCTTTCATATTTTTATAATGCGTACTAAATTTTCTTTTCCCTGGCATGGCACTCAGCAAATTCAAATTCAATCAGTCCTGCGAAAAAAACCCTCGATTACCGACTAGATACGTTTATGATATTGGCTTTATCATGTTGAAATCATGTTTCAAGCCTGAATTGATACATACTTTACAAGGTTCATAAAATTACCTACTCAACAAAGTATCTAATTCATTCTTTGTATTTTTTACGATTTATATACATTCATTATATCGGTAAATTAGTTATACTTACAGTTTTTCACAAAAAACACAAATTCACAACACGTAATTTTGCTGGAGCATCTGACATGCGTGGTGTCACCTTGACATATAAAAACGCACTGGCGCGATTAGTGGCGACGCTGAGTACTAATTCGTAATATCGGAATGTGCGTTATTTTTCATACATTTTTCTATGGAGAATTTTCGTAAAACATATCTAGATTTTAGGGCTTTAAAAGAGGAAGTCTTTGTTTGTAAAGGTACAAAAAAAAAGTATATGTTATATTTATTGGTTTCTTCAGTATTCAAAAAGTGTTTCTTTTTATCAATTTGTGTTGATTTATTGGGTTAAATCTGAAAAATACGATTGACCTTTATTATAAAACAACTATTAGGTTTTAAGAGTTTAATATAAGCATACCATAATTTTTGGTCTTTGATTGTAATATATACAAATTATCATTGATATCAATCATATCTAAATAGGTTAAATATGAAAAATCGTAACACTCTTTTCACAGTTTTCACGATCTGGCCCCTTAATAACTTGATATACTTTGTTACTACAGATTAAGGTTAGTAAGGACGTGAACACAGTATAACTACTGACTGAAAAGTAAATCTATACTAATATTATAAATTGAGAAGATTTGGTATTTTGCATTTATGTTTGTAACGGATAAACTCAGACTACTAAACTGGTTTTAAAAATTATTTCGTCTATACAAATTCGCCAAACAGCATGTGCATGTGTAAAATATACAGTCTATGTTACTCATTGTTGAGTATATTTTATTGCATCCGTGCGAACCCGGGGAGAGTAATAAACAAAAATAATTTCGAAGAAGTGAAGTTCAGTGTCACCGAGTAGTAAAAACCTATATTGAGTATTATGGTACGTCAATGATGGAGTAACACAACGTTTTGGACAGTATACTTGAAATACATTGCATAAAATATCTCTAATACTCGTAATGCAAGTCGTGTCGAATTGTATAATTATTACAATTTTTTAATTCAGTTCAATAGGTATACCTATTAAAGTGTAATTTGGCTAAAACGGTGACCTCAAACTTAATTTTTGTATAACTTTCATGAAAAATTATCGTTTTAATTGGGGTTAAAAAGTAATTTTATTATGATGTTAATTGTGGATAATTTCATAGTAATAATAGATATAAATAAAAAAGTCGGTCATAAAAATAATTTGATCCCAATTCCAATCGAGTTATCACGTAAACTTACTTTACTGTATTTTAATCTTTCTTGGACGGTTGAATAAATGCGCATTAGGCATTATCAAAGAACTAAATTTTCTTCCATAACAATATACTCAGAAAGTATATGATAAATGTACGGTATCATAATGTCTTTAGATAAGTTATTATCTCACAGCAATGTAAGTAAACTACATACAAATATAAAGCCAATACTCACTCGCAAAATGACATCGGACACGCACTGAAATATGTATTACATGATCTTACCAAGAATCAAAATTTATATATTTATTAAAATAATATTATACCCCACCCTCCTCAACTTAAGAAAAAACTTATGTAAAAACTATTTTCAACCTTATTTATCTTTGTAAGAGATGGGCAAAAAGTAAGGCATTTTATATAAATTTCCAATTTATGGGATTAATTATTATCATTGAGAATTTATCTATAATATCCGACATTTGCCCATCTTTAATCTCTGTAGCTATTTGTGTTACAAAGCTTGATTTTGTCAATTGAAGAATACAATAGAAATTGTCTATATAATTTGGAGTATATAGATTGTCAAATATAAGTTGACAATTTTATAGGCTTTTACAATGTTCACATATGTGAACAAATCTATACTAATATATATTATAAAACTGAAGAAATTGTTTCTTTGGTCGAACACCGCTATTCTTAAGACCTACTGGTTCGAATTGAGTTTGAAAAAATATTTTAGTGATAGATCATCTATATAGTATCTATCCACTGTTGGACATAGGCTCTCCCTAATGTATTCCATCATATACGATTCTCCGCTTCCGGCCGTTCCCTTGACGTCATCGGCGCATCTAGATGGGGAAAGGAGAGATTAAGATTATATACAAAGTGGAAAAATTAGGAGTGGGCGAATTATAGCTACGTTTTATTATTAAAAACGCAATTGGAAAAAAATGTTAAAATAAAGCCAAAGTCAACCTTAGCTGCACGTCTTGTGGTAGGTACACCAGAGGTGTAGGATCTCTAGACTATAAAGAAGATTGATTAGAATCCAATGCCCGTTGTCGATATTAGTGTCCCATGGACATTGGATCTCATTTATCAGTTAGTAGGTAAACTTATAGAAAGAATAAATAGAAGATAAAATAAGTTTCCTTGTCCAGTCTTTATCGCTAGACAAAATTTGTAAACATTGTAATCTCAAAAGCGATTAACGGGCAATAAATTAACAAAGATAAAGTTATTATATTTTTGCCATTTGTTTCTGAGGGTAACTAATATAACTATATATAGCATACAGTAGAAGCTCGCTAATCCGGCACTTCAATATATCGACACGTCCAATAATCACCTCCTCCGCCCCTCTTCAATTTAACTTAAATATTATTTATTATAAACCTATGTTATTAAGTTAATTTTGAGATATTACTGTTATAAAAACTTGTAGAACAGGAACCCAAATACATCGTATTTTCTTTATGAAATGCTTTATTTTATTTATTATCACTTCTCCTATACAGTCCAGTAATCCGAACATTCCAATAATCCGTCACCCTCTGGTTTTTAATAGTGCCGGATTAGTGTGATTCCACTGTATTTATATTTTACTAATTTTTTTCATCCCTGCGCTCGCGCAGGCTAGTGTTTTTCGCACAGAGGCTTTAGCTACAATTCAACTCTGCCATTGTTATTTTGTCTAGAAGACCGTGTTTTTTTAATAGTCTTAGTTTAATTTTGTTTTTAATTCGGCATCAGCCCTTAATCCCATTCGCTAGTCGGCAGGTTGCACCACGTGCAGGTTCGCCTCTAAAGATCATGGTGAGCTTAAATTAAGTATATCTATTTTCTAGACCTTGTTTTCTTTTTACCTGCTTTGGAACCGCATTCGTGAATTACTGCTATTCCCGAAACAGGGGCGGACTAAGGCCTAGGCAACCTAGGCACGTGCCTAGATTGCCTAGGCCCGAAAATAAGGTTTTTTATTTTTAACCGACTTCAAAAAAGGAGGAGGTTATCAATTCGACTGAATTTTTTTTTGTATGTATGTTATTCGATACTTCGCGAATTGTGAACCGATTTTCAAAATTCTTTTTTTATTTGAAAGGGGCACGTGCCTAGGCAACCTAGGAACGCGCCTAGATTGTAGTAGGCCAGGAAATGCAATATTGCCTAGGGCTCGCTTTACCTTTAGTTCGCCACTGTCCCGAAAGTTGACTGGTAGAGAATGCTTTTAGCGTTAAGTCCGCCATTTGTACCCTTATGAAATTTTGCGTTAAGTCCGCCATTTGTACCCTTATGAAATTTTGCGTCAAGTCCGCCATTTGTACCCTTATGAAATTTTGTGTTCAATAAAGTTTAAATAGATAAATAAATTTTACTTATGTGTAAGAAACTTAATATGTTTATGGGTGTGAGTAACTTAATATGGTGCTGTCGATATAAAATGTGCTGCGTTAGCAACGAGAGTTCAATTTTAGGAGCGCCTAAGCTATTCATCTAGCTTGTATAAGCGGGTATCGAGTCTATAAAAGCTTGCTACAGAATAAAAAATTAAGTAAATTTTATCGTGGATTAATCAATTAATAAACAGATACCTCTAAATCAGGTTTAATAATCGTTTATTTCTCACAAAGAATTACATTATTCGCTTACAAATACAAATTTCAAGATATGCAATATCTGCTATCTGCCCCCTTACCACCATCTCTTATTGCGATTCAATAACTGAATAGAATGCTTATTCATACCAATGAATAAACGACTCTATTTCAAATGGAATAGAGTCATTATTGAATCAAAAAAAAAAATTCAAAAATTCAAAATATCTTTATTCCTTGGACTTTATAAAGCACTTAGAAACGTCATACAAATTAAATATAAGAATATGTATAAATCATCACTACTCTAAATCCGCAGAGCTTAGATTCACTTTCATCACACTATCTTGAATGTGAAAGTGAATTTAAGTGCCAGTTCCGGCGACGGGGCTTCTTGAGAAGAACTGGCAAGAAACTCAAGGCCGACTCTTTTAATTGCCAATATCGTTACATTAAATACAAATACAATCATTAACATAACATAACAAGAGCAATTCATTTCCAAATACTTTTATCATTTATGTAATCCGAGATACAATAGTAAGCCTTTTGACATAGTCTAGTTTTGATATATTTCTTAAATTTACCCATGGATAATTTAAACGCGTCGTTTGGAAGTTTATTGTAGAAGCGTATACATTGACCTGGGAACGAGTTAGAGATTTTATGGAGCCTAGTAATATGCATAGCGAGTTTGTTTTTATTTCTTAAATTTAATTGATGGAGATCACTGTTTTTCCTAAATTTGGTTTGATTTTTATGAACGTAAATAAGATTTTCATAAATATATTGAGAATGTAATGTCATAATATTTATCTCTTTAAATTTATTTCTCAGTGTCTCCCTGGGACTCATCATATAAATAGCACGGATAGCTCGCTTCTGGAGCACAAAAATTGAGTCTACATCCGCGGCACTACCCCAAAGCAATAAACCATATGACATAATGCTGTGAAAATAGCTAAAATAAACTAAACGCGCAGTGTCAACATCAGTTAGTTGACGTATTTTCCTTACGGCGTAAGCTGCTGAGCTGAGTCTAGCTGATAACGTTTCTATATGTGGGCCCCATTGTAATTTAGAGTCTAATGTTATACCAAGGAAAACAACCTTATTGACCAATTCCAATCTCTCATTGTCCATCACCACACTGGTTTTCACTTGTTTAACATTTTTTGTAAAAAATCTAACATATTTGGTTTTATTACCATTTAAAAGCAGGTTATTAGCACTAAACCAGTTTACTATTTTTGAAAGAGCATTGTTTACATCGTCAATTTCTGATTGTTGTCTATTTACCTTAAAAACTAAAGAAGTGTCATCTGCAAACAATACTATTTCATGATTATTCTTTACAAGATAAGGTAGATCATTAATATACACGAGAAACAGGAAAGGGCCCAAAATAGAGCCTTGTGGCACCCCCATCGCTACAGCTGATCCATGTGATCGTTTTCCATTAACATCTACTTTCTGAACCCTATCACCCAGATAAGAAGTAAGAAGATCAAGAGCGATGCCTCTTATACCATAGTGGTGTAATTTTCTGACTAGAATTTCATGCTGCACACAATCAAAAGCCTTAGATAAGTCACAAAACACCCCATAGGCGTCCCGTGACTCCTCCCAAGCCTCATATATACATTCTAGTAGTTTTACCCCAGCATCACATGTTGACCGTCCACGAGTGAAACCGAATTGTTTAGTGTGCAGCAGATTATTTTCGTTAAAGTATTTAAGTAACTGTGCGAGAATTAGTTTTTCAAAAATTTTACTAAATGTAGGTAGTATTGATATTGGTCTGAAGTTTGTGGGGTCTAATGTACTACCTGATTTAAACAAAGGAATAATTTTGCTCAATTTCATCAAGTCAGGAAACACACCACAATCAATACATCTATTAAATATCACAATTAAAGCGGGAGCAACAATGTCTAATAAAGATTTTATAATATGTACAGAAATGCCCCATAGATCAGCCGTTTTCTTAATATTAAGTGATTTAAATGCGACTTTAAGATCAGATCCATTAACATGACGGAAATGAAAATCGTTATAAAATTCAGGCACATTATCTTTAATTAATGACTCTGCAACGGAGGTGGAAGAGCCCAAAGCACTAGTTAAAGTAACAGGGAAAGCAGAAAAAAATCTTTCAAAAGCATTGGCAACTTCTAAATCTGACTTGGTAACATGACCATTGATACTTAATTTAAACTCTGAATCCTTTGTCCTGCCCTTCCCAGTCTCTTCATTGATAACCGTCCAAGTGGCTTTAATTTTATTACTACTATTTCTAATTTTTGATTTAATAAACATAGATTTTGCTACTTGACAAACGCGTTTAAAAATTTTTGAGTATGATTTTACATGTTCTTTAAATTTCTCACTATTATTGAATTGTCTTTCATAGTATAACATGTACAAAGTTTGCCTACTCTTATAAATACCTACGGTTGCCCAGTCACCAAAGACGAGGCTATTAGTAAAAGTAATTTCCTTGGAAGTAAATATTGAATTAAATTCGTGAAGAAATGCATTAAAAAATGAATTATACAACAAGTTAGGTTCCAAGTCATTATCTAAAAAAGGTAAGTTACTAGTTAGGTTTACTCTCATTCGTTCTAAGCGACTAATTGTTACTGGCACAAAAGTATTTTTTGTCTTGACTACATTTTTATTATTTATTTGAATACTTATCATTTGCCCAGAATGATCAGAATCCAATTTATTAATAATACTTTTTTGGGTTGGACTAATATCTGTATATATATTATCTAAGCAGGTAGCCGTGGTGGCACTTATTCTAGTAGGCTCCATAAATAAGTTAATTAAATTATGGGATTTAAAAAGACTTAAAATTTTACATGATGCAGTTGTATTAGTAAGTATATTAATATTAAAATCTCCACAGACCAAAATAGTTTTACCTGAGTTGCTAACTTTGCATAGGGCTTCATCCATGATTTCTAAAAATAAATTAAGATCCGCGGAGGGAGGTTTATATACGCATATAACAATGAACTGCTCTAATTGTACACAAGATAGTTCTATGGAACATTCTACAGAGAGGGACACAATATCTTTCCGTTCTTTAAATTTAAGTTTTTTATTGAGCAAAATTAGCGACCCCCCATGTATTGTGTTGACCCTGCAGAATGACAATAAGAGATGGTAGTAAGGGGGCTGCTGACACAAACGAGCGCACAATAATTGCTATAGTCAATGTAACGGTTATAATAATTTCTTTTGTATTATTATTGTGCTAATGAACTAAAATACCGCCGAAATATTTAATCCTTACTAATATTATAAATGCGAAAGTAACTCTGTCTGTCTGTCTGTCTGTCTGTCCTGCTTTCACGGCAAAACTACTGAACCGATTTAAATGAAATTTGGTACACAGATAGTTTAGAGCCTGAGGAAGGACATAGGCTACTTTTTAATGCAAAAAAAGGGTTGTAAGGGGTTAAAAGGGGGGGGGGGGGGGTGAAAGGTTGTATGGAAGTATCGTTATTTTTAGAGCTAGAAGCTTGAAACTTATTTTTTAGGCTATTGATTCGATATAAATAAATATGACATTCAAAGTTTGTAAAAGTTTTACCCACACGGGGGTAAAATAACAATAGGGAATAGGGGATGAAAGTTTGTATGGAAATATGTAAGGTTTATGTGATGTTTTATAAGTTTGCGACAAGTCATTACTGGGAAAACAAAAAACGTAGCTTATAAACATGTACTTATATTTAAGTATACAATTATTACAACTTATATTAATATCATAGACCTTATGTTATAAAATACTTTAATTAGCCGAAATATTTAAAAATGCTGCCCAAAGACACTATTCCACGCGGACAAAGTCGCGGGCCCAGCTAGTTTTTAATAAATAAATTATCTACTACTTCAGTATTTTAATTAATTTTTTTAATAGTAGGATATATAATCCTAGTTTTTTTAGCTAGTTGCAGGCAGCTTATAGGGCACGATATCCTGAATACCGTAACGTACGTATTAGACAACATGTTTGCCGTCTTATTGGTCCGTGTGACGGGACCCTTATTGTTTCATTGTTAAGGTACCTTCGATTCCAAAAATCAAAACGCAGTTAAGGAATACCTGTATGTAAGTACAAAAGAGTTTAGTTGGACGGTCACCTGGATTGTTAACATTGGGTAGGGTTGCCAAACAGTAGAAAAGGAAGTACACTTTTTGAAGTGAAAACTTCTTTAGCGGCGTTGTGCACTTTTTGGGATGGGTAAAACTCGCGTCAGGACACGTGGCCTGATCGAAAATTCGTAAGACAAAGTTGCGAGACTACAAAATTCAACTTTAAGCAAAAACGATTGCAAAGAGATTGCTTGGAATATTTTAGTTAATCGAAATAGTTTCGCCATTCAACGCTAGATGTTTAGGTGCTACAAAGTTTTGCGTGGTTGTTCTATTCCCTAACAGATGGCACTACGTATTTCATCATTGTATTATAATTCTTATGTCTTCAGTAAGACACAAAATGTTTTCACTTCTACCGGCACTCCCGGATTGCAACCCGTTGTTGATTTTATTTTTTATTTATAAAGATGCCGTTTAGTGTGATGATGTAAATAATAAATAAATAAATATTGTCAGACAAATTACACAGCGCCATCTAGCCCCAAAGTAAGCGAAGCTTGTGTTATGGGTACTAGACAACTGATAAACATACGTAAATACATTTTTTTTTGTATATACATACTTATGATACATAGAAAACACCCAGACTAAGACAAACAGACATGTTCATGCACACAAATGTTTGTCCTATGTGGGAATCGAACCCACGAGCGTTGGTGTCGAAGCCGCGTCATTGACCGCTACGCCACCGAGCTCGCCGCCACATGTAGGGTAGGAAGAAGGAATATTGGAAGTATAGAGTATAGACACACACAATTGGACAGCGTTTGTCCTCTTGGATAAAGTAATAACTCTATTAGGGTTGTCTAATCTAAAAAAATAGTAATTTATTCTACTACCATTCCATAAATACAATAACAAGTACATAGTCCTAATTTTTATCATTACATTTACATTATTCAATTTTTACAATATTTTTTTATGTGCAGTGATGATATCTACATGCGCTTAAGTAAGATGTAAAATTTTTGATGCCGTCTGTACCATCCAACCCGCTAGGCTGGCAAGTGGCAACCCTAAAGGCGACCCTGGAGACACAAACTGGTGCGTCTGGGACACAAGGACGACTGGCTCGCACAATGTCTCTAATTACAATAGAAAATTACTCGCAGCGTACACTTCATTATTATTACTATGAAGATGGGTAACCTTGTTGGTGATTTGACTTAGATAACATACCTGAGGTGATTCGTGCATAATTGGTTACGTCTCTTCGTACCTTGTATTGTAAATCGCCTCTTCATACCTTGTAATGTAATAAAAAATGTTCTATTTTAAATCGCCTCGTTTTATGTCACTCAGAAGATAAATAACTAAATATTCCTGGAAAAATTATACACAGCCATCCAGTGCCAAACTAAACAAAGCTTATACTATGGATACTTGATAACTGATATATTCTACTTAAATATTTTTTTTTGTAAATACATACATATAAATCATATAATACATAGAATGACCTGACCAAGAGGAACAAACATGTTCATGCAAACAAATGTTTGTCTTGTGCGGGGATCGAAGACATTCGACCGCCGAGCTCGTCATGCTATAGATGCTAATCTGTTTAGCTTTTTAGCGCTCCAACCCAGATCAAATTTTTAATATGAAAATATTCAAAATGCACCATCGTTATAGAATTCAAGTTTCAAATTGTGTGTGAATTTTTATTGAGGTAGAAATACAAAGTTCGTTGTAATAATAGGAGCCTAATCACCCCTTGCTGAACTTTACGAAAAATATGTCGTGCATGTCGTGACATCAATTCTATTGATGCTTTTATTGATAGCTTTCCACTATTCATACAGCTCCATTATAAAATCAATGGAAAATATACCCTAGTTGGAGTTTGTTGTACGATACAGCCGAGGTTGATCTATTTCGATAAAGGTCGTACATACATATCTACAATCACTACCCACTAACTCTATTCATAATGGAATCAATCGTTTTGACGTTTGGTGTCCACTTCTTATTATGATACTTCTGCATAAGACCATTTCTGATTTTGACCACTTCTAAATTGGAAAATTTGATATCTCAACTTAACCACTCGACACAAACGCCGTGTTTCTACAGTTACTAAGTACATACATAAACAGATGACGTTTGTGCGTAGCGCGATTGCATTAGTTTCTGATAATTGCATTTTTGATACCAACAAAATAAGAACAATATTTGGTAGATGCAAAGTCAACGAACGTTCTTCATAAGTGATAGCAATATGCTGCACTGCAATACACATAACAGTTTTTTTAGATTCCTAGCGCAAAAGGACTGTATCATTTTTAACCCTAGTAGGTAGACAGACACTTGATATTTTCAGAGAATAGGAAGCCATAATGTTCCTATTTCAATTGGGGTCAGCTCTGCTTATGTTTCTGCCGCACCATTGTTCTCCATTCTAAGCCAATTCAGGACTTGAGGACATGTGTCCATGTCCTTCCTAATTGTGCTGATCCAAGTTATAAGTGCAAGTGCAATAGCCGCTTTATAAACAAAATATTCCTCATGCGATGTTTTTTTTTCGGCACTTTTTGCTCGATATAGTCTAATATCGTACGGTGGTACGAAACTTTCGTATGTGAACCCAACTCAAAAAGTTGACAACCCTAGTCACTACGGACGTAGACTAAGATCCGTCCGTCGATTTAGAAATTGAGCGGATATATTCGTATCTCATCACCACGCTATACAAATTAAACAATAGAGATAAACAACAAGCGTTGTGGTGTAAAGTGGAATGGCGATTGCTTCGAGTCAGAGGAGTGTCCTGCCAATCGGTCATTGTGTTCATTTCCTGTCGGTGATAACACCACTGGTCGTAATTTATATTGTCAATACAACCACCTTTGTGGTCAGGTGGCTAAACAGGGCGCCGACACTAGGAATTGCAGGTTCATTAACCTATTTTGTCACTGCGTTGATACGGGCTTCTTTTCAATTAAAGGTGGTTCAAAGCGTACTCTACCACGCCTATCAGGTACGGGACAGCGGAGTATAGTATTTTCAAACCGGCCAAACACCACAGACTTGACTTAATGAGCGACGGTGATCTAAAGCCAATAGCTAGAAGCCGACAACTTAACGTGCCCTCTAGAGCGCGGAGAAGCTTATGATAAATAAACGCATCCATAACTTGCGGCATTTAGACTAACGCACGCAACAATGCCATATAGGTCTTAAGTTGATAGGGCCTGCGAATATTTCCATTCCAAGTCAGGCATCGAATAAAAGCTAAAATAACGGCTGAGTCGATTTGCAAAGTACTTTTAAATTCTATGGGTAATGTTGGAATGTAAATCTTTGAGCCAAAGCCATCGTCACCTGCATTGCATTCTGCTGATTAAAAAACTAGGCTCTGGCAAAAGGAAGGTAGGGTACAAGCTGCCCGACGAGGAACCTCCACTTTACAGAAGACATGAACTTGTGACAAATCCCTACAAACCTGGAGAGTGGTTATGTTCCTGTGAGTGATTGAGATTACTAGTAACAAATGAGTGCCGGCATCAAAGATTTTTTATAAAAAAAATCCTGTCACAAAAACTACGACAGTCATGTTGAATGTTAACATACCGTATCTTGATGTTAAACCAACCCTTTGGCAATTAATCTGGTTGGACAATATTTATTTTATACTTTTGTCGTAACGTACAAATTTTATTTTGGGCTGTAGTCTTTTGAAATCGTAACTTTTTGAGTAAATACATCTTCATGTAGTAATATTGTTTCATATTACTTAATTTAATAAACACATTAGATTTCGCTACCGCACGTAACGATGTTTTGAAACAAGCAGGCTACATAATGTAACTTTTTAGCCCGCCGTTACTAAATGCGGACTTAATTAAGTGGCGTGCAGGCAATGAAAGGGGTCAGAGTTGGGCCCCATGCCCCCCATTGTTCGCCATGGCATGGCATTGTGCCCGCTTCCTGTCTGCACCCACTGCATAAACGGCCATTAATTGAGGAGATATTAAAGGCAAGTACTTGTTGTTAGTTTGATATCACTTAATTTACATCATATAAATAAATTTGACAGGACATTTTTACAAGGATCATGGCAAATTTATGTAACGAGGTAAATATGACTGTCATGTTTACCTATTAAGACATGAACAATATATGTACTTTTTATAGATATAATGTGGTAACTACTCATCACCAGCCACAACACCAAAGCAACATTCACACGTTGCCAACCCCATAAAAACCCCTTTTTTGTAGAACGGTAGAATGGTACTCGTAGACGTATTCTTTAGAGAAACCCTTTTAATTCTTTTTAGTGAAAACTCTGACCGGAGAGTTAATTTTTCAAACATTATTTAGGACACCAATCACTATGCTGACTGTAGTTACGAAACTTCCGCATGACAGGTTCCAAACGATCACTTTAAAACATAGACTTACTAGTACACTAACTTTAAAATAACATTGTTGAAAGAAATAGCTAATTGAACTAGTAGAATTTTTACACAAAGCAATGGCGTTTCAACATAAACGAGGCACAAAAATATATGAAATTATATCTATCCACAGCAGTAAAAGATGTCGGTACCTATTTTCAACAAATAAACATAACATAGCGAATGCAAGCGTGGCCTTAAGGATATTTGTTAATAGAGAATTGTAGAACCGTTGCATGGTTGGGAAAATATGTTGCGTACCATATACTCGTACATGTCTGTTTGTTGGTATCTATGGCAGTGGCGGAAGTTCTTCGTAATAATTGGTGTGACGTGGCGGCCGGGGCCGTTCGCACAAACATACTAACTTGGTGCATTTTTACACAAATGTTAATTTTCAGGACCTTGGATGTGAACAAATCTTTCAATAACGATCGTGTTTTGTTCAGAGATGAAATCGATGCCATTGTATAATACTTCGTACAGTGATAAATAATACGTGATCTGCAACTATGTTACAATGGATACAATCGAATCCGCCAACCCACAGTTGAGCAGTGTGGTGGAGTACGCTCTAAACTTTCTTGGATTGATGGGAGATCCGTATCCCAGTCAATGGGATGACCATGGGGATGATGCAGCAGACAATCGAATATATATTTTATCGAGTAAACCAGTGGTATGACTACGGGTTGATGCAGCTAACAAATCTGTCAGACAGTCTGCTGCATCATGGTGCATGAAAACGTCATAATTTAAATAGGCCCTAATGTCTGCTACCAGAGGGACAATTCTCGTAATTAAAATATAGTCAAAATTCAGTTTCGATCCAGTCTCGATCTCACAAATGTCACATTTGGTATTCTCGAACACAATATGTAACTTCAAAATTAAATTTGAGCTTGATTATATCGAAATATGAGTATAAATTAAACAAACTAAGAATGTTACTTTGCCAACAACAAGAATTGATAATAATTAATTAATAAAATCAAGTATATAATTTTAGTCAATTCACAATACAATCTCGATTCGGTCAACATTCAATCTGCGTTCGTAGAAAAATTACGAGAATTGCCTTCAGTTCAAAATCCCGATCGGAATATAGCGTCAAAACGACGTTATATATTTTTCTCTCTCTATAATTCTATTTACATATCATTATCAACATCGTTACCCTATATTTACCCACTACTGGATATGTAGCCTTTCTCCAATGCTTTTCACGATACACTATTTTCCACCTTTCGCATCCAACTATCTCATCAGCCCACTGGCATATTACATTTGTCGTTGCCTCGTTGGCGATCACACTAGTTCTCTTTATCCTCCATCATCCTCCTGTCATCGCCATCATATGAATCTTACGTGTTATATGTAGATTAGCATTTCATGAAAACGGTATCCCGACAAGAATACTGTACAATTACCTTTGTCATGACCATCCTTCCTTCAATCTGGACTACAGAAGGCAATTCTCGTAATTTTTCTACGATGATCGCAGAACGAAAGTAAACCGAATCGAGGTTGAATTTAGAACTGACAAAAAATTATTTACTTGATTTCAATTATTAATTATGTTATTACTGGCAGTATGCCATAACTAATAAGTTTGTTTAATTTTTGGTTATAATTCGATATAATCACACGTTGGTATAAACTTTGAAGTTTCATATTATGTTACGAGAATACTAAATGTGACATTTGTGAGATCGAGACTGGATCGAAACTGAATTTTGACTATACTTTAAATATGAGAATTGCCCCTCAGTACAGAAGCAAGTCACTTTTAACAAAAACATACACTGAGTATCTTTAATGTTGTTAGCAAATTAACAACCAATTTAGTATTAGTTAGAAACACGTGTACCAGTTCCTTTTCTGTCAGTATCTAAACAACATTATTTGCAGAGCGCTATAGATCTCCAGCGGAGCTGTTATGTTGTTCACCTTCATGCATGAACATCTTAATTTAACGCGAATTTAATTTCATAACCGAGCCCTATTATTATAACACATTATCTCAGAGATTTTTCAATTTATAAAATTCTCAGAAACTCAATTTGTAGTTTAAAAAAAGGATCGACATCATAATTTAAAAAGGTTTGGAAGAATACATTTTTACCTTTTCTAACTTTTACTTTGTGGAAAGTGTATGAGAATGAATCAAGGTACTAGTTAATAAATAGTCTACCTATTTAAAACGGACAAGATTCTGAATGACAACAGAAATCCTGGACATTCAGTGTCTGAAACTAATATAAAACCATAAATGTTTTTATGACTATGTATTTTATTCAATAATATATTATACTATGCGCTTTAAAATATTTTTTGTATGTTACAATAACTCTTAAACTGGTGCATCGATTTTGATGGAAATTTGGGAGTCGCGTATAAAAGCATTGACACAATTTTTCAATGCATTGGGCCAAAATCGGTTGGCCAATTGGGTTGGAAATTGTTTTGAAAAAACAAGTCAACAAATACAGTAAAAATAAATAAATTAATTAAAAATAAATAAATACATAAAGTTAACAAATATCGGTTCGCGGCGCATAACTAGTATTAGAGTCTAGTTACCTAGTTCTGGATTCTATAATGAAATAAATTACATTTTCCATAATGATTGCAGATCATGCGAGGCTGCGTCATAGGAAACAAGCTATTAACGAATAGTAAAATAGAAGGAAGCGAACTATTACTATATTGTAGTTAATATTTTGCGTGTGGCTGACGTCAACCTCGTAATGTCATCATGAGGAAACAAAGTAAAATGCAATTTTAATTTTAATAGTAACTGAGCATTTAACGACCTGCAGAAACATGTAACGATGGCCTTAGATAAAAATTAAAGGACAAATAATAATTAGTGAGAGGAATAAAAAAAAAAAAACAAAGCTTTACTAAATAAATAAACATTACCTACTATAATGTAGACCGAAGATTTAAGTTATTTCTTAATAAAATGCTGATGATAGAAATCATGTAAATTATACAGATAGAATAAATTACAGGGAGTAGTGATCCCATCGTCGTGGTGCACAACTTGTACGTATACCTAACACAATTTCCCGTTATCATCATTATTATTTTAAGCTCCTAGTTAAGAAACAAACAAATCAGTAGTTAGTAAAGTCATAAACAATATTTCCATTTCATTGTCAATGCGAGCATTCATCACAGGAAGTAATTTGTTACAATACAAGACACGTAGTGCTTCTATTGCCAATGAGGTCGCGTCAATGCCGGCTCTTTCGTAATTTACCTTTGCCTTCTAGAAATAAATCATTTGAGACTTTTTGAAACTTAAACCTACTCGCACTACGGTCCACTGCGGTGGAACAATTGGATCCGTTCGGCCTACGTGTCAATATTAGAAATATTCTCGGAAGTAACTTGATACTTTTTCAAGTCCTCCAAATACGGTCCACCGTAATTTATTTCATCGAATTTTAAGTGATCGTATGCGGTTGCATTATTTGATTATTTTGTTTTACTTTTTTAGATACGGTAGTGTAGTAGTAGTATTCTACCAGGAGTATCTCTTAAAAACCTTCTGGGGTCATTGCCTACAGTTCTCTCTCAGTAAATTCAGTATCTGGTACCACAGTGTAATTTTACACACTTTGCCTGGTTTCAAAGAGATGATCCAAAACTTGTTGCATTGTTTTGTAATTACATATAACATAGAACCTGCGGCTGGAGGCGCTTCTAACGACATTACCTGCTTTCTATCACCTGCAGCCTCGCGTCGCGCGCTGACCGCACCACGCGCCCGCGCACGGCCGCCGCGCCTGCGGCTATCCCTCCTCATTACACGTGATTAGGGAGCACACGGTTGGCTATCGTGTCAGCATTTGTTTCGGTTTGATATTTTAAAAATCGTTTCAAATAAAAATTGTTTTCTAACGGCACTCTAAAGCGGAGATTAAGAAGTGATTTGTTTTAATGTTTAGTTTCAGTCTTGGGAACATTCCTCCTGTGGACGCCGTCGTCGTATATTTCAAACGCTCCAGACACATCGACCGAACCATTTTTAGTCGATGAGTTATGGTTAAGGGCCGAGCTCAACCACGGTGAAAGTATATCCGTTTTACGAGAAACCAGTTCAGTTGCTCGAACCCATTTGTCATTTAATTACCCCTCGTAAGTTCACTGTCTGTCTAATAGCTCCTATTCCGAGCGAGGAATACAAACAAATCGATAATCGTCATTATCGCAGTCACTGTTAATTGAATAACCAGCGGTATCTGGTCTAAAAGATCTTTAGCTGCGTCATCCTCGATTCACACTGACATTGGATCAAGACGTCTCCCGTATCATCGGGTGTTATCTGTGGAAGCATCAAAGATGTCCGTGTAGAGCGAAGGGCCGCGGGCTAGGCACACCTCGCACACCTGTGCACGGAGCTGGCGAGGACGCGGGGAGGCTCGGAACTTCGGAGGTCCGTGACCGCGGCGAGGCGGCGAGGCGGCCGCGGGCGCGGACGCAGCCGGCGTGTGCGCGTGCGCTCGCGCCGCCCCGCGGGGGAATGCCTCCGATACTCATTAAGTTTCGGGGATTGGTGGCCTTTCAATGATATATGTGTGGGATGTGTCGGATGCTTATGTAATGACTATGAGGATGGTGCTCTCACCACAGATTTTGAGCTTTACTTCAAAATACTAACCGTTTTATGAAAGAGTCGTTGGGTTTTTGAATTTCTCGCAGCATTCATGACACGTTTATGTGTATCACAAATTTATGGAGTTCATAATAAGAACACAGCATTGTAACTAAAATATGTCGGTACAATTATTGAGTTAACATTCATTTTTGATTTTTTTTTACAAGTAGGTATATTAGAAAAATTTTAAACGAAAATTAAGAACCAGTGAAATAGTTAGGAATTAATGTAAATGCTGATTCTGATTCTGTTCACGTGTACGCATGAGTTTCTTCTCATGTTGATCGATCATTCTGTTACCTTTATTTTTCTCCATCATCATAATGTCGGAGAAAGGAAAGAATTGTGGAATGGTCTTCATGAAATGTGGAAAGCACACTGCATTAGAAAGAACTTGTATATTTCCAGTAAAATGATTACGCCTAAAATGGCCAGGAGGTGCAATCAGCGACGCCATCCAAAAGATACAAGGTCGGACCACATTAGACAGAGATAAAATGCGGGCTCTAGGCTAGTAATACCCGTAATCGATTTAGGCGAGCGAGCCGAGATTTAGAGCCGCCCCGCCCTGCACTCGTGATCGAGATTCGGTAATTAGTATAATAATTTCATTTGGGCCCGGCGGATTATACGTGAGGGTACGCGCCGTGCGCACGCACCGCCCCGGCCGGCCGCCGACGGACAAATTTCGATTTCCGATCGGACTGTGTGTGCCTGGAAGACCAACTAGCGTTTACGTGTATAATTTTATCCATTGTTATCCGAGTTTGATCGGTGCGTTACGTAGCAACGGCCAAAGACATAACAGAACGCGAGATTTTTCGGCGCAATGCTTTGTATAAACAATGGGTTCGCAGAATTATGTCGGTGCGATCACGTTCGAACCACCCAAATCAATCGAAGCCCTTATAGAGAAAACCTTCGAGACTTCGAGTACTGCACAGCCGATCTATTGCGGCAGTTATTATATAAGACGTGTGCCAGATATCAATGACACTCATTACCGCTAGTGGAGCTGTAGATATAATTGATTTCTTGCGATTTGAATGACAATGACTTAGAAATTGAGGAAACGTTCGGTCGATTAGCGCGGAGGCTGCATGCGCGCCGGCACCGCGCCGCAAGGCCGTCTCCCGACAGATGGGAATGACCTAAAATTGCACCGCAACTACAAGTAATTTTATCTTTGTCGAAGAATCGGGAAAATAGGCTCGGGAAAAAGATCACCAATACAGCTACTTCGCTTTGTACTTCACGTACCTACGACGTAGTGAGAATATAATTACGTATTATACTTTTTCGTCACCAAAACGACCATTAGCATGGACTACGGTCACATTAGGGAATTGATGAGAGTTGTCGTCAATTAGACGGCGTCTCGCCGACGTTCTGTGTAGAGAAGAGATCACAACACGATTATTATAATTACAATGGCCCCCGCTCTACTAAACATCGAACGAGATCACAGACTTTCACACGTTGCGCTATTTTAATTATGACAGCCGAAAAGTAACATCTGGGTGTGAATTTCACGAATTATCATATTTTTCGCACAACTTTCTACACTTAATAATGTTATCATTAACACTAGTTTTCAATCTGTAAAAATCTTAATTATTTGAACTGGTAACAACGCTTCTCATTTCGGGGCATTATCACGGCCAGACATACTTGGGTATGTTTTATTATTATCTGATAATTAGCCAAAATATGCAGTTGCAATGTTGTTTGAAGTATAGGTTACCGCGGCGTGTCCAATGGTGTCTGTTTCGCCCACAGAAATAAAAAAACAGGTAGAAATCGTATGACGACCTATTAGTAAGAAAACCTTTGTCGCCAAACTCACACATGTAAAGCAAAATGTTAACGTGTTACTACATGCATGTTTGTGCTATGATTGGTCTAAAAATACTGTAAAAAATGACATATATACAAAAATATGTTAGTTTAAATTCAACCTTATGCAGTTATGACACGGTTCATAAACAATTAAATCCCGAATAAGCATCTAGTGAGCAATAGCTGTACTTCTTATTCTGTCAGATTCTAAACAGTATAGCTAATCGACGCAAGGTGGCGCTACTAATATTGATTTTAATATTATGACTTCTGTCCTTGACTAAAGGCTGATATTTGAATGACCGTACTGCACGAATGTCGATATCACTACTTTTCGAAGTGATGTAATAATGAGGAACACCAAGTATCACCGAGTACTGCTACCGGATTAATGAATATCTACCTATTATAATTTTTGGTACCATAAAATTGAATATTTTTACAATCTTTTCTTCAACTTACAATGTATGTATGTCAGTATGTAACAATGTTTGTTCGGGTGGAATGCATTCGGGTGGTGCAACTTAATTTTGAGACAGATTTTCAACCGATTGAGCTGAAATTGTGTAGTACACGTTTGTTTGGATGACAATGCATGATAAACGTAAAAGCTGCCGTAGAAGCTTGTCCCAAAAAATATTTTTTTGAAAAAACTTATTAATTATGATGATATATGATGATGATAGGTGAAATCATACTTCACACTAATAATTATAAATGCGACAGTTTGTGAGGATGTTTAGAACTTTGTGACTCGATCAGACTAGATGAAATTTTGCACAAATATAGATAGTCTGGATTAATATATAGGATACTTTATATGTGACAACGAACTGCTACGCGAGCGAAGCCTCGCGCTACAGGTGGTTTCTTGTGCCTGCCTATATTTATTTATAATTTATAACATTTCTTACAATTTATTATATCGACGGTCCCTACGTATAAAGCGACATGTCAAAAATGGCAATTTTTTTATTGCATAAATTGCTATAGAATTGTCCGTAAAAAAAATATTTTCTTTTTTTTTTATTGATTGTATATATAATTAAAAAGTAAGAAGTTAACTCATTTGTCCAATAATAATGTTCTTTAATTACTATATCGTAGTATAAACAGACATGTGTGAAATGACATGTCGCTTTATACGTAGGGACCGTCGATATTATGTTCATAATTATGATATAATATTTTTTCATAATTCAAAAATTATACTGTTTCAATATCGTGATGGGAGTAAATAATCAAGTAAATAAATACTGACGATACATGAGTCACATCACTAATCGATTAACGCTAGAATGTTCTAAACAAGAGACGTGGAGTGCGTTAGAAATTTGACCTTAAAATTAAACGCATAAAGGTTACTTTAGTTTGTTCGCGTTTGTGCATTTTATTGAATATGCTTAAATTCTATTAAATAATGAAAATAATGAGAAATATTACTTACCGATGGTATGAAATGCCACCATTAGACACATTATTTTTGCTACTATTATTCTTACACGATAATATGGCACAAGAAGGCATTTTTATATTTTTTTTCTATGATTGTTTCCGCGGCTGTGACAAATGACGACTGAGATATGCGACGATCGAGATATGCCAAATTGGAGTATATTGACCTACGCGGGTAACGCCCACTTGTTATTTCTAGTCCTTTTTTATTTCTGTGGTTTCGCCAGTCAATGTCATAGAAGCCATTATATTTCCACTGTTGTACATACATTTAAATGTACCTGATGTAACTTGCCTGTTTACTTTGAATCTTTATTTTACTTGTAGTGTGGCGTGATGTGGCTGAGTAGAGGCATATTATACATTGTAACAAAGTCACTACATCTATGTCACGAATTAGTTGATACTTCATCAACGAATACTATTTCAAAGAATGACTCGACTTCATCTCTACCCTCTCTAAAAGTGCAAACGAGGTGACTCACATGTCACCTGATGTTCTTCTTCTTCTTCTTCAATAGGTCACTGATCCGTTGCCAGCCTTTTTAGGGAAATATAGGTTTTTTTTTTTAACATTGCCAGTCGTATTTGTTCAGGAACACCGTTTGTGGGAAGTTGAATTGAACTTGAAATACCTACCATATTACTTACGTCTTAAGATACTTAAAATATATTCAATTAGACTTTAAAGTAAAGTGTCACACATATACAGTTTTACTTAACTGTAGTAATGTTCCCAAGCACTAAATCCCTATTGATTTTTTGTAAGAGTTTCTTTAATTTTTCACTGTGTTCCGTAATTTTGATGTATTTTTATTGTATTTTTCGCGCAGCCTGTTCGAGCAGGAGATCATGAGCTACGTGCCGGCGGGCGGCTGCGGGTCGGCGGCGAGCCTGGCGGCGTCCCCGGCGGCGTCGCCCGCGGCCGCGCGGACCACGCGCGCGCCCGCGCCGCAGCGGCGGGACTTCGAGGCCAAGCTGCGCGCCTTCTACCGCAAGCTCGAGAGCAAGGGCTACGGCCAGGGACCCGGCAAATTAAAGTAAGTGAAACTCCATCGTCAATGACCAAATTATGCCTGTTTATTATTTGGAAAACTAGGTAGCTAACTTTTTTACTGTGCGGTTCCTGAGAAGATTTCTCCCGCGTACTATCAAGCTATGGAATGAACTGCCTGTCGAGGTTTTCTCAGGCGACAACAGCATGGGGTTCTTCGAAAAGGGCGTGAAGAGGTTGGAAACCAGCAAACGATGCTTGCTTAAACATGCGGGCCGTGTCTTCGTCGACCAACGATTGAATTTAAAAGAAAATAAAGGGTCCAACTGTGAAATTCATCTATCTATTAGTAGCACAGACTAAATAATAGTATAAGCCCATTCTCATTCTACTTAGGTCTACTTAGACTTTAGACTTAGGTCTACTTCGCGGCTATAGAGCTGCATCTCCTGTTTTCAATCCGCTTGAAAGCCTTGGCTTAAGGGCATCCCGGCCACCAGGATCCCCTAGCCCGATCCCCAGAGGATCATTTTGAACTCATGTGTTCGTCAGAATCTCTTCAAATAAATAAAACTTAGTATCCAAAGTTTGGTTGGCCGTGTGGTTTCCGGCAGACTAGAATAGAATCACTCCGTTTCTTCCCGTGGATGTCGTACAAGGCGACTAAGGGAAACATATTATCAAATATCGATCAGGCCTCCCCAACCCGTTTGGCCAGCGTGGGGAGTGTAGGCCAAATCGTCCTTCCGCCTAGGACGGACGAGAGAGGGTCGTGCTCCTGTAGTGCTACGCCACCGAGCTCGTCAGTCAGGTATATGTTCTGAAATACCACTTCGGAAAAAAAACGGACTCTTAAGAAATTCTATCAGGAGGCTTTACGTCGTACGCAAACGCTACCATTGAGCTGGAACACTGATTAGTTAATAATAAATGCTGTTTATCGACCTTCAATAAGACAATGAAGTATTTTAAACTCAATATATAGCTAAATCACATCGCGTATTAATCACTGCACACGTCGTTACACGCGACGCGTCATCTTCGTCTTTATTTACCCTTCGCTCTTGACATTTTCCAGACTACACATCCGTCGGGAGCACCTGCTAGAAGATGCGTTCAGACGCATCATGTCTTGCGGCAAGAAGGAGTTGCAGAAAGGCAAGCTGTGCGTGCTGTGGGACGGCGAAGAAGGCCTAGACTACGGTGGACCCAGCCGCGAGTTCTTCTTCCTCCTCTCCCGGGAGTTGTTCAACCCTTACTACGGTCTCTTCGAATACTCCGCCAACGACACGTATACCGTCCACGTGTCGCCGATGTCGGCCTTCGTCGACAATCATCACGAATGGTGAGTTATCTAACAGTTAAAAATAACATTTTCTTTTTTGTGAAAATTTAAGCGAGTAATGGTCATACTCGTTACATGCCATTATGCTACAGGGTTAGTTTTTCTTAAAAACGGAATCGTCGTCAACTCTTATTTATTCCACTATTGGGATACAGGCTTCCCCCTCATCTGAAGCGGTTTAGAACATACTCCACCACGCTGCTCAACTGCGGGTTGGCGGAGGCCAGTGTTTTCATCAAGCTTCGTAAAGGTCACTGACTGGGCTTAACGACTGTCATGACAACAGAGCTCGAGATAAATAAATAGAAATAGAATAGTAGTTTATGAAACTGTTGCATAATAAAGGTTATTAAAATACGAGTGTGAGTATTATAACATGAGCCGAAGGCGAATGTTATAATAGACCACACGAGTATTTTAATACCTAATTATGTGCAGTTTCATACACTACTTTATCTAATCTTATGAAATATATGATAATAATATTTTAAATACAAATTTTGCAATGTATTTGCATTGCAACCTGTTTAAAATACCTGTATCCAGGGCTGAAGCTGTATCGAAATGGTAAAAAAGTTATTTTACGATACAGTTGTCCATATAAGAGCTGTATCGAAAAATAACTTTTTAAATTTATTTTGATAGGTTGTGCGTAAAGACTGTCATTAAGATACTGTTTAGTTTTTTAATGTGTAAATTTCAGTATGAGATTAGATAAATGTATTTATTTCAACATCACACATATACAAAGTACACATAAACAACACAAATACAACATTACATTATAATAGAAAGTGTGATGCTGAAATTTTGGCCCACCCTCAGGTATCATTGCTGGGATCACAGAGTGATCTCAGCCCTGTTTTTCAGTGCAGGCCAAAAGTGACAACTCCGATGCCAATACACGATAATTCAATAATGCATACATAAAGAAAACAAAACTAAATAATAATAATAGTGTCCGACCGAATGTTCGGTTTCGGTTTCGGTTTCGGTCGAGTTTCGGCAAAAATAACGAGTTTCGGTTTAGTTTCGGTTTCGGCGGCAAACCTGCCGAAACTACGACCGAAACCGAAACTTCATTCGAGAGTTCCCGCGCTGTGCTCGGTCATGTTCGGCGCAGTAAATTCCATCTAAGCGACGAAGATATTTTGCCGCGTCCACGTGGCTAATCATGTCGTGACTTGTTTGCGTTTGCAGTGCGTTTTGTTTGTTGTTTGTGAGTTTTCGTGTGTTGTTTTGAATTCGGAAGTTTTATCATGTGATGTTGTATTAAGGGTACGTAGTAAACACAATAATTTAGTATAACAAACTAATGCATAGATTATAGTAGAATCAAGTCTAACATAACTATCTGAATATTTTGTGGTTAATTTAACTCATTCGGTAATGCTATACGTAAACAAACAATAGTTAGGTACTTGGTACTTACTATAGTGCATTAGTGGTGATAATATTAAAGATTTAGAGTTTCAACGTTCAATTTAATAATTATAACTAAGTATCTAGCAATTATAACGTTACGTAATTATTATTATTTTTACGTAGACGGAGAACGTAGACGGTATATGCGTTTGGGGTGCTAGGATGTTTGTGCAAATCAATGTTTCCAATTATCTCCAAAACTACGAGTCCGATTTTGATGCGGTTTTCAGTGATGGGTTCGGGTTTGATTTGGTGCATGTTCTTAGATAGGTGTTACGGTGACAACTCACCAGGGGGCGCTGCAGTAAACATTTGTTTGTGCAACCAATGTTGCGTTTTATCTCCAAAACTACTATGTAGTTCGATTTTGATGCGGATTTCAGTGATGGGTTCGGGTTTGATGGGAGCATGTTCTTAGATAGGTGTTACAGTGACAACTCACCAGAGGGTGCTGCAGTAAACATTTGTTTGTGCAACCAATGTTGCCATTTATCTCCAAAACTACTAGTCCGATTTTGATGCGGATTTCAGTGATGGGTTCAGGTTTGATTGGAGCATGTTCTTAGATAGGTGTTACAGTGACAACTCACTAGAGGGCGCTGCAGTAAACATTTATTTGTGCAAAAACAAAACTACTAGTCTGATTCTGATGCGATTTTCAATTGTAATACCTATGCTTGCTCTCTAAAAAGTTTGAAATAAAAACAAAACTAAATATTTTGAAAAAACCCACGACGGTTGAAACGTAGTTGAAAAAGAATAAAATAATTTTGAAACCCCCGACTTAAAGAATTTATGCTATGAACTTAATAAAAAAAAACCAAGAAAATCCGTCGGGGCTGCTTTCAACATAAATATAAATAAGTATACAAGTTACTATAAAACTGCCAAACTAGTTCATTTAATGGCAGCCCAACGGATTTTCTTGGGGTTTTTTTATTAAGTTCATAGCATAAATTCTTTAAGTCGGGGGTTTCAAAATTATTTTATTCTTTTTCAACAACGTTTCAACCGTCGTGGGTTTTTCAAAATTTTTAATTTTGTTTTTATATAATACGTCGGGTGGCAGACAAGCATACGGCCCGCCTGATGTGCGGAGTATGAGCGGTTACCGTAGCCATATTAACGATCGCAACATAAAATATCGCTCGCGCGCTGCCACCCCCGCTGCAGACGGAGCATCTCCTCCCTTTCTGGTGACCTCACTCACTCGCAGGAACACAACAACCGTCAAGGGATTTGTTATTTGACTGCGGTATTCTGTGAGGTGGAGGTACATTCCCCAGTCGGGCAGCTTACAATTACGCTCCCTACCTCTCTTTTCGCCAAATCTTCGTTTGTTCATTCAGAGATGTTGATGAACCACTTACACCTCCAATTATAAGAAAAGTACCTACATTCAGATAATTGTTTCGAAAAAGTTTCGGTTTCGGTTTCGGTTTCGGCCGAAACTGAGACTGTTGCCGAAATTCGGTTTCGGTTTCGGTTTCGGTCGTAAAAACCAGTTTCGGTCGGACACTAAATAATAACAACACGGGGGATACAGTAAATCAATCCATCGACAGGCTACGGTTGACGTTGCTCAACTTGCGTGTTCGATTAGACTGATACTCGCAACGACTCCAACAAACTCGTAAAAAAAGACTGAATACTACAACTAAAACGCTACTACAACCGCACCCATTATTACACAATATATTTAATCCAGTGACAGTTCTTGATAACGGAATTCCTGCTTCTAACTTGAAAAGTATGCGTGTTCAAGTTAAAATTACTGCTTTAGTATATTGACGGGAATGCGTCTTTAAACTATAACATAACCATAGGGACAAAGGGGAGGGGGGGGGGGGGGGAGCTATGGAACATCACGTGCGGGGGAGGGGGGAAGAGCTGCCATTTTGAGATAATTTTAGTGCATTATAACGTATTCACGTACAACACACGGCTATGTCCACACCCCATTTTTTTACACGACCTGTGGTCCAGAGCGCAAAAAAGATTTATGTATTTATCTATATGTAGGTATGTATATTTTTAACCGACTTCAAAAAAGGAGGAGGTTCTCAATTCGACTGAATATTTTTTTTGTATGTATGTATATTATTCGATATCTTTGCGAATTGTGAACCGATTTTCATAATTCTTTTTTTATTTGAAAGGGTATGATTGCAAGGTGGTTCCATATTCACCAAGTCAGGGTCTGATGATGGGATCCCAGAAAAATCGAGGTAAACCCTTAAATTTGCCCTATGGTAGCCGGCAGAATAAAATTGTGCCACTCTATTGCTCTGCGCTGGATGTCGTACAAGGGGACTAAGGAATCTTGTGTCACGCGATAACTTTTCTCCCGGAAGACAGGCAGCAGCGTCTGCCGGGGTATTCCACCAGTATGTCGCTCGCCAACTGAAGTCGGTTTCAATTTTTTTTTAAATCAATCATCTACTGAACGGTTAAACCAAATTTAATAAATTATGTTATTATATTATCATAATATGGAGGACTTTCAGCGTCGCAATATGAGCATTATAAATTGCTCGTTTAAAAGTATTAGGCGCATCAGTCATCGGTAAAACGAGGCGGCGTAGCCGTTTAATTTAATTCTTTAGAATTGCATAATTTTACGTTGGTTTAAAATTCCTCGTGTCATTTTATGTTGTTATATTTTTGATCTATGAGTTGGTACAGCTAAGAGCACAATAACTTACGAGCCCGGTGGTCGAATGGATTGCAATGATCACTTTGACTCCAGGGTCGCGGGTTCGATCCCCGCACAAGACAAATATTTGTGTGCTAGAACATGTCTGTTTGTGTTGGTCGGGGTGTTTTCTATGTATTATAAGTATGTATGTATTTACAAAAACAGTGTATTTTTTTTCATACTACTGGCAAACAAGCACACGGTTCACCTGATGTAAAGCGTTACTGTAGCCATATGAACGGTCGTAACATAAAATATCGCTCGCGCACTGCCACCCCCACTGCCATCGCAGCATCTCCTTCCTTTCTGGTGACCTCACTCACTCGCAGGATCACAACAACCCTCGAGGGAATTGTTATTTGGCTGCGGTATTCTGTGAAGTGAAAATACTTTCCCCAGTGGGGCAGCTTACAAATACGCTGTACCCTACCACTCCTTTGCCAGAGCCTCGTTAGTCAATTAGCAGGGTGCACTACGTTATTTGTTTTTTTAAATTCTAGACCTTTTTGCACGTTCTCAGGTGTGAGTCAGTGGAGTAATTTGGGTCCATTGGAGTTCATCATAATGATTAATGATCTCCCTGCTGTAGTTAAAGAGGCGTCATGTTTGTTGTTTGCATACGACCTAAAGTTATTTCTTTCAGTAAAGGACATCTCAGATTGCAGACATTTACAACAGGATATTGATAACGTAGTACAGTGGAGTCGTGCCAACAAGCTGTACTTTAATACCGTCGTAATGCATTATGACTTACAGTCGCGCACGAGCGCCACTGCAGTTTCAATATGAAATGGACTCCAATGTATTGCCTCGTGTAATGCACGTAAGGGACTTGGGTGTCGAAATGGTGCCAGAGTTGACGTTTCGGAAACATATAACGGAAATGTGCGATTTCCCAATGTTAAACAGTTAATAAATGTTGATGAATCAATCAATCAATCAATCAATCATCTTTATTTGCAGAATACAGTTACATAAGTTGTTATTCGGGTATACAAAGTCAGGTACAGTACAGTGTATTCAGCCCGCAAGCAGGCGTGCAAAATATTTATGTCAACTTGTACAAATACTACTTAATAACAATTATTATTATTACAATGAATGCTGCATTACAGAAAATTATAAGAAATGTCAATTATATAAAAAAGAAATGTCATATATATATATTAATTTACTATTTAAATTTCATGAATTCTGAGACACTGTAAAAGCCACCAACACCCCCGATATATTTTTTGGTATTTGAGTATAATATCAGTTCTCTAGTATCCATAGCTTTGCTTACTTTAGGACTAGATGGCAGTGTGTTTTGTGGCAATTTGTCCAGGAATATTAATGACCTTGATATTTAGACATTTGGATCGTTCTTATGCCATAAGTAATAAGAGTTACAATCGCATTGTGACTCTTATTGACATGCTTTATTTGCTCTAAGCTATTATGTTTTATAATAAATAAGATACGAACAAGGAACCACTGAACATCCTTGTATTGCAAAATAACTGACATTATATTCTACAGATCCGTCATGGCATACTAATAATAATTATATGTATGGTTGTTTATAGGGTAATGACTTATAATTATTAAAAGTGGTAAATCATACCCCATTATCGTTTATTATGGTTTATTAAGTTTTACCATTATGCGGTAACACCTTCTGCAAATAGACGTCATTATTATATGCTACTGACTTATAAAACACTACTGCGATGAAAAATTGTCCTATTGGCAAGTGCACGACAGTAGCGCCACCTAGCATGCACAACTATTCGGGATTATGTCAGTTCAAATAAACAAATATTTTATTGTTTTTGTAATGGTCGCCCAGTGGTAGAAATTCGACCATAATTTAAATTATGACTAACAACAAACAAAAGAGTGTATATGCATGTGTGTGTCAAATACATGATAGTGTGTGTAATGTTTTTTTTATGCATAAAAAATATTAGCATTCTGTACTCCTTCTCTATATATACTACTAGCGGCCCGGTACGTGCTTCGCTACGTATAAAGTGAAACAATTAAAAAAATAAATTAGAACACCAAATTCTTTTATTCAAACAAAAAAATAGTTTATTAATTGCTAGCTATTTTAAAACTTAATCCAAAACATTTGGATAAACAAATTTTTTTGTTTTTCCACTTTTTGTTTTTCCACAATCCCTATCTGAAAAAAGTTTCAATTTGACTGCAAAATCCCCATTAACAAAATGATCCGCCATTTATTGAATTCAATTGTTACAAAAATGTGATAAATGAAGAACCGCTCCACCGATTTTGTGCAAACTTCACCTAAACCATCTACTAAATAGTCCTAACAAAACCCTAAACATTTGGTTTGGATAGGTGAGCCCGTTCTTGAGTTATAAAATTACAACGAAAAGTGGCATTGATTTTTATATATATAGATAAGTGTGCGAAATTTCATACTCCTTCGTCTGCGCATTTTTCGTAAAAAGGGGTACAAAGTTTTTGCTTCACGTATTGATATATATATTATTATAGATAAAGTAATGAGATGATAAAATAGAAAGTGATATATTTATACAATACAATGCATTACACTTTATTGCACCAAAAGAAAAGAAAAATACATGAGTGAAAACATTAAATACTTACTAGTAGATGCAAAGGCGGTCTTATCATTGAGCGATCTCTTCCAGACAACCTTATCTCACAAGGTAATACAAAAGTATCGTCGTCATAAACCCAATGGCGGATTTTCCTTAAGGCCAACTACGCCCGGACCTAGGGCGGCCAAATGTTAGGGGCGGTCGGAGCAGGGTATTACCGAAGGGTAATTCTTACAAATTACACACTGCCATAGCGGTTTTGCGGGGAAGTATTCTATAAATAGCTATGAAGCTGATAAATAATAACCAAGATATTATATAATAAGGAATAAGTAGTCAGCTAATGAGAATGAAGATACGACCTAAGGCGACCGCGATACTACCTAGGGCGGCGGAGACACGGCCTAGGGCGGCCAAGACTACAAATCCTCCTCTGCATCAACCGCTACTCATCCCACTGCTGGGATATGATCATCCCCCACCACTATGTGCAACTGCGGGTTGCCAACCCGAGCTAGTGTTTTCTGGCCGCCTAAAGATTTAACGATTAAGTTTTTACACGGCTAGATTCACAAAGTAAAAATTTTGAGTTAGAAGCTTTAGGACTACTTCTCGATACAATAAGACTATATGCAGGTATGACTAAATCGCTTTATTTTCTGTTTCATAAAAAATCTGTCACCCGTTTTATAATAAGTAGGTACATCGTCTATATCTCTATTTTTAACCGCCTAGTTCCGGTGTAGCGACGCGCCCGCGCAGGCCCCTAAAGAAGTCTCGGCTCGGATCCGATTACCGAACGCCAAATATCGGGTGACCTACAAACAAACAGTTTACGTACACGCAGCTGTACACTTTTTGTACATGTCACAATAAACACATAGAACAGTACCTCAACTCCAGCGCTACACGATTATAAGTCGGAGTAGAAAAGAAAAAATATCAAGGAGTTTTGCTTCATAAATCTTCAATCATCGTTTTAAATTTAGAAGCTACTTAGTGCTAGCTAAAAGCTGCTTAGTGTAGAAAGTTTACGACACGAATTTAGTTTGATGGCATGGTTTAACCTTTATTACCGACAGAAAGCGCGATGGAGTCCGATCTTTCGCTTTCAATTAACTGTTTTATTACACTACGCTGATTAGAGTTTAGACTTTAATACACAGTGTAGGCAAAAATCTGGGCAGACATGCATCATTCAAGTCTGTTGTAACAACACAAATAAGCCCTTTAGGATCGTATAGCGCGTATGCGTCGATTTGGGACCCTTCTGTTGTATTGATGTACTGCTGTTTATGTGTACTGTGATGTCTGTCTGTCACACAACCACACACAACTCTAAAACAATGCAGGTACTCAATTCAATATGTAGAGACTATATTAAGTATCATTATTTATAAGTTTATTTTTGGCTTTAATTTCATATTATTTTTCATATTGTGAACGGACAACATTTATCATCTTCACGCATACTTCTCGTTTCCGTGTATTAAGTAGATATATTTGTTGTAGGTTCCGATTCTCCGGTCGCGTCCTGGGTCTGGCGCTGGTGCACGGCTACCTGCTGGAGGCGTGGTTCACCCGCGCGCTATACCGGGCTCTCTTACGGCTACCACCAGCGCTGGAAGACGTTGACGCCTTGGACGCACAGTTCGCCGCCTCATTGCGGTGGCTACAGGTAATTGGCTATATCAACTGTTAAGTTGTAAGGGTTTACACCGTGAACTGCTCCAAATTAAGTGAAGTATTCACTGGATCCGACGGTCTAAATACATCCCGTTCGATATCATCTATATTTCTATTCTGCAAAATGCTCTTTCTGCTTGTGAGGTTTCATTTGGATCTACTAATGATGTTCAGACTTACATTTCATTGATCAGCAGAGCCGTCTTTAATTCTTTGTCCTATTGGCGATCATGGCACTTTAGAATAGGGCTTCTTCTTTGCTTCTCCTCAATAATTTTTGATTCAGGAAACATTTTTTCTTCACTATCGCTATGTGCATGTATGCACAGGCCATATATTTATATACAAATTATATCGCGAGGAGTGCTCGGATGAGCTGTTCGATTTCACACCTGCCTCTGAGTTCCACTATCGTACAACTCGCCATAAATTAAAACGATCCCTTGGTGTTGCCTATATGGGCGGTGGTGATTGCTATCCACCAGGTGACCCACATGCTCGTTTGCCCCCCTCTTATATAAAAAAAATACAGAGCGAAAGTGGTAATAAGGTGCAAGAAGACTTTTGTGTTACTAGAGTTTATAAGCAATTATTTACCATCAAGCCGGCCATATACTCATTTACCATGCAAATGCTACTAAAATTATAAATTTGAAAGTTTATGAGGATGTACGGACGTTTGTCACTCGTTCACGGGTATTTACACAACAATTTAACAGACCGTTTGTCATTGCATCATGTCGCATTATTTACTTTCGAAAAACGTTAAAAAATACGAATTTGTTCATAAACTGCATTGGACTAATTTCGGTATTCATTAATTTGTTTGTATATTTTGCTACAGTTTTATCAAAGGCTATACCTGAGTTCTGCCGCAGTTAGAAGCTATTTACATTACCTATATAAAAATAGTCATTCATGCAACTGTTGCATAATAAGGGTTCTTAAAATACGAGTGTGAGTTTATCACATGAGCTGTTAAATTAACTTCGTGGTTTTCTTTAAAATATTATTGTCATCTATTTCATGAGATTAGATAAAGTAGTGTATGAAACTGCACATAATTAGGTCTTAAAATACTCGTGTGGTCTATTATCACATTCGTTTTCGGCTCATGTGATAAACTCACACTCGTATTTTAAGAACCCTTGTTATGCAACAGTTTCATAAACTACTATTATAATTCCAGTCAGCCCGCTGCGTGTCATCTTTGGAGCTGACGTTCGCCGTGTCCGAAAGGCTGGCGGACGGGCGCGTGCTGGAGAGGGAACTGAAGACGGGCGGGCGGGACATCGCCGTCACCGAGAGGAACAAGAAGGAGTACCTGGAGAGGGTGGTGCGGTGGCGCGTCGAGCGCGGCGTGGCCGAGCAGACCGAGTGGCTCGTCAGGGGTTTCCACGAGGTCAGTAACGTTCATTATAGAAAATACTACATCTTTGGGGTGGCTTTCAAAGATCTTTAGAGCCAAAACCAACCTCACCTGCACGTGGTGCACGCTGCCGTCTGGCTAAGAGACTCTGGCCAAAGAGAGGTATGGCAGGTTGCAAGCTGCCCGACTGGTTACCCAGTTAAGTTTTCCTTCTTAGGAAGGAACCTCCACTTCACAGAATAAGGTAGCCAAATAAAAATTCCCTTGAGAGTTGTTGTGTTCCTGCGAGTGAGTGAGGTCACCAGGAACAAGTTGCTGCATCGGCACCGGGAGTGGCAGCACGCGAGCGATATTTCATGTTGCAAGCGTTTATATTATTTCGATAGCCGCTTTATATCAGGAGGGCCGTATGGTTATTTGCCACCCAACGTTTTAAAAATAAAATCTTGTCAATTAGTAGTTTATGCCATCGTCCAACCAAAATCGTAAACTATGGGCAAGTACTTTTAGAGCTCCGTACCTGAAAAGGTAAAAAGGAACCCTTGAATGAACATTGAGTGGTCTGCCTGGCAATCAAGACCCTTTTCTCCGGAACATGTGGAAGTATCAAGTTGAAATTGGCAATAACACATGGTAACCCTGATCTGAGCAACGTCGACCGTAGCCTGTTTATGAATGGGTTTATTTATCTCGAGCTCCTCCATGCTTCGAAGGGTACGTTAAGCCGTCAGTCCCGGCTGTTGTCATTAGATGACAGTCATTAAGCCAAGTCAGTGGCCTTTGTGCGGCTTGAAAACACTGGCCTCCGCCAACCCGCAGTTGAGCAGCCTGGTGGAGAATGCTCTAAATCCCTTCAAATGAGGAGAGACCCGTATCCCAACAGTGGGATGATTATGAGTTGATGTCGAACCCTGATCTGATACTGTATCTCCAGGACTCCTGGCCAACTTACAGAAGAAGCATTATGTTTGTGCTAATAGAACTGATGTATAACTACAGAACCGACATCTAAATTTAAAAAAAAAAATATTGGTTGCCTGTAAAGTCGGTATACGGGCGAAAGTTTTACGTGACAACGACTTTGAGTGGTAAAATGTTTTCGAGTGGAAGGGATGCATGCCTTTCACTTTTTATGTCTGTCTCTCTCGCTCTTAGAAGGGACACGCGTCCACGACACGCCTACAATGAGAGCGAGTGAAAGGCACGCGCCTTTCACTCGCTCTCATTGTAAGCGCATAACGTGACCCAGTTTCTTGAAGTGTCACCCGGCTAACCAATTTATAAGACGTTGTCACGTCAAAAATCTCTTCACTGAAGTAATTAAAATACATGTATTTATTCGATTTTGTTTTTCTTTGCCCCCTAAAATAGTGTTTATACATATGAATATAATTTAACTATCATCGTTATATTAGTTCAACCAAAAGACTACACTAGATAAGTAAATCTACTAAAAGTACTTTTGAACCGATAGTCAAAATGACAGAACGGTTCTGCTATGGCAACTATGGACCAGAAAATGCGATGATGATAAGTAACTAAGAGTCAGTTAGAAAACACGTTTTAGTTAAATTCATTCCAACTAGGACTGCGCCCCTCGCAGTCCTGTTTGAATGAATTTAACTAAACACGTGTTTTCTAACTTCATGAGGGAGGTCATCCTCTCCCTGTCAGTTTAAAACGTTCCAGTTTTGGTACAGCAGCCCCCTTACCACCATCTCTTGTTGCGATTCAATAACTGGATAGAATGCTTATTCATACCAACGAATAAGCGACTCTATTTCAAATGGGATAGAGTCGCTTATTCATTGGTATGAATAAGCATTCTATCCAGTTATTGAATCGCAATAAGAGATGGTGGTAAGGGGGCAGACCTCTAAAAATAAATACTTAGATTTGTGAAGGTAACAACAATTTTGTATGGTCTCGTTTTAATTGTGTATTGTCTCTCACCGCACCGCCGATTACGAATTCCATCCGGTTACTCAAAAGCTAGTTGGCTGGAAGAGATTCCCTCACAGTATAAGTCCACCCTTGCAAATATTGTTTTACGTATGGACTACTTCCATTGTTATTATTGCAATAAAGTTTTATAAACAAACAAACAATTCAGTGTCGCTCGTTTTGTAAATTAATGTTTTATGTAAATGAAACACAGGCAGTTTTGTCTCTTTGTTCTACCAGGATTATTGGCTAAAATTACAAATAAAATAAAAATAAAATAAATAAATATTTCTGGACAATTTACACATAGCCATCTAGTCCCAAATTAAGCACAAAGCTTGTGTTATGGGTACTAGACAACTGATAAATGTACAAGTATGTGTTTACAAAAAAAAATGTATTTAAAAAATGTATTTAAGTACTTAAATACATTTTTTTTTGTAAATACATACTTATAATACATAGAAAATACCCAGACCAAGACAAACAGACATGTTCATGCACACAAATGTTTGACTTGTGCGGGAATCGAACCCGCGACCTCGGAGTCAAAGTGGCCATTGCTTCTACCACCGAGCTCGTCATCATTGTTCTCACATACACAATAATATTGTCATTATTGTGTATGTGAGAAACGTTATTTTATTAGGACAAATTACACGTTAGTATACGCTGCTACATAAGTCGCAAAATAAGCAAAGCTTGTGCGATGGGTGCTAGAAAGCTGATATAATACTTAAATACATTTTTATTTTGTAAATACATACATATAATAGGTAAATAGAAAACACCCAGACCAAGACAAACAGACATATTCATGCACACAAATATTTGTCATGTGCGGGGATCGAACCCACGACCTCGGAGTCAAAATGACTATTGCTAGACGCTCGACCAACGAGCTCGTCGTATCATTATGATTATGAATATTCTGGTAGTGGAAATGCGCAGAAACACTAACAAATTATAAATTGTAACGTATGTTTTTCGTGTGTATAGGTCGAATGTAAATTATTTATCAAGGCGAACGTGTGGGTGTTATCACTTGCGGTCGCTCCAAATTGGACGATACTAATGTTGCTTTATGAGAACCACGTGGTAGAACAATCAGAGTCACTGGTTACCTTGTTTATTGAATACTAGCGACCCGCCCCGGCTTCGCACGGGTGCAATGCTGATACTAAATGTACTACAGAAGGTCTTTGCGCTTTGTCCTATCCAGTCCTTCCCCAGTTATAGGCACACGCCGCCGGCTCCGCGGCCGGTACCGCCACAGCCGTTATGTCCCTGCATTTTAAATGTGTAATATCTTCTAAACTATTCATTTAAATTACATGCTGTGAAGGGCCATATTGATCTATATTAAATGCGCAATGTATTTAAGGTACTTAATTGGATAAGGATTAATTCTGTATTGCTTAAAATCGCTTCGTAAATAAGGCATTATTTCTTGTAAAAAGCAAAGGATAAAATAACGGTTATTGTGTGTTACCACTAAGAGATAGACATATACCATCGCGAACTTTTTTGTAGACCATTTTAAGGTGAACAATACTGTACTACATTATTTTGATCTATCTCGTTGGGTTCAGCCAGCGTTTGCAATGAAAGAGCAAAAAAATGTGATTATTTACGACATCACATTAGAAACCTCTAAATTATCAGTGTTTTTCTACTATGTTATGCATATACTATACATATAAACTTTCCAGTTGAATCACTCTATCTATTAAAAAAAAACCGCATCATAATCCATTGCGTAGTTTCAAAGATTTAAGCATACATGGGGACATAGGGACAGAGAAAGCGACTTTGTTTTATACTATGTAGTGACTAGCGGCCCGCCCACGGTTCGGTGTGGCTGAGTCTTCCCGTTTTCATCTCATTCCAGTAGATTTCCCATGATGAGTTGTCTTGATAATTTCATCATAACTCATAATTTTTTATACGTAAAATTTTCTGATATAATGAATGGGATGGAGGCAAATCCAACTAAGCAAAGATCATAAAAATCGGTCCTGCCCCCTTACCACCATCTCTTAATGCGATTCAATAATTGAATAGATTGCTTATTCAGACCAATGAATAGCGACTCTATTCCATTTGAAATAGAGTCGCTTATTCATTGGTATGAATAAGCTTTCTACTCAGTTATTGAATCGCAATAAGAGATGGTTGTAAGGGGGCAGGTGTTCTTGAGTAATAACTAAACCCGACTTTGTTTTCTATATATAGATATCTATCCTACACTAGCATCTGTACTTTGTTTTACCCGAGAATTTCTTTTTGGTTGCGCCGTAATCGAGCATAAACACATAACCTATAACTAGTTACAATGTATTTATACAAACAAAACTATTTTAATAGCATTCACTAAAATTGTAATGTTATTATCACAGTATAAGTAATATCACAGTATAAGTATAAGTAATAGTATGGCCACTCCCTGCTGCTCTTTCATATCAACCTCACCTCCCTCTCAGACGAATCTAAAACAGTGTATTTGCTTCCGGACGCACACACGCTCATTAATTCTCTGCACAGACGTCATTGTTTCCGTAATAGTTAAAGACGTGACATTTGTATAGAGTGGCCGGGGTGTGGTAAGTATTACGTACTCAGAACTAAGCTGCATGATGCACCACGAGCTGGTGGGATACTTTTGTTCGCGCACCGCCATCCCGGCTGCTAACGCAGCAACCTATTCTTCCTGGTGACCTCACTCACTCGCAGGGACCACAACCCTCAAGGGAATTGTTGTGGTTTGAACTTTAAATATCCATTTCTTATACCGAATTTCATTTATTTAATTATTGAGCTATACCACTTTATTTTTGTCCAGGTGGTGGACCCACGGCTGGTAGCGGCGTTCGACGCGCGCGAGCTGGAGCTGGTGATAGCGGGCGCGCCGGAGCTGGACGTGGCGGACTGGCGGAACAACACGGAGTACAGGGGCGGCTACCACGACGCCCACCCCGTCATCGTCTGGTTCTGGCAGGCCATCGACAGGTAAATATCGTTTGACGACCCCGCACCTTGTCCCGTGAACTCTATTTCGCTTGACTGTGGGGCACAATGGCGACAAGCAAACGAAGCTTTGGCGACAAATAGGGTTTACCGAGCTCGACTGAGGAAGTACCTCCACCTCACATACGCTTGCAGCCAAATTAGCCTTGAGGGTTGTGCTCCTGCTAATGATTGAGGCCCCCAGATGACCAGACTATAGG
Source organism: Hypsopygia costalis (assembly GCA_937001555.2). NCBI lineage: Eukaryota > Metazoa > Arthropoda > Insecta > Lepidoptera > Pyralidae > Hypsopygia > Hypsopygia costalis. The sequence continues at coordinate 27,632,542 of OW443330.2, forward strand.
CAACGGTAAATTCCTTACAGCAGGCATGCACATATTTAGCATCCGATATAGAATAAAAATCTCGTAATCAAAAATACTTAGTTGTTAATTTTAAAAGTCATGAAACAACTTTTAAAATTGTCAAATATTTTTGATACATTCAGCAAGTTTACGTTTAATTTATCTAATTAATTTACATTCAGCAAGGTTCGCACTGGTGCTTTGTTCACTCGAGGCGAATACGTCTAGTATTTTTTATTTCATATTTCATGTTGAGAGTGTTTGTGGCGACGACTATAACTTCACATCAGGCGGGTTGTATGCTTGTTTTCCAGTAAATAAAAAAATACTTTAACTACAGAGAATGTGTCTGAAATCGTCTATACGCTGACAATAAGTATGCCACGGTCTGTCACCCTCACTACTAAAGCAGGATCCGTTCTCATCTGATGATGGGGTGGCTCGTTTGCCGACGTAGTATAAATTGCCACTGTAAAGCACCTGAATTAATAATGTACGTATTGGACAGGTTCAGTAACGAGCAGCGGCTGCGTCTCGTTCAGTTCGTAACGGGCACGTCCTCGATCCCGTACGAGGGTTTCTCCGCGCTGCGCGGCTCCACGGGCCCGCGCCGCTTCTGCATCGAGCGCTGGGGCCGCGTGGAGTCGCTGCCGCGCGCGCACACCTGCTTCAACCGGCTCGACCTGCCGCCCTACCCCACGCCGCAGCTGCTGCACGAGAAGCTGCTGCTCGCCGTCGAGGAGACCAACACCTTCGGCATCGAGTAGACTGCCATCCGTCTTCTTACCAACAAATTAATTCTCATGGTGTATCCACACATACCCGGCGGTCAAGCCGGCGGCCGGACCGTCGGCACTCGCGGCTCGCGCGGTAAGCTAGCGCCAAGGCAAGTCTGCAAGCCGGCGGCAAACCCGGCGGCATGTGTGGATACACCATAAAAGACCGAAGAGAATAGAAAAAAATTGTGGCGCCACTTTCTTCGGAAACAGTTTTCACATGGCAACCCTTGAGAACTGTTGTATGGAAAAGTCAATGTCTATTTCAAATAAATTTTGTTTCATTTCCACTATTTTCGGTCATACTGTACTCAGTATGTGAATAAAGTCGTCAGCTATGAACTGTGTTAGCACCGAGTGCCAACATGCAAGCAATACTTGTAAGCATTGCAAGTGTCTATAGACTACGGTAACCACTTTATATCAGGCAGGCAGTATATGTTTGGCACCCAACATGGTATAATGTTCCATCTGCAATTTGTTGCCATGAACATGTGTAATGTGTATACATAGCGCTACAAACGTTCTAGTAGTGCATATTGTATCAATTCTTTAAGGAAGATAAAATACACAGTAATAAGTGCTCAATTATCATTACATTGACACAAGAATTAGTGATCCAAGCAACATTTAATATTATTGAGATATTACTAAACACAATAACTAAAAGCGTACAAGTTCATATGAAGATTTCATATGCAGTTGCAATATTGGAAATTTTCTACAACAATCTAGAAAATATCAAAAAAAGTAAAATTACATTTAATTCGATCTTGGAGTAATGTTACTTGGAGAGCATTTATAAACTCGTGTATTATGATCATGCAATCTACCTGCGCGGCAACGACAAGATACATGGATTCACTTTATATTTGTCCAACAAATGTGTAGATTATAATAATAAATATTATAATCTACACATTTGTCCGTCCCTCTTCTGTAATAGCCCGGTATTAAGTTCACCCAGACCTCATCTCCATAGCCCATTTATTTTCCATCACACTTCGCAATAGTCTCAACGCCTGCCGAGACCTGCTCATGGGTATGTCGTTCCATTGACATATCCCGGAGCGGGTCACGGCGGGCGTACAACATTACATCAAACTTCTCAAAGGGGCCTCTACGCGTTGGATCCATATCCCCGCGCACGCCTATCAAATGACCGGGCTTGACCCGTGATTAAAAAGAGATACATAATATTATAATATAATCTACACATTTGTTGGACTTATTATGAAGAGAGTATTTATAGATAGCGTCTTCAATATTTCTCTCTTCACTCGTTGATAATATAAATAAACGATGCAGTAAAATATCGAAAAACATGAGCTTTTTACGCTAATCAGAGGCAGGTCATGTCTGCAATCATTAGCATGACACAACCTGGTATGAAAGTTCCATTATTGCCTGATAAAATTATCAAAGTTCGACGCCCGAAGATGCTTAAAAATGCATCAGTCAATGTAAATAGTCGTGACTAATTAAATCTGTTGTCAATGTAAATAATAGTCAATTGATAGTGTAGTCGAGAAGCGAGAAACAAAGATAGCTGTAGTTCTAGCAGTTAGGAAAACAATGTCTATAAAATGTAGATGTGCCTCTAGACACTGTTTACTGTTATACCTAACTAGCCACTTCCTATATATTGAGGTTTGTACTTTATTAATGCTTTTATTGTAAGAAGTATATTGTGGCTGTGAAACGGGATCCGTGTCCCTTGTTTATTAGATAATACGCTTTACGTCACTAATTTATGTAATGTTTGACAACCCTCAATGCTGATAATATTAAATAGTTCATAATTTATCTCACTACAAGGACTAAAATTAATGAAATAAGATTCATCATTATTTATTTGTTTAATCAAAAACGATATGAAAATATTTCCAATTACAAACAGCACTAGTGGCTACATTCAAAACGATATTGCTGGAAATGCTAATATAATAAACATTCGTCTGGAACAATAGGTCCCGACAATATTCTAGATCGCCCTCTAACGCCATGCTAACCTGTATATTATTGCAAAACAATGGTCAGGTTTTCCCTGAACCAGCTATAAGTTATTTCCGCTTTGTTAATTTATTAAATTTATAACATAACTTGTCAACTAAAGTATTAATTGAAGTTATGATCATAAACTTTTTATTCATCATAGATAATTTAATAATAATCACTAGAAGTCGACTACCAAATTGATCTAGGGTGCGTTTATACATGATCAGTCATAGCATTAGTCAGGATGGTTACAGTCAACTAATATTATCAAAAATTCAATAAACTGTAACTAGTCATGTGTAAATGCACTCTGTAATCTTAATTCAGAAATGTAAATACATACATTAATTATTTATTGAGTACTCATAACACACTGACGTGTAAATTTGTTTATTTTTGTAAGGAATAGCTCTAATTATGTTGAATATTTAATTACCTTTGTGTATTGTTTTATAATTGTGTAAATTTTAATTTGTTTTGTGCGAGTGATAAAATGTGTCAATATACATTATTACTTACAAATATGTCTTAGTTTCATTTTAATACCGGCTACATGTGAACCCACCAAGTACTTGGTAATAGACTGTTTTCCACAATACCTACCTATTCTCCTCTATTCATTTTTCAATAAATTCCCAGCTATGAAGAGGAACTACTATGTATATGTATGCAATTAAAGCAGTTAGATAATTTGGGGGAGGAAATCCATAGAAAAAATACATAGTAAGGAAGTAAGTAATCTCATCAGGAAAAGACTGAAAATAATGAAGAATGAATCACACATACAAAATGTTTATTTTTCAGCATTTGTGTAACAACAAAATCAACCTTGTTAAGACCTTATCTTTTAAACATACATAACTATTTACAGTTCCCAGTCTGCATTTGTCAACACAAACTCATGATATAAAATGCAACAAGTGTTATTTTTCACAAATGATCTACACTAAGTTGTGACGGAGTTAATTCATTAAAGTTTGTCACAGTCTGTAAGTTAAAACCTTATAATTCTTACATTCTTTAAAAGTTAAATCATAAGCTGATGTGATTACAATATCATAACACTACTGTTGTCATAGATTCATACGCATTATTTGTAGCAGTGTATTCAAAGTATGAACTTAAAAATTATCCTCCCCCTCTGCAATAATGATGCGTTAATAACAGTTTCCCCCATATCACAACAACAACCGAGAGCTAACTCAAAAGTGTCGTCTGCAAACTAGATGATTCCGATGTTAAAACTGACCAAAATTAATGTAATATAATACACACTCGTGTAAATATTTTGTATATTTACTTCAAAAATAACGTTACATACAATATTTAATTTGTATTTCTATCATACTTTCAAAAAGTAGAGCAATTGCTCATTGAGTTTATCCGAGAGAGGGGAAATCCTTGTTGTCATCGACTTTGGGAGGCGCAACTTGTTGACGAGGCAGGGGACGCTCCTCCACCGGCATTTCATCTCGAGGCGGGACTCTGCCACCACCACGCCCACGGCCGCGACCACGCCCGCGCGGCCCAGCTCCACCACGGCGAGCAGTGTCATTGAAAGTGAACTCGATCCCGAGCACACGCTTCTGACGACCCACACGTTGCGGGTAGTCAGCCATATCATACTCCTCGTCTGAGTCATCATCCTCACCTCCCTCCTTCTTTTTCTCGAGCATCACCAAATTCTTCCATTGACTCAGGTCCTCGCCCTCCCCAGCCTTCCGTAAATTGTATTGCGGAGCAGTACGCTGAGCATTACGCAGAGCCTTATACTCGTCGAGCGTCAGCTCGCGGGGCTCTTCCTCGGTGGGTGCGGCACGCTCGGCCTCCGGCTGCTGGCCGTCGCCAGCGCCGGCTGCGTCAACTACCTTTTCCTCGACCACTTCGCCCTCCGAGCCAGTTTTGTTCAACTCGTCGAGGTCGTCCTTCAGCGTGCCCCAGTTGTGAGGTCCACCACCCTCACGCTTGTCCACCGGTTTGACGCCGGTCTTATCGGAGCCGGACCTCCTGTCGAACTCGCGCTTGCCTCGGTTATCGTAGCTCGGACGCGGCCCGCGCTGTCCGTCCCGTGGCTCGCGTGGCGGCCTAGGTCCGCGCCGCTCTGCTCCTTCCGGATTGTCACTGAAATTGCGCCGCTCATAATTAGGCCTGCGGTCGCCGAACTCGCGCCTGGGGGGTCGCGGCGCGCCTTCCTTGTTCTCGACTGCACCGTTCTGCGGCCGATCCTCGCGGCGCCGCGGAGGCGGACGCTCTGGATTACGGTCGTTGGTCCGAGCAGGGCCCTTGCTCTTTTGTTGTTCGCCGTTCTTATTTTCGTGCGATTTCACATTCTGAGTTTCTTTAATTCCTTTCCTGGCAATAGTTGTACCGCCTTTAGGCTTGGTTTCGGGCTTACCCTTATTTTCTTTCTCGGCTTCTTTGGTCTTTTTCTTTAACTCTTTCGCTTGCTCTCGCGCTTTTAACGCATCTAGAGGATCGGACTCATCGTCCAAAAAAAGAGCATATCTATTGTCGACACCAACCCCGTAGGAATTCTCCATTGTGATCCCCTTGATGATTTAATCACACAATAACTGGATGTTAGTGGATATTTTTACGCACTTTAGTAAGGCGACATTTTGTCTTGTTTTATTGATTTCATTTAATATGGCGGACAAACGCGAAACACACTATACGCCATATGACGACAGGAATAGAGAAGAGAACTAAAATGGCGGACTATCTTTTTTGTCTATGGTTTATGAGCCAATGACGGACGATTACAGAATAAAAGCGGCTACACATTCTCGGCGAGACACCGCGTGGTAGAGTTCGTAATTGTATTTTAGTAGAAACTACGCCTGTAATGCTTGCCTGTTTAGTCTCTAGAAACACATCATCTATTTCAAGTAGGGATGTGCTATTACAACGAGTTAATCGACATCGACGTTAGCATGGAAGAAATGCAGTCTACTGATACTTACTTACTTTTACTCCAACACTTTATGTAGAACTGAACTGCATCTCAAACCATTTTGAATAAGGATGTCTATTTCCTCCTCCCGAGTGTTCGTAAGGGTGATAGCAGTCTTTAAAAATTGAATTTACGTAAGTATACACTTACAGACATAATGTTATGTAAAATATAATCTACCTGTTATCTTTAACTTTATATTGCACTGTTACTTTATTTTGTTTTCATGTACTTATCAGTAGGTATTCAGAATGAAAAATAAATACGTAATAAAAACTTTTTAACTAAAAAATTAAATCTAATATAACACACATTTTTGGAATATTATTGTTTATCGCTGGAGATTTGCATTGCATTGTTAATTTGATTTGGTTATTTCATTCAATTTGAGGTAATATAATGATCTTTGTTCAATGATTGTTTGGCACCGACTCAAAATTACTTAGGTGTACTTAAATTAGTTTAAGAACTTAGTTATTAAGGTCAATAAAAACAAACTTTATTATTTTTCGCTATTCATTTTTTTCGGCGGTTTATTTTTTTTGTTATAAAGTTTTTATTTTATATTTTTTTGTGACTGTAATGTACTAATTAGCGTCATACATTACAATCAGTGAGAGAACAATCAATCGTCCTCTGTTTTCCCACCCTTAGGGTTGAAATTTTCTTCCAAATTTAGATGGGACCAACTTCGGGGTATATCTTTTCCAATAAAAAAAGAATTATCAAAATCGGACTACTCTGTAAAAAGTTGTGTGTCATATATTAAAAAAAATATATACTCGTCGACTTGAGAACCTCCTCCGTTTTTTCGTCGGTTAAAAATACACTTAATCGACAACCATTCCTCATCGATAACTTGTTCAAAACAGTAATAACCTAAAAATTTAATTTATTATATTAATGTTCTAGGTGTTTATTTTGGTTGCCGCATTTGTAATTTTATGTTTATCAAATTATACCATTAGAAGTATTGTAAACCATTAGAAGTATTTCTACTTCAGTACAGTATTACGATTTGCTTAATCTATATAACACTTTGAGTATTAATCGACAGGAGATGCCATACGCGGGCGAACCCCTCCGGCAAAGTACATTGGTCAACTGGTCAAACACGTTATATAAAACTACTTAAAGTCGCTTCACTGCCATTTTGCATCGCTCTGTGTCGTCTGACGTTTCTCTCCAAAAATGGTGAATTGTGCAGTATTATCGTGCAAAAGGCGATCTGATAGCTCAAATTCGCAACAAGATCGCGTTTCCTATCATAGGTAAGTATTTTTACTAACTATTAAATGTTTATTAAAGTACAATCTCCATTTAAAGAAAAAACCGTTGCGATACGTAAACGACAGAAAAATGTAAACATGAATACAGTGGTACAGGGGCGAATCGGTCTTTTAGGGATGTGACAAAGTCAAAAAATCGATTCAACATTTGAATGAATCATTCACTCATTCAATTACTGCAGTTCGTATAATAGTCAGTTTTTTTTATTAGATATTGAATTAAATAGTAGGTATAGATGTATGTTACATTGAAATCTTGTAAGGTGAATTAGAAAAAATATATTTCTCTGGACATACGATGTAGAAATTTTGTCTGAAAATGAAAAGAATTGTTGGCTAAAAAAAAGTAGGTAAAAGCAATACATTTAGTGTGGGACTATGAGTGTATACGTTAACTGCAAGAAGGGTTACAAGTGCGTAGCTGGGTTTTTAGATGGGCGTACGCTCTTTTCTTGAAGGTTATTTTCACTGACCTCTATACTACAAGTACGTACGTAGTCCAGCGTACTTGTATTATAGAAGACAGTGGTTGTATCAGCCCGGGAAAACCGCGGGCGACAGTTCATACCGCGTTTAGTTGCACGAGAGTGCTCATGACACAAAGACACATAAATACAGACAGATATACATACAAACAAACATATTTTTTGGATAATATCTTTAATGTACAGAATTTTCACTTTTACAATTTTATAATAAATAGTATATGACAATTCAGTTCATTCATCACTGATTTGACTCATTCTTCAGATGTGTCCCATCACTATCTTTTTTCGTATGTGTGCTGCATAGTTACGTGAAAACTGTGTCTGTGGGCATGTAATTTTTGATGTGTTGATTTTTTTTGTAGTGTGCGTTTATCGCAACAGCAAAATTTGTGAATGCGAGTTAATTACATCTTTTGGTGGTGTGTTGTACGTGTTTACCTCGCCCCCCGCTAAAAGTGGTGAAAAAATTTGTTCGGAGAATTTCGTTAGGGCATCTCCTGTCGATTAATACTCAAAGATATAACACAACATTGTACCTAGTCACTTGCAGAAATTTTATTTATCGCCAGAGATTTCTTTGATACCTGAATGCGATATACACCCGCGCATAATATAATACGCTATTCATTCATCCATGTCTCATGATGACTTAATTAGAATTATAACACGTTTTTGTTTCGTTTTTGCTTGATTATGGCCGTCCTTATGCTTGCCAAACAACAGCCAAACAGTAAACAACAAACGCCAGCGTGTTGATCGGAAACATTCGGTAAAACATCGCGAAAAAGAGGCGTGCGAGGCCATATCTTAAATATAAGGTACTAGCTGTTGCCCGCGACTTCGTCCGCATGAATATCACTTATCGTGGTAAGAACATAAGAAATCAAGTATGTAGTTAACATAACCATTTATCGTTTACGCAGCGCACACAATGCAAGCCCTCAAAAGAAATATTTTTTTCCCATTTTTCATTAGTGCTCCGCTCCCATTGGTGGTAGTGTCACAGAATAATATACTCTAACAGAAGATCCACTTCCGACACAATTGGAATAAAAATTAATAAAATATCAACCTTCGTTACGCGCTAATACGGTCCAAAATAATACTGCAGCTGTACTCGTACCTAAGTCTTTCAGCGGCAGGGACAATCGAAAGTAACCCCTATATCTAACGCGTCACGAGCGACCGCCGCTGCTTTTACAAAATGGTTTATTACGGCCTTGACGAAACCCGGCTGCGTGTCGCTCATAAGGTTGAATGAAGCACGTTGAACATGAAGCGCTCGCGGTCGAGCCGCGTAGATAGATATAAATACATACGCTTGTTTATGGTAGTGTGATGTCTAGCCTTCCTTGAAATATAGACTATCTAACACTAAAAGATTTTTTCAATTCGGATGAGTAAATCCTGAGATTAGCGCGTTCAACCAAAAACACTCTTCAGCTTTTAGTATGTTTGTGCAAAATCTTTATATCCCCGCCACACTATGCTCCTCGCGCTGCACATCGCCTTGCTCCTCGCGCTGCCGCGATGTTTCCCTCTCTGCCCACACACCGCACTTGGACATTTGCCTTTGCTATACAATGGACGATGAAGCTGTGGCAGCGTGCGGGATATGCATTTTTATTATAGCGTAACAAACCTTTTTTTTTTATGGACTAACGGTCTAAAAGATGTCATCAAACATTTCTTTTTTGCTTTCAGCTCTTCTATGGAAATGTTAATGACAGACATAATTTTAAAAAAATATATTTAAAAAATGGCTTGTGTTTCGTGGTTGAGCGCTCGATGCGGAATGCGTCCGCCGCGATTATGTGGCCGGCCACTCGCGCTCACGTTGCCGGTCCTATGACTCGCGCCCAAAAAACCGACAAAACAGGGAACGATGGGCAAGACGAAGAGCAAGACTAGCGGCATGGCATGACGAGTAACGTGGCCACACTACGTCTCTGCCTACTTTCCTCGCCACTCGACGAGTGTGTGGCAGGGGTATTAGAAAAAACATTTGCAGGAGATCCAGCTTTATGAGCAATCATTGTTCATTATGCCATCTATATATACTTATCGTGCACGGCAAATGGCTAAGGTAACGTACAAAATTTTTGAAGCTTGTGGCTTTTGACGGCTGCTGAAGGATACTGCGCTGTCACATTCGGTTATGTTACGCGTTACGCACGGCTCTGTAAGGCTTGTGCGGGTAAAGTCAGCAGGGAGGTAGCGACACGAAACGAGAGATTAAGTTTTCACTTCTGTCGTGTGGTCAAACAATGTTTTTTTAAACTACTTTTTTTATTATTACACTAGTTAGACACTATTTATGGGCAGAACAACAAATTTAAGTAGGGACCGTCAAACGTGGCAACTTTTTCCGATAGAGTATTTTTCAATAAACTTGACAAAAATGTACGTAAAATACACAATAAAAGCATCGTCGCATTGTTATTTTTTAAACTGCACGGGTGTACCTACATAACATTTAAAGTCGCGGCGATACGCTTGCAAAGCGGCGGCCAAGCAGCAAACTACAATCACATGCCAAGCAGCAAGCAACAAACACCCAGAACGCTGATAGGCTCCAAAGAGTGTTAAACCTGCTGCTGGAATGGATAGACCGGTGGCGTATGACGGTCAATGTAGAGAAGACTGTCGCGCTGCAGGTCGGCCGCAGGCACCATCCGGAACCATTGACATTAAGAGGCCAGCCTATTAGCTGGAAACAGACGTGCGATATCTGGGAGTCAATATAGACCGGTCGCTGCACATGCGGGCTCATGCAAGACGCATAATTGCGCAAACCAAAGCGGCCTGCGCAGCGTTGCGACCGGTCTTATCATCACTTTTACAACTTGAGAAACATGGCGCCACTTCACGCGCGGCCACCCGACGTGGAGTGGTGGAGTGGACGACGCCCAGTCACCTAGTCTTGTAGTCCAGTGCTGCCATTGACAATACCTGGATTTCATAATAATTTACAAACGGTAAAATATCAAATAAATATTTATTAAAATTCGTCTATTACTACAATAATCCAAATAGTTATTTAGTTTTTTACAATACGGAGGATGCCGACAATATACATGGTTTTCATATATGTATCTATCTAACCTTTCGATTTCACTTTTTGCATGGGTTGCTGCTACCACCACCACCACCACTGGTACGTCCTAAGCATGTTTCCATTAGCAAGCCACAAACTAGGTACGGGTCACAATCTCCAGCAGGGCGCCTGTCTTCCATGAAGCCTTTACCTTTCTCTTTAATATGTCTTTGTAAACGTATTGAAGCTTTTCTATTGGCAATGCCCCAAGAAAATTTGTCAAATGGCGCAGTTTCGAATTTTCCTGAAAGGCGCATCCTGTTAGTTGCCTCATCCGCACCATACAGTTTCATATGCTTCATATGATTCTTTTCCAGTCGTTTGATGCACTCTTCTATAAATTTATATCCACCATCAGATCGCATCCTTTTTGTGCTAAAGTTATGATGCATACCTACACCTGGATGTAATAGTCCCATCGGTTTTGGATGGTATGTTATATCGACTCCATAATCTTCACCAACTCTAGACATAATGTAGCGAGACATCCATAAGTCATCCGGAGCTTTTATACCAATTGAAGTTCCAATTTGCCATTCCCAGCATCCATACATCACTTCTGCATTGGTGCCTTCAAAATCACAGCCAGCGTAAAGGCAAGCTTTACAGTGAGACTCGGAGACGTCTCTCCCAGCTATGTATTTCGCTCCGACACCACAATACGAATATACATACTTGACTGCAGGAAAACCGCCGCCTTTTGGCCAACCAAGACCCCAACCATCGACATCCAGCATAGTATACTCTTGTTCCAGACCGAACCAAGGTTCTTCTTCTGCGTGAATTATACATAGATCATTACAGAATTTTCTGTGATTTGTTGGTGCTGGTTTATCTCCATCGCCTAAATAAACCTCACATAAGACCATTACATGAGGCTCGGCCCGAAAGGGGTCTTTATATACTGCAACAGGTTTTAATCTTGTATCAGAGTTGTCAGTAGTTGCTTGACCTGTTGAACTGCCGTCAAACGCCCAACCTGGCGCAGCATCCGCAGAATAAGGCACGCAATTAAGTATTCGATCTTTGCATCTCATATTAATACCAGAACCGTCGATCCATACGTATGTCGCTAAAATTTTATTACATGGAACTGGTAAACGCATGTATCTGTCCATTACTTTTTTGTTCATTATATGATTGATATTATGTTTCATTAGAGTTCTTTTGGGCGTTATTAAAGCCTTTACTAAACTGTGGCAATTTAATAAGCATTTCTCAATATTATTCATTTTATATAATATTTTTAACACTTTGACAAATTTTGTTACGTACACCGGAATTTTGAAAAATGGCGTTTGTTTATCGTCGAGACAAACAATTGAATAACTTATTGTCTTTTTATATTCTAAACGCTAAGAAAATTAAGTCAAAATATAATTTTGTAGCATAGTGTCCGAACTCGTCTATAGTATACACTGATCTGTGATCCCGCTAAGTTACATAACATTAAAAAAAGGATATAAACATAAAATAATTTTCTGTGATAGGCAAAACATTACATTAAAAACAAGTTTCCGCGAGAAGAGTGCACACTCTATATGGATCACAGTCTCCTGCTGGTCTTCGATCTTCTAGGAAACCTTTCCTGCTGACTGCCACGCCTCTTTGCAATCGTATAGAAGCACTACGGTCCGCTATACTCCATTTGCAGGAGTCATAAGAAGCCGTTTCAAACTCACCAGTTAATCTTTTCTTATTTTCTTCCCCATCTCTTAGTCCATAATGCTGTATATATTGTTTATGTTTATTACACAGGATTTTACACACTCTTTCTATTTCTTTTATGCCTTCATCACAACGCATCTTGTTTACACTAAAATTATGATGACAACCTATTCCAGGCTGATTTTTACCCATTGGTTTTGGGTGAAAACTGATTATTACATTGAATTGTTCTGCAATTCTTTTAAGTAAATAACGTGCTAGCCACAAATCATCAGCAGCTTTAATGCCAGGTGCTGTCCCAATCTGAAATTCCCATGAACCTTTCATAACTTCTGCATTAGAACCACCATAATCCATTCCAGAGTATACACAAGCTCTGGCAAGGCACTCTGTAATATCTCTACCAGCAACGTGTTCTCCAACTCCGCAATAAGAGTACTTTGCTTTTGTAACTGGGTGTCCTCGATGTTTAGGCCAACCCAAAGGCCATAAATCTCTATCAAACATTGTATACTCTTGTTCAATTCCAAACCATGGTTCTAGTTCTGATATTTTGCTTAATGCCTTTGCACAGTTAAACCTATGATTAGTCGGCGTTGGAGTTCCATCGCCGTAACAAGTCTCGCAAAGAACTATAATATGAGGACTTTTACGAAAAGGATCTTTATAGATAGCAGATGGGATTAACAGCGTATCAGAGTTATGCGTTTTGGCCTGCCCTGTCGAACTACCATCAAAGGACCATTTTGGTATCATCGACAAATCACTGGGTAGCTTATCGAGAATTCTGTCTTTTGATCTTAAATTTATACCACTTCCATCAATCCAAACATATGTAGCAAACACTTTGTCTTTTGGTAAAGGTAAATTTAAGTAGTGCCGATAATGCGCAACTAATGGTGATTCCAAATTTATTCCGCCTGAGGTAGTACTTTCTTGACTTAATTTCCGAACACCAATATTTATAGGTAGAGATTTAAAGGAGCCACATAATTGTTTTGGAATTCGAGTGGTAATCATTTCAATATTTGATTTAATATTAATATTTGAAAATAATAATGTTACAATTTGAAAAAGACGGTAAAAGAAATAAAAAGAAATACCTAACAATTTTGTAATCTAGTCGGTTATGTCAGCTCATTAAATCTCGTAGGCAATGCAATTTTTTATAGTGCTTATTATCATTACAGAATTAAGGGCTGTTCTAAAAAAAGTGTCACCGCAACCTGTGCAAAGTTTTCAATTGAAAACATATGTACGACGTCAACGCGATCACTGTGTGAGTGTTACTTGACATCCCAACAATATCTTACTCCACGTGAATGGACACTCTCAACTACCTGCTAATCTCTGTTCGCAGCAGCACATATCAGCTGTGTTATTTTATTGGCGAAGATAGAAACAAAAATATGCTGCCAGTTTGTAAACAGAAAAGCACTTAATTCTGTCTGCTGTATCTTGACTATTGTAAGCACTAATATACTTTAAAACGAAAACGAGAGTTTACTTTTAAGTGTGTAAATATGCAGTCCGCAAAACGCTTTTCTGGTGTTGATGTTAAAACGGTCCTTTTATCCATCAGCTGCATGTCGTTCAACTGTCTGTACGATTATCAGATGCTATCAGATAAGGAATGGCAAGTCCTGGAGTGAAGTCCGCATATTGGGCGTTATAGCGTTAAGTTATTGATATTGATTCATACTAAAGACAGTGTCATAAGTAGGGTTGTAAAATTACGTAATTTTACCAAAATCGCTGGTAAATTACGATAATTTACGAAAATTACGGTAAAATTTGTTACTTATAAACTGCCATGTTTAAAATTTTGATTTGTTGAAATGCCACGTACATATTGTTGCGAAATAGAATGTAAGCGCCCTAGGATTGCAAAATTACGTAATTTTTCCCAAAAGTCTTGTAAAAACCCGGCGTACTACCACAGTATTACTATTTCTATACAGCAGCGCATCGACTTTGAAGTGGGACGATGCCGCCGCCCGCGTAGGTATCCACTAACTTAGAAACCGTTTGACTGACGACAAAATAATTAAACAAACTAATAATGATTCGAGCTAATTTAAAATACACTCAAACAGTACCTGTTGAAATGGATATGTTTGATTTTAACACTGATGACGAACAATCAGATACAGAAGACGAACAGTAATAATAATAATAATAACTATAAGTCCGCAGGGCAGCTTGTGTGGCGAGCTGTTGTGTGAGTAGCGACACCACGGACCCGAGTCTCCAGAGAGTCGGTCAGGGCCTTCGTCTCCGGCGTGTCTTCATCGGTCGGAATGTAAACACAAGAAGGCCCGCAGGACCTTGACTGGGCAACCGTAGGTATTTATAAGAGTAGGCAAACTTTGTACATGTTATACTATGAAAGACAATTCAATAATAGTGAAGAATTTAAAGAACATGTAAAATCATATTCGAAAATTTTCAAACGCGTTTGTCAAGTAGCAAAATCTATATTTATTAAATCAAAAATTAGACATAGTAGTAATAAAATTAAAGCCACTTGGACGGTTATCAATGAAGAGACTGGGAAGGGTAGGACAAAGGATTCAGAGTTTAAATTAAGTATTGATGGTCATGTTACCAAGTCAGATTTAGAAGTTGCCAATGCTTTTGATAGATTTTTTTCTGCCTTCCCTGTCACTTTAACTAGTGCCTTGGGCTCTTCCACCTCCGTTGCAGAGTCATTAATTAAAGATAATGTGCCTGAATTTTATAACGATTTTCATTTCCGTCATGTTAATGGGTCTGATTTAAAAGTTGCATTTAAATCACTTAATATTAAGAAAACGGCTGATCTATGGGGCATTTCCGTACATATTATAAAATCTTTATTTGAAATTGTTGCTCCCGCCTTAATTGTGATATTTAATAAATGTATTGATTGTGGTGTGTTTCCTGACTTGATGAAATTAAGCAAAATTATTCCTTTGTTTAAATCAGGTAGTACATTAGACCCCACAAACTTCAGACCAATATCAATACTACCTACATTTAGTAAGATTTTTGAAAAACTAATTCTCGCTCAGTTAATTAATTACTTTAATTAAAATAATCTGCTGCACACTAAACAATTCGGTTTCACTCATGGACGGTCAACATGTGATGCTGGGGTAAAATTACTAGAATGTATATATGAGGCTTGGTAGAAGTCACGGGACGCCTATGGGGTGTTTTGTGACTTATTATCTAAGGCTTTTGATTGTGTGCAGCATGAAACTCTAGTCAGAAAACTACACCACTATGGTATAAGAGGCATCGCTCTTGATCTTCTTACTTCTTATCTGAGTGATAGGGTTCAGAAAGTAGATGTTAATGGAAAGCGATCACATGGATCAACTGTAGCGATGGGGGTGCCACAAGGCTCTATTTTGGGCCCTTTCCTGTTTCTCGTGTACATTAATGATCTACCTCATCTTGTAAAGAATAATCACGAAATAGTATTGTTTGCAGATGACACTTCTTTAATTTTTAAGGTAAATAGACAACAATCAGAAATTGACGATGTAAATAATGCTCTTTCAAAAATAGTAAACTGGTTTAGTGCTAATAACCTACTTTTAAATGGTAGTAAAAGCAAATATGTTTGATTTTTTACAAAAAATGTGAAACAAGTAAAAACCAGTGTGGTGATGGACAATGAGAGATTGGAATTGGTCAATAAGGTTGTCTTCCTTGGGATAACATTAGACTCTAAATTACAATGGGGCCCACATATAGAAACGTTATCGGGTAGACTCAGCTCAGCAGCGTACGCCGTAAGGAAAATACGTCAACTAACTGATGTTGACACTGCGCGTTTAGTTTATTTTAGCAATTTTCACAGCATTATGTCATATGGTTTATTGCTTTGGGGTAGTGCTGCGGATGTAGACTCAATTTTTGTGCTCCAGAAGCGAGCTATCCGTGCTATTTATATGATGAGTCCCAGGGAGACACTGAGAAATAAATTTAAAGAGATAAATATTATGACATTACATTCTCAATATATTTATGAAAATCTTATTTACGTTCATAAAAATCAAACTAAATTTAGGAAAAACAGTGATCTCCATCAATTAAATTTAAGAAATAAAAACAAACTCGCTGTGCATATTACTAGGCTCCATAAAATCTCTAACTCGTTCCCAGGTCAATGTATACGCTTCTACAATAAACTTCCAAATGACGCGTTTAAATTATCCATGGGTAAATTTAAAAGATTTATCAAAACTAGACTATGTCAAAAGGCTTACTATTGTATCTCAGATTACATAAATGATAAAAGTATTTGGAAATGAATTGCTCTTGTTATGTTAATGATTGTATTTGTGTTTAATGTAACGATATTGGCAATTAAAAGAGTCGGCCTTGAGTTTCTTGCCAGTTCTTCTCAAGAAGCCCCGTCGCCGGAACTGGCACTTAAATTCACTTTCACAGATAGTGTGATGAAAGTGCATCTAAGCTCTGCGGATTTAACTAGATAATAATGATTTAGATACATGTCTTATATTTAATTTGTATGACGTTTCTAAGTGCTTTATAAAGTCCAAGGAATAAAGATATTTTGACTTTGACTTTGACTTTGGACTCTCAGCTCTGGCTTGCCTTCATTGGCCGTCCAGAGAGGAGCCGCTAGAGCTATATGCTCCAGGGGTGGAAGTGTTAAAGGGCATCACGCCGCGAGTAACTTCGGAGAAAGCGCAGCACACCTCTCGACATCCCTGAGTCACTCACACCGGTGTTGCCTCCGGCCGATTTCCTGGCATTCCGGAGGCCCATCTAGTGAGTGGCAAGCCACCGCCTGCCGCAAATAACTAGCAATAAAAGCAGTTATGGCAGGCGTCCGTCCCTCTTCTGTAATAGCCCGGTATTAAGTTCACCCAGATCTCATCTCCATAGCCCATTTATTTTCCATCACACTACGCAATAGTCTCAACGCCTGCCGAGACCTGCTCATGGGTATGTCGTTCCATTGACATATCCTGGAGCGGGTCACGGCGGGCGTACAACATTACATTAAACTTCTCAAAGGGGCCTCTACGCGTTGGATCCATATCCCCGCGCACGCCTATCAAATGACCGGGTTTGACCCGTGATTAAAAAGAGATATAAATAATAATAATAATAATTTATTTTGACGTAAATATTTTAGTACATTGCGACTTAAGAATAACACTAACCTTATCACATCATCTATTTATGAGTACTGCCGTCTAAACTAGGCTTAGCCTGTATCTTAGACGACAGTTTCTTCCGGTGACACAATAATTATTGGTAACGTATATTATGTGGAAGTAAACATGCACAATATTACGAGTACGTCATGACGACACTATTTCGCACTTTTATAAACCAATAACTCACTTAATTAGTTTTATCACTTCATTTTTATAGATTACGTATAACAAAAGCAAAAGTTAAAATGTACGGATACCGTCAGTTATTTGATATCGATAAATTACTAGTTAGACCACAACAAGTACGAAGTAGTGACAAGTTAAAATCTAACAATATACATATTTAAAGTTAAAAAAATATAATTACAATTTGCATTTCCATGTTATATTATAAGATAGTATTATTATAATAATTACATTTATTTATTTATTTATTTATATATTATAATAATTACATTTATTTATATATTATAACTCTTAGCGATATTCATCAGTGATTATTAACAATAGTGTGAATTTTATTCGATTTTTATTTTCCAAACTGAAATATAAACTCATATTATAAGGCAACATGTACATAAATGCTCATGCACACACATAGATATCTGCACATCTGCACATAAAGATATGCCCACATACATATATCAAATTACACGTTTAAATAGACATTCTATCTCGTCGTAATTTTTGGTTTTTAACCAAGATACTAATTTTTTTTTACACTGGTGACTATTTAGGAAGTGGATATCGAGATTTTTATTAATTTTGTTGTAAAGCATAGGCCCCACAAAACATTGAAATTTTTGGATGAAAAAAGTATCATATGAGTTGGTAAGAAAAACTTTGTCTTTCCGCCTAATCGTTAATCGGTTATTGGAGATCGGTTTAAGGTGTTGGTTTAATACAGTATCCTTTACATACATCTGCCTGACAGATAATACATCACACTCATTGTAAAGTTTTACTGTAGGATATCTGAATGGCCTGAAAGTCATCACCTTTAACAACGCTCTCTGTGATCTTTCAAGTTTTATTAGATGTGTTTTGCGTGCTCCACCCCAAGACGTGATACAGTATAATAGAAGAGACTGTGCTAGTGCAAAATACACAGTTTTGATTAATGTAAAGTCAGCGACGTGACGTAGTTTCTTGAATATATAGATCAACTTTCTTGTTTTCTCTGCCAATTGGTTTATATGGGGACACCACGTCAATTTTACATCTAATAATACGCCTAAGTATTTAAATGTATTGACTCTGTCCAAGTAATTACAATTGCATGGAATCTGATCAATGCATTGATAGCCATGCAGCTGTATACCAAAGTCTTTTCTTGTTGGAAGTGACCGTTCAGTGTTAGCAAAAAGAATGCATTTGGTTTTTTCAACACTGAGCGAGAGCAAGTTTTGAGTGAGCCAGTCTGCTGTTTTCCTTAAGCCCAGTTGAGCATGGGTCTTGACATCATTCCAAGATTTGCCATGAAACACTAGTGCCGTGTCATCCGCAAATGTAAAAATTCGACAATTCTCTAACTTGAGGCGGCACAGGTCATTAATATATATTAAGAACAATGTCGGCCCCAAGACACTCCCCTGCGGAACTCCGTGAGTAACGTTAGTATCACTGCTATAATGACCATCGATTGTGACTCTTTGAGTTCGATTATTTAAGTTGTCCTTGAACAAGTTTAGAGTCGCTCCCCTGACACCAATCCTCTCCATTTTGTTAAGCAGTTTTGTGATCGAAACTGTATCAAAAGCCTTAGCGAGATCTAGGAATATGCCAATGCATTTGTCTTTTTTATCTACATGTGCACCCACAAAGTCCGTGAGCTCAGACACTGCTTGTGCAGTGGACTTACCTGCTCGGAACCCATACTGGCAATCCGATAATACCTTTTCTTTTTCTAAATATGATAATAAATTTTTATTCATATTTTTTTCTATAATTTTGGATAGTGCAGGCAATACCGATATTGGACGGTAGTTATTGATACAGTCTCTATCACCCGCCTTAAAGATAGGGTGTATTATCGATATTTTAAATACCCGGGGAAATACCCCCGTTCGTATGCACAAATTTGCGATTTGTGTTATAACAGGAACCAGTATGCTTTTAGCTACTTTAAGAAGATTTGTTGAGATTCCATCCCATCCTACATACAGCACTATCCGTTTTTAGGTTCATTAATATAGATTCAACTTCATCGTCTGATGTCTCTAACATAACCATAGATTTGACGGGTGTAAATGTCGGTTCGGTCGGTCGGTTTTATAATTAGATACCAATCCATCTGCAAGTTGTTTAGCAATTCCAGCAAAATAGCCATTAATTTTTTCTAGAGCTATTTCTGGCGTACTTTCACTTTCAAAGAGACGAGAGGCAGAATTTTTACTATTAGTGTTCCTGTTTGTTACGGTATCAATTATTTTCCATTTCATTTTAGGATTATTCGCGTATTTATTTAATTCACTTCTTTCATAATTTCTTTTTAGTCGCTTTAATAAGTCATTACAGTAGTTTTTATATCTATTGTAGGTAATACTTAAGATTTTATTATGGGGATCTTTTTTGCACCTTAAGTGCATACGATCGCGGTTTCTTATGCAACGCAATAAGCCAGGTGTTAACCACGGCTTTACACATCGCATCTTTCTAGGTATTACTATATTGGTGGTGTTATTATGAATCGAGTTGATTAAAATGTTAGTTAGTGTTTCAGCTGACCAATTTGCATCCTGTGATTTCATTATATCATCAAAGTTTGTTGCTCTGAGTTCAGTGAGAATTGCATCATAGTTCACCCTCTTGGTAGTTGTACGTTTTGGAATAGAGTCTCGTAGTTTATTGCTAATACAAGCAAGCACTGGCCAATGATCTGTTAATGGCGACTCTATAACAACAGTAATAGTTGGAAAATTTGACTTGATCATTGCATGATCCAAGGAATTGTCGTTTCTTGTTGGAAACATATGACCCGGTAATATGCCATAGCTTGCTAGTAGGTTTAAATAATCGGTTGAGTTACGATCTTCATTATTGAGCTTAATATCTATATTTAGATCTCCCATTATAATAATATTACTGTAACGCTTATAAGAAGTAAGTAATTTATCTAAGGAGGTTATAAAATTGTCAATATTTTTGTGTGATAGAGATCTATAAACACCTATTACGACCATATTTTTGTCAATCTCTATAACAATGCAAGTAGCATTATTTAAGGATTTTTCCTCTACAAGACACTTCAAACCTGATTTTGTGTATACTACAATGCCATCATTTTGGTTACAATTACGCTTAGAAAAATGAGTGTCATAGAATTTTAGGGATGGATAATTTGATACTTTGGAGTTCCACGTCTCTGTTAAAATATAGATGTCACAAGTTATGTCAAGTCTGGACAAGAAGATTTCAAACTCTGTAAAATTTTTATTAATGCTTCTAATATTTTGAGTTAATACTTTGAAGTTATTACTGATCATTTTTTCAGATACTAAAAGTGACTTTAAAGATTCCAGTTGACATTGGAAGGACGGACCAGGTTTAATTTTTTCAATATTTGTTGTTAATTTATTAAAGGAATCGAATTTTAAAATTTATGTTTTGGTATGACTCAATTTTCATATTCTCTTTTAGTTTAAGAATGGAGCATAATCCCCAATCAGGAACCATGCTTTCATCTATATGGTACCATTACCAATATTAGAATATCGCTTGAGTTTACAAACAAATACATTAGACGTCGAACATAATAACAAATACAGATAAACGGAAATACAAACATTAAGAGCAAAACATACCAGCAAATATAACCCACACGATAAAGTCCATTTAGTTTTGATTTTTGAGGGCATTAAATTGTTCCCCATGTTTAATCTCCAAATGGGGCGCGCCGTCCACCTTGCGAAGAAAGATCCTCCCATTACTGGTCCAGCAAAACTTAAAATTGTGACTACTAGCAAAATCTCTGGCCAGAAAAAACAGTCTTCTGCCTTTGGCTGTCAGAGACTCTGAAACATATATTGGCGTTTTCTGGCATTTTAGTCCTATATCCTCTGAGTTCAATCGACGGTCAGAGTTTTGCTTATTATAAGCCTTGGCTTTCTGTATTACGCTATTTCTTAACATGACTGAGGTTAATTCCGCAACTATTGCCCCTTTTCCCGACTTTGTGTTTAGCCTGTACACATCTCTGATGGTAGTATCTGGAATATCCAGTTCAAGTACTTTACATGTCTCCTGAACAATATTGCACAAGTCTCCCTTTGTTTCAGTTTCTGACAATACTGGTACATTTCTGATTTCTATAACAGTTCCCTTAGCATATCGATGGATTTCTTCGACTTTGGACTCCAACGAAGCTATCTGCAGCAGATGTTGCTCAAGGGCGGATCCACCGTTGTGGGCATGGTGGGTATGGCCACAACCCTTCGGAAAAAAAGGAAATAATCAAATTCAAAAGTCCTTCATAAGTCATGATTGTACACGAGCAAGTTCGTACTCCGACTCGTCCTTGGCCGATTTTCGGGTGACTGTGACCACAACCTTTTTTCAGGGCTGTATCCGCCCCTGATGTTGCTTTCTCTCTGATTCTAGATAGTCAATCTTTGTCTTCATATCTTCATATCTTTGACTCAGAAAATCCAGAGCTTTTTCTATGTCATGGTTGGACTTCTCTATAGCTACGTTCTGCTGTTTGATTTCACCAACATCCAGTATTAATTGATTCAGAAGAGTTTTCTGGGTTTCTTTCCAATCGTCCAATATGGACAAAATCTCTTCCTTAAGACAAGGTGCTTCACCGCTAGATTGACGCGGTCTTTTCTTTCGTTGCGATGCATTATTTGATGATGAGCTACTAGATTGTTTCTTTGTAGTTTTATTATCTGTTGGTGTGCCGGGCGTATTGTTACCTGACGGTGAACTTACTACTTTCGACATTATTCTTTGAAGTTATGTTCAATTCAAAGTTTATGTGGTCGCACTTGTATCGAATTAAGATGGTGGCAAATATTATCTTGATGTCTCACCACTCGTTGAATAGTTTAAAGATGTTTGCTGTGAATTTCCGACGACTTTTCTATCAGTAATCTAGATAGGTACACTAATTTCACTTCATTAGCACTTGATATGAGGTTTCAAATGTTAGCAATTTCAATTAAAAACAATAATAATAAGTTAACGACTGTGAGCACGTCCACACGCTTTCGCGGGCAGGGGGGAAGGGGATCCTTTAATGTAACATTGTAACTCAGTCTTTTTTTTAATGTCTACCACTATGGTGGAAAACAAACAGACGGGCCGCCTGGTGGTAAGGTTACCGCTGCTTATAGACTTATGCATAATTGTGATTATATTGCTTATTACATACTACTAATCAATAAATAGAAAATAATTAATTAATTGACGAGCTCGGTGGCGTAGCGGTCAATGACGCGGATTCGACACCAACGCTCTGGGTTCGATTTCCACATAGGACAAACATTTGTGTGCATGAAGGAACATGTCTGTTTGTCTTAGTCTGGGTGTTTTCTATGTATCATAAGTATGTATTTACAAAAAAAAAATGTATTTACGTATGTTTATCAGTTGTCTAGTACCCATAACACAAGCTTCGCTTACTTTGGGGCTGGACGGCGCTGTGTAATTTGTCTGACAATATTTATATTTTTATATTTAAACTTACTACATCAACCAACCTGTCATAAGATTATGTATACAAAATGTATAGCAAAGGTAAATGTCCAAGTGCGGAGCATCGCGAATAATTGCGCGAATAGAGCAGTGTGTGGGCAGAGAGGGAAACATCGCGGCAGTGCGAGGAGCAAGGCGATGAGCAGCGCGAAGAGCATAGTGTGGCGGCGGGGTTAGACATTTGCAAATTTGGTGAGCGGAGTGTGCTGCTAAATAAAATTTCAAAATTTTATATTTAGTGATGATTTATAATACAGATATGTAGTGTATTATGGCGCAACGAATCATTTGAGTGCATAAAATTTTGTTCTTTGATTAAGTGTTTCAATCGGGTCTTTCCAAGAATTCGTGCTTAACAGCAGAAAATTTGTACTATCGATTTTACTGTTGACTTATTACAGCTAATGGAGGAACAAGATGATTCCTGACAATATTTTGCGGCAATCTCTGAAGCCGGGAATAACATAAAGGAATAATGTAAAGACGGGCTCTAAAGGATATTGATTCCAGAGGCGTAAAGCTATTTGATAGTAACTGCTACCTTTGTTGTCAAAATTTCTAACCTGAAAATATAAAGTTCGTACAGTGTCTATAAGACTTTTTTCATAACAGAATATACATACATATTAAAATAATCATTTTTTTATACGGTTTATCGTGATCAACTTGGTTAGGCACCGAAAATAAAATTCAAGACTAACCTAAACTCTGCCCCAAACTTCCATCTGAAGGCACCAAAGGACTGTCACGAAAAGTATACATATTTTTAAATGGAAACGTAAGTGTTTTATCCAAAGCTGGGCATAACATACATAGTTACGTTAGTCTTTGTTTATCGAATATAACATTTCCTGTAATTTTATTTGGTTGGACAATCACAAAAGAGATCTAAGTTCAACAAGAACTAAATTAAAAATTAAACTACATATTATCTAAAAAAAGGCCCCCGTGGCATTGTACCGAAGATGCTGGCAGCGTTTCCTCGTTGTATGGCAATACTAATGCGTTGTGCGAGAAAGCCGCCAGCTCTTCGGTCAGGTCACCTTTTATTTCCTGTAATTGATAACTATTTTGTTGTAGTCGCTCAAAACTTCTATTAACTTTCCGTAAGACCTTTATTCGTTTTCTGTGGATTCTTGGTTAATAATAATGTAGTGGTATGGTACCCGAGGGGAGTTTGTTTTAAAATAATTCTGTTTGTTTTTCCTAAGGATTATTTAATTTTGGTGCCACCTGCTTCTGATGAACCTGACAACTAGCGACAGCCGAACTCACTTTTTAAACCGAATGGCATAGGGTTAGAGTTGCAAGATAGTTTGAAATTGTTTCTTTTGTATCCACATTTTATATTACTTCTAGACTCCCAACAAAATTTTTTGTAAAGTTAAATTGTATTTAACAAAATAGTAAAATTATAATTATGATACGGTTTCAAAATCTACACTCTCCTAATTGAAAAGAATGCACGGCTGGGCAAAAATCTAGCAATTGTGTAAAAGATTTTTGTCATTATTTTGATGTCAACAATACAAAGTAATATTTTGGTATGTAATATTTGTTTGTTCTGTCGATTATCCTAAAATCCTGATTTATTGTAATTTTTTCCTGATATTTATCTTACTACCGTTCTGTTAATGGTAACAGCACCCCAGGGTAGCAGTATAGTTGTTGTTGACCTTGATTAATTGGGACAACATTTAAATGTAACATATTAAATGTAAATTTTACAAAACAATAATGTAACTTTTTATAGGTTGTAACTAAAATAATGATAAAAATCTTTTACACAGTCGCTAAGAGTAGAAGAGTGAAAATCGCTAGAGTGAAGATTTTGAAACCATATCTTTTGGGATAGCTGTTAATTCATGTCGCAAACATTACTTCAATAATGAACCAGATGTATGGTAAATTCATGGCTCAAACGTAATGAATATGTATGTGTCTCTTTTTTTGCAATTGCTTTTATGTACAACACCATGCATATTCTATAAATAGAATCCTTTTAAAGTAAAATTACAGTGTGTTGTTTTTGCCTATTTGTGTGGGTTCGATTCCTGGGTCAGGCTGGCAATATGTTAAAAATATTTGAATGCAGGTTCACTTAAATTAAATATAAAGAGAAGTCTTCTTTTAATAACATTTACTATCTACATTATTTAATGTATTTTCCTTTCATGTATATCTTCTTTGCAGTATAAAAGCAAATGCCGCATTCCTGTGCAACTACGAAGTGATGCAAATATTACAGCAACTGAAAGATACAACACAGAAGAAGCATAAACGTGAAGGATCCCTGGCTACTGTGACATATGAAGTATAGTATACCTAAATTACAATATGACTACACTATAGTACTACAAACCCTAAAATCGTAATTGTAGTTTGTCTGTTTGTCATAGATTTCGGTGGTTTTGATAATAATAAAATTCAAATTTATTAATAAGAGAAAACAGTAACAACATGGTAAGGGCGGTGGGTGTGTCATTATCAAAAGAAATTAGTTTTAATTAATTACCAATCCCATGTTCACACAGTCTTGAGTGCCCAACAGTAGAGTGCTATTGTAACCCTGGAGGCGCAGAGGGAGAGCAATCCCGCAGGCCTGCTGTAATGACCGGCAATCACCATGCCAGCAATGGTTGGAGTCTGTAAAGGCAAGCATGAGCACTTGCCTTTCATTTCGCAAAGGCAAGGCAAGGGCTGCTCTTTACGCAGCCCCGAAAACGTTACAGGCTATACTGTGTAAATAAAACACTAATGGTAGGATAAGTTTACTATGCTTAATATTTTATGCATGTTCACTTTGAGCAAATCATAATTTATTAATTGTAAATAGTAAGGAATAATGAATTGTTGAGTCTAATGTCAAATTTGGGAAGTTACAATTCGGTGAAAATAAATTTTGGGAATTGAAGATGGTCTAAATAAATGTAGGATGTTGCGGGTTATAATAAGACCAGTGGTTTCAGGAACGTGTGTATATTCTATCGTCTATGGACTGACTAACTTACATAATAACAAACAGTCTATATATACTTATCACAACAAAGAAATATTACTATAACAAAGGGATATTAATCTGAACATGTCAACGTGATGTTTGGGGTTTATAATTTTCATATGCTTGCTATATTTATTTTACTGCATCTGTTATTTCACTCACGTATTTCTATAAAGGAGGATACATACTTATTCTAAAGGTGTGAATACATTAATATGCTGTATCCCATATAAGACAAATGAAAAATGTGCGAATATAAATTAGGCCTATATGCCTATAGTTTGTATACCAATGACAGTTAGGAGTACAAAAAATTTGGAGATCCACTATGAAGGGTACAGGCAAAGATCAGAGGATGTCCTAATGAATAGATTTTGAGAAAAACACAGGTAAAAGTTCAGAAGTATTGCAATTTACATTGATATCAACGTATGTAGTAACTTTAACGTTGCCTTTTTGGCGCCATCTTTTTACTTTTAAAAAAGTTAGGGATTGGAAAGATTTACTTCCAATAAAAAATTTAAAAAATGAAAATTGTGACATTCCCTGTTCTTTGCCTGTACCCTTCATATATACCTACAGGCACACCCCGGACACTCCATACAAATCTCGTGCCGTTTACTGCTACATAAATAATGGCGTCAGTGCAGAGCGCCAATGAGCGTGTGTGCGTGCGGCGCCATACAAACTGTTCCAGATTTGTCACAGAGGGAAGGTGAGGTCGACACGAGAGAGCGGCAGGGAGTGACCATACTGTACGTAGTACTATTTACTTATACTGTGCTACAGGTCTGTCTAGACCAGTGGTTCTTAATCTGTGATCAGCGGACCACTAGTGGTCCGTGAGAGCACCTCAAGTGGTCCCTGAGTAGTACTGAGCCCTCATGAGGATAATTTATTCCTTCATGAAATTTCAACTGTTAGAGAGTTATGAAGCGTAAAGGCTTTGTAATAATTATTAAAAATTTTAAAAACGCTGAGTGTTATTATGTATTTGGGCGGCTTGAAAACATGTCTCAGCCAAGCCACAGCTGAGATGATAACATAATCTCGTCGATTGAAAGGAGACAAATCTTAGGGGCCATCCATAAATTACGTCACACCAATTTCTTGATTTTTTGACCCCTCCCCCGTCCTTGTCACAGCTGCCCCCTTACCACCATCTCTTATTACGACTCAATAACTGAATAGAATGCTTATTCATACCAATGAATAAGCGACTCTATTTCAAATGGAATAGAGTCGCTTATTTAAGCGACTCTATTTCAAATGGAATAGAGTCGCTTATTCATTGGTATGAATTTTCTGAGACTTCCCCTCCCTAGTGTGACGTCACATATTTTGCAATTTTACATCTAGAGTTGCAAATATTTTTGAGTTTTTCGTTAATAGTTCGTGTTTTAACACTTAGATTTGGGGTGTAAGTGGTTCATCAAGATCTTTGAACCAAAGCCAACTTCACCTGCACGTGGTGCACCCTGCTGACTGACAAACGAAGCTCTGGCGAAAAGAGAGGTAGGGAGCGTAATTGTAAGCTACCCGACTGGGGAATGTACCTCCACCTCACAGAATACCGCAGCCAAATAACAATTCCCTTGAGGGTTGTTGTGTTCCTGCGAGTGAGTGAGGTCACCAGAAAAAAAGGAAGGAGATGCTGCGTTGGCAGCGGGGGTGGCGGCGCGCGAGCAATATTTTATGTTGCAAGCGTTAATTATTGGCTACGGTAACCACTTCACATCAGGCGGGCCGTATGCTTGTCTGCTATCCGACGTAGTATAAAAAAAAAAATAGATTATACCTAATAGACTTTGAAATGTCACGTGACGAAATTTAGCACCCCTGCCACCCCCTTGTCACACAATATCACACTTCGTCGAACTCCTCCCTTCCCCTTAACGTGTGACGTAATTTATGGATGGCCCCTTAGCAGTGGGATGATTTATCAGTTGATGACAAAAATCTTTTTGTCCCCCATTTACTGAAATGTTAGATACTTTTATATAAAACAATACTATTTCAAATGTTTTAGACTGTACATTATCTCCAAGACACTGAGTGCAAGAACCAAAGTGCTTCGTCTATTAAGAAGTTTCTGGAAGCTATGAAAAAGTTTAAGCTAACAAAGACTGAGAAATTGATGATGGTGAACACACCACCAAGGACAGAGTTGGAAATACAGCTGGTAAACTTGTTTTCTTTTGTATCCATAAAAAAACCATCTGTAATTGTTCATGAACTCCATGTAATAAAGCCGGCCAAGTGCGAGTCGGACTCGCGCACGAAGGGTCCGTACCATTATCTATAAAAACGGCAAAAAAATCACATTTGTTGTATGGGAGCCCCCCTTAAATATTTGTTTTATTTTAATTTAATTATTTATTTGTAAAGTTACCTGGCAAGATCATATAAAAGCTAAAAGAGAGCAAGCAAACAAAAAATTTAGAGATTTATATTGGCTGTTAGGCGGACAATCTTCCTTAAGTCTCGAGAATAAACTTCTCATATACAAGTATAATATAATAATAATAATAATAATAAGAACTATAGACCCATCACGTGCTTGCCAACATTGTACAAGCTCCTTACATCCATTCTGACATCTAAAATTACTAAACACATTGAGTGTAATAATATTTTGGCCATCGCTCAGAATGGGTGTAGGGTTGGGTCCCGTGGTACTAAAGAGCTCCTTCTCATTGACACAGCCGTTTGCCAACAGGTCCGCCGAAACAGGAAGAACCTCTCTGCCGTCTGGATTGACTACAAAAAGGCCTATGATTCGGTGCCTCATTCATGGCTGAGGAGGGTGCTGGAGTTGTATAAAATAGATTCAACTCTATGCTCCTTTCTCGGCTCATGTATGGGGCAGTGGACCACAGTCCTTTGTCAACCGGGTTGCCGAGTTTCTCCTGAGTCGGTGGACCGTATAAGGATTGAACGTGGTATCTTCCAGGGTGACAGCCTGAGCCCGTTATGGTTTTGTCTAGCTCTGAATCCACTTAGCACTCTGTTAAGGGATTCAGGGTTAGGCATCCGGCTTCATAAATAGGGTGAGATCATCTCTCATCTGCTGTATATGGATGACCTCAAGTTGTTTGCACCAAACAAACCAGACCTTTTGGAGTTACTAAAAGTAACAGAAACTTTCAGTAACGCCATTTGTATGGAGTTTGGTGTTGACAAATGTGCGGTCATGCATGTACAGCGGGGTAGAGTTGCAAACTCGGAAAGTTTGCAACTCTCGGAGACGATGTCCCTCAGATCTCTTTCTGAAGTCGAAACCTACAAATATCTTGGTATGTCGGAGTCTTTAGGTATAGCCGCCGGGGACATAAAACAATCGGTGACGGACCGATTCTTTGGTCGCCTGACAAAAGTCTTAAAAAGTCTGTTGTCGGGTGGTAATAAGGTTCGGGCCTTCAACGGTTGGGTTATGCCCCTGCTGATATACACCTTCGGCATACTAAGGTGGACTCAGAAGGAACTGGACGCCCTGGATGTAAAGGTCCGAAAACTGCTTACGACGTATCGAATGCATCACCCACGATCATCAGTGATGAGATTGTACATCCCACGGAAGTGTGGGGGTCGTGGCTTTTTAAATGCCAAAAACCTACACAACCGTGAGGTGTGCAATCTCAGGGAATATTTCCTAAACTGTGATAGTGGGATGCATCGCGACGTTGTAGCAGTTGATAAGGGCCTTACACCACTATCCTTGGCAAACGAGAATTGGCGTAAACCATCTGTGCTTACCACCCAGGGCCGCAAGGATATATGGAAGAGCAAGGAGCTACATGGGCGATTCTACCGGGCTCTGAATGGGCCTGATGTAGACTCGCTCGCGTCGGTGGCCTGGCTACGTTTCGGCAACCTCTTTGGGGAAACCGAAGGTTTTGTCTGTGCAATTACGGACGAAGTTATCAAGACGAATAACTACCGGAAATATATCCTGAAGGACGGTACGGTCGACATCTGTCGAGCATGCCACCGTCCCGGTGAGTCACTCAGGCATATTGTTTCCGGTTGTTCTCATCTTGCTAACGGCGAGTACTTGCATAGACACAATCAAGTAGCTAGGATTATACACCAGCAACTTGCTCTTAAATATCGCCTTGTGAGCTCTGAAGTACCATACTACAGGTATGCACCTGCGCCAGTTCTCGAGAACGGTAGTGTCACGCTCTACTGGGACCGGTCTATTATCACGGACAGAACTATTGTCGCAAATAGACCTGATATCGTGGTATTAGACCGGGTGACGAACCGTGCAATTCTTGTTGACGTCACCATTCCCCATGATGAGAACCTCGTTAAGGCCGAGAAAGAGAAACTTTCTAAGTACTTGGACTTGGCCCACGAGGTTACCAACATGTGGCATGTGGACTCAACGATTATTGTTCCGATAGTCGTATCAGTAAACGGACTTATAGCTAAGAGCCTCGACCATCACCTCGAGAGGCTCTCGCTAGGCAGTTGGGTCAAGAACCAGCTACAGAAGGCGGTTCTCCTGGACACGGCCCGCATCGTGAGAAGGTTCCTCACTCTGGAGCCCTGACCACCGGTAGTTTGAGTCTTCGCTCCACTACCGGCGGGTGCCCCTGTTTTTTTTATATTTTTAAATGTATTTTTTTTTTTATATATTTATATTTAAAAATGTAAAAAAAAGGAGAAAAATATTAAATAAATGGTATAATAATAATAAAAATAATTTATTGTCTCAAACCAATTTTACACTGATGCCTTATTAACTAATGGTTAAGTAACATAGTAAGGCGTAAAATTGGGTGAGACTGGAGCCATTGAACTAGGCGGAGAGCCTGTATCTCAAGGCACCAGGCCTCACCCCTCGAGATGAGAAGTACATGAATTTCATAACGTTGAAACACATAAGGCAAGGAGAAATGTAGCAATGAATACAGTAACATGTATACAACGTGTCCCAAAATTCAACGATAAGCGGGCGCCAGAAGGTGGACCTGCTCATGACTACTTGAGGAAAAATAAGAAAAAAAAACTAACTATTTTTTTTTTGTAATTACATTATAAATTTTGATATTCTTCATAAATTGACACCCCTAATAATATTTTGAATTACCACGACCACAATTTTTTCAATATTTCCGATTTTTTTTTTTGTATCGGCAACCTAAGTAGTACTGCTGTCCACCACAACTCCTTAAAACCCCAAAATGCCTAGAATTTTCAAACAAAAATCAATCAAAATATTTTTTTTCTATAAAAATTTAAAAGTTTTTTACCTTCAGTCCACTTTCACTTAATGTTTTGTAAAAAAAAAGTATGGACACTACTGAGGCAAGTTCTTTTAAAAATTGACACAACAAACCAAGATTCTAAAATGGTATAATACTCTAAGAAAACTAGCCACAAAAAAAATTCACACCATTTTTAAACAAGAGTCATATTTCTTAATTGTTCTTGTTGATATTTTATTATTTGCCGAAAATAGGTTTTTGTTGTTGAAAAATGTTTAATCAATGAAAACAAATGGTGTAATTATTAAATTTATTTATTGCATAATTAAAATTACAGTAAATGTTCGAATTGTTTACCACCAGCATTAATACAGGCACGACCTCGCCTTAAAAATGATCGTTTTATTTGTCGTGCATATCTTCTACCATTGATAAGAGCCGCAGCTTGAGTGATTTTTTGCCGAATCTCGTCCAATGTTGTGATGGGTTTTGCATAGATCCTGTCTTTGAGACAACCCCAATAGAAGAAGTCCAGGGGGTTTAGGTCGGGTGAACGGGGTGGCCATAAGATAGGACCAAGTCGCCCGATCCAACGCCCTGGATACTCTTGGTTTAAGTATTCTCGCACACAGTGCCGTAAATAGGGCGGTGCCACCGGTGCCCAGGCACAGGGCGTAAACTCTGGGGGGCGCGAGAATGGCGACACCAGGCAGGACTATTGGTTTTTCGGTTTCCTCCTGATAAGTTCCCGCTGCGCCCCTAGTGCTCGATTCCAACACATACGTACATACATGCCAGTATCATCAAAAACCTCTATTAAATTAGATAATATCTAAAAAAAACAAGGGCGCAGTTATAGAAGCTCGCACAGGGCGCAGAAAAGGCTATTTACGACACTGCTCGCACAGGACGGGCGTAGTGAGCTGGGCAACCATCAAATCATGTAAAAAGTTTAAATAACTATCACCGTCTAAGTTTCCTTGTAACTCAAATGGCCCAATCACTTTTCCATTTAATATGCCTGTCCATAAGTTAACCTTGAATTGATATTGGGATTTGTCTTGTCTCATCAGGTGCGGATTTTCATTGCTCCATCTATGTAAGTTGTGCAGATTCAAATAGCCATCTTTCTTGCAGGTTGTTTCGTCCGACCATAGAATTTTGTCTAGGAATTGGGGATCTTCCCGGTGTTTTTGCAACATCACACGGCAAAATGCGATTCGTAGTGGATAGTCCCGGGGTAATAACGTTTGCACACGCCTGTAGTGATATGGGTGAAGCTTGTGACGTTTTAGAATTCGATGTGCTGAACTTTTTGGGATTCCCGTCGCTGCTTCTATGGCACGTACCGAGGTAGTTGGATCAATGTTTATTTCATTCAATACTTCTTCTTCGTATTCCCATCTAGGTCTTCCAGCGTTTCTCCTGGCAGATGGAAAATGACCCTCCGAAAACGCTTGATGCACATTCTGAAACACTCGATAATCTGGGTGTCTTTGAGCGTTTGGGTACCTTTCTCGATACAATCTACTAGCAGCGTTAGCATTGCACCGACATTCACCATAAATGAGGTGCATATTAGCGTATTCCAAAGGTGTGTATGGCAGCGGCATGATAATCGCTAAACAACTATACAAAGATCACTTAAATCCAGTCCAATAAGCCAAGCCAAAAGTCGTTAGTACGAGAACCACGTCAATTGATTACCAAAAGGTGCACAGTAATTAAAGAATCAGAGCGTACTGGACATGCTGAGAACAGGGACTTCTTCACCTGCGTTATTGATATTCAACAAAGAACATCCATCTCCAACGTTATCTCTCGCTATCTTTCTCTGATTTCTAAATTTTATGGACTACATGCCTCATTGAAATTCTAAGAAATTGCAACAAATAATCTATTTTCGGCGCATTGCAAAAGTGATTACTAAGAACAAAATTTAGTCTTTCTTAGAAATGGTACGCATATTTTTTTGTGGCTAGTTTTCTTAGAGTATTATACCATTTTGGAATCTTGGTTTGTTGTGTCAATTTTAAAAAAAACTTGCCGCAGTAGTGTTCATACTTTTTTTTTACAAAACAATGAGTGAAAGTGGACTGAAGGTAAAAAACTTTAAAAAATTTATAGAAAAAAAATATTTTGATTGATTTTTATTTGAAAATTCTAGACATTTTGGGGTTTTAAGGAGTTGTGGTGGACAGCAGCACTACTTAGGTTGCCGATACAAAAAAATAATCTGAAATATTGGAAAAAATGTGATCGTAGTAATTCAAAATATCATTAGGGGTGTCAATTTACGAAGAATATCAAAATTTATAATGTAATTACAAAAAAAAAATAGTTCGATTTTTTTTCTTATTTTTCCTCAAGTAGTCATGAGCAGGTCCACCTTCTGGCGCCCGCTTATCGTTGAATTTTGGGACACGTTGTATATAAATAAGGAAATTATAAATGAAACTGAAGGTATTATTTGGTTGGGAAGGTGTAGGTATTAGTGTGTATTGTAGGGTGCTATTTTATGAGTTCTACGGGAGCGAAGCCACGGGCACAGCTAGTTAAAAATTGAAATATTGATAAAAACTTGCAGATCGTACAAGAAAGCGAAGAGCGCCTCACAGAAGACGAAGTTCAAGATATAGTGAAGATAGTGAATGAACATTTCCCTGCCGCGGACACCTCGTGACACGAAAACAAAAATAGTTCACATTCCGAGTGTGCAAATAACTGAAAGTGTTCACAAACAATCATTTGAACTGGTGATTTGTCTATTTGTGTAGTTATGTGTGTTGTTTTAAACACCTATCTTATTGTATGTTGAAACAACTAAAAATAGAATTCAATTGTTGTATGGGCTGACTTATCTAATAAAGAGCTATCTCTTCCAGCCAGCCTATGCAGAACTGTTGACACAAGATATAAATGGTACGCGTACTTTCGCGAAATTACGCGTTAACATACTATTTCGCATTCGTATTATTTAGATACGTAATTACTTGAACGAAATAAAACTGTGTACCTATACAAAATGTTACTTTTTTCATGCCATAAGTGGCTAATTAATATAAAAGTTTTTAAATAATATAAGATCATATTTTTTGTTATTACGATACTTGCCGCGAAAGGGATGCCTCTTTGGACAAGAAATCGTATATTTATCTTATACGCTACGATACGGGTTTTTGTCCAAAGAGGCCCCACTTCCGCAGATACCTTTTTAGGGTTATGTAGTAAACAAGGAACCCTTATAGTTTCGCCATGTCCGTCTGTCTGCCCGTCCGCGGCTTAACTCCGAGACTATTAGTACTAGAAAGCTCTCATTTGGTATGGGTATTATTTATACAGGTATATATTATACATATTAATGACGCCGAATGTGGGGACGAATGTTTTTCGTGGCTATCCTACGGTGTTTGTTGGATAGGTCTCAAAAATATAGTAATGAGTGTGAGAATACCATTTTGAAATTCAAGTTTTCGTTTGCGAAATATTTTTAAAACGCGTCGTTAGTTGTGTAAAACAGGCAGTAGACATAACTGACATAAGTTTATGAACCATTTAAAATTATGTAAAAATAAAATCCTATTAACAATAAGAATTCATAAAGTAATGACAATGTCAAAGCCGGAGCCATAATTTCTTATTTGGTTTGTCTTGGCATGTTATTATGACGCCCGCGTATCCAATCAAACTATACCTACATGTAAGACTACGAAACATCACATATTTCTAGCGTTACAAAAAAAACATAATACAATTGTACGACCGATTTAGACGAAATATTGTGACGGGCTACTACGGAACCCTGACACTGCGTGTGGTACTGTGGCATGACACGCACTTGGTTTTAATATTATAGATAACTAGCTGACCCGGCAAACGTTGTTTTGCTGTAAAAAAATAGATAACAACCTATTCTCAGTCCTACTGATTATGTAGGTATATAAAATTTCAAAAATCGGTCAAGTCGTTTAGGAGGAGTATGGTAACTAACATTGTGACACGAGAATTTTATATATATTAGGATATTAGGTTAGTCTTGATATTTTGTGCTATATTACAAATAAAAGTCAAATCTACAAATTGTGCTTATTATAAATATGAGTTTATGATGATTATCTTTGTTTCCTGTCATGATGCCTGAAGGAGTTGCAATGAAACATATATGTTCTGGATTTAAAAAATATAGGATACAGATGTGAATAAAAAATTCTTGAAAAAACTGGCCTACGCCAACCCACAGTTGAGCAGCATGCTCTAAAGTTCTAAACTCCGTCTATTGAGGGGAGACCTGTATGGGGCCATCCATAAATTACGTCACACCAATTTCATGATTTTTTGACTCCTCCCCCCGTCCTTGTTTGCCCCGTACTTGCTGGTCACATTTGTGAGACTCCCCCCCTCCCTAGTGTGACGTCACATATTTTGCAAATTTACATCTAAAGTTGCAAATGTTTCTGAGTTTTTCGTTAATAGTTCAAAGTTCGTGTTAACACTTAGATTATAATAGATTTTGAAATGTGACGTCACGAAATTTAGGATCCCACCCCCTTGTCACACTATGTCACACTTCATCGATCCCCTCCCTCCCCCTTAACGTGTGACGTAATTTATGGATGGCCCCTATCCCAGCAGTGGGACGAATACACACATACTACAAATCGATGCCATGCGGCCGGCAAGTTTGACAAGCCTGATAATAATACAGCACGTGCATCAGATGGTTGTCATGCGTTGTGAGGTCACTAACCCGACCGCGTATATTATTTCCATACAAATACATAGAGCTCTCACTGCGAGTAATTAATATGACTAGGTATTTTTTAATACTATTTAATTATCTATATGTTATGGTTTATACATATTAATAATATATCACGGTTACTAAGCGCAGTATAGTCCGTACCTACCTATTATGTCATATCGTGTAGGGACAAAGAGCAAGGTCGCCCCGCCGTTTTGAGGTTATAAATGTTATAATGTCTAATTGCGGTTTTGTTTTATTGTTTTGATAAGTGTCGGCGAAAGTGCTCGAGTAATATTAGGTAAGTAAAAATCGTGTTGTAATATATTAATGTTATTTTTTACTTTTTTGTCTGATTGCGTTAATTCTGACAGGTACATATCTGATGGTTTTGTTTTTATTTGTACTACACAGACGATAAACACGATACCGAGCCGTCTGTTGTTCATTATTACTTAATTAAATATAAAAAAAAGTTGGAAATAGCAATAGGTAGCTACCCTACCTTAATGATATACCCGATGTTATGATGTTGATTCTATGATCTTTAATAATACTTTAATATAAATATCCCAAATTACTTGGCTTAGTTTATTACTCTCGAGGTCACGGCCACATAAAGGCCACAGATAAGACCAGCTTCAAACAGCCGGAATACCGCTCCGAATCTATGTAGGTAAATTTGAATTTTTTTAAGTTCAGTGTTAGCGGATGGCAAGAGTGGATCCATTTTTGGCGCCAGGGGGGTCACATAGTTGTGGTCTGGTCAAGTCACATCAAGTTATAATTTAATTTTGATAATAATAGATACAGGTAAAAGTAGGTATTCTATTTATGTATGTAAGTACTACTACACTAATCTACTAGATATTGAGACAAAAAAAATATATCAAAACATTAAGTTTAACAATTTTAATAGGTGGGGTCATAAACCCATGACCCTCCCCCTGGATCCGCTCTCGATGATGGACCCTCAATGAATCACATCATAAATTTGTCTCCGTGAATCGGAAATCCGTGAAATGTATTTATAAATAAGTAATAATAAATGTCATTTATTTCAATCAACACGGGATCATTGCATTACATTGTGCTTTACATTACCTACCATAGAAATAGACGGATACAAAAATATATTTTACCGAAATACATTTAAAAATTTATAATGATGATCTCATATAAAAAATGAAATAACACCTCAATAGACATCGACTGTCTGTTGTCTTCGCGTTCGCGTCTAGATAGCATAAGCAAGGGCCAAGACGTCGTGTAGGGGTAGTATGTATGGTAGTATTGGTAGGTAGTATTGTCACTTATTCGATAATGCATGTAGAGTATACTCTTCTATAGGATCGAGAGAACTAGTTAGTTGAAATCAAGTTCAAGTGTGTGCTTATAACGGTCGGTACACAGCAAATCAATGGGATTGTGTTGGATTGGATCAATTAGATGCTTTTCATATTTAGGTCATGCTAAACCAGGGACCACTTCATTGTTCCATGGCAAGTAGGTCCTTTTTTCCGCTTCACTCACATCGGGAAGGTTAAAATTGATGTTAAAACGAAATTTTTGTCTTCAAGAATAGTGAGACTACTAAATAATGTAGAGGCTAAAAAGATTTCGTGTCAAGCTACGATAGTGCAGATTTTCCAATTTAGTAGAGAGAACTGGACCCTACCGCCGAAGCTGAAGCCGATTACCATCGGATTTTTTAATCGCGAAAATAGATCTTAGGTTTAAGTAAATAATAAACATCTTCAGCTCTCAATCGCTAGAGCTCTATGGTTTCTATCAGCTAAGCTAAATACAATTAACCGCTAGTCTAAGATAAACTTTGATTTTCGTAATCAAAAAAAATCCGATAGTAATCGGCTGCAGCTTCGGCGGTAGGGCCCCAGTTTTTTCTACTAAATTGCAAAATCTGCACTAGCGTAGCTTGACACGAGGTCTTGTTAGCCTCTACATAATTTAATAGTCTCGCTATTCTTGAAGACAAAAAAAAATCGTTTTAAAATCAATTTTAGCCTTCCCGATGTGGGTAAAGCGGAAAAAAGACCTACTTGCCATGGGACATTGAAGTGGTCTCTGGTTTAGAATGACCTAAATAGGAAAAGCATCTAATTGATCCAATCCAACACAATCTACAACTAGTTCTCTCGATCCTATAGAAGAGTATACTCTACATGCATTTATATTAATAGCCTCGCTATTGTTGAAGACGAAAATTTTTCGTTTTAAAATCAATTTTAACCTTTCACATGCCGAGATCGTACCCATATCGGGATATGGGCACAGCGGAAAAAATATCTACTTGCCATGGGATATTGGAGTGAATCCTAAAATCTATACCTATCCTACTCAAACTTATACAAAAATGATTAGGAAAGACAAGGCAATCAATAGCCGTCGTATATGAAAATTTCACATGACGACTTTCGGAAATTGGCGAGGTAGCGAGGTGGTTCTTAGTGATTAGTTTTTCAGGCAGCATGTCACGGTTAATTCTACACATGGCGCCGGCGAGTCCGCCGAGCCTCTCGGTCATGATGCTGGCCGAGCTCATCGGCCTGCCGCTGCAGTGCAAGATGGTGAAGCTGCTACATCTGGAACAGAGGACGCCAGAATTCAAAAAGGTATCGTTTAGTTTTTGTAAACTCTGGCAGGTCATACTTTTTTGTTACTAGACACAGACAACCGCTATAGAACGTAACACTTTTAGTTAAGATGGTCCTGCCTAGCGACGATACGTACTATGTACCATTATCTCGAGCTCCTCCATGCTTCGGAGGGCACGTTAAACTGTCGGTGCCGGCTGTTGTCATTAGATGACACTCGTTAATCCAAGTCAGTGGCTTTTAGGCGCCTTGAAAACACTCCGCTCCTCCTCGAAACCACTACACTCCTCGAAACCAACCCGCAGTTGAGTAGCGTGGTGGAGTATGCTCTAAACCTCTTCGAATGAGGGGAGGCCCGTATCCCAGCATTGGGGTGAATAAGGGTTGACGACTGTTATATTATGCGTGTAAAAGACTGAAATAGCTTCTCTTGTCTTACCTATAGCAATGTCTCGCTCTAAATCAGGGGTTCCCAACCGTGTCCTTGGTTCGTGAGAGGTATGTTACGGTCCGTGATACAAGCTTATAATGAAAGAGATTGAGCACTATTATACAAAATACGAAAACCCTACATCCAACAAAAAACTCATAATGGTCTACGAATAAAAAAAGGTTGAGAACCACTGCTCTTTTGCTTGGTGTTCAAACGGTTATCTGCATAAATAAGAAAACCATTAGTAATTGTCTATATCACTGGAGGCAAAATTTCCACACAAACATTGGTCATGTTTGTTTTAATTTTGTTTTCGTTTCTATTTTCAGTTGAATCCGTTGAGCACCGTGCCAGTTTTAGAAGATGGCGACTTCGTAGTTTGCGATAGGTAAGTAGATTTTTAGTTTATTTAAGTTGCAGTGGCCTAACTATCTAGGGTTTGCCGTGTGGTTTCCGGCAGACTAGAATAGAATCACTCCGTTTCTTCCCGTGGATGTCGTACAACGCGACTAAGGGAAATACATTATAAAACATCGATCAGGCCTCCCCAACCCGTTTGACCAGCGTGGGGAGTGTAGGCCAAATCCTCCTTCCGTCTAGGACGGACGAGAAAGGGGCGTGCTCTTGTAGTGGAGACTAAAATTGACCGTCGTTGTAAAATTGACTTTGGACATCCGTCCGGATTTGTCCTAGTTTGGAGGGCGTCCGGGGAGCGTCCGGGCGGGGTTTAATTTGTAGTCTACGGTTAAAAGTTTTAAATCACTACCGCCCGCTCCCTGCTGCGAATAACCGTCTTGTCACAGAATAAAAATAGTACTTGTACTAAAAAACATTGACGACATGTCCGGGTTGTAAGTTTCAAAACCCGGAGTTTTCACGCATCTTGTCTTGGTTGATAGCGTTTAGATATGGCAACCCTAAACTATACCATCAGGGGCCCGTCGCAAATTCATGAGACGGGCCCTCAAGAGTATAGGGCCCTCTAAATAGAACATCTAAGTAACCAACACTAAAGAAGTATTTTTTTCATTTTTAGGGTTCCGTACCGAAGGTATTAAAGGTAAATAGGGTTCCTTTGTACAAAGGAACCGTATTACAATACAAAGGCTCCGCTGTGCGTCCGTCCGTCCGTCTGTCACCAGGCTATATATATAATGAACCGTGATAGTTAGACAGTTGACATTTTCACAGATGATGTATTTCTGTTGCCGCTATAACAACAAATACTTAAGAATAGAATATATTAAATATTAAAGGGGGCTCCCATACAACAAACGTGATTTTTTTTGCTCGTTTTTGCTCGCAATTGATAACGGCAATAGATAGACGCTTGAAATACTCACATAACATTTAGTTATATATTCTCTTTAAATATAAATAGTTAAACAAAAATAAAACAAATATTTAAAGGGGGCTCCCATACAAC
Source organism: Hypsopygia costalis (assembly GCA_937001555.2). Classification (NCBI taxonomy): domain Eukaryota; kingdom Metazoa; phylum Arthropoda; class Insecta; order Lepidoptera; family Pyralidae; genus Hypsopygia; species Hypsopygia costalis. The sequence goes on from OW443330.2 coordinate 27,673,123, forward strand.
AAACGTGATTTTTTTACCGTTTTTATAGATAATGGTACGGAACCCTTTGTGCGCGAGTCCGACTCGCGCTTAGCCGGTTTTGGTTAATAATTAATATACATATAAAATCAAATCAAAACATTAGTTATTTTTAACACAATAAAGCGGTAAGGAGACTATAATTAATCTATAATTTTATTTTCAACAAAAATGATAATGTAGCTATTAAAATTTAGTATGTTGTATATTTATAGCCTAACTTTAGAATATACTATTTTTGTACTAAGCTCTCAAATCTGGGCCCCCTTAGTCCGGGAGCCCGTGGCATTTTGCCCGTTCTGCCACTTTGTAGTTACGCTACAGTTAAGTTGGTGTCAAGTGCAATAAAAAAATTATGCATATATATCACTGTCGTCGTTATTCCAAGACACTACGCCCTCTACTGGACAAACTGTGCAAAGCTAGTGCTGTGGGTAGTAGGTACATAACTTTAAAAAAATACAAATAAATACATAGACAATAGTCAAACCAAGGACACACAAATATGATCATTGATCATGCATACTCCTGTACACAAATGCCTTGTGCGGGGATTGAACTCTCAAATCAAGTATTAAATTAATTTGCAGACTAGACTGAGCTAGTCAATTTTACGTTTAATTTTTTTTATCAATAGTGCTATCTTTTTTTATATGAGAGGAGAGCAAACGAGCATGTGGGTCACCTGATGGATAACAATCACCATCGCCTATGGATATCGGCAATACCAAGGGATCGCCGATACATTGCCAGCCTATACTCTTGACTTTTTTTGCCGGTGCACCTCGTGCAGGTGTGGTTAATTTTGGCTCCAAGATGGTGATAAACTATTTACAACCCAAATCTAATTGTCTTGATATTGATGTGTATGATATGTATATTAAAAAAAAATTATTTAAGTACCTATAATATCGGTTATCCAGTACCTACCCATAAGCTTAGTTTGGGACTAGATGGCAGTGTGTATATTGTCAAGGAATGTTTATTTATTTATTTAGTTTGGCTAAAAATTTTTGGTAAAATTTGATCGTGTTGTTTTCCAGTCACGCTATCTTAAAGTACATGATCAAGCAGTACGGCGGAGACAAGCGGGAGGCGCTGTACCCGAGCGAGGCGAAGGCGCGCGCCGTGGTTGACCAGCGCCTGTTTTTCAACGCGGCCGTCTTCTTCAATAAGTTTGGTGCCATCACTGTAAGTTTTCTATTGCAGTTCCTTCACCATTAAGGTTTATTGAGTGAAGCTAGCTGAACGCGTACATACGCCGAAAAGCCATTCTTGGAAATAAATAGGCTCTACTGAATCGATTTTGATGAAACTTATCACAATTAAAACCTTCGACATGCTAGAGGTTAGAAAATAAAAATGAGATCGATTATGTCCTTGAGGAATGATCATCGAATACATTTTCCATTGAAATCAATGGAAAATGTATTTGATTTGATTAACACCTATACTACAAAGTAAATTTGTTAACAGTTGCTGATAACTCTAAAATTGAACACTATAAAAAAATCAATTTTTGAATGTAGAGAGGGGGGTAAAGGCAAATGTGAGTCACCTAGTGGTCGAATCGATCACTAATGCCCATGGACATCAGCAACACTAAAAGATTGCCAGCCTTTTTGGGGAAACATAGGGTTTTTGAAGACTCCCAAGTAAGTATTTGTAAGAGAACATCGTTGAAGGATGATTCCACAATTTCACCGTCCATGGTAGAACATCTCGTAAAAACCGTACTGTAGTAAACGGCCAATCATCAAGGTGGCATGGGTGGAATTTCTGTTTTTGCGAGTGGTACGATAGTGGAACTCAGCGGCTGGAATTAAATTGAACAGCTCATTCGAGCACTCCCCGGGATATATATAATTTGTAAACCAAATAAAGTGAGGCGACATCTTTGCGTGTAGATAGCGAGTCCTACCTGTCAGAGATCACTGGGTTACCGACAATCCGAACAAAACATGTACTGGGGCGCACCAGCCGAAAGGTGTGAATAAAATTCCATGTGAGACCGGACCTGGGCCTTATACATTTGAAATCGATGTCGGGGCGTAATGTAGCGTCTTGCTTTACTGATCACACCAATCTTTTTTAGAAGCCAATTTGGCCTTACACTCCAAGTGACCAGGAAACCGAACGAACTCGATGTGTCAACACCCAGAATTTTAATTTCAGAGGCAATGCTAATCGTGGAGCTACGACAAACTGCACTTTTTTGTGGTAAAAGTGCATAATTTTATCTTTGAGGCATTTAATTGAACAAATTTTTGCTACCCCAATTCGAGCAGCCCCCTTACCACCATCTGTTATTGCGATTCAATAACTGAATAGAATGTTTATTCATACCAATGAATAAGCGACTCTATTTCAAGTGGAATAGAGTCGCTTATTCATTGGTATGAATAAGCAATCTATTCAATTATTGAATCGCCACAAGAGATGGTGGTAAGGGGGCTGGTCTCGAACTTATTCCCACGGCCCTCATGCTTCCACTTTTCACCGACAATTGAGAAACCATGATCTATAGACTACACTGCACAATCTAATTGGCTCGATTTTGATTTGGGCAGATTGGGTGTGACCGAGACAACCCGATTTCGTTCATTTTAGAGTATCTGCAACTGTTAACCAATTTACCGTGTAGTATACTCATACCTGCTACACGGTAAAGGTGTGACTAATATATAACAGGTATAGGTAACATAATATACGAACTGATTTCAGTTCGTATAGTTACCTATACCAGTTATATATGCAGGAAAAATTATTGGGATGTTGAAATACGAATTTTTGTATTTCAACATCACAATAAATTTTTCCTACCCCAATTCGAAACCTATTCTAGTGATGTCTCAATTTCAGAATTGAATGCCCAATTCAACATTTTATTAACAACTAGCGGCCCGACCACGCTTCGCTGTGGCTCAATCTTTTCGTTTCCATCCATTTCCTTAGAGATGGCGCTGTATGTGAAAAAAGATTTTCCCGCTTTTCTTTTCAAATTTTTCCAGAATTTTCTTTGCTATAAACCTCACGGAGCCCGAGACCTTTCCAACGAATGCAAAACCGTGGAAATCGGTTCGTGCGTTCTGGAGTTATAGCGTCAGGAAGGAAAACCCGACTTATTTTTATATAGTAGATTTACTAATGGTCAATCAGATTGTGATACGTGTTACAATTAGTGAATTGTCAATCAGATTGTGACACGAGTTACAATTAGTAAATTGTCAATCAGATTGTGACACGAGTTACAATTAGTAAATTGTCAATCAGATTGTGACACGAGTTACAATTAGTAAATTGTCAATCAGATTGTGACACGAGTTACAATTAGTAAATTGTCAATCAGATTGTGACACGAGTTACAATTAGTAAATTGTCAATCAGATTGTGACACGAGTTACAATTAGTAAATTGTCAATCAGATTGTGACACGAGTTACAATTAGTAAATTGTCAATCAGATTGTGACACGAGTTACAATTAGTAAATTGTCAATCAGATTGTGACACGAGTTACAATTAGTAAATTGTCAATCAGATTGTGGCGTATGGCTAGGCTTTAGGGAGCCATAATTTTGATTGCAGTTGCCAACATTCCTGGAAGGAGCGAAGGGTGCCACACAGAAGCAGCTGGACGAGCTAGACAAGTGTTACTACGCGCTGGAGCAGTACTTGCAGACGACCCGCTACGTGGCGGCCGACCGGCTCACCATGGCCGACCTGAGCGTGGGCGCCACCGCCACCGCCGCACAACTCATACTCAAACTAGACGATAAAAAGTACGTTGGCTAGTGTTTAGGAGTGGTCAACTCTTATTCATCCTACTGCTGGGATATGGGTTTACTTCACCTGCAAGCGGTGCACCCTGCTGACTGGCAAACGAAGCTCTGGCGAAAAGAGAGGTAGGGAGCGTAATAGTTAGCTACTCGACTGGGGAATGTACCTCCACCTCACAGAATACCGCAGCCAAATAACAATTCCCTTGAGGGTTGTTGTGTTCCTGCGTGTGAGTGAGGTCACCCGAAGCGAAGAAGATGCTGCGATGGCGCAGGTGGCGGCGCGCGAGCGATGTTTTATGTTGCGAGCATTAATATGGCTACGGTAACCGCTTCATATCAGGCGGGCCTGCTTATCTGCCACCCGACGTAGTATAAAAAAAAAATGGGTATCATGGAGATTGGGGAGTGGTAGTAGGGCCCCGATGCTTGGTTCGCCGAGCTTCGGTTCGCCACGAGCTACTCGACTTAAGAGTACGCAAGTAGCCTGCATGCAGGTCAAAGCGGAGTAAGACCTGCTACTGCTCCGCTTGCGTGCTCGGTTGGTTTACTGAGCGCAAGAGCGGAGCAGGTAAAGGTCGTCTCGTCTGGTTGGTTTACTGGACGGTTGACTCTGTGTACAATCCCTGTGATATAACCGGAAGGTTGGCACACGGGGCCCACTAGCTGTTAGGTATAGGGTACGTGCTGGGATATGGGTGTACCTTCAATTCGAAGGAAGAGCATACTCCACCACGCTGCTCAACTGCGGATTGGCTAGTGTGTAGGAGTGTCATTTTGGGGTAAATAAATATATAAATATTCCTGGGCATATTACACATCGCCATCTAGTCCCAAACTGAGCAAAGCTTGTACTATGGGTACTAGATCACTGATATTATACACAAATATATTTTTTTTCGTAAATACATACATATACATAGAAAACACCTAGACAGACATGTTCATGCACATAAATATTTGTCTTGTGCGGGGATTGAATCTGCAACCCCGGAGTCAAAATGAACAAACATTTCTAGCCGTTCGCGTGTATTCTCAACGACGCCACTGAACGACACCACTGTGGTGTCGTTTACAATTTTTTTTAGGTAACCACACCACCGTAATGTTGTTCTAATACAAAATAATTCTAATACATTTATCGATAACAATTATTTACCATTCGTAAGATCACCACATGACATAAATAAAATTTTCACTCAATTAATTATATATTATATAACTAATATAATTATATAACTTTTGATTTCTCTGTAATAAAGAAAACTTTAAATTCCCCATTTTGTACGTGGTTAAAACGCTATTCGCGAAAAGCCAAATAAGAAACCTTATTCTTTTAGTCTCTGGCCGGTCGCCATGACAGATGCGCGCACATAGGAAAACCTGATTAATTTTTCCCGCCATTAGGTACGAAAAATTTTGTTACAACTCGTTTTATAGTTTTTTTGTATTATTTTCTTCACAAGTGTGTTGAAAAACGTCGTATGATACACGTGTGTATTGATGATTACCGTCCTCGGCTTTCTAAGACCCTCGCCTAAAAGGCTCGGGTCTCAATGGCGCCTCAGCGGAAATCTCCAACATTACACACTTGTACCATAATGTACACACAAAACATCTAATTTCAGCGCAATTAGGCACATAATGACACACCTATAATCAAACTGTGACTTTTTCATTGCTATTATTCACAAGTGAGTTATAAAGTTTTTTTTTATTGGTTGAGTTGCTTTGTTCTTAAAAAAGTTTCGATACAAAAGAGATTGTGTTCAATAGTACAAATAAATTAATGTACCAATTGCTTGCTCATTTAATGCAACTTCGTATTTAAATATGTCTATTTAAATACGAAGTTGCGTGAAAATTTCAACTTGTATGTTTTTAAAAATAAATCTTTCAATCAAATATCAATTTTGTTTTCTCTGTAAGTAATAAAGAAAACTTTAAACTCCTCATTTCATACGTGGCTAAAACGCTATCCGCGAAAAGCCAAAAAAAGAAACATTCTTTTAGACTATGGCCGATCGCCATGTTAGATGCGCGCGCATAGGAAAATCTGATAATTTTTTCCCGCCATTGCGAATAAATTTTCACAACTCGTTTTATAGTTTTTTAGTATTGTTTTCTTCACAAGTGTGAAAAACGTCGTATGATACACGTGTGTATTGACGATTACCGTCCTCGGCTCTCTTAAGACCCTCCCCTAAAGGCTCGGGTCTCAATAGCGCCTCGACGGTAATCACCAACATTACACACTTGTACCATAATGTGCTATTTTACTTGCAGATACCCTCGAGGCGCTGAATGGTTGTCCATGATAGAATCGGAGCCCGTGTTCCAGAAGGTGAATGCACCGGGAGTCGCGGTCGGTGCGAAACTGTTCAAGAAATTTTGGAAGAAATCTGACACATAATTTATGTAGGATTTTACTTTCGCAATGCTAAAAATCATGTTATTTTTAATTTTATCGTATGCTCAAATTACACTGATACTTTTTACCTTCGCCTTTTTATTTTAAATCTCGACGATGACAAACAAGCGCGCGATCTGCCCGAGGTGAGGCGTCTACCGCGGACGACTGCGGTAGACGCTACACCCTGCTGCCAGTAATGTCGTTCCTTCATGATCACTTTGGAGGTGTAAGTGGTTTATTAACGACTTTGAACCAAAGCCAACCTCGCCTGCATGTGGTGCACCTTGCTGACTGACATATGAGGTTCTGGCTAAAAGAGATGTAGGGCATAGCGTATTTTTTAAGCTGCCCGACTGAGGAAATACATTCATCTCACAGAATACCGCAGCAACGATTACCTTGAGGGTTGTTGTGTTCCTGAGAGTGAGTGAGGTCACCAGACAGTAAGAAAGGAAGGAGTATAGGCTGGCAACAGATTGCAACCCCTTGGTGTTGCTGATCTGCGGGCGGTGGTGATTGCTTTCCATCAGGTGGTGCACATGCACGTTTGCCCCCTCTCATATAAAATAATACTCATTCACAGGAAATAACCCTCTAGAAGAGTCTTCTAAAGTATAGTCACTTAGTGGTTGGTCGTAAACGGAAATTAGAGTGGGCCCTGAACTGGCCTATGACTATAACGTAGGTCGCCCGTAAGCAATATCCTTAACATTTTTATTTTCTAATATGACCCATATAAAACAAACAACCCTCAAGGGAATTGTTATTTGGTTGCGGTATTCTGTGAGGTGGAGATACCCATTCGAACAGCTTACAAAATTATCTATGCCCTAACTTTTCGCCAGAACCTCGTTTGTCTGTTAGCAGGGTGCACCAAATGCAGCTGAGGTTAGCTTCAAAGATGTTAATGAACCACTAACACCTCATATATGACAATGATTGTTGAACTTTATAGCACCGTGTAAACCAAACAACATCAAAGGCTTTTTTAACTTTTTTATTAGTGTAATACTTAATATGTAGATGGCGCCACACTGCGACTACACAGCAGAAAATATAAAATGCAAAAATTCGTCACCATCACAAACCTTCCTGGTAGCTCAGTTGGAAGAGCACTAGACCGGTCATCGAGAGGTTGTGGGTTCAAATCCCACCTGCTAGGTAGGGGAGGTGAATTTTTCCATTTTTAAAATATTTATAACATTAAAGGTCTCAGCATACGTATTGAGAACTCGGAAGGGACGGGCCCGGACGCGTCAAATTGATAACGACCTAAAGCAACGGTGATAAAGTATATTTTCCATCACAATGTTTCATCACGCCTCGTCCCGGAAGAGGCAGTGACGGGACGTGATGGCACTTGAAAAAAATACCTTACCTGCCTACCTGCTGGTTAGCAGTCTTCGCAGCCTATGGACGCTCGTGACACCGGAGGCATCACTCCCGCATTGCAAACCCTGTAATAACCCCTTTACGCCTTTCTAGGTTTATATGTGTTCTTATATTCATATTTAGTGTTTAAACACTATACCGAATATATGCGGCCGAAGTTTGGCGTCATTACGCCTGCAATACTTTTTCAATTACTATCGACACATTTGACTAAAACTACGATGCGGTTTTTACATACCAATCCTAACCACGCGGAATTCCGGCTTAGTGTGGTTTGACACTTACCCATGATTTTTATAACTTTTAAACTTTCGCGTTGCATGATTTATGACAAATAACAACGGGAATTACCAGGATCATATCATGCATAAGGGTATTTCACCGGCCGTTGCGCCGGCCGGTCGCACCGTTGCCGTTGCCGGTAGTTGCACCGGTCGTCGGCCTGTGACCACGGCCGGTGCAACCTGTGGCCTTACCGCTGAAGCTGAAGCCGATTACGATCTGAATTTTAGAGTGCAAAAATGAAACTATTGCTTATCATCATCAGGTCCATTTTAGTCTCCACTACAGGAGCACGACCCTCTCTCGTCCGTCCTATACGGAAGGAGGATTTGGCCTACACTCCCCACGCTGGCCAAACGAGTTGGGGAGGCCTGATCGATATTTGATAATGTATTTCCCTTAGTCGCCTTGTACCACATCCACGGGAAGAAACGGAGTGATTCTATTCTAGTCTGTCGGAAACCACACGGCCAACTACTACTGCTTAGATTGTTGCTAATTATTTTTAGCTCAGCTGGTAGAAACCTTAGAGGTCTACCGACTAAGCTGAAGATGTTTGTCAATAACTTTAACCTGAGACCAAATCGACGGTCCCTACGTATAAAGCGACATGTCATTTCAGACATGTCTGCTTAAACAACGATAGAATATTATTATTGGACAAATGAGTTAATTTCTTACTTTTTAATTATACATATACAATCAATAAAATAAAAAAGAAAATGTTTTTTACAGGCAATCTATAGCAATTTATGCAATTAAAAAAATTGGCATTTTTGACATGTCGCTTTATACGTAGGGACCGTCGAAATATTCGAATCAAAAAACCCGATGGCAATCGGCTTCAGCTTCGGCGGTAGGGCCCCTGGTCGAACCGTCAGGCAATAAAAAAGGTATTTAAATACCCTCATGCATGATCGCGTTAATTCCCGTTGTTATTATTCCTATACACATTTTGTTATCAGAGAGCAATGACAATGTTATTAAATTTTTACTTAGGTATTACTTACTCTTGATCAATTTTATCAAATGATTTAACAAATTTTGCATAGTGTCACTTGGAATGAGTGGGCGATATCACATTAACAACTACGAGATAAGTTAATATAAATATGTATTTTCCTTAGTCTGTTCGCAGATATTTTGTGTAATATTATCTCCATTGAACAATTAGGTAGATAATATTGCTACCCGCGACTTCGCCCGCGTAGTAATTAATTATATCTGGGGTGTAAGCAGTTTACTACCATCTTTGAGCCAAAACTAACCGCACCTGCACGTGGTGCACCCTGCTTACTGACAAACGAGGCTCTAGCGAAAGAGAGATAGCGCTAGCGTAATTGTAAGCTGCCCGACTGGGGAAGTAACTCCACCAGAACACCGCAGCCAAATATCAATTCATTTGAGGGTTGTTGTGTTCCTGCGAGTGAGTGAGGTTACCAAAAAGGATTGCTGCGTTGGCAGCGGAGGTGGCGGCACGCGAGCAATATTTCGTGACAATAAGATGTTTTTTCCGAGATAAAAAGTAGCCTATCTCACATTCCAAAACTTAAACTATTCCTGTAAAAAAAACATGTCAATCCATTACTTTATTTCGACAGAAGGACAAACAAACAAACACAATTTCACATTTATAATATTAGAATAGATTAGTTAATCTGTGGTGCTAACTACTAAAATCTGTGAATGTGCGTATTGACTTACTGACGAGTTATCATGTAAACCCGATAACACTACCATTATATAATCCTGTTTGGGTGAAAGATAACAATATCGTAAATCATCGTTAGTGTAGGGAAGCGATTTTCTATCGATATCGATATTTTTGCCCTGTAGAAATGATTAAAATTGGATCGCTTTTCTTTGTTAAGTTAATGTAGGTATTTCTTTTGTCGTGATAACGTCTTATAAATCAATGAACGCCGGCTGCACGCACTAAAAGCATAACTCATTGTCACGTTCCGCCTGAGCCGAGCGTGCAAATACGTAGTACTATTACTTATACTGTGGTGCAAGCGAGAACGCGGAAAGGCGATAGAGAGGCACGATCAGCCTATATTTGTTATGACATTATCACGTAAAATTATCGTCCGTAAATCGACTTTACAGACAACCTTTTTTTTATCGTTTCGAAGTCGTCATTTCGACTTTCGTGCTTAGCCATATCGTGGCGAGCCTTATCGCCGAATGCGAATCTGAAGTAGCTCAATCGGCGACAAATCGCCAATTCAAGAATTTGGTCGCCGCTACCAGGCCTCAAGTAGCCCAGTCGGCGACTTATAGCCCAATCTGGCAACCCTGGGTTTTACCGACAGGTATTCTGGAGATGGCTTATCATGGAAACGAGATTTACAGTGACTCAGGCCGCATAAGGTTGAAATTAAATTGTAGTACCTAAATGATATCCCAGTTCCCATGCTGACCCGGGGCCCTACCGCCGAAGCTGAAGCCGATTACCACCGAATATTTTGATTTGAAATATAGGTCTTACTTTTAAGTTATTGATAAACAAACATCTTCAGTTTAGTCGGTAAAGCTCCTAAATGTTGCTATCAGCTAAACTAAATGCAAGTACCAAAGTAAATGCAAGTACCTAAGTTGAAGTTTGATTATCGCTATCAAAAAAATCAGATAGTAATCTGCTTCAGTTTAGGCGATAGGCCTCCCGGTTGTAAAGTCTTTGATGAGTTTTTTTTTATAAAATATGTGAATCGATTATTAGAAAAAGTTTTATCGTTCACTTTTTCATTGCTTATTATGTTACATCCCTAATGTCCAATAGTCATCATACGTACGCGTAATAGCAAAGTGTACATATATATAAACGGACACATAGGTCGCAAACGGCCAGATAGCCGAATTGGTAAGTAAACTTTTTTTAACTTTTAAATAAATTAATAATACATTTTAATAAAACGTGTATATAGTTTTACCTAAAAAGGTAAAACTTGAACATACAGTGTGTCCCGGAATAAAGTGTAACCTTGAAAGGGGGCGAAAATATATAAAAAAAAATTTTTTTTTTTTAAATGGAAAAATTCACCTGCCCCCCTAGGTGGGATTTGAACCCACGACCTCTCGATGACCGTATAATAAACACCGTATAATAAAAATATCGACAAAATATTACCTATCTATAAAAATAAAATACCTAAATAAAAATTAAGTAGGTATATGTTTTCTATTTAATTTTCATGAATTAAAATTTTTGTTTTTCACTAAGGATTCTATTTGAAATATCGATTTCTTTCAAAGTAATCGGTCGATTTCGGTGAAATAAAAAAAATATCGCGTCAGTTAGTAAGCAATGAGAATACGATACCAAATAGCCAGCAAAAAAATGACTGGCATTATCTACTGTGCTTTTAGTAAGTAATAACAATGTTTTTTATTATTCATATTTTTTTTCAATATACTTAGTGAAAAATAAAAATCGTAATTCATGAAAAAAAATATAGAAAACATATATTTTTTTTTGTATTTTTTTTTTTGTTGATTATAATTATTGATCTATTTTCATCCCATTTCAGGGGACATTTTATCCTGGGACACACTGTATTTACAGAGACTACGAGGTATCTGTTATCCGCGACTTCGCCTGCGTTAGAATTTTTCGTTCAAAATCAAAATCAAAAAATTCTTTATTCCTTGGACTTTATAAAGCACTTAAAGTTCGGAACCCATATATAATACAATAAGTACTATATAGCCTAAGTTAACAACAAATAAAGTAACATCACTAGATACTATCGTCTGCCTGTGAAAGTCCCGTGAAAATTCCAGCCGTTTTTTTATTGATAATACCTACCTCCTGTTAACAATCGTCCATTTTTTTCTGTCACATTTTTTTTACTATTTATTAATTGATGTCGCTGTTATGCTAATAATTATATTATTCTAATAATTATAATTCCAACGGTTTCGGAGATTCAGTACTTAGTTGAACATACGGTGAAAGTGAAAAGTTAAAATAATTTGTGTTTAATAAATGTACCATATTATGCTTTCATATGCATTTACTAAAAATATATTAAGTACCTATTTGATATTACAAACAGAACTATTTTTTTTTTGGTAGAGAAAGTAAGCGAGAAATTATTATTCAGTTCAATCATTACTCACAACTTCTAGGTAGGTACTAGAAGTTTCAATACCAATTGGAAATCTATATAAAAATGAATCGCTGAATGTGTTGCTAAGATCAAATCTAGAGAACAGCTGAACCGATATCGCTAATTCTTTTTTTAGAATATTCCTTGAAGTACAAGAATGGTTCTTACGCAGAGAAAACAACAAACGATAGTACTAAAAAGTAAATTTGAACTTTAATACAAATAACTCCTCTCCCATAGCTCCATATTCTTTCGCCAGAGCTTCGATTGTCAGTCAGCAGGGTGTACCGCGTGCAGGTGAAATTGGCTTAGGTTCAAGGATGTTGATGAACCACTTACATCCCAAAATTATTTCTGGACAATTTACACAGCGCCATTTTGTTCCAAATAAAGCGCACAGCTTATACAATGCTATGGGTACTAGACAACTGATAAATGTAATGAAATACATTTTTTTTAAATACATAATACATAGAAGACATCCAAACCAAACAGACATGTTCATGAGCACAAACGTTTGTCTTGTGCGGGGATCGAACCCGCGACGTCGGAGGCAAGTAGCCATTGGTAGCCATTTCGACCCCCGGCCTCGTCCGAAATTGGTTCCATCCAGAAGAGTGTTGGTACTGTTTGTACGATCTTCCCTTAAAATGATGATCCTGAGTTATATTTTAATAAATAAAAGATCCTCATGTATGGCGTATATTTTTCAGCAGATAAATATTAAACATGGCCCCACTGGTTTTGTACACCTTGGAGAATGGCGCTAGTCCCCCCGCTGCCGCGGTGGTCATGCTCTCCGAAATACTAGGCCTGAAGCTGGAATTGCGATACGTAGACTTGAGCATTAGTGAGCAGAAGTCAGCAGAGTTTATGAAGGTAAAGTGACTATGTTCTGAGGGGCAAGGGAACCACCGCTATTTTAGAAGTTAAGTCAACCTCATCTTCACGAGGCTCTGGGACGCAACAAATCTCAAGGGTATTGGTGTTTCGCTGCAACCTTCTGCGATACCTCTCCAGAAGGGCCTTGACGGGCCCTACCTTTCGCCAGGGAGAAAGGCCTCGTTTGCTACACGACAGAATGCGTAAGGTTTTTGATTCTAATTGATGGATTTGATTCTAAACATTGGCGAATGCATTACACCCCAAAAATAGCTTTAGTATATACCTACTTACTTGTTTTTGTATTATGCCAAAAAAGTTAATTAAAAAAAAGTTTAAGTAGGTACATTTTAAAATTAACCTCGGTACCAGTTATATAAATATAAATAAATATTTCTGGACAATTTACACAGCGCCAACTAGTCCCAAATTAAGCGCAAAGCTTGTACTATGGGTACTAGATAACTGATATTATACTTATATTAAATATTTTTTTTTTTCTAAATACATACATAATACATAGAAAACACCCAGAGCAAGACAAACAGACATGTTCATGTACAAAAATATTTGTCTTGAGCGTGAATCGAACCTCGGAGTCAAAGTGTGAATCGAACCCGCGATTTGGAGTCAAAGTGGCCATTGCTCGCCATTCGACCACTGAGCTCGTCAATCCAAGTACTTAATACTATTGTACATAATTCAAATCTTAACATCCTCAAATTTTCAGATAAACCCTATGGGCACAGTTCCAGTACTACTAGACGGTGATTTCGTAGTTTCTGAAAGGTATTTATATATATATTTGCATTTTTTTAGTTTAAATTTATTATATATTTGCATATACAGCCGTGAAATAAAACTACGTCTCGCCGAGTATTAAGCAGTTCCGTAGCCTATGCCACCTTCTAACTGTAAGGGCTTACCTACGCATAGCCGTCCCCGTAATACCCTTAGCTTATCGATTTTGTAGAATTAGCATTAAATTATTAGAACCACTTCCACCCCAAAGAATCATCATTTAGTTAAGTCTAAATGATGGTTCTTTGGGGTGTAAGTAGTTCATCAAAATCTTTGAACCAAAGCAAATCTCGCCTGTACGTGGTGCACCCTACTGACTGACAAATGAGGCTCTGGCGAAAAGAAAGGTAGGACATAGCGTATTTTCAAGCAGTCTGACTTGGTAGTTAGTACCTCCACCTCACAGAATACCGCATCCAAATAACAATTCACTTGAGGGTTGTTGTGTTCCTGCGAGTGAGTGAAGTCACCAGAAAGAAAGGAACTCCTTCCTTTCTTTCTGGTGACTTCACTCACTTATTGGCTGACAACAGATCGACGACCCTTTGGTGTTGTTGATGTATAAGGGCGGCGGTGATTGCTTTTCATAACGTGATCCACATGCTTGTTTGCCCCCCCTCTTATATATATATAATGCTATCGTTGCGCGATCGCTTACAAACAAACATAAAAATGGTTTTTCTCCTTACATCGATGTAGAGACTAGTCAATTGATAGCGTTTAATCTAAACATGATCAATTGTGTTTTACCTTCAGCCACGCCATCTTGAAATATTTGGTGGAGAAATACGGCGGCGACAAGCGTGAGTCGTTGTACCCGAGCGACGTGAAGACGCGCGCCCTGATCGACCAGTGCCTGTTCTACGACGCTGGTGTCTTCTTCGTCAGGTTGAAAGTCGTCATTGTCAGTATTTTTTAATTTTATTTCTTACTACCTAATGCATGTCCAGCCTACTCACTTAATTTGTTCAGTTTGTAACAATCAAATATTTTGACGAGCTCGGTGGCGTAGCGGTCAATGACGCGGCTTCGACACCAACGCTCGTGGGTTCGATTCCCACATAAGACAAACATTTGTGTGCATGAACATGTCTGTTTGTCTTAGTTTGGGTGTTTTCTATGTATCATAAGTATGTATTTACAAAAAAAAAATGTATTTACGTATGTTTATCAGTTGTCTAGTACCCATATCTTCGCTTACTTTGGGGCTAGATGGCACTGTGTAATTTGTCGGACAATATTTATTATTATATTTATTAAATAGCCTACTCTCGTTGTTAATTCATCCGATTCGAAATAATTAATTATATTAATTAATACATATAATAGGTACATAGAAAACAGACAGACCAAGGCAAACAGACATGTTTATACACACAAATATTTGTCTTGTGCGTGAATCGAACCTCGGAGTCAAAGTGTCTATTGTTAGCCATTCGACCAATAGTATAGCACATATATGTATAGTACATATATAGTATAGCACGTATTGAATAACCTATAATATTAGTATCATAATATCTCTGTCAATTTATTTATTTACAGCTTCCCATGTTGTACGGCGTTGTACCCTACCCAACTCCTAAACAGCTGGAAGACATCGAGGCGGCATACGGAGTGGTTGAGGCATACCTGTCACAACATAAGTACTCGGCCGCTGATCACCTGACCCTCGCTGACCTCTCATTGGGAACCACTACCAGCGCTATGCAGGCCATTCTCAAATTGGACTCCAAAAAGTATGTATTCTTTTATCTAAAGTACGGAAGTGTAGAATCCTACTGACATTTATGGCGAATGATGGGACGTCGCTAGAAATAAATGCTCGACGTTGATTCATCACTACTTATTCGTCTGATTTTATATTTGGATACATAGGTACATTTGATTTTGGAGAGTACAATAAAAAAAAGTTTAAAAGTGGTTCATTAATCTTTGAGCCAACTTCACCTGCACGCGGTACACCCTGCTGGCTGACTGACAAACGAAGCTCTGGCGAAAAGAGATGTAGGGAGCGTAATAATAATTTAAGCTACCCGACTGGGGAATGTACGGTATGTAAATTCCAGTACCTCCACCTCACAGAATACCTCATCCAAATAAAAATTCCCTTGAGGGTTGTTGTGTTCCTGTGAGTGAGTGAGGTCACCAGAAAGGAAGGAGATGCCTCGTTGGCAGCAGGGTTGGCGGCGCGCAAGTGATTATTTTATGTGGCGAGCGTTAATATGGCTACGGTAACCACTTCACATCAGGCGTGCCGTATGCTTGTTTGCCACCGTAAAACGTAGTATAAAAAAAATGCTACTAACATTTATGGCGAATGATGGGAAGTCGCAAGAAATAAAATGCTCGTCGTTGATTCACCACTATTTATTCGTTTGATTTTATATTTTGATACATAACAAATTTTTTGATGCAATCGCAGTAGAGTTAAGAGAGCCTCCTTTTTTATACATTTTTTCGTGGCTCTGGTTACGTGGCATTTCGCCACACATTATAACTTTGGCAGACAAGCATACGGCCCGTCTGATGTGAAACAGTTACCGTGGCAATATTATATTAACGCTCGTAACATGAAATGTCGCTCATGCTCGATGCAACTCCCGCCCTATCGCCCTCCAGTCCCCGCCAGCAGCAGCAGCGTAGCAACTCCTTTCTTTCTGGTGACCTCACTCACTCGCAGTCGAACACAACAATTTTCTAAGGAATTGTTATTTGGCTTTGATCTGTGAAGTAAAGGACTTCCCAAGTCATACAGCTTACAATTACATTCGCCCTGCCTCCCTTTCGCCAGAGCCTCGTTAGTGAGTCAACAGGGTGCACTACGTGTAGGTGAGGTTAGCTTTCGCTCATAGATGGTGATAAATAATAAATACACCCCATTATTTTTTTCCCGATTTTCGATCAAAATATATAAATACTTTTTTATGTTTCTAGGTTCCCACGTTGTGTGGATTGGCTGGCTCGCTTGGAGAAGGAACCTTGGTATCCAAAAGTAGCTGCGAGGAGTTTAGCCGTGCTTAACCATGTAATGAAGTCCAACTCGGAAAAACTCGCCAGTCACACAGTCACTGACTAATAACATGTCTAATGGAACTACATTTCTCTCGATATAATAAAATATAGATCAATCAGATCATACACTTGTTTAAGTTAACTTTAACCCTCGTAAGCCAATATGAAACTAACAGGGGCTTGGCTACCGCCGTATTAATGATTTTTTTTATGTGAGAGGGGGGCAAACGAGCATTTTGGTGGTGGTGGAAAGCTATTTTGTGGAAAGCAAGCAAAAGCAAGTGGTGATTGCTTTCCACCTGGTGGAAAACAATCACCAGCGCCCATGGAGATCAGCGACACCATGGGGTCGCCGATCCGTTGCCAAATTGAAAACTCTGTTCTTGAAGGCACCCATGTCGTAGTTGTTCGGAAATACCGCTGAGGGAAGTTGATTCCACAGTTTCACAGTTCGTGGTATAAAATGTCTTAGGAAACGTACTGTAGTAGATCGCCAATTATCAAGATGATATGGATGGAATTTTAATTTATGGCGAGTTGTACGATAGTGGAATACAGCGGCAGGTATCAAATCAAACAGCTCATCGGAGCACTCCCCGTGATTTAATTAATTTGTATAGAACGCAAAGAGACGCTACATATCTGCGTGTAGAGAGAGTGTCCAATCGATCCGAGATCATACGGAGCCCCCCAGCTACAAGGGCTACCAGCAGTGATGTAACTGTATCTGCCATCAGGGGCCCGTGGCATGAGATGGGCCCTCGGAGGATGGAGCCCTCTAAATAAATCATCTAAGTAACCAACACTAAAGAAGTATTTTTTCAATTTTTGGTTAATAATCTATAATTTTAATTTGAAGAAAAATGATAATGTAGCTATTAAAATTGTATGTTGTATGTTTATAGCCTAACTTTGAAAAAATACTATTTTTGTACTGAGCTCTGGAGCCCGGGGCGCCCTTGGCCCGGGGGCACGTGGCATTTTGCTCGCTCTGCCACCCTGTAGTTACGCCACTGGCTACCAGCGTGTTTGGTTCCAATAGATAAAGCTTCTTAGCTCTGCAATGTATAGGTGGAAAGGCCCACCACCTAATTTTGATATAGGGCCCGTCTAGCGTAAGCTACACCACTGGAAACTAAGCCAATCCACAGATGAGCATTCCACCAAAGCGCAGTTGAGAAGCGTGGTGGTACGCTCTAAACTCCTTTGATAGAGACGAATCTCGTATCACAGCATTGGGATGAGTATGGGTTGGGTATGGCTAAAAACATGATGTTAGGGAACCATAAAAAGCATGCTACATTAATAAACTTGAATCTACATAATCTGGAATGTGTTATAATTATTTTTTATTTGATAAAAATAAAACATTTTCACTGCTACACCATTTTTATTAGGGAACCATAGACACCACAGGGAGAATCTTACATAGACCAAATACATAAATCCTCCTTCTTGGTGGGTTCCTCAATCTGACAGTGCTTCCTCAGTCTGACAGATTACGATTACGCTCTCCTAACTATCTTTCACCAGAGCCTCGTCAGTCAGTATGGCGCGCCACGTGCTGGTGAGATTGACTTTGGCACGAAAATGGTGGTTGAATCACCTAGTTAACAAAAATACTAGAAAAACCCCAAAATACTAGAAAATGGGATGATAAATCCCATTTTTTAGTATTCAATATACATTTATATCAAGATGTCACGATTATTAATTAATAATGATTTTACAGATTTTTTTATTTAGCTCCTTTTTCGGAGAATGTTAGCTCTTTTTTAGCTTATTTTTTTGCAACTCTTATCTCTATTTCCGAGAGCAGAGTTGGCAACATTGCTGTGAAAGAAAAGCAACACACCTTTCTCAGCAACACAGACATAGCACGGTTGTGGCACGGTTTTTACCCTACTGTATCTGTACATACGTAGGTACATATTAGATTTTATTTCGAATATATACGATAGGTCATTTTTTATTGCTATGCTTTTTTAATACTTTAACTGCGTGTTATATGAGATATAATTGCTTTACAGGAATAAAAGTTTCTGTTCATGTATTCTTATGGTCTGATCTTAACAGTCAGCGCCATCTAGTAGTATATTAGATAATCATTACCTTTATGCTCGTGCTAAAATTGTTAAGATGTATTTGTATTCTATTTCCACGTTCCCGAACATGAAATAGGCACAATTCAGTAGAACAAAGAAATAGACGTAATTATAGTAATGTTTGGTCAATGTGTATTTCAATATTAATCATGAAGGCAATGATTTTTCGTTGCTTTAAAAGCAACAACATCGTCGTAAAGCAAAACAAATAGGTGGTACGTGCTTTTATCTGGGTAGAAAACTTATGTTAGCGCCATCTACTAACAAAACTTTGAACTGCTAAGTTACGTATGACGTATCGTCCTTGCCGTGCAACTTTCGAACTTAGAACGTAGCATTCGGAATTTGAATGGTCCGTTCTCCAAGTTGCCACAACGGACGGAACGTCAGAAACGTGTACGGCGAAGTGCGGTCGACTCGTCGATACGCAGCTGTCCCACCGCGCTTGTCAATTTTTAGTTTTTTCGAAACGCGTGTGTAAATAAACAAATTATTACTTTTCATTGCGATTACTGATGAAGTGATACAAATGTTTGTTTAATCGTGTCAATTTACAGTGGAGCGTTTGAATAAAGTTGTAACCGCTTCTCGCAATGACAAGGGAGAGCACTTTACCTTTTGAGAAACCCGAGGCAATAAAATGTTTCATGTGGCCTAATTGATGCCTGTTTTTACATAAGTGTATACGTTGATTGTAAGGACTATTGTGAATCGTTTAGTGACACTTGAAAGTTTATAATTTCGACTCGGTCGTTAGTCGTCTACACGTTGAAAATGAGTGTTTTGAGTGGTTTGAGTAAGGCTGACTTCAAAACGGCGAGTGATGGGCTGCTGGAACTGCCCGAGGAGAAACTCCGCGGCATCATGCGCTCGGAACCTATCACAGATGTCTACCACGTCGAGCAAACACCCTTTGCAAGGTCAGTCTTGTTTCCCACAGACAATGTCACATCACAGGTTTTGTATTTCGTTTTGAAACTAGTTTTTCTGTGTGACATTTATTAATTAATTCATGCAACTTTGTAGTAAGTTAAACAAAGCTGTAAAAATTCAAATATAGTAATTTAAACTTAGGCAAAAGTAAGGTAAACAACCTTTAAAAGTTATTGTCATTGTTATTGTTTAACTTTATAATATCTAAATGAATACCTTCATTAACACTGCATCAAGTTTTGAATGAATTGAATGATGATTGAATTATATTTTGAAATGTTCTATCGCCTAAAAAAAACAAAAAATATTTTTTTCTCTAGAACTGGCCCTCTCTACTCAGTTGATTAGAATTGACTCTGTGGTTATACAGACACATATTTCTGGTGTTATTATGAGTGCACAGTAAACATAAAAATTTACCCATACGTAAGAAATTTCATGGCCAATGTTTTATAACTTATGTAACTATGTATTATGTAATAATTTAGCTCCAATGGCTTACTATATTTTTTATGTGTCATGCAACATAATGTATGGATAATTTTAAAAGCAATTTACTTCAAGCAGATTTTAATACTACAATGCGCAACATAATTTACTATGTTTCATATTATCACAGTTTGTGATAAAGAATGACTGATGAATGTTGAGTGTGATAACATAGATAAAGTGTTATTTTCGCTTAGAGCTACACTTCACGTATTGGGAAATTTATCATTTGGTCAACATGTTTGCGACCAATTAAACTGTAGTGAAGTTTAGATATTTAGGAAGTATTTCCATTATAGTAGTAACAAAGATGTTATGAAAAAAAATTAACTACCTATATAGTATATAATTTAAATGACTATTTGCAAATCAGTCCCATTCAAGTGTTTTTATAATACCTAATTACCAAGATTAGGCTGTGGACCCTACACAGCCTAATCTTGTTAATTAGGCATTCTATTCTCAAAGTATTATAAATAAACACATCTCTCGAAAATCCTTGCCGTCCCTTCATCAGCAGTCTGGGAAAGTAATAAAGTAAAAACTGCATTATATAAAAAAGTATTATGCCTGAGCTTGGAGTCAAACTGATATAATGTGAAAATACAAATACAATTAATTTATTTGCTAGCAAACACGGTACATAACATGTGGTATAAATAACAAAAGTACAAGCGTGCCACACCAAAAATAACACTATACTTTTTGGTACTGATTCTTCCCTAAGTTGACTAGAGATGGGTGAATTCAGACGATAATTTGAATAGATTTTGGATTTTCAAAATACACACTTTGAAATGTTCAAATGAAATTAATTCAAAGAGTCATACATTCGAGACAGGGAGTGTCCCTACTGTAAATAATAATACAGTTTGGACAATGCCTGCTGCCCTCTAGAATGAACCTCGCTTCCCCTCTGAGTCGATTCTGGAACAGTTTGTTGGACAACATACATACACACTCGCATTCTCCTTTTGCATAGATGGCATGGGGAATAAAATAGTTATCAAAGCAGCATTTTTATAGTATTAGTATGTATGCATATTTAATAAATTATTTTTACAGATTCAAGTTCAATTACTTAATATAAATTAATTAAAAATCCACAATAGTTAAAAACTCCACTAAAATCAACCAAATTGTAAACAAAATTCGTTGACATTGCATTCACTATTAACTCAACTCAAAAATACATTTACATATTTTTCTGAATAGTACACTATTCAGAAAAATATTTGAATGTATTTTTTTAGATTTTTAGATTCTGAATAGATGACAATCATTCGAGAGGCGAAAAATCATTAGAGTCGAAGGAGACACGAAGGAACATAAATTGATGTCCCAATGTATTTCATTGTTTATAATATAAAACTAAGTATGTAGAATGAAAGCCAATAATAAATTTAGTAAGTACATACATATTATTAAAAAGCTGAGCCTTTTTTTTTATTTATAGAAAAAAATTGTGTCATTTTAGGACAAGGGACTGAAAATTAATGAAAAATATTTTGCTTGCCATATTTAACATATCACAGTTCTTTAATTTAATATTATTCTTTTAACTGTTATGTTTCCCTTTATGAGGTATGGAATTTGTCAATAATAAGATGTGTTCATTGCAACGGATTTATTACTACTCTCCTTTAATACATTGAAGTTTTGACTTATATACTAATATAAAATATAAAGGTGTTCACACACCACACCTCCACAGCGATTGAAAAAAAAAAATATAATTACTTAGATTAATATTTTTTTTTCCTTTACTTACATAAGTACATAATTTTAAAAGGTAAACAAATTTTGATTACATTCATAATTAAGTATACATAAAAATAAAATAAAGTAAATTAATTATTATTAGGTTACATTTTATATGGTTTGGTCCTGTTTTTATGAACAATGTCAATTTTATTATTTTTTATTATTTTTACATTTGGTGACATATCTTCTAATACAATATACGGACCATTATATATTTCTTGCAATTTATTTCCAATTTCATTTTTTACTAAAATTAAATCATTAGGTCTATAGATACGTGTAGTTACATTTATATCATATTTTTCTTTCCTATTTTGTTTTGACAATAATAAATTCTCTCGTGCTTGTTGTTGTGTTTTTTGAAGTC
Organism: Hypsopygia costalis; assembly: GCA_937001555.2. Lineage (NCBI taxonomy): Eukaryota > Metazoa > Arthropoda > Insecta > Lepidoptera > Pyralidae > Hypsopygia > Hypsopygia costalis. Next base: position 27,695,473 of record OW443330.2, read on the forward strand.
TATATTTTAAACATGGTGCATAATCTTCACAATTATACAAAGGCTCGGCTTGTTTACATAAATTAGAAGGCAGATTACATTTCTTTCCAAATACAAGCTCGAATGGAGAAAATTTTGTAGATGTATGCACACTAGTATTATAGCTGAAACACCAGAATGGTAGCCATGTGCTCCACGTCCTGGGTTCATTATCTGTTTGTATACGCAAGTATGCATTTAAATGCTTATGTGTATTTTCTAAAGATCCTATCGATTCGTGGTGATAAGCGGTTGCTGTCAGGTGATCGATATTTAACAACTTACAGACGTCTTTCATAGTTGAAGATATGAACTCGGTACCTCTATCTGACGCTATAGCACGAGGTATGCCATACCTAAGTATAAAGTTTTCTACAAAAGCTTTTGCTACGCTAATACTACTCTTATCTTCTAATGGATACGCTTCTATATATTTTGTAAGTTCGCATTGTATTGTTAAGATATATGCCTTATTATAATAATCTCTATCTATGGGCCCAACTATATCTAAGTATAATTTATCAAAGGCCGATTGAGCCGTTGTCGTAACAGTCATCGGTTCCTTTAAGGTGGCAGAGTGTTTTTGTTTTTGACACTTGCTGCACTTCGATACAAAGTTATTTATATCCTTGTCCATTTTTGACCAAAAATAATAGCGCTTTATATTATTGGTCATTCGTCTTATGCCGGCATGGCCGCTAGTCGGCAAAATATGAAAGTCGTTTAAAATTACTTTTTTATCGTCATCATTCATTATTCTTTGTCTTCCATTTAATAAACAAACTCGTGGCCCGGACCACATTTTATTTTTATTTATTATATCATACAACCATTGTATGTATTTCATATTATTATTATCTTTCACGATATATATCTCTTCTATATTTTTTTCTTTACAAAAATCTGCCAGACCCCTCACGAAAACGTCTCGCGTTAAACATGATCGGGAATCGGGACTTGTATATATTATCAAATCCTTATCACAGAAAGTAAACAAGGTATCACTTCTCTCATTGCATTCATTCCTCACACTTTTCATTGCCTCCTTATCGATAAATACTAACTCGACTGATTTCTTTGGCTTACTTAACATTTCCACAATATTCGGGTGATCAGTCCGTATATCGCTAGAAACGCTAGTAGAAGAGTTATCTATTGGATTTTCACTATTTTTATACTGCTTTCTAGTCATAACATTCACAATATTTTCTCTCATTCCTTTCAACTCATCTGACGTCAGAATCACTCTGGATAACGCATCTGCAGCTACGTTATCTCTACCTTTTATATAATTTATTTCAAAGTCATATTCCTCCAATTTCAACCTAAACTTAGTCAAGCGGCTAGATGGGTTGCTCATATTAAAAAGATAAATCAATGGACGATGATCTGTAAATATTTTAAATTTTGTGCCATATAAGTAAGGTCGAAAATAATTAATTGACCATACTATTGCAAGTAACTCTTTTTCGATAGTAGGATAATTAATCTCAGCTTTATTTAAGCTACGACTCGCGTATGCAACGGGCCTATTGTCACTATTGCATAATATAGAACCGATTGATTTCCCAGACGCGTCCGTATAAAGTCGAAATTCCGATGAAAAATTGGGAAACTGCAATAAGGGCGGGGTCATGAGTGATTGCTTTAAGGTTAAAAATGATTTTTGACATTCATCCGTCCATATAAATGGTACGTTTTTCCTACATAAATTATTCAATGCAATTACTTTCTCTGCAAAATTTGGTATGAAACGTCGATAATAATTAGAAAAAGCCACAAATCGCTTGACTTCGTCAGCAGATTTTGGGACTGGATATTCTTTAATTGCTTTTATTTTATCCGGATCCGGTTTAATACCATCAGCCGTAACCGTATGTCCTAAATATAAAATTTCTTTTTTCAGAAAATGGCATTTTCGCGGGTTAAGTTTTAAATTTACTTTTCTGAGCCTAGAAAATACGTCTATTAAGTTTTTATTGTGATTATCTAAGTTTCTGCCGAAAATGATTAGGTCGTCTAGGTATACGAAACACTTGTCGTAATTAAGACCTGAAAGTGCAACTGTCATTACTCTTGAAAAGGCACTCGGGCTAATTTTTAACCCCATAGGTAGGCGCTTCATTTGATATTGTTTATCAAATGTGAAAGCAGTACATTTTCTACTTTCTTCAGTTAATTTTACTTGATAATAGCTCGACTGAAGATCTAGGTGGCTAAAATAAACTGCGCCTGAAAGTGAATCAAGTATTTCAATAATATTCGGTAAGGGAAATCGGTCATCAGAAATTTTATTATTTAATTTCCTATAGTCTACCACAAGCCTAAACTGTTTTTCGCCTTTTCCAGATTTTTTGGGAACTAGAAGAATAGGGCTAGACCAGTCACTGATGGTCTCCTCAATGATATCGTCTTCAATCATTTTATTTATTTGCTTTTTAATTTCTCCTAATTGCGTTTTAGGTAAACGATATTGTTTGGTATAAGCGGGTGTCGAATTTGGTTTCAAATAAATATTTTGTTCGCAAATATTCGTGGTTGTCAGCCTATCACCCTCTAAATGAAATATATCACTAAATTTTGCACATATTTTTTCGATTTCTATTTGTTCTTCTTTATTTAGTTGATTCAAATCAAGTTCCGAAAAAAGTTTTCGTACTCGACTAGCGTTGTTAGTTTCATGTTGAAATGTTAATAAATTGTAATCGCTTAATTGTCCTAAATCTGGGCTAAAATAGCTTAACCGTACTTCATCTTCACGTGTGTTCAATATTTGTATCGGTATTACGCCCTTATCCGGCCTAGATATCATTCCAGCTACGAAAACTCCCTCGCATAGCTGTTTAGGATATACTACGCAATCATTTTTTGCTCCTACTGATACGTAATGAATCGACTCTGAACGGGGCGGAATAATTAAATAATTGTTACTGCCACTTTTTCCCATCAACAAAGGTAAAATAACTGACTCATCATAATAATTTAACTGTAAAGTATTTAACTCAAAGTTTAAAATACTTTTGTATTTACTTAAAAAATCTTGACCTAATATTCCATCACTCACACAACATAGGTTCTTAAAGACATAAAACTTGTTTTGAAATTCCTTTCCCATAAAAGTTAAAGTTAGATAAACAAAACCTTCTGAGTAAAGTTCTCCACACACTCCGTATATTCTTACACGCTCATTACGGAATGGAATGTTATGCTTTATCAGCGTATCATATTTGATTGCACTGAGTGATGCGCCCGTATCTACCAACCAAGTATAATTTGTATCATTGAGATATAACTGAACTGAGTTATAATTATTATAATGACAAATAGAATTATTGTTAGGCACGAAAAAACTGATTTAACTGGGCTTCCGAACTATTACTATTAGGCATGTTTTGACTTTCAGCCTCTACCTGTTCTGTATTCTGTACCGATTGATAATGATGTATTTGCATATTACCCCGATTAAAACCTCTTCCGCTATTCGTATTATAATATTGTCCGCGCGTAGAATGCCCACGCGGTGTATAGCCACGCGTTGGAGACCCACGCGGCCCACGAGTAGGGTATCCACGTCCTCCATTGTTATTATTATTATAGTACAATCGACCGTGAAATCCATGACCTCTCGAACTGTTAAACGAAGACGGCTGGCGAGTTCCAGTAAATTTCTGTGAATAAAAGCGGTTGTTACTCTTACCTCTTTGAAAGTTCATAATGCTACCATCCGGCACACACGATAATTCCTCGTCCTTGGCACCCCTTATAGCGTCCTTTAGGGTGCTATAATTTCTTGCTGCAATTACTGTTCTTAAATGACTATTTTGCAGGCCGTCGGCGAACCTTTTAATCGCCAATTGCTCATTCAGTGGTTTCAAAATATCAATTTTACTACTATCGCCATCTGCTTGCGAAATAGTCAATTCAGAGAATAAAGATTCTATTTCTTTTCCGTAATTATCTATACTCCTATGATTTTGTCTAGCATGCAATAATTGTTGTTGCAAGGCCGTAAATGATTTTTTGACAAGTAAATGTTTTTTCATATCATCAACTAATGATTTAACATTGTCATAACTTTGTGACATCCTTAATGTAGCTGTCTCAGAGAGTCTTGTTTTAAGAATAAAATTGATCAGCAACTTCTTATCACCGTCTCCTATCATAGAGTCATACATTTCTATTGCCGAGATCAGCTGTTTAGTGACCTCTTCTTTACCGTTCATGACCGGCAATAAGGCCACAGCCGTTTTTAAATCAAATTTTTCCATTGTTTCAGTTTCTGAGTCATACAATTTTTTAATACTAAAAAACAATGATTCAATATTATCAGATAAAATATTCAATGTCTCTAATTCCTTTGATTTGTAATTTTTAACATTATCCTTAATATCTTTTAATATACAATTAAATTCGTCATAAATATTATTAGATTCTAAATATTTCTCTTGGCAAGCCTTCGACGAGCTTCGCCTGCTAGGACCAGCTTTAATTAAAGATTCTTTAATTTTATTTAATCGTTCATAAAAATCTTTTAAAATAGACTCCATTAATTGAAATAAACTTTATATCATTAAAGAAATAATCTTACTTATAACTTATAATTATCATATTTATTTTTTTTTTTTTTTTAGGGTTTATTTATAGTATACCCATTATTTAATTATCTTGATACATTTATTATAGAAATTAATAAAACTAAATAAACATAAGCGCTGTCAGTGGGATTAAAAAAAGTATAGTTCAAAATGTTCATGGTTCCGCAAATGGATTACTGATTTCACACGCAAATTCACTGATTTAACAAATTTTTACTCACATTTTATTCACATGGTACACTATCGTGGTTACACATCACCTTTTCGCGATTCCTCCTCCACGAGACTCGCCGCAGGAACGCCTGGTTGACTTCTTTCCTTATCCATTGTTTATGGCACTTTTTGTACAAATACCATCCACCAAATATGAATAACGCCAAGGCGACGATGGTGAGGACCGCCAGTAAAATATTAGTAATGTCCAAGTGCGATTTTAACTGCTCGATTGACGCATTATTTGTACCTCCACCGGCACTATTTTGGGCAACAACGGTTTCCTCGACGGATTGTGACGAACCCATATTATTTATTTTATTTTTGATATATAAAAATTTGCACTGTATGAAAGTGTACGTTTGCACCGCACTTCAAATTGTTCTATAGCACACATTTCGAAGATGCACGCGCCGCATCTCAAATGGCAGCGGTCGCCATATGAGGTATGGAATTTGTCAATAATAAGATGTGTTCATTGCAACGGATTTATTACTACTCTCCTTTAATACATTGAAGTTTTGACTTATATACTAATATAAAATATAAAGGTGTTCACACACCACACCTTCTTCTTTTGACTGTTCAAAAAATTTGAGGAAAACTGTTGATGTTTTTTTTTTGTAAATAATAATTATATATTTATGAAAAACGATTTGTAAATATGAGTAGGTACATAATAAACACATTTATTCTCGTCTTTTTTATCATTAATATTTTAAATAAAGGTTTATTTAATGCAGAAATTATTTATCTGTTGTAGAACTTGTTATTCTGGGATTGGGACATGTTAGGTGACTGTGTTTTAGGACGTTTGAAAGACATTTATTTACATAAACATTTTTAAAAAAAAGTATCAACATATTTTGAATGTCTTTTTCAATTCTTTATTTACTTGCTAAACATGAGTAGGTACATCAGACGTCAGTGCAAATCATACAACATTATTTTACAAAGTAGATTTCTACCTAAGTCCATTTTTAAGAATTTTTGCAATGAATTAATCTTTGAAACCACTGAATCAATTTTGATAAAATTTGGTATGCAGACTTCTTGATCCCTAGGGAATATAGTCTAGCCCAGACTATCAGGACTGATATGAAGGGAGTGGAGAATTCTTTAACAGATTTGACCTAAAAACCTACTAACAGCGACATAACATAGATCACTCCGATTATCTCTTTGTATTCTAGTTACTACATCCCCATTCATTCCGCCATCTTACCTCGCCGTGCGCGTACGCTGCTTGTTACGCATATGAAAAACCTACGTATATATTATACTTTCAAGATAAAGTCGATCACGCGTCGAGTGATAAATAGTATAGTAAAGCAATGTATTTTTTGCATGTATTATGTACAATGTGTTTTGCCTATACTCTAGCTTATACCAATATTATTATTATTGTTTTTATATGAGAGGGGGGCAAACGAGCATGTGGGTCACCTGATGGAAAGCAATCACCACCGCCCATGGAGATCAGCAACACCAAAGATGACCAAAGGATCGCCGATCCGTTGCCAGCCTTTTATGGGAATTAAATACTAGGCTTCCATGTCGTAATTGTTCGGAAATACCGCTGACCATCAAATTGTTACTACATTTAATGCAAATAAATTATATTCTATTCTATTCTTTAATGCTGAAAAATATTGCTGTCGCGAAAGGTATAGGTAAGGTTTTTCCAAAGTTCATAATACTATTTTAATATGTAATCGTCTGTACTCGGTTGGGGCTAGGCAATCAAAATATTTATATAGAGTGAAAGTAGCTTAACACCATCTTTGATCCAAAACCAACGTTATCTGCACGTGGTGCTTCCTGCTGATTGAAGCGAGGCTCAAGCGAAAGATAGGTAGGGCGGCTCTGCGTATTCATAAGCAGCCCAACTGGGGAGGTACCTCAATCTCACAGAAAACCGCAGCCAAATAAAAAAATCCCTTGAGGATTGTTGTATTCCTGTGAGTGAGTGAGATTAGCAGGAAAGAAGGCCTTGCTGTGTTAGCAGTGTGGGTGGCGGCGTGCGAGCGATATTTTATTTTGCGAGCGCTTATATGGCTTCGGTAACCGCTTCAGGCGGGCCCTATGCTAGTTTCCACGCGACGTAGTATTAAAAAAAATATTTAGAAGAAGGCGGATGTGGATGACAGAATTAATATCCTTATTGCGAGTTATCTTCGTTTGAATCGTAATGTATAAAAGCCAAGTAAATAGGTACACGTACAGTCAATATTCACAATAGGTTGGTTAATTTCCTTAACTGACTCACCTTGAGTTAATTTTGACTTCATGTACCTAATTCTGTCAGATTCAAAAATATACCTAAGTACATAGACTTCGAACACAATGGCAAACAGACATTTTTCCGATTGTCTATCAAGCTGCCGTTTCGCTAGTAATAGTGAGGTGTAAGCGAGACAACACTATGATAGACAGGCTGAAAACAGGCCCTTAGAATCTAAGTAAGGGAGGTCATATACAAATTTATGTTTGTTTTGTCTTTTGGGCTGTTGTTCAGGACACATGATTGCTATTAATCAATAAAATTCCTCCATCAATTGTTCTTATCAATCTACCGAATCGTATTGTATTTAATTCTTGTTACGCATTTGGTTCATTGCGTGCTTTTCAAGGTTACCTTAAATTGTGATAAGATGTTTCCCTGTAGATAATTAATTTTGTACAAGTTGTATTCTACAATCTATTGATTAGTATATAATATTTTAATTCATTTAGTTACACCGATGACTTGTTTATCTATGTACCCCGCTAGGGTTAACGCTAAACGCTAGCAACCAGGACTACTATTTTTTATTCTGTGACAAGGCGGTTATTCGCAGCATGGAGCGAGCGGTAGTGATTTAAAACTTTTAACCGTTGACTACAAATGAAATCCCGCCCGGACTATCCCCGGACGCCCGCCCTCCAAACTAGGACAAATCCGGGGAAATCCAGACGGATGGCAACCCTATACCCTGCAAATTAAACCCACAAGTACCATGGTACCAGACTCTAAATTTTAATTCTTTTTCATTCAAGCGGTGCGGATCTGGAATGCTCTGCGTTTAATATTCTTAATGCTCAATTTCTTTCTTCCTTAAATCTGTAACTAACGGTTCCATTTCTCTTCAATTTCTCTCAGTCGTTACAAGATGCAATGCAGCAATGTCAATGAAATGTGACTTCTCCCTAAAGTCGTGTGGAAGAGGTCGCATCGAGATAATGCTTTTAATCTACTGTGAAATAAATATCATACAATGTACATTATAGTACATGTACAGGTGTCCAACGCCTATGATTTTGCATGTTTTTTTTTATACTTATAAAATCTTTTTGTCATCAAATTTGTAATAGTGAATACTACTGTCTCGTTGAAACATACGCCATAATTTTGATAAAAAGTAGCCCCCTTACCACCATCTCTTATTGCGATTCAATAACTGAATATAATGCTTATTCATACCAATGCATAAGCGACTCTATTTCATGAAATCGCAATAAGAGATGGTGGTAAGGGGGCAGAACAGCGTACAATATGCGTGATGCACGTCCAAAAACACTACAGATAGACAAAAAATCTAAAAGTAATTGTATTATTGTTGTTGTTGTCTTTATATTACAAACGAAATAACAAGACAATAAAGTAAAAAATAATGTAAGTAAAAAATAATAATATAGTTAACCCATATGAAATCTCTTCCAGTCAACCATTCCAGACTTGAAAAGTAAACATAATCCTGACAGAAACATGTGTATGGGTACTATGTTTTGACTTCTATTGCTCCTTTATAGGCTATTGACGTGACAACGTCTTATATTTCGATGGAGCCGGCTGCACGCACGAAAAAAGATGACGTATGCGGCGTTACCTCGCTCTGAGGCGTTCCATTAAAATTTTCTTTTGAAAAATGCAAACATCAGTATTTTCTTATGACGTTGTCACGTTCAACTATCGTCAGTAAACCGACTTTACAGACAACTGATTTTTTTTTGTTAAATATGTCGTATGTACAGACCGTGTACCCGATTATCTGACCCCTATACATACCTTTTGGATCTGACAAAGAATGGTTAGTCAACAGTTATGGAAACTCTTAAGGAAATTTAAATTTTAAGTTTTAAGTAATATAATCGAATATTGATTAAATCATGAATGACCACACATTCAATATATCATTAATATAATTTGCGATTTATTTTCTAGCGTTAAGGTTGAATTGATTAAGTGTGATCAATGTGTTAGATAATTTCACCCAGATTAGGTACATCGGTTATCATTTTGTTATTTATAAGGATTAGCCTCTCTACATTCAAAATACTCGGTGTCGAATATAATATTACCCGAAACTATTTCTCGAAGGATAATTTTGTATATATCATACGTCAGAATCAAGACCAAACTTTAAGCATGTCGTTTGCGCAATAGTAAACAATTAATATGCAAACTAAGAAGGTTTACTCACGGCACGACCTTGCAATGTTTGGTGTAGTCATATGTATATGCAAAACAATGCTGTTTTTGTTTTTAATATAGCAACCAATAAATTGGGCACGTGACATTTATTATCATCAAATTTTCTTCTAATTGCGCCCGTCTTGTTACCTAAGGCTGTAGTCTAGCGGTGCGAGTAATTCTTATGTAGCAGGAGTCTGCAGGAACGAAGATGACTTGTGTATGCGAGTAAAATATGGCCTAGTAGAGATGTGCTTATATTAAAAGACATGTAATTAAGTCGCAGCATAGGACGACCCCCGACTAGATGGAGTAATGGTCTGTTATAAAGATCGCAGAGAGCCGACATATGCAAATGGCACAAAACCGAGCATTGTGGAAGTCTAAGGGGGTCTAATTTCCGGGATTAATCCTTATGTAACTCTCAAGACTTAAACTGTACTGTTTAAAAAACCATGTCAAACATATTGCTTCATTTCGACGTGAAAGTACAAACGAACAATCATTCTTTCACATTAATTTATAATATTAGTATTGAAGTATGGATGTTGTTCATATAATATTGCATGTGACAGAGACATAATGATATTATGTTTTTATCTCTCTGCGTGTGACTTATATTTAATTGTGTAACAGTAGAGTTATTTGATTTGTATGCTTCCACGCAATTTGCCATTAGTTCGAGTATACGTAAATCCAATCAGTGTTGAATTTTGATAACGAATGTGATACATAATGTCATAAAATTATACCTACTAGGAATTTCGCAAATGAAACAATTAGCTAATTATCTCTACTAGAATTAATAATATACTCAATATAGCGTTTGGTGAAGAATTGTGCGTGTGGTAGATAACGTCAAAATTATACTTGCATTATTTGTCTTGATGACGTTCATACCAGCAACAAATTACATTGTATTGAGTACTGATTACATTGTAGTGAGATAGTTGTGCAGCCTTCTGATTTTTCTACCTCTTTCACTTATGTGTTAAAGTAATCGCATTTGTATGAATATCATTCTGTATCATTTTTGACTGTATTAAAATTCTATATGCACTCGCTTGCTTTTGCTAGCATAATGTAAAGACGTATTTGTGTGAAACTTGAGCCTGTTGGGGCGGAGTTTGTGCTGTCTCGTAATTAGTTTCAATACATTTGTTTACTTGTGACGTGATGTATGTTGGTCGTTTCGTGCCGCTGTGACGTGCAAGGTCGTCAGTCGTGCGATCGTCGTGGATGGCTCGTCATTATCGGCCGGCGGCCGTTCGCCGCCCGCTGCCGAGTGGCGATTCCAATCGCCCGAGTGGCTACTAATTGCACTTTTTGTTTGGTCATTGCTATTCCCGCTCCCCTCCGAGGTCGCCAATCGGAACTGGTTTTGATCTGGTTCCACTGGTTTGTGAAACGAATCCATTTCCCCTTGCCGGCCGGCAAAGTTTTGTGACAGTTTTTTGTATTAGATCTCATGCAAGCGCTATTTTTCCAAATTGCGTACACAACACGCCTCTAGATCTATCAATTAATTGTGTTGTTGTTGTTGCAATGATTACACGTATATTTTTAATAATTTCATTGTTTAAAACTATATGTCATTCTTTTGACTTTCTCCAATCTAAACTTCATTACTTGATAAGACGCTGAACTATTTAAATGGTTAGTTTAGTACACTACACATACCTAATGCTGTAGATACAGAATAACTCAGTCCATTGTGGTAAATTCTCTAACATTTCTTATGTATGGCAACATCAGTATAGTTTCGGAATGTGTAGGTTTATTTTATTATTGTTTTTGGTGACAGTATAACGAATGTAGATAGATACATATTAATTGATAGAGAAATGTAACATTGTTGCAAGTAGTTAAAAAGTAATTCCCTTCTTAAGAAAGTCGTGAAGGGGTTTTACAAGGTGTCGGCAACGCTTGAGTGATGCCTCTGGTGTTGGTTGCGAAAACTGCTTAACATTATGTCGGTCGTATGCTTGTTTCCCATCTTAGTGATATATAAAATATAAACAGATATGAAGCTAAAATGCCATCGCTGACGTGCGACGTACAAGTATGATAACTTGATCGTCCGCTATCCAAGCCATTCAAATATGGTAATCTTAATGAATCTATCTGTTCCTACATTAGTTCTTATTTCCATGTGTCATTCAAACGATCGACGACGAGGACTAAATGTACTGTATGCGATCGTTTGTGCACTGTGTACTATAAATCGATAGAAATGTAATTGGTGGTGCTTACTTTTAGCATCTTATTCTGTTTGAATTTGGCGTGGTTCTCATTTTCTGTCTTCTTTTACTATTTCGCCCTTTCTACATCTTCCCCAAGACTAACTTCTGCCTTATTAGACTACAGGCCCGTGTACAAAAATTGTGGGTCATTTGAACCACCAGATGACCTATCTAGAACGATATAAGAGCATAAAATAATAAGATTCAGCACTATGCTGTCACATGTTGATCACAGTTTGCTGTGATCTGAGCCTGTATCTATCCACTGCTATCCTATGTCCAATAAGCCTTCCTCTAATGTCTTCAACCATATGCGATCCTCCGCTTTCCGCATCCAGCCGTTCCCTGGAGGTCATGGGTCCATTTACACCCATCGTTTCTTATTGCTACGCCTCCCTATTAACGAATCTGCTCGTACTATCCATGTTTAGTAATTTTAGCATCGGTCATTTTGGCCCTGTGGTGATGAGTCAGTCTCGCGAAAAATGCCTTCCCCTTTTAAATAATATTAATGTAGCCGTGAACATGCTCAAGCAAAAAATATAGAGTACTAACGCTAAAGCCGGTATCTGGGGCTCAATTCTTTTTATTGCGGGCATATAAAGTAACGTTAGATAATTTGAATGCTTGGAGCGGGTGATTTATTTCGTGATTCGTGTGTACAAAACATTGGCCGTAGCCTCGGGTCACTCTGTTATGGCGAGTTTAAGTGAAATTCAAAGTTTCAACGAGCCGTGGCGGGCTGGCGTTTAAGTAAATGAAAGGAATCGTTTAGCGGCCGCTGGCAGTTATTGGCAATTTCACCGCGCGACGTCGCCCGGAGCGCCTCGTTTCCCGGGAGCCCGGTACAGCTCAGAGATAGCAGTTTTTGCTCGTCCGGCGTCGCCGCCGCTGCCGAGATGTAATCGTGGACTTTCTACAGCTGAGCGTTGCTTGTCGAAGCGGTTTCACTTTCATGCGGCGACGGAATGCGGCCGGACCTCCGACCCGCGCCTGCCGTGTCACCGCCGCCACCCCTGCGCCGCGCTCCACACCTCCTCCCGGCCTTTGCGATTGCACATGCACTCGACACGTTTTGCATATTAACGTCTTCGATAAGTTGGCATTATACAGTTACGCCTTATTGAATAACCCTCTCATCGCAGAGGTAACGGTCACACCGGCTCGCCCGTACTTGTCAGGGGCCAGTCGCCGCGATGCGGATACGGCTAGCGTTTTCAAAATACAATCTGTTGTGTGGTTGGGTCGGTCGGTCGGGGACGCGCTAGGCGGCCCGAATACCAGAATGCGCTGCGGCGCCGCTGTGAACTATCCGCGCTAATATCTTATTCGTGTCATTAGTGCGAAATGCCAGCCGTTTGGCACTGTCGGCGCCGGCCTCAGCGTTCCCTTGCGGCCGATGCACCGCCTGGCCCGCACCAGCTAAATTCGGGACCGTTGCATCACGCGTCACTTTCGGTTTCGTTTGTCACGGCGCTATTTTAGATCGAGTGTCGATTATTAGAACTCTGTTTTTAGCCGAGCGGACCGTTGGCCGCCCGAACCATGTTAGTCTTCATGACTAACCAGTAGCTGGTATAACGCTCAGGAAGCTTAATTGATTACAGCGGTCTCAACCTCGCATTTCTTATTCAAATAGGACGCCGGCAGCTAAAAGAGGACACAATAAGGCTAGATACGAGTTTCAAAGTCGATTCCAAGTATGCACCACTCTCGGCTGCGTGCAGCAGTTATCTCGAGTTTGCGGAACGAAACCCGATCTGTATGCAGCGGCACGCGAGCGAGGCCACTGCGTCGCCACCGAGCTCACCGAGTACGTTCATTATTTACCTAGGTATCCTTCCTTAGGAGCGAACTACATATTTTATTCCACTCGTTAATCCGCTACTCCTCGCGTTCCCACGTGTGATGCGTTTTTTCTGCGGCCCCGTACATGTTGTGTAGCCGGTCTCGCCGGTTATCCAACGGGTACAAAAATACAGGCAGGTAAAGGGGCGTCGCAGTGTCGTTAGTGCTCGGTCGTCACGCTCTGTGGACGTCCCGGCGAGGGTTACGTATATGTGTGATCGGCGGTCGCGCCCTTCGTCCGCAAGGCCGCCGCTCGACAAATATTCACCTGTGCCGGGACGCGGGCGGGCGCCCATGCGACTTGCGGGTTGTGCAACTTCGCGACACTCGTCGCACGTGGGCGGCCGACCGCTCGAGAACAATCGAGCCTCTCATTCAAATAAGCACTGGAATGCGGGCTTCTGATATCGTTACAAAACCGACTGTTACGGTGGGCCAATGTCAACACGGCTCCCGTGTTGACGTTGGATTGTTTGTATGGTAATCCGCCGCCACCGCTGCGAGCGCGCTGGATCGTACATTCGCCGCACACATTTGTCGGCAAGTAGGCGACTAGATTTTCCGACGCCGGGCTGGGCCACTCGTGTAATGTAGCCATGCAGCTCGTGTAGCGAAAGTCTGGCCGACCTTCGGCGTCTAGATATGGGCGGTAATAAGTACCCACCTTGGCTCTGAGACACCTAATTAAGATACGTACGTTTTAGACACAGCTTGTTAAGTACCAAATGTACTCGTACCATGTAATGATCATGTTTGGGAGACCTATTTAGGGATCATATTTTTAAATGATATTTCATGTTGTAAATTATGAAATAGGCCTCAAAAGGCTCTAATGTAGCAATCTGGACAGCGGATATGTACAACCTATTGGGGTAGAAAAATTGGGGCCGTGTGGGCCAGATGCTTAAAAAAATTTCAAGGACCCTTCGACACGTCCAGTCGAAACGACTCCAAAATGCTGACCTCTAGGATTTTGCCCAAAGGATTAAGTGTTGCGAACCAACGAGGCAACGGGGCCAGCATACCTTGGCAACCTTCCCTGGTAGTGTGGTTTATTAGACTAGTTACACTTAGTTTATATATAGAAAAGTTAAATCTGAAAATATAATATTACAAATAGTATAATATTTTCTAATACAGTCAATTTAACCTTTAGTCAGTGAACACGCACAAGTTTGACAACTGCATTAAATACTCCTATTGCAATCAAATGGATAGATCGCATACACGGGGAGATATTTCCCAAGATATCATCGGATCGCCGCGCCCCTGTCCTGTGTTGACAGTATTTTTAGTAGTAACCATCCAGAGTATGCACGGCGAGATTGCATCTTTTATCAGCTGCGTGTCGGTGGTTAATTTTAAACAATCATCCTATGGAATGTTTTTGAGATGATTTTTAATACTTACGTTATGTATTATTTAATCATCGTCGAGGGAATATATCATAAATAATATAACCAGGTAGAGTCTCGCTCTACAGACGTCCAATATCGCTAGCACATGGGCGTCGATCCCTCCGTCGCTGAATTTCATATTCTCAAAAGATCACATTCGTAAACCAACACATTCGCAAAACACGATATTCGCAAAACATCATATTTTCATAAATTCATCAAACAAGATCATGATATTTTGAGAATGTGATATTCTCAAAATATCATGATCTTATAAGAGACCATATTTACAGCATGGGGTTGGTTCTTCATGAGAATATCAAATTCTCAAAATATCATGATCTTATAAGACCACATTTACAGCATGGGGTTCTTCAAAAAGGGCGTGAAGATGTTTTTACAGGGTCGACAACTCGTGTGATGCCCCTGGTGTTACAGGCGTTCATAGCCTACGGTAGCTGCTTTCCATCAGGCGGGCCGTATGCTTGTTTGCCACTTTAGTGGTATAAAAAATCACAACATTCTTACAAATATATTTTCAAAAAAGGTTATTAAAAAACATTAAAACACCAGTAACTGTACTTTGAATGTGGTATTACAAAAATGTTGTGTTTTGCGAATGTGGTGGTTTACTAATGTGGTCTTTTGAGAATATGATATTCAGTAACGGAGAGGCGTCGATTAGCCCGCCACGTCGCCGCCCTGCTGAATCAGACTTCAACTGAATCACTGATATAAGTGGCGTCACACTCTGCACGGGCCTTCCCTGACACCTCAAAATTCGAACACGTTCTTAGCACGAGATTGCAAAGTTTGCATATTTAACTGATTTTTGCGAAACGCATGTCAAATTGTCAACTTTCATTTAACGCCTGTTGATTGTAATATATGTATTTGTGTAAATGATGAATATGCATGAGCGCGTCACCACGTGTATTAGCTTGGAGCATTCTTGAATTTTCTTTGTGTTTTATCAGGAATTTGCCCGCGTGACTCGCCGGCACTCCATTATCGACTGTGCGAGTATTATTATCGTGACTGTTTATCTTATATTGCAAATTCAATAAAGTGATGTAGATGGCGGCGTCGGCACGGCCTCGCGGCTGACTCGCTGATATTGACGCATCTCGGTTACACTGTTTGCACTGCTGATGGATGCGGTTCGCTATAATGTTCTGTTTACGCTCCCTCCCGTAACCTTGGCGGGTTCACTGACCCATTCTTCACAAGTTCACAACGCATCGCTCTCCCGTCTCTAATTGAACCTACGCTTCCGGAGTATTTCCATGCCTTAAGCAGACCCGAGTCGGATCGGCCGACACGTGCGTCCATATTGAGATGCATCACGCAATAAACTAGAATTGTTTGTTACTCTCTTATACGCAACTTGATGGACGGCAGCATTGTAACGTCGTCGTCGGAGCAAAATAGATTTTATCGGTCGAACCCTAATTCGAATCTAATACGAGTGTCAGCGTTGATGGATCTTATGAGCGGGCGTCGTATTGGCCGTAAACGGCAGAGTTATTCCAGCATTCCTCGCCAGGATTTATAGCGCGTCGACCGGCGCTGCGTAAATATAATTAGAGAGGCTATTTATCAGCTCGGCGGAAGGGCGCTCGCTATCGCCGCCGTAAATCTAGTGCCGTCGCTGACGGCTCAATCCGGCGAAGAAATGAAATGTCATACTAATGGTGAGGGCTACAGCGAATGTATCCGTCGCCGTGCTGATCTATCCGCCATACGTTACAATCAGCGGGGATTACAGCCCGCGCTTATTTGTGTCCTCGAACGAGCTGGACGGATCGCGCCGATACATCTTCAGGATTAGGCTAATTTATGACGCGACAACTCGCGACAATCTTTAAGTTGGCATGGCGTCATAATAATGTTCAGTGTCAGCACTTATCCATTGTGCGTGGTGAAGTAAGCAGCTAGTTCAAGGGCAGCGGCCGCGTCGCCGGCGCGTGCGCAGCGGGGTGGGTAATTGGAGCCGTCGTCGGGCGCACCACGTACACACGTGTCCCGCCAACCAACACAAAAATCCGTTCCGTTTGATAAACATCGTGCTGTGCAACTGAGCATAGGTACTCTCATTTAATTAAAACTGAAACGAGACGTAACAGTCGGTCGAGATACGTAACGTTACATAGTCGATTGTTATGTTTGTAATTCTGTGTCTGTTGCAAGGTAACGTATCTATGACGGGCATACATCTTGCGCCATGGAATGGTAATGCTATCCGTGTAACTAATGCATGTATTCGCGTTGGCGATTGCCAGCTATTGAGGGTGGTCAGGCGCTCCATCGATGCGGGATGCCGGAGCAGGGAACATTAGCATATCCGTGCAACATTGGACCGCCTCGTGGCCGGGCTTCGACACGGCGCAAGTCTGGGGCGGGCTGATAGCGCCGATGGCAGAAATTCTCATGACTATGAAAATTATAATGAAGCTATGGAAATTAATGGAAATATAGCCAAAATAATATAAAATGCAAAGAAATAACTGCATTCAATAAGATTAATAAAAACAACGTGTGTATGACAACGTCAGCAGAGACTGAACAGAGAAAGAATCAATGTTGCCAGATTTGTGTCTGCATTATAAACTGGGTAAGGTTTGCGTTTCGAGTATTTTTCTAATACACATATGAACAATTGAATCCTGGGTTCCATAAAACGGAAAAACATGATCAGAAATTCTTCAATTGGCGTAATAAAATGTGATGAAAATAAAAGTGTAATGCGAATAAAGAATTTCTCAAGGGCAGAATAAAGAATTTCAGTTGCTGGTGAGGGATGCTCTATCACAGTTCATTAAATTTTGGTATTTACATTTTAGCGTGTATGCACTAGGACTAAGGACATCATAGGACATTGCAGCATTAGCTGGAGCCGAAATTGTAGCTAGACAAGTCGATGACTTATGTTAGCTAGAGATATGCTGTTTTCAGCAATATTGCACAAGGCAAACACATTGGATGTCCAAATTTTGGTTGTTTCCGATTTTGGCAATATGGCTGGAGCTTCTACATCATTAATCATAACTGATGCATTCAGCTCGATCGTGACGTTGGTGCACTTCACTATCTCATAGCATTTCGATACTATTTATTACCAATTTGTATCAAAAAACCGGAATGAAATGCGTATCGTTTATAAATAACACAAGCTACACTATGTTAATCTCTAATTGTAAAATCATTAAAAGCTGCAACGAGGAAGGAGTCACACAGTTTATTCCAGTCTTTTGTCCGTATTTACCTCTTTAAGGCCTTCACAAAAGGTTTCCATTTTTATCAACTTGTTATTTTCTCAAATGTCACAGAACAAAAGGATGTGAGACTTGACAAATGCATAAGGAAATGAACTTTCAACTTCAGCTAACTATAAAATCAACATCAACTGAGACAAATCGTTTTTTTCTCAATGTCATGCGTTTTATGATTTTATAAAATGTCTGTCATCGTCTCCTGCTATTGTACCAAGCGCATAAAAATATTTTCTCCGTACAATATGCTCCATGAATATGTAATGGGACAGTCGGTTCAGCCATGACCTTTATTTTGGCCTTTCTCTGCCATTGTTCTGCAGGTCTAGCTAGAATTTATCTAGCGTTTGTTTTGTTGCTGGTAAGCGCGGCCGCTGATAGCGAACATGATACAGATACTTGCGTAACGTTGCTCAATAATCTACGTGTTCTAAGAAATTGTGCAAAAGAACGGGATCTACGATTTTTTAAAGTTAAAATTTAATTGAAATGGAATCTTCGTAAATATATGTATTCATTTCTTAAAGCCCTAAGAGCGAGCGGAATAATATTGAAATGCTCGATTCGTTTGTGTTTTTATGTTTATGTGAGTATCATTCAAACTTCGACCTGTGTTAGCTTCATGTTCCAAAACCGCAATAAAAAACCTCTCGATGGACTGACGTAATCGATGAACGATCTAACCGATTATCCTTTCTGACTCATCGTGCAGAGTGCTGAACCACAGGCGAAATTCATGTTTAATATTCTCGATTTAATTAACCTTTTTTCACATGACTAATCGAATGATCCACCTAGCAAATAACTGTTGAATCAGTCAAGATGTATGTTCGGTCTGGAGATGGGCGGCATAAAGCTAGTAGGTGGAGCGCTCCGGCCCTAGATGGCTGAGAAACATGAGTAATAAAGCTTTATGGTCATAGTGCGCTTCGTAGGCCATCCAGTCGGTGATAAAGGGAACTGGCGCGCCTTATTTGGATCAATTTTATTTCTCTCTAGCAATTCTATAAAATGGAATAGGATTTCGCTGAGAATAGGATTTCATCCGTCACGGGTTCAATATAATGAAAACCGTGTCTCGCCGTGGACGCGTCTAAAAATGCCATTAGTCGCGATGCTCGTCGGCTGCACGTCGTCACTGGCTCGATTTTTTGTCACCAGTGAGTTCTTCCTCGTCGGCTCTTTGATTAACGGCCGTAACCAGATATCGCGTGTTTTCGTCTCCTGCTGCTGCTGTCCGGCCCACTTGAATAAATTAATTCCGACTCACATGTACACTAGGGTTTCCGGAACCGGTTCTGTTTTTCAGAACCGGGAATTTCGGTACTTTTTCTTTTAAGAACCGGTATTTCCCGGTTCTTTCGGTATTTTCGGTTCTTGGTAGTTTTTATTATAATTATAAAACAAACAAGTGATATGCTTTAAAATTAAATTACAATTAAATATTCAAGTAACTTTTATTGGATCAATCAGTCTTATTGTTAAGTACTTAAGTAATTATTTACTGTCAATGTCAATAAAGTGGTAAAAATTAAGCAGTCACCTTAGATTCCTTAAATATTTAAAATTATCTTAAACATATTTCAAAGAAAACAAACAAAATTAAACTTTTTTAACAAAATATTTATAAACATAATATCTCCTGAGTATTCATAAAATATGGCGTAACCACTGAAACTAAAGTTAAGTTTTTAAAAATCTTTTTTCTCTTCTCTATAATAGGACCTTAAAAACAAAAGCGCATCTAGACTTTTATCACTTAAACGAGATCTTATTTTATTGCATAGCAAACCAGCCGAAGAGAAAATTCTTTCTGGCTCGACACTAGTTGGCGGAATCGTTAATAGGTGGTCATATGCCTGAGACAAGAAACGGCCACGATTTCCTCCATTTTCAAAAAGAGCCATTTCAATCCTTACATTCGTAAAGAGATCTTCATTTTCTTGAGCAAATCTAATGCGTCTTTCGCTAACAGCCTTTGCAAGCTCAGCATTTAACTCATCGCCTTTCGTCAAAGCAATGCTTTCACGTTCTCTCGACTGTTCACCTTGTGAGCTAAGGGGTTCAGCTTGAGATACCGGAGTTGTTGAGGTTTTGGTGCGACTTAGCAATGTCACTATTGCGTTGCACATTTCATCGCTGCTTGGGCGAGAAAATATTGATGAATCTTCATCATTTTGTTGAAGGAAATAACTCTCTGGATTTTGCAAATAATTCAAAGTCGCAGCTGCAACATTGAGACGCCGTTCTATGTATCGTTTTTTTAACATCATGAACATTTTTTTGGCCACATAGTTATTTTCAATAATCGCAAGTTTTTTTAATGCAAATTTAATAGCTACATCTGCTGTCAATAATGTAGAATCGCGACGACATAAAGCCTCTAATACAGTTTTAATTATGTCAAGAACTTCGTGTAACTTCCCAATTAGTTCCCAATCTCCTTCTGAGAATTTAATTGTGGAGTTTAAATCGATTAATGCTTTCACAATGCAAGTTCGCAGCTTCAAGAATCGTTCAAGCGTATTAGCGAGGCTGCTCCAACGTGTTACTGAGTCACAGGTTAGTGAATATTCTTTATGAAAATCTGCGATTACGTACTTTTGCAGCACGTCATCGTTTTTAGTTGGAGATTTGCGGAAAAGTTTAACTACTTTTTTGACTTTGGAGAGCAAATGTCTGTGTTCAAATTGACGTTCTGAAACTGGAGGCGTATCATTCTGAGGAAAGAACTCAGCGCCATCGCCATCGACGTCCGAATCCGAATCCTCGTCTAAAGATTCCATGTTCACTTGAAGTCTCTGCTGCCCACTTAGTGCTGCTAAAGGAATATCATCATCGTCGTCTTCTATTGCAACCTGAGTTTCTGCTTCAGCTTCTTCTGTCTCATGTGACATTTTTTTGTAAAAAACATCTGTAATTGCAAGTTGGAGTGCATGGGCAATACAAATTTGGTGATAAGACGACAAAAAATTGCCAACTTTCACCATCATACTGCATCCGTCCGTTGTCGCAGCGATAATGTCATTCTCCAGCGACACTCCAAAGTCATTTAATTTGCTGCTTATTTCTTCGACGCATTTTTGCGCTGGTAAGGAGCCGTAAATTCTGATGAGCCCCAAATTTTTAAAGTTTTTGCCTCCAGAAAAATGACGTGAGTGTAAATTCAAGCTCAGATATCGACGGTTTCGTACCGATGTCCACTCATCAAATGTCATAGAAAATTTATGGCCCTCTTTACGTAGTGTTTTGATTTCGTTTGTCAGTTGGATTTTTTTCTGAATGGCCACTCTAACAATAATACTTTGGATTGTATCGACAGATTTCGGCAATGTGTGGCCTGATTTTTTAAAAAGCCTTTTTAAATCCTCACATTCTACAAATTGGCGAAAAGGGTATCCTCTTAAAGCAGTCATGCGGGAAATCATTACCTCCATACTAGGATTAGAATCACATTCATAATAATCTGTCAATTTGGTCTTTTTTTTAGCCACAGCTTCTGTACTTGTAGAAGGAATCGGTGTCGTTGTGTTCCCCCCGCTAGTACCGCAGTCGCTACTAGTTTGGTTCAATATGTTTTCCTTTTCAGCTGACAAACTGGTATGATGAACATTTTTTAAATGTTTTTGAAGTCCACTTGTACTGCCCCCAACACATTTTAAAATTTTCTGACATTTTTTACATTTGGCTGATATCTTATCTTGAGCCCGAAGGAAGTAATGCCATACAGACGACTTATCGCCAGCCTTGGTAGAAATTTCTTCAAAATTCATCGCCTATGAAAACAAAATGCATAAATATTTTAGAAATATAGCTTTTAACAATAAACAAAGATGTTATTTTAACAATTTTTTTTAGATATCTAAAATAACAATAATAAATTTCGCCAAATTTATAAAGTAGGTACAACGAAATAATCAAAGCAAAGCATTGCGTAACACGCTCATTATGTAATCAAAAGTACCACAAAGCCATTGAATAAGATTTTCTGATTTGTATGTCATTGTGTCAACGACGCGACGACAGAAATCGCAGGCATGAGCTAATATAAACAAAGCTTCAAATCGAGTAAGTATAAGTATCATATCATCCAAACGCGTAAATAAAACTAAGCTTTGCGTAACACGCTTATTATCTGATCAAAAGTACCACAAAGCCATGTATAAGTATCATCCAAAACGTCGTCCATTTCACCACAGATTAAATCAGTCCAGAAAAGCAGAGACATTTACTAAAATCATGATTATTACGTAAAAATATTTATATTATATAATATAATAATATATACATACCTCAAAAATATTTCACCTCGTTTTATCACAAATTAACAACAAAAACTACTAAAAACCGTTTAGGTAAAATCGTGCGCAGTGCGCACTGCAATCCGAAAACAAAGTGAGTGAACGAGTGATTGGGGCACACGGGGCGGAGGGAGGCATGCGCGGCGTGGGAGGGGGGGGGGGGGGAAGCTTGACAGTGCGTGCCTACCTAAAGTACCTACTACCTTCCTTCTTAGAAACTAGCAATTACCTATAGTTAGCAGTTACAGCGAGCGCACCATTAATATCGCGCGTTATTTTATTTAACGCTGAATTACTCACGTTAGTTTTGAGTTTTTGAAATGTAGAAAGTGTGAAAAAGTAAAGTAAGAGTAACTAAATAAATAATACTTAGTGTGAATCGCGAATAAAAAAAAATCCCGAAAGTACCGAAAGAACCGGGAATGAAATTTGATTTCTCGGTTCTATTTTACTGACGTAAGAACCGGGAATTCCCGGTACTTTCGAGACCGGGATTTCCCGGTTCTGAACCCTAATGTACACCCACCACACTTTGCTAATACGGACACTTAATGACAAATAATTAATGATATCCAACTATAAAGCGACTTGAATCTTGATGCTCGAAGACGCAAATTGTACTCGTACTGATAATTATAACAGACGATGGAATGTAATTACGTTCGGTCATAATAATAAACCTAATAATAATTATAATCTTTGCTTCTATGCTCATTTTTGTGAGCATAAATTAATCAGTTCCAAATCATTATTTTAATAATATACTAACCTAACTCTATTGAAATCTACTGATGTCACCGGAAATTGAAATAAAATTATACAAAAGGTACAAAGTTGCACGGTTCATCGAATGATAATTGAGGTAAATAAGTTTCTGATGAAATTACGGATTCATCTGTTACGAAACCGTCATGTTCTCGGGTGAATCCGAGTCCGTCCACTGTCAAGATAGTATCCTGGATTACGATGTCTCTAAGGAATTCAGCCAACGTGCAACATCAAACGATCCGTGAAGTGCGCGGATGCCAGAGTGCTGCCGCACTACACTAAATGTGATATTTCACACACAATGATTTATTATCTCCTTCTCGCACAGCAAAATATCCAATAACACGTCCTTTTCTACCATATGTTTGTTCGATTTTGGGCGAGTGTAGCCAATGACAAAGCGTCACTTTCTACGCGTGCACGCGCAACAACAAATGAAGTGTGTCGCGTACAGACAGCTGCGATAGACTCTGCTCTAATGTGCACCGGAAACCATCCATTTAGATAGAGCGCCGGATTCACCGGATTGCCGCCGTGAAGCTTGCTTCTGCTGTGGGTTGCATTCTATGATTTATGTTTGTTTTGTGTCGTGATCTCTTACTATGGAGTCCACATCCTCATTTAATTAAACGGTAGCCCCATTATGCACTGTACTTATTACTATAAACGAAATTGCATTCAATGTATCCATACTAAATCCTAATAACAATGAAATAGCAACCCCAGAATAATTCAGTCCCCTCAGTAGATTTCGTTCGATACTATCTACAAATGATGGAAATTCTCATGATATTGAACATTTGGCAAAATCACACCACCAGATGCTGCGTAATTGGAGTACCGAAACATCTGCTTCAATTTTCCCTAAAAATCACTTGTCAACATCCGTCGAAAAAGACAGACATTAAAATTTGTCAATAAACTCCGCGATTCCGATTATCCGCATGTTTGTCCATTTTAATAAAATAACGGTTCAAATTTGTTTTGGAAAATAGTGTTCATTTGGAATTGTTTAGGCTTCGTAATAGTTCTCACGGTGCATTTAAATCGATTCGCAATCCGACGCCGCTTTTCCGTGGCGAATCAAGTCGTCAGCATTTCGCGCGGTTCGGTTCGGTGCGTACTGCGTAGATTCTACTCGTACATCGCTGGCTGCGCCTGCGTCTGTAGATTTTTGATAAATTGATATACCCCGCGTCTCTTGCATGTTATCGACTACTTTCTCGCGCGGAGCGAGCGCGCCGCGGTGCCCAAGTATTGTTTATGAAAAGCGGGTCAGAAGAAAGCGATAGAGGGGCGAGAGCGGCTGGTCATTCGCTGATATCTCCCGGTGAAGAGGTCACGGCCATTATACGGAAATAAACGGAAGGCAAGCACGTTTGACGAACCCCAAATAGACCGTTTATCGCTCGCTACCGTAACTGTAACCACGCTTTTTGTTGTATTCCGTGAACGGCCGATAATGGTACTGATTTCTCTTTTTGCTTATTTTTCAGTTGCTAATTGACGCGGCGTATGCATTTTGCGTCGTATTTTTTTTTATATTGTGGAGCAGAAAAAAGTATGTTGCGTGAATGGTTAGCGTAAATATTCTTGCATTGCATTCTGTTCGCGGCAAGTTGACAGCATGCGCCCGCTGCGCGCTCTGTGTCGAATTAGGAATGCGTTTGCACAGCACGCCCAGTTCAATGAGACAGTAATGTCGTTTATATGCGCTGCAGACAATGCTCCCGCGGCTGTGGGAATTCTTTGTTCAAACGTCGTCGCTTCTCAAGGTCATGTGGCACGTCTCTTCAACACTTCAAATGTAACGGCTTTTCTCTATTAATGGCGGCACTGTAATCGACAAGCACCTCGGTATTTAAGCTTAAAAATAATAGCTACTTGTCAAGTAATTACATGTTCGGCGTATTTCTTAGAAGCATCGCGGACATATCACGTCATTATCTTTGTCTGTGTTTGTGACGATAAAAAACTTAGAATACATGTTATGCAGTGCATAGCGATAAATAAACACAAAGCCCATGAGTTGGGAATCGCTAGGCGAATCGAGGCCTGTATCTGCGCCGGCGCGGCCATATTTCACCGCGGCGCTGCAACCCCGTAATTGGAATTCAGCATTTTGTCCGGGATCGTGTCGGCAAATTTACAACTCTTCCTTTGCTTGGCTGACTTAAGCCCTTATTGCATTAGAGATTTAGAAGTCCTACGCGCCATAAATTGTGAATATCTTTACATCGGCTTAATGTATGTTTAGGTTTGTATGCAATATCTAATTCTGTATGCATCTCTCTTATCTAGTCTAGCGAAATATGATAAAAGAACGCAGTTCTTTTAAACAATTTTTTTTTTTAAACAATAAATAAATATTTTTTTCTGGACAATTTACACAGCGCCATCTAGTCCCAAATTAAGCGCAAAGCTTGTGTTATGGGTATTAGACAACTGATAAATGTACTTAAATACATTTTTTCATTTGTAAATCCATACTTATAAAACATAGAAAACTCCCAGACCAAGACAAACAGACATGTTCATGCACACAAATGTCTTGTGCGGGAATCGAACCCGCGACCTCGGAGTCAAAGTGGCCATTGCTAACCATTCGACCACCGAGCTCGTCATCCAATACATTGTAAGTTTTGTGTTTTGAATCTAGAGTTGCCATCCGTCCGGGTGGGGTCTTATTTGTAGTCCACGGTTAAAAGTTTTAAATCACTACCGCCCGCTCCCTGCTGCGAATAACCGCCTTGTCACAGAATAAAAATAGTACTAGCACTAAAAACACTGATGGCATGTCCGGGTTTTAAGATTCAAAACCCGTGGTTTTCAGGCGTCTTGTCCTGGTTGCAAGCGTTTGGTGATGGCAACCCTATTTGAATCGTAATTTCATGTCATGATACAATTTAGTTTAATTAGGTTTTTTTTTTCATTTTAAATACCTCGCAGATTATCCAAAGTGGTCAGTTTACTGCCTCTAGCGGTTAATTCATTGTATTCGTCCAGTGCCCTTGATGCCGGTGATGTAACATAATTAATTAATGAGCGAGCTGTGTAATTGGTCGTCTTAGCTCATTGTTTCGCCGAGGCCTGTTCTTTCTGAGAGATCCGACTTTATACGTTATACGACCAGGTACTCTTCTTAATATTTTTTAGTTAGGAATTACACTGGCAGGCAGTTCAATTTGGGTCTTTGAAATATGAAATTACTTGCTTTTGCCTGTCGCAAATTAGAGAAACTATCGTGTGAAAATCAGAAAATAAAAATAGGAATATTTTGGAGACAATAACGAGGGGCTTTAGGCAAATCTGATCACAAATTCTAATTAGCTCTCAATAATAGCACAGTAGTATTATTTTTTGCTTTATTACTATTTTATGCTTTTAAAACTGTGATAATAGAGTGATAATGAGATCTTAAAATAGGACATGGTCTTTTTATTAAATTCATCGTTAGGTCTCATTTAAAAAATAATAATGTAAGTCTTTGAAAATAATGAATGAGATCTTGCTACTAGTTGCGATAAAAAAAAATGCATATAGTGAAATGATGTAAAAAAAAAACACTGACATTTACGAAGTATATTAAAAAAAAATGCATATAGTGAAATGGTGTAAAAAAAAAGCACTGACATTTACGAAGTATATTAAACGCTTAATACGTGTGGCATAAACCTTAAAGATCGCGTGTAACTAAGTTATTTTTTTTACTTTCTAGAATGACATAAGAGTATTTAATTTTTTTTTGTATAATTTTACATTTACACTTTACATACATAAAAAAGAATCCTAATGGTGACCGGTTACGGAAACATAACATACTTGATTTTTAAGTTGTTATAACTTACTGTATTAAGTATACGATTTTGACTTCATGCAATCTCATCTCAATATTGTGTATATTGAGATGAGATTGCATGAAGTCAAAATCGTATCTCAATATACACAACTGTATTCTGGGCTTGCACTATCAACACATAAAAATCATACTGCGGAATATTCAATAATAGAAAATAAACACATTTGTTTCACACTTCTGCACATGAGTAATTTTCCGTTACTCATATACTTATTACTACATCAATCATAATTGATCACAGATAATGTAAAAACATAGAATAAAATATTTACATCTAAGCGGACATAGCCATGATTTAAAAAAAAACATAAACATAGGCATATTGTTGATATAATAAAAATCAAATTAGTAAGAACAGGTTAATCTTAATTACCGCGAGACGCACCGTCAGACCAAATACAAAAAGTTGCCCAACTGATATTTCTAAAAAACGACAATGATTTATATCTCCGGACAAATTACCTATTCTATGTTAAATGTTTAATTGATTCAAATATAATTTCGCATTCAAATTTACAGGCAATTTGAGCTTACAACTTTGTGTGTTTCCACTACCAATTAATATTTATGTTTTTCTTTTCATGCTCGTAAAATTCCAAATAATCGAGTTCTTTCTTAAAAATAAAAATTCTAAAAAAAATTCTAAATCTATTCTAAATTTTGAATATTTTTTTACACTGTGTATTATTATAATTTTTATGTTGTCAACGACTTTGTACGCGCGTATCCCGGTAACCCGAGGGAATAAAAAAAAATGGGGTATAAGAGGGTCATCAACATCTTTGAACCAAAGCCAACTTCACCTGCACGCGGTGCACCCTGTTGGCTGACAAACGAAGCTTCTGGCGAAAAGAGAGTAGACTGGGGAATGTACCTCCACCTCACAGAATACCGCAGCTAAATAACAATTCCCTTGAGGGTCGTTGTGTTCCTGCGAGTGAGTGAGGTCACCAGAAAGGGGGTGGCGGCTCGTGAGCGATATTTTATGTTGCGAGCGTTAATATGGTTACAGTAACCGCTTCACATCCGGAGGGCCATATGCTTATCTGCCACCCGTCGTAGTATTTAAAAAAATCATTTCTTAGCGGATGGCTACTAGCTGTATGCGTAAATTCAACCTTAGCTTTGTGTTGATAGATCAGTCAATAATGGCTGCCTCTTATACATAGATAAGATAGATAAGACATAATAATTATATAAGAAAGAGAGATAAGCCTGTAAAATCGAAAACTATAGCCATATTAAAAACAGTAGTGTTAGGCAGTAGATTTGCCCTTCTGCTGTTATTCTTGGCTGCGGTGGGGCCTATCCATTTGTAGATTCATATTTGACTGAATAGACAGATCTAAAGAACGGGTCGTCGTTATTATTATAGTTATAATTAAGCCCCATTTAATTAATATGCAAAAACGAATTACAATAAGTGTTTGAATAGTGGCCGGTATAATATACTAATAGCGCGTGGGTTCGCCTACGCCTGCTCGGTTCAATAAATCACACCGCGATTTGTAATGTCCGCGTACTTTTCGCATTCAGATTTTAAACTTTACGTACGTGAGTTTTTATCTGATTGTGTATAAATGTCATACACTACAAATTGCTATACATTGGGCAATAATGCTGAATAGAGAATGTTTTTTTTTTTCTTTAGTCATACAATCAGATCAGGCTCTATTTACACCGCTGCGGATTTTTTTTTTTATACGTCGGGTGGCAGACAAGCATACGGCCCGCCTGATGTGAAGCGGTTACCGTAGCCATGTTAACGCTCGCAACATAAAATATCGCTCGCGCGCCGCCACCCCCGCTGCCGACCAAGCATCTCCTTCCTTTCTGGTGACCTCACTCACTCGCAGGAACACAACAACCCTCAAGGGATTTGTTATTTGGCTTCGGTATTCCGTGAGGTGGAGGTACTTCCCCAGTCGGGTAGCTTACAATTACGCTCCCTACCTCTCTTTTCGCCAGAGCTTTGTTTGTCAGTCAGCAGGGTGCACCGCGTGCAGGTGAAGTTGGCTTTGGTTCAAAGATGTTGATGAACTACTTACACCCCAAATGGAATGGAATAGGAGCGACTTTTTGCAACGAAATTGTACATGACATAATGAACTTCATGTCAATTGCATAACATATAAACTTAAACACGGGTCTTCCGGGGAATCCCCGCGTATTCTCGAGAATTCCCCTAGCTACTGAACTGTCGGCTCTGCCTGTGGAATCCGCGGGAAGTGGCGCGAACGGGGAGTCGGTCGGGTTGGTCACAGCAATGGAATACGCGAGAATACTCGAGCATTCCAGCGAAATCGCGCGCCTTCTCGTGTTATGAGGCGAAATTGACGCTTCCATTCCATTCCGCGTCGGTATAAATTGAGCCTTAATATCGCTAGCGTTCATAGCTGTACTGTCTACTTTCCATCAAATCAGCTTTATGAAAAAAAAAATTAGATAACCAACTTCGATTTCGATGTCGTTGCAATTTCAATACGTACTAGGCTTAAGCTCTGTTCAGAAGGTACCTGGTACAATTACAGTAGACCCAAAATTTACGAGTAACCTGGTGCCTTGGCATTTCCTCTCTAAAGGTTAAAAGGGGACAATTAAAGAAACTGCCGTCATAAACTGCTCGTCCAATTAATTATGTGAAGAGATTAATGTCAGCTGTGAATCCTGGAGAACTGCCTCACCTCCACTTGATGGATGTGTGGTCAAACGAAGGAAATATCGAGAAAGATAATCCAATATTTCAATGATTCATAATAATCTCAGCACAGATTTACGAGACAAAGCACGGTTATCTCAAAGATAAATAATTTGAGCTCGGAGCGGTTCCTTATTGTTTTCTTAGTTAATATTATTTTTTATATAGAGAGGGGCAAACGAGCATGTGGGGGGTCACTTGATGGAAAGCAAACACCACGGGCCATGGAGACCAGCAACACCAAGGGGCCGTCGATCTGTTGTCACCTTTCTTTCTGGTGACCTCACTCACTTGCAGGAACACAACAACCCTCAAAGGATGTGTTATTTGGCTGCGGTATTCTGTGAGGTAGAGGTACTTCCCCAGTCGAGCAGCTAAAAAATACGCTATGCCCTACCTCTCTTTTAGCCAGAGCCTCGTTTGTCAGTCAGCATGGGAGCAAAAAGTGGAGGTGATATTGGCTTTGGTACAAACATGTTGATGAACTACTTAACGCTATGATTATTATATTTTTTTAGAGATAAAAAATTGATTTTGGATCTGAGCTAATATCTTTGTATGTTTTACTAGCTTTCGCCCGCGGCTTCGCTCGCGTGACATTCGGGGCAAACACGTGTTTACTCATTAATCAATAGAAGTACTCGTGTAAAATTTAGGATAAAATAGTCCAACTAATCTTTTCCCATACAAACCAACTAATCTCGTTTTCCCATACAAACTTTGGACCTCCGTTTCATCCTCTTAGAGGTAAAATTTGAAAAATCTTTTTAAGTAATTCGTGTCCATTACGTTATATTTTCAAATCGATGCCATTGTCGTAATTAACGTCCCAGAAAACCATAGAATCAACACCCATATTAATATTATGACATTTCAACCCCATTGCACCCCTACAGAGTTATCACATCGGCTATGTTGGGTTATTAAATAGTTGTTTTTTTTCATAATCAGCGGCCCGATATACCATAAAAACAATACCTATGACGATTTTCAGATTTTTTCACTACATTTTAGACATTTCAACGCCATCGCACCCCAATAGGGGATGATGGTCACGTTACCGCCCTATGTGTACAATAAATAACAATAATTAAATAATGTTTACTCATTTATCTATAGAAGTACTCGTGTAAAGTTTCGGATAAAATAGCCCAAATAATCTTGTTTCCCCATACAAACTTTGGACCCCCGTTTCACCCCCTTAGGGGATGAATTTTGAAAAATCCTTTCTTAGTGCACCCCGAGACATCATAAGAAACCTACGTGCCAAATTTGGAATCTCTAGACACAGGCGTTTGGGCTGTGCGTTGATAAATATCAGTCAGTCATTCAGTTTCTTATTTTATATAATTCAACCCCATCGCACACAGGGGAGATTTTATGTTACCGTCGGCTATGTTAGATCATAAAATAGTTGTTGTTTTCGTAATCAGCGACCCGATAAACCATAAAAACCATGCCCATGACGATTTTCAGACTTTTTCACCCCATTTTACTCTTTTAGGGGTTGAATTTTGAAAAATCCTGAAACACGTGTTTATTCATTTATCTATAGAAGTACTCGTGTAAAGTTTCAGATAAAACAGTCCAACTAATCTTGTTTCCCCATACAAACTTTGGACCCCCGTTTCACCCCCTTAGGGGATGAATTTTGAAAAATCCTTTCTTAGTGCACCCCTAGACGTCATAAGGAACCTATGTGCCAAATTTGGAATCTATAGACCCAGCGGTTTGGGCTGTGCGTTGATATGTCAGTCAGTCAGTTTCTTCTTTTATATATTTAGACAAGACCTAAATTTAAATTATTTTTACCTATTGTGATGTTTTTGTCACTAAGGATTATACGATGTCTGTTGTACAGTTAACTAAGAATTCCTGCGTGTTCGCAATCTAGAATTAGCATTGTTTCTACATGAATGATCAGCTCAACCTCGTTTTTGTGCTTTATAATGTAGCACGCTAAGCTCTTCACGTCTGGTGTAATGCGAACAATCGTAAGTATTCTTGTAATTGTTCTCCCCGTTTATAAGTCGTATGGGAACACAGCCAAGTGCGTGTGATGCGCGAAGGCACGCAATACCGTTCCCATCTATGTCTATCCAGAATGCTAATAATTACATCTGGATAATCCTTCCAAGAATCTTCATATTATATATATGTTACTTTTAGCCTTTCTGTTCTTTTTTGACGTTATATCCTTATGTCAATTTATTTTGCATTAATTTTGATAATTGGCCCTCTACCACTGTACGCTTTTTACGACATTTTCTACCATGAACTGTGAAATTATGGAATCAACTTCCCTCAGCAGTATTCCCCAATATATACGACATCGGAGCCTTCAAGAACAGAGCCAATTTTTCCCTTGGTGTTAATTTCTATGGGCGGTGGTGATTACTATCCATCAGGTGAGCCACATGCTCGCTTACCTCAATAAAAAAAAAAACGATTGTCTGTAAAGTCGGTTTACTGACGATAGTTGAACGTGACAACGTCATAAGAAAATACTGATGGATGTTTGCATTTTTCAAAAGAAAATTTTAATGGAACGCCTCAGAGCGAGGTAACGCCGCATACGTTATCTTTTTTTCGTGCGTGCAGCTGGCTCCATCGAATTATACGACGTTGTCACGTCAAAAGTAAAATATCAGTACGGTGTTACTGAATGTGCCTGTATTTATTTTTTTTTGTTTATGTTTATGTCTGCCTAGAAATAAACTAAGAGGCACTGTTTCAATAATAATATGCTTGAGCTCGTTACAATTTTTTTGTATGTGTAGCAATACCATATTTGAAGAAAATAATATGTTAGAGATTTGCATAAGTAATACTTGTAATCTGGTTTGATCGTATTAGTGTCCAAAACTACAGTATAATTTGGTACAATGTCATTGACACGCAGGAAATAGTCAATTGGACTGCTTGGAATAATCTCGTCTGCGTCGTGAGTGTCTTCATTATTGCTATCTTAAGTATGTCTAATAAATTAGGTACCTATGGTTGTAAATTTTTCTTTAACCCCGATCTAGTTCAAATTCCAAATTAAATCAATTTCCAAAATTAGTAGTAAGACTACTAATTTCTTCTGATTAAAATCGTTGTGAGATCCAACGCAGCCTTAGTTTTACCCCCGGGACTGCAGTGGACTTCCAGTTCATTGCCTTTTTTGGTGTTCGTCGCTGTTAATCCTGGCTATACAGGAGACACAGTGGTGGGAATGTGTGATGAGCCCCCGTCCAATAAAAACCCCCTATCTTGTAGTAGGTAGCTGATTCGCAATTAAATAAATTTTCCTGGACAAATTACACAGCGCCATCTAGTCCCAAACGAAGCAATGCTTGTACAATAGGGTATTAGATAACTGATGAATTACTTAAATATTTTTTTTTGTAAATATATACATATCTACAATACATAGAAAACACCTATACCAAGACAAACAGACATGTTCATGCACATGTTTGTTTCGTACAGGGATCGAACTCGCGACCTCGTACACACATGTACACATGCAAACACGTAAATAGACACACGTTCTACTATTTTAGCAAGAAAAGACATGTAGCTATGGAAGAGTGTGGTCTCCTAACACAGGCATTTTCATGCTTAAAAGGAGACTTCAACCATGTAACTTGTAAAAAGAAACTTGTTAAAAGAAATAAATTATTATTATTCTTATTACCTCTGAGTCAAAGCGGCCATTGTATTGTAAGCCATTCGACCACCGAGCAGCTGGTCACCGAATTCGTCTATTGTGCCATTTATAATCGGACCCTGTTATCCACAATAGATCCAAGACTAACTATGCCAAATTGAGAGATATACATAGGGAGAAACTTCAAATGGAGTTCTATATATCCGCAACATATTCTAGCAGTTTGATGAAATATGCTTCCCAAAACTTATACTGCGTGATATTTTTATTCCTTTTAAACTTTAAACAGCTTTAACTTAAAATTAACAAATTGTCGGTTGGATCTATTCTGCATAGCTGCAGGGTCCAATTATATTTAAAACTAGCGGCCCGTCCCGGCTTCGCACGGGTAGACATAAGATTTTTTTTAATATTTTTACCTTTTATTTAGCAATAAATATAGCCTATGTTATGAGTAACATGGTGTATATATACAGGATGAATGTAGCTTTCCAATGGTGAAAGAATTTTTGAAATCGGCGCAGTAGTTTTTGAGTTTATTCATTACAAACGTACACATACACACAAAAATACAAATCTTTAGTGTAGATAATCTTCAGCAGTTGAAGTTCATTTACCAAAGCCGTAATTATGTTTCTTAATTAAAGACCTCGTTTATTGGAAACGTGTTGCTATGAATCATCTCTGGTGGAATTATGCCGTGTAATTTTAGAAGAAAGCGTTCTTTACTCGCGGAAGTCGTAAACATTTTATATTTGAGCATACAAAATGCAATAACTTTTCTGCAGTTTGATCACTTACTACTGGTCGCCTAATTTAAATTATAAGTTTGAACATTATTAAGGTTCTATTGTCAAAGACTACTACACCACGCTGCTCAACTGCAGGTGGTGGAGTATGCTCTAAACCCCTTCGATTTACGGGATACCTGTATCCCAACAATGGGATATATGGGTTGATGCCGAATCAGTACAGCAGCAGCAACGGCGGCAGCGGCAGCTGGTTTTTTTTTATACTACGTCGGGTGGCAGACAAGCATACGGCCCGCCTGATGTAGAACGGTTACCGTAGCCATATTAACGCTCACAACATAAAATATCGCTCGCGCATCGCCACCCCAAAATGGTATGCTTGTTGGACACCCGATGAAGTATTAAAAATGGTATGTAGAATAAGAGCAGTCGAGAATTTATTCATACATATTATGCCTATTATACGGGTTAATAAGGAATAGTAAAAATGTGTAAACAATAGAATCCTATTGTTGAATTAACAACAGTGGAAGAATTTCAACTTTCCGTAAGTAACATGACTACTATGATAACAAAAGTAGTACGTACAAACACAAGTAATAAATAACACTACCGTAGCGTAGTACAAGTTTGTTCTAAGTTTGTTCTAATGCGAGTTTTATTATCTACATAGCAATAAACATGGAAGATCACGAGGTAGATCTTACCTCAATTTTTCTCACCTTTTTTATTATATACTTATATATGAGGGGGAAGGGGGGCAAGCGAGCATGTGGGTCACCTGATGGAAAGCAATCACCACCGCCCATGGAGATCAGCAACACCAAGGGGTTTCCGATCCGTTGCTAGCCTATACTCCATCCTTTCGTTCTGGTGACCTCACTCACTCGCAGGATCCAGAAACACAAGAACCCTCAAGGGAATTGTTATTTGGCTGCGGTATTCTGTGGAGGTACTGCCACAGTCGGGCAGCTTATGATACAATAAGCTACCTACCTCTCTTTTCGCCAAGGCATCGTTTGTCAGTCAGCAGGATACATCACGTGCGGGTGAGATTGGCTTTGGTTCAAAGATGTTGATGAACGCTTACACCCCAAATCCTCGATCATAGGAGACAAAATCTAGTAAGAATGTTCACGTACTAAAGTAGAAGATTAAATAAATAGTGTTGGGCTTAAACGCTTCCGCATACAAACCGTGATCCGAAGCACGTGTCTAGTACAAATTAGTATTATGTGAGAACCAATTTGAACGCCGTGTGGGTGGCAGCCAGTACACTCCAGGAGTACGTTTTTTGTGTACGGAATAAATGTATTCGGTGAGTCAGACCTCCTGCGTGGTGGACTTTAATGAGATAATTTCGGATATCAATTAAATGGGACAGGTTCTGGCGTCAACAACCAGCAAACGTATTGGTAATTAATTAATCAACTGGATTTTGTCCGTGTTTAAATATTATTCGCATTATGCACCTTTCAAGTGCATTATTTTGTTCATTATTCCAGATGCCACACCAAAAACGAACGAGAAAAATTGCCTTCTTTTGATTTCTTGACATTTTGTTTTAAAGGTTGTGTTGCTTTTTATTTATAAATAATTTATATTGGTAAATAGTTAAAATAATTTTCGTCATTTAATTGTAAAAACAAGAAGAATAGATTTAATATCCTACATAATAAGAATCTCAAAAAAACATATCATCTTGAAGGTTTTTTTTTTCAAAGATACTTTTCTTTTTAGGCTATTAGCAAAAACATAAACAATCGTCCGTTTATTCATTCAATATACCTATATATTTTTTAATATTTCTATACCATACTAGCGGCCCGGTACGTGCTTCGCTACGTATAAAGTGAAATAATAAAAAAAAAATTGGAACATCAAATTCATTTATTCAAACAAAAAAAATATTAATTGCTAGCTATTTTAAAACTTAATCGAAAACATTTGGATAAACAATTTTTTTTTTTTTTGAGCATGAATAAATAAACGTCTGGGGCGGTACCGACTCTTGAACAGGCAACATAAAGTCGAAGTACGTCCAAAATGAAATGACCGTATGAATGACATAACAAGATGCTTGTACTGTCAACACTGATAAAAGTTTCAATTTGACAGCACAATCACCATCTGAAAAAAGTTTCAATTTGACAGCAAAATCCCTATTCACAAAATGATTCGCCATTTATTGAATTCATTTGTTACAAAAAATGTGATGAATAAAGAACCGCTCTACCGATTTTGTGCAAACTTCACATAAACCAACTAATAAATAGTCCGAACAAAGCCTAAACATTTGGTTTGGATAGGTGAGCCCCTTCTTGAGTTATAAAATTACAACGAAAAGTGGCATTGATTTTTATATATATAGATTAATTCTCTGTCATCTGTAATACGAGTAGCATAGTTTCGAGGAGTCTTCTTTCTTGGCCTTTTTATTCATTACTATTGGTCGCTCACTAGTGGTCAAATTCGACCATAATTAATTTAAATCATGACTCTAACGATAAATAAAAGAGTATATATGTGTGTGTGTGTCAAATAAATGGTAGTGTGTGTAATGATTTTTTATTGATTTAATGTATTTTTATGCATATTTTTTTAAAATATTAGCATTCTGCACTTCTCTATATATATATAAGAGTGCGAAACTTCATACTCTGTACGCGCGTACGTAAGGTGTACAA
The DNA here is from genome assembly GCA_937001555.2 of Hypsopygia costalis. Taxonomy (NCBI): domain Eukaryota; kingdom Metazoa; phylum Arthropoda; class Insecta; order Lepidoptera; family Pyralidae; genus Hypsopygia; species Hypsopygia costalis. The sequence goes on from OW443330.2 coordinate 27,732,232, forward strand.
AGTTTTTGCTTCACATATTAATATATAGTTTTCCAATGCACATGTGCTGTGCACGAATTGTATTTGTTTATAGAGTAACCAGATTGCATACGCCTTCTTTTTAACTAATGTTTTTGTTTATACTCTTAGTGCGAAGTTCATTTCCAGATTGGGTTTTGTTTACGACCACGAATTAGCACGTATCGATCAAAATGCTAATAACAGATTATAAAGATCGATATGTCAGCGCGTAATAACTCTTTGGGTTTTCGGTAATCCTTTCGGAAGGTCGACGTCGACACCATGACCGATGTTGTAGCTAAATTTAACTAGTAGTTACCATATTCTGTTTAAGTGAGTAAAATGGCGTTGTGTGGATTTGATTGATTATATTTCATCCATGAGATTTATCCGGCACTCCTATGATTTATGCTCCCTCTGCGCCGTCTAGGTTTATAATGTTTTTTATGGCTTTACATTTTGAGCAATAATTTTCACTCAAATTGATCTTAAAATCTTTACATGGTATGGCATCGTAAAAAGCGTTTTATTCCATCTCTCCGATACGATCGTGAAACGTGATATTACCCACTATCTTTTATTTCACGAATTACATTTTAATAACAATCAATTCAGTTAAAAGTGGAACGACGGAAACGCGGGTGGCTAATTAATTTCAGTTGATATTTCTCTCGTAAAACTGCTAAGTTATTGGTTGTTAACGCGGAATTAATGGTTCAGTCGGACTGACCTCCACTATACTCGACTTGCTTCTTTGTGGCTTAATTTTATCTGAATAGGGCCACTTTGTTGCTCTTAAAGTGTTTATTGCGGTCAACTAAATCGCTGTTCACCTTTTAAAGCGCAGCTATATTTAAAATTGCCGTTTCGACTTCCGCACCTTTGTTCCAAAAGTAGTTTAAATTTGATTAATAAAACTATTGCAAAATTCATCGCAAAGGAATTTAGTTTAATTCAGAATTTAATTGGTTTTCTATTGAAATCAGTTATATTTAAATTTATTTCTGTTTAGACATTCATTAATAACTCTGGCGTTCATATCTCATAATACAATATTGCATGCGGCAATTGATAATTCCTCGGAATCTATCGAGTTAGGAAGCAGCTCTGCATAGAAATCATAAATAGCATAATATCCTGCATGTCATTTATCACAATATTGTCTGGCGGCGGCGTTTTATCTCGTCCATGCTCGGGCAGGTGGGTGTCCACCGTTTTAATATTAATTGATCCTGCATTATTTCTGCTTTATCCAGGCACTATTGCTCCTTTTATGTCTATGTCGATGTTTCTTCTTGTATCTTTATTTCATTTGTTATTTGCTACTACTTTTCAGAAACAATCCTTGCATTTTTTTTATATTTTGGTAACTCATTTATCATCGTCATGTACAGCAAGTTCTAAACTAAATTTATGATCAATTTTATTATTGTGTTCCAATCAATACATGTCATGTCAGGTTTAGAGGGTTATCTCAGCCATCAATAAATCAAGACTCACATGTTACCGCGACTCTAATTTGATGATCATTGCCAATATTTGTTTGAACAGTTATTCGGCACACATTTCCTACCGGTCGTGTTCACTTGGGCTCGTCTGACGGCACAAACTAGACGGTCTGTTGATCTCGACCCTCGACCTTTATTCAGTCTTAGGGAAACACCAGTCTTTAATGATCCTGCTGTTGCGTACCATTTCTCTCGGCGCCTGCAGTTCATAAGCTCTTTTTACGCTGGTTATCAAGTAGAAGGACGCCGTTAGTACGGAGGTCATCGACAGGTGCTAACTTTGCACTTGACGAGCTTGCCTTTCCTATTTTGGTTTTCATTGTTAGAAATCACGTGTCTCGTTACGGGTTCGTCTTGTCTTGTTAAGGTTCCCATGGTTGGTTGAACCCGCTGAATCGATATAAACCATAGTAATTACATTTAAACTTTTTATGTCTCTTTTGTTTAGCTATATGTTTCTTCACTATTTAATTGTCGCTAAAAGAACCTCTATGTGTTATTAGGGTTCCGATTTGAGAACATTCATAGGCTCACTTTGTCCGTCCGCCATTTTATACGAACCGGAAAAAAATAATACCATCCCCCTCCGAAGTTTATAAAGGGAAAAATCTGAAATGTTCAGATTATTTCTTGGTTGGTTTCGATCTTTTAATAACGCAAGTCAAGCAACGTCGACCGTAGCCTAATTTCAGATTATTTCTTGCTTGGGTTTGGTTTTGTAATAACACATATCAAGCAACGTCTAGCGTAGCCTCGTTAAATAATGTCGTTGAGAAGTTCAAATATTAATATTAAATTTAACAGAGAGATATGGAAAAGAATCCCGGTAGCTGGTGCTGGTAGTTACACCCAATCCATAACCACGACCGCTTTGTCAAGAGCGAACGATTAAAAAGTGTAATAGTTAGAACAGTTAGTACTTTGTATGGCAGACGACCAAATTTTATGTAATAACTTACAGTTCCTTTCAACTGAACAGGCATTTGGAAACGACCAAAGTTCTAAATAAATCGTCTCCTTACTTAATTTTTGCTTTTATGTAAAAAGTTCCCCTTTGAAGTGAACGCAGCCTTACATTGTAGTTATCGGTGCTCATTGGACGACATGACCCACCACATTGCGGAAGAATTTAAACACTTTAAACGCTGGCCATTGTTTACTACGTACATTGTATAAAACATTTACCGCCGTTAAATTGATTATTAATAATACATACATTAATAAAATTGCCAAAAACGATTGAGGATGAGTGAGCATCCAGTTATTTATGTTATTACCCGCCATCTTGACGCATTCAACATTTAAACACTCACTCATTATAATAATATTTTGTCTTCATAAAGGCGAGAACAGAATTTTCGCATTCCGTAGCGCGGAAACAATGAATGGACGTGTGTTGTGGATTTAACAAAACGTTTATTATGATACATTTTATACATGCCTATTGCCTATACTTTATTATTCCTTCTGGAAAATATTTCGTTGTGAGTTCCAAGGCAGCCGTAGTTTTACCCCCGGAACTTCACTGTTCATTGCCTTTTTTGGTTGTGGACGCTGTTAATCCTGGCTACATAGGAGATACAGTGGTGGGAATGTGTGGTGGGCCCCCGTCCTGTTTTATTCCTTCTGAAGAAAACAGAGGAATACATACGATACTTTACGATTTTTTTTTTTCGATAAAATAATTTTTTTTGGCTCACGTTAGGCGGAGGTTTGTTTGTCTTTATACTACGTCGGGCGGCAGACTAACATACGGTCCACAGGGTTGCGCCACGAGCATGTGAGGTTAGCATTGGTTCAAAGATGAACCATTTACACTCCAAAATCGTCTTGTATATAGCTCTATCTTCACCGAAATTCCTAAATAAAATAAAATATCAAAACCAAAATCAAGTGAAACAAAGAAACTGGCCAATCTACAGTTAATTTAAATGTTTGTCACATCACTATAACTGTAGAGTAGATATGATCAATCAAGATACGACCTAGTAGTAATTCGCTGCGTGTGATTTTCCGTCACGAGAACTAATGGAAGGGACGTTCGTACAGTGATATCATCGTGTCAGTGATATTACTATACATTTATTACACGTCAATGAGAATAGTTGACTAAACTGATCAGTAAATAAATCAATTTGTTATAGGAATAAGACGGTTATTATACATACACCCCTACCCATCAGGATGTCTATCGAATCAAGTCAGTAAACACAATGTATACTTTATTTTATAGAAATGTTGCACAGAGATAGTTAGATTTACAACTCTGGGGTATTAACATGTTATGTACCTTTTTGCAAAATTTCTATTATGAACGCGTTATCTACCTTTGTCTCGATACCTCCAATGAACACTACGCCAACTCAAAACATACACATCCAGATACACACCGCTAATATGAGTTATATGTATATACATTTACTTAGCGGTTTGTATTTGTCGATTTTGTTGTGTCTGTGTGTCTTTTGTAAATAAAATTCAGGTAGCATAATGAATCGATTTAGATAAAAAAAAGTAAACTATTAAATTTTAGTTGGCGTAGTGTTCCTTGGAGGCATCGAATATTTGTATCTTTCGGTGCAAAACCGTTTTAGTTCGGTTTTGGTATGAAGAAATATTCAGATTGGAATTTTCATGGATACTATTTAACATCAAATGAATACATTGCATACCTAACCTAACGTATTTTTCACATCAAAACATCCTGCATCAAATGCAGCATTTGATGTGCGATTAGATTAATTTGATGTGCAAATCAGGTTTTTTTGTGGATCAATTTCATTTTTCAATTTTCATTACGAAATTCGAACTACACTGTAAGTTTGTGGCAATCAACTTTGACTATCCAGTAAGAACTTAAAAGCTTTATGGATGGATCGAACTTATCCAAGTTCGGTAAAGCTCTCATGTCTACCGAATAAGTTCGGTAAGTCTATTCGGTAAATCTCTATCGAATAAGTTAAAGAGCTGGATGACCTTTATCTCTTCCGAACTCTACGCTATGGGAGCTAGAAGCAAACCTTTGTGAATTTATAATTCTTCAAAAATAATGCACATCATAAATACTCATTATACATCGAAGTCAAGACTGGTCACAGTTGAGTGACACTACAGATGCATAATAACGTTGAGTGTCTACTGTTGAGATGGTTGACAAAGGTTGACAGTTCCCACGAGCTTTGCACGTGAAATGTGAAATGTAACGACGGACCGTTATCTGCGGCTGCGGTAAAGCCGGGTAAGGCCGCTACATCACTACGGGATGAAAATATCGTATCGTATCGTTAGAAGAACTACGCCGGATGTGACGATACTGGCACTGACATTATAATTTTCTCATGTTAATATAGTGAAAGATTTTAAAGTAATGCATGTAACCGCAATAGAGCCGAAATTTTGGCTGTGGCTGAATTGAATTTTGCAAAATGGATATCTCAGTTTTTTGTATATAATTAAAATAGCGAGAAATATAATTTAAAATGACTAATGTTCGTGATATTTTGTAAATACTTTATTTAGAATGATTTCGAATATTTAAGCATTAAGAAAACAAAGTCGTTCTAAAATTTATATGCTGTTATCCTTTAGAAGTGTCCATCTTTTTTATTCATTAAGTATAGTATTTGTTTATAATAGCAGATAATAGTAAGCTATTTGGAATAAAGGAGAAAGAATCCGTCGAAGAGTTTACTTAAATAAAAATATATATTAAATGGGTATAATATAATATGAAATTCAGTTGCTATAAGCTATCAGTACACAACTGAATTTGTCACACGCTTATAGAACTCAATTTGTACCCGGCGTCAAGTTTCGTTACCTCAAATATCGCTTCATATCTTACACATCGCCTTGCACCTTCTGTGCTGTAGTTTCCTTATACAAAGTAACTTTTATAAACTTGTCATAATAGTGTTGTTTCCACTGGCAGATTAGTGTTTCTCAGTTATCGCATGTTGGCAAACCACACATAACTGTACTCAACATCGTCCATGACAGGCCATTGTCTCATAAAATACTCAAGTAATATTTGCTTTGAGCGACGAGGTAAACGGAGGTAAATAATTATTATACTGACATTACACTCAGCATAGATTCAAGTGGATGGCACGCCTTTAGCAATTACTGTAAGAGGTATAAGTAATAAATTGTTATATTGTGGATGCTTACCAACACATTACAGTAATAGTACGTGTATACCTAACGTATATTGTAGAGCAGTGTTACTCAAAGTATGCTCCGCTGAGCCCTGGGACTCCGTAAGGCTTCTAAAAGTGCTCCGTGCAAATAAACACATATTTTAGTGTTCCCTCACTTATTTAGTTTTCCAATAAGATACAGTGCAGACGGACCGATTGTTATGCCGTCAGGCCTTACCTAATAATAAATTAGTAATTAATATGATATATAAAAATTTTGTTGTTGCAAACACACAACAACCACAGGATGGATGAAATGGAGACAACTCACAGGCATGATGTGCGATAAAAGAATGCCAATTAAACTAAAAGGAAAACTGTACAAAACAGCAATCAGACCTGCTATACTGTATGGTACGGAATGTTGGGCACCAACAAAACAACATCTATCAAAACTTCATACGACAGAGATGCGCATGTTGCGCTGGTCAGCGGGTGTCACGCTCCTGGACAAAGTACGAAATGCATACATCAGAGGAAGTTACAAAGTCGCTCCCATCATTGACAAGGTGAAGGAACGCCGCTTGCAATGGTATGGCCATATACTACGCCGTCCTACAGACCATATGGTAAACGTAGCCCTAAACTTACCAACGACAACGCGTCGCCGCGGCAGACCTCCCGCCACCTGGTTGACGACGGTCCAGAAAGACCTGAGGGACGAACAAATTGACGCAGCAACAGCGCAGAACAGAACTAGATGGAAGAGACAGACAAGGAGAGCTGACCCCAGATGATGGGAAAAAGCTGAGGAGAAGAAGAAGATAAAAATTTTGTTGTTGCACCACTGTATAGTTCTCACACATTGGAGTGTCCTCACACATTGGAGTCTAAGTGGTCGCGTAATGTGCGGTTCCAGAGAAGTTATCTCACACGTATTGTCAAGCTGTGGAAAGTCGAGGTTTTCTCAGGACACTACAGCATGGGGCTCTTCAAAAAGGGCGTGAAGAAGTTTTTACAGGGACCGTAACGCGCATGTGATGCCCTTGGTATTACAGGCGTTCATAGGCTACGGTAACCTGCTTTCCATCAGAAGGGCCGTATGCTTGTTTGCCACTTTAGTGGTATAAAAAAAGGAGTATACAGTGTGTACAATGAGACCTAACTGGAAAGGTTATTAAATTCCTTCTTTCAGTGGAAACCAAGTACCGCAAGTGACCGCACTGCATGTGTTTGACTTTACCATTTTCGTTCTAAGAATTTTGATTTGAACAGCGAACCTCGACTGTCGGCTGACGGCTGTGTGACAAGAGCCGATAATGATGTCTTAAAATTCATCATGGAAATAGATTCACATCTCAAATAATAGGTACTTTGTGTCATCTCTGAATTGCACTTAAATTTTCTTGCATGCATACATTAAATCATCTATCCATACAAATAAGTAAAATTGGAGTGTCTGTTTGTAATATTAAAATAACCGCTTTTTACTAAATGCATATGGATGTATGTATACACGGTACATATACCAAAATAACATTGTTTAAAATTTTTGTCTGTCTGCCTGTTTGTTGCGGCTAATCTCTGAAACGGCTACACCGATTTTAACGGAACCTTCACTGGCAGATAGCTGATATTTTATTATAATATAAATAAATAATAATAAAAAAAACACTAATCCGCGTGGACGAAGTCGCGGGCACAACTGATTTTCCAATACGTAATGACTAACAAGACTAAGTGTATTTGTAACAAAAAAGCCCCATCAAATTGATTGACGCACCAACGCACATCCCTAGAACGAGATTACGTTGATTCAAACATGGATGACTTGTATTCTTATTACGGGTTAATGACGATGCATCATTACTATGTTTAAGTGACTTGACAGCTCTTTGAAGAACAGCAGTTATAATTGGCTCAGTCGCAAGTCTGATTTCTTATCAAACTCTTTAATGGTCTGTATGTGGGACCTCGTTAGCAGTGAGCGGGTCACAAATTAACACATTCGCCAGTCGCACACACGTCCGAATTCGGCGGTCACCGTTAATCGCAACGTGTCGTCCATCGAGCTGCGATTTATATGCGACGTAATCGGGCCTTGCGGTAAACGCGGTCGACTCTCCTCTTAAACTAGGGTTGGTGGTTGCCCGTGTATCCTTTAAAAAAAACTTTACATCTCTTGAGATTTTGTAAGGACATTGAGTGACCTGTGTTTGTATAATATAGAAAAAATAACTAGTTAAAACAATAATAAAAAAATAAAGTGAAGTTTAAGCACCATACGCGAAGTATGATAGTATATTTTGTTTCCTTGTTCTCTTTCAGTGCAATAACCTTTAGAGAATTTTAACTATAACAACCGTTTGATTATCTTTACACATACCTACCATGAAACCTTTCTGAAAAGCCAATTCCGACAGCTACCATCACCAGACGTGAATAGATGCTGCGTCAGCAGTGAGGGTGCCAGCAGGCGAGCAGTATTCGTTTATTGCTAGTGTCTATAGGCTACAGTAACCGCTTTACATCAGGCGGGTCGTATGGTTGTTTGGCTCCCGAAGTAGTGTAAAAAAATCTTTTATTTTATTAGGTTCTGTCCAAAAGAGTCAACCCTATAGACACATCGCTCTATAAAGCAACAAACACACTTGCGCGTGCACTGCTGCAAATTCATGACCTTGTTCGCGACGCGCCCGATGGGGCCTACCTACCCATATGTGACGTTACGATGAATTGAATCTAACGACTGCTATACGATGGCAGTTATTTAGATCAGATATTGAGATGGGTGCATTCACTGAAGCTTGTGTCCTGGTTATTCAAACATTAGATATTCATCAGATTAGATTATTCTGTAAATACTCTAAATAATATTATCGACGTGAATTGCATTGTCGTCAAACTTATACGAAATGTTACTTTTCATCGATTTAAATAAATTTTAATGTTAAATCTACATTACGGCTTTAGTGATCCTTATAAAAGGCAACGTTATTGCAAACAACAGAAATGGCACGACCAGGTTCATATTTTGAATAACCCGCTAAGGAATTCGCGAGTAAAAAGGACCAAAGAGCACCAAAAAGGAATTACAGGTAGGATTAGTCTAAAGTAAACTTAGACTAAACTAGAAGACACAATTTGTAGAATAGTGCCAAAGAAAAATTAATATTTCATTGAACCAGCGAATCCTCCAGAAGACAAAAATGATGATAATAATGACGAAGGTCAAACATGCGACAAACTTGGTAGACGTCATTAAAGGTAAAATGAACAGATGACAAAGATAGCAACCACAGAGATAGGAACCTGCACTTCCTCAATTACATACCGACGTACATTTGTTTTTACTCAAAGGTTAACGAGCGACATTAAGTGCATTTTTACGTCAACACAATGATAAAAACTGTTATGGGGAAAAAGATGGGAAGTAGAGCCGGCGAACACCATTACTGCTGTACTTATAGTTCCGTTCACTTTTTATGGGATACCTCGGGTTACGTTTTTGCCCCATAAACATGTTTCATGTTCATAAACTGTTCCCCGATGTTGTGCGTTGTCTAGCGTCTCTAATTTCACACATTCATAATTTTGTTAAATGAAATGTCTTGAATGACTAATCAGCCATGTTTCTAAATCATATCACATAAGATGCGATTCTATTCCTGGTCAAACAGAAATGCACGCAACATTGCATTAGATCATAATTTGATTGTCACCGAATGCACTGAAAATATTGGAAACTTTATTAATAATTTAATCAAACGTCCTATTATATCAAATCTTCACGAAGATGAAAACTAAATCGTCCAACTGGCTTTCGGTCATACCGTCTAAGCCCACTTGAATTTAGAGATGCACTTGCACTATCACAAAACTCCCCTCTTTATGCCAAAATCATGTGTTGGCTGCGGAAGTGACAACTTCAACGTCGACCACGCTCTCAAAACTGGTGGATTAATAACTCACCGCCACAACGAAATCAGAGATAGAAATAGAGAGATCTATTTTGTGAGTTATGCCAACATTCTTGGGGAAATGTAGTTAAAGAACCCTCTCTCTGAACAAAGACCGTGGACTTCGCAACGTTCCCCCCTTGTTACATCTGCTGACGATGTCTTCCCACCTCAGAGGGGCAATTCTCGTAATTAAAATATAGTCAAAATTCAGTTTCGATCCAGTCTCGATCTCATAAATGTCACATTTGGTATTTTCGTAACACAATATGTAACTTCAAAATTTAATTTAAGTGGGATAGTATCGAAATATGAGTGAAAATTAAACAAACTAAGAATGTTACTTTGCCAACAACAAAAATTTATAATAATTAATTAATGAAATCAAGTATATAATTTTAGTCAATTCACATTTCAATCTCGATTCGGTCAACTTTCAATCTGCGTTCGGAGAAAAATTACGAGAATTGGCCTTCAAATGTCCTCCTTTGTCGTAATGGGTTAGTTAAGATAAAATTATATATATAGATATAGTATAAGATGCATCCACATGATGCAAGTAATGAGGCAAGTAAAGACCTTATGTCCCTATGGACATAAGGTCTTTACTTGCCTCATCAATTGCTAATAGAAACGAAATCAAAATTACTCCGTCGAGTTGTTCCAGGCAGGCAGTTCTTGGCAGTACCAGGCAGGCTGAGATCGAAACAAACTTTTGCAAATAATACTATATTTTAAAACTTTATTTAAAGTATAATGAAAATCAACTACGTCCAGAGCGTTAAAAGATCTAAAACAAAATTAAAAGAAGTTCAGGTTGCTTCCAGTACAGGTTGTTTAATTTATAGGAATACTATAAAAAGTCAATTTTCAAGATAAAAAATATGCATAGCTGGATAACCTTATGATTACTACCCATGCGATTTAATACAGCTGTACGTAATAATGTACGAAGGTTTTGATTAGCGTGATTAAATCAACCCCGCCCACATCGGCTTTCAATTAATTAGTCATTCGACCAGTCATCCAGAATTGATAAGGTAACTGGTATTGGCGCAAGGAAAACTATAATATTAAACAGAAGAATACTTGGATACAGATCGATGATTCAAAACATGTAGCTGTAGTAACAGAAACAGAATTTTACGAAGAATTAATATCTACACTAGTTATTTACGTACTAGATATGTTATGTTTGGAAATCTGAGTTTCCGGAACGCACCGCTAGAAATCAAACAAGTTATATATGTAAACGCTAATATAAGTAGTATTAACACATTAAGTCAGGTGGGAATCCACGATTTGGCTGTTAGACTGACAAAGTGACTAAATACAAATTTCCATCCTCATCTCTTTTTGGAGTCAAATTATCAAGAAGTAAAATTTTCATCATTGTACTATTCTTTCTTTTCGTTTTATTCTTTCATTATTCCGCGCTGGATGTATCTTACTTATTAGGGACTTGCTGCAGTCCGTGAAATCGCTCTGACGACACTGCAGGAACTGACTGTGATAGATTGCCTGTTTATGACTGTCGGTTACAGAGTATTTCATATCACTACAGTGTTGTTTCGCTGGTCTTTGTTATTCATTTCATACAATTATGTCTTTCTAAGTTGGTACCAAATCTCACTGTTCTTCAAGGGTTCAAGCAAGGCACAACAAAATGCCTTGTTTGACCTCTATCATTCTCAATTGTGCTGTTACGGTTCCGAATGTCATCTCCAAGATCAGGAACTATATCAAAATGTACATACTTCGTAATGAATTGCTGTTGTTGGGGCTTAGGCTCGGATGCACGCACGATTTGCACGGCGCCGGCGCACACAACGCGCCCGTCGACCGATCACAGTCGACCTTATTATTTGAATCTTAAGCGCATGCGCGGGCGTCCAGTCACGCCCGCCACCACATTGCAATTATCACATTGATCTTAAGAGCTTGAAAATTGCTCTCTATTTTGTTGCCTCTATTACTCTCAGGATAATATTGATCATGTCAGCCTGCTTTCGATGCTACAGTTGAGTAATTTATGTACTGTAATTATTGCATGCCCTCGACATGATTGCGTTATTTCTTGGACTATCGTTGCTGTCATCAGTAATAGAATAGTCGATTTGATTTGACAATAGAACACATTCAGGATCTGCAAAGTCTTGGTTCTTTTAGTGGTATAATTGAAGTCAAACAAATCTTAGATTAAAATTTACTATCTATATGCTTATTATTACCTAACAATACTAAACTATGTTCAATAATATAACAATTAAACTTTTTAAACAAAAAATCTCATTTAATCATCTTTCAAGGCCTATTGCTCAATTAATCGACTTATAAACATCAATCTAGCATTGACATCGTTCCAGATAACGTTACAAATATGCCTGCTTGCAAAATCAGCCCTTGAATTGTAGTCGTGATGAGAGATCATCGGTGGTGACACAAAATGGCTTTAATGCCGACAAGGGCGCTGGGGTCACGCGGACATGTGACGCCGTGGTCACGCTCCGCAATCGAGTCGATTATCCATTCGATCATAATCGATTATTTCACAATTGATAACTAGATGAAAGCGACAAGGCCAACATTAAAACACTTTTAACTGACATTTACACCCATTTAACTATAATTAAGAAACTATTCTATACTCTAATCTATAATTAAAGTTAGTGCCCCAATTAATTCGATACCTAATGACGAAATATTGCGGTTTCAATTGTAGATTAATGGAATCGATAAGGGACACCAATCAAATTATATTAGTCACGGAGTAGTATCTTAAATTAGTGACCATTCTATAGTCCTTCTTGGCAAATTAATTGTAATAGAATGTTTAATTGATTGCTTCAATTTAATACTTAATGCAACTAATGCAATACATAGTTTCGAACGATAATTAATTATGTTTTGAATGCATATATGTGACATTGTCGCCGAAACAATCTATGTTACATAACCTTCAAATTCAAGACAAATACAAAGTAATTTATACAGATTATCTCAATTTTATGCACCAAAACAACTTGATGTGTCGATGAGGAATTCTACGTGTTACACAATTGGCGTCAAGAAATATTACGAAAGCGACACATCGCATTTCGATCATAGAACTCAACCCTGAACTTACCAGAATTTACAATGAGCCCTATTTAATCTATGGTTATTAATTGAGTAGCGTGACAGAATAGGTACCATAGCCAAGCCGAGTCCATGACCGGTGTTAACCTAACCTACATGACAGTTGCGCAATCGATTTTAATTCGTATCGGTATCGAGCCAATTCGTAGAGTCATAGATCACGAAACTTGCAACCCTACGATGACAATGATGGATATAATTAGTAGCCATTGCGAAGTTTTCAAGGAGAAGTAATAGATTGTTTTTGGTGGTAAAGACAATAGAGTGAAGATTACATATAATTGTCCAATGTAGGATTAAATTGAGGAAATACATGACCATACAATTAAAAGTGAATTAAACAAAAATACTGAGTTTGATTATATTAGACTCTTGATTGACTATAGGTGGAAATAATGTAGGAAGATGTTATTTTTATGTCTCTATCAATCGTAATATTATTTAGTATTTATAAATATGTAAAAGTATTTATATGAGCATTTTTTTTTACGTTAAGTTTGAAGATTCTTTGCGTTAGATTGTGTGTTCTATTCTCATGTCGTTGAAATACAAATGAGTTGCGGTTAAACGAGTTTGATATCACAGCCTCTTTCTACACTGCACCGCTATAATCATTAAATCCCCTTTCGTATCGTAAGGTCATTTAAGTAAAACGCCCTATGAGCACAACGTCCTAAAAGCAAAAGGGCCTATAAGCAATTCGTCTTATAAATCCATCCCTCGCACATTGAACCAAAATTGATATGATGAGTTCTAGAGTTTTCATATTGGAACCAAAATTAATATCTTAAGTTCTAGCGTTTTCTCCCACGATCCCCAGTTTTAGTGTGGAGTGAACTTCTGGCCGAGCTTTTCTTCAAGAAAGACGTTATGGGTTTTTTACAGAATCGGCAAGGCGTGAGTGATGGCTCCGGTGTCACAAACTTGTGTAAGTTGCGATGACTGCTACCCATCAGGCAAGCTATGCTTGTTTACAGCCTTGAGCTATAAAAAATGCATCACTGGATGTTTTTAATAAGTAATCGTAATATTGACTTTATTTGACATCTTACGCGAATTCATGGTTTCCCTACGGAGTTCACGACATTCCTGAAGCCCTCATTCACCTGCGAAATTATGACTATATTTCTAGGAACGTGACCAAGGACACATAGTCACATGTCCACGTTCTACTTGCAGGCGGTGGACGTCACGGGCGATCTCTCCGTCTGCCCCATCAGTAGCTAATTTGTTTTATTAGCAGAGATTGGCTCGCGGGTCAGCACTCGTATTGTTCGGCTTCGAACCGCAATTGCTATTGAGCTATTTGTTAGCATTGCTTTATAAATTTGCTTTCAACATCATTGGTTAATGGCCGCTACGTACTGGGTGTATCTGCAGCTATATAGGTTTACCACAACCTGATGATAGTCTATGGGGAGTATTGGGGATGTCTTAACATCCCAAATACTCCCTATAGACTTATATATATGATCTTGTATATGTGATCTTAATCATCGAGTTAATATTACTTAATACATATTAGAACGCTGGTTAAAATCTTTATGGCTGGGAGATCTAATCTTTTGTGTAAATTTTAACTTTCCGCTGGTCGAGAATCTAGCAATGGCCTATATATTTGACTATATACCTTTGAACTTTACGAATGAATTTTTTTATTTATATTTTATTTTTATGATTTTTTTTTTATTTTTATGAATTTTTTTTTTGTAATGTTTACCATTTTTAAAACTTTTTAAAACTTCTCGAGATATTGATAACTTGAAGATCACAATTTTGGACTATCCTGAAAACGCTCCATACAAAAGGCTAACAAACATGTTATGACGTCACGCCACGCTATTTTATATGCATTAAATCAGAAATTTGTACTACAGCTATGTTAAATATTGCGTTTATGTAGCTAGTGCCGTGGTATGGTAATATTTATTTTTTATAATTTCATACTTTTAAAATGAACCACCAAACTTTGATCGACCATAAAACACGTCGGACAAGAAGTTATTAAAATTTTAAGATCGCAGATCGTCAAATTTCATGTATTTTACGTTACTGATAGAGAGTGTTTATAATTTTAGAACATTGGTTACATGCCTGTTAAAAACTTGTTTAATAAATTCACACATATTACATTTACTTTGAATAATACATACATATAGATGCAATCAGTGCTAATGTTTCTGTTCACAGGCAAATTGTTCTCGAGTATTGTTGTTACTAATTAAGATAACAAAATAATAATTGTTTTTTTGTTTTTATTTCAGGTAATTATAACATTTGTTGCAGCGATTACAGAATGTACCGTGAGTATATACATAAAATGTGTTTTAATTATAGGTTTTAATTTTACCTTAAGTGAGCTAAATTTTCTAAGGAAATATTGCGTTTTGTTTCATTTAAAAAGTGAAGTATTGTAACTTTGTTAGGTTACCTACATGTTGTTAGGTTTTTTTCATATGTGAGCGGGGCAAACGAACATGTGGGTCACCTGATGGAAAGCAATCACCACCGCCCATGGAGATCAGCAACAACAAAGGGTCGCCGATCCATTGTCAGCCTATACTCCTTTCCTTCCTTTCTTTCTTTCTCGTGACCTTCCCACTCGCAGGAACACAACAGCCCTCTAGGAAATTGTTATTTGGCTGCGGTATTCTGTGAGGTGGAGGTACTTGCCCAGTCGGGCAGTTTAGAAAATACGATATGCCTACCTCTCTTTTCGCAAGAGCCTCGTTTGTCAGTCAGCAGGGTCCACCACGTGCAGGTAAGGTTGTATTTGGTTTAAAGATGGTGATGAACCGACGGATCGGCGACCCCTTGTTGTTGCTGATCTCCATGGGCGGTGCTGATTGCTTTCCATCAGGTGACCCACATGCTCGTTTGCCCCCTTCTCATATAAAAAAAGGAAAAAGACGTACCCATTTTCCATCTATAAGTCTTTGTTGATACTGTCGCATTCTCGGTTCCCGCAGATTTCTCCTCCTTAGGTTCCGTTGCGCAAACAGTCCGTGTGCCATCTTGGTTCACTATCTCGTGGTTGTATCATAACAAGGATTATTAATGACTGGTCCAACGATTTATCTCGCCTTTCATTCAGTTTTCTATTACTCATTCAGGTTGAATATCATCTTTATCAGTGTTTTCATGATAAACACCTTTTGACATTAATCTGACAGAATCCTTCGATACAATCTAACTGCGATAATTCCGATCTACTGGTAAATTTTACTTTCTTGTCGATACTAACATTGTAGCTTAGTTTCTTATTAGTCTAGATACTAGGTCTGTATAATCCATTAGAATTTATTAGCAACCTTATCGGATATTTACTCTCCGTATCGTATATAATGCCTCAAGTAATCGAAACTATACCATGAAATTGATTATACATATAATATGACGAGCTCGGTGGTCGAACGGTTAGCAATGGCCACTTTGACTCCGTGGTCGCGGGTTCGATTCCCGCACAAGACAAACATTTGTGTGCATGAACATGTCTGTTTGTCTTGGTCTGGGTGTTTTCTATATATTATAGCATGTATTTACAAAAAAAAATGTATTTAAGTACATTTTATCATTTGCCTAGTACCCATAACATAGGCTTTGCGCTTAATTTGGGACTAGATGGCGCTGTGTAAATTGTCCAGAAATATTTATTTATTTATTTTTATTTTATATACAAATGAATGTTTGTCTGACAAATAAATTCTATTCTAATTCTATTCTATTCTGTATGTCCTTTATGCATTCGTTTACCGCTCATCCGATTGCCATGAAACTTTGGTTGGCTGTCCTGGGAGACCTTGTCCTGTCTAAACCTTACCAAGTTATACCCAGAATGGGTATAACTTGGTAAGGTTTAGACAGGACAAGGTCTGTCAGGACAGCTAGTTGATTATATACATGAAGCCGTTAGTAGTATGGTTTTTTTTTACCACTAAGGTGGCAAACAAGAATACGGCCCGCCTGATGGAAAGCAGTTACATACATAGTCGGTATATATTTTTACTATTTATTTGCTATACTAAGTAATGGAGTTAATACGCCATGCCGGTTTTGATGAAAAAAAAAATTGCCTGTATTAATTTTTTTTACATAAATTGTGCGACTTTATTAAGAAACAAATGTTTAAATCTAAAACTTGTATCATTTTTTCCATTCGTATTTTGAAGACCTCATCATTTAGATTACATAGCCATAACGAAACACGAGTAATAAAATTTGTAACATATCTGTTGCAAAACTTAGTCTTAAATGCTAGAACGTGGGAGAAACCATTCCAATTCTTGTAAATCATTCAAATAATTATTTTTACAATTATGACCTAAATGCCTCGTAATCAAACTCTATGGTCACTATACATCGATAACTCAATTTAAGAAATTATACAGACGTTCATATGAAAACATCGATGAGTGCTAAATATCGTGCTATTTTCTCGGAACTCTGTGATCGGTAACTGGGGCGCGTTTTTACGAAATGCTATCGAGTTCGTAGAGTTTAGCAAAACATACACACAGTAAAAAAAACAATAGACGATTGACTGAACTAGGTCATACCCTTGCTTTGTTTCGGAGATGAAAATAAATAAGTAATAAATTGTTTTGATTAGTGTTTCTCTTACGATACGCAGATGTCTATCGCCTCTTATTATCGAGATGTAAATAAAATGACTAATTCAGAATCTGTATCTTTTCATCTTGTTTTTGTTCTAGTCTTCATCATTTCAAAAGGCTCTTCGATCTCCAAAATTAATATTCGCATGTTGACTGTATGATGTATGGGGTGTAAGTAATTCATCAAGATCTTTGAACCAAAGGCAATTTCACCTGCACGAGGTGCACCCTGCTGACTGACAAACGAAGCTCTGGCGAAAAAAGAGGTAGGGAGCGTCGTTGTAAGATACCCGACTGGAGAATGTATCTCCACCTCACATGAATACTGCAGCCAAATAACAATTCTCTTGAGGGTTGTTGTGTTCCTGCGAGTGAGTGAGGTCACCAGAAAAGAAGATGTTGAGTTAGCAGCGGGGGTGGCGGCGCGCGAGCGATATTTTATGAATGAGCGTGAATACGGCTATGGTCACCGCTTCACATCAGGCGGACCGCTTGTCTGCCACCCAACGTAGTATAAAAAAAATACGAAATAACACTATTTTTATAGCATAAATCAGTTATTTATCAGTTTTAGGGCAGTTAATGTATCGTAAACACTCTTACATCATTTATGCCGGAAAACCTTCAACTTACCGTCGACCTTCGATACATTATTAGAGCCATATCAAATTGTACATGACCTCAGACCGAAGTGACAATGTTATGTCATATAAACCGTGACGCAATCTTGCCAAAAAACGCACTGCCTTGAAATTTCTTCCGGTAAGCATTAAACGTTTTATCGTAAAAAAAATCTGTGTACGTTTACTATATTCGTAGAGCCATAAAGGAAACATCCGTTTATTATTTGCGCGAGTCTTTATTACATTATCCAAGACTATGGGCATAAATAGATATAGGGTTGCCATCCGTCCGGCTTACCCCGGATTTGTCCTAGTTTGGAGTCCGGGGAGCGTCCGGGCGGGGTTTCATTTATAGTCCAGGGTTAAAAGTTTTAAATCACTACCGCTCCATGCTGCAAATAACCGCCTTGTCACAGATAAAAAAATTGTACTAGTACTAAAAAGCAGTGATTCCATCTCTGGGTTTTAAGATTGAAAATCCGGAGTTTTCCCCCAATCTTGTCGTGGTTGTAATGGCAACTGATAGAATATGCGTTGTTTGTGTAATACAAATTTAAAGTACAGTCAATCAATAATTTATTACAGATTTGTGTATATGCAATAATGCGGCTTTTTGCTGAGAGCAATCGTTTCAAGGCATCCTTAGGATAACGAATTTGTGCATGGAGTAAGCAGGATTAGGTATAGCTATGCGATTTGTAAATTGATGTATTTTTTAATATCGAATATTGCGAAATAAATGTGCTCAATAATTGTCTAAACAGTGATTGATTTTTTAAAATAATAAATATGTATTGTTAGACATTTTTGCAATTTACGCAGGCAGTCATTTCACCATACGTGATTAATGGCGGCTAGCATCCCTTAAATAACTTATATATACTCGTAAAATACTGGATATTATAAAAAAATCCATATAATTGCAGTTGCACACCAAGTGTGCAAATCAGTAATTCAAATTATACCTGTTCATTTCTAAACTCATAACAGATTCTAACTTGACAGGTGGGTGGTTGTTGGTATGCGCCGGCGCCGGCGACCTGCCTACTTGCCAGAGATTTATGGGATCGGCACAGGAGCCGTGTAGGCTCTGCTCGATACTCTGTGCTCATGTATACAAGCCATAAACAAAGATTTCCCTTCACTGCCACCATAGATAATTTTCTCGTCTGATATCACTATTAAACTTTATTTATTAGACGAGAGTAGATGTAAGAAAATATCAATAATTTATGCACCGTTTCAGTAAGGTACACAATCAATAAATCTCTAGTAATATTTATATTGTTATCAAGTTCAATGCAAAACATTTTTTAATGAAAACACTGACGTTTTCATGAATATATAGTCATCAATTCATCGTAAGTATTTAAATAAATAAATAAATATTCCTGAAGAAATGGCACACTGCTATCTAGTCCCAAACTAAGGATAAGTAAATAAGAATAGGTAACTGATATTATACTTCTTTTTTTTTTAAATACATGCATATTAACATAGAAAACACCCAGACGAGGATAAACGGACATGTTCAGTTCATACACACATTATGCGGGAATCGAGCCAGCTTTTTATTTATCATCTGTGTTTGCTAAATGATCAATTCTGCTCATTAAGTCGAATAATTCCTGTTTTGTGATGAGAATGTAATCTAAGCCTAGCTTATTAATTGCACAATATCCTCCTATGGTAGATGTATCGATAATAATCGACGATTAACGAACTTTCGACATGTCTCTAGAGGAATTAACATGGTCGAGCATGGGTCAAATGTTGCACAAAACTACGTTTGTATGTTCGAAAGTGGTGATCTTGAACCTGCGGTGCGATGCCAACATGGCCGATCGAAATCAGCTGTCAATCATGTGTTCAGCTTTCGCGCCAACCGGAATTGGTAAACAACCGGCGAAGAAAGGTGAATGTCAAGTTATGTTTTGCATCTAGCCGGAGGTGTGACCGGCGATTTGGTGGCGTAATACACAATTAGCGAAGCACACGGCCGGCTGCTTTTCCCGTCAGGTGTGCTCGTGAGAAATGGTAATCTTGAAACGAGCAGTGCTTCTGATAAGCGTGAAATTTGTTTTAAGTAACACGCGTGAGAATTCTTATTTTTATCAACATAATAAATAATCTTTGTCACTTGGCTTTCATTGACTCAATCTGTATATAAGCAGCCGCAAAGGAGCCTGTACCTAAAATTCTCTTGAGCTAAGGATGTATCCGTAGAACATCTCTGTTTCAATACGCCTGAATAAATTCTGTAATTTACGTATAGTTGATCAATCATAGTTGTGTGTCTATTACACTTCTATTATATCTATACTAACATTATAAATGTTAAAGTATGTTTGTTTGTTTTTCTTTCACGTCCGAAGGAATCAGTGGATTGACACCATTTTTTACGGGCATAGTTTACAAGTCTCGAAAGTTACATAGGCCACTTTTCCACACCTTATTCCCATGGGACAAAAAAAAATACAGCTAGTTTTATATACCTAATGATATTTTAGTTTATTCGTGAGCGACTTGCTACCACCACTTTTCGTATATATTCGTATATATCGTAATAGTAAACAATATATCATTCATCTGCTACTCCAAGGCAATGGTTGACTGGGACAGATCCCGCTAAGAGATTTTTATGTATGCTATTCTATGTGTACTGTTTGTTATATTTTTATGCAATAAATGTTTATAATTTTGTATATAAATAAACATAAGATGCGGTTGGCAACACCAAAGATATATTAAGAATTGATGTATGTAAATGTATTGGCAAAAACGACCAATATACATTTAGAATTCATACGGTTTTAACTAAAATCAATAAATTATGATAATATTGTTCTACTAGTCCACTTATTCTCGAATTAACTTCTAAATAACTTTATCTTTTCTAAAACCAGGGCAAAAAAAAGTGTTCAGAGTAGAAGTCTATGCTCTGTAATGGACGTCGTATGATGTTGATGATGGAAGCTATTCAAATGTTGAACAAGGAACTGTATCATTTCACTGATTATTTGCCGTAAATGCCGTAACCCTTGAACTATAATAATATGCTGGCACGCCATGCAACTTGGTGTTATGCACAAACGAGGCTTATATAATATTTTGTTTATGAGAATTTAAGTGTAGGCAAACGAGCTCCGAGACCCCGCGCCTGCATCGGAAGTTCGGATTAGAAAATTGCGTCTGCGCTTCGTTCGTACTCGACCACTTTCACTGGCATTGAAACAGTGGGCAGTCCTTGCTCGTGGGTAGATCAGTCGGCGGTGATTAACAACTTATGCATTATATCACTTTTTTTTTTTCAAATAAATACTCGGGTTTATCGTTATTTTACACATTTAAAAAAATGTTTCGAAGTTAAATTTCCATCTCTAAAATGGAATAGTGCTGTCAAAAAGTTGCATATTTTTAGGCGGGATTACAGACATTCTGCCTGAGATTCATTTCACGCTCCCATTTTTTTTTATCTTCCTTATTTCAAATTTAGATTGTACACTCCCTAGGACGAATTAAAAAATCTCTACGTCAAAAAGACATTTTCTTGTTGTAATAATTTCTTTGGCTTCCACAGTAACAGCTGAAACCATTTTTAATAGTGTTCAATGGTCCTTATTTTATGTAAATGCATACACTGCACAAAAAATTTGATGTCAATTTAACCGAGATTGACGAAAATTATCTAAATTTATCTATATTACGCTGGTTTATCATTCTACCTCTCATCGATATACATTTACACGATCTTTGTGACATCACTATGTCATTCTGACCAGAAAGAACTCACGACAGATTGAGTGTAGTAAGGTAACATAATAGCGTTAATAAATAACCCGTCATGGTTAACTAACCTTACTAGTTGTCTACTGGTTTCTCAGCATTTATTAATATTACATAAAGTTAATATTCATATAACCTACAAATTAAACCGCATTCAATTATTTCCTAATAGTACAAAAGCAAAACACTGCAGGTGTGTCTAAAATTGTATCTTAAGTTCTAGATTGCGCAGTTGACTCGGAGACTGAGTGGTTGCGTAGTCGCGAACAATAACCCAAGTGATTAATTGTACCTACTCCCGCTTTAATAGAAATACTTCTCTAGTTACACATCATCACAATAGACATGAGTTTGGGTTGTAAGTGGTTCATTAACATCATAGAACCTAAGCCAACATAACCTGCACGCGGTACACCCTGCTGACTGACAAACGAAGCGCTGGCGAAAAGAGAGGTAGGGAGCGTAATTGTAAGCTGCCCGACTGGTGAATGTACCTCCATCTCACAGAATACCGCAGCCAAATAACAATTCCCTTGAGGGTTGTTGTGTTCCTGCGAGTGAGTGAGGTCAAGGAAGGAGATGCTGCGTTGGCAGTGGGGGTGGCGGCGCACGAGCGATATTTTACATTGCGAGCGTTAATATGATAACCGCTTCACATCAGACGGGCCGTATGCTTGTCTGCCACCAGACGTAGTATAAAAAAAAAACAAAATTTTGCATCATATCTAATGCAAAATTTCAAATGTATATATAGCTTGTACCATTTGGCTCTGGGAGCCTGTGACCGAACGTTCAGACATACGAATCGACAATGAGGTGACATAATGCGTCGGTGTCATAGACTTACGATACACTAAGTTTTGTAGACATGGTTGCTGGCAAACATGAGAGAGAATGTCGAGATTTTGTATAGATTTTTCTTAGATCTGTTTCGCACATTATTGTGCTCTTCTTTCAAAGAACCACTGCGTGACGCGAAATAAATATGTATGTATCTAGTTACACATCGTCACAGTAGACATGAGTACATTTTGATGTACCAACTTAACCGATGAAATCGATGCATTAACCACATCGCCACTACGTGGTCCTAAGGTTCTTAATGTGTCGCATAGCGCAGCTCGCTTAGGGTGGCAATCTATTGATCGTCGAAGAATCTAAGGTAGAATGGAACAGTTAAAATCAATCGTCAGAGCGCATAGTGAGTTTTTTGTTCACGTTGATCATGAACATTCGCACGTGTTAACGTAAACTAACCGACAAAATAGAGAAGAACTCTCATTATTGTAAATTTATAAGACGCGTGTTATATATCGAAATTACATGGCTTCCTTGCTCACATTTTGAAGTGACCCGGGCAAATTTAGATATGCAACACGCGTCGGGTAAATTCACAGTATGAAGCTTTTTTCAATTTGGTCGGCTTGTAAATATTGACACGTTCGAATGTGTGAAAAACTCGCAGTAAGCACCAAAGAGAATGTAACCACTACGTTTTAAGAGACGGATGTGCCATACAAATAGCGTAAATTCTAATATGTATGAAATGGAAGCGAAAACAATCAGAATTTGTACCAAATTCGCTTCCGATTCATAGAGTCGTTTTTTTACCTTGAGTTGCGCCAGGCTGGTAAGCACTCAGTTTGTTACAACACCGATCTATCGATCTTCAATCGATGCCATCAACAGTTGAGGTCAAATAACGATTAAATAATACTTTAAAATGTTTCCACGACGATAGGCTGACAGAATCGGTTGGGAAACCATATCGTTTGAGGCGACATTTAATTGGGTGGCTTAATCGTACGAAAAGATTTTCGTTTGATTTGCAGGGGTCCTACTGCCTAAGTTAAATTTGGTACAAATTTAATTTTTGATTCCGAAAACCGGACTTCGGTTTATGTCAATGACAAACACTTTAATTCATTCAGTCGGTAGAGCTCTAGAGTCAGTAGCAGTTAAACAAAACACAATTACCATTAATTTAAGCGGAAGAATAATTTTCGCTTTTGTTTAGTTTGGGCGCTAGGAGGTGTGAGGTGTGATGTGAGCGTGTGCGCTGTGAGGTCCCCCAGGTCCATCCATGTATCTACGTGAGTGCGACTTCTTATATAGTATTGATGTACTGTTCGATATGTCTAGAGTTCTCTCCTGCTCCGGGATATTTTTCATAGTGACGGTAGTATGCTCTTGTTTCTTATATTCCGTTATCGATTCATATGTAAGTCATTTATATACATTTATATTTGGAAAATAAACAATTTTCTATCATAAGATAAGTGATACACAATTATATTGCAATGTAAAAAATTTATATGTCAAAAATTATCTATTGCTTTTCTATCAATCGTGCTTCTATAGTTTGAACAGTTTGATCGTTCATATCGAAATTTTAACTAGGGTTCTAAATTTTCGATTAAACGTATATGATATAACAGAATTCGACCTCTCGCGTTATTTTTAATATTCAGTTCGGTGATCAGATGTACACTTTCATGATCTAGTTTCGTGTCTAGTTTATTCGAGATCTAGAGTTCGTAGTTTGGAGTTTTCGTCCACTTGTGTGAAGCAGTTTGTGTTTTATGTGTTATGTAGTTGCGCAAGCGGTTCACGATGGGAAAGAGCGGGTCGTGCATTGTTGTTTGCGCACACGAGAAAATGCCTATCTGGTGGTCCCTTTCGAACGTAATTCGTGGAAAGTAGACGCATAGAGTTCAGTGACTCGCGAAAACAACGAGGCCCTTTGTCCGGTACCACACGTTGTGGTTTTTTTTATAAACTTTACGTAACATGGAAAGTGTTTCAAAGGCAATAATTTCCCAAGAAGGTTGCGCTTTCTGTGGTCTATAATTTTCGTGAGTAATAAATGCTGGAAGTCGGTAAAATGAGGTTCTGTCATACAGATTGGTTGGTTACCCCTGACACGTTTCGCACACATTTGCATACAGCACCGTTCACTGCGCTCGTCTAAGCTTCAGCTGTTGACACACTGGGTTCTGGAGTCGTGACAAATTGTGCGACAATCATTATTATTCAGGTAATTACACGTGCGAAATTCCACCATGATTTAACGTAGAACAAACTGGTGGTGATTGAAACATATCGCAATGTGGGCATAATATTTTGTTAGTATTGTCAATTTATCCTTGACATACTTACATATTGCCTGAATATTTATTGTTATTTATTTATTTTTACTTATGATTAAAAGTTTTAAAACGTAATTAAAACACAGATAAGATTTTTTGCTTATGACATCTTGCAACGTCAATTAGACTCTTATATTTATTGTTAAGTCAAAAGTTCACGACAATAATACTTATAAATTTTATTTGTACTTACAATGGAACATAAAAGATAGTACTTTAATGAAGTATACTTTATGGGCTAATAAACGTAGGTAATATTTCCAGTATTTATCAATTTACAGTTACAATACCTTTGAACCTACCAATCCGCAATGAGCAGCAGATTTTTTTAACGGGACGAGGGCCTACCACACATTTCCGCCATTGTGTCTCCTGTGTAGTCAGGTTTAACAGCAGCGCCCACTAATAAAGGCAATGAATGATAAAGTCCACTACAGTCCCTGGGGTAAAACTACGACTGCCTTGGAACTCACAACGAATTTATTTAGAAGAAATTAGTATGATTTGATTGTAGCCGGTACTCATAGCACAGGTTAATCCTAATTTGAGCACCGGCAGCTATAATGTACGTGTTTGCAATGCTCATTTTGTATTAGCAATAAGTCAGTGTAAACATTTTGGATAAAATAAATATTATTAAATAAATAGTATGAGTAGGAAGCTTTTGGAATTTGACGTGCCCTCTTGGCAATGTGAAGTCCAAAATGCAATACGGCAAAAATTACCGAATTAGCATACACCAACTGAAGCGCCTTTATACGTTCAGTCAGACAATATATAAAATTGCTAAGAACAAGTAAGGTGCCAATAAAAGGAACAAAAAACCGACTGTGTTTAAAATACCATCGAAAAAGTCACAACGCTGAGTCGAATGTAATGACACTTTCTTCTATGTTGATATCTGTAAAACTGTTTAGGCTGTAGGTAGAGCATGCTAATAAATTAGACATATGTACATATACGCTTGAAAAACATTTACAAAAAAATGTATAGGTTAAGTATAGTATCAGTTATCTAGTACGCATAGTACATGCCTTGCTAAGTTTGAGAATAGATGGCAGTGTGTAATTTGTCCAGGAATATTATTCTCCCTTCTTCAAAAGTATCGATCAGACGAGCTCGGTGGCGTAGCGGTCAATGACGCGGCTTCGACACCAACGCTCGTGGGTTCGATTCCCACATAGGTCAAACATTTGTGTGCATGAACATGTCTGTTTGTCTTGGTCTGGGTGTTTTCTATGTATCATAAGTATGTATTTACAAAAAAAAATGTATTTACGTATGTTTATCAGTTGTCTAGTACACACAAGCTTCGCTTACTTTGGGGCTAGATGGAGTTGTGTAATTTGTCTGACAATACAATATGACATTATAGTATGGTAAAAAAAAGGTGGTACTAGCATTTAGTGTGCCTCAATCTTAGTAAATTATTTCTTATGATAGATTGCTAAGTTCAATTTGCGTCTAATATCTCAGTACTAAGTTTCCGTGCATAAACATTAAGTGAATGCACTTTATGCCGAAGGTTACTTATATAATGTATTTTAAAATTACACAGTCCGCCTCTGACAAGTTCAATAGTCCGACAATGTCGAATTTTACATAATATTAACTTGCCAATGTATATTATGCGCACAGAGAATAACAATTACTTTGAAAATTGTTTCCGTAACAAGAAATTTTTAAACGAGACAAAAATCCAACTACTTTTTCGTAAAAATGTTTATCGTCCAACGAAGTTTTTGAAGTGAAAACTTCTTTTAGCGGCTTTGTGCACTTTTTTGGGATGGGTAAAAAATTTTGAACTCGCGTCAGGATCACGTGTCCTGATCCGTAAGATAAAGCTGCGAAACTACAAAATTTAACTTTAAGCAAAGACGATACGATTGAGTTTTCTTTGAATATTTGAATGATTCGAAATAGGTTCGAAATGACAATTCATAAGATAAAGCTGCGAGACTACAAAATCCAACTTTAAGCAAAGACGATACGATTGAGATTGCTTTGAATAGTTTATGTTAAATAATAAATAAATAAATTATTTCCTAACCATTCCAAAATATTCAAAAATGCACGTTAATGTTCAAGTTTTCACTTCTGCCGGCACTCCCGGAGTGCAACCCGTTGTTTTTGTATAGAGCTGTCTTGTAATTGTTTCGCACATTATTGTGCTTTTCTGTTAAAGAACCTGTGCGTAACGTGAAACAAAACGAGGTATCAATCTGTCTCGTTTCCTTACATGCTGATGGCGTAAGTTTCTGTTGTTTTTTGTGTGAAGGCGACAGAAACTTGTCTATCTATAGTCGTCTCTGTCTACGACACGTGCTGTCTGTGTACTGTCACGTAGTCTGTGACACTGTCACATTGTATTGCGACAGCACCTAAATGTAGACTTAATATTGGCAATTTAGAGTTCGATTCAACGGAAATTGTGGATAATTAAAGAACGTTATCGATTATATTCGCTTTATTGATTGTTATGTCAATGATTACCCGATTTTCAATACCATTGTACAGTCATTTTCGATATTTAGTGCTTTGCTAAAAAAGAACGGCATGCAAATCGAATAGAATTATATAAAATTTCTAGGAGTACTTGGTTTTGTTTGCTATTTCGCAGCTAGATAGAGTTTTTTTATACTACGTCGGGTGGCAGACAAGCACACATCCCACCTGATGTGAAGCGGTTATCGTAGTCATATTACGCTGTCATATAACGCTCGCAACATAAAATATCGCTCGCGCTCCGTTACCTCCGCTGCCAACCCTGCAACTTCCTCCTTTCTAGTGATCTCATTCACTCGCAGGAACATAACAACCATCAAGGGATGTGTTATTCGGCTGCAGTATTCTGTGAGGTGCAAGTACTTGCCCAGCCGGGCAGCTTCCAAATACGCTGAACTCTACCTCTCTTTTGCCAGAGCATGTTTCGTACAGGTGAGGTAGGCTTTGGCTCTAAATTAGAGACAAACTGTCTACTAGCAATGGCATATGCGAAAAATAAAATGGAGGAGAATAACAAAGAAATGTTAGAATTTTGTAGTCGGGTTACTTGTTTCAGTTAGTAATTTCAAGGGTCTCACAGTAAAAGTTATTCATATTAATGACTCTTTGAAAACCACTTATTTAAGTCACTAATTACCCCGTCACATCAATACGAGTGTAAAATAAAATGTTGATTAATGTCATTACTGTGTCCACGGCCGGTGACCCTAATAACGATGGGTTAAACTCTAAAAGATAACCCGACGCAAGCTTTAGCGGTTTAACGACTTAATCATGCAATCGCAAATCATTCTTAATGTTAGTTTAGTTTTATTGCAACAAAAACGCTTGATGATTAGGTTTAACTAACACCGCTGACGACTGATGAGCGACTCCTGTTGTGAACAGCGGGTACTGCTTATTTTAATAGCATTTTTAAAAGACTTAAACAGACAGGGAAAAATCAACAAACAACACAAAAAGAAAACATTTCGTGATTTAATTGTGGATTTTTTTTGAGGCTAGTGTATATTTATTTTCAGTTGTTATTTTCAATTTCGTTACAATCCTTAAAGGTATTGTTGTTTGGCTGCGGTCTTCTGTGAAATGGAGTCACTTTTACAGCCGCAAATGAACATGCATTATGAATGAAGCTTTGGGAAAAGAAGGGTTTTCCCAAAGCTTCATTTACTAGTCGGCATGGTGCACCATATGCAGGTGAAATTGGCATTTGCTCTAAATATGGTGGTGAGACACTTACACGTGGGGTTTAAGTGTCTCGTGTACGTATGCGATAACTCACTCACACGGCCGTAACACCGGTTGTGATCTAACTTAATCAACGGTCATTGATTAAATCATCATAACGTCTGTTTTATCGACATTGACACGAACGTTTTTTTTTGTGATTCATGCAATCTATTCGCATGATTAAAGTAATTCTTGCAGAACGTTACAACTTTTATGCGATAACGGGGTACTAAAAACCTCAGTATAACGCAATTTACATTGAGCTTTACTATCGAAGACACAGTTGTTTGAAAGTTAATACATACACGGCTCGTAAAGAGAGGTCAAGTTAATTAATTGACGATTAACCGTTGATTACATTGGATTTCAATGTATTGTCCAAAGTTTCAGTAAAACCTTTTTTTTAATTTATATTACTGCCGTTCTATTTCGTATGTGTAATTCGATTTTAAAGGTCGTAATCGAAAAAAAAAAAACCGGACAAGTGCGAGTCGGACTCGCCCACCGAGGGTTCCGTAGGTACGTAGTATCATTATTAAATTTGATATTTTTCATTATAAATAAGAAATAATGCGTCGAAAAAAATAAATAAAATATATTTTGCAATGTGTACATCAAGCCCTTTCATATGATACCCCATTTGAACTAGTAGTTTCAATTTGAAATTTCGACACCCTATAAAAAATATAGACCCCCTATTTTTTAAGATCTATTTACAAATGTATAGTTTTGAGATTTATTCCTGTACTTGTAGTCTATAACAATGTTACTTGCCAAATTTCATAGTTCTAGGTCAACGGGATGTACCCTATAGGTTTTGATTCCCTTGAGTGTGTCGAAATATGCGTTTTTTGCTCAATAAACGGCCGTAACTTTTTTCTACGTAAACTTAGCAGTTTGATTTTTTTTTTAACTTCATGGGACCGTAGACCTGAGTATACAGTTCAAATTTCAGCTTGATACCTCCACGCATTCTCGACATAGAAATTCTTGACAGACAGACAGACAGACAGACGGACAGACAGACAGACAGACAGACAGACAGACGGACAACAAAGTGATCTTATAAGGGTTCCGTTTTTCCTTTTGAGGTTCGGAACCCTAAAAATACATTATAAGGATTAACGAACATGAAACATTGATCTAGCTAGGTTTCAATTTCGGGATAGACTATTTTCTCCCCAGAAAGCCAACCGAAGCTTGGTCATTTAGGTACAATAAGGCGTGATAGACTTAACATGTCGAGGATTGACTAAGTGGAAGTTAAAATATTGTCTGCTTGAAGGACGATACAATGTTTAATTTATTTTCTTAAATCACGAACTGAGATTTTTTTTCAATGGCGACGATCTCTATAGAAGATAATGGAGAGTATCTATAAACTAAGTTGTTGGCGATACAAAATGAGTCCTTGCCTTGTTCTTCTGTCCTGCACGATCTCTCGCCACTTAGTAACTTAATTGATTGGCGCCAATAATTTAAGGTTAATAAGAAACATAACTTATGTATTTTTTTATACCACTAAAGTGGAAAACAAGCATACGGCCGCCTGTTGGAAAGCAGTTACCGTAGCTTATGAACGCCTGTACCATCCAGGGTATCACACGCGCGTTGTCGACCCTGTAAATAGGTAAAATTTTGTAATCAAGACATATGAAATATACTCAAATGTAGAGGACAATTTGAAATGAAAATGCCATTACGAGTTAATGGAAATTCACAATCACGTATATTGAAATTTAAGAGCACATGCTTGCGTCTCACGACAATTTAGCTATTATAGATCTAGACTGAGCAATTCGTAGGGTTGTAACATTAGAACATTTGCATGGAAATGCAGTGAGTGTGAGTGTCGATGCTATTTCTATTGCAACGCTTCTAAGAACTCGTTTCATTGCGTCACTGTTTCGATTAATTCTAAACTTGCTGAAAGTATTTGCAATATTGTTACACAGTTTAGCACCATGCAACTGTGGTGGGAATTAAGTGCAGACTGAATGTATGGGTGCATTAAAAGGAATGTTACGACTATTGCAACCATCTAATAGTGAAACAAATTTCCTATTTAACTATTTTTCAATTTCCTATTTAAATTATCATTTATATAAAATATTAAGTGTAATATTTCACTACATAGTATAAAACAAAGTCGCTTTCTCTGTCCCTATGTCCCTTTGTATGCTTAAATCTTTGAAACTACGCAACGGATTATGATGCGGTTTTTTTTAATAGATAGAGTGATTCAACTGGAAAGTTTATATGTATAATATATGCATAACATAGTAGAAAAACACTGATAATTTAGAGGTTTCTAATGTGATGTCGTAAATAAACACATTTTTTTGCTCTTTCATTGCAAACGCTGGCTGAACCCAACGAGATAGATCAAAATAATGTAGTACAGTATTGTTCACCTTAAAATGGTCTACAAAAAAGTTCGCGATGGTATATGTCTATCTCTTAGTGGTAACACACAATAACCGTTATTTTATCCTTTGCTTTTTACAAGAAATAATGCCTTATTTACGAAGCGATTTTAAGCAATACAGAATTAATCCTTATCCAATTAAGTACCTTAAATACATTGCGCATTTAATATAGATCAATATGGCCCTTCACAGCATGTAATTTAAATGAATAGTTTAGAAGATATTACACATTTAAAATGCAGGGACATAACGGCTGTGGCGGTACCGGCCGCGGAGCCGGCGGCGTGTGCCTATAACTGGGGAAGGACTGGATAGGACAAAGCGCAAAGACCTTCTGTAGTACATTTAGTATCAGCATTGCACCCGTGCGAAGCCGGGGCGGGTCGCTAGTTTCATTATAAAATAAGATATCCATCGTATGGTGGTGTGAAATACTTTTGAATACACGTTTTTTTAATACGTGAGTACTGAGTATGTCTGTCCATTTTTGTAGTTTCTGATGACAAAATTTGTATATATTTCTTTTTCTTTTTTTTCAATACTTTATGCTTTATTATTTGGGACAAACATGACATCGTAACTGTATTTTGAAATAGTTTTGAACAGAAACCCACCTAACGGATGTCTCTGACATTTGCATACATCTTAAGTTATGGTCACAATACAATATGCAATATGACGTCCGAATTTTATTTAGCAGTTCATCTTAACCGATTTCGCATGTGAAATTTTGCATGTACACTTATATGAATTGTTTTAGATGAAGGTTCCTACTGATAAATACAATTGCTGTTCAATATTTTGATTCCGAAAACTAGTTCGTACTAGCTTCAGCTCAATAAAAATTTTGCGCTTAAATACTTAACGGTTAAACTAAAAAATGTTTGCCATAAATATGTACGTGTATGTCCCAAAATGCAAATAAACTTTTTGTCTATAATATATCTGTCCAAGTTAGAGACCAAAAAAAAATGCGATGTGAGTCGTTTTCAGCTTAGACGGGCGGGCCCCATGTAACATTACAAAACGCTCTATTGTTTATTTTAAAATAACCTAATTACCGCGTATAAAATTCAAAATATATTCATATTAACAGTTTAAAGAAATAAAGGCTTGTCTTTGAAACGTTTTTGATTTTATTTGTGTATTCGTTTTATTTTTATTTATTCCATTAACTTTAACGAACTGCCATCCCTGACAGTAAAGTAGTAATGTCGCATAGAATTGGCGTCTCTGGCATGAAACAGTCTAGCATAGTATAGTACACTCACAATATATTGGTTTCCCTGACATAGTACAGTATTCTCGCGTCGTATTGGACTCCATGTCGGCATGGTTATTTGCCGTTTCCTCCTCCGTCTGGCGGCATTTGCCCGACAAATTGCAGCCCGACGTCGTTTCAGCGTCGCTCAATTGCCCCTTAACGGCCCGTTCGCCAGATTTATTCGCCTACACATTACTTAAGATCCCTGTTCACTGTAAAATGCCTTTAAACAACCAACTTTGACGCGTAGAAGTGGTATTGACGTGTTTTCTGTATTTATGTTGACATTAATGTCGCTGTAATGTGGGAGAGGCGATTCCCTTGACAGTTATTCGACATTTATGTTTTAATAACATTGACACCAATTTTATGTAAAACTCATCATTAGTCATCAGATTCGTATTTATCCTACAAATATTATTAAATGGGTAAGTTTGTGAGATAAGAACGGATGTATGGACGTTTCTTGTTTCTTCACGGGTGTCGTGAATTAGCAGGTGTACGGATTTGGATGAAATTTGGCACACAGATAGCCTATAACCTAATGTAAAGAAGCTGGTTTACTATTAAAACTAAGACGATTATTAAGTATGGACTGCAGATATTCACTTAAATTGGGACGAAACAATATGTTGGTGCTATTGAGATATATGTTGCTTGAGTTAGACACGCTTGACTGGGGATTTACACTTCACAAAAGAGAGATACATGACATTAGCTAGAGAGTTGTTCTTTTTATTCCAGTTATAAGTAATACCAAATCTGATGAACCAATTGGATAAAATACTAATAATATTTGAATAACAAATATCTACAAACTTTCTCATTAGTATGATAACTAAATAATTGTATAGTTTATGCGACGCAGAAAATAACCAAACTCTATTATTTTAAATTTAACCAGCATGGTTACTGAAACGTTGAAACTAGTGTATTTGATCTGTAGTTAATGTTGGTTTCCGTGAACAGCAGTTTTTATTCCGCATACCTACTTACCGCAGTTAACGCGGCGCTAACGACCGCGCGGCGCGATTTCGAGGGTTACTCCCATCTCTACAAATTCTATTTCTACGTTTTTTTAAGCGTCAACTTCCAAATGATTAGAACCACTTTAAATGCAACTGAATGTTTTAAAAAGCTTCTCAATTATGCAAGCAGTCGATGCTCTCGAATTGGTATTTTGATCACATCGTAACACTGTGCTATATTATAAAAAAGTGACCGGAATAAAATTTTATATCGCATTAACACAAACGCCATGTACTGACTAAAAGCCGAAACATGGCCAATTCCATACGAAATAAAGTTATCATTCTCAATATCGAATAAGTTAAAAAAACCTGCACTCATGTTCATATTTCTATTTGTTTTTTTATCTCGTTATCGTCATAAATTTGGAACCATCGTCATCAATAAAAAGTTATTATTATAAATTAATTGCGTGTGGTAAACTGAAAATGTAGAACACCTTCTTATCGTTGTCAACTCAAGAAATTTCGATTTTCACAAAACGTATAAGTATTTTATCTCAATTATTGAAATCTCCGAACCAGAACCGCCACATCAAGGACTAGATGGAGAGCCATGGACGAGGCATATGTTCAGCAGTGGGAGCAATTACGGTAAGAAGAAGTAGGGAAGATTGAAAAATCTGCTATAAGAACCACAGTCTTGAAACTTATTTTTGTTAAAGTGTTACAATATCATATAAATTTAAAAATATGTAAATTCTTGTTGTGAAATGGTAACAGCACCGTTATGAAGTAACAGCGGATGAACACTATAATGGTGAAGTGGGAATAAACCGCGACAGAGGTGTTAACACACTAGCTCTCAGAATTTGCTTATTATTAGTACCTGGAACCGTCCGCTGTCTAATGCGTGCTGCCTTTAATCTTCCAATGTCGTCCATAACTCTGCATTCCTCGATTTATGGGGTGCGCTAAAATAACAAATATTAGTCATTAGAGATTTTAAAAAAGTAACACTTTAAGTCAACATGTTTTGACAAATAGTAATTGTTTTTTTCTAGTTAGATAAGATAATGAAAGGCTGAACAAATTACGTCAAACTTAAATAAATATAAATCACACTTAACCCATTAGAGGTCAAATGACAACAAACAACGTTTTATTAAAATTATCTCTATTTTCATTTTCAATTATGAATAAAAAGAACACGAAATACACAAAAAAAATTAAAAATAGTATTTATCATGAAATTACAGGGGTGTACTCAATTGAGTACACTGACCACCTAAGTATGAAAATTTTCGAAACAAGCTTTTTCGAAGCAAAGTGTCTTTAGGCACTTCTTACATTACCAGCGTACTCTAGAATGACAAATGACACACCGCAGCTGTTTTTCAAATTTTACTGGATAATGTCCAACTCCATCTTGAGGCAGACCTTCCACTATTGATGCAGCTTGGCGCGATTTTCTTGGTTCGCCTTGTCGTATGACGGCGGAACATGAGTTGATACATAGTCATTACTCATTGTCATTACATTACATGTAAACGCCAGGAGTTAGCAACAGTCATGTCTAACAAGTAGGTAAATAACACCCACCACCACTTTTTACCATGAACAGCAATTCGATATAATGAGACTGACTGGTCGAATTCATCCACACCTCCCATATTTTTATTGTACGTTTGGAATAAACGTGGTATCGCTACGTCTCTCTTCTCCTTCTTTATTGGACACCATCGCTTGACAGTTCCTAGCGGTCGAATAGTTCGACGTTGCTGCTAAGTCGTTGTCTAAAAGATAAAGGATTATTTTTATATCTCGAAACCTATGCCTCGACACGGCTTTGCTGACCAATTCTACACTTACATCTTCATCTAGAGACCAGTACATTGGTTCTCGAGGTAGCTTATGATACCCAGATAATATCAAAACCCCTAAAAACTTTTTCAAATCCGAGGAATCCAGTTGAAACTCATATCTATTGTATTGATTAGCGTATATATGCTATTAGATATAATCATATCAATAATATCATAATCAAACAATTTTTCAAATATTTGTAAAGGGTTGAGGCCCTGCATTTCTTGACAAATAGTATTCTTCCTGTCAGACACTTCGGAAGTACTCTGCGAAGTAGACGAGTATCATGGGGCACATTCCGCCAAATTGGGTTCGAATCTGAAGTGGATTGGCGGTTAGTATCTTTTCGTCTTCTTTTTGCCGCCAGCGGTTCATTATCACTGTCGTCGTAAGAACTATTTTCGCTACTACTATCCTGACGATTCATAAACACCTCAAGAGTACCAGGGACGTCTTGGGGTATGAAACTTGATGAAATATCTTCATCGATACCTTCCTCTTCATCGGTCAATGCACTTGGATCAGGTGGTATGATAGCTAAGTCACATTCATCATCATTGCTATGCTGTAAAATAGCTTCAATAGCTTATTCAAGCCCCTTGTAGCTCATTTGAGCTGTTTATCCATTGCAAGGAATCTGAAAAAAAAAATCATTCATTTTACTTACGTATGTTGTCATTGTACTCAACCGAGTACAGTAACATTTATGAGGCCCTAGTTTTATTTTAGTTATACAAAAACAATTATATTTTTCTTTATTTACTTACTCTGACTTCTAATTTACAACAATGAAATAAATAAAACAAATTATAAGCAGTAATTATTAAAAAAAATCTAAAATCATATACTTACCTCCACAGTGTTTCGGTGTCAAAACTTCAACTGACACATTTATTAAGAAAAGTAACACTACCCGCTTAATATCTATAAATATACTTGAACAGTATTATGACGAAGTAAAATAAACAAAGTAACCCACTTAAACTTTAAGATTTTGTAAATAATACTTAAGGATACGGCTGTACTCGAATGAGTACAGTGACTTCTAATGGGTTAAGAAAATAAAACGGGTAATTAGAATAACAAATGGTAGGCAACGCGTGAGGGATACTTCTGGTGTTGCGTTGCGAGTGTTCATAGGCTACGATGACAGCTTACCATCAGGCAGGTATGCATATTTACCACCTTAGTTGTATAAAAAAATGACAACATTGAAAAGTAGCATTGTTAAACATTTAATGTGCATTAATTAAATCCGCCTTTTGTGCCCTTATTTTGTGGCCAGTAATCATCATTATCACCAGCCTGTATCTATCCACTGCTTCCCTAATGCATTCCACCATATGCGATCCTCCACTTTTCGCATCCAGCCGCTTCGGCCGTTCACTTGAGGTCATTGGTACATCTAGAACGGGGCGCCCGACGCTTCATCGACCCATATGAGGTCTCTAGGACTTTCCTTCCCCGTTGGCTGTGTGGTTTCCGGCAGACTAGAATAGATTCACTTCGTCTCTTTCCGTGGATGTCGTACAAGGCGACTAAGGGAAATACATTATAAAACATCGATCAGGCCTTCCCAACCCGTCTGGCCAGCGTGGGGAGTGTAGGCCAAATCCTCCTTCTGTCTGAGACCAACGAGAGATGGTCGTGCTCCTGTAGTGGAGACTAAAATGACCTGATGATGAGGACTTTCCTTCCCCATCTGCCATCACTGACTCAGCAGTTGTGGCCAGCCCGCTGCCACTGCCGTGGTCAGTAAAGTTTAAATAAATAAGAGACGAAAGTCAGACAAGTTTGGTTTTGTTTTGCGTAATCAATTTATTGAAGTGTTGTCGTTAGAAGTGGTCATAAGGCTAGTAATTATACAGCATTGACAACAAGTTATACGCTTATCTGAAATATGCATCAGCAGGTAATGTACCTGTTATCTTGATTACATTCTTTGCACCTATTTATTCTGTTACATAATGCGTCGTAACATTTTAGAACACTTTACTTGCTTTGGATTTTTCATATTGGCGACAACTGGCAAAGTATATGCAATATTACACTGTAGCTTCTGCACTGAAGCCACGACAGATCAGAGCATTATAGCAGAATGATGTAAAACCTTTCGAAAAAAAAACCCTATTCTAATATGGTAATGCTGTAATTATTTACTCGCGTGAGGTATAGTTTTATTTAAGGAAAATAAAATGATGGAGAAAAATTGTATATAGTGCAGGGTTGCCAAGAAAAAATCAGGACAATTCAATTTAAGGACGCAGTAATAGAGTAGCAATAGTAAAGTAATAAAAATAATGTTTACAGAAAATAACTTTCATTAAATAAAAACTATCTAGGACACTTCAAAGACATGTCCTCGGAAAACAGGACGGTTGGCAATGTTAGTGCCTCGTGTTTCCTAAAACCATGATTACGGAGAAAGTAGTGAGTTTTTTCGTCAATGTCTCGTGAAATATGTATCCCTTGTACCTTAGGCATGTACAGTTTTATCGTAGTATATTTATTTGCATCGTCCAAAGTTGCATCGTTTCGTACAAAGCAAATCAGCATGGTGTTCGTTGTGGCCTAACAATGGCGCGGGCGGCGGAGCGGCGCCGCGTCGCCGACCTCGGCCGCGATGCCCACAGCATCCAGCGATAACGCCGGCCACTATAGGATGTTGACGACCTGCTACGAACTCCTGCGAGCCTGGTACTTCACATTCCAACGGATTAAGATATTATAGGATTTGTGTACGTACTTCAGGATTGTGTTGCTTTAAGTTTGTTGTAATTTTAATCTTATTGACGCCTTGTGCACTTCTAAGTATCTAGTACTTCGCATACCATAAAGATTTAGGGATTAAGATGGATTTATGAATCAACTTACAACAACTGAATAGTCTGAATCAGAATGGCCTACTTTAGTGTGTTGGCGTTAAGTCATATCATATATTCGCAGGATTATTTAGTAACCAAATATTTTTATACCACACTAAAGTATTTTAAAACTTAATCTTTGTGGCAGAATAATGTTTCTAATACATATAGTTTTTTAGAGGGTATGTCTCTGCTCAATATACTCGAACGATCTCGCATTTCGCAGCGGATGTTTTATTTACGACCGTCATCCGACCATTCATCGGCGTGACAACTTCATCGGTTCTATTTCGAACTCCAGAGGCCGGGATTGACAAGTCGTCATAAAATATCCGAGCGCACCCTGTGCAGGTCGGCCGGCCCGGCGTGCGCCGGCGCCGGCTCCTCTAATAATAGTCGCATTCCATTCCCTCGCCCTGGAATAGGGCTCACCTCGTGATGCGCGCACCTGCCGCACTTTCCTTTTTCAATCGCAAAATACTTTCCCTGGTAAAATATTGATTTTATGTATATAAAACATTAATCATAAAAAAATGTGGTGTGGGTGGGTCATGGACACGGCCGTGTCTTGTACGTGAATACGTTATATGCACTAAAATGATATGAAAATGGCAGCGCTTCTGCCTCCCCCGCACGCGATGTTCAATAGTTATTTCTTTGATCCTTCATCTATCGAGTGGTGTGATTGAATTTTGAGATTGATGTAGAGCATAGATTCGAAGGGTTGTTGTTCATTCGCCACAAAGTAAGTTCGTCACGGAAAAAAGTATCTGTAAATTCGCCACAGGTCCATTTTTAATAAGTAAATTCGTCATATATTAATTTTGATTATTGTAAATTCGTCACATTGGTTTTTCCAGTACAGACAGCAGAAAAATCTAACATAAGTAAAATAAAAAAGTTACCTATTTATTTTTCGTAATAACAGCAATTTCAAGAAGCTAACCTTACGACTACATAAAAAGTACAGTACACAGTTTTAAGATCTACTGTACCTATTGAGCAATTTTAAGAATTTCAGCTTACGTCTACATAAAATCACAGTTCTACTTTAGTAAGTAGTCTTAAATTAGAGAGTGGAAAGGTTGGAATCGCGCCACCGAGTAAACTTCAATTCCTTTGCGGCGAGGGTTCCAACAGAACATCTGTCGACCTTCACAAAGGAAGAATTCTGGCCTTCAGGTGTAGTTTTTCAACGCTTCCGTGGCCGGTTACAGGACACCGTGCGGAATACGCTGCCGACAGTGCCGACTTTGCGCGCTTAATTATAGAAGTTTTTTATATAAATGTGTATGTTAGTTTATAAAGTAATGTTTATAAATGTAAGCATTGCCTGAAATAAATGATTATTATTATTTATAAAAGCGATCAAAATCCCACAATTTCTAACCGACGAAAAAACGGCCGACTTTCTGAATTCGACGCGTATATTTTTTTTATATATGATCGCACAACTTTTCATAGAGTATTCCGATTTTAATAATTCTTTTTTTATTGAAAAGGGTATACTCCCAAGTTGGTCCGATATAAATTTGGCAAAAAAAAAAATCAACCCTAAGGGTAGGAAAACAGGAGATAATTTATAGTTCATTCACAGATTTTAATGATGAGTTGCGTATTAAAAAAAAACTCACGAAGAATGAGCTTCTGACCAGCTATTTTAAAAGTAATCAAAAATTAAGCAGACTACATGCTACTTTTATTAAGCATACAATTAGTACATTATAGCCACAAAAAAATATAAATTAAAAACTTTTTAACAATGATCTCAAGAGAAATCAATGAACAAAGATCACTACAATAAACAATCATAATATATTGCTTGATTGGCGCCGTCTCAAAATTACTTAGATGTACTTAAATTAGTTTAAGAACTTAGTTATTAAGGTCAATAAAAACAAAGTTTATTATTTTTTACTTTTAATTTTTTTCGTAATTTTTTTTTGTTAAAAAGTTTTAGCGTATATTTTACTTAGTAGTATATTTGCTAAAAAAGTGGGCTTTTGATCGATTTTAAGGCCGCGTTGTCAAAGACAGTTTGAGGGACCAGGCATTCGATATGCTCTCTGCTGGAAACAAGACGACAACTACGAGTACCGACGGTACCAATTCACTCGCTATTTTAAATGTATATCTTAGAACCGCGCCTTCTCCGTCATACCGTGCCACTGCTGTCATTGATAAAATGATTATGGTGCACAAATACAACACTTGTCCAAATCTTTTTTTTTTTTTTTATACGTTGGGTGGCAGACAAGCATACGGCCCGCCTGATGTGAAGCAGCTACCGTAGCCATATTAACGCTTGCAACATAAAATATCGCTCGCGCGCCGCCACCCCCGCTGCCAACGCAGCATTTCCTTCCTTTCTGGTGACCTCACTCACTCGCAGGAACACAATAGCCCTCAAGGGAACCGTTATTTGGCTGCGGTATTCTGTGAGGTGGAGGTACATTCCCCAGTCGGGTAGCTTACAATTACGCTCCCTACCTCTCTTTTC
Organism: Hypsopygia costalis; assembly: GCA_937001555.2. Classification (NCBI taxonomy): domain Eukaryota; kingdom Metazoa; phylum Arthropoda; class Insecta; order Lepidoptera; family Pyralidae; genus Hypsopygia; species Hypsopygia costalis. Next base: position 27,772,773 of record OW443330.2, read on the forward strand.
GCCAGAGCTTCGTTTGTCAGTCAGCAGGGTGCATCGCGTGCAGGTGAATTTGGCTTTAGTTCAAAGATGTTGATGAATCACTTACACCCCCATCTAAAATCTAAAACTAATCTGATAAGGTCGCATTTTTTTCATACTTGAACATACAGAAAATTGTTTTATTTGAACAGTGCAATCAGTTATTGAAGGAAACACAACGGTAAACCGTGGTTCATACATAAATCGCAAATGACTAATTTACTTGCAACAGCCAAAGCAATTTTTGAAAATTTTGCTAGCTAGGTACATACAAATTACAGTTCTGCTAAAAAAATAATTATAAACATAATTGCAGGTGACTGATTTGCCTACAACTTACATTTATAAGAAAAACAAGATAATTAAAAAAAATCTCTCATGTAATTATATCACAGTAATAATCACATTTTTTAATTTTTAATTTACGTTTTATGTAGAAGTAAATAAAAATCATAACTCTGCTTACAATTAAATATAAATTTATTGCCTGAAATACAACGAAATATATTAAATAAGTTTAATAATTTAACTACTTCACATCTAATATAAAAATCATAGTAATATTGTGACTGCTTTGTGCCATTAATTATCTATCTTTAATTTCGAGAGCTACTAACCAATAATTTTGTTTGCTAACAGTACTTTATGCAAAAATGGCGTAATATGAAGACTTGTGACAAATTTACAATAACCCTTACCTACCTATGACGAATTTACATATATTTTTTTATGCAAGTGACGAATTTACTTCCAATGTATGGAGTGTACAAAAATGTGACGAATTTACTTTGTGGCGAATGAACAACAACCCGATTCGAAGGGTGATTCGAATGGGTTCTACGACGCTAAACTGTATCCCCCGATTTTATTATCATTAATTTTTTTGGAATTATTCCGTACGGTAGCAAATTTAAAGAGGTATTCACGTCAAAAAATATGTACTATATAACCACACCACGGACACTCCATACAAATGTCGCTTCGTTTACTACTACATAAACAATGGCGTCTGTGCAGAGCGCGAATGAGCGTGTTTGCGTGCGGCGCTATACAAACTGTTCCAGATTTGTCTCAGAGGGGAGGTGAGGTCGACACGAGAGAGCGGCAAGGAGTGGCCATACTGTACGTAGTACTATTACTTATACTGTGATATAACATTGGTCACTACTGTTCACACCAACCAGGGAGCCAACCGCCGAAGCTGAAGCAGATTACCGTCCGTCGAATATTTTGATTCGACAAATAGGTCTTACGTTTTTGACAATGACAAACATCTTTAGTTTATTCGGTAAAGTTCTAGACTTTGTATCAGCCAAGCTAAAGGACCATAAATCTAATCTGAAGCTCGATTTTCGTAATCAAAAAATCCGATGGAAATCAGCTGCAGTTTAGCCGGTAGGGCCCCAGGATAATTTGCCTGTTATTACAAACTACGATCCTGTATTCAGCCACCTTTAAGAATTTAATCGGCTCTTTGCATGATTCCAATTAAAATGATTGTCCCACAAACATATAGATTGTGTAACTGAACCATTACAATTTAACTCGTGGTCCTTGAAAATTATATCGATACTTACGTAATATTGTTCCGTGAGAATCGATACCTTCCGTACTAAAACACACAGAATTTAATGTCGCATATCGATTATTATTCGAACTGATTGCATAATCATGAGAAAATTGTTTATGTAATAATCCTGCATTACCTTAAAGGACTTGGCTGTAATTATCTGCTTTTTTTATGTCAGAGGGGGGCAAACGAGCATGTGGGTCGGCTGATGGAAAGCAATCACCACCGCCCATAGAGACCAGCAACACCAAGGGAAAGAGATTGCCGATCCATTGCCAGCCTATACTCCTTCCTTTCTGGTGACCTCACTTACTCGCAGGAACACAACAATCCTCAAGGGAATTATTATTTGGCTGCGGATTCTGTGAGGTGGAGGTACTTCCCCAGCTGGGCAGTTTAACAAATATGCTATGTCCCACCTCTCTTTCCGCCATAGACTCGTTTGTCAGTTAGTAGGGTGTATCGGCAGGCTTTAGTTCAAAGATGTTGTTTGTTTGTTTGTTTGTATTATCTTTATTGTACATAACGAATATAACATGTACTAAAACACTTAAAAATAGAGATGTACAAAGGCGGGCTTATCTCTATATGAGATCTCTACCAGCCAACCTTTGAGTGTTGGATATAACTGTGAGATTGATGTTGATGAACATCTTACACCCCAAACTTTGTAAACCAATAATTTCTCGTCGTCGTCTAACAGTTTGGTTTACAAGGGGCAGTATATCTGGTATAAACAATTTCCAACGGATATAGTCGAGGGCAATGTTTCTGTAGCCATTAGGGCGCTCAGGAAGCGTGGAGGTGCGCTGGAGTGGAACAGGCGCATGCAAGCGTAGGGCGCAGGCGTTAGACTGTACATATACTCGTATTTATACCATCTATACTAATATAATAAATGTGAAGAGGTTTGTTTGTTTTTGAATTATCGTCCATCTGTCACCAGGCTGTACCTCATGAACCGTGATGGTCAGACAGTTGAAACTTTCACAGATGATGTATTTTTGTTGCTGCTATAACAACAAATACTACAAAACAGAATAAAATAAATTAAAATAGAACACATATTTGAGGGGGGATCCCATACAACAGACATGATTTTTTTTGCCATTTTTTTTATAGATAAATGGTATGAAACTCTTCGTGCGCGAGTCCGAATCGCACTTGGCTGGTTTTTATTAAATTCTGTTTGCATTTAATAGCCCAATTCTTGAGGAAGTTTAGGCTATTTAAAATCACGGTGTTTCCAATACGACCATTAAGAGCCGAAATGGTAAATTGTAATTGCTACAAGTCACAGCTAGTCGGTATTTTCACTTATTTTGGATGACTATTTGTATTTGTTTCATATAGACAGGGAGCACTGTTTGATGGGAAAGTCACATGTGGAAAAGGATTAGCTTTTAAAAGCCTTGGCCTCGGTTTAACCAATCCTAATAATTTCACCCAGGGTCCTACTGCCTAAGCTGGAGCCGATTCAGATGGATTTTTTTTTAGATTGCGTAAATCGGACTCCTGTTAAGTTAACGACAATCTTTAGCCCAGTTGATAGAGTTGTAGGGTTCCAGACAGCTAAGCTAAATATTACCACTAAACTAATCGGCAGGTTGATTTTCGCATTTAAAAAATCTCATGGGAATCGGCTGCTGCAGCTAAGGCGGTAGGTAATCCCTGTTTATGTGTCTAATGTCTATCAAGCGTTATATTTAGTTTTTGCGAGAACTTTTAAATATAAGTCTGTACGATGATATACGATAACGATTTGTTGTGACTTTCACACGATGGGAGTGGTAAAAGTTGTTTTGTCAGAGATCAACACCGGGAGGCAAGCTTGAGTAGTCGTAGCTGCCAATTCGATTTTACTGTCGGCTGCGGTTGGGACATTCAGAAGTCTTCTATTGAACTATTGTATTTAGATTGGGGATTGTGCTGGCTTTTACTAGAAATGCTGCCTGTTGCCGGTAGTAAACGCTAACTGTGACCAAAGTGAATTAGTAAACATGTTTTCTCCCTGGTAATTACCATAGTAACGTACAACTTGGCTTGGAAATTGTTCCCTTTGCTTTTCTCGAAGAGTTAACATTTGATTGTGGCTTATTTGCATAGTCAGTATTACGAAGTTAAGGCCAAGTTAAGAAATTAGACTATGCTTACCTTAATAACTATTAAAAAAATATTTCAGTTGTACAATAGGTGTTAGTAGCAGTGATCATAGGCTACGGAAGTTTGGAATACTCTCCGCTTTGTCACACAACAATTGTCAAGGGAATTTGGCTGCGGTATTCTGTGAGAATACCGCACCTCACAGAATATAGCAGTCTAATAACCATTGCCTTGAGGGTTATTGTATTTCTACGAGTGAGTGAGGTCACTAGAAAGAAAGGAAGGTATTACTTCGTTGGCAGCGGGGGTGGCGGAGCGCGAGCGATATTTCATGTTGCGTTAATATGGCTACGGTAACCGCTTCACTTCAGGCGGGCTGTATGGTTGTCTGCCACCCGACGTAGTATAAAAAAAGCGTATTTAAAGAACAAAACATCTCTAAAACTTCAGTGTGCCACTTTTATGGTTGGATATGAGGATTGGATATTTACCAAATCGTATACCAGTGCTACCACTGGTAAAAAATCAATTTCTTTGATTAAAGTGTAGCTTTAGATAAATAAGCCTGACATATGTCATCACCAGATAATTGCTAATGCAGAAGATATAACACAATAATAGGTTCCAGGAACGGGAGTAAGACCTTGTAATTACTTACATACGAGGGGAGGTCAATAAGTTCGCGGAATGAGAGAGAAGGAGGTTGAAATTAAACACCAAATTATTTTTCCTTTTCAATATATTCTCCTTTAACCCTAATACATTTTTCGGATCTCTCAAATAGCTTGTTTATACCATCGAAAAAAAATGATTTGTCTTTGGTGTCAAAATAGGCCGAAATTGCCGACTTGACTTCATCATCGTCGTCAAATTTCTTTCCACGCAGCTCTTTCTTCATTTTTGGAAATAAATAATAGTCACTGGGGGCCAAGTCTGGACTGTATGGTGGGTGGTTTAATTGTTCAAAGCCGCATCGGTGAATGACAGCCGTCGCAACATGGCACGTGTGGACGGGTGCATTGTCGTGCAAAAGGAGCACACCTTTTGACAGTTTTCCTCTTCTTTTTTTCTTAATGGCTTCTTTCAATCTTTCCAGTAAAGAAGCGTAGTACTGTCCCGTTATAGTCGCACCACGTTCTTTATAATCGATCAGTAAAATACCTTCTGTATCCCAAAAGATAGTCGCCATGATCTTTCCGGCCGATTGTGACACTTTGAACTTCTTTGGAGGAGGTGTGCCTTTTTTATGCCACTGCATCGACTCTTGCTTCGACTCAGGTTCATAGTGGTGAACCCAGGTTTCATCTCCAGTAACAATCCGGGCCATAACTTCTTCCTTTCTCTCTCCACAGAACTCCAGAAACTGGTGAGAGCACTCGACACGCTCGCGTTTTTGAAGTGGCGTGAGCATTCTCGGAACCCATCTTGCACTGACTTTAGTCATCCCAAGATGATGATGTAGGATATTTAAAATACTTGATTCGGATACTCCAACCATTGCTGCAAGTTGCTTCTTCTTCAGTCGGCCATCTTCCAATACAAGTTTTTCTACTTTTTCGACGATTTCCGGTGTGGTGGCCTCAATTGGCCGTCCGGAGCGGGGGTCGTCTTCAATGGACTCCCTTCCTTGTTTGAAAAGACCATGCCACTTGTAAACCATGGTTTTACCAGGGGCAGAGTCCGCGTAAACCGCTAACAGCTCTTGAAAAATCGTCTGAGCGGATTTTCCTTGCTTGGTAAGAAACTTAATAACGGCACGGTGTTCAATTTTCTCCATACTGGCTGACTTCTTCCCGATTTAGTTGTTTGCAGGTCGATAACTCAAAAGTTAATGACACGATTAGGTTCAAACTTGGTATATATACTCTTAATGAGGTGCTTAACTAGTGCCTACCTGGACGGGTAAATTTATCCCCATCAACCCCTCCATTCCGCGAACTTATTGGCCTCCCCTCGTAAGAGGAAAAGAACCACAAGCATTTGCATTTAAATTGTATTCACTATGCTGTTTAGATGCGCAAATGAATTTTCCACTTTTGTTTTCGTGTCGTTCATGCTGGTGATTCTCCACTTACCTCATATCGGCATTAATTATGGCGATTGAATATTCAAGACAGATACACGGCGGCCTGCCGGAAGGCTGGCTTCCGCCGAGGCTCCCCTTCGATCTTTCCACTGGGATGGCGCTTGTCAAGAGTTTTTTTTAAATTCTTGGATATATTAGGTACACATCGCCATCTAGTCCCAAACTAAGCAAAGCTTGTACTATGGGTACTAGATCACTAATGTTATACTTAAATGCATTTTTTTTGTATTACATATACTTAATATATGTAATACATAGAATACACCCAGACCACCAAATTATTTATTTTGGTGTTGCTGATCTCTGTGGGCGGTGGTGATTGCTTTCCATCAGGTGACCCACATGCTCGTTTGCCCCCCTCTCATATAAAAAAATAAAAAAATAAGACCAAGATAAATGTTCATGCACATGCACAGACATGTTCATGCACACAAATATTTGTCTTGTGCGGGGATAGGACTCCTTCCTCTCCTCCTTCCTTCCTTTCTTTATGATGACCTCACTCCCTCGCACAACAAGCCTCCAGGGAATTGTTATTTGACTGCGGTAATCTGTGAGGTTGAGGTACTTGGTGGAAGTGGTTTATCAACATCTTTGAACCAAAGCCAACTTCACCTGCACGTGGTGCACCCTGCTGATTGACAAACTCTGGCGAAAAGAGAGGTAAGGAGCGTAATTGTAAGCTACCCGACTGGGGAGTGTACCTCCACCTCACAGAATACCGCAGCCAAATAACAATTCCCGTGAGGGTTGTTGTGTTCCTGCGAGTGAGTGAGGTCACCAGAAAAGAAGGAGATGCTGCGTTGGCAGCAGGGGTGGCGGCGCGCAAGTATATATTTTATGTAGTAAAGATATATTATGTTGCGAGCGTTAATACGGTTACCGTAATCGCTTCACATCAGGCGGGCCGTATGCTTGTCTGCCACCCGACGTAGTATAAAAAAAAGGTACATCCACAGTCGAGCAGCTTTAAAAAAATACGCCCTACCTCTCTTATTAATCATCATCGTCAGCCTGTATCTACCCACTGTTGGATATAGGCCTTTCCCAATGCTTTCCAAAACAAAGTAATTATTTCAACAGACGCGTGTTGGGCTGTAGGAGTATAATTACATCAAAATTTATGCACTTGTCTTTAAATGATGGAAGTCTAAAGACATTTAGTATGCTAACAATGACACATTAAATTAGTCATGATGGCAATACGACGTCGTCGCTTCCACAAAGCTCTGCCATTTGTTTTCCGTTACCAAGAACCATTTTCACTTGTACGAGCAACCAGTGAAAACGTTTCTTGGTAAACGCTCCTACTGGATTACCATACAATTTATTCAATTTGTCACATACAAATGTGCGTAGTAAAGAAATAAATTATTTTAACTATTTTGATATTTGTCATGTTTAGCTGTACGGATCCGATTCAGTATTTTTTTCTAGGTTGGTTTCTGTTTCATCTTCTGTATCTATGACACAGGGAGACAGTCAAAAGTACCTAGTTTTAATCAACATTGCTTTGATACAGTGGTGTTCATGCAGCACAAAAGTCGACTAATAGAGTCTGCCGAAAAACCTATCAACTTTTAATACCCAGCGTTTCTTAAGCTTTTCGATCCGTGGACCCCTTGAAAATCAAGCACAATTTCAAGGGGGTCCTTGAAATTGTGCTTAATAAAAACACAGGAATTAATTTAGGACAATTAATTTTAGTACTGACAACGAATAACATTTTTATAAATTTTTAAATACTGTATTAATGTGAATGGCGGTGCTGCTTTTTTGCCAGTCTTGCTGGAATTATTTATTTTTTCAGCAAGACTGGCTTTGAATTATCTATGAAGTGTTCATAGATAAGATGGTGCATCCCCCATACTCATACTCGCGGACCCCCGGGATCCGCGGACCACAGGTTAAGAGAAACACTTTATTAGGTGATTGATCTTAGTAGCATGCTCATACATTATGACAGTAATAAGTAATGATAAATAAAGATCTGCCCCCTTACCACCATCTCTTATTGCGATTCAATAACTGAATATATTGCTTATTCATACCAATGAATAAGCGACTCTATTCTATTTAAAATATATATCTATTGCTTATTCATACCAATGAATAAGCGACTCTATTCTATTTAAAATAGAGTCGCTTATTCAATGGTACGAAAAAGCATTCTATTCAGTTATTGAATCGCAATAAGAGATGGTGGTAAGGGGGCAGTAGTAACAAGTGGCTCAATACTTATTTTTTTTTTTTTAAATAGTTGATTCCAACTTGCCAGAATATTATAAATATTTTTGATAATGAAAAATTCACCTCCCGACCTAGGCGGGGGGAGGTGAATTTTTTTATATTCAAAAATATGTACTTATTTAATTGTTATTTTGCGACTACAATTCATCTACCTACGTAAGAAATAATTTCATTCGCATCTAAGCCAAAAATGTTTGTTTTATGAAAGATCGTACCAAACATAATGTATGACTACTAGCTTACCTAACCTTAATTGAATACAGAATCTTACTCGTTCCAATGTATTTCATTCAAAAGTACATTAGAATGAGAAATAGTTTTGACGAGTTGTTATGGTGCCGTGTCTGTGCAGGCATGTTAATAAATGGATTACGCAGATCAACATACATAATTTATTCCAAGAAACCTTTCCATAATAAGATAACTTTCATAAGATAACACAAAAAGCTACAACAAATTTACCTGTCGTGAATATACGGTACGGAACACTGGATGTGCGGGGTTGGACATACTGGACCATTTTATATTACAAAGTATCAAGTTATAGAGCGATACTCGTAAAACATTATCTCCCAGTGCCCCTGAGAACTGTATTTATTACTTGCGCACTTGATCACTATCAATGAGATATGCAACCACGTGTATCGCAGGATCGTATGGAAATAGATTCAGCATTGCACAGATTACGTGCTATTTGCAACTAATGCATTATACAAATGTACCACGAATTTAGAATAATTTGACTTGACTTGGACTTAGAAAGGTGTGTGGACTTGCAAATTAATAGTTGTTTCAGCGACTATGATTGAGCGAGGCACTTTGGGTTAGGTGTTTCAAAATAAACCACACAAAATTAGACTTGCAAATATTTAATGAAGTAAAAGAAATGGAATTAAAAGATAAAGAAGCTGTTAAAGAATATGATGACATGAAACCAGAACTTATAGAAGAAAGAAGACCTATATGAGGAAGAAGAGCAGTAGACATTTTTATAAATTTTAAGGTTTATGTAGCACGTTTAATGGTTACGATGGTGTCGAAAGGAAAAACACTGACGCATAAATTAGATCTTGTTTTATTTTTTACAGCCTACGAATTTACTTATTACTTATTAATTTTCGATGGCTAGATACTGGATATTATACGTTGAAGTGATGCTAGTTGAAAAACTCATTAAAAATACCTTCCACAACACAGATTCCTTTGTTTATTCTTGTGAATTGTAACCCTAAAAAAGCAGAATTCCATGATTATTAAATTGACTCCGGCGGTCAGATAAGAGGCAGTAAGGAACGTAATATTCCAGCTAGCGCAAATGGCGACGATCATTATCTAAACGCGCCAACCGTTTACACCACACAACAGTACGTATTATCTACCGCACACCTGTTATTGTGCTATGCTAATGTTCGTAAATCACAGGTGGCAGCAAGCACTAGTGGTACCTACAACTGCTGATTGCTCACGCGCACTCCTTTATGGGACCAAAACTATGTGGGGCCAATTACAAACACCCACCTAATACGCAGTTAAACCCAATATAGGTTAAGTAGGACCATCTCGAACAGGTCTATTAACAACAAGTTTTCCTATCTAATCATCATCTTTAAATCTGTTTGTTGCCTCAACTTCTAATTAAGGCAATAAGGGTAAATAATGTTATTCCTTCGAGTGGTGTAATTATTGCGCCATTGATTTCTGATGTTATTTACCTTATTTTTATTTCTACGTTCCATTTTTAAATGATGTCTCATATTATGCGTTTGCAAATTAATCTCTCAACTGTCACTGTTGAAGGTTGACCGTTTAAGGCGATGCTTAATTAAAGCTAGCTCGTCGCAGTAACGCGTGATGACGACCGCGTCGGCGACGGTTTCCTCATTAAATGATTTGATTTACGCATCGCAACATCCTTGGTCGGCTGCAGAGGTTTACCCTACGACCTTCCGCAAAAGGCCCCGCACGATGATTCACGAATATTTGCGTTGTGTGTTGTTTTTGCTACAATAGATCTTCCCATACTCGGAGACCGAGGGCGGTGTTTTGTTTTGGCGATCAGTCAACGACCTACATCGCGGTTTCCTGACGCATTCCTGCCGTCTTCGTCACAAGGAGATTCATGCAAACGATATACAGACTCAGCCGTTAGGAGCGCGCCTTTACCTGTCGTGAGCCGAATCCAAGTGAGGATTTTTCACGAAGATAGCGATTCAAAGCCGCGACGCTTGCTCGACGGCACCTCTCTCGAAAACCTTCGCAGTGCTCGTTAAATGTTTCTACAATCCAAACACATTAATATCTATGGTATATTGCGAGTTTTTCGTAATGCATTACACAATCATTGCTTTCTGAAGAGAATTAGATATCATACCAGCGAGGTTAACAACTAAGTTATTTGAAGTCCTAAGCAAATTAATCGTTCCAAACAGATTGCTGGCTCGCGACTCATTTAATTTTGCGCCAGAAAACATGAGCAGACGACGGCCGTTTTTTTGTGTTTACAAATTAAGGTAATTACCGTAATACCCCTGTCACAACCTTTTAAGTTCAACGTTCGTATTATGTGTCTCGAAATGCCTTTTGAGCAGAGTTTGATTCTGGTTCTTATTGCTGTAAGCATAAGGTGTTGGCCTAAATTTTGTGATTTCGTGAAATATTGTAGAAGCTTGCCCTTGAACACTCAGTTCCGGGGCATATTAATGCCGTTTAAATCAAAATATGTATGCGTTGCGCTTGAGGCAATATAATAATGTACTGAGGTGTCGCAAATCACTACAGTTCGCCGCGGGTTGGCTCGCAAATTCTGCGATATTGGCGAATTTTTCTTGACCTGTCGGCGATATATAAAGTAATGTTTTTATTGGTATTGCACTGGTTTTGCGGTAGGAAATGTCTGATGGAAATGTACCTGTGTAATTTATGAGCGTTCCCCTTTACGGACTCGAGGTTCCCTGTTCGAATAAACAAAATATTTTCGTATTTATAACTTCCTAAAATACGAGCCTACACCAATAAATTCCTTCGAGATATCAGAAGGGCAACATGTCTCATATCAGAACGGTGGTCCGGGGGGATGGGGGGTATTTACAACAGGCTTATTGGGTAACTGTTTGTGTTCCCATCGGGGCTTGTAGTTGTTCAAACATAATGCTCCATGTGATGCCGTGATCGCTTGTAATCTCCCATCTTATGGCCGCCGCTATCGCCTATAGTGCGATCAGTTCAGACAACAACCAAGATTCCTAGGTACTACGGTACCTTGTAATGTTTTTTGTATCGGGATGAAGTTATTAAGCTCTCCTTCGTTGAGGTAGTAATGCAACTCTGTAACGTCCTTCGTCATGTTGTAATCGTGATGAAATTTTACTACCTTGTTTATTTTGGCGAATAAAAGAGGAATTTGGTGGCCACCAACTCAATGCGACTTTAGTGGGCGTTTAAGTATGAGTTAAGGACTTACGCAATTTTATCGGTAATACATCTCGAACGTATGCGATGTGCGGTGAGGGCCGCAATTCCACAAGTTCAGATAACAATGTCACGTTGACGGTTGACCCCGCCGCTGGCCGCGTGCATCCGTGGCGCCCGGCACGCGTGCCGGCGACGCAACCAGTAATGCGATTACAATGATGCCTGATTCGCAAATTGGCAGTGACCCAGTTCGGGAGCCAGTGGGCGGCCAAAGGCCTCAGCGACCCCGCGAACCGCACCGCCGCCCTACCTATCAATAATACTTTGATTGAAAAATCCATCACGTTAGATAAGCATGTGTCAAAATATGCTCTAGTTACAAATTCTATTTAGCAATCCCGTTAGAAACCAGGTGTCAATCGAATGTGTCCGCAGTAACACCGTTTTCCTATTACTTTGTTTCGGTGCGTAATGCCAGGTTGCGCAATTGAATCGCACTGTAATCGAATAGGGGGTCATTGTTTGTAACGGAACGGCTGAGGTGCACAAACCAAAAATGTGAGATGAATTCCATTAGACAGGTGCCGGCGACTAAATTGAGGTCGTTTACACCACACCGTGCCAAACACTGTGTGCGTTGCGGTTCGCGGAACATTCGCGGAAAATAATCCTAAACCACGAAATCTTCTTGAAGCAGCGCGCCGTATTGCAGTTTTAGAACGCTATCATTAAATACCTTAGGAGCATTGTCTATCAATTTGTTTTCTACTATATCATATGACGCAGGGCATGGCAGTAAATAGGGATCTAGTTTGTCTTTACATAATACACTGTACACCTTAGGAACATTGTCTCTCACGTCAATTTCCACTAAATCTGTACATAATGCTGTAGGCAGCAAGCGATCTTAGAAAGTGTTTACCTTGACATAATACACTTTATACTTCAGGCAAGGTTCACCGCGCAATTCGTGTTTATGCTCTTTATAACGTCTTGTATCAATAAAATGTGGGTCCATTTCATTATACTCAGACTCGTTTATGCGCACGAAACGCCTTTTATTTCTCAGATGAAATACCTTTTGTAACGCCTCCAAGGTGATTAGGATCGAAACAAAATATGTAAGTACTGCTTGTGTCGTTAGAGCGATGATTAATCAGAATGACATATGAGCTGCGCATTAATTTAGCTGTTAATATTCCGCTCGTGCATCCCTCGGGTCATTTCGCCAGACTCTTCCTAGAAAGCGAAGTGGCCCACTCGACGCCAAGGAGCTGCGACACCACCGGATATGACAACCTCCTCATATTAACTGTTTAATTTCACTTTTAATGTCCACACGGAAAGAATAAGACACGAAAATATTAAGTAATGTTTAGTTTGCTCGTGATAACACGTTTTAGAATCTTGAGCAACCGAGTATTTAATAACCACATGTCCCAATTAAGGTGCAGCGATAATGAAAACAATAAATTAGGGAGAAATACCAAGTTAATTATCTTATCAGTGTACACAGATAGACAATGCGAGCGTTGAGATGCGCCAGCGCGCGGCACGTTATCTCGACCACCCGCCGCCGCGAGCAGACACCGTCGAACAGCTTTATTATGGAACACGCTTACGGTTGTAGATGCTGCAGTCCACTGAACCTTCAAACGCTCGTAGTGAAACTTCATACTAAGTATTCAGAATATGTATACGATAGAACTCATAAAAATTCCGCTTCTCGCAAGCAAACATATCTTGTCGAATGACGACTAGTAAGAATCTTGTCTTCTCATAATCAGATGAAGAGCTATCGCTCACCGCTCCGGGCTTCCATGAAGTCGTTAACGATCCCGGCGACACCTCGTCTAATGGACCGCATGCGCACTTAAATATGCAAATTATTGTATCGCGGATTCTTCGCTGTCCGTTCTCCGTTCTTGTCTCGCCAACCTTACACAATTATTCAATATTTCACTTGAAAATATTACCCTTGCATAATACACCTGATTAATGATCGCTATCAATTTATTGTTCCCCGCATTTAGCCTTGGTGAAATTGTTCAACGGCCATTTCGCCATTTTGGTCCAGCATTATTCTTTCAGGTGTTATTTATAACAAACGATGTATTATCTCGTCGTGCCGTTCCTAATAATGTCTCGTTATGGGAAACTCTCGTTTGCGGCCAATAAAATAATTGAATGTCGGCGAGTGGATCGCCGCTCTGCGAACTAGCTCTTATCTGGAGCGTAATAAATCGGAGCTGCCGATTGCGATCCCAGTGAGGCCAGGCGCCTGATTAATGAGTTAACATTTTTTAATTAACGATCTTATTCTGGCTCGGATTACTGCAGTGGCCGATAGCGTTCTCCGGCCCTATGCGCTTCCCGTCTAACATACCACCTTTCGCTCGCGCCATGTTCTTCTAAATTACAAGCTCGGTCTGAAGAGTTAATTGCATGTTTACTATCGACATTAGCTTTTGCTCGTACGTTAAGGGCATCATGGCGGTCGTGTCGTGATTGGATATTTTCCCGCGTTATTATGCAACAGTCTTTTGTTTGTTGCAATCGGTTCACATGCTGTGTCTACTATGTATCTAGGCGACACAACCTACGAACCGCGATCAGTATCGATCTCGATAATAGCACAGCCGAGTACTTCATTTTTGTCATTGGTCTCACGAATCGTTTACGACATCCTCGTCACGATTTCTGATGTAATTTTCTTTAGTTTCCACGCTCCGATGACACATTGTGTTAGTGCCGTGGTTTGTTTCTAACGTAGTTTCTTGCGGTTGTTACTTGGTGTATTCTATATTAGTTTAAGTGTATTTAAACCGCAGCACAATAGCGGGTATTTGTATGATTTTGTTAGTATGCTAGATATATTAATATCGTGACCCTGGTGGCGAGCGTCGTTACTCTCTCGAGTCTTACTGATGACAGTTCGTCAGCGTGCATTCAGTCGACGGTTAGCGAGTGAAACGTGGCGAGTCAAGCCCACGTCGCTTGACCTCCGCGGCCTAGCTCGGCGTGAGGGATAAGGGCCTTACACGACTATTGTTAATGCAAAATTTCACATAAGCCTCGAGTGGAATCAACGACTCTAGTATGAAAGCTTGTGACTCTCGAGTGTCAATTGAGAAATTATTTTCTACATAGTTCAACGACCAAAGAAACAAGACAACAAAACGCATTCCAGTCTTGGAACAAATTACATTATGGCTAAAAGATCAACAGAGATGGCTTTTACATTGTAACATGCAAATTTTGCGCTGCATATTTTGAAGTGCACGGCTAGGCTAACTCGCACTTGGCTATGAATGTCTTCATTTGCGTCTGTGCTTGTCAATTATGTAGTTGGTGTAGATAAATGTTGGATTTTTAAAACTTTGCAAGATTTTGTTATTCGAAGAACGTGACATGAATAAAAACAATTCACGGTATTGCGCCACAAAGGTACTGAGATCAATAGATTTGAAGCGAGATTAAAACGCTACCTTGAACCGATTCCGCAGTTTCTCGTCCATTCGTTACACAATGCGTTTTGTTCGCCGCAGATCGCTACCAATTCGTTTCGTTCGTAATTCAATTATGGAAACACATGTAAATGTCATAGCGGTAATGAAACTATTGCACTTCTCCAGTTGTTGCGTTGCGCAAACACAACGCGGCGTCTCTCAGATTATTAAGGTTCGTTGTTTCATTGGCCAATTGTTACATTATTTACTTATTGTTTTATTATAAGATTACGTTCATAGTTAAATAACTGGTATTTGGACATTCAACGGATGTTGAGCAAAGTTGTTTATTTATTAGGCTTCAATTTAATATTTGCTATTGTAATAATGTAACGCTGTTCATTTCCGGATACTGGATACAATTTGTTGAATTATGCCTGCGTATTTTTGGCACTAATTTGTGACACTATTTTATGGTATATATAGAATGAACGTAAATTTATCAAAATTAGAGTCACAAGTATTCTTCAATTTTCAGTCAGAGGACGATCTCCGTGGTCGAATGGCAGCAATTTTGACTTCGAGGTCGCGGGTTCAATCCCCGCACAAGACAAATATTTAGGTGAATGAACATGTCTGTTTGTCTTGATCTAGGTGTATTCTTTATATTATATATATTTATTTACAAAAAAAATGTATTTATGTACACATATCAGTTATCTAGTACCCATAGTACAAGCTTTGCTTAATTTGGGATTAAATGGCGCTGTGTAATAGAATAAGTAGGTCAAGGAATATTATGTATAGAAGAGCCTAGTGTCTGTCCAAAGTCAGGAAGCATAACCCTTCAGGTATATTATTGCTTACTGGGATGCTACCTAGCATGAAATTTGCAGATACGACTAGATTTTTATTTCTTAAAAGTGTTAATTCATTATGTTTGTATTGTTGCAGGTACGTCATGGTAATTTCTGGGAGGCACCGTGCGTCAGCCGGGCATGTCAGTGTGCTGACTATTATGAGTGTCAGTAAAACATGGGCCCTCGTTAAGCATTCACCGAGGGCGCGCGTTCGTGCTCACATCAGTATGCGCCCGCGCACCTCGCGGGCACGATTTGACGAATGATTCACAACATTTTGTTCAGCCACGGGTGCTCACGTGACGTCACGATTTCGGTGTCGCACGCGCAACAACCACGAAATTAAATTATGTTAATCAAGTTACATTTCCGCCTGCATTATTAGGTAGGTAATCTTAATGATGTTCTCTTGGTTGAGTTATATAGCCTAGCAATGATAGCTAATAGGTTTGACTGTCCCTAAATTCGGCATTGCTGTGAAAGACACTTCCCGCAATGCCGGATAGAGAGACTATTATAATGTAGGTATCAATCTACTTGTATTTATATATTGAAATGAAATGAAATTTAATATTATAGTCATAAATATAAACTGTCAATATGGGTTGTCATCACCTGAAATAAGTATATTTTATTTTATTTTATTTATTTATATAGCTCCTATGTATGTAAAATTACATTTTAATTTATAATTAGGTAGCAACCTCATTCAGATTTCTTTGAACATAAAATATAATATGAATAGAAAAGTCTGTCTCACTTACTCTTAAACACCTCACTTACTAATGATTGAAAGCAAATTTAACTTTTCAGTACAGTTATCTCTATCAATTTCATCATCATAGATCTCTCTGAAGTCAGAGTTGACACAAATGGACTATCTGATAGATTTGTCCACGTGTATCAATATTGTAATAGCCGCAAACAATAAGATGGTTATTCCAATATAGATGAAGCCATGCGATTTTATCGACTGCTACACGTGTTAGTAAAGTGCATGTTCACGTGCGCGGCCGGCCGTGAGTACTCTGCTCAGCTCTTTCAGTTTTATTTATTGATTCAACGACTCTTGCACTTTCTGAATAAAGGCGACAAACACTTCATTGTAATTTAAAATAGCAGTGGTCTTTCCTCCGAGTACTTCTAGTTGACTTCCACATAATAGTTGTTGGAGATTGCGACATTTTGAATCGCAATGCGCTTGGTATGGGATATAGTAATATCCCAAAACTTGGAAATTAATGTCTTTTTGGGATAAATACACAGACTTGCATCTTAATGAGAAGGAATTTTACGCAATTAGTCGTGCTCAATCGCCCACTTTATTTATCTTTTATCACAGTTACAAAATATATGAAACAAAATTACCGACTTTATTAGATTCGATAAATTGCGGTAGTAGAAAATAATAAACAGAACCTTACGGCGACTTCTGCATTAAATCGCTAACCACCAGAAGGGGACAGAGCTATCGAACCCGCCACGACCGCTTTATGGCCAATCGGTCAAATGTCGATGGGAACCATTTAGTTCCTGCCATCTTTTACGACGACCGCCCCCATTGTGTCCTGCTCATTGCGACTCCGCCATCGCCTATACAAGTCGTTGAACAATGGTCTCGCCGAGTGCGACGTACGAAAACTTGCTTACTTTTATTATACCGGTCCTGTATAATGTCGGATGCGTTTATTCAGCGCTGGAATGCAATATTGTCTAGAATGGTTAGTGTTAGAGCGCGTGCCTGGAACAGATAGCTAGCATTGCTCTGATGGCTCGCGCGATATGCAACCATCCGACCGGCCCCCATTGCTATCATTATGCGCGTCTACCCACCCTGCATTTATCTCGCGAGCATCGCATACGCTGAAAAACGGCCCGCGAGGTACCCGGCGCGAAATTGAGTCGAAGTAGCGGTCCCACCGCGGGGCAAACGGGGCGCAAGTAGGGCGCGGTGATTACAGCGTTTCCTCAAAGTTATTAACCGTCGACAAAAGCTGCGGTTCGCCACGATAGCCAGCCGGCGGCAGTGCGCGTTTTGTCAGAGTCAGACGCAAGGCGATTTCCAACTATATTCTGTTACACATCCGCGGTCGTCGTTCACATTTGAAACGGATACCCGTAATGCTATACTGTCTTCCGAACAACTCTCTCCTTTTACCGCATGGACCAAAGCGCAAAGCGGAACGTTTCCTGGTGTATCCCTGTCGCGTAATCGCGTAATGTTTCCATTGTGTCGGATGGCATGTGTGCTGGATCGGTCGCATATCGCATTGTGGTTCAGAGGGCAGTCGCCGTTACGGCGCCGAGTTCTTACAATGGAAGCGAGAGTTGGCTCCCGTAAGTTTAACTTCCGCAGATCGTATCGCCCTTCGGACCTCCAATAGACGGAACACGACTTCCGATATACACGGTGAACTCTCACTTACCGGAGATATTGTTAGCGATAAATTGCTTTGTTTTGCTTGAGTTACTGTGATAGGGAGACGTAGGCTGGAAATAAACAATCTGTGTTTTGAATTAGTTATACGTATTGTGTATTTTAGCAATGGGTTGAAAATTCATATAGTCCTAAAGCGGTGCCCTTGCTAAAGTCGGCTCGACCATTGCCTTCATGCTCGGATCGTCAGTAACTTTTGCGTTACGGCATGTAGCCGTCGACTTATATGGTCTGCGATGGCGTCCGTAATAAACTGCGTTAACAAGCCACGTCCACGCCGCCCGTGGGTGGACCACCACCTCGATCCGCCGATTTCGACCCAAAACAGCGGATGTCACGTCGGAGGTCGTGATAATGATCTTTGCCATATTCGCGGTTAGAGGTCTCCCTGTTTGTTTTTGTAATTCAATGGGTTCTGCTCCCTTAAATGGGTTAGTAATTTGTATATAATATCATGCTAAACATTTCCGGTGATATTAATGATATCATATTCAATTGTAATAGCTTTCAAGAAGTTCTTATATGTACATAAATAGCTTTGTTACAACTTGAATCGAGATTCCGCAACATTAAGGTCGGGAGCGCCCCGGGCGTTATTGCATTGCACTAGATATGTCGGGCACCCTGTCAGTCCTCGACTACTGAGCCATGAAAATTGCATTACCATTTACCGAACTTCTAAAGAGCAACTGATTGACGTTTACCATCTACGTAAATACTGTCCAGTATAAGCCTATTTGCTTGTATCTTTCTCATGTTGGCATGTCATTCAGTATTGTTCGTTAAAAGCCACGAAGTAGTTTTGCGGACAAAAACAAGCTTAATTAGTCATAATTCATCGTTATAAATAGTTTTGTAAACCTTGTTCTAATTTGTAACGATTAACCTGTAAATGAGTACTCAGTAAACAATATTTAGTAACGTCTACTTATTGTTCAACTCAAAACCAGAATTTAAATTGTAGTTCGCGTATATTTTTCGCTGCATCAATGGCCAGGCATGACGATTCTCTTCCAGTTAACACGCGACATAAATCAACATCAAATGTTGCTGAAACCGCTGGCCACGTTCTTGCACCACAAGATCTTTTCACCTCTAACAATAGAGCTCGCTAACCGGTGATTATTTTCAAGTGTCGGACATTAGCATGAGCTTGCCTGTTTGCCGCGACCCCCTAACCGGGGCATTGTTTTCCACAATTTCAATGGCTAATAATAACCGAGCCTTCAGCGGGTTTCGTAAGTGGAACGGACACGTGAGCTACTCTTTAGAAACTGCGGATTTTGGGCGGTTCCATTAACTCTATATTCTTTAGCCCAGATTTGATAGGCCAGTTTGTTACACACAACAGATTTCTGGCACAGTAATAAACATTTATTATATTAATATTTATTGTAGTATTTCTATGAGGTCAGTTGCATCGTTATTATTCGGTGATGTCTAAAAATGTCATATTGTGAATTTGTAATAATTAAATGGCCTTATTTGGAAAGTGTAATGCGGAACCTATTTAATGTGTGATGTCGCAGATGCGAGTGTAATTTTATTTTAAAATGACACCGCTGACATAAACGGTCAATTTTCTTTCATTGCATGTAATCTGGTTAAGGAAGCATCACGTTCTGTGCTTGCCTGAACTAACGAGTGTACCAAGTTCTACGAACTTGCACTCACATTTGCCCTACACACACACACACACACACATAATCAGACAGTCGGGAGCGCTGTCAGTGACCTCTACTCACTCGGCGCCCATTAATTATTCTATTACTCCAATGGCACTCGTGATCGTTGCGCGCGCGCTCTCCTTTGATCCCGGCATGCTTTTTGATTCAATGCATTACATGAACTGCACACAAATCCGAGTGTCGGCGCTGTCAAAAATGACTTTTTTTCCTGCGCATTTCAAGCGTTTTTATCTCGAAGCCCGCGCCCGCCTTTAGCCTCTCGTTTCTATTTTTACGATGCGCTTGCAAATTCCAGTAAGCTATTATGCTACGAATGCAATTCGCTATAAGTAATAATATTTTTATGCATGCTCACTTTTTGTTTTTTTTACCTCGTCGCCCGTCATTTCTCATATCTTCATCACGTCAATCAACTTGTATTACGATTTTATGCGAGGCAAGTTTACAATCTTTTGAATTCCGAGTTGCTCGGCGCGTTCTTTTTCTACAGCTTGCTGGAGGTTCATGAATAGTGTACACCTGGCCTTGAGTGCACTTACGTAGGTGAAACGAAATGAGTCGTAACTAGCGTTGCCAACCGTCCCGTATTTCACGGAACGTCCCGTATTTCATGTATAAATTTCTATGTCCCGCCGGGACAGCCAATGTCCCGTATTTTATGACGTTCGTATTAAATTCACACCGAATTTGATTAAAGCCGAATTGATGAACATGTTTAACTACGATTTTGTCTGCGATTATTTTTATAATTATGTCAAAAGACAAAATGACATGTTACGTGCAGTAAAATCTGTAACATAGTATAGTTTTAAGTCCACATAAAACAAATTTTGACTAAATACTTGAATGATTTTTATTTGTCCCGCGTGGAAAAGAGAAATCCCGTTTTTTTATGATTTATTTCCCTTAAGGCCGAAAAAAATTTTGGCAACCCTAGTCGTAACGCAAGACCAGTGGGCATAACGATAGTCTAGAACTGTCAATAAATAATTCATCGTGTAAAATTGATATTAATAATAATGACACAAATCAGTCGAACGCGTGAGCTCGGTTAATTCAGCATTAAGGTGAAAGGCGTTGAGATGGCGTCGGCGCTCCCCGGCGCACGCGCAACTCGTTGCTCCAATTCCCCTAAGTGGTCAAGCCTCTGATGAATGAGGATTAATTTTAGTCTGAGATAAACACCTATTGCGCATATTTCATACGTATCGGCGTGTTCATAAATTATATTATTGAGAACAGGGATGAATATTATTGGCCATTTACTAAGCCCCTTTTTGATTTCGTTTCGCATTATGAATGTTTTTTGTTTAGACAAATGAGGCCAATTTAGTGGCAGGTGGCAGGTTTCATTTAAAGCTACTTTGCAGATGTATGTTGTCTGGGCTCTGTTTTCGCAATGCGATATAGGTTAGAAGTTTGCATACCTAACAAAACAGTTGGGAACGTGTCGACATTACATGTCAGAAGATTTTTTTTCCTCTATCTGGTGTTTGTAAAATATATTTCTCTTATTTGTTTTATATAACGCCGGGTGCTACACAAGCATACGGCTCGCCTGATACTGTACCAACCCTAGCCATATAGACGCTTGCAATATAAGTATTGCTCACGCTCTGACACCCCCACTGCTAACGCAGCATTTCCTCACATTAGGTAACCTCACTCACTCTCAGGAACGCAACAATCCTTAAGGGTATTGTTATTTGGCTGCGGGTTTCAATAAGCTGGAAGTACTACCCTAGTCGGGCTCGACATGCGATACCTTTCTTTGCCCAGAACAGAAGTAAGGATCAATCTTCAATATCAAAATGGTTCTGTATAAATTGGCAAAATCACTATGTGTAGTTGATTTTTTTTATCAGACATACTTTCTTATCTGCAAATATCTTGCAATCTATGTTCTAATCACAAAATTGATACTGTCGCCGTCGTAGTTCGATCACGAATCAATTAGCCAATGTGGGTTAGTTCAAGCTAATATTAGAGCCAAATCAATCATTTAAGCGATTCATTGCTATTACTCTTCGCTACCCGGTCATTGAATGATCTTTTAAAGAAATCGGAAGCATTCAGAAGCTCGCCTCGCTAATAACACTTACCGAACGAAGATCTGGACTACAGCCTAAAATTATACAGTGTGCGCACTGCCTACATTGCAGTTCTCCCATCTCAAGATACTGTTGTGTAATACACATTGTGCAGTAATGCCAACATGTTAGTAGACCCAAAGAGAGTGTAATACCTACGCTAAATACTAGGTGTCTTTCGGTTACATGCCAATTTAAATTTTCTTTAGCTTGATGCTCTAAGTGTAGGATCGATTAATCTGTGATCATATTACATTTAATTATATTTTTTCCCCTTCTCTTTGTTTTTATATTTATTCATGTTATTAAGTCTATTAATGATTATTGAAAAGTTACTAGTTAAACGAAGATCACAAAATTACACATTTTAAAACTTAAGAAATTTGGAATAAAAAAATAACAAATAAAACTCTAAGTACATAATTTTTCATCTAAATTGAAGCCAAATTATGTTCTTTGATGTCGCTAGAGTTTACGAAGAAATTAGGCGCGGACTGTTCTAAATAAAATTTCAGACACGTGCGTACAAACCTCTTTGATTGGATACGCGTACTGCATGCTGTGTATTTGTAAACTGTGGTTTAAGTAGTCATTTACTGGGCGTCGTTCAATGAGTGCTTATTTGTTATCGGGCGGTGCGGCGTCGGCGGTAGTGCGTCTGTTCGCACATGCGCCACGGTTATTGCGCGGATCAGCTTCTAATTGTCCGTAATGAGCCGCATCCTCCGGCGGCGGTGTGTAAATACAAAGGAAACGGCTTGGTGCTTCGCCTAAACAGTATTATCGGCAGCTTGTTATGCTTCGATTGGCGTTGTTGCACTGACTGCTATTTTCAAACTTTTTATGCTAGGTTTCTTGTTGTCAAAGGGCTGTCGGGCTGTCACTATACAAACAGTTTACACTCCAAATTCTGTTGTTAGATCCAGCCCCAGATTATTCGACATTTTTTCGTGGTAATGGTTAAACCAATTTTTCCAGTAAGTTTAACATTCCGTAGTGTTGACTAAAAGCGTACGATTATACAAGTTTATGGTCATACACTGGCCTTATAAAACCTACTATAGTACTAGTACTGTATACTGGTAGACATTTAGGGCTGAATTTTATCACTCATGAAGAAATATGTATAATTTGTGTCAAAAGAACCCGAGTTCTTAACAAAAAATCAAGTATTTCGCTTTCAAAAAGGGTTCCATCATAAAAAAAAAGTTAGGGAACTGCTGTGCTAAAGATTCAATGGATCATCTAATTTTGATATTCTACACACTATCCTTGTACTGACTTGTAGAGATTTTGTTCATCTTCTTATCTCATCGTTTATCGAAGCCTATTAGTGAAGATCGACATCTGAATGTCTATGCGTTGCCTGGTCAATGCTGAAGTTTATGCAAGTCTTCTAATAAGCCGACCAAATGTCGCGCGCCAGTGCGGCTTGGAAGAACACTCGATCAACAAATCCCACAACATATTAATCTTTAAAGACTGTAATCTTTTATCATTAATTTTTATGATATATTACATCACCGCTTTCTTGGTATTTTTATACTACTTCAGATAGCAGACAACCATACGCATGAAACATGAAATTCAAATAGAAACATGAAATAGCAACTTCTTTCTTTCTGGTGACCTTACTCACTCGCAAATTTATATGAAACACATAAAAACTTACTAGTCAATTCACTTAAGGACTTTTTAAACAATGTCTAGTATTTTTACCGAAGTGTTATCTTAACAATATCTATAGAAACGTGGCCATTGTTTGAACCCTGTTCATCAAATACAAGAAAACTGGTGTAATCAAGGTAGATTTGTCCAAATTATTGTATTAAATAAACAATATAATTAGTTTTTTCTGTCAGAATTGGAAGGGTCTTTCATAATAATATACTTAGATAAATATAGTGTAGTATGTATAGTTTGTGGTGAACGAAGAGAAAAAGTTAAGCAATTTTTCACAAAATCGGTGCAATTTCAGATGCGGACTCTCAAAAGCTAAAAATTTCTGTCCGAAACTTCTAATTTTCACTCCGGAATAGGCCCCGTGTACTCTCCGTAGCACTGCGCAACCGGCTCGATCTCTGGTCGTTGGCAGAGGTCCTCGTCGGCGGCGCCTAATTAGTAACATGCTTTTATATGCTTCAGCTTTGTCACCTTTTTGTTATTACCATTACTTTGTCATTCATTACCATTAATTTAAAAGCTACGCTCTTGTTGCTAAAATATTCGCCATACCTACTTTTCTCCACGTCAGTGATCTATCGACTTATAAATAATAATAAATAAATATTGTCAGACAAATTACACAGCGCCATCTAGCCCCAAAGTAAGTGAAGCTTGTGTTATAGGTACTAGACAACTGATAAACATACGTAAATACATTTTTTTTTGTAAATACATGCTTATGATACATAGAAAACACCCAGACTAAGACAAACAGACATGTTCATGCACACAAATGTTTGTCTTGTGCGGGAATCGAACCCACGAGCGTTGGTGTCGAAGCCGCGTCATTGACCGCTACGCCACCGAGCTCTCTGGTCGATGTCACACAATATATATCAAGACTTGGTACTCTATGGTATTTTACATTTTCTTTGTCTAGACTAGATCGACATAAATAAGTTTCTAGGACTCGATGTCGTCCTGTATTCTCTTCAGTGTGTACCTTCTAGTGTGTAGATGTGTCGTACAATGTGACCTATTGATTTTCACTTACAACAATGTGTTTGACGTGATGTGATTAATATTATTTTACATCTCTCATAATCGGTAAGTAGGTCCTTATTACCCCCAAATGGGGCTTGTAGGTGACCAATTAGCGCTCTAGGGTAATAATGTAGCTATAAAAGGCTCTAGGGCGGTAAGTAATTAAAAAAAAAACACTTCACTCTTTCAAAAAGTTCGCGTACATCTAACCATCATACTGGCAATAGACATCATGCATTCAGCCCAATGACAAAAGAGGTCGCTTCGCTATTCAGCCTTGTCTTCGTATGAGTATAATAGTCATCAATTTAAATATCGAATGGCGAAGCTCAATTTCCTTCTAAAAAAAAATAAAATAAAAAAAAGAGATGAAAAAAGGCGGGAATAGAAACTTTTACTTTTAATATTGTTTGTTTTCGGGATTTTTTTGTAATTACGTGCTAATTATGAAAAAAACATGAGTTCTGCAAGTGATGAAGATATAAAGCTGCACTCCCGATTCAATGAAAATGGAAGCTGAAGCAGCAATTAACAATATTTTGCCTGAAAGTTCTAAAATGTTTTATTCTTGTAATCCCGGTTTTTTTCTACTTACCTCACAATCGAGATGTAAAGCAGAGTAGTTAGCTCGGGTGTAAGTATCAATTGCACCCTCGAACTATAGGCGCCCTCGCTGCGCTCGTGCGCCTAAATATCTCGGGCTGCAATTGATGCCTTACAGCCCTCGGCTACTAATCTACTATTACATCTCTCATATTCGGTAAGTAGGTCCTTATTACCCCCAAATGGGGCTTGTAGGTGACCAATTAGAGCTCTAGGGTAATAATGTAGCTATAAAAGGCTCTAGGGCGGTAAGTAATTAAAAAAAAAACACTTCACTCTTTCAAAAAGTTCGCGTACGTCTAACCATCATACTGGCAATAGACATCATGCTTTCAGCCCAATGCCAAAAGAGGTCGCTTCGCTATTCAGCCTTGTCTTCGTATGAGTATAATAGTCATCAATTTAAATATCGAACGGCGAAGCTCAATTTCCTTCTAGAAAAAAAAAAAAAAAAAAAAGAGATGAAAAAAGGCGGGAATAGAAACTTTTACTTTTAATATTGTTTGTTTTCGGGATTTTTTTATAATTACGTGCTAATTAGGAAAAAAACATGAGTTCTGCAAGTGATGAAGATATAAGCTGCACTCCCGATTCAATAAAAATGGAAGCTGAAGCAGCAATTAACAATATTTTGCCTGAAAGTTCTAAAGAGAGATATTTGAAAACTTACGACGAGTTCATGAAGTGGCGAAAAGAAAAACAAGTAAAGTCTTTTATTCTTGTAATCCCGGTTTTTAGGGTTCCGAACCTCAAAAGGAAAAACGGAACCCTTATAAGATCACTTTGTTGTCCGTCTGTCTGTCTGTCTGTCTGTCTGTCTGTCTGTCTGTCTGTCTGTCTGTCAAGAATTTCTATGTCGAGAATGCGTGGAGGTATCAAGCTGAAATTTGAACTGTATACTCAGGTCTACGGTCCCATGAAGTAAAAAAAAAATCAAACTGCTAAGTTTACGTAGAAAAAAGTTACGGCCGTTTATTCATCAAAAAACGCATATTTCGACACACTCAAGGGAATCAAAACCTATAGGGTACTTCCCGTTGACCTAGAACTATGAAATTTGGCAAGTAACATCGTCATAGACTACAAGTACAGGAATAAATCTCAAAACTATACATTTGTAAATAGATTTAAAAAAATAGGGGGTTTATTTTTTTTATAGGGTGTCGAAATTTTAAATTGAAACTACTAGTTCAAATGGGGTATCATATGAAAGGGCTTGATGTACACATTGCAAAATATATTTTATTTATTTTTTTCGACGCATTATTTCTTATTTATAATGAAAAATATAAAATTTAATAATGATATTACGTACCTACGGAACCCTCGGTGGGCGAGTCCGACTCGCACTTGTCCGGTTTTATTTTCTACTTACCTCACAATCGAGATGTAAAGCAGAGTAGTTAGCTCGGGTGTAAGCATCAATTGCACCCTCGAACTATAGGCGCCCTCGCTGCGCTCGTGCGCCTAAATATCTCGGGCTGCAATTGATGCCTTACAGCCCTTGGCTACTAATCTACTATCAATTTTATTGACGTGATAACGAAATAACGTCGTATAAATCGATGCACGCCGGCTGCACGCACGAAAAAGCATGACTCATTGTCATGTTCCGTCTGATACGAGTGTGCAAGCGAAAGCGCGGAACAAGCTATAGAGACGCACGATCGGTCTAAGCGTTCGGCTTTGTGACGCATCTATCTCTCTTCCACTCCATCGGCCTATGTTTTCTTATGACATCCGTAAACCGACTTTACAGACAACAATTTTTTTACGTTCATTATTTGTAACTAGTAAGTGCCCAGTAAGTACCTGAAAATGCCCAAATCCTTAAAAAGTACTTTTTGGGCATTTATCGTAAATGTCCGGCATTTTGTCCATCTCTATTCGTAGCACGTTTTGATTGGTTTCTTTTGTATCCATTTGATTACTACATCTTCCTGCAATATGAACAACTCCAAGCGTTCTCTGCCCTTCTTGGTTACTGCATGGAATATTTAAACACAACAATAACTTGTGCGTTTTATTTCGTCTCTCTGTATGCAAATGCGGTGATTAATATTAAGCGATCACTAATATGCATGACCGCCTTCGTAGAGCGGAAACTGAGGTCGCTGGGGTCTCGTTGTGTAAAATTACTTTTAGAAATGTTGAAACGTGCTGTTGTTATATTATTAATTAAAATATTGTTAAAGGATAATTTTAATGATTATTTAAGTCAGCAATGCGCCACTAAATTTAAATAGTAAAGTAATATATATATATGTATTTTTTTTTATTTACTGTAATGCAACATTCATTGAAATAATAATAATTTGTGGTTAAATATACTACTTACATACTTACGTAGTTTAAGTTGACAATAAATATTTTGCACGCCTGATTGCGGGCTGAATACACTGTACCTGACTTTGTATACCCGAGTAACAACTTATGTAACTGTATTCTGCAAATAAAGATGATTTGATTTGATTTAAATGCCAACTATCAACAGTATCAATATGATATCAATAACTTTAATGATATTGCCAAGTGCCAAAAAGATAAAGTGGCAATCTTGATATAATTTTTAACAGAACGTAACTATAATACGTTCTGTTAAAAATTATATCAAGATTGCCCTGCTTTAAATGTTGTTTTGTAACGCCTTTGCTTAAAATTAAGAATGTTTATAGCTATGTACTCTGGGCTTGTGACTCAAACGTAAAACACCGAATGGCGTCT
Organism: Hypsopygia costalis; assembly: GCA_937001555.2. Lineage (NCBI taxonomy): Eukaryota > Metazoa > Arthropoda > Insecta > Lepidoptera > Pyralidae > Hypsopygia > Hypsopygia costalis. The sequence continues at coordinate 27,800,771 of OW443330.2, forward strand.
CTCCTAAAAAAGTATATGAAATTTGTTTAAACGTAAATAAATTTGACGGAAAAATGATTACAGTAAATCTACATCTACACGGATATTGAAGTAAAAGCAGTATCGCACTCACTTCAAGTCTCAATTTCCAAAACCCTTTGCCCGCATAAGTGGAAACCCTTTCAATAAAGGCTTTTACCAATACGTTCTTTCAGTCTCTACTGCAAGTTGCCGGTGTTATCAAATCACTACCCATCGTCTTTTTATTAAACTTTACACATCAGTTATGTCTTGCGTAAAAAATCAACTAACAAAGAAATAAACACAAAAGTGTTTGTTATGGCAAAGGTGGCTTGAATTGTTCTGCAAATTGCACCAGCCTCCTTATTGATGTCTCTAACGTTACTGTTTTTACACAACGCGTCGTAAAATGCAAATAGGACCTCACGTATCGCCCGCCCCACTGACATCAATCTCTGCAGCCTCCACGGTGTCACCATGTCAAGATCGCGTCTCATTTTGTCCTAAACATCTGCCTCTCTAGTAACCACTCAAAAACACTTGAACATGTATCCGAACGCTCGTAAAAAAAAACTAACTGTTGTACTCTATGGCTGTGATGTTTTGACATGTTCGAATTTTAAACATCAAACCGCGAGACAGCCGAGTTTACAATGGAACTACTTTTGAATTTCGTTGCATTTTATTTTAATTTATGTCTTGGGTTTTAGTGTGGTTTTAGTAAACGTTTGTAACTTCATTATCTTTGATTATGTAAATACTTCTAATATTTCTATTAAGAATGGTGGGTTTTTCCAATCGCTGAATCATATACTTATTCAAACGGAGTTAATGGACTCAACGGAACACGTTTGGTTTGAATTTTGTTTTTGTAAGAAAAGAAAAAAAAGTATAGACCATTTGTTAGCTTCTCCAATGCATGCAAAAGCCTTCTATTCTTCAGTTCTTGTATGAAAGCATTATGGATTTTGAAGTAAAAATTGTGTTTTATACACTTCAACTCTCAATTCTCAAAATCGATGATAATCGTAATTTAATTAGTTTGGTGTTATCAAAAAATAGCTGTATTTCATCTGCAAAGATGGAGTGCTATGCTTAGTTTAGTAGTGTAATTACTTAATAGGTTCATGACGTTACACTGTGACTCACACAGTAGAAATATAAGATGCAAAAATTTGTCAGCAACACAAACCTTCCTGGTAGCTCAGTAGGAAGAGCACTCGACCGGTCATCGAAAGGTCGTGTGCTCTTCCAACTGAGCTAGTGGGTTCAAATCCCACTTAGGGGGGCAGGTGAATTTTTCCATTTTTCAAATTATTTTTATCTGGCAAGTTGGCCAAGACAACTATTTAAATAATAATAATCGGCTTCAGCTTCGGCGGTACCATAACTGGTCGTCGGACATAGCTGTGTCTTTTCGTAACGATTGTGCCGGCAATTTATCGGTATATTACTGGATTATTTCCCCTATTAATAAATCTTGTTTTATAGATGTCACGAGCAATAACCATGGCAATAAGATCCATTTCCCAGATATGCGGTCGCCTCGATACCATCTCCGTACAGACACCAGAGCGGTGTGGGATCTATTCCCAGCAATAAAGGATACCAGTTACAATGTTGTATTGAGTTTCATACAGCGGTTTCGCAGTTCCAATCCAGTTTCAGTGGTGTTCCGGCAAATAAAACATGGAATGATAAATTTTATAAGATTTAAGTAACATTTATAATGTTACATCGAGCTAGGTACATAGTTTCAAACCGGATTTTGTTAAGTTTCAGGAAATAACCAAAGCACTTATTGACAAATAAAAATTTACAGTACTTGGCAGTATATTGATCACACTAGCATTGATATATTTATCAATTGTTATAGTAATACATTCAAAGATTTACTATTACTATCAGTAAACCTGTATTAGAGGTCTTACATAGTTAAAGAACCCGATTACCTGCTTTCAAGCTGTTGACCAGGGGCCTACCCCCGAAGCTAAAGCCGACTACCATCGATTTTGATTCGAAAAATAAGTCTTACGTTTAAGTTATTGCCAAACTTCTTCTTCTTCATCGCGTACTTCATTATTGAAGGTCGTGCCCATCCTGAGAAGTCTGTGGAGAGTCTGTGGAGCGGATAACTAGCTCTTTCCATACTACCCGATCTTCCGCCCGTCTCAAGGCGCTGATAATAGGAAAACCAGTGAGGTTCTTGATCTGGTCGGACCATCGGGTGACCGCCCGCGAGGTATTTTACCTTCCACTTTCCCCACCACAACTAGTTTCTCCAGGTTATCTGGTTGCTTCCGTGCTATATGACCAAAATATTTAAGGATGCGCTGATAACAAGTCGTGGACAATCTGGTTTTCACGCAAAGTTGGTCTAGTATGTTCTTATTTGTATTTCTTGCTGTCCATGGTATTGCCAAACATCTTCAGCTTAATCAGAAAGCTTCGTGGTTTCTACCAACTAAACTAAACACAAGCACCATAAATCTAAGTTGAAGTTTGATTTTCGCAATAAAAAAATCCGATGGGAATCTGCTTCAGATTACCTGGTAGGGCCCCAGTTCTTTTATGTAAGAACCTTTAAAAGTATTACATATAAAGAAATTATGATTTTGAAATAAAAATCGAGTTTTATACACTTAAACTCGTAACTTTTTAATCTCTTTGCACGTATAAGTGGAAACCGTTATAACAAAAGCTCTACAACGTTGTTCCAGTCTACACTGCAGGTTGGCCAAATAGGTAATGTTATCAAACCGCCAAGATATAACATTGACTCGGCTTTTTTTTGCCAGCAAACGTCAACAACTAGGATCTGTTTCAAAATCCGTCCTCTGAAGTAAATAAAGCCCATCCAATGACAGGTTACTCCTCCGCCAACCCGCAGTTGAACAGCGTAGTCGACGTCGAGTATGCTCTAAACCCCTTCAATTGAGAGGACAACTTCTATATTCCAGCAGTAGGATGAATAACGGTTGACGACGAATGACAGGTTACGGTCGATTTGACTGTAGATATAGTAATTAACTGATATCACACAATTGTAGCATTCAGACACATAATAACAAGACCGCTGAAATCCTCGAAAGTAATATTAATCTAACAGATTTCTGGGAAAATTGTTATCATTCCTCTAATTCGTGGACTAACTTAATTGCCTGGAAATGTAATCTTTATGTCGTCGAAAATTATAATGATAAACTGGGGCGTATGTGGGTGTATTGTGTTAAATACATTATCCTCGATTTGGTAACGCTCGATTAGATAATGTTGTTGATAAATTGTCTCAATATAGTGATCTATTAGCGGAATTGATGGTTGAATTATTAAACAGTTTATGCAATTTTACGTAGTTATTCTCAGAATCTTAGATATAATCGAGCTCCCTCACAGAAGACTAATTAGAGATGCATCAAAGAAGTGTTTTGGTCTGCCAATTGATTACAGTCCATATTATTTGGCATCCTTTCTTCACACGAAACTTTTGATGATCTCTATGATCTTTTGTTTAACAATTCGTTTATCGAAAATGATGTAGAAGTTATATTCAGAATCCCAGCAGTATTCAACATTTTTAGGGTTCCGTTGCCCCGGGGGTGCCAATAAACGGATACTATTACTGAGACTCCGCTGTCTGTTCGTCTGTCACAGGACTCTTGAACCGCAATAACTACTCACTTGTCCATAAGTGAAACCATTTCTGGTTGTGCGATACAAATTCTCAACATAGCGTTGTGTCAATAAAAAATGATTTATGTGCAACCAGAAATATTGCATTAATTCGTGCTCATGTATATGTAAGATTTTTTTTTACGAGCATTACCCTCATTTTACCCCCGTTATGACCCACCGAGCTCGATATTTAAATTCACGTATAACTGTCTCATCGACGCTATTGCTAATTGAACTCTGACATTAACTGTACAGTACAGTTAATTCGCCATTTTGCTCGACACGACTAGGCCGGACGTGTTGTTCAGTAGTAATTGATTGTTTAAATGTTTCAACGGTTTTACTCAAATATCATTACTTCGCAGTACTTCAAGTAGATTCAAATGAACGAAATCTAAAAAAAATCCTAATTGTCCTTTATTTCATGGCTGTCGTCGAATTACTTGCTTTTTACAGCATCTTTCGTATATTTTAGAATTAATAGAGAGAATTAATTGTTGTTGTTGTTGAAATATCTTCATTGTACAATAACAATTGCAGTATACAGAATGTCAAAAATGTTGAATTACAATTTGTATAAAGGCGGACTTATCCCATAAAGGGATCTCTTCCAGCCAGTCTTTGAGCATTCTAAATGAGACAGCAAAAATAATAGGAGGAGTATCCCTACGAACAGAACTGTGTTACTTTGCATATAGTTACGTGAGTTTGTAAGAGTATACATACATGAAAAAGAAATGCTTTTTGACGTGACAACGTCTTATAATTCGATGGAGCCGGCTGCACGCACGAAAAAACATGACGTATGCGGCGTTACCTCGCTCTGAGGCGTTCCATTAAAATTTTCTTTTGAAAATAGCAAACATTCCATCAGTATTTTCTTATGACGTTGTCGCGTTCAACTATCGTCAGTAAACTGACTTTACAGATTACCGATTATATTTTAAGAATTGAATCGCCTTAGTATCCCTGGTTCTGAAACTATATGTTAAAGACATGACGCTTTTAATTACATCTACGAAACTTATGAGCACTAACTTAATAAGATATATCCACAGAGATGTAATTACATCAACAACAAGAAATTATTAACCGAAACAAAAGTCCCAACTGAAAATCATAACATTTTTATTTGTTTTGTTCAGTAAAAACAATATTCCCAATTAGCAAATCCGGTTTCACCAGTTCCACTGAAGCAAAAAACCAGGAAACCAGCGTTTTACAGCAACTTTTCAAAACCGGGTTTAAGATTTGCCAGAACAGAGCTTTCGAATTTTTCGGTTTTGATAACAATAAATAAATATTTGCGTATAAATGGACTGAAGGAAGAACCACAAGCAGGAAACCCGGTTTTGACGGTAAATCAAAACAGAAAACCCGGTTTATTAATACGCCTCCGGTTTTGGGACCCCCTATACACAATGTCACTCTCACAGCGGAGACGAATCGAATGCGTGACTGCTCTATCATTAGACCTTGAAATGTCCTAAGTAAATTAGTAATTACCATGTTTTCTTGCTAAGTCATTGAAGCAACATAGAAATCGAATATTAAATCGATGAGACCTGTGGAGGTTCCTCATATTCTTTCATAAACTGGAAAAGAGCTGATGAACTTCAAAAGGTTGAACAGATTCCAGAGGCCTGAAAATACATAGATAGATAGCCATTGTAGAGAAACTTTTCTATCTATATATAGCGCTGTCGTACTTTAGTTACTGAGGGAGGACATTAAGTGTTGTGTGGAAAGCTCACATATTTAATCTATTTAAAATGATCGATTGCTAGTCGACCATTGGATTATCCTGCTCTACACTACAACACGTGAATTTCTGAGACATGAAATTAATTTGTGTGAGTTACTGTTAAATTTATTTGCTATGTTTTCGGCAACGGTCTCGCCTGTCTTTCCCGGTGAGTCACCGTCGAGGTCGGTGTACAGGCGCGCCTCTTTAGCGATCCGGTCGCGTTCAGCAAACATTCGCAAACACGACCGTTGTCTTGGTATTTGAACGCTACCGTCACACGCCATGTAACTTAGTGGTGCCGACCTTTTGGTTCCAACCTAGATTGCTAGCTTGCAAGGGATTTCCTTTTTCAGCCAGGTGGGTATATATAATAGTGTTGATACAGTTGCAATGCAACGCTGTCATTGTCTCTTAAATATCGATAACAAAATTCCACAGCTACGAACAATAGCGTGTTGACGATCCACATAGTTATTGTTAGTCACAGGTCAAACATAGACAATGTGCATTACCAGTATTATTGCTTTCTAGGAATTAAAGGTGTTAAGTAACGGATACTTAAATGTTTTAACGCCGCACTAATGGGCCAGCGATACCGTTCGACCTTCATGGAAAAAATATACCGTGCTTGGCGAGTGGTAACCGCTCGTTGCGAACTTTTTCCCCCTGAGTCACAATGCAAACTCATTTGCATACTCTTTGGTATCCGGCGACGTGAACTAACAATGTGTTATTTTTAACGCGTCTGCATTCACTAGACACAAAGGAGACGCTCATCTCGCCCGTCTATTCTATTTTTTTTATTTACGGAGCGGGAAGCATGTCCGTTTGTCCGCGCATCGATTCTATAACAAAGCATGAACAAAGTTTTCCGAAGTACGAGTGCACGATACGTCACGACAATAGCTCTTTGTTGCATATTTGTCGCGCGACGTTCCCACGCCGGTCAGGTTGTCGATCGAGCACCGATCATTACCGGTATTGTGCGGGACACATTGTGGAGGTTGGCGCGGACGTCCTTCGCACGATTGATAATGAAAGCAGGATGCGACTTACGCACATCTCCGTATGTCGCCCACTGACGATTTGCTAAAACGCGATAAGAGAAGCAATTTGGGGTGACCCAAATGCGAGCTCGCGATGTACTCGCAGATACGACTAGCTATTGCGAAGCGAGATAAATCTGTGTACCTACATTGCCGTAATTGTAGCACAATATGATATTAATTTGAGGCACGCCAACGTCGCGAGAACGCGAGTGGGCGCGAGGATACTCAGCGATTCGGCCGTTTCGACATCTCGATCGTCTGCCTGCCGATACGATCTCATACAAATTACAACATAATATCTAACCGGTGCGTAAACTAAGCCGCCATTAAAGTGGAACTTTATCAGCCCGTGCAACCTCCCGTCGTGCGGCTCGTTACATTTGATTAGCCCGCCTGGGTTTCGTGTTAAACACACCCCATAGATTTCCGCGATTCGTAAATCGCGCGATACAAGTTTCACGTTTGTGCGTTGCGCAAACGCTCGGTGTCGTGGCTGCGCTGGCGCAACGAGCATTGTCTCCGCGCATCTAGAGCGACGATTCGCGACAGCGCTAACGCCTACCGAGCGTTGCGCAAACGCCGCGCACGCTCGCCAAATACGCATATATGGGCATTGGCATCCCGCTCGATACGCCACGGCCGGTATCTGTATCTAGCTTCATTAGCGGGATCACGTTCGCTCGTTTCATTACATATTTTAAGATACGAGACTAAATTTTGTTTATGCAGAAAAACGTTATGTAATCCTACGGTTTGTTGTACTGCCAGCTTGAAAAGTATGGCTATTTGATGTCATATAGCCGCGAGTGTGTGACATGTTCCTGAACGCATTGTGTGTCATGTCATTACCATTACTCATCCAGATAAAAAGCACAATGTAGTTAACTAGTAATTGTGTGTCGGGAGATAAATGGCTGCTCCACATTATGCCACTTTCGCAGTGTCGCAATCGGAACGTTGGCGCGACTCGTGAGATGTTCGCTTATCACCGGGGGTCGTGATAAGGTGTTGCAAGTCGAATACGCGGATTAAGAGATTGGTGGCGACTAATTGAAACGTCCAAGTGTCTGTGGGCGTCTCCGCGACAGTTTAATTACCTGTGTAAACAAGTCGTGGAGTGCGCCTGCGCCCGCGTTGTGCAACGAGACACTGACCGCGGGAACCTACGCGATGTACCAACTAATGTTGCGATACGGATTATCACACCAACATACACCGCTATTGTGTCAAAAATAGCTGCTCCAACCTTGATAGAAAAACCGGATTAATGTGAAGAAGTTTGGTTTTGGTAAATGATCGTCGAGATGAGAAGTCGTTGATGTCTAGTGGTTGAAAAACGTATTGGACTCTACATTTGTTAATTTTTAAGTGCAGCGTGTATCGATTGGATAGGTAAGTCTTAAAGTAATCAGAGCTTGAATGTAAAAAAGGTGACCAGAGTTAAGAGAAAGGTAATTCGAGATTAAAATGTCATTTTAAATGATATATTCAATGTATCTATTTGCGTTATGCAGTAACGATGATAAGAAAAAACATACTTAATAATATGTGATTCTATGTAAAGTTATCTACACACAGAGCGTTACATTTGCAAAATAAGATGGTCCTGCATAGAGACGAAACGTCTACAGGGGATACTCTTAAACTGGAAACATGCACTACGAGCATTTGAACGTACTTTTAAGTACTTAAACCACAGGATCGGGATATCGTGAACCCGAAAATGCAGTTAAACCACTGGATCGTGATATCGTGAACCCGAAAATGCAGAAGCTGCAAGAAGGAAGCTAGGGTTAACATTATTTCTGGTCTTTGCACGTAGTAAAAACAGTCGAAGTAGGAAATGAATGTATCCTAAAAGTCTGTAGTCATTGCTTGGAGGAAGTGCTTGTTGAAATTAAATAACAAGGTCATAGTCACGGCCACAACACAGTCTCAAATTACTATTTGACCCCCTGTAATGCTGAATAGAGGTCAACCTACTTAAACCAAGTAAATATTTTAGGTCTTTTACAGACTATGTGACTAACGCGTGTCACAACTTAAATGCAGGGTTGACCAAGCGGTTGCTTGACTCAACTGGATCGACTGGTTCCTGAGAGGTTTTGAAGTCGATCGCAATAATTTCGTCACTATCCTTTGAGATACTGATATTAACCTCTGACCAAATTGGAGGACGAAAGAGATGACGAATGAAATGGACGCCAACTAAAAACATATATGCGACTAGCTGATGCCCGCGACTTCGTTCGCGTGGACTATATGATTCCGGCGTATTAATACAAATACGAACTAATGTAGATACATAAGAAAATATTTGGGGCAGTGTTATACGTTAAAAGTCGACAAATTATTATTTTTATTTAAGATATAGGATATATGGAGTATTTCCTTCGGGAGCTAATATGAAAAGACCTGAAGCGTTACTAATCGTCGATAAAGCCACATTGTTGGCCATTTCGCATTCATCTGAAACGATTAGACAGCAATCCTGAAACATTTTCGCTTTGTCACAGTTTCGTGTCACAAAGCATGTCGGTGTTTCCGTTCTGTATAAATTTAGTAGAATATTGAACATTGTATTTGCGTCGTTCCGCCTAGAAGTATTATGGCTGCAATACCTGGCGATGCTGCTGTGAGATATTATTTTGGCGCCTGATTTCAGCGAGGATTGCTCTCGTCAGGTATATTTTTCCAGTCCCTCCTGAAGCATCTAAGAAAAACAGTTTACCCCACGTTGTTTAAATGACTTTGCATCACAAAATCATGCTACATAGCGTCCCGCAAATGCACGCATTCTTCTGGTTTGTGCGAATATATACCAATCGTTCCATTTCAATTTTAGCGTACACGTCTATATTAAACTGACTAAACAGACCACGTTACCTTTGTAAATAAATAAAACTATTGCGTCTAACTTGTAGCAGGTAAGAATAAAAGTAGCACTGCGCGGTTATTTTTTTACAATACAATCAATATTTTGTTAAACTATTTATGCTCATCAGGCTGAACAACTTTTGATACGGCGTCATTTTTATATTTCTTATAGTTTAGCTGAACTATTATGGTTCTGCATCAGATGTTCTAAATCTTGGATTTTTATACCTCAACAAAAAATGCTCATCAGGCTGAACAACTTTTGCTAAGGCGTCATTTTTATATTCCTTATAGTTTAGCTGAACCATTATGGTTCCGCATCAGGTGTTCCAAATCTTGGATTTTTATACCGAGATGGAAATTTCGTGTCCATGTTTTCAAATCGATGCCATTTTCGTAATTGACGTCTCAGAAAACCATAGAATCCACACCCATATTGATATTATGACATTTCAACCCCATCGCACCCCCACAGGAGTGCTCTTGTGTCACGTCGATTATGTTAGATTATAAAATAGCTGTTGTTTTCGGAATCAGCGACCCGATAAACCATAAAAATAATACCCATGACGATTTTCAGAAGTTTGCACCTCATTTCACCCCTTTAGGGGTTGAATTTTGCAAAAACCTGAAACATGTGTTTACTCATTTATCTACAGAAGTGCTCGTGTAAAGTTTCGTATAAAATTGTCCAACTAATCTTGGTTCCCCATTTGGACCCCCGTTTCACCCTCTTAGGGGTTGAATTTTCCAAATTCCCGTCTTAGTGAGCATCTACGTCCTAAAAGGAACCTCCATACAAAATTTTAGACTCCTAGCACTTGTAGTTTCTGAGATTTCGTGATGAGTGAGTCAGTGATTTTCTCTATAGAAAAATTTTCTTTAAACTTTAAATGACGATAACTTTTTAATCTGACATCAGATTTCGATGAAACAAAGCCTATATGTTGCTCAGGGATGAGCTTAATCTTTTAGTGAAAACCGCGTGAAAATCTGTTCAGTAGTTATAAAGATTATCGAGTACATACAGACAGACAGACAGACAGACAGACAGACAAAAAAATCAAAAAAATCTTTTTTGTGTTCTGTTACTCATTTTTTATCGCCCACATCCATTTTTTGTTAATTTTATCAAATGTACAGACACACGGTTCCTACTGTTTTATTATATGTATAGATTACCTGAATGTAGTTTCTTGGGAGATACAAGTCTGAGCATCCGACTAGTGTACATTTAGATCGGCTCGAAGCATCAAGTATCGCACTCGCGCCGTAATTCACCCCGAATTCCTTCCCTCCTTATATGTACCTCGCTTACTATTAGATATACAATATTAAGCCTCCATGCCTCTAGGAACTGATATTTGGCTGCGGATTTCTGTGAGGTGGAACTACTTCTACCTCACAGAAATCCGTAGCCAAAGCAGTGTAGTCAGGATATGTAATTACACAAAAGGTCTCATTCATAATTTTAAGATATTCGAATACTATCTTGTTCCTGATTGTTTCGCTGCGATTTGTTGTCGCTAGTGGAAAGTTACTTAAAACTTGATAGTAATGTTTGACGAGCTCGGTGGTCGAATGGCCAGCAATGGCCACTTTGACTCGGAGGTCGGGGGTCCGATCACCGCACAAGACAAATTTTATGAACATTCTGTTGTTTGTCTTGATCTGGGTGTTTTCTATGTACATATTATATGGATATACTAGCGGCCCGGTACGTGCTTCGCTACGTATAAAGGGAAATAATAAAAAAAAATAATTGGAGCACCAAATTCATTTATTGAAACAAAAAAATATTTTATTAATTGCTAGCTATTTTAAAACTTAATCCAAAACATTTGGATAAACAAAATTTTTTGTTTTTCCATTTTGAGCATGAATAAACAAACGGCTGGGGGGGTACCGACTCTGGAACAGGCTACATAAAGTCGAAGCACGTCCAAAATGAAATGACCGCATGAATGACATAACAACATGCCTGTACTGTCAACACTGAAAAAAGTTTCAATTTGACAGCACAATCCCCATCTGAAAAAAGTTTCAATTTGACTGCAAAATCCCCATTAACAAAATGATCCGCCATTTATTGAATTCAATTGTTACAAAAATGTGATAAATGAAGAACCGCTCCACCGATTTTGTGCAAACTTCACCTAAACCATCTACTAAATAGTCCGAATAAACCCTAAACATTTGGTTTGGATAGGTGAGCCCGTTCTTGAGTTATAAAATTACAACGAAAAGTGGTAATTTACAAAAAATAATGTATTTAAGTTTTATATCAGTTATCTACTACCCATAGTACTAGCTTTGCGCCTAATTTGGGACTAGGTGATGTGTAAATTGTCCAGAAATATGAAAAAAAAAGAGAAGTGTGTAATTTTGACCAGAAATATTAGTTTATTTATTTTATTTACTTACCAGAGTCCCTGACTATCTGTACTGAAGGCGCTACTTCCTGAAAGTAACACTTCAAAGTTAACAATTTTATAACGTCATTATTAAAAATTATTTCACACTTCTCGGTGCTAGATATTTCCCAGTAAATACAGAGTGTACCATCACTACATAGTATAAAACAAAGTCGCTTTCTCTGTCCCTATGTCCCTTTGTATGCTTAATTCTTTGAAACTACGCAACGGATTATGATGCGGTTTTTTTTAATAGATAGAGTGATTCAACTGGAAAGTTTATATGTATAATATATGCATAACATAGTAGAAAAACACTGATAATTTAGAGGTTTCTAATGTGATGTCGTAAATAAACACATTTTTTTGCTCTTTCATTGCAAACGCTGGCTGAACCCAACGAGATAGATCAAAATAATGTAGTACAGTATTGTTCACCTTAAAATGGTCTACAAAAAAGTTCCCGATGGTATATGTCTATCTCTTAGTGGTAACACACAATAACCGTTATTTTATCCTTTGCTTTTTACAAGAAATAATGCCTTATTTACGAAGCGATTTTAAGCAATACAGAATTAATCCTTATCCAATTAAGTACCTTAAATACATTGCGCATTTAATATAGATCAATATGGCCCTTCACAGCATGTAATTGAAATGAATAGTTTAGAAGACATTACACATTTAAAATGCAGGGACATAACGGCTGTGGCGGTACCGGCCGCGGAGCCGGCGGCGTGTGCCTATAACTGGGGAAGGACTGGATAGGACAAAGCGCAAAGACCTTCTGTAGTACATTTAGTATCAGCATTGCACCCGTGCGAAGCCGGGGCGGGTCGCTAGTAGTTAATAATAGCTTACAAAATGACGATGGGTCGGACCGCCATTATCTCATGATAGGCTTGTTACTCCTGCCATGTAATTAGTGGTTGCCACGTGAGAAAATTAATTTATATTAAAATTCAAGATTATTTCATCTATATTGAGTTGGGCTTCCCACGCGCGGCGAGTCTATACGGTTGTGACAGAGTTACGCGGGAGGCATGCTTGTGGCCGAGTAAGTGACAGGTCAAGGCCCAAAAATTAATGTCCAAAACAATATCATTCAATAGTACTTACACTAATTATAAATGTCAATGTCAGACCTCGTCAAAGGAGACAATGGGGCGGCGACACGGCAAATACCCGCCGATACTGATCTGTAACAATTAACCGAACATAATCGCATTATGCACACAATGGTAATAGCCTGCTTAGCCCGCGGATATGCTAATAAATGGACTGTCAATACTGACCTTACGTTCACTCGCTGTCTACAATGTAAAATATACTCAAAACCGAGCAGTCGCGGCTACCTAAAATAATATACAAACATGATAATATAGTGATAAATATATAGATACAATTGAAGCGATAATGGACTTATGATTTTTTTACCTCGGTCGTAATATGAATACAATTATACTGTATAATTATAGTTACCTGCAGAGGTTTTCTCAAGAGACTACACCATGGGGTTCTTCAAGCCTGAAGAGGTTTTTACAGGTTCAGCAACGCGTGAGTGATACCTCTGGTATAGCGAGGAACCATAGGCTGCGATGACTGCATATCATCAGACGCGTTTGCCAAATAAAAAAATGTAGGTTTTTTTATAAGTTATTATTTGTTCCGGATGCTTAATTTTGTGGTTTACTAAGTAAAACGTTAAACAAGGAAACGTCGGGCAAAGCGCGCAAGGTGAAACTTGTTGAGAATGTGCATTCTAATATGTTTTAACACAATGGTAAAGTTAGCGGTCATCTACAGAGAACCATGAAGCTCATTGGACTATCTTAATTAAAATATTTCAGTTCGCCTATCTATCTATCTTTTGGTAAGCATTAAAAATGTATGTATTACAAATCCAGATAAGAGCGTATAGTGCATTTGTTTTATAAGACTCGAGGCTCGAGTCAACCATTTGCAGCGGAACAAAGTAGCAAAAACAAAATTGTTTTTTTGACGAAGCACGACAAAAAAGGAAACACTGATTAGTGAAAAAGAGACTCCAACGAGCGTCGTATCCGTTTATTGCGTACTGATATTTAAATGACTCATTTAGATTTACGATTATTTTAGCGAAATAATGTAATTCCATTATTTGTATTGGTCGAGTTGAGGTATAAGTGTTGTTTCTACACTACTTAACTTAGCAACGAGGCATTCTAGGTATTTTATTTTATTTTGTTTTGGGAAAATATTCGCCTTGGACAGATAAGGTTGTAACGACATCGTCAGTAGTTTGTGTTACTGACTATCATCTCCGCGTGGCGACTACATTATTATTTAGTACTTAGCCACGGATCCCACCCTTAATAAGTTACGTGACCTTATAATAATAAATTCCTGGATAATTTACACAGCGCCATCTAGTCCCATATTAAACGAAAAGCTTGTATTATGGGTACTAAATAACTGGTATAATACTTAAATATATATTTTTTGTAAATATATACATATAATACATATATAGAAAACGCCCAGACCAAGACAAACAGACATGTTCATGCACACAAATGTTTGACTTGTGCGGGGATCGAACCCGCGAACTCGGAGTCAAAGTGGCCATTGCTAACCATTCGACCAACGAGCTCGTCAAGAGTATCTTTGTAGTTATATTTATTCCATGTTTAAATACTTGTTCACACCAACACATCACCTTCGAATATCCAGAGAGAATATCAGGAATGAGACTATTCAATAAGGTCAAACTGAAAAAAAAAACCAGTTAAAGATTCAAATAATATTTTGCGACATGTTCTTTGTCAATTCTGTACCAGTTTAAAACTGCGGGTGTGCCCGTCATGACTATTCATGACAGATACATGTCTATCGAAACCGACAATGGCTTCGATTCCAGCCATTGAGTGCGACCTTCATCTGATCTTTAACAATGGACAAAAGTGTCAGGCTTTGTTCACCGCTGTTCGAAGATGCATTTGAAGTAAAGCTGTTTATTTGTATTGTATGCATATATGCAGTCGTTTCGGCAGGTAGCTATAATATCTGGTATATTTGGGTACGTGATACGGTGCACGAATTTGTAAATACATCCCCTATAATCATATTAACTTGCCCCCGCAACATTGCAGGCGCGTATCCCGGTATCCCTCTGGAATATTCAAAAGGTATTTTTTTCGGGTGCCTATGTCTTATTTAAACTTTATTGACCACAAAATAATGGTAAAAAGGCGGACTTAATGCTAAGAGCATTCTCTACCAATCAACTTTTGGAGAAAGCAGATACACGAATACTGCTCACAAGATAATGTACTTTATGTCAAATTTCAATCCGATCCGCCCAGGAGTTAAAGATGTGCGTTGATAGATCTTTATATTGCATATCAATAATAACTACATACACAGTAATTTAACGAAATGTGACTGCGATGTTTGAGCTTGATTTTCTTTTGAATATTACTAGGTAAAACATCTTAAAATATGACACAATAATAGAAACTTCTTCATTCGTAACATTCCTACAAGAATACAAGTATGTACTTACAATATAGTCGGCACCGGTTCCGTGCAGTGACCGGGTCACGTGTGTCCGACATCCAGCACTGAATGGCAGTAGTTTTTCTGCTGCCCGACCGAAGACGTGGGCTCTCGGAACTGCCGGCTAATTGTCTGCACAGCGGCGTTTTTGATGTGTTTTTGCTGGATAATGACCAACTGCGTATGATATCTGAAAGCAAGATAGTATTAAACCTTTGTAGATCGTGGGATTTCACATTACATTAGCAAATAATGTAGTTTACTAAATCGTAAAAGGGAAAATAACGCGGTTACTATTGTTGGGCATTTGTGTCTGTCAGTTTTCCCACGTTGGAATTTTTTGACTCTTAGTGGATGTCTTCGCCTGCTAAGGAACTTACACTCATCATCATCAGGTCATTTTAATCTCCGTCCCAGACAGAAGGAGGATTTGGCCTACACTCCCCACGCTGGCCAGACGGGTTGGGGAGGCCTGATCGACGTTTGATAATGTCGCCTTGTACGACATCCACGGGAAGAGACTGGCTGATTCTATTCTAGTCTGCACACACGGCCAAGGAACTTATACTATTCGACACAATTTAAAATTTCTAAAACCAATTCAGTGGTTTGGGTTGTACCTAGAGATGGGCAAAATGCCAGGCATTTCCCATAAGTGCCCAGTAAGTACCTGTAAATGCCTAGTTTTGGGCATAAAGTACTTTTTGGGCATTTATCGTATATGCCCGACATTTTGCCCACTTCTAGTTGTACCTGAATGTAACTGCACATGAATCAGTCAATTTCTCCTTTTGTAAAGTACTAGTTGACTCGACGGACGATATCCTGCCTAAAACACAGCATACTCAGAATAACCCAGCAAAGTGTCATTATAATCTGATGAGCGGTAAACGAATGCATAGAGAGCAAGTATACAAACATTCATTTTTTTATTATAAAGACTAAAGTAGGTAGTATTATAAACTATGTACCTAGTTAAGTTATAACTCACAAGTTTAAAAATCTCCAATTTCTAATCCAATAATTATCTACGTATAACGTTAAGTTATAAATAGGAAAGTGCGCATATTTGTTCTTCCTTGACGTCTAAGCTGCTCGATGGATTTAGATAAAATTTATCGCGAACATACTTCCTTTTCGAATCTCACGCGACCGGAGATGAGAGTATTAGCTCTACCTGTGAAATAAATAAAAAACATTAGGCTTTTTAAAAACAGCCTCCGTTTCAGAAGGTCAAATAAGCAAAATGATCATGATGCATTAACGTTATGAAAGTAAAACGACCTAAGTACTAGTAAAACGTCGGAAATCTAAAAGTTCTCCTAGTATGACTATTTGAGATTTCAGTCCTTTTACTAGTAGGTCGTTTTACTTTCATGACATTAATGCATCATGGTCATTATGCTTATTTGACCTTCTGATACCGAGGAAAAAAAACTACCGGTCTGCCATAACATTTTTGGAGACGCAGAAACTTCAAATTTGTCATTTCGGAGTAGTTTACAGAACCCAACAACTGGTCTCTGAATCTGATGAAACTTAGTTAAACTTTCCGCTTCATTATTACCCAAAAGTTGCACGCGAGACCTGTGTCACGCCGACTGCTCAGTTCACCATTTCATAATTATTAATATTAGTTTCGTAACGTATTCGTATGGAACAGCACGCAATTGCCAGTTGGAAATGGGACGTAAGAAGTCATTACAGGTCTGCATAAGTTGCGTGTTGGCTAAATTGGCAGGTAAATATTAATTTTTGATACCTAATTTTAACGACAAATAACTTCGTTTTGATGATTAGCTGGTTCGTTCACATGTACTAAGAAAAATGAACTAAGAAAAAGTCATCACTATATTGGCCATAAAGAACTAACGGAACACCAGGAAATATTTAAGGGCAGAACTCTGCCCTATAGGAATGTAACAACATTCCAAGCTAATATTGTCACCCATAATATTATGTGTGAATAAGTGGCAAAGTGGTTAATGACCGAAGAAGGCATTTTAACTAAAATTATATCGCTACTAGCTATTCGGTAAGAAAATACGATGGACAGACGTAAACTATAAAAATTCGTGATTATGTTAATTAGTTAACTTCTTTCTTCATATGTCAAACCTTTCTGCCGTATAGTTTATGTGGGCGATTGCTTTTCTAAAATTGATTCTGGAGTTAACGGGACGGGGGTCCCACCACACATTCCCACCACTGTGTCTCCTGTGTAGCCAGGATTAACAGCGGCGACCGCCAAAAAAGGCAATGAATAGTGAAGTATGAGTAGGAAGCTTTTGGAATTTGACATCCCCTCTTAG
Organism: Hypsopygia costalis; assembly: GCA_937001555.2. Classification (NCBI taxonomy): domain Eukaryota; kingdom Metazoa; phylum Arthropoda; class Insecta; order Lepidoptera; family Pyralidae; genus Hypsopygia; species Hypsopygia costalis. The sequence goes on from OW443330.2 coordinate 27,818,382, forward strand.
CAATGTGGCAAATAAGACAATAAACTCTGAAGTTAAGTGAAATCATCATCATTTCATTTAAAAAACATCTGCTGCTGAACCGCTGTCGACTTCTACATCGATCGATTTTAAGCCTTCGGCTTCCTGCAATAGTAATTTAACTTAATCGAATTGAACGGAGTATTCATCACTTGTTATTTTGTTATATAATCCGGGATTTTATCAAATCTCTACCGATGATTTAATTTCCCCACATAAACACAGATATGTTAATGTTCCAGCCGTTTAGAGTGATTATCTACGAAGACATGGCGCCCGTAGTAATGTTCCGTCATATCGCATACCACCATATATTGCTTAATAATGCTAATACACAAATTCAGGGTCACGGGGACAGGGCCTCTTTACACCGTTTTTAATTAATGTGATGTAATTAAAGAACACCGCATCTTAGGCTTGCCGCTCACGGACGTCTGTAACGCTACCGACTTCCTATTTAAAACGAATTTAGTCGCAGTTGCTCCAATGCAAAGTTTTGGTTGGTGAGTTAACGCGAATCTAATGACATACGGACAATACATAACCCTAAAACGTTAAGCGCATTAGAATTTGGAATTTTAAGACACTTTAATCTTTCGTATATTTGTAACTCTTATATTGGTCCTGTAATAAATCCAATACTTGACAATCTGTTAAGAAATTGTACGTCGCAACATAATTGTTAATATGTAAAACTGTTTGATGTGATGGATTTGCGATATTAACACTGCTAACAAATAAACTCTTAAGTTCTTTAAGCATAATCGTAAGTCGATCATGAGAGGTATGCCTTAGCTGCAACGGTGGTTATGGGTCAACGAGTTTTCGGCGTTTCAGACGAAGCCCGTTACCGGTTTGGAACTGATAAGAGCTGGAGTAAATATCCGATTCCACGGTATCCGTTTTATTTTGGATAAAGATTGGTAATTAAGATTACAAGTATCGGATACGTCCATCGGATATCTTGACAGATGTTTTAATTAGATTGGTTTTCTTACTGTTATATGTATATCAACGAAATGTATACTTTAAAAAAATTGAAACGGTTCACTCACGATGCTTTGAAAACTAATGTCACTTTTATTGGAAACTAGCTTGCGCCCGCGACTTCGCCCGCGTTTACGAAAAAGTTTTTTAATTTTTCGGATTAATTATATAGCCTATGACACTCACAAATAACGTGGCATTCTATTGGTAAAGGAATTTTCCAAATCGGTTGAGTAGATCGAGAGATTTCCCCTACATACAACCTCACAAACGTTACCTCTTTATAATATTAGTATAGATGATGCAAACAAGAATACATAAAATTTAGGACTGCACCGCTGAACAGCAAGTTCAGCGACGAAACGAACGACGAAAGAGACGAAATTTTATTTGACTAAAACTAAATTGTATAGTGAAAAGACACAAATTTAAAGCAAAAACTGTCGAAGGTAGTTGGGCATAGAGTAAAAAAAAAAAAAAAAGAAAATTTGAAGGAGAGACAGAAGTATGTATAAGTATGTAGTATAGAAGGTGGTGCTCCACTAATAGACAAGCAAATACCATGAAATTTGTACAAAATGCACGCGAGCGTAAAGCTAGTGCTTTGATATTTCGATACTGCTTCATCTCGTTGATATTATCAATCAGTTCTATCTATACAGGAAATATCCTAAAGTTGCTATCACATCTTACTCGAGTCATCCTTGCATTAAGTAAAAATGTTGTTTTAAGTGTTTCCTTAAATAGCTAGGAAAATGTTTAAATTGCTAAAACTGCTCCCACGCAGATCACGTGCATTCATCCCAAGATGCGTTATCTGCGTGCGCGGGCGCTGCTTGCTAACACTAATGAACGGTTGCGTCGTCCTTGTTTGTTCCACTTGCAGGAACTGGGTCTAGGAGAGGCACGTAATGAGAATGTGTCATTGGCGGTCTATCGGGATCTACTATCTTTTGTTGTTCATTATGAACTAAAGAGTCTAAGTCCGTTGAGTAAGTTTTGTGATGCCGCTGTAATATCGACGCATTTAATCACTATCCGTTCTTGCTTAATGTAGGGTTGCCATCTCTTAAACGCTAGCAATCAGGACAAGAAGCGTGACTCCGGTTTTGAATCTTAAAATCCGGACATGTCATTAGTGTATTCTGTGACAAGACGGGGTATTCGCAGCATGAAGCGGGCGGTAGTGATTTAAAACTTTTTACCCTTGACTACAAATAAAAGTCCCGGATGGGACGCTCCCCGGACGCCCTCCAAACTAGGTCAAATCTGCGGAAACCGGGACGGATGGCAACGCTAGCTTGATGGCGTCTGTGTGCATTGTTTCGGTCTATGAAACAGTGTCCGGTGTCCATTATCATCATGCAATTATGCAAAACGTTCATAGTCTGCATGGATTTATACCAGCGCGAAAGCGATTACATACATGGTTGCTTAACCCATAAACGTGGCTTTCTCAGATTTCTGCAAAAGGCAAATCAAATTAGTATAGTTCGATTCTCGATTTACTCGCTTCCTAGTACGCCAGCGATTTCTCTCATAAAGCCCATAGCTCCACGTCCATTGTTGTTTCGAAACGAAAGTTATGTTTATTCCCTTTTTGAGTGCTCAAGACCTTTGCTCTTTGGCGCTGGCGTGACATGCGGCCACTTTGTACAGCTTATGGCTTTGACAATAGCGATCGTATCTGGAACAGGATTTCCAACTCTAACAATGTCTGGTTTAGGTTTGTTTTCGTGTCGTTGATTTGCATGGTATCAAGTCTCTGTCTATGGGGCAGAGGGTAGCCCTTTGAACTGGCCGCAGGCGTCGGGGCTGCGGGCGAACCTATAAAGTTTGCAATTTAACCGTGCCACGAAGCACGTTTTGTTTTAAATGCCATTTCTCGGAAGGTGCATTTTGGTTCCCTTGTTATAGTTTATTGCGATGTTGCACGGTACGAAAATGGAGCGAACTTTCACTGGCTCAGAATTGTGAAAGATGTGAAGAGATGTGGATGTGTGAAGCCTGTTTTATACAATTTCAATTCTGGAACTTGTTACCGATTAGTTCATGCTTGCCATTATTTCTGGAATAATAAAAGTTGTTTAATTTCGTTAAGTTGTATTACATTATATTGTCTACATTATTTTTCGTGTAATAGGTACAGATCCGGCGCTGGAATCTCGATGAACAGTTATCAGAAAATAAATAAATATTTCTGGACAATTTACACAGCGCCATTAATTCCCAAATTATGCGCAAAGCTTGTACTATGGGTAGACAAGTGATAAATGTACTAAGGTACATTTTTTTTATAATCCATAGAAAATACCCAAACCAAGACAAATAGACATGTTCATGCACACAAATCAAATGTTTGCATTGTGCCGGGATCGAACCCGCGACCTCGGAGTCAAAGTAGCCATTGCTAGCTATTAGACCATCGGGCTCATCAAAAATTAAAATGCTTCTACGAAAGATCTACTAAAACTTCGTTTTCGTGTTATGATGCTCACTTGCAGAGAGGAGATAATAGCTTCATGCTTGTTTGACTACGACATTGTCCATTTGACGCAAAAAATATCAGCAAGAATTAATTGTCAGTCATTGATAAACTTTTTACTAGACTTACTACATGAGAAGCTGTCAACGTTGTATCGATAGAACTCGATAACATGATAGGCGATGTCGCATGTGCGCAATCTTTTCCGAGCACAAGAACTCTCGATGCTTAAGATAATACACGTTTGATGCGTCGCATTCCTGATAATCATCATTACGTTGCAGACAATATCACTGATGCTGATTTGCCTGTCATTATATTCGAATATCAACCTGTAACCTGTTTTTCTGATTGTCACACTTGAGAAGATACATTGGTGACATTGGATGCATTGTCTTTGCACTGTGTTGCCGTAAACAACGCATCCAATGTTAATAATGTTATAGAATTGAAATATGTTCTTTTTGACGTGTTAACGTCTTATTAATCGATGAACGCCGGCTGCACGGACGAAAAAGTATGACTCATTGTCACGTTCCGCCTGAGCCGAGTGTACAAGCGAGAGCGCGGAACAAGTGATAGAGAGGCACGATCAGCCTATGTTTCTTATGACGATATCACGTAAAATTATCGTCCGTAACCCGACTTCACAGACAACCAATTTTTTGTTACTTCAATGACTTCAAAAGTACAAAGGCAAGGCAACCAGTATGCACACACTGAGCAGCATACAATTATAATAATCAAGTATGATGTAATTTTTATTATGACAAATATTGTCATAATGGCGAAATTTATTGTTATAATATCGCACACCTAGATCTAAAGTGAGACAACTCAAAAAAGCTAATTTTTCAGGGGACGAAAAAAACGTATATCTACATTTTTGTTAGGAAAGTTACACAATTTAATTTGATTCTAGATAATAAATTGCTTGTAAAATGTCACTGTAAGTAAACTGGGGCTAAAATTAAATCCTTTTTATCGATAATCGTTGTTTTTTGAGTTGTTACACTTTAGGGTGGTGACTATGTATAAAAAATAAACACCATTTAGACTTGAAACAGTTTTATTGAATAATTTTGAGTTGTACTTGAATTAGTGCTAAAATTATATAAACAATTGTTCAAACAAAAGTGTTCTAACGAGCGCAAAAATTAAGAATTCGATGATAAAAACCATACACTTAAAGTTATACATGAATGTATAGTTACTACCAATGATAAAAAAGAATCTCGAAAGTTAAAAGGGAAAAAATGCGATATTTTTCTCTCATAATCAACAAAGATTTAAAATAGATATTTATGTTATTCCATGATTTAAAATAGATATTTATATTTTTAGTATCATATAAAAAACATCTTAAATAAAAAATAAAACTTTCAATGTAATGCGCTGCTAAGTAATTTTAAGATTTTAAGACTGATATTTGTGATTTACACACATATCAGTCTCAAAATCTTAAAATGTATATTCTAAGAATTTTAGTCTAATCTAATATAAAAAAAATACAAATATCTTACAAACTATTCAATGTATTATGATTGTGCCCTCAAGCAATAAGACTAAATTCTAGGGACGCAGAAAGGACGAAATAAAATGCTCTATTAAGATTTCTAAAATCCGGTGTGCAAGAATATCTGTACTTTGGTTTGATTTCTTGAGTGTGCCTGATTATATACTTTCTCTGCCTCTGAAGATACCTGCCTAATAATACCTAATTAAAAACTTTTTGTCACTTAAAATCACATCAACAACTTCAATTCGTTAATCTTCAAGCTATAACGTTGTTTGCATCTTTCGCCGCAAGCCTGACGAACTTTCTTATCAGAAACGAGTTTCTTGTTTTTGATAAAGATTGGTAGGCCTTACAAGAGTTCCTAAGGACTTTATATGTAATCGTTTTCTATGCCGATTTTCTTCTTACCCTCTACTTTCCTCTTTTAACTTTCTCATTTGGCTTATCATTGCTAACTTCATTGAGAGGCTGTGCAATAGTATCTGTAGTATTCCTGGATTCAATATCAAAAACGTTTTGGGTTTGAGGCCGGTCAGCAGTGTCACTAACAGCTGTGGTTTCAATTTTAAAAAACTTCTTGGCTTCGAGGCTATGCCACAATGTCTTTAATTGCCCTGGTTCCGTTAACTACTGATACTAGAACTATCGCTAGAATTCGAAAAGTTTGGTGACGTATCATCAATTGATGAAGATGAAAATGGAACTACTTTACTGGAAAGAGTCTTCTTCATTGGACCGACATAACTTGGATCAGTATCAGAGTCCACGAAACTTTCTTCAATTGGCGAAATAACATAATCACTTTCAATTTTGTCTGCTATGGCCGAGGTTAGTCATCACACTAGTGTTTATTGGTATAGTTTCTTCATTTTTTTGTACTTCTACATTTATAGTTGTACTTAAGTCTTCTTCATCAGCTGTTAATGGGTTATTTTTATATCTTTTATTGATAATAGTGACTAGAAAGCGGTCTCACTTCATTTTTTTCTGAAATAGAAAAAGCAGTTTTTGTAAATTATAGTTATCCAGCAATAGTAGGATAACTAAAAAAATACTTTAAATACAAAGCGGTAACTAGTTTAATTAAAAACAGTATATTGGAAACAGTCAATTTATAATACCGTACACGATTTTTATGCGACGCACGTAAAATGTCACATTGTATATAGAAAAAACATTAAAATAAATTTGTTTCAACAATAATAGGATAACTAGAAATTTACATGTTGATTCATCAAAACAAAGGCAAATCAAAATAGTAACTAAATATTTACGTACCTTATCAAACAAAACCGGACCAAGTCAAAATATCCTTAAGTAACATGACAAACAATTCACCAACACTGTAATAACTCTAATTAATTCACTTATACGTTTCTACAAAACTGTAGCAATTCGAAATGTCCGCTTTTTCGTTCTTTGTAATACGTGCACTTTCTACGACTAGTGAAGGTCAACTGACAATAGACTTGTGTAGGTGGTCGTGGGTTACAGAAGTTGATTCAACAAAACAAAGTTAGCGCCATCTAGCGATAATTTTTTATAAGCATTATTGAACCTGTCATGTTGGCTAGTTGCGTATGACCGTCGATCATTCGAATACAAACATAACTCAAAATTGACCATTTTTGAGTTGTCTCAGTTTAGATCTAGGTGTGCGATATTACAGTTTTATATTACATACAAAAGTAAATAATAAATAAATAAATAAATATTGTCAGACAAATTACACAGCGCCATCTAGCCCCAAAGTAAGCGAAGCTTGTGTTATGGGCACTAGACAACCGATAAACATACGTAAATACATTTTTTTTTGTAAATACATAGGTACTTATGATACATAGAAAACACCCAGACCAAGACAAACAGACATGTTCATGCACACAAATGTTTGTCCTGTGTGGGAATCGAACCCACGAGCGTTGGTGTCGAAGCCGCGTTATTGACTGCTACGCCACCAAGCTCGTCAAAGTATACTCCTCCTCCTCATTTTTAAGTCAGTTGAAAAGTATATGTAAAATTAATTAAATTCATTGATTAACTGTTTGTAGTACACATTTTCAAACAATGTACCGAACCACAGCCCGAAGTTGCTTTATGAACGATTGCTTTGTATACATAATCTGCCGGATACAGGATGCTGCGAGCTGCGCGTGCGCGTAAATCTACCGGGACGGTGGCGCCCTCTTGTCGCTGTTAAAGCCCGCCGTATTATCCCAAACGATTGCTATTATGATTATTGACTGTTATTTAGCTCACAGACATGCGTTAGAGACGATGGTGACCTATAGCAAACCTTAATTGCATATGTAGGTAATAAGATTTCGAGATCCCAGTTCGTTCTAGTTTTGTATATTTTACGATACTGATAAATATTTTTTATAATTTTAAACAATCGTAAACCAGCGTAGAACACTATGGTAGAACTGCCCCCCTAGCCAAGTGTAATTCGTAGCGTAACGAACGTTAGATAGATCACGTGACATTTGTCAATTCTCATAATAAAATGTTCGATTTTGACAAATGTCACGTGATCTATCTAACGTTCGTTACGCTACGAATTACACTTGGCTAGGGGGGCTGATAGTTCACAGTATTTATCTAATGTTATGATTTTACCGAATGACATAGTTACAGTTCGCAACGATATTAAGTAGGTCGCCCGCACACCTCATTACGCACGATTGCCGCTTTATTTATGTAATTGCTAATGTAATACTATCACGTTAGCGTCAGAGTGTAGACGACCTTTATTGAGTGGGCTTTTAGGGTGTTTGTTTTATAAACATTACATATGAGTCGGTGAAATGATCGGCGGGCAAAATGGTTGTATATTATTATTATTATTTTATACTACGTCGGGTGGCAAGCATACGATTACCGTAGACATGTTAACGTTCGCAACATGAAATATACCTCGCGAGTAGGGTTACCATCTGACCGGATAAATCCGGTCTAGACTGGATTTTAAGAGCTTAGACCGGATTTTTCGTCGTGTCAATAAATAACATACACCCGGCAATTACCCGGAAGGTAATTATAAGCCAAAGACCGGTTTTTTTACATAAATCAGGAGTTTTTTAACACTTGCATCCGGCTTTTCTATTTAAAGTCCTGGTAGTACTCGCGAGCGCCACCCCCGCTGTAACGCAGCAACTTCTTCCTTTTTGGTGACCTCACTCATTGGCAGGAACACAACAACTTTCAAGGGAATTGTTATATGGCTGCGTTATTCTGTATGGTGGAGGTGGTTCCACAATCGGGCAACTTAGAAAATACGCTACGCCCTACCTCTCTTCTCGCCAGAGTCTCGTTTGTCAGTCAGTAGGGTGCACCACGTGCAAGTGACGGTTGGCTTTGTTTCAAAGGTGTTGATGAACCATGTACACCCCAAACCCTTAGTGGTATAAAAAAAACCCTCAGCGTAGGGCTGAGGGTTGCCTCAAGGGAATTGTTATTTGATTGCGGTATTCTGTGAGGTGGAAGTACTATCTCAGTCGGGCAGTTTACGAATACGCTGTATCAAACCCTTCTAATTTAGATCAAATTTTTTGATTGCAAAGTATTGCAAACATCAAATTTCACTTTAGATTAGTGTTATTGGTGTTTAGTTGGTTGCCTTGGAGCTATGCATGTTTGTTAGTAACTTAGTTCGAAGCCAGATTTTCGAAATTAAAACATTCGATTTGAATCAACTTCCAGAATAGGACCCAGAATTACCAGGACCAAAAACCTTGTATCTTTATGTATGCACCTTTATGATAGGTGATATTATATCTATATATGATAGAAGATATATGATAGGTGATAGGAGGTTTTTACACATTTTCTTGCGTCTTTCATCATGAGTTAACGATGTTGGTTTTGTTACTTTTGCATAGCGTGTGTCAATGTCGTTAACCTAAGCGACCTGTGTTTTATGAGAGTCGAGTCTTTTAAGCTTACGAAATTGGACTAATTTTGGTCTTTCGACCGACTTAAAATACGTAATTTGCTTAATTTTGTAGTAAGGTTAGCTTTTTAATGCGTGTAATTACACTTAAGTTACATTAAGGTAAAATATGTACTATAGGCGCTGCTCGGCAGCGGTCAAATATTGTTTCTATGTATAATTATAAATATTATGAAAATTAACAACGGGAATTAACACGATTTAAAGTAGGTGGCGTCGTGCAGATATTATTACTATTAGTTACTGTGAATATTAATTTACATATATGCTAACTCATATAAATAAATAAGCATAATTGCATAATACATTTTAGTGTTGGATTCAAATTCCGTTAGAACCGAAAAATTTTCCAATATCGTTTTTAACTAATTATTCCGACAAAGAACGCCAACTCAATAAAGCAAATTAAAAGGCCCTAAAAGTTAAAATTTTTGTATGAAATTAATATGAAATTTTATTATACTGTACATTCGATTTTTAATATGCAGTAATATTGATGATTGAAGGCAGTAATCGATTTCGATAATATCGAATGGTATCAACTGTAATGACTCACATTTCGTTAACTAGTATAATTATGCTCACTTTCTCGACCATCAATTAAGACTGTCAGGCTATTTTGAACTTTATATCTATGTGTCGTGAGATCTATGGAGTGAATTGATTTATTTGTTAATGCCAAATTCCGATTATGAACCTTTTGTATTTAATGGTACGATCTTTTTTTAAATGCCTTGTGATTGCCATATTTTCACTGCTACTGTGTTCGGTCAGAAACTAAATATTCACAGAAAGGTACTTTTTTTTTTTACTTAACCTAGCTACTCTAAAATAACAGGCCACTTTGCCCAGTGGCGGACCAAGGCTAAAGCGGGCCTTAGGCAACATTGTAATTCCGGGTCTACTAAATAAGTTTTCACTTAAAAAATTAACATTAATTATAAAAATTAAAAACCTAATTTTCGGGCCCGAAAAATTACGGGTCCTAGGCACGTGCCTAGGTTGCCTAGACCTTAGTCCGACCCTGACTTTCCCATACAGTTAAGAATGGCAGAGTGGTAACTGACCAACCGACAGTACGTTCAGGCAGCATCGAAAGCATAATATGTATACTCAAATATTGAAAACGCTCTGAGCATTTTCTGTGACTTATTACACTGTTCGGTTATACAATACAATATTGCACCGATACAATAATTTACAAAAAATACAAGTACAAAATTAAAGTACAAGAAGGGGAGGTTCTTCGCGATGCAGTTTCTTCTAGACAACCATGGTGTATATAAACGGTGAAAAAAAGACAAAAACGTACGCTATAGGTTATCTAAATTAACTAGTTGCTAAAAGATTGTTTAGTTCTCTGATTTCATTGAAAATATGGACGTGTTAGTCCACTATAAACGGTATTTCCGAACAACTACGACATGGGTGCCTTTAAGACAGAGTCTTCATTTCCCTTAAAAGGCTGGCAACGGATCGGCGACCTCTTGGTGTCGCTGATCACAATGGGCGATGGTGATTGCTTTCCACTAGGTGACCTACATGCTCATTTGCTCCCCTTTCATATAAAAAAAAAACCTTCGTTGTTAAACATATAACATTGGTTGCTATACTGCAATTGGCCTTTTTTGATCATTTTGAGTTTTGAACGTATTGCATTTTGATCATTTTGCGAAATTGTACATTTTACGTTTTGAACATTTTCCACTTTGAATGTATTACGTGTTGAACACTATGCGTCGCGACGAATTAAAAGATATCCTCTGCATGGTTGGGCTACTTGCATGAATTGAACCTTCTGTTTTTATTTGATTTGTGGTTTAGTCGTGTATCGGCTACGTTCACTACGTAATAGAGCTATTACTTCGCCATTTATCAAAATAACCATTAGACGTCGGTGTCAGCCATTACTGGCGCATGCAAATTTCACGAAGTGATTCCTATGGAAATTCCTATGGAAGTTTATGTCTGTTTTTATTCTACTACTAAAAGTAAGATTTGTAAAGTAGTGTTTTTATTAAGTACCTTTATATACTAGCCGTACATAATAAACAGAAGGCTTCTTCTCTAAAGTTATAATACTAAGAATGAAAGATGACGGAATCTACATTGAATTATGAGTTGCCTGAAAACTTTATACTTGGATTCATTCACTAATTATTGTTAATCCTTATTGCAAGCAGAATATCATATTTGATTTTCAGTGATAATTCGTTATTATAATCACACTATAGTTATACTACGTTAGTACTATTACTTATACTGTGGTTATACTTTGAATATGAAGTTTAATTTTGTGTTAGGAGAATACCAAATGCGACGTTTGTGTCAATGACACTTTCATCGGAACAGAATTTTGTTTCCACGTGTCATTTAGGAAATAAAAACTTAGTGTTAGTAAAACGAAATTAAAATTAATAGTGTTAGTTGACAAAATAAGGATGTCTCTTAGTATATCTTTGCATTATTTTAATCTATGGCATATTTCCGCATCCTCTGCAAAGTTTCAATAAAGATGCAAGTGAAAGTTTGTTGCATATCCTTTAAATTTGTCGAAATCAGGAACCAAGGAAATAGATCGAAGAAGTAAATAAAAGTAAATATAACAAAAAAATACTAGAATGTATTCAGTCAGCTGCCATAGATTTCATTCCAGTCTTACACGTTGGAAACTACGAATAGTTTATCTAGAAATTTATTGAAAAAGCTTGCAAACTTTTTTGCTGTCAGTGGTGAAATTGTTGAATCGATTGCTATCAATAGTGTTCCTAAACAGGTATTTGAGGGGCCATCTTCATGGACGGTGATGAACAGAATGTTCTTGAATAAACTCATTTCTTACTTCACGCTTAAAGCTTTATGGGAAAGCAAGGACGCACTTCCGACATTCATGCGGCTTTCGGAGACTCCCTCCAAGGAAGTCTTTAAATAGACTACGCCCATAAGCCAACCTATGCAAGTGGGGGCTACATACAAACCTTGGTGATAGCGGCGCCGTTCAGTCTATGGATCACCTACTGTGTTTCTCATGTCTCAACATCCTGCACGTTTCGGGACCTGTATGAGTTCTCTAAAATTTAAGTATCAAAAGAACCATGGCTATCGACGCGATTAAAAGAAGAAGAAATTAATAGGACACACGTCTCATCACCAGTCATTAATATTGTTCATACGAAAAGGCGTATATGCTTTATCGGATTTTTTATAAGTCAACAGCAAACAGCAAACAGAACGCTGTTTATGTGATATAACTGTAATATACGACCTGAACACATGAAACTTATCATTCAGTATTAAATAATAGGTCATTGAAATGATACACAGATGTACACACAATATCGCGTGTCCATTGTTCCACTGTAAAGATTGAATGGAGCTGTGCGCGTGCGCAGTTCACTAGTTTCCGGTATACTTGACCTAATTGTCGCTTATTATATCTGTACAAACAATTACAACTTAGCCGCAACAGTATCTCAGCGGTTGGTAACACTGTAAGTGCTAAATTGAATGTCCTAGTTTCAAAAGTGTTAGCTTTAACGTCATACATTATTATTTTGTCTATTAAAGTTTCGATTCAGCCAAACGTTACTAAATCTCAATGAATTTATTATAATTCTATACTAATAAGTAATAACTCTATAGTTTGACTCTGAAGAGTTTGTTTATTTTATTTCTCGCCTAATTGCTCAATAGTATTGCGAACTGATGTGTATTCGAACATATCTGTTTTACGGAGCTGTATCCGAATATATTCCACAGGTTAACAATTTTTTTTCTGTGCTTAGCAGGCCTCTTTATCTTAGCACATCCTAAGGCCACCATAATAAGCCGTGGCAAACTGTAGCTACTTCCTACATTGATATTATTTTGAAACGCAATCGCATTCTTTTTGCTTTTCCAAAAGTTGTCCGATAGGTGATGCTTTTTTGAATTAAACTACTTATTTCTTATTCTATGTTCAACTCCGACTTTTATTCCTTTAATCTATATAGAGTATAATAAATAACTGGTTCATGGTTAAATTTGGTGACTGCAATATTGACGCAAAGATAAAAAATAATCCTTTAGTTGTAAATGTTGATCCCCTCGGCTCAATTCCGACTTTCCGACATGCAGGAGGTAGGTATGAAATTCATGTGTAGGGCAGAAGATCTACGGATATCAATAAATAAGTAGGTACACAAGGAGTCTACACGACAAAAAAGGTTGGGACCTCTAATGTAGAGAAAACAAGTAGTGTACAACATAGGAGAAATATCCTGTTTCCCTCAAAAGGACTTCTTGCTACATCAGAGTGCAACGTATTGCACACAATTCAGCAATAAATATACGGTGTCTTGTAAGATGTTGATTCTCACGTGAACACAATAGGCGAAGGTCGCGTTGTACAACCGCTTGTTCAAATTAGTTGCGATGATATATTGATAGGTGTCAATTAGTACCGGTATCGTGTAGTGTATAGACACTACACACGAAAACAGAGAAACTTATAGAAGTTTCTCTGTTTTCGTGGCAGAATAAGTAAAACTGTGGATATTGCACTTCGATGAGAAAACGACATAGTTAGCAGTGCACATTAGTAGCGTGGTGAAGTATGCTCTAAACCTTATTAACGTTCGCAACGTGAAATATCGCTTGCGCGCCACCACCCCCACTGCCATCGAAGCAACTCCTTTCCTGGTGACCTCACTCACTCGCAGTAACACAACAATCCTCAAGAGAATTGTTATTTGGCTGCGGTATTCTGTGAGGTGGAGGTACTTCCCCAGTCGGGCACCTTACAAAATACGCTATGCACTACCTCTCTTTTCGCCAGAGCCTCGTTTTGTCAGCCAGCAGGATGCACATCGTGCAGGTGAAGTTGACTTTTGTTCAAAGATGTTGATGAACCACTTACACCCCGATCTATCAGTTTGAAAACCACAGCATTTGCTTCATTGTAGCCTGAGTGAGTTTAAGCTGAGTTTTCAAGGCTGACAATCGTCCATAAAAATATTTAATACCGTTCTGGTCTCAGAGAATAGATTCTAAAACGGGATATGGAAACCACTAGTTTATGTCATCTATTGAGATGAGATAGCTTTATATTCCCTAACGGTTGTGGTGTGAGATGCCTTCTTCCTGTACTAACTGAACTTAGTTTTATACCCGCAATCAGGAACAGTTCCCACTCAGCTGTTAATGACTTTGTTAGGTAAGGGTCAGGATATTTTGTTGCGTTATATACTAAGGTTTGATCACCGTATATTGATGGGTTGTTCTTCCTCGTAATGTCATTATAACATGCATTGAAAATGATAAAAAAACGATTTATCTGTCCTGCGGTATAATAAAATGAACATGTGAAAATTTTCTTGATAGCTGTTAAGGTACGATTTCAAGCAACACCGCAGCAACAATAGCTGTGCTTCGCGACAGATCTTTGGTTTATCTGCTTTTTCAAAGCTGTGCAATGTAGATGCGGCATTCTGCATATGATTTGTACAGCTTTATCAGCCATTATATATGTATAAACTGCTCTGTATGTGTTTTTGAGTTCACAAATACCTTTTCTATAGATGATAAAGAAAAATAATTTGACAGCTATAAATAACCAGCACAGTGTTCTAGTACGAGATTTAAACGACCAGAATCATTCTTCGTCCGTCCTACGCCGCGTTTTCCGAATCATACTCGTAATTCCACAACTTTAACTTTTCTGCTTCAACAGTTGTCAATGTTACATTATGTAGTCGTTGTTCTGAACCTTGGAATTATGTAGTCGGTTAGGATGCATCAATTTTTGACTATCACCTAGACACTATATCATAGCACAATAAACTTTAATACCACTGTTTCAGGCATTACGTTACCCATTTTAGATGGACAGGTAATCTAGTAAAGACCATTGTAGAAATTTAAGGAGTGGTTGTTCAGTAATGGGCCTCCATCGGCTGAAATGATAATGATGAATATCATTATTATACCCAATCCTGATTTTCTGGCAGTAAGCTGTAGCAAGGCAATAAACACGCTGCCTCCTGCAGTCTACGGTACGAAGTGCTTCTGTTGCTCGGAATCGTACCTAATATCAATGATTAATAGATCGAACTAGGAACAGAGATTACTTAATAGTAACTCTATGAGTAACACAGATAATATTAGGTATTAATTAAGTATTACATGCAGCGATATGTACAATAATCAGTCATGTAAAAATAATTACTATTACTGTCGAGACAGTAGCCGACCTCCTGTACCCGGTATACAGAAGTGATTGTTAATTAAACTACTGTCGAAATTAACTGCCCAACAAATGTTCGTTAACTATGCTTATGTAGCTATTAATCAAGACTAGTATTGTACTATTAATTAACAATAGTATATGCACAAGTACCTTTCGACTTTTTAATGACTTAAGGTTCATTCCGTCATAATAAACTTGCTTTTGCCAGCGGCTTTATCCGCATGGACTGCAGAGTTATAGTACGTAGTACTATTACATATATTATGATTATAGTCTTAGTAGTTAGGTTTAGTATAGTTTAAAGTTTACTATGTAATTGTTTTATACTACTAGAGTGCAAAACGAGCATACGACCCGCCTAATGGAAATCAGTAATCGTAGCCTATCCACGCTTGCTATACCAGAGGCATCATTCCTATCAGGCGTTGCTGACCCTGCAAAAATCTCTTAAACGCCTTCTTGAAAAACTCCATACTGTAGTCTGCTCCTAAAACCATGGCAGGGGTTCATTCCACAACCTGACAGCTCGAGTTAAAAATTTCTCTGGAATCGTATAATACGCGATGAATGACATTCTTGGGTACTTGGCAACAACCCGTAGTCATCCCACTGTTGAGATACGGGTCTCCCCTCAATCGAAGGGTTTTAGAGCGTACTCCACCACGCTGCTCAACTGCGGGTTATTGGAGGCCAGTGTTTTCAAGCCACCCAAAGGCCACTGATTTGGCTTAACGACTGTCGTCTAAGCTCGAGATAAATAAACCCATCCATCGACAGGCTGCGGTCGACGTTGCTTAACTCGCTTGATCGACTAGACGCCATCGAGCTCCTCATGATCGAATTATGTTCACTTGCACATCAATACCTACGAAGTCATCATCATCATCAGGTCCATTTTAGTCTCCACTACAGGAGCACGACCCTCTCTCGTCCGTCCTAGACGGAAGGAGGATTTGGCCTACACTCCCCACGCTGGCCATTTGGCCTACACTCCCCACGCTGGCCACTTGCACATCAATACCTACGAAGTGAAGTACCTCAACTCTGAACGCATGTCAATACGCTCCATCCTATGTAAGCATGGCGAGGGAGCATAAAATAAATCCGTTCGCAGACGATGTAAGCACTGGTAGTACACGAACCCTGTGAATGCGATAAATCTACTCTGTGGTCGCTGTCGTCGGCCACAACGCATCAGACACGACTCGTGTGTGGTCGCTAGTTGGCAATCGCTGTGGAAACTATATGCAGGTGGTTTTTTTTTCTACTAAGGAGTTATAGTATAGAATAATCTAGTTTTCGCCCGCGACTTCCTACGCACTTTTCATAAAGCCGGTTTGTTTGTTTGTTTGCCGGTCTTAGCTAACGCCATTTATATGTGACCATGACGTGGACCCACAAGGTGGACAGACGACGTCATTAAGACCGTAGGATCGCGCTGGATGCAAGCCGCTTCCAACCGGTCTTATTGGAGATCTAGAGGGGAGGCCTATGTCCAGCAGTGGACTTGCAATGGCTGAGATGATGATGATGACCATGACGGGTGGCAGACAGGCATACGGCCTGCCTAATGTGAAGCTGTTACCGTAACTATATTAACGCTCGCAACCGCCGCAGCCAGCGCAGCAACTCCTTTCTTTCTGGTTACCTTACTCACTCGCAGCAACACAACAACCCTCAAGGGAATTGCTATTTGGCTGCGGTATTCTGTGAGATAGAGGTACTTTAAGGCAGGCAGCTTACAAATACACTGTACCCTACCTCTCTTTTGCCTGAGCATCTTTCGGCAGGGTGCACCACTTGGAGGTGAGTTTGGTTTTGGTTCCTCTGAAGTTTGTCATGAGCCACTTTCACCTTAAATTCATAATTCTGGAATTTCTTCATGGAAATCTATACCTAACTTTCATAGTCAGCAAGCTGAATTGACATTGGCCAAAAATGAAGCTTTCTATGTACCGAGTATATTTTATTTATATATCGATAATAATAAAAAACAAACGTACATTTCTTAATTGTCATAATAACGGTTTGTTAAAGTTAAGTTACTGCGAAGTATTATTCAGAATGTACTTAATGATTTATATAAATTGCAGCGTTCATGCGTTACAGTGACTGTACTGTTATTATTATTGCGATAATAAATTTAATAGGAGGGAAATCGTAAAATTGGAGTTATCGGCTAATATTATCATGAAGTCCACAATATTATCGCGCCGTAATAAAATAACTTATGCCGACTGTATCCGGATCGAAGGACCATGGCGTGAAATTAAAGTTACATCCATCCATATGCGTAACTTTAATAAGTCCATGCATGGTTCATGCTCGATATTGATAAAGTGCGACCAAATGTGTTTTTTTACAAAAAAAAAAATGTATATTTTAACTATTGTATACGTTATTTATTACCCATAGTACAAATGTTGGCAGTAGCGGTTACTGTAGCCATATTAACGCTCGCAACATGAAATATCGCTCTCTCACCGCCACCCCCGCTGCCAGCGCAGCAACTCTTTCCTTCTGGTGACCTCTCTCGCTCGCAGGAACACAACAACCCGCAAGGGAATTGTTATTTGGCTGCGGTATTCTGTGAGGAGGAGGTACTTCCCCAGTCGGGCAGCTTAATAAATACGCTATGCCCTACCTCTCTTTTCGCCAGAGCCTCGTTTGTCAGTCATTAGGGTGACCACGTGCAAGTGAGGTTGGCTTTAGTTCAAAGGTGTTGATGAACCATGTTACACCCCAAACCCTTAGTGGTATAAAAAAAATGTATTTTACTCAAATGCGCGCGTAAGTACAGTACTGAACCTGCCTTTTAAATCAATGAAATCTAGATACTGCTTGATATATTTTGCCCAGGTAAAGTTATCGCATTCAATATATGCGCGGTTCAATCGGGTTCCGCATCTGATAGCGGGCAGGTGACTGATAACGAGCGACCCCTGATTGTGCTGCGTACGGAACCTTCGTTGTTTTATATGCGCCTCGTTGAATTATTGTTGCGTGTCGTTGATAGGATGTAATGAATTGTGTTAGAAAGGATATTTGACGGAAGAATTGGTATTTGAAATTTGTTGGATGCGTTACTGAATTTAGAAAATACAGCTAAGAGCAGATAATCAATCACATTGTGTCTGTCAAAGCTACAATGCAACACGCAGTTGATCCGCGTGGTGGAGCACGCTCAAACCTCATCGAATGAGGGGAGACCCATATCGTAACAGTGGTATGAATAAGGGTTGACGACGAGTGAGTTTTTTATACTACGACGGGTGGCAAACAAGCATACGGCCCGCCTGATGTGAAGCGGTTACCGTAGCCATATTAACGCTCGCAACATAAAATATTGCTCGCGCGCCGCCACCCCCGCTGCCAACGCAGCATCTCCTTTCTTTCTTTCTGGTGACCTTACTCACTCGCAGGAATACAACAACCCTCAAATATACAGTCTCTTGGTCTCTTTACAAATATACAATAAATAATATACAATACAGTACATAAATAATATATAAGATACAATACATACATAAATAAATAAATACTAATTTAATACAGATCTTTAGCTTGACGTATTTTCCGAATGAAAGGTGTGTGTAGGTATATGTTATGGTGAATGTAATGAAACATGTTTCAGTTAGATTTGAGTAGATTTTTGGTTAAGTTTGTTTCTTGTGCCCTGTCACCGGAAATCGGAGCTCCGCCTCCGTCAACCTAGATGATGAATGATGTGGTGCCATGTAAGCTATTTATTTTTTTCTATTTTTAGTTTACGCTCAGATTAAAAACATATTGGAACAATTGGAAGGGTTAGACAACGTAAAAATGCAAAAAAGTAAACTTAATTATTAATAATTAACAATTTATTACTTTGACCGGCCATTATAAATAATGACCAATTTATTACATTGACTGTAACATATATAGGTACCTTTATCTAATCTCATACTGAAAATTACTCATTAAAAAACTAAACACAGTATCTTAATGACAGTCTTTACGCACAAGCTATCAAAATGAATTTAAAAAGTTATTTTTCGATACAGCTCTTCTATGGACAACTGTATCGTAAAATAACTTTTTTACCATTACGATACAGCTTCAGCCCTGGATACAGGTATTTTAAACAGGTTGCAATGCAAATACATTGCAACTATGCAAAATTTTTCTACATAATCTGTGAACGCGGCGCCGCGCGGCGCGTCGCGCATGCGCACTACGCATGCTCGATCTGCAAATGGATTTCTAAGTAAGAATTATAGCTGTTAAATTAACTTCATAGTTGTATTTAAAATATTATTATCATATATTTCATGAGATTAGATAAAGTAGTGTATGAAACTGCACATAATTAGGTATTAAAATACTCGTGTGGTCTATTAAAACATTCGCCTTTGGCTCATGTTTTAAACTCACACTCGTATTTTAATAACCCTTATTATGCAACAGTTTCATAAACTACTATTATGCGTGATCGCGTTAATTGCCATTTGTTATCCCTATTTTTCAACTCATGTTCCTAACATTTTGTCATAATTTACCATGGTATCGCTCAGGGCCGGGAGCAATAAATTTCGCCCAGTCCATCGCAATACGGGCCCTGAAACACTATACGCTTGCGAAACTGACGCTGCTGATATTTAGAATATAAATGGTACGGCTTTGGCAATCCTTTTGTTTCCAGCCCGCATGGATGCAGTCGTGACATAGCTAATGTGGCCATAGGAACCACGATTGGCGGGGTAATATTACAAAATTATTAGTGTACTAGACTATTAGTTATACTGTGGTACTAGCTTATACTTTGACGAGCCCGGTGGTCGAATACAATGTCCACTTTGACTCCGGGGTCGCGGGTTCGATCCCCGGACAAGACAAATATTTGTGGGCTGAACATATCTGTTGGTCTTGGTTTGGGTGTTTTCTATGTATCATATGTATTAATGTTACCGCACCCCGGCCACTCCATACAAATGTCTCGTCGTTTACTACTACATAAACATTGACGTCTGTGTCGAGCGTGAATGAGCGTGTGTGCGTGCGGCGCCATACAAACTGTTCCAGATTTGTCTCAGAGAGGTGAGGTCGACACGACAGAGCGGCAGGGAGAGGCCATACTGTACGTAGTACTATTACTTATACTGTGATGTTACTTAAAACAATGTATTTAAGTACATGTATCAGTTATCTGTGACTCACAGTTCAATTACATATATATATAAGATAGTACTGGCCAGAGATTGAAGCTAAGATCGCGCATACTAACAATATCATTTCTTTGTTTCAGGTAAGAGAGTATAATTGACGTCATTCT
This sequence comes from Hypsopygia costalis, assembly GCA_937001555.2. NCBI lineage: Eukaryota > Metazoa > Arthropoda > Insecta > Lepidoptera > Pyralidae > Hypsopygia > Hypsopygia costalis. The sequence continues at coordinate 27,838,880 of OW443330.2, forward strand.
GCCAACAACCTGCTGACGCAGCAACATGGAGTTTCCAAGAGCATGATGTATGTATGCACCATATTTAAATAAAAGTGTGTAATGGCCTTAACGACTGCAATTTATTGTCAAGAACCAGGATCTATTGCTTAATACATAAGTAAAGTTACTATATGACAGTTATTATTGTGTTTTTTGCATTTTCAAAATATCGATATTGGTAACTTCCTTTGGTTTAAGAGTATTAGTCAAAAGAAATGCTACAATAACTACTGGTGGAGGCGAGTAATTCCAGCATCATGACGCCGATTTGTATTTAGTGGTAGGTACTAGACGAATTGCATATCGAAGTTGCATGCTAGAGCGTAGCTTACTTAGAGCGTGTAGTAATTTGCTAGAAAATAATTTCAGAAAATTCACATGGAATAAGCCGAGAGCAATGCTAGGGATTAAATATGAACAGTTGAATTAGACTTAGAATTTAAATCTTTCAAAACATACGGCCTACCAACCCATTTGTACAAGGCCCTGCAGGTGTTTAAACACGGCTCAAAACATACTCCTGCTCAGCAATGTCCTTAATAGCTCATTAAAGTGGCTTTTATGGTTCGCAAAACCATTAATCTGAGTTGGCATTTATCAAGAGAACATTGCCATAGCCCCTGCTAGTCCGTACCTCGCATGTCGCTAGTAGTTATTCAGACGTGTTTCCACCAGCTATTGCATGCGTTTGTTAGGACATTTTGTTGCGAAATTTATCGGTTCAAATAGTGCATCTATTGATATTATGTAGACAATTACGAAAAAAATGGTTACTATACTATTACAATGATCACTTGTTGAGTTGGCAAGAATTATTAGGTCTTAGAGTAGATACAAGTAGTAGAATGGTAGAATAGTAAATTGTTCTAAGAAATAAAGGTTCTTTAAACGCTTTTTAATTTTTCACATAGTCCCAAACAAAGTAAAGCTTGTACTAAGGCTATAATACATTAATGATAAAAATACATATCCCACCTAGGCGGGGGAGGTGAGTTTTTCCATTATTAAAACATTCTGGCAAATTGACCCAAATCAACTATTTAAATAATAATTACAATTAATAATAATTATATTTTAATACGCATGTTACAATGTACAGAAAAGGTTAGATCAAGACAAACAGACATGTTCACGCAAACAATGTTTATCTTGTGTGGGGGCCGCGACTTTATAAGTCGAAGTAGCCATTGTTAACATTTGATCTGGATCGTCGGATAATCGTTATAAAACAGAGGCAAAAATAGCCAGCGGAAACGCAGCTTCATGGTTTCGCCTCAGGCCGCAGGGTGCGCTCCTACGGCCAGTTCCTACATCGAGAGAGGCACGTCCGAGAGTCAATTGACCATTGCCATTAGTCTATCTAGGCATGTAAATACGTTCTGAATATTAATGAGGTCCTTTGACGCGTGAAACCTGGTACCAATTGGACCAGGGAAAAATGTTAATAAATTTAATGGACCCGATTCTTGAAACCGTCAGAGGAGTTGTTTGACATGATGCCAACGGCCTCCTTCTACAGTCGCACCGCTCGCCATCGACAGGGAATTCATTCTCACACATTGGAGCCTAAGTGGTCGCGTACTGTGCGGTTCCAGAGAAGTTTTCTCCCGCGTACTGTCAAGCTGTGGAATGAACTGCCTGTCGAGATTTTCCCAGGAGACTATAGCATGGGGTTCTTCATAAAGGGCGTGAAGAGGTTTTTACAGGGTCTGCAACGCGCGTGTGATGCTCCTGGTGTTACAGGCGTTCATAGGCTACGGTAACTGCTTACCATCAGGCGGGCCGTATGCTTGTTTTCCAGTCTGGTGGTATAAAAAAAACGTGTTCCGCTCGTATCCTGATTATTACAATAAATGCAAAATTTTATCGTTTTGCGTAAATTTTGCTTTAAAGGTAAATTAATCATATTTAAAAAAAAAATCAGTATGCTTGTTTGACACCCGGCGTATTTAAAAAAAATTGAGCGTGGCGAATCACGTTTCCAGCTGGCTTGATTCGCAGATATTTCAAATCAAAAAGAACAGTAATATCGGTTTAAAATTGTGGTTGCTTCAACTGATAGTCATCCTACTGGGATACGGCTCTCTCTTCAGTAGAATTAGTTTAGAGCGTAATACCACATTTCTCAATCCTGGATTGGCGAAGGTCAATATTTTGAAGCCGCCTAAAGGTGACTTGGCTCATCTCATGTTTCATGAAAACAGCCAGGTCCGACGGCTTCACATGCTGTAAGAAGTATGGAGGTACTCGATATATGTAAATGACGTTACCATTAAACCCATCTAGACTACTGACTAGCGTAACGACGCCACTGAGCTTTCCCAATCTCCTGCTGCTGGGATCTCATCCCACTGCTGGGATATGGGTCTCCCCACAATCCAAAGGGTTTGAGCATACTTCACCACGTTGATCAAGTGCGGGTCGGCGGAGGTCAGTGTTTTCATTCCGCCTAAAGGCCACTGACTTGGCTTAACGACTGTCATCTAACGACAACAGCCGGGACCGACGCACATAAATAAACCCCTCCATGGACTGGCTGCGGTCGACGTTGCTTGACTTGCGTGATCGATTAGGTTCAGTACTTCAATCGATTACGTGCTTACTCTATTCTTGAAAAACCTCACATGAATATAAATCACACGCGCGCTCTGTAACAAGTTCACCTCATTGTGCGTGCGATTGGCTTCTATTTTTATTCGGATGCACCAAGTGCATCTCCGAACGGTATCAATGTTGCGTGCAGGGTTATGCAATGCGACTGCGGCCGACGTCCTTGCAGGCGCGGGCGACCGGCGGGAGGAAGGCCGCTCGGGGACGCCGACCCCGCTCCGATAACCAGCAACCACCCCGGTTTTTATAGCAACGGCAACCAACCCGCGGAACCTGTCCCGACGGCTTATATGCACCGATAAAGTAGGCGTAAGTGCGACGGGAATTGCAAATTCTATGGGATTTTTTAGTGGCAGTTCGTCGCGTTTTGTTGCGTTAGAATAGCTTATTCATGCCTTAGAGGTTGGTGTTGCTCTCTTTTTAACAGACTCCAAAAAATGAGGAGGTTCTCAATTCTGCTGTATTTTTTTCTAATGTTTGTTACTATATTACTCCGTGATTTATAAACCGATTTAAAAAATCTTTTTTTATTTGCAAGAAATACTTCCAGATTGGTCCCATATTTTTTTCATCATCATCATCGGCCGGTATCCACATTAAATGTAGAGTAATGTTTGGAATTGGTTATTTTTTGGTAAAAATTATGTATTATAGAATTCTATTTGCTGTTAATTGTTTGTTGTCTATAGTTTATTGAAGTTTTCAATAGTTGTTATACGCTGTTTTACTTATGTGCTATCAAGTTGAGGAGCTTGATGACGTTGTTGTGCGTGTCAGCAAACTTATTGTGCTCGAACATACTAGTTAAGCAACGTCGACTATAACCTGTCTATGGATGTGTTTATATAAACATTATATATTAAGAAGTATCTTTTTGGCTATTTTTAGGTACTACTAATATATATATATATATATATATATATATATATATATATATATATATTGTTTACTTTGTTTGTTTCTATTTTGTTTAGTAAATCTGTGCCTAATTCTATTAACACAGAAAAAAATGTTTAAAAGTGACATTTGGTATATTTTATTAATAATAATTAAATAAATATGATATATACTATTTTATTTTTAAAGCCGTATTACCTTTTGTCTTAACACATAAAAGCTAACTAAAGAGTATATTTTAGAAGTTTATCAATTGCGTAGTGGACCGAATGCGAAAAGGACTATATGAAAAACGAATGAAACTCCAAATGGACCAAATGGGAATATGACTTAACGCGAAATACACATGCTTTCGTCTATTGGACCTAATGCGAAGTGGACGAAATTGCTGTTATGACTAGATAAGGTAGTGTTCAGTGTCTTGCGGCACACCAGGCAGGCGCTGGTTGTCATATGCCATGTCCCGATTAAACAAAATACTTAGTGGTGTTTCAGGGGAAGTTAAGCAACGTATCGGAGTACGTTCTAAACCCCTTCAATTGGGGAGAGCTCATATCCCAGCAACGTGATGAATATAGAGGTATAAGACGAAAGAAAGTCTATATATCGACCAGATGTTAGCATTATAACAGCTTCCACGGATTCATTCCATCGCATAACCTTATCGGATTTATTATGAAAGCAACAGGAATGAAACGTTTTTGCGATCCTCACCCGTGATTGAAGTGTGGGATCCTTGGCCAGCAACCGGCGCCGCAATAAATAACCTGGCTCCAGATAGAACCACGCCAGCCGCCTGATACTACGTGCTTTGTTTAAAACTCATGCTGTTTGTTTTTTTATCGTAAAAATTGCGTGTTGCGGGCGCGGGAGCATCGGAATTACATTCTCAACTTCTACAGTAGCTATAGGGTAGTGGCTACTGTATATTACAGGCAGTCACTGGAAATCACATTAGTTACAAAAAAGGACTACAGCTGAGATGAATATATATTCATGATTAGATTTTATGATGCCAATACCAGGATGTCAAGCAAAATGATGTATTCTTTTTAGGTAATTGCTCTCTCGCCAAGAGAGGAAGTCAAATTTCCTTGCTTTCTACCCCCATATACATTTTTTTTGTAAATACATACATGCAATACATAGAAAACACCTAGACCAAGACAAACTGACATGTTCATGCACACAAATATTTGGCTTGTGTGGTGATTGAACCTGCGACTTCGGAGTCAAAGTAGCCGTTGCTAACCATTCTACCACCGAGCTCGTCAGATAAAATTAAAAATTAAGAAATGTTCACAAATACCACATTATCACTTAGGTAACCAATATTATAAGCTAACTAATGCGTGTGCTGCGTGTACATGGCTAAAAAGCTTCAGATGTAATCCAGAACAAATCTATTTGTATGCCAAATTTCATCCAAAGCTTTTCAGCCGTTTATCCGTGAGTGACAAATATCCATAAATTCATACCTACATCCTCACAAACTTTGAAATTTATAATATTAGAATGACTAAGAGAAAAAAGAAACAAGTGACAAATGGGAATATATATTTCCGTATTTAATTTTTTCTTTTTGTGCAGTTGCAGTAGTCTTACTTTCATACCACTGTTCATTACTAACCCAATTATGCATATTGGTTAGACAGAAAGTGCGTTGCAGTGGTGTCAGTAGGTACTGTCAGTCGCAACGCGCCAATATCCGTCGTTACGTGATCTAATGCAACATGATTACGTGACGCAACAGTAATTACCTCTCGCAAATTATGTGAGATTATATCTACTGCCGGGCGGAAGATCTCCGAAATATAGTTTCCGGTTTTTGACGTGAAATGTCTTAATGCTGCTTGATGACATCGGGAATGACTGCAATCAAGTGGAGATGCGCTCATGTGAAGGTATAGTAAAGAGGGCATTGCGTGATTTTGGGCGGTATTTTTTAGAATTGGGATAAACGAGAATGTGAATCAGAATAAGGCTAGTAATCACCACAGCGGAGTCATCAGCAATATCAAAAGATCCCTGATCTGATGCCAGCCTTATAGGGAAACATATATGAAATGGAATAAAATACTAATCAAAAAAAATCGGTTGTCTGTAACAAACATAGTAACATAACTACATAGTAGGTTTACTGACGATAGTTGAACGTGACAACGTCATAAGAAAATACTGATGGAATGTTTGCATTTTTCAAAAGAAAATTTTAATGGAACGCCTCATGATTTCAATGGAGCGAGGTAACGCCGCATGAGTCATGCTTTTTCGTGCGTGCAGTCGGCTCCATCGAATTATAAGACGTTGTCACGTCAAAAAGTAAAAATTGGTTATTTTATGATGATGAAAAGCAGTTACCGTAACCTATGAACGCCTGTAACACCAGGGGCTATACACGCGCGTTACAGATCCTGTGAAAATCTCTTCACGCCGAAGAACCCCATGCTGAAGTCTCTTGAGAAAATATCGAAAGACAGTTTATTCCACAGCTTGACAGTATTCAATACCACGGACACTAAGCCTCACGCCCGTACAATGTACAACCACACCCCGGCCACTCCATACAAATGTCGCTACGTTCACTATTACATAAACAATGACGTTTGTACAGAGCGAAAATGAGCGTGTGTGCGTGCGGCGCCATACAATCTGTTCCAGATCTGTCTCAGAGGGGAGGTGAGGCGATACGAGAGAGCGGCAGGGAGAGGCCATACTGTACGTAGTACTAGTACTTATACTGTGGTACAACGGTACATATCCATCGTATCTATCACTTGTCACCGCACATTTTAGTCATACAATCTATATATATAAAAGAAAGTCGTGTTTGTTACAACACTTATAACTCGAGAACGGCTGGACCCATTGCCATGGTTTTTGATTTGTTGGATTTGTTTCCGTCCCGAATAGCAGAATAACTCTTAAAAACATTGGAAAATTCTCAAAAAAATAAAATAAAAGAAAAAACATTTTCCCATACAAAATGTTCGTGGTTGTCGTAGCTGTCAAATGTGACGTTGTCGTACGTGCGTACGCCAAATGTATGCGTGCGTTCAGAAATGTATATTAAGCTCATTATAGAACAAATGTCATAGATTAAAAACAAATGTTAACTCTATTGGTCTCATTTTTACGTCTTGAAAGTTGGCTGTGATTTGTTTTGAAAACAGTTTGAAGACAGATTTAAATATTTATTGCAAAGAGAATGTAACCACTACGTTTTAAGAGACGGATGTGCCATACAAATAGCGTAATTCTAATATGTATGAAATGGAAGCGAAAACAATCAGAATTTGTACCAAATTCGCTTCCGATTCATAGAGTCGTTTTTTACTTTGAGTTGCGCCAGGCTGATTTATTGGTTCAATCAATCAAAATCAATCAAAAAGTTTATTGCAGTTTAAATGGACAGTAACTGTAACATCTTCAGGTACTCTCTGTTACAGTGAAACACACCATATACTTATTATAACTAGGTATTTATACATACGTATTTATGTTCATATTATTAACTATGGTTCTAAAATATTTATGCGTGCGTTCAGAAATTTAAATCAAGCTCCATAAATCTATATCTATATATATAAAAGAAAGTCGTGTTTGTTACAACACTTATAACTCGAGAACGGCTGGACCGATTGCCATGGTTTTTGATTTGTTGGATTTGTTTCCGTCCCGAATAGCACAATAACTCTTAAAAACATTGGAAAATTCTCGAAAAAATAAAATAAAAGAAAAAACATTTTCCCATACAAATGAAAGTGTCAGTTGAAAAAGGGATTACGATATTTATTGGTTGTCAAATATCAAAACGTCAAATCGATTGGTGTCACTTTTATGTCGCGAAAGTTGTCTGTGATTTGTTATGAAAATTTAAAAATGTCAAATCGATAGGGGTGAAAACGCTTTTCCCATGGGGTTCGAGCGCAAGAATCAAATCAGAGTAAACATCAAAAGAAATGACAATTACAAAGCACCAAAATGATAAAACCTATTTCAAAACTAAAAAAATAAAACAAAACGTTTTTTTAAAAAAAAAATTACAATAATGACGGCTTAACGTGCCTTCCGAAGCACGGAGGAGCTCAAGATGAGCTAATGATAACAACCGGGACCGACGGCTTAACGTGCCTTCCGAAGCACGGAGGCGCTCAAGTTGAGCTAATGATAACAACCGGGACCGACGGCTTAACGTGCCTTCCGAAGCACGGAGGAGCTCAAGATGAGCTAATGATAGCAACCGGGACCGACAGCTTAACGTGCCTTCCGAAGCACGGAGGAGCTCAAGATGAGCTAATGATAACAACCGGGACCGACGGCTTAACGTGCCTTCCGAAGCACGGAGGAGCTCAAGATGAGCTAATGATAACAACCGGGACCGACGGCTTAACGTGCCTTCCGAAGCACGGAGGAGCTCAAGATGAGCTAATGATAACAACCGGGACCGATGGCTTAACGTGCCTTCCGAAGCACGGAGGAGCTCAAGATGAGCTAATGATAGCAACCGGGACCGACAGCTTAACGTGCCTTCCGAAGCACGGAGGAGCTCAAGATGAGCTAATGATAACAACCGGGACCGACGGCTTAACGTGCCTTCCGAAGCACGGAGGAGCTCAAGATGAGCTAATGATAACAACCGGGACCGACGGCTTAACGTGCCTTCCGAAGCACGGAGGAGCTCAAGTTGAGCTAATGATAACAACCGGGACCGACGGCTTAACGTGCCTTCCGAAGCACGGAGGAGCTCAAGATGAGCTAATGATAACAACCGGGACCGATGGCTTAACGTGCCTTCCGAAACACGGAGGAGCTCAAGATGAGCTAATGATAACAACCGGGACCGACGGCTTAACGTGCCTTCCGAAGCACGGAGGAGCTCAAGATGAGCTAATGATAACAACCGGGACCGACGGCTTAACGTGTCTTTCGAATCACGGAGGAGCTCGAGGTAATATAAACCCATCCGTGTACAGGCTACGGTCGACGTTGCTTAACTTGCGTGTTCAATTAGACTGACACGCGCAATGACGCCATCGAGCTTCTCTATTATTTTCTACTATTCATTGTTTTAATTCCATAAAATCATAAATTTAGTTCAGCTAATATGTACCACGACATTCATTGATTGTTAGGCGGTACGAAGTTCGCCGGGACAGCTAGTAATATATAAAATAATGTCGTGTCTTGGTCGGGAAAGTATTAAAAATATTGAAAAATTGACGAAAGAATTAAATAAAAGAAAATACGTTTTGCCATACAAATAGTGCCAGTTAAAAAGGATTGGAATATTTATTGATTGTTATGTAAATGTCAAATCGATTGGTCTCACTTTTACGTCGCGAATGTTGTCTGTGATTTGTTTTGTGGATTGAAATATTTATTGTTGTCAATTGGTACTTTTTTTGTGACTTTGTAAAGTACTGAACTTATTATTTACCCACTGCTGGGATACGGGTCTTCCCTCAACCGAAGATGTTTAGAGCATACTCCAACACGCTGCTGAACTACGGGTTGGGCCACTAACTTGGCTTAAGGACTGCCATCTAATGATAAACACCTGGACCGACGGCTTAACGTGCCTTCCGAAGCACGGACGAGCTCGAGAAAACATAAACTCATCCATGAACAGGCTACGGTTGACGTTGCTTAACTTGCGTGTACATACAATTAGACTGACACGTGCCTCACGCCATCGTGCTTCTCTATTATTTTCTATTATTCATTGTATTAATTTCAAGAAATCATAAATTTTGTTCATATATATATGTACATCACGACACTCATTGACTGTTAGGCGGTACGAAGTTCGCCGGGACAGCTAGTAGTAAATAAACATTAATTATTTATTGTTTCTATAATACAGCTCATACTAAAGTAGCTTCGACATTGACCCGGTTTTGTCTTCCTCATCACGCTGCCGATACATTAGGTTGTACATTATTATCCTCATTACATCATAACAATATCTATTTTATTGTTATTGCATTATGACTACATGATTGTACTGTTGCTGACCGTGTATCTTGCTTTGTAAAAACCAGACTATAGTCTTGGCTTGTTCTGTTTACCAACGTTTATTATTATTTATTCTGTGGTAATGATTTATTGATGTTTTTTATTAATCTATTATTGATTTTGGTTTGACTATCCAAGATGTCAGTTAAAGCACACCTCGGCCATACAAAATGTCGCATCGGTAACTTTAGCAAAACAATGACGTATGTGCTGAGCGAGAGTGTGATGCCATACACACTATTTGTGTGAGTGAGGTCGAAAAATGTTTTTTTTTTTATTTTGTCTTTTTTTGTGGACCCAAATTGAGATAAGTATGTCATTTCCACAATTGAGACCAATCTATTGACACCTCGTAATTATATGTTAAAATCCGACAAACAGTTTAGGCTGTAGCATATCAAAGACATACTTAGATAATATACCTATACATAATACATATTCTCGAAAAACATTACCCTGCATTCTTCGGCCGTCAGCTAAAAAGGAAGTATTTAAAAGTTCTCTGTCTCAAACAAAAACAAGTTAAAACTAAAAGTTGATCAATATAATAATACTTAGTTAATTGATTCAGGTGTTATTTACTAATTATACTTAATAATACTTATCATCGAGTGGAAACCTTTGATAAGAAAATCACAGTTCGCATGCATTAATATGAATTTTAATCGGTCAAATTATACCTTTCTCCGGTCTCTGTCATTCATCATGACGAAAAACGCTAATTCAAAGTTTACTAAGCTAGCCAGTTTTTTGGAACCGAGCCGTACCTGGTTCTCTGGAAAGCGGTGCCTTTGAGCGAGGTTCGTGGAACCGCATTTATGATTCGGGCGGTGAGACTCGTTGGTCGTCCGGTCCATAAGAAGGGTATTAAACAGTATGTTAACGTCATATAAGCTTACATGCTAGTGTAGTTCCACAGACAGCCCCCTACAGATACTGCATGTTTGATATTTGGTACTAAATCGAAGTCACCTAGCTTAAAAACTAGGCCGGATTCTAGCCCACGGGGCCGAAATTGAGGTTGAGTGGAGCGAGTAGTTTCGCTGAGTGTATTTTTTCCATTGATTTCAATAGAAAATGTATTTGATGATCATTCAATGACGTCATCGATCTCAATTTTTTTTCGACACAACCCTCAAGCACGTCGAGGTCTTTAATTGTGACAAGTTACATTAAAATCGGTTCAGATCAGTGTGGAGAGCGTAACGTACCTAATTGGATATTTCAAGGACACGATTTTCATAAAAGATATCACCGTTCACTTTCTTCAGCAGTAACCAGTATAACCTGAACCCTTTCAGTCTAATTAAATATATGCCAAACTGATCCCGTGTTACCGTAAAGTACTGTACTGCCAACGGTCGATTTTGTGGTCAACCGGTTGCGGATAATCGGTCATCCCATCCTAAATCCTAGTGTCTCAAATTTTAAAAAATTAAGCGTCCTCTGGTATGCCGGTCTTAACCAAAGCAGGCTCTATCTAGGTGGATGTGACACATTAAGTTTAAGAAACTTTTGCGTTAAATTCACAGGCATGTCAGGTCCATTTCGGAGACCAATGTCACATTATTAAAATGTCACAGTGTCAATACGTGTCACATTCTAACAATGACATATATTGACAAAGACACGCCATCACACATCAATGGAAGTTCATTGAAGAAATTCAAGGAACGGTGGTCTTCACCGGCTAAGCTGAAGCCGATTCCCATTGGAGTTTTTTATTGCAAAAATCAAACGTTAGCTTAGATTTATGGTATTTGTGGTTAGCGTAGCTGGTAGAAACTTTGGAGCTCTACCAAGCCACAGTATTAAGAGGTGTATCTTAAGACTGTGACCAAGCTAAAGGTGTTTGTCAATAACTATTTTTCGAATCAAAATGTTTGATGGTAATCGGCTTCAGCTTCGGCGGTAGGGCCCCGGATCGATGTATTCAGTGTCCACCAGGCGGCGCTACATGTGTCTATTGAGAATTAGAGAGAGATCTGTGGGTTGTTTTGTGTCTTAGGAGACGAGATACTACGCAATGTGTTTATTGTGACCAGCCGTTCGGTCGGCGCGTCCTTCGCGCGCCAGGAACACGCCGGCCTTCGGGCCTCGAGATCGGGACCGGCTAAAAATAGCCGCCCTTGAGCCGCTCGAACAGGATTTATCGACCGACCGAACAACTCAGTTTTAACATCGTCTAGGTGTACGAAAATCTCAAGGATATCGGAAACTGAGAGTTTCATTTGTATAGTTGGTGGACCTAAAAATCTGTTAATATGGCTATGGTAACAGCTTTACACCAGGTTGGCCGTATGCTTGTCTGCCACCCGACGTAGTATAAAAAAAAGAAAAAAGAAAAAACGTATAAAATTCGGACAGCCCTGAGATCAGACAACTCGCCTTTAGTTCATAAACGATTAGGGTTTGTGTTATCGTATTTAAAAAAATATATATAATTAGGGTGTAAGTGGTTCATCAACATCTTTGAACCAAAACCAACCTCACCTCTCAAACGAGGCTCTGGCTAAAAGAAAGGTAGGCCATACATTGAACTATTACTCTAGCGCAGTAATAACAGCTCACTGAGGCCATAGCTTATTTTGTAGGCTGCCCGACTGGGGAATGTACCTTCACCTCACAGAATACCGCAGCCACATAACAATTCCCTTGAAGGTTGTTGTGTTCCTGGGAGAGAGTGAGGTCGCCAGGAAGGAAGGAATTATTGCGTTGACAGCGGGGGTGGGAGCGCACGAGCGATATTTCTCAGGCGGGCCGTATGGTTTTTGTTATCCGACTCCGACAAAATTCAGTGTACCTAGTTAGGTCCGCTGAATTTCGTAGTTGTACTCTTTGTCCCAGCATATTTTATAATAACTTCGAGTACACATGACATTCCACTTAAGTAATCTTCGTCTTGTATAGTCATCATAACTCATAAGGCATAATATTTATTCTTTCGCGTAACTATCTCCTGTTTGCATTATGCATTTTATTCCTTTCTTTCCTCTTTGTTTATAAGGTTGGAGTGGCCATGATAAATGATAGTAGGATGGTTCAAAAACGAAGTATGTGACACGTCCATTACGAAAAATCAAGAATTTATGCATCGCTCGAAAGCACGAGCCCATGTTTATACTCGGTGCGTACAAAAATGTTATAATGTGCACCTATCTGCTAAAGGTTGTACTTTTATCATAATAATGGAGCTCAATGGAGGCATTCTGCTGTACAAATATGTGTTATAATAGTGTATAATAATGTTGATTTTTGAATGCATTAAATGCTGTTACTCGATATCGACACACGTGGTCCATTAGTGCCCTGAGATGCAGCCGTTGCTCGTCAATAAAGCTGCGTGCATGATGCGCCAGCGCAACTCTTAACAAAAAGGCATCGTGTCGTAATGTGTGTTTCCGCTGTCCAAGATAAAATGAAAATAATAGGATTTTCTAACATAATTGCAACATCTATCTTTTAGTTTATTATTTCGATTCTTTATTTAAATTAGATGATAAGATTATGCAATTTAATCTACTGTATATATAATCTTTGGAGTACCTACCTTCACATATATACATTACGTCGGTGTATATGTTATATGTGTATAAGTATGCACAAAAAGAAAATACATAAATTATTGTAGCACAGTATTGATTAAAAAAAATAATTACACTAAGAAATTTAAAAATAAATACTTAATTTACATTATTGTATCTTCTAAAATGATTATAATATTGTTCTTTATTTTTAGAAAAGTGCCTACTAATGTATGTCCTAGAAAATAACAATTTTCGAAGTTCTTATCGAATACGAATCTTATACTCCTGTCCGGCTTGTCTATGCTAACCGGTGGAAACACAGCGAATAATAACACAGACTTATTACATCAATATTCAATAAGTACCCATTTATTGCATTTTAGCATCTCTATAGTTTCATATGTAGACATTTATTTATTTTTTAAATGTACCAGACCTCTTTTGAATACGATTATAGCCATATTAGAATTCAAACGATTATATTATCGAATATTTACAATACACTTTAATTAAATGAGACTTGAATTTTAAAATGAGTTTCAACTGTCACGTTTCGCTGTGTTACTTATTTATAGTTATTTATATGCAATTATGTTCAATACAGTTGCTTTCCGTCGGTTATTACCGGCACACTTTAGACACGTGTCGTGTCGCAGAGGGTTCTGTGGGGTGTGAAATCGCATATGGGGTATTTTTGTTCAGTAAGCTGTGAAATATAAACATAGAAACAATATTGAGCAGCAGACAATTACATAGTATAAATTGACAGTATGGTTTTCCTATAAACCAGTGTTCCGCAAAGTAATAAGGTTATCTCATAAAGCTAAATAGACGGACAGAAGAAACATACTTACTTACACAAATAATACCTGAATGCCAATTCTCGTAAATTTTTCTACGATCGCAGATTGAAAGTTGACCGAATCGAGTTTGAATTGTGAATTGACTAAAATTATATAGGTACTTGATTTCATGTATTAATTATTGTCAATTGTTATTTTTGACAAATTAACATTCTTAGTTTATTTAATTTTCGGTCATATTTCGATATAATCCTGCTTAAATTAAAATTTTGAAGTTATCTAATGTGATACGAGAATACCAAATTTGACATTTTGGTGAGATCGAAACTGGATTGGAAGTATTGGAACTGAATTTGGACTACATTTTAGTTACGAGAATTGTCCCTCTAATTTAACATTTACGGTTTACCTCCAAAATTTTTCGTTTTCCCAGATGTACACTAACACCTGTATTCACAAACATTACTATGAGGTCTCACAGTGCGCGCGTTCGCACAGGTACAGAAGTTTGATCAAATACAACAAAAAAGGAAGAACTAGCGAAATTGTTCCATCCGTTCACGCGTGATGCGATGTCATACGGAAATGGAAATTCATTTTTATACATATAGTTAGATTATGTTTCATAAGAAGTGGCTGTTAACGTCCCCAGGTTTGAATTATGTGTTAATGTTATTTTGTTGTCTGTGTAGATACTTCAAAGTTGAGTTACTGTTAACAAACAGTAATATATTAACCAACCATGAATTAAGCTTGAATAGATAGTATGGGAGTGCAGCACATTGCATTCGTCCGATGCATAATGCGAGCCGCCCCGCTGGCGCCCAACGAAAACCCATTGTTCAAACAATACTAAGCGCTAATGCACACTCGCGAACTGTCCGTTTGTTTGTGGGGATCATTGGAGTAAATAGTACGAGATCCCATATTACAAAATCATACCTCATCTTTTGTTTGAAATTGCCATAATAATGCTCGTGTAACATGAAATATCGCTCGCGCACCACCACCCCACTGCCAACGCAGCAACTCGTCCCTTTCTGGTGACCTCACTGTCTCACGAGAACACAACAACCCTCAAGGGACTTGTTATTTGGTTGTGGTATTCTATGAAGTGGAAGTGCTTCCCCATTCGCAGCCTACAAAATAGACAAAGCTCTACCTCTCTGTTCGCCTGAGCCTCGTTTGTCTCTCAACACATCTTGATGAACTACTTACACCCCAAGAGTTCACAGCAAAACGGAAAGATCAAACTTGGCGAACATAATGGCATTCCACGATAAGTTAAGATTATAACATCGACGCAAGTTGATTAGCTGCATAGCCAAATGGACAGAGGATAATTGAGAGATTTTCATAACGGTGACTATGTGTGACTGAGGTATGTGCGATTTGTTATTCACTGTTTTTAATAGTTATATATCTGTTAATAAACAGTTGAGGTTAAGTCGATACATAGCGGGATCTCAGACTAAAAGCTCTTGTTTGGATTATAAATAGAAAAACAAAGGGTGTTTTCACACGCCAAGTTTAGGAGCTATTTAGAACGTGAGGTCAATAGTGTCAAACTATTGTTTAAGCATAACGGTTATCTAAAACGCCTTTAACCATAAATTCTAATTTTATGCGTAACGGTCTTTATCGTTTTTCCATAATGAGCATAGACAACCATAACAATGTAAAACCAATGTCGGATTTTATCGTTCCGCCCACACATGTCGCATACGATAATTAATCGTATCATCTGGCCGACGACAATATCGTTAATATGTCGTGTGCGCCATTCACTTGCGACACTCGATATAAATCAAGCCTAGCAATTATTGTTGTATTGCCTCCATACACTGTTGACACACATACATACTTTATGGGATTGGTAATTGAATGTATTCCGGTACGAATGATTGAAGATAGCAATAGAGGGTGTACCTTACAAATTGCGGGTCTAGATAATAAAAGAGAAAATGCAGTGTTGCTCAATTTAAATTGATTGTTGGTGTGTAATGTAGAATATTAAGTCGAAAACTGAAAAAAAACTTCACCTCACGATTACGCGACCGGACCTCAAGCTATTAAACCCTTATTTTTTAAGAGACTGCCTTCCTTTGTGTGTTCTTATTAATTATACCTACAATGGATTGTGTTCAGGGCAATTGTTTGATATGAAGTCCACTCAATCGCTTACGATACGAAAAATACCAAAGAACCGCACACTTTAAAAGAATGGTCACGTACAGTACGATTCCAGAGAGGATTTCTCCCACACATTATTAGCACACTATCATGTTGTGGAACGTACTTCCGGTTGAAGTATGCCCAGGAATCAACAACATGCGGTACTTCTAATAGAGTATGTTTTTTTTTTCTCAATGGCGTTGCACGCGTAGGCTGCTTTAACTGCTTCAGATGACCGCTTATTCTTGTTTGCCACCTTAGTGTTAACCTACCGTCGAAATTGAAGCCTACAGACAAACATCTTTAACTTAGTCTGTATAGCTCCATGGTTTCGTCCAGCAAGTTTTGCCTTTTCGCTATCTTAAAATCTGTTGGGAATCGGCTTCAACTTAGCCGGTAGGCCTTCGGAACAGATTATACTTGTAGGCTTATATGTACTTGTATTACAATGCAACTAGAGATGGGCACAATGCCGGGCATTTAGGATAAATGCTCAAAAAGTACTTATAAATTCCCTATTTATGCCCAAAATTAGGCATTTATTGGGCATTTACAGGTACTGGGCACTTATTGTAAATGCCATTTTGCCCATCTCTAAGTGCAACTATAGAACACAATTTACTGTTGAATATTATATTTAATTGCAATGCAAAATGCTCTGTTAATTCGCGGTGGGCGGATGGAATGGAGTTAGCGTCTGTCGGAAGCAAATGTATAAACAATGCCGCGAGACGTCCGATTTAATATAGGTCGGGCTAATTGATGCTCGTGCCCACCCATCGGCTCAATGGAATCGTTTTAACTTGCAGATTTCATTTATTGATTGACTATGTAATCGACTGACAACTACAATTTGTATAATATGTATCACTTAACGGAAAATGTCGGTAGAATCAAGTATATGTGACTTTCAATTTTATTTTCCGATTAGCTTTCCACACTACTCAAAAACGAAAATTTACTACTAAAAAGAAAAGCGGAATTACACTTCTCAAAAAAAAGCTCAATTTCTATTCCGCCCCAAAGTTCGGATTTTTTCTAATAAGTACGTTTTATTGAACAAAACGAATAAATTCAGCGGAGAACCAAAGTTATCGAGATAGCCTTCAGCTGAAGTGGCAATTTGCCGGTCATATCTGCCGAGTAAGTGATAGATGACAGATGGTGGAGGACTATTAGAGTGGAGACCGCGCGTAGGACGACGAAGCGTTAGACGCCATCTTTCTAGATTGTCCGATGACCTTAAGAAAGCCGCTGGATGCGGAGAATCGTATTTGGTGGAAGGCATTGGGGAAAGCCTAAATCCAGCAGCGGTTAGATACAGGCTGGTGATGATGATGGATTTCTATTGAGTCTACGTCAATACAAATGTCGAGATAATAATTTAGATCGTGCAAAATAAACATATAAATATTCCGAACCCTGGTTAATACAGACCTAGAAGATAAGCTTAATTAATATTCATAGTAGGTACATACGTATTAAAATAAATGCCACAAAACATAATTTAAATGTTCAATAAAAGCAGGCCTCGTCTTCCTTGTACACATTATTCATATTCCAGGAATTCAATCGCGTGTTTTAATTTAATAAAATAAGGTAATTTATTGTAACATCGGAAAGGTATGTTTCCTTTAAAGGAATTTACAGTGAGCACCAACATAACGTGTCAATTATATTCTGACAAGATGCGTTTTCCGCGTAGGCGAGCATATAGATAGACAGTGTCGGACGCGGACACCTATAAATAGGGTTGTCACTTTATAATAATTTAGATAGCCTACATTTGTTGTTGTAAAGTCTATTATAGAAAAGAAGGGTGTAGGTGGTTCATGGGGTGTAAGAGGTTCATTAACATCTTTGAACCAAAGCCAACTTCACCTGCACGCGGTGCACCCTGCTGACTGACAAACGAAGCTCTGGCGAAAAGAGAGGTAGGGAGCGTAATTGTAAGTTACCCGACTGGATATTCCCTTGAGGGTTGTTGTGTTCCTGCGAGTGAGTGAGGTCACCAGAAAGGAAGGAGATGCTGCGTTGGAAGCGAGGGTGAGGCGCGACGTAGTATAAAAAAAAGAAATTACTTATACATGATGATAAAAGAGTTACAATGGCGGACTTATCCCATAATTATATATACATTTAAATTTACAGGGTTTGATAAGCAATATTATGAAGAACTAATAAAGATTTTGGTTTCAGATCGATTCTGAAAGTTTGACACTGCAGTTCGATTTACATAAAGCGAAAACGATTTACCAAGATTTTCTCTTTTCCTAGTCCCAAAAGTACCACGCTTGACGTGTCCTTATTGGCTGTACCATTTTTCTTCTTTCTTTTCCGTCGATGCAATTTTTATAGTATATTACTAGCTGTTACCCGCGGCTTCGCCTGTGTGGTCCAGAGGAGCTGCCATTGATTTGTGTATATTTTTTTCTTGTTGTATTTTTTTTACTTTTGTTCATAACTTTATTCTTTCCCGTGGGAATAAGATGTTTTTCCGGGATAAAGAGTAGTGTATGTCACTCTCTAGGCCTTAAACTATCTCTAAAAAAAAATGTCAATCCATTTGTTACTATTGTCGTGAAATTAGGACAAACAAACAAACAAACTCACTTTCACATTTAAAATATTAGTATGGAGTTATATAGCCAGTGTCACTCGCGTTACTAATACTAACGATTTTATTGACGTATTATTCATCAACATCTGAAGGCCAATTCTCGTAATTTTTCTACGAACGCAGATTGAAAGTTGATCGAATCGAGATTGAATTGTGAAGTGTTTAATTTTCACTAATATTTCGATATAATCCCGCTTAAATTTAATTTTGAAGTTACATATTGTGTTACGGGAATACCAAATGTGACATTTATGAGATCGAGAGTGGATCGAAACTGAATTTTGACTTTTAATTACGAGAATTGCCCCTCTGTTCATTCATTAAGTACTTACGAAGTAACAATGGGCAGGTCATTACATATAGTTCAAGTATTTTTCTAACTAATGCAAGTATTAACTTAAGTTCATTCTTAATAAAGTTGCCAGCCCTATACCTAACTGTAAACGTTTATTTCGATACTAATACACATAATAAAAATTCAATTCTCCCTAGTTTTATGTAAAGTGATACCATATTGCGCAAAGCCCCATTAACGGTGGCGCCGACCGATGGTTTTGAAATTGGACGCATTAAGATATGCGCGTTTTCGATTTTAATGTTTGGCAAGATGCCACTTGAAGTCTCCCTTTGAGATAAATAATCTTGATTTGGTTAAAACATCACGGTTTATTTATATAACTTGGTTTGCAAAAGCTATATATTATGTTGCTAAGACCTCATGCTGCACGTGGTGCTCCCTGCTGACTGACAAACGAGGTTCTGGCGAAAAGAGTGGTAGGGCATAGCATATTTTTTAGGCTGCTTAACTGGGGAAGTATGTACCTCCACCTCACAGAATCCCGCAGCGCAATTCCCTTGTTGGGTTCTTGCGAGTGAGTGAGGTCACCAGAAAGGAAGGAAGGAGGCTGGCAACGGATCGGTGACCCCTTGGTGTTGCTGATCTCCATGGGCGGTGGTGATTGCTTTCCATCAGGTGACCCACATGCTCGTTTGCCCCACTCATATAAAAAAAAGTTTTGAAAAATGTAACCCATTCTAAGCATCTAGTTAGTAATAGTGCTGCTAGTCATTTTTCGTAGTGACACTAAGCTGAGTCATAGCATCTGCTCCCATCTCCTCGTACACTCCGTCGTCAAACCTCTCACTCATCCCACGCTGGGCTACGGGTCTCCCCTCAATTGAAGGGGTTTACAGCTTACTCCACCACGCTGCTCAACTGCAGATTGGCGGAGGCTAGTGTTTTCAAGCCGCCCAAAGGCCACTGATTTAGTTCAACGACTGTCATCTAATGACAGCAGCCGGTACCGACGGCTTAACGTGCCCTCCGAATCACGGAGGAGCTCGAGATACCAATACCCAAGCATCGACAGGCATATAAACCCATCTATCGACAGGCTATGGTCTACGTTGCTTAACTTGCATGTTCGATCGACTGACACGCGCAACGACGCCATCGAGCTCCTAATTATTTGTATGAGAGGGTGCACTCAATCATACAATATGAGATCCTTCAAGCGAAGCGTGAAGAAGCATCTTGTAGGCCAGCATGACAGCGTCAACTGACAAGACATCAAGGTCTCTTATCCGTTGCCGTTGCGATTGGGGCTCTGCATTTCGCTTACCATCAGGCGAAGTGGAGCCCATATGCTGAAATAATATAAAAAAAAAAAAACAAAAAAAAATCACTAAAGATGTATGAAATACGATGTGAACTTTTTGTTCACACATCCGAATATCCGACGATGAGTTGACGGTGTCGACACTGACACCAAGTCATTAATTTGCGCGGCCACAAACAATGAATGCTCGGAATCAAGGAAATTGTTAATTGACAAGTTTTTTTGCTCTCAACAGCTGATGTCTGAGACACGTTTTAATTCACCAGCGGCGCTGGCGCCGTCGACGTGTGATGAACATAGCCTTGGAATCATTTTTAGGGTTCCATATCTTGGAAATTATGTTAAGTAGTAGACACACTTGAAGCACAGCTTATTAAAGGGCAGGACGATAGGATAATAAATATTTCTGGACAATTTACACAACGCCATCTAGTCCCAAATTAAGCCTGTACTATGGATACTAGACAACTGATAAATTGTACTCAAATACATATATCTTTTTTTGTAAATACATACTTATAATATATAGAAAACACCCAGACCAAGACATGTTCATGCACACAATTTTTTGTCTTGTGCGGGGATTGAACCCGCAACCTCGGAGTCAAAGTGGCCATTGTTAGCCATTCGATCACCGGGCTCGTTAAAAAGTCTTGGTTTACAACAGTTTCGTTTATAATGGAGATACGCCCATTTTCATTGCTGCCTTCCTTAAAATTATTAATTATTATTACACAAGTTTTTAGAGATTAAGATTTTTAATGGGCTACCATTAAAAATCTTAATTTCAAAGCGGTCAATGCAAATCAACTCAAATCAAATCAAAAATTCTTTATTCCTTGGACTTTATAAAGCATTTAGAAACGTCATACAAATTAAATATAAGAACATGTATAAATCATTACTACTCTAAATCCGCAGAGCTTAGATTCACTTTCATCACACTATCTTGAATGTGAAAGTGAATTTAAGTGCCAGTTCCGGCGACGGGGCTTCTTGAGAAGAACTGGCAAGAAACTCAAGGCCGACTCTTTTAATTGCCAATATAGTTACATTAAATACAAATACAATCATTAACATAACATAACAAGAGCAATTCATTTCCAAATGCTACCATTGACCCTTTCAAAAAGTTTTGATTTTAATACCGTAGCCAGAGTAGGTAAAAGAAATCGCACTTCATAATAGCTTGCCGGCAAAAGCGATCCCGCTAAACGGCAGTTTAACTTTGAATCGGATTATAGATACGTTCTACAATGGGGCGGGCCGTGATTAGCCGTATTGTTATATTTTCGGTAAGAAATCTAGACTTCTATTCCAGCATAGTGAATTCGACGAGATGACATGAAGTAAGTTATTTCGTTACTTCCATTCCTGGACTCCAGTATCCTGCGGCCCATTAATCAGGCGCTGGTTGTCACGTGCCATGTCCCTATAAAAAAAACCTTAAATCCCCTACAATTATGTAATCTGTAGAGCAGAGGTTCCCAACCGGTGGCCCGTGAGAGGTAAATTATGGTCCGTGATACATACTTATAATGTAAGAGATTGAGCACTATTATACAAAATACTCAAATCTCGAGTTATGGAATAATGGATTTATATGGCAGTTGGGGACCCTACATGCAACAAAAACCACGTAGTGGTCCGTGATCAAAAAAAGGTTGGGAACCACTGCTTTAGAGTAAAGAAGCGCGTAACCACCAAGGTAAAAAGTATGGAATGCAACCCTAACTCGAACTGTACATTGTTTTTGTATGCAAATGTATGTAGAAGTACTCATCAGACTGTCTGCGAGGGGTGACTACTAAACCACACATGTTGACTAAACTTCAGACGTATATTTCCGTCTCTATTTAGCACAGAGATATGAAAAAGACAGGAATGGGCGTTTATGTTGTTGCTGGAAGTTTGAAAGGTGGACGGGGTGCATAATGGTGCCTTGCACATGCAATTGTAGCAAATATATGCTTGCAGTATGGAAATTTCTGTCGTCTATGTTATCAACGCAAGCGCGATAGTCACTGTTTTACATATTGGATAAGTATTACACTACACTACAAAAAATTAAAAGCAAAATATGTCTTTTTCTTGTGTCTTACAATGTCAGCGATTTATTGTACAACCACAGTATAAGTAACAGTGCTACGTACAATATGACCACTGCCTGACAAACGTTCGTATCGATCTCACCTCCCCTCTGAGACGAATTTGGAACAGTTTGTATGGCGCCGCACACACATTCTCTCTCTGCACAGACGTCATTGTTTATGTAGTATTTACCGACGCGACATTTGTATGGAATGGCCGGGCTGTGGTATAAAAGCGATATCGTACTATATTATTACAGGTTATATTCCGTAGTCGAGACTCCTGCACTAACTGTGTTTAAAACTAGTCTTTTTTGCGTTCATGACTTTCATTTAGCGATATTTCAGTATTTCCATACTGTCAAATACTAGCTCGGTTGCTCTCTCTCTAGGTGGGAGGAGGAGAAGAGGTGGAATCTCTTCTGAGACGAATCTGGAACAATTTCTTCGACTTTGGACGCACACACACGCATATTGACGCTTTGCACAATCGTCATTTATTTATGTACAGGAGTAGGTATTAACGACGCAGCATTTGTATGGAGTGCTCTCAGTTTAGAATTATCTCATAGAAGTACTGTTTGGAATATATAGTTGGGACGTTGCAGGAAAGGATTGCAAGGCGACACGCACTCAAATCAAGATGTCGAGATGGCTTTTACACGCGTTCGCTTTGTAGTGTGCTTTGTGGGACGGTTTCTGCTTTTCAATACCTTTACCGGGTCCATTTTTTGCTACTGTTAACTACCGCAGCAGCTATTTGTTTTTATTTTCTGTATAAGAGGCATTTGATAGGCATACATTTTGCTTGTATGGCATGCTCTGCCATAGCAAAAACAAAGCATTATTCTTTGCAAAACCAGGGCTTTTTTGACCCGAGGACCTTTTTCATACTCGGGTGTTCCTGACCCGAGGAACCTAAGACACTATACCTGTATAAGTGTATACTATTCTTTAATACCAATATTTTGAAGAAAAAGTGATGTTTTCTAACATGTCTGTCGTACAAATTTCAGATTTAATCCATACATAATACAAACCTGTGCCGTCATAACCTACTGTTGTTGTATGGAAGCGTTTTCGAGAAAGTCCAAACGTTAGTACGTTTAGTAGTTAGTAGAGTACGTTTTAAATTCCTTCAATGAATCGAAGGGCCGTATAACAACAATGAGATGATTTAATATAGTCAAGAATACGAATATGCAATGGTCAATAAAGTATTTAAATAAAAATAACACAACGTCTCTTATCATTACAATCTCAACTCGTAATCCCTGGTATTGAAACTCTATTACATAAGTGTCTTATTAATAATTTTAATACATAACCAGTAAACAAGACCTGTATATCGGCGGATGACATCATTCATATTACATTTGCATGCACTTTAGGTGGTGTTACTTATTTTGAGAAAATATCACATAGATAAGTAAAATCGAGCACCGTTTGGTTTATGAAAAATATATTTAGTATTTTTTTATTATATTATTAGTTTATGAAAAATATATAAATTATATTCAGTAGGTAATCAATAAATTTATCGAGTTTTTCTGGATGAGCCCGGCGGTCTGCTGGCTGGATATAATAAGCCTTTCCACCAAATACGATCCTCCGCCTTCCGCATCCAGCCGCTTCCAGCTGCTTTCTTAAGGTCATCGGAACATCTAGAAGGAGGGCGTTCAACGTTTCGTGGTCCTACGCGCGGCCTCCTCTTTAATATCTTCCTCCCCATCTGCCATCACTTACTCGGCAGATGTGAACCGCCCATTGCCACTTCAGCTTGCAAACTCTGAAGGCTATGTCGACAACTTTAGTTCTCTGTCGAATATTTACAAAAAAAAATGCATTTACGTATGTTTATCAGTTGTCTAGTACCCATAACACAAGCTTCGCTTACTTTGGGGCTAGATGGCGCTGTGTAATTTGTCTGACAATATTTATTTATTTATTTTATTTAATTTCTTCGTTCCGGATTCGATCCTTCAGAGAAACCCCGAGCATAGCCCTCTCCATCGCTCGCTGCGCGACCTTTAGACCTGTGGATCAGTCCGATGGTCAGTGTCCAAGTCTCTGCACCATAGGTCATTGCAGGGAAGACGCACTGGTTGAAGACTAGTCTTCAAGCATTGGGGTAACTGTGCGGTGAAGATGTGCCGAAGTTTTCCAAAAGCCCAATCGAATGCGTCTATCGATCTCTTTGTTGAAGTTATTCTTATAATTATACAACAATTATGGGTTAAAAGGCCTGAGCACGACATATGCCACAATATCTTGCAGCGCGGATTTTCAGCTGAAACCTGCTGTAGTAACTATATTTGTGTGCATGTGCATGAACATGTCTGTTTGTCTTGGCTTAGGTGTTTTGTATTATTTACAAAAAAAATGTATTCAATGTTATCAAAGAACAATAATGTGAAATGATGTGCGAGCGCAAAGGAAATATAGCGCATGCCGACGCGATTGCAAGGTCGTGGTGCGTTGACTCAGCTGACGGGCTGCCGATCGCAATCGATGACACAATATTGTCACAGAGTTATACACAAGTGGTATGTAAAACTGACAAATGGACATGGACACAGAGTAGTGTGTAGAGTGACGTGGACTGATATCTTTTTGAAGTGAAAACTCCTTTAGCGGCGTTGTGCACTTTCTGGGATGGGTAAAAAATGTTAAACTAGCGTCAGGACACGTGGCCTGATCGAAAATTCGTAAGACGGAGCGGCGCGGACCAGCGCGGCGTAGGAGAGAAAGTAATATCCCCATTATCCCTCTCTCTTTCTACCGCGCGGCGAAAATGTATGCCTGCTCCTGCTGTTTATTTTTAATGTAATATAAATTGTCATGTTTGTGTACGATAGCGCAATAAATGAATATTGTATTTTACCACATAAATGATAGTACTTCTATACTGATAAATAAAGCAATTCGTGCGAAATTATTCCCTAACCATTCCAAAATATTTAAAAATGCACAACGTTAATGTTCAAGTTTTCACTTCTGCCGGCACTTCCGGAGTGCAACCCGTGTTTTTTAGGGTTCCGAACCTCAAAAGGAAAAACGGAACCCTTATAAGATCACTTTGTTGTCCGTCTGTCTGTCTGTCTGTCTGTCTATCTGTCTGTCTGTCTGTCTGTCTGTCAAGAATTTCTATGTCGAGAATGCGTGGAGGTATCAAGCTGAAATTTGAACTGTATACTCAGATCTACGGTCCCATGAAGTTAAAAAAAATCAAACTGCTAAGTTTACGTAGAAAAAAGTTACGGCCGTTTATTCATCAAAAAACGCATATTTCGACACACTCAAGGGAATCAAAACCTATAGGGTACTTCCCGTTGACCTAGAACTATGAAATTTGGCAAGTAACATCGTTATAGACTACAAGTACAGGAATAAATCTCAAAACTATACATTTGTAAATAGATTTTGAAAAATAGGGGGTCTATATTTTTTATAGGGTGTCGAAATTTCAAATTGAAACTACTAGTTCAAATGGGGTATCATATGAAAGGGCTTGATGTACACATTGCAAAATATATTTTATTTATTTTTTTCGACGCATTATTTCTTATTTATAATGAAAAATATCAAATTTAATAATGATATTACGTACCTACGGAACCCTCGGTGGGCGAGTCCGACTCGCACTTGTCCGGTTTTTTTTTGCTAATAGCAGTGCCTGATATCAAAAATATCGCAGTGTTTCTGTAGAATAATGAGTGTACTTATATAAAATTGTAACGATTGCTTCAAACGCCTGCACCAACGTATGAACGGTATAAAACATACATTTATTAATTACATATCCCACAAAAAGCATAAATTATACACATAACTACACATAACAATCAAAGTGCATTGCCAAGTTGCAGCACCGCGCGACCACCGCGCGTCAACCGTAAAGAATCGCAAGCTATTGTTTCCCAACTCGGCAACTAGCGGGCGAGATATGCGCCGCGATTGTCCTGATGACATTTGTGAAGTATTGCTAATCTGATTTTATTAGCCATAGGCACAATAAAGAGATGTCATAATATCCGCTAATAGAGCCCGTACACAAATGAAGCGGTCGTGTAGTAAGGGCGCAACAATAGCGCGACGTGGCGGCGATAAATCGGGCAGCGGGCGGGCGGTGCGTGCGGGCGAGCCGCGTCGCGCGTCGCTGCCGCCTGTTATTGTTGTCGCGGCGTATTGTGCAACAGAACGCCCGTCTGTTGCCCCTTTGTTGTGTCTCTGCTAACTTGGAAACGTGGTAAATTGCCTCATTCACCGGGATGAATTACTTAAGCCCAGCGCGTGAATCGTGCCTTAAGAAACAACCCGCACAGATTCATGTATTTTCTATATACGCTGCCGGTTCACCGCGCAAATATTTTGTAATGGCGCCATCGAGCGTGTTTAAGCAGTAATTAACGTCGTTTAAGTACGACTGTTGCTTCCCTTAACCGTTTCTCCGGAACTATAAAATTACGGCAGAGGTATGCTGTCCCGTCTGGTCGGTCGGCAAAAACGGCTATGATAGCGGACAGTCGAGCTAAAAATAAGCGTCCCGCGGCACTCGATGTTAATGAAGACTATAGCCGGATCGGGCCTGACAGCCGGACTGATGGATTATCAGTATGAGATTTTTTGCCTTTTTTAATTCTATCGTAAACTATAGTTGAATCAATAATCCACAATATTGTTGGTGAACGTTCTGCTGGTGCATGCATCCTTGCGCAAGTTACTTATAGTGTGCCCGCGGCCGAGTCGCATGGTCGACCTATTTCGATTAGATCGCTCGCCTGAAAATGACAATTGTTACCGATCACGACTCCTTTCGTAAAGGTGAAAAATACATTGAGAATGCCACGACTTGTCATTTCGTAGTCACGTTTCGAGTTAACTCCGAAATGTCATCTCGCAGTGTCATATGGAGATAGGTTCTCTGTGCATGATTTGTGTGGTTGCATCACACCGCGTGCCATCACCGAGCGCAGGGTCGCGAGTGCACGCCAGAGTCGTCGGCAAAGCAGAAAGGAGCAAACTGGCCATAATAAAATATGAGAAAGTAATAACGTTGGCTATAATACCTGAAGTTGCAGACTTAATTGTGGCTCCCGCGGTCGGAATAACGAAAAGCTCGCCCGTTTTACGACTTCCTAATCGCTGTGTGAATACTAGAGCCTTCGTTACGAGCGAATTACTGGCAAGTGGGGAAGAAGGTAAGTGTGTGAGGTCGGCGGAGGCCGTGTGGGACGCGGGTGGTATTCAGCCCAGAGGCACAACTATCTATTTTTGTTCTTACATTGCTCGATGGCCTTAGTTTACAACCGCTTAATGAGTTAGCCCTCGAAAGAACTAATTCTGTTGCATTCCCACCTAATATTTCTTTTTCGATTACTCTCTGAATTAACGAGACTTGTTCGGTAAAGGTCAGACTCGTTTATCTGTCGTATTTCAGAGGATTAAAAGCTTTCAATTAAATTAAGATTTCTGCGCGTCTCGGTACCACGTTTAATAAGCGTATGTAACAAGAAAAAGCGCTTTGGATTAAAATAACACTTCATTAGCGTCGAGAGTCGAGAATTTTAAGTGTGAAATTTGTGTGGTCTGGCTTGTGAGCCGTGTCACATGAGGGGCTGTGACAGTATGACTCCTTACTTACTTCTGTTTCTTTTATCTATTCTTTTCAATTTTCTCACCTGGTAAAATGATTTTATTAAAAGCTGTATAAATTACACATTTTTCAAATTTTCATAAAAAACTACGACCGTTGTTTGATTTAACTGCCTGAATAGCCAAACATGCAAGTAATATTGGCTTTCAGGTATAACTTTTATTAAGAAATTGAGACATCGCAATGGTTAGATTACGCTACTCGTAGTCTCAGAGAAACAGTACTTATGTAGACTCTCCATGCTCTCTCCAGTCGTGTTATCTGCTATCGTTGAATCGGGGACAATTTGTTCGACGATGCACTCACACTTTGTTTATGAACTTGTGATATTTTTACATTAATGAGGCCGTATGGAGTTGTCGGGGTGTAGTATAATTAAAGGTCTTGTATGGATATAGTTATACCTGCTCTAGTTATTTCTATATTCCTGAGAAGCAACCGGACTATCATAAAATTCTTGACACTACAATTATCGTGCCCTTCGCGGCGTTCACAATTCACTGATGAGCTTAATGCGATAATTTCGCATTTCCTGCGCATGCGCACCGATGTTGGATTTAAGGTTTTCAGGAAAACCGCTGGTATGTTAATAACTGGTCATTAATAATGCCCTTCAATGCGTCCATCTCTAATTATATCTTACTTGCGCCCGCGGCTAATGGGAACAGAAGGATGGTTTTTTACTTGGACATATCAAAATATTCCTTGCATTCCGGTGGTGTATTAGAACTTCAATCATTAACATTTCTAATGCTGTAGGCAATTTACCCATAAGTATGTTTGTACAGTCAATTTGGAATGTTACTTAATTAGTAACATGAATCAAATTGTTTATGACTCTCAATTATCAGGTACAGTCACGTCGAAGAACAAGATTGCGTTTGTTATGTTTAGTAATAAACCCGATAGCTATTTATTCAGAAATGTCAGCCTGTCTCGGCAAATTTATTATTATTGTACTTTATTGTTATTTGAAAATTCTTCACGTTTACTACTCTAAAGATTATTAGATTTCGATGAATGTTTGCGTCAGCCTTCATGGTAAGAATAGAGAGTAATGACGGGTATGTGAGGCATCCCGCAGCCGACCTTCTGGTAACATCAGCGGTAATTACCAGAGGCTTTTTAATAGCCGCTAATGACATCTCAGTCGGCGCTTCCTCTTCGTCGAACGAAACGTGACCGCGGCACCGACCATTCATTCGTAATTTGAACATTCTATGTCTTAATGAATCGCGTACAAAAACATTTTACCACGTAATATGATGACAAACACTCGGACATCGCGTAATTATCTCTATGACATTGGCCATAGCGGTTTCAACCTCGCGTTGAGTTTGGTCGCCTTGATGAATACAAAAAATCGCAAAGCAGAGAAATTAAATTTAAGATATAATTACATGGCTCATCTTACTTGAAGTGGAAATTTTGGTTGTTGCTGTGTATCTAAATTTTAACATTTGAAGGGTATTGGCCGGAGCAGCTTTTGTTCTCACGCGGGATAAAGCTGTAATTATAATAACAGCTCTATTTGGATCGAGTGTCGAAACGACGACGTCATTAGTTAGGGTACGTTCCTATTGACGTCGGCGGGTTTAGTCGGTACGCGTAATTAGTGTCGAGCACATTGGGCACGAATGCGGTGCTCATCAGGGCTTACCTTATGCGGCGTTGAGCGACCGCACGCCAGCGGTTCGCACGCTCCACTTCGACCTGACGTGCTGAGAGAATCCGTTTGTGTGTAATATTGTCGTGCTTCAATAGCTTTAATAAAAAAATATCCTGCTTAACTAATTTTGACGTCAAAGGTCCCTTCAACCTGAAAGCGCCGTCCTTCATCCCTGTTTTTTTCAGTGTACTTATCGATGATTTGTTGCATAATACAAGCAATGTTATTAATCGCAACAAAGTTCCGTCAAATGACAATAACCACCGCATCAACATTGCTAACGATGCACATTTTGGCTATGGATATTGGTTCGTGATCTTCACCTAATTGAATCACCTAGATCAGTGGTTCTTGACCTATGGTCCGCGGACCACTACTGGTCCATGAAGGCATCTCAATACTGGTCCATGAAGGCATTTCAAGGGGTCCATGAATACCATGACAATTAGACTTTTTATATCAACTTAATAAGACCTCCAGACCTTCAGTGGTCCGCGAATCTATAAAAATTTGGTTAGGTGGCCCACCATCAACATAAGGTTAAGAAAACACTGACATAAATGAAGAAAGAGTCATAGTCTAGAGGACTATGATTCTTTCTTCATCTGATTATATGTGGTATATATATTTATACCTTTTTACTTTGTTACAGTCATCGTAATTCCTTAGATATACATCTATTTTCAAAGGAATGTCAAGTAAAATTTTATACCACATGCATCAGGTGAAAGAATCATAGTCCATAGTCGTAATGTCCATCGGCAATAATGTTGATATCGTAGATTGTTGGCACTTGATGGAACTTTGACCAGGAGAAATAGATGAAGAGTATGTTTAAGAATAGCTTTATGTTATACTACTTATTTAAAATCTTTTTTGAATATTTGTATCCCTTTAGATTGCCTGGAAGACATGACTTAGCTATGCCTGCGTCTATGCTTCCTCTTTTATCAACTTTTTTTTGGTGCAATTCTTCTTCTTCATATTTATCTATTTCATATACGTTGTCTGTATCATTAATATTAAACTATTTTATTTTCATTATTCTACACAAAGCCTTATAAGCCTTAAGCACTGTTTAATAAGTACCTTGTGACTGTATTGTACTCTGTCAGGTCAGGTGATTTAAAGTGTATTACGTATCCAGTAACAGTTCTCACGATCTCTGTAATTTGCATTATTTGTCGTACTAAGTCGAGAGTATTACATAAGTATCGTATCGATTGCATGGCTTATGAAATTTGAGAATTCATCGATGAAGAAGTATTTGATAATAGATAGGTAGAATAGTCATTTATTTATCACTAGCGTGGCGAACAAGCGTAGTCTGCCTGATGTCGTCAGGCATCGCAGCCTATAGACAGCCAATTTTAACAATGTCGTTAATTTTATTCACCAACACAACCTTTCGAACCAAAATAACTTTTCTATAATACCCATATTGGCAAGTTTCTTTCAAGCATTTTATCTTCGCTAATGGTCAATACCGAAATGGTAGTACATAAAAATATATAAAAAAGGAATAAGAATATTGTTAATAAAAATGTCTAAGATGTGTCTAAGGGCCCACAAGGCCCCAATGACATAATAAATAATTTCATTTCATTTTGAAATCAGCTTACGAAAAGTTTCAATAGAAAGTTATGAAGGGCAGTAAAAATCGTCGCCTTTTCTTGAAACGTAAAATTATTATTGTTGACATTATTTAAATTCATTCACATAGCTATTGAGATTACTAGAATCAATCATTCAATTAATTTACATTGAATAAAGATTAAATTATAACTCGAATATATTTATGATATTTGCACACCTGCCTTCAGGTTTAAACTATAAAATACTATACTATTTCTAACATAAGATCTTAAGAAAATATGTTTATCACAATATGAGACAATAATTGAAACAATACACAATAACATTCCAAACACAATGTACATAATCATAATGTTAATTTGACCATCGCTGTATAATCGCAAATGATTGATTAAGATTATTATTATTAGTAAACGCTAATCACTGCTATAATGTAGAAAACAAACATTCTTTCATAGGACCCTTTGGTCTACAATCTCGAGATGCAAACGCACTACCAAGCAGGCCATTGTCTCGCCCATGATAAGATCGACGCGGCATCTATCAGGGCGGGCGGCCGATAAATTTAATTAAACTACCTGTCAACCACCAGATTACGTTATCTACCGCGAAATACGGCGGGAAAAAAGGAGAAAACTCGATAAAACAGATAGTGTATCTCGACAGCCTCCGCCTAATGAACAAGGTACAAAGTATCTGGCCTGCTCCGTGCTTGATTCTAACGAAAGTGATAGGAGCTGGTATGCGATACAGACTACTACATCCCTATACTTACTAATACTTTATACTATGTAGAGTAATATTGACTCTATTAAGTTATGAATATTTATTTTTACGATAGGTCTTTTGTTATATATCATTAAAAGGCACGATCCTGACTGATCTATTAACGCTCGGAAAGCTTAGTGCGAGATTCTTGTTCGCGTTCAAACATTCAACATAAACAAACCGACCAAATAGAGAAGAACTCTCATGTTGTGAATTTATGTTACATATCAAAATTATGTGGCTTACTTGCTCACATTTTGAAGTGAGCAACCCCACTAATTTAGATATATGTAACGCACGTCTGGTAAATTCATAATATGACACTTTTTCTCAATTTAGTCGTCTTGTACGTTAACACGTGTGACTAAAAAAATTGCACTAAGCGCTTAGCTCAAACGACTGCGTTCAGTCGCCCGATCCGTTGATCGGGTTGAAATTTGGCACACCGGTATATATTATGACGTAGGCATTCGCTGAGATAGGGTTTTTGAACATTCTAATGGGATACAGAGATACCTGCATACGAAATTAGTAAATTAGTACTTAATATAGTAGTGACTTAGTATAAAAACTGGCGTGAATAATTTCCACTACACACACTTTAACCGTTCCTTACATGACAATTGTAGCTTACGCTTCTGAGTATTTGAGTAATAAACCCAACCGAAACCGGGTGCCCATAACATAAACAACAGAAGCACGACAACGGTACATCGTTAAGCATTCATTATGCGCCTGCGCAAGCACTCGAAATTTATTTTTGCTTGTGCGACGTCCCCTCGTTTCCGGCTCCTACTAATGACTACAAACATTCGGTTTTAAGCACAAATTGTTCGCTTCATCTTCGTTTCAATAAAATTAAAAGACAAGGATGTGACACTCTGAAATATAGCTGTGAAGTGTTAACGATTATTCCACTTACTTCTTAGAAATACTAAAATACATATGTAGCTTTGCAATACGTAATAAAATTCAAAGAATTCAACCTTACAGACAGTGAAGCTCGATGGCGTGGTTGCGTATGTCAGCCTAATCGATCACTCAAGTTAAGCAACGTCGGCCGCGGCCTGTTTATCATCATCAGGCCCATTTTAGTCTCCACTACAGGAGCACGTTCCTCTCTCGTCCGTCCTAGACGGAAGGAGGATTTGGCGTACACTCCCCACGCTGGCCAAACGGGTTGGGGAGGCCTGATCGATATTTGATAATGTATTTCCCTTTGTCGCCTTGTACGACATCCACGGGAAGAAACGGAGTGATTCTATTCTAGTCTGCCGGAAACCACACGGCCAACGGCCTGTTTATGCATGGGTTTATCTATCTCAAGCTTCTCTGTACTTCGGAGCGCACGTTAAGCTGTCGCTCGCGGCTGTTGTCATATATGACGGTCGTGCAAGTGGTGGTATGAAAAAATTAAATGACACTCGGTTAACTGACAGTTAATGTTAATGTAGCAGTAAAGAAAAACAAGCAATTTGAATCTTAATCGATCTAACAATCTATTATGCGTCTGGCTGCATACATACTTATTTTTTTATTGACATTCCGAAATGTTTTTCCTCAACAAAAGAAACTGTACTATTTAACCGTGAAATTATGCAATAAACACGAAATTCGTGCATATTCCGCGTGTTTACATACCAAAATACAAATTACGTAAATGTTTGTTTACTAGAGTCGATCGATCGTGATGTAATCGTATTTAATCGAAGTATTTTCGCAAGTCCTTACTTCCGAGCGGTATGAACCAATTCGATGCACCACTAATCGATTTATTTTTACCGGTGTTGAGTGAATTGACATGAGTTCATTTATATTTTGGTTAAAGTAGAAAAATACATTGCACTAGACGTCGTAACTCGTGCTAATATATCGTGTGTTTACTTATTATAATAATAATCTTCATTACAGCATAAAATAACTAAAAAAAAATTGCTTGTTTGTAAAGTCGGTTTATAGACGATCATTTTACGTGATAATTTACATGTAAGTTAAATTTCAAAAGTATGAAATTTCGCATACTTATAGTTTACATAGATAAGCAGTGCAAAATGCTAATATTTTTTTTTAATTATGCATAAAAAATACATTATAAATAAAAAGGCATATTACACACACTACCACGGACACCACTACGGTATTTGACACACACACGCATATATATACACTTTTGTTTATTGTTAAAGTTATAATTTAAATTAATTGTGGTCGACCACTGCAGCACTGGGCGAACTCTAGTATATCATAACATAATGTTTCAAGTTATTATAAGTTAGATAATTAACCTAACTAAGTATATTAATAATCGTATTTTGAGCACAAAAGCCATTCGACACCCATTTTTAGAGTTCCGTACCCAAAGGGTAAAACGGGACCCTATTACTGAGGCTCCGCTGTCCGTCCGTCCGTCCGTCTGTCACCAGGCTGTATCTCATGAACCGTGATAGTTAGTCAGTTGAAATTTACACACATGATGTATTTCTGTTGCCGCTACGACAAAAAATACTAAAAAACAGAATAAAATAAATATTTAAGGGGGCTCCCATACAACAAACGTGATTTTTTTTTGCTCGTTTTTGCTCGATATTGATAACGGCAACAGGTAGACGTTTGAAATATTCACAGAATATTTAGTTATATATTCACTTTAAAAATAAATAATTAAAATAAAACAAATATTCAAGAAGGGCTCACATACCACAAACGTGATTTTTTGCCGTTTTTTGCGTGATAATGCTACGGAACCCTTCGTGCGCGAGTTCGACTCGCACTTGGCTGGTTTTTTTTTTGTTTTTCCTGTCATTACTGAACGAGGATAAAGGACAAAAAACATCACAGGATAATCCGATAGGTTGGAAATAATTAATGAGGAAATAATTGTATATTTTTCTTTTGGTTTGTGTATTAGGGCTTGGTTTGGCTTAAAAATATATATTGTTTAGTACAGCGCTTCCTAACCTTTTTTGGTCCGCGGACCCCTAGATAAATCAAGCACAATTTCAACGATAAAAAAAAACACATGAATAATACTGTATTAATGTGAAGGTTGGTGCTGCTTTTTTGCAAGTCTTACTAGTATTATTTACTAAGTGAAATGTTCATAGATAAGACGGCGGATCACCATAAACATAATCGCGGGCCCCCAAGGGTACGCGGACCACAGGTTAAGATACACTGGTTTAATACATAATAAAAACCAGTCATACCGTTCGTATTTTTGGGTGTTTAGAATCGCTCTCTTTGCCGAATGTAGAAACAAAAAATATTGTCTATGACATTATGTCAAGTCAAGCTGTCAGAATATGTTCGAATTTGACCGACCCCTGACCTTTAAGCCGTATATCAAGTCACGACAGACCTTGGTTTCTGGATATTGGGTTCTGTGAATATCTGCGTCTTTCTAATCGTGACTAGCCAAGCGGCCTTCGGTCGCCGCTCCCTTTTATATTCGCGATACAGATCTAGTTGCCTTGTTTATTTTCATTTTATTTACTGGCAACATTTGAGTTGTTGTTTGAAAATTTAGTCGCGATAGGAATTTCTCTTAGTTTTTTTTTATTAAATGAGTGCCCAAGAAGGGAGGGCAATGTTTTTCGAGCGTATGTATGTACATATGTAAATTTTTAGCATATGTACTCTACATCCGGTTGACGGATTTCAATATACAAGCACCAAGTAATTAGATTCGTCTAAGCCAGTGGTTGCCAATTAGTTTTTCCTGCGCATCACTTCCAGAAAGAGCTGAAACTCGCGTACCCCTTTATTACATTGTTGTTTGTGTATTTCTTCCTAGAACTTTATGTACCTTAGTCAAGAGAGTGTTTCACGTACTACAGGGGTACGCGTACCACTAATTGGGAAACACTGGTCTAAGCTGTAGGATTGACATAAAGTAAATTATTTCAATACGCGTCGCAAAAAAAAAACAAGTGTGCTTTAGACCACACGACTGAAGTACTTTTACTTCCGTCTAAAGCACACGTTTTTTTTTCTTTAGCTCTACGAACTTATGTCTCTCTCTCAACTTCCGTTCGCCGTTTCCTTAACGCTCTCGTCACGCATTCACCAGCTTACTCCCCAAGTCAAGCGGCCGTAAAGAATATTCTTGGACAAATTACACACCGCCATCTAGTCCCAAACTAAGCAAATTTTGTACTATGGGTGCTATATAACTGATATAATATTTTTTTTTTTATTATAATACTTCAGGCGGCAGGCGATGTGAAGAGGCCACCGTAGCCATATTAACGCTCGCAACATATCGCTCGCGCGCCGCCACCCCCGCTGCCAACGCAGCATCTCCTTACTTTCTGGTGACCTCGCTCACTCGCAGGAACACAACAACCCTCAAGGGAATTGTTATTTGGCTGCGGTATTCTGTGAAGTGGAGGTAAATTCCCCAGTCGGGTAGCTTACAATTACGTTCCCTACCTCTCTTAAATATACTTAAATACATTTTTTGTAAATATGTATATACATATAATACATCGAAAACACTCAGACCAACACAAACAAACATGGCATGCACACAAATGTTTGTTTTGTGCGGAGATCGAACCCTCGACCTCGGAGTCAAAGTAGCCATCGTTAACCATTCGACCACCGCGGCACCGACCTCGTCAAATACATAATTGCTTGTGAATCCAGCCAATGAAGATACTGTAATTCTGATCTTCATTTGTTATAATATTATGTTACATTATTCATGCATATACATAATAAATTAATTGAGTATATAACTGAATGCGTCTAAAGCGTTAATTGGTTTGTAGGAGTAATTTAAATAATATTTATTATATATCTCCGTGTTTACGCTAATTTATGGAGTAATTAACATGCGAAGTTAGAGCATAAAAAACTCCTTTATCGATTTTTTATAAATACAACTTTGCGTTCTCGTTCGCGGAAGACATTCTGTTTGGAACTCTGCCGCGACCACTTTGGCTCCAATGTAAGAGGATGGGATTCTCTGCCGATGCCGATCTGTGCAATGTATATTAATTAGGCTGTGACCATCATATTAAACAACTCTTCCGAACACAACCCATTGTATAAACGATAAACAAACAGACAAAGGGAGGCAATGTCAAATTCCAAAAGGTCCGACTCTCACTAATTTCTTCTGATTAAATTCGTTTTGAGTTTCAAGGCAGCTGTAGTACTACCCCCGGGACTGCAGTGGACTTCATTGTTCATTGCCTTGTTAATCCTGGCTACACGGGAGACACGAAGATAGAAATGTGTAGTTGAGCTCCGTCTCATTAAAAAAGAAGAAAAAGGAGGCAAGTCTCCTTAGAGCTTGTCCAGAAGGGGCGAATTCGCCGCGAATCAATACGCGCCAAATCACTTGCGCGTTAGTGAGATACTAGACACCAATAAGCATCGCGCGAATTCAAAATACGCGCGTAAATCGCGTGAACTACGCCAGACTCTCGCGCGTGTTGCGCGCGAGTCGAGATACTAGGGACGCCTTGTTCCGTCCAGTTAACGCGCAAACTGTAGAGCGACTTCCTGACTTCCTCCCCAAATGCTCGCGCGTTGGTACGCACCTTGTGGACGCAACGGTCGCGCGTAATACGCGCGAGAGAAACGCAGCGAATTCGCCCTTTCTGGACAAGCTCTTGGACTTAAAAGCTGTGTAAATTTTGATAGAATTAAAACAAGCCTAGGGCCCTACCGCCGAACCTGAAGTCGATAACCATCAGGGTTTTATATTGAATCTTAGGTTTAGGTTACTGACAAACATATTCAGCTTAGTCTGTAGAGGTCTATGGTTTCTACCAAATAAGCTAAACATAATTACCGCCAATTTAAGCTAAAGTTTGATTTTCGCAACCAAAAAGTCCGATGGTAATAGACTTTAGCTTCGGCGGTAGGCCCCCTGATTATAATTGTCAAGATACGCGGACCATAAGAATTTTTAAAAGAATTATTATTATTTAAATAGTTGTCTTGGCCAACTTGCCAGATAAATATTTTTTGAAAAATGGAAAAATTCGCCTGCCCCACCACCTAGGGGGGGATGCCAGATAAATATTTTTCAAAAAATATTTATCTGGCAAGTTGGCCAAGACAACTATTTAAATAATAATAATTTAATTAGTTTGGTGTTATCAAAAAATAGCTGAATTTCATCTGCAACGATGGACTGCTATGCCTACTTTAGTAGTGTAATTACTTAATAGGTTGATGACGTCACACTGTGACTCACACAGTATAGAAATATAGGATGCAAAAATTCGTCAGCGGCACAAGCCTTCCTGGTAGCTCGGTTGGAAGAGCACTCGACCGGTTATCGAGAGGTCGTGGGTTCATATCCCACCTAGGGGAAGCAGGCGAATTTTTCCATTTTTCAAAAAATATTTTTAAAAGAAATTGTCAACGCGACCTATTGGAAGAATAATGCCGTAGTAGTGATGTCGGGTTTAGAAACGGAATTCGTGTCGCTCGCGAGGCGCCCGCGTCGGTTTATGGTCAATTAAAATATAAATAACAGAAGATGCGTCCGATTGTCAGTGTTAATGCAGTTTTACCGCCGAATGCACTCACGAAACGTGACCAACTTTCACGTGGCTCGTTGCTAGTTTTTTTAACTTGGGTTTGCTTATGTACAAGATTTATTTGCATTTTTTTTATATGAGAGGGCAGCAAACGAGCATGTGAGTCACCTGATGGAAAGCGATCATGGAGATCGCCGATCTATTGCCAGGCTGTACTTTCTGGTGACCTCACTCACATGCGGGAACACATATTCAACCCTCAAAGAAATTGTTATTTGGGTGCGATATTCTGTGAAGTGGACGTACTTCCCCAGTCGGGCTTAAAAAATCCAAAATCAATTGTTTTACTCTTTCATAACTACTACTGTTGAAACATTACGAAATATGTATCAATATTATTATTTTTTTATTTTGTCATCAGAATCGACAACAACTGTTTGCAATTCTGATGTTCGAACATCAGAATCGCAAACATCAAAACTGTTTACAAAATAAAAAAAAAACATCAACATATCCTAATTAGCATTTGAAGTCTCGAAGAGAACAAGAAAAGATAATCAAATCAGAAATCAATATCAAGGCATTTGTGTTGTTTTTGTTTACATTCATGAACACGTGAGTGATGTCTCTGGTGTTGCAAACGTCAATAAACTACGATGACTGCTTACTATCAGCAGGTCAAATGCTTGTTTACTACTTTAATAGTATAAATAAACATACACCGTATCTAATAAATGTGATAATCAAGGAGCATGCAATTTCAAACACGAATAATGTCCGTGTATCGTCTATGCCCAGGGCTGTTCAAGGCACGGCCCGCGGGCCACATGCGGCCCTCGGCGTATATTTGTGCGGCCCGTGACGTGTTTTTCATTACAACAAATCTGACTGAAAATTATATATTTTTAGAAAAGTTAAAGTTGTATAACTAACTAGCTATATATAACTAAGCTTAAACTTTCAGAATAGGTAGTAAAAATGTCAAGTAGGTATTTGTTTACTGCGGCCCGCTAATTTTTTTAGTAATTTGTAATGGCCCGGTATTGTATATGTTTGGACAGCCCTGGTCTATGCTATGCTGGACATAGTCGAACGCTTTCACATCTTTTATTTTACATCGGTTGTAAATGTCATATTAACGAGTCTCATTCCGATGTTCAATTAAAGATACGTAGTTATCATATTTGTCGTGTTTTACTACCGATAGATGGAAAACAAACATGATATCGTTCACAAGGCGTGCGACACGTGAGCGCCGTGACTCATCCGGATTACATACGCACCATTCATATTTAGTGTAAGTCGCCACAGCGCCTGAAACATTTTAAATTGCCGTAATGGTTTTATCGAACCCATTATTGGCTTAAACGCAATTTGTCACGCCGTTTATTTTAAAATCATTTGGCGCCGTAAACTCTGCATTTGCATAATTACGAATTCGTATTTTTATTCGTTCGGCGTATCCGCGACGGTCCTTCGAGCCGGCGTAAAATTAAAAAAAAAAAAGGTGATAAACGTCGACCTTGCGCTTTTGACGAGCAATCCCTTCGCGATTCACATTAGTCTCGCTTCGGAACTTCAGACGTAAAATCGACCGTGTACGGTGGCTTAAGGCGATTATTGTTCGCCATTCGCTGTCATTAATTCTTTCAACTGTAGGTGTATACAGTCGTTGTCGACGCTACACCATATTCCGCAAATGGAAGGATAATCTGGTGTTTTGCAGTGCTGAATAATCTTTGTCGAGCACGCGGATTCTCAAAGGCCTTCCGCATGCTGTTGAGTAATCGTTCGACTTTGTATGTCGTCTCTAATTCGTACATGGGCGTTTAATGGCCCGCTGATTGCTTCTACGGCGATTCGTTTTGGCGGAACGCGGAAAGTCCGCAATTGCCTCAAATCACTTTTAATTTTGACATTGCGTTTTGAAGAGTGTAAACCAACCTTGAACTTCTTTTGTTGGTTTGAGCTGGCGTTAAATAATTTGAAGCAGCGAATTGAAAATGCAACAAAGTCAGTTTGTTTAATGTTAAGAGATTAAATCGCGTGAAATGTCCGCTTCGTGTAACGGAAGTTAACGGCAAAACATATCTGTTAATTTCACAGTTAATGGACTTTTTTGACAGTTCTCACAAAAACGATTTGGCAAATGTCTGAATAATCTTCTTCATTGCAATTAGATGACTAAATTCAATTCTACATTTCATGGTTTCATCATATTTCTAGAACCTTACCAAGTTAGTTGATCCTAAGTTATCTTTGATTCTTAAGAAAGGAAAAATTCACCTCCCGGCGGGGAGGGACTTTAGTTAGAATTAGGAAAAAAGAGGTTCAATATCGATTGCAATACCAACACGGTGGAGTATGCAGCCACTTCCGCCATATGGCCGGCGCCCGCGGCGGTTTACGACGCGCCTGCGCGCTGTCGCGGTCGCATTTTGTTGGTTTTGCTCCTCTAGCGATGTGACTACGACGTGACTCCACAAGGACCACACCCGCTGTTTCAGGGAACCATTGTACCAACTAAATCATCTGTTTACACACACCTAGTTACTACGCTTCGGTCCTGTGTGGTCCAATCTACGACCATATAGTCGGTGGAAATTTAATTAAGGTATTAGTGGTACGGTCTACTGGTATCTGGATTGATTTATTCAGAATACGTAATAAGCGGTGAGTGATGCGACTACCACTCAATAGACTTCGACCACACCATGAAATAAATCATCGTAAACCAAGTCATAAATATAGCGTTAACTTCTCATTATATGTCTGCAAGCGATGCGATCTATGAAGTCCTTAAAGTGCCAATAACGTTGCCCAGTACTCTACCTACCACAAACCAAGAACAAGTTATTTCCACTTGATGTCTGAACTATAAAAGTGTACCTGTTTTTGACAAGAGACCGGTATAATTTAACATTTAGAACACTCGATTCGCCCTTGAGTAATTGACCATAAAGTTAAAGTTTTTTTTTATTCTTTTACAGGTAAGCGAGACGAGACAATAGTTGCCCAACAGGCTCCGAGACAAGGTATGGTGTTAATAAATTTGCCTTTTTATAAGGTACCGCCCTGCTTGTCTATGGGCCTATACTCTATACGTTTTCATTTACATACTCCTTTTTTTAACTAGTAGTAACGTGAAACCAATATGGAAGTGTCAGATAACTCACAATAATAATTTTTCTTTGATCGTTATCGGTAGACTATATCGATGTGGATGGCCACCCAAGTGTAATATTAAGATTAAGTGCCGATTTGTATTTATTTCCAAGATAAAGAGAAAATTAAAATATTTGTAAAAATATGTATACACTTGTACATTTTGTTTCCACAAATCTTCAAATTAGTTTGGAACATGTGCATAGAATAAGATCACAATAATATGGGGAAAAAGTATGGAAATAATGAAGCCGAAGAACTCTACGTCAACTCAACTATGATAAACAAAAATCAAAAATATTTTTAATTTAACCAAATAGGTACTGCTAGAATAACTATTATGAGACCAAAGACTTGCTTTCATTCTTGTATTTCGCCTATAATCCTGATAACATTTGCGAGGGCCTAGAAAGTTCCACACTAGATGCACTTGACCAAAACAATAGCATTAGATATCGGTATCCTTGACCCGGCCGGCACCTGCCTCTCCGGGCGACGTGCGCCAACGCTGCCATCCCGCCAGCGCACTCCTCTGAAACAATAGCAAGTAATGCTCGAACAATGACCACTAATGCGCCCGTCTCACTGAGCCGATTGCCCATTGTGCTACATCACGTTGTGTTCATGGAAACTCTTGGTGCTGTTTCTATGGAGAACAAATTACATATCAATGGCTCATAACTGACTTTGATGTAGCATGACCGTATGATTCATTATTTCCCCTTTGTTTATCTGTTGCCGCTTGATCTGGACGCTTCAGCTTTGTTTAATCGTTTAATGGGAATCCAAAACCTGAATAAGAGTCATTGCACAAATCCATATCTCAAACTGTATTCTGTTCTCCCATAATAGTGACAATATTAAAGCTACGGTTGTCGAAAAGTAGGCAATTGAAAGGTCTTCTGATAGTAAATTAAATATTCCACGTTCTGACGAAAAAATATGGTTGGATCAGGATAATGAACAAAACCTTGAGCCTGATGGCTAGGCTTCCGCTCGATGATGCTACTCACTAATGAGGTCGCCTCCCATCCGCATTATTTGCCAATTAGCAACTCCATAAATCGACCAGCTTCCTGCTCCGCCGATTATGACGTCTGTGGACCCGTCGATATATTTCACAAACTGTCACGGAAAGGGTAATTGGTACCCGATCGCGGTGAAAGTCCACGGGCCCGCCGTCTGCCGGCCCTCCATCATTTCGCGCGACGTTTTGTCCCGGTTCACGACGGCACACTTCGCTTGAGGTATTGTCCAAAATAATGTGCGCTCCAGTTTCCATTATTTACAGTGTGATTTCCATTTCGAACTCGTTCTGTGCATTCATGCAATGATCGATCAGTTCTCAATTCTCTGTCGTCGTTACTAGATTTGATCTCTCCGGAGATTTCGTGTTGACACCGATTCATATGTTGTGCAGCAATCGCGGCTTGTAAATCTGGCAGTTGTTTTTGCACAACTCTCATTATTCATATCTCATCTTAAGATTTCGATCAGGAGTACCGTTGCTGAATCATTTTTCCATCCACATTGTACCCTTAAACGAATCCGGTTGCGTATATTACAGCACGATTTGCGGGCCGCAATATGGCCATAAGTCAACGTTTAATCTCATGCAAATTGCCTCTGCATTTCTCCTACTTATTGAACTTCGGCGTTGACCGATACCATGCAAATTTATGCTAAAGAATGACCCAAAATACGTGAGATAAGATTTAAAGTATATTGACTTTGATGTACGACCGCGGCAATTCGGTTGTATAACGCACGGTAATCTGTTCGGAAATTA
Organism: Hypsopygia costalis; assembly: GCA_937001555.2. NCBI lineage: Eukaryota > Metazoa > Arthropoda > Insecta > Lepidoptera > Pyralidae > Hypsopygia > Hypsopygia costalis. Next base: position 27,882,403 of record OW443330.2, read on the forward strand.
TTTTTTAAATATACCCATTAAAGTTGATAGGTTTGTGACGTAATAGGTGTACTATGTTTTAGTTGATGGGCTCGTAAGCCGTGTTATTGTTATTATGTAAATCCGGGTAGTGAGCAGCAAGCACATGTGTGTATACAATAATATGCGTGTACAGTTGCATGGCGCAAGCCGGTAGCGTGAGTTTTTTGTACAAAGAGTTGTCACTACGAGTATATCGTGTTGGTATTATGTGTTCTACAACACGATTTATGAAATGGGCTTGCAGGTACCAGGTCGACCGGCTCGTGCGTTATCTGAACGTTTACGCTGTTGGTTTGGTAACTAGTTAACATTACAGTTTCAACGGTTACCTTCACGGATTTGATCTCAACGACCCCGTGCCTAGGCTTGGTTTCTTAAGCAAACTAATCTGAATACTAATCTTATTCCTTTATTTTTTTTATGGTTTCTCTTGTATCGTTGAATCATTGTTTGTCCTCTTACATAATAATGCTATGTTTATTCAAGCTAATCTCGATTGTGTTTGCTGATTCATCCACTTTCTTATGTTTTTCTTCTAAACGTGACCAACGGAGTGTAACTCCTAGTGCAGCGGGACCTGAGACAGTAAACTGCAAAAGTTGCACAATAAACCAACCACTTTTCATGCTTTCTAATTAATTACGTAATTTAAATCGGCTCTCTCGATTAATTCCTTGGACGTTATCGTTTCTCGGTATCAATGTATTCGATCTATATCTCAGTATCGTAAAACTGAGTTTACAACACCGTAAATCTACATGTGTGTCGAACAAATATTTTCATTCGCTCAACTAGTTTCATAAAATCCACTAACCTCGTTCTCGGAACCCGTTCTATTCATTAGTATCCATTTTAATCGATACGAGTAGCATCGATATATATTATTGATGCACCTCGATTTAATTATAAACAAATATTTTCGATTAATTCGGCGTTCGTTTGATGAAAAAACGATTTTAGTTTTTAATGTTATTGGGGTGTCTCGTTATCATAAGTTATTAACTGTAGCGGCAATTTAAACGGCCCGTTATTTGGTTAATTTTCTAATAAAGTTAATGTGATAGACAATCATAAATATATTACTAGATAATGAGCTTTATCTATGTTTATCGTTTATTAAAAAAAGAAACAACAGAATGAAACGGTGTTTGAGAGAATATTATCACGACCTTGTTAAATATTGCAATAAGACCTTTTATTACATGGACGTTTACAGAGTTATTGTGTCTACACTTATTGGTCTTTGTTAAAACATACTCATAAAATTGATATCACACGATAAAGCTTATCAGCAAATACGCAGGATGCTAAATTCAGTGGCGGATAACCTATACTTTTCACGTGTAAATACCCGATAAGAGGGTTTTGGCTTCAAACAATAGTAGAACCACATCACTAATTCTTACTATTCTTTGTATAATAGCGTAGATTTTCTTTTACCTCCTATCCATCAACTCCTTGAGAGCTAGTAGTTCCCGCTCTATTCCGCGTTCTTTAATGTGTGTCTAATAAATAAATAAAACCTTTTGGATTCTATCAGCGTCTCGTAGTATAAAAACATACCGTCTAACTTCACCCTGTTGTCCGGGGATAGGATTGCAGTTAAGTGCTTTACATCATCCGTCTCAACTCGGTGCCTACCCCCTAAGCTGAAGCTGATTCCCGTCGGTAATTTTGATTGCGAAATACGGACTTCTGATTAAATTTGTGATTTACGTTTTCAGTTTCATCGGTAGAACGCCTCCGTCCCAAAGTCCAACGTCCCGGCTAAGCTTATTACTTATTACTGATAGCACAAATTTAAACTGAAGATCCAAGTGCATCTATTGTACCCAGGGTGGATACAATTATTGCAAAAAATCATTTGTATTTGAAAAAATCCGATCGTAATCCGCTTCGGCTTAAGCGGTACCCCGAACTCGACTTAGAAATTGGCATGAAACATGAGCATGATGGTAAAACCAATTTCATCCCAATTTCCAAGTTGAACCGGGGTTGTATTGGATAATGTGATAAGCACGTTACTCCAAGATATCCGTCACGTTATGGTTATGAATACAACAAATATAATTATTTACTTTAAAATACATACTACTTTCAGCGTTTCGTAGAAGAGGTGGATATTTTTGTTGATTTGTTTTGTTTGTTTGTCTACCTGTATTATCGGTCGTAGCTTCGTGTCGATTCGCAGTCCTGATTAATAACTCGGTAAAGCTGTTGCGATACTAATTTTTACAACATGTTATAAAAATAATAAATCTTGTTTTATTAATTGCTAAGTTTACCCCCTTCACTATCTAACTAACCTCCAAAATCAATTATTTGCAGAGCAATCCCGTATTTTAATGGTTATTGCTTTATTATCAGCCTATATCTCTTCCCATATATATAGGTCTTCCCCAACAATTTATATATGTGATCCTCTACTTCCCGCATCCAGTTGTTAACAGTCTTGCTTGTTGAAAAAAAACTCCAAAACTTTTATTAATAAATTCTTCAGATTTTATTTGTTGTGAGTTACAAAGCTGCTGTGTTTATTCAATTTACAAAGCTGCTGTGTTCATTGTAATGACAATGAACTTCAATAGTAATTTTGGTAGTTGCCACTGTTAACGCTGGCTACACAGGAGTCACAGTTACGGGAATGTCAAATTGACGGAGCGTTTAGAACCTTTGAGTCAGAGAAGAGATTTTGCGTCTCTTTGTGTGTTCTACCGATTGTACAAAGGGGTGTGTTCAGAGGAGTTATTTGACATAATGCCCACGGCCTCCTTCTACTGTCGCACCGCTCGTCATCGATAGGGAATTCATGCTCACACATTCGAACCGAAGTGGTCACGTACTGTCCAGAGAAGTTTTCTTCCACGTACTATCAAGCTGTGGAATGAACTGCCTGTTGAGGTTTTCTCAGGAGACTACAGCATGAGGTTCTTCATAAAGCGTGAAGAGTTTTTTACAGGGTCATCAATGCGCATGTGATGCCTCTGGTGTTACAGGCGTCCATAGGCTACGGTAACTGCTTTCCATCAGGCGGGTGCTTGTTTGTCACCTTAGTGGTATAAAAAAAAGAATGAGCGGCAAGCCCGTCCCTAGTCTTGCTTGCGGCGCCATCTAGTTGAAATTCTCAAACTAAACGAGCATCTCATTAGTTATTCTCCTATAAACAGAAAGTAATTCCCACTGTCACGGGTTTTATTCCTATGTCATATCTGACAGGTCATTGTGAAGGGTACATATGAGGCTACGAGCACGTTTACGCAGTTGTGTGACTGCGTCCAATTGCGCCCACGCATCTTCAACCGATGAGTGGTCTGTTTGCAAAGCGCTTACTTGTACAAAGATGTGGTAAGAGGCATGGGATTGCATGTCGAATTGAATAAATTTATAAGTAAGGGCGGAATTACACGGTTTTTTTTATACTATGTCGGGTGGCAGACAAGCATACAGCCCGTCTGATATGAATCGGCTACCGTAGCCATATTAACGCTCACAACGTAAAATATCGCTCGCGTGCCGCCACCCCAGCTGCCAACCCAGCATCTCCTTCCTTTCTGGTGACCTCACTCACTCGCAGGAACACAACAACCCTCAAGGGAATTGTTATTTGGCTGCGGTATTCTGTGAGGTGGAGGTACATTCCCCAGTCGGGTAGCTTACAATTACGCTCCCTACCTCTCTTATCGCCAGAGGTTCGTTTGTCAGTCAGCAGGGTGCACCGGGTGCAGGTGAAGTTGGCAATGGTTCAAAGATGTTGATGAACTACTTACAACCCAAAGTGGTTCACAAATTGATTCTTTTTGCTTGAAAGTTATAGAAATGCATGGCTTGCATATGTTGAATGATTATTTTTTATATTTACATGGTTGTTGTTTCATACAAATTGAACGGCAGAAGTGAATCGTGTAATTCATGCTTAACACGAGGAACGTCCATTGCTTCGCTTGCGTTTAATTAAATTTACGGCACAGTATGAGTAATAGTACTCAGCTCTAGTATATTATAGTCTAGGATAATGTTTTATTCTTACACCTATGATGTTTTTACCCCTCGCTTTAAAAAAAGCTTTTAGTTGCACATCTCCCATTAAAAAAAATGAAGAATGCAAGGTCGCTCGCAAGACGTTATCGCTAATCAAAAATAAATGAAAAGTTGTAAATAAAATGCCTTTCTGTATGTTTACTACACTACATGTACTCGTACGTACTAATTATACTGCAAACTAATATACTCGTATTAAGATAGTTTGAGTAAGCGCGTTGTCGCTACGTTTTACTGATGATCGCCTATGACCCGTCTGTATATAAAAAGTCATGCACTTACACTAAAACCTCCCAAAATATTGTTCAATATGAAAAACAAATTTTTGAGAGCATCCCCTTTTTAAGTCGGTTAAAATGCTAAAGCATAAACAAGCTTGGCTTTATTTTCCGACAAATTATAATAAAAATAAATGTTGTTAATTTTTGTCTGACTAAAATTAAATATATCCTCTTAATAAACGTCAAAATGGAGAACAGTACAAAATACCTGCGTAATTCCGTTGTGATGTAACAAAAGGTGATCTAATGTAGGTCAAAAGGAAAGGTGATCCGGTTAATTGAACCGAGCTGAAACTAAGATGGTAATGATCTGTACGTACATACAAACGGTTCTTATTTTATATTGTTATTACAATTAAAGGTCTTTAAATTCATATTGTACGGTCATTTTAAAAAGAGAATGTCGCATTAAGAGGAATCGTCTAGTTTTTCGCCTGCATAAAGTTTATAGGAATAATATAAGGAGCGGTAGTTAGGATGGGAAGAAGTTGTTGGGGTGACAGTATGCGAGCGATATTTCATGTAGCGAGCGTCAATATGGCTGCTTCACATCAGGCGGGCCGTATGGTTTTCTGCACGTACGACATAGTATAAAAGGCACTATATAAAAAAAAAAATAGCATTTTCTTATATTCGAAAGACAATACATAAAATACCTTTGAAAATATGTGTAAAAGGTTAATGTTAATATGTTAAGTAATTTTGGCGTGAAAGCATAACAAACAAACTCACATTCACCTTTATAATAATTAAGTTGGAATGAACATATTTGCCACCACTAAATTGATTTGTAGATGAAACTTAGAATCCTTATAACAATCTGTCATTGAATGTAATTTTGGTTAAGATTTGATGAATGCTATTAAGAATCGATGGACAAATTCTACTTGTGATGGCTATAGAATAAACATCTTTTTGGGAGCCTATTCTTTGAATAACTTTCAACATATTTCAATGTTATGAGACATCGACTAAAGACGAATACATCAAGTAGGTACATATACATTTTGCATCGCATGCACCGAGAACTCGTATGGAGTTCCAGTCGAGTCATTAGGGTCAGCGAGACGATAGCTCGGATACAAAGTTCACGGGATGATCGATGCCGCACGACTAACGGAACCCTTCCGGTGTTTATGTCTTACATGAATACATTCTCATGTGTACTCGGCTTTATCGACAGTTACAATGGTAATTAATGTGATTTGGGATTATTTATTAACTAGTGTCATGCGACTTTGATCATGGATTTAAGCTAGAAAGACGACACTACCGCCATCTTTTGCTTGTCGGCGAATTTATTGTCTGTATATTTTTATGAATTTCTTTATGTTTTCATAATATCATTGACGTTAGACTATAGTACAATATGGATTCTGGCCCTAGTTGAGTGAATTTCGACCAATGGTCGACCACTAGTAAATACTAGTAATCAATATTAAGATCATAATTTTGTAAAATAGTCAAATCGAAATAAGTACATGAAATCACGGGAATAGAACTTGCCCTCCGTGCTGTTCCAGGATCATAATATATTCTACTCGTGAACCATAGAGCTAACCACGCGAATTTGCTAGTATAATTTTATTATAATTCGTTGTATAATGTGATTTTAATAATTACGCAACAACACCGCTTGATTGATGCGACTGCAACCGACGTCCAAGTCACGACGACCTGACGTCAAAACTGTTTGTAATTATTGTTTGAGATCATATCAATCACTGTGAAGCTGACGCGTGATGTTGTCAAATAAATAATGTTTGTTCTTTGCCCCTGAAAAAAAATCTCATAATGAACAATTTCGCAATGTGCCAGGGGCACATGAATGAAGATGTGTGGTACATTGCAATTATTTGTTTGTTGACATTTCATAGTCGATACATGCATAATAAGAGGAAAATGGTGACTTTGAGTTACGCTAAAAATATATCTGATTATTCAATGTCAGATTTTTTTAATGCAACGAACGGGCTACGCTAGACGGTTGGGTTTTAATGTGCCTGGCGGCGGACGCTTTACGTACTTTGGTTACGCATTTACAGTGGGGGACGTAATGCTAGAAACATCACTGTTGCGGTCCGTAGCACTGGTGAGAAGAAAAGAGAGAATGCGCGCTAGTGTCTTCTTTCTTAATGCTATGCTAACCACTAGCGTAACATTGAGAAAGACATTAGCGCGCATTTTTTTTAATTAACGTAATACATACGTTACAGGGTAGGATGGGGGTTAAAAATTGCAAAAAATCTGCTTATATAATACTTGAACGGCCTCCTCTCCATTCTTTGTCCCGTCTAGACGCGAGGCTGCATAACGAAAGGTTCTCATGCTAACATTCTTTTATCTATTATGGAATTAATATTTATTTCAACATTTTCAACTATACATACAATAAAGAAGTGCTTGTCCGTACATTAAATAAATTTATCAAAATATGAGTGTAGGTGATAAGAAAAGGGTAACAGAACACACAAAGGTTAATTAAATATTTATGTCACTTTGTCTGTCTGTTTAGGCTGATCTCCAAAACTATTGAACAGATTTTTTTGCAGTTTTCCCAAATAGCTCAAAGAGTCTAAGAGTAGCTTATCAATTTCTGGCATCTCACTATCTGATGAGAGTTTTAATAGCATCCCTAATAGTTCTATAGTTCTTGATACTTTTTCCCGTATAAATTCAGCAAAAAAAAAAGGTTAAAACATTATACGATTTTTTTAAATGAGATAGGTACTAACTTCGCATATCAATTTCAACATTTGGTCTTTGTTTAATTAAATTCGGATGTAAGTGAAAAAAATATTAAATAAATAATATTACTAGACAATTTACACAGCGCCATCTAGTCCTAGGTACTAGACAACTGATAAATGTACTTACATACATTATTTTTTTAAATACATATATATAATACATAGGAAACATCCAGACCAAGACAAACAGCCATGTTCATGCACACAAATATTTGTCTTGTGCGGGAATCGAGCCCACGACCCCGGAGTCAAAGTGGACATGGTTAGCCATTCGACCACCGGGGTCGTCAAATATTGCAATTAAAATTACCTAATTGAAATTTGTCGTGAACCCTCATTCAGCCCACTACTGGGATACGAGTCTTCCCTCAATCGAAGGTGTATAGAGCATACACCACCACGGTGCTCAACTGCGGTTTGACGGAGGTTAGTGTTTTCAAACCGCCTAAAGGCTACTGAATTGGCTTAAGCAGAGTTTATACGAAGCCAGTAATGCTGGCGCCAGACAAGCCAGCGTTGGCCTGGCCCCTGTTGTTTAGACGATGCCATTCAGCCAAGGATTTTACGGGTCCGCAATGCTGACGCGTGGGTCGATGGGTATGCGGGCAGAGGTCACTGGCTTGTAAAATAGACGGGCGCTCTATTCTCGCCAGCGTTGGCAGCCAGCGCTGGCTTGGCTTGAAAAACTGTTTACACAAGGCAAATACCAAGCCATCGCTGGCTGCCAGTGAGACTGGCAGCCAGCGATGGCCTCGTGTGAACTAGCCTTAACGACAGCGTGATCGTTTGCTCCTCAATTAAAATTCGCCTGTTAATAATGCATAGCAAAAGAGGCGAGATTTTGTGCAGGCGAAGTCGCAGCCACCAGTTAGTTTCGCAATAGAAATAATAGATCTTGTAACCGGACTTAGAGCTGTATATGGATAAACCATTGACAAGCTCTATATGACATAACTATATGGATTAATGCATTATATGCATCCAAATAAGGCGAGCGATGCGAATGATGAATGCAGACCTAATAGAATGATGATTTAATGGCAATAAAATTATATAAAAAAATATATTGTATTCAAAACAGGCCATTATATGGTTGACTAACAGACTATTGTTTGAAACTAGTTTATTGGCAATTTGATATACATTACTTTGCGTGCTTCCGCCACAAATTAGTTCATGTAAACTACTGCCGGCTGCACCCACCCACTATCATTAGTAGATGCATGCAGCTGCCGTGGCTGATTTGGTCGTCTATGCTCCAGATGCCGCGGTCTTCTCGACGGCAGCAGTCGCACGTTTCTTCTGTTTCAGATGTTGGAGATTCGCCGTGACGACCGTCAATTAACTATGAAACTAGTTTGTTTCTGTAACGGATAATAATTCCAGTTGGAATACGGGTCTCCCCTCAATCGAATGGGTTTAGAGCATACTACACCACGCTGCTCAACTGCGGGTTGGTGGAAGCCAGTGTTTTCAAGTCGCCTAACGGCCACTGACTTTACGATAGTCATTTGACTTGTACCCACTAACGTATAAAGAATGTTCAACGGCCAAGTCACACAACATTAACTATAATAATAAAGAAATCGCAGTAAGGAACCTTAGACTTGGCACGACTTTGTCTAGATTTCATTACTTTTCAGAGATAAACAAGCAGTTCCATCGAGGCTTGGCTAGTTTTTTACAGAATGTTTTTATTGGGATATGGCTTACCCGCTCACATTTCGAAGTGAGCAACCCGGCTAAATTGGATTTGTAACACGCGTTCCTGGTAAATCCACAACTTGAGAGTACTTCTCTATTTGGTCGGTTTGTTTACGTTGACACGATCGAGCGTGAATAAAAAAACTCGCACTCAGCACTCGGAACCGACGCGACGGCTTAACGTGCCCTCCGAAGCACGGGGCAACTCGAGATAAATAAACCCATCCATAGACATATATACAGGATATTTTACTGCTATTTGTTTTTCAATGGAAGTCCTAGTGAGCAGAAAATGTTTGCAACACTGAAAGTGGCGAACAGTAGTTACTTACATAAATCAAGGGGCCATTATCATTTTCTCCACAAACATTTAAGTGCAGTGTTCAACTATGAATAGTGGTTGTTAAATAAAGCCCACTCTCAGTTAACACTACGGAGTGCGGTTCTCACGCTCCGTCAAAGCCTTAGTCCTTAAGGCGTTTCCACACGGCGCATCTTTCGCGACATACCATCTTTGATTTCCCAGTTGACGAGCTCGGTGGTCGAATGGTTAGGAATGGCCACTGTGACTCCTAGGTCGCGGGTTCGATTCCTGCACAAGACAAACATTTGTGTGCATGAACATGTCTGTTTGTCTTGGTCTGGGTGTTTTCTATTATTATAAGTATGTATTTACAAAAAAAAAATGTATTTAAGTACATTTATCAGTTGTCTAGTAGCCATAACACAAGCTTTGCGCTTATTTTAAGACTAGATGGCGCTGTGTAAATTGTCCAGAAATATTTATTTATTTAGTTGCGCGTTGTTTCAGATAGAGGAGCTTAATAGCGTCGTTGCGCGTATCAGTCTAATTGAATACGCAAGTTAAGCAACGTCGACTGCAGCTTTTCTATGGATGGGGTTATTTATCTCGAGCTCCTCCGAGCTTCGGAAGACATGTTAATCCGTCGTTGCCGGCTGTTGTCATTAGATGACAGTTGTTAAATCAAGTCAGTGGCCTTAGGGCGACTTAAAAGCACTAGCCTCTGCCAACTCTCAGTTGAACAGCGTGGTGGAGTACGCTCTAAATCCCTTCGATTGAGGGAAGACCCGTATTCCAACGGTGGGATGATTATGGGTTGATGCTGACGAAGATTTAACAACGCCAGTTTCGTGTTTGGTTAATCGAAAACATTTTTCATTTCCTACATTCTTTCAACTTAAGTAACTTAGCGGCAATTAAATTAATACTAAATTGCCGCAACTCACCAATTTATATCAGTGTGTTTTATTTTGGAAGCCGCAACTGGCAATCTCAAAACTTCGACCTACCTAACTCATTACGTCCCAATCTCGCCTACTATTGTATAATTAATCTATTGGCTGTTACAATACCTATCAGTGCTACCATAAGGTTAGTGTAATTTAATAAAGGAAGGTTAATATACCTGTTTATAGCAACGGAAACTCGAAAAACTTGACAGTTGCTTCAACAAAAGTTGCTATGTCTGCAGGCGCATGTGACACTTTCGATAAAGTATAAGTAATAACTTTGTACAATATGGCACAGTGGACGCTGCCCGTTGCTCTCTCTCTGACCCTTGACTCTCTTCGGCGATGGTGAAAAACCGTTGTGTGTAATCGCCCTTATAGAAGAGATTGTAAGCAATATGGAGCTTGTTCACTGCGGCGCGCTTAACAGCTCAAGGGCTTACAGCTCTTTGTCTGAAGCTGAGTAAGAGTAGTGGTATTTTTAACCGACCCTAAAAAAGGAGGAGGTTCTCAATTCAGCTGTATTTTTTTTTTATCTTTGTTACTTAATTACTCCGTGATTTATAAACCGATTTGAAAAATAACTTTTTTTATTTGAAAGAGTATACTTCTAGATTGGTCCCATATTTTTTTCATCATCATCATCAGCCTGTATCTACATACATAAATGTGGAGTAAATTTTGGAGTCGGTTTTTTTTTGGTTAATTATAGATCTTGTGCCTGATACTAATTTGTCATTGCAATGATGTCTAGAATATTTTCTCATGGATGTAGAATAAACTGCGTGTTTAATATAGTGTGAGAGATTTTTGATTTAAAGTCTTATAAATCGGTAAACGTCGGCTGCATGCACGAAAAAGCATGACTGATTGTCACGTTCCGCCTGAGCTGAGCGTCCAAGCAAGAGCGCGTCACAAGCGATAGAGAGGCACGATCAGCCTAAGCGTTTAGGCTTGTGACGCGTCTATCTTCCACCCCCTTCGGCCGATGTTTTCTTATGACGTCATTACGTAAAATTATCGTCCGTAAACCGACTTTACAGACAACCATTTTTTTTTAAGTGGAAGACAAGCATGCAGCCCGCCTGTAGGAGAGCAGTTACTGCAGGCTATGAACGCCAGCAGTATCAGGGAGATAACACACCTGTAGCCGACCCTGTACAAACCTTTAAAGTTATTTTTGAAGAACCCCATGCTGCAGTCTCTTTAGGCAGTTCGTCTTGTCTTTCGTATGAAAAAAAAACACTCTTTACGTCACATTATCCAAACTGTGGTTTAAGTAAATAAAACCAGTTAAGTGCAAAGTATCGTCTCCGCGTAAAACACGCTGTGACTCGCGTTGCATGTTTTTGAGAATTACGACTTCGTAACTGAGATTGTGTTATTAACTTCATTATGACTGTTCTCGAGCTGTGGGAAACTGGATAATTAAAAAAAAATGTAAGAAATATTTAACGTTCCTTCTTGGCTTTCATTTAATGACAACATCCGGGACCGACAGCTTAACGTGCCCTCTGAAGCACGGAGGAGCTCGAGAAAATACAAACCCATCCATGGACAGGATATGGTCGACGTTGCTTAACTTCCGTGTTCGATTAGACTGACACGCACATCGAGACATAAAATGTTCGGTATTTTTGTTCATTTTTATAAACATGGGACAAAAATAGAACAAAAGAAGTTTGGTACAAAATCGAATACAACCCTGCAATTCTAGTGAACCTTAGGGAATCTAAAGTGAACCATAGGGAACCTAAAATCTGTGTAATAATGTAAACGAATTTCAAAAATTTCTCATTAATTTTTGGGTTGAAACATGTATGTTTTTATCTTTGTGGGTTGAATTTAAAAAAAATATGTATTTCAATGTATAAGTATTGTCAATAAATTCTATATATTTATACAAATAATAGAGTCGGCCATGTTTAAAACTGACGGATCCACGAAGTTGTCGAATTTTGCGCGGCGTATGTACGAAAGTCCTGTTATGTTACATCAAGCTGCGATGACCAGCGTGGGACCAGCCTGGAGCGCGAAATTAATGGCTGCTCTTCACGGAGACCGTCGCAGTAAAAATAACTACCAGTATCTTTTTTAAAGAGTGATTACCTCAAACTTACACGAACACTTGACGGCTGATGGGGCAGATAGGTTCTGGAATGGCAACCGAGGACCGGAAAACGCAGCGTAGGACAGACCGCGACTAGATGGACTCACGATCTGATGAAGATCACAGGAAGTGCCACCACCACTTATCACCACCAATTAGTTCATGCTACAACTGACCCATGGTCAATTTGTGGCGGAAGCACGCAAAATAGTGTTGATCAAATTACCAGAAAACCGATCATTGTGGAAGTCTATTGGGGGAAGCCTGTGTTTGTCAGTGGACTTCCTTTAGCTGATATGATGGTGATTATTTGAGATTAGGCCTTCTGTAAAGAAAACAGGATTCCTTTAAAACCGTCGGTCTATTTCCCGCATCGATTCACTTCAAGATGTCCTGAAGTGCCCCTAGATCAGGGTGGATTTCTGTCATCAAAACGTTAATTAGACTTATATGTATCAACCAATATTCTAATGACTATCTCTTTTCAAATGATGAGGTTATAGAGCGTACTCCACCATGGTGTTCAATGGTGGGTAGGCGGAGGCCAGTGTTATCAAGCCACCTAAAGGCTACTGATGTGGCTTACCTCTTCTTATTGACAACAGCCGGGATTGACAGCTTGATGTGTCCGAAGCACGAAGGAGCTCCAGATAAATAAACCCATTCACAGGCAGGCTAGGGTCTATATGGTGTACTTTATATAGTAATAGTTGTGTAGGTAAATCTATGGAATTGAAATAGCACCCTCCTTCTTTTTACATCCGTTATTTTTCCCTGGAAACTTTGGAGTGTATTTACCACCTTTACTCTCTTGCTCTTTGGGTTTCTCTGTGGTATTTCTTGTTTACGGTGCTTAGATTTTAATGTGATTGTTCTCGTGTCAAAGAACAAAGAAACGTATGGCACCGAGATGGACGCGACATGTGGTCGGTCACGTGTGGTTGTTATGCGGATGTCGTTATACGTTACGAGCGATGCTAGGAATTCGTAATTTAGCTTGTATTTACTACTTTTTACAGTTTCAATAGCGTTTCAATAATTTCTTGAAACGAAACCGTTTTTAATGACAAAATTAAAACTGGAATCGCTTTTTATTTTAATTATCAGACGAAAAACTCCCTGCTATTCCCTGTTATTCCTAGATTTCATAACTGGTAAACGCTGCCTTATGTGAAAATTTCATGTCGTGCACATTGAACAGCTCACTGGTCGTGCATTAAAAACAAATTTACGATTTTACGAAGAGTTTTGTCTCCCTCAAATACAATATAACATGTAATTATTTGACATACATAATATTGAAATATTTATACAAACTAACTTGTAATTGTTGTATTATCTGATTATTTAATAAATAAAAACGACCTATATTGGCAAGTTTCTTTCAAGCATTTCTTCTTCGCCAATAGTCAATACCGAAATGCTGGTGGATAAAAATAATGACTATTATATAATAAGATTATTATTAATAAAAATGTGTAAGATGTGTCTAAGTGCCACAAGGGCTTAATGACAGAATAAATTCATTTCATTTCAAAAAATTTTGTCATGGACCTGCATGTCGTTGCAAGACTCATCCAAGTGCTATTGACTCCATGGCGCGGGTCAGTATAAAAATGACAGGCATCCGAGATGAACTGCGTAACATCACGCTAGCCGTCAATTTTTGAATTTCACCCGCAATCACCGGCGATAAACATTACATTCGGCAATTCTCGGATACCGGCGGAATGGCCCGGGCGATTACCACCGTCGCCATAAAATTCGCTCACCATTATCAATCAGTCGCGGAACTGGGAATTAAAATTCTAATTGCCGGGTCTTAAAGCTTTTTTCACGGGGAATAATAATAGTGATTGCCACTACCACGTTGAGAAGTGACGGTTTGATTATGAGCTGAGTTTCTTGAAATTCATTTTGTTCATTTAGAGATTGGGGTTCAAACCCGTGGGTAATTGCCCCCGCAGGGTTAATGTAGCTATTATTATTATTATTATTTTTGAAGATTTACGGATCTAATAACAATAATATGCTAAAGAACTATATAGTAATTTCATAACTTGTAGGCGGCTACCTTTAAAAATTTGCTAATTACAAATCTCCACATATGCTTAATAAAATATAACACATTTTTTTTTATATATTATTATATATATACACAATATGATTATCAGCAAAATCAGAGCATCTCAAAATGAACATTGGTCAATTGTCGTCTTAGCGAAGGAATTTATACGGGGTATTAATACTATATATCCTATATAGGCAATAGATAATACTTAATAGTACTTACAATAAAATATGCACTACGCAATGCATACTAATGTAACTACTACTAATATTTTCTGATTAAATTCAATGTGAATTCCAAGGCACCCCACGGACTGCAATGGACTTCACTGGTTTTTGATGATCACCGCTGTTAATCTTGGCGACACAGGAGACAGTGGTGGGACTGTGTGGTGGAGCCCCGTCCTGATATTAACATTAAATCATGAATATCATAGTATACACACATCAAAACATCAGTAGTATTTACATTTTGCGTTTTGAATGTTTTACGTGTTGAACACTATGCGTCGCGACGTGACATAGGAGCCTTCAAGAACAGAGTCAATTTTTCCCTTAGTCTGGCAACGGATCGGCGAACCCATGTTGATTACTTTCCATCAGGCAACCTACTTGCTCGCTTTCCCCCCTCATAAAAAAACAGTATTGTACAGTACACTAGATTCATCAATTCTCCTCAAAAACTGGAATTAATTTTCGTTGCAATGTGTGTCGTTAGATTTTTTTTTACTTAATTATAAGCTAGAATATTTATAACTTAATTCAAACATATAATTTATGTATATGTGGCATTAATTAGTTACGGATATCCTCTAAAGTTGTAAAAGTAATTATAGACAAGTCATTTCATTTTGTGACAACAACAGTAGTGTTTTATATTTACATTTTAATAGCAATGGTGTATTTATAATACACCATTGCTATTAAAATGTAAATTAATTGTCATAAACCCGTTAAATTATTAATATTGTTTGCAATCTTAAATTGTTCACTTTTACAATAAATTTCTAAATGATTCATCATTCATTCATAATCATAATCATTTTAAAAAGTTTTGTTAGCATATTTTCTTTATACAACTCAGCAAACAAGCGTATGACCCGTATGATGGTAAGCAGTTATCGCAGCCTATGGACACTCGCTACAACAAAGGCAGCACTCGCGCATTGCCGATCCTGTAAAAACCTCTTCACGCCTCTCTTGAAGAATCGCATGCTGTAGTCTCTTGGGAAAACCTCGGCTTATTATAAGTAATTTAAATATTTTAAACAAGCAATCATCGTCATCATTTGAACACAGGTGGGGAGACCTGTGTTCAAACTATAGAAATAGACTTCCACATCGGTTTTATGTCGTTTACATCCATCGGCTCCTTGCAATCCTTATCAGAGCGTTGGTCCAGTAGAGGCCGTCCTACGGTGCGTTTCCTGCTTGGATTAGACGGGCCATATGCTTGTTTGCCACCTTAGTGGTATAAAATAAATCTAGTACTTTTCCTTCACATGTTTTTATTTTAATTTTTCATATCTTGATGATGCAAAAATATATTTCTATACAATTTAGTCCAGACTCCAGCCCCCTTACCACCATCTCTTATTGCGATTCAATAACTGAATCGCTATAAGAGTACTTATTCATACCAATGAATAAGCGACTCTATTCAGTTATTGAATCGCAATAAGAGATGGTGGTAAGGGGGCAGGTATTTCAACTTTATATAAGCAAAGACGTGGACTGGAGATCATATTTCTAAACAAATTTTTGTATAGATTGAAATAATATTTATGATACAATTATTACCTTTTCGATGCTCTCGTATGTTTCGGGCACGTGACTTGGAATAAATTATGGAGCTGCACGGTAGTGATGAAAACAAGTTCTGCAATACTTTAACGCCTATTTAATATTGCATTAGATATAACTGAAAATTACATCGTTTTTATTTTCTATTATTATAATCATATTTTCTATTATTATAATGTATATTTTCCAACATAGGTATCGTATAAGTTAAGGTCTCTTCTCTATGGGGAATAGTTTTCGCTCATAAAATTATAATATATCAAGAAAAACTGGAGATGTGAACATATAATTTGTGTAAAAATCGTAGTGACAATAGCAAAATTCGGTTTTTAGTGTATCGAATTCCCTGTCATGGTTCTCCCAGGAGACTACTACATTATAGGGTTTTTCAAGAAAGGCGTTCAAGGAGTTTTTGCAATGTCGGCAACGCGTGAGTGATTTCTGTCGTGTCACCAGCGTCTATAGGCTGTGATGACTACTGTCCAGGCGGGTAGTACGCTTGTTTCCCATCCTATATTAAAGAAAACGATCGTTTTTTAATAAAGAAGTTCGAATCTCGACTCCTAAATTAATCCCAACAAGCATCTAAATAATGGTAAAAAAACACGATGTTCTTAAAATTCGATATTTCCGAAATCTCAGAGGTAACAAACCGATACTGGACTCATATTTTTTTTATAATATTACACGTTAATACCTACGTTACCTACCTACCTAGCACCTGAACATGAGTTCAGGTTGTTATTATTCCCATACTATATTACACATATAATTTAAATAAATTTGCTAATTTCATAACATAAATAAATTTCATCCTTGATTAAATCGATTTATTATTTCTCTATCTATAAACTATGAAACAACTTATTGTATTGCTCAATTTCACAATATATTTTAAGAAATTGAGACATCAAGAGATATTGTTAAAAAATAATTGTGTTTAGATTATTAAAGAACTTGTCTTTCTTTTTTTAAATTTGACGAAATGCGAGCACAACTAAATTTGTTTATTTACAAAAAAAACGATGTCACTGTTTCGAACCAATTTTTAAAAAATATTTCTAAAATAATTGGGTTGACGCAGCGGGCGGTCGCTGGCAACCATTTTTCACAATTCTCTGCTTTTTATTAACACCATGGCGAGCATTCGGGTCGATTTTATGGTAACGTGGGTGCATTATGGGGTCGGCCATATTTCAGACCGATGGTTTTATTAATTTATTAAATGGTATTAACGGGACGGACCGGTTTTGGTACTTTTAAAAAACTGCGTCCCTTTTGTGACCCGTTTCTGAGATGCGAAGTGGTAATTCGTGTAGCTGTAGGAATGTGAAAGTTTATTTGTGTTTGACCTTTTTAAGAAATGTTCTTCAGAACATCTCCATTTATTTATAGAGGCTTACCGACTAAGGGATTTAGAGTGCGGTTCTACTGAAGCTGAACTAGGTGGAGACGAGATGTATTTTTCTACATTTCACTCCCCGCTGTACTTGTCTTGCGATGTGAAATGTATGAACGCAGTGCGCCTCTTCGGTGAAACCGTACCGTTAATACCCTTGTATTTAATCTTAAAAAGAAACTCTTAAGCCAAAGTTAAACAATTATATCAGACACGCAAATTTTGATTGCGTTATTTAAAAACTACACTGAGTATTTCATTAAGGAAAAAACCTCGTACGAAACCCAATTATAAAAAAATTGAAGATTTCAGTGATCTGATTAATAGAGAAATCGTTGGCGGCCTTCATTCAGCTTATATTTTTTCTGAAGCAAGTTAGTACTAATAATTAGTTATAAGGTAGTAGTAATAATGGCAAAATAATTTTGTGTACTTATAATAGAAATAAGTAAATCGACTGTTATCAAATTAAATCAGGAAATATGCAGGAAGATGACAAAGAAATCATAATTATCAGCATGTATCTATCCGCTGCTGAATATAGACGTTCCCTAATGATATCCACGATATCCTCGATTTTCCGTATCCACCCGCTTTCAACCATTTTTTTACGTCGTCGACCCATCTGGTTGTAACGCATTATTGCGACATACAGGGGAGGCCCTTTCAGGACTTTCAGACGGGGAAGCCCATCAGCCATCGCTGACTCGACAGATGTGGCAGGCCCACTACCACTCCAGCTTGTTAGTTTTGAGCTACGTCGACAACTTTGGTGCTTCGTCTCATTTCCTCGTTTCGGATCCGAATTCTGAGAACAACGAATGCTAGGACGAAATTTGGACATTTGGAAATTGAAATTAGGCGGTTGGCAAAATACGATCAGTAAATAGGAAACTTGAACGCAATTAACTCTTTTACGTGGTCGAACCGACGAAGTGGCGGACACATCTGTACAGTACAGCCTATGAATAATTCATATTTAGTTCACAATCACGTGTCGAGACATGTTTGTACGCATATTTGTACCATGTAAATAGACTTGCACCAATTTACTGAATGTCACTTAATTGGAATTAATTATGTATGTATTTTCCTTCTATGTATGTTACACGTCCTTTCCTGTTGACATTAATCGACATTAACTGCGCTATGTCACCACGTTATTGTATGCTTATTATGTAGGTAGCTAAATGATTTAATTCAAGTACCTATGTAACTGTATTTCGTCTCGTTTTAGGTTTTTGGCGATATTTCTCCCATTTCCCCCGTCTTATCTCCGGTTTCTACCAATCTCTCTTCCAACTCCTCGTGTTATCCCTTTGCCTGGCTTTATTATCTCTCTCCCACTTCCCCGTCTCATCTTAGGTTTTGACGATCTCTCTCTTCCGCTGTCTCGACTTTCTCCATTTTACTAGTTTATTTCTCTTTTTACGTGTTTTTATCTTTAATATAATATTAAATATCTTTAGTATAATAATGCGGTTCTACGTTTATTTGAATTTGCTACTCCCAGAGAAACATTTGTTTGTTCTAAAAGAAATATTTAGTTAGGTAAGGTCTGGGTTAGCTTTATACGCAGACGAATTAGGTATATAAATATCTATATATTCATTCAACAGTTAGGATTGTATTAAAACAAACAAACTGCTGAAGCCGATTACTAACTGTTTTTTTTATATTAAACTTTAGATTTATGGTACGTCTTTAGCTTAGCTGGTAGGAACACTGGAGTACTACCGACTGACCTGAAATTTTTGGTAATAAACTAAAACGTAAGATCTATTTTTCGAATCCAAATATTCAATGATAATCGGTTGCAGCGTCGGCGGTTTCACGTCAACAATCTGCTCTCAAGTAATTATGATGTATAACAACACTATAAAACCAATATGGCGTCGGTCCACTACTGGATGGCGGAAAACATTACCACCGTTTAATTTTTATAATTTCCTTACCAGTTAATGTTTTCCATAAAATAATATAGTTGTTAAAACCTATTCCATTTTTGTTCATAAATTGCTTAAAACTTTAAAATGTTCAAAAAATTATACGTCAATTATAATATCGTTTACATCGTTCATAAATACCATTACCTTAATTGATAAAAATTAAATTATTATTTATTCATGGGTTTTAAATTATGTTTTTGGTCGTGGTCGGCAGATATTCCGACGTCACAAAAGACTGTTGGTGTATTGTAATGAATAGGGCGTAACTTAATTCATTGGCACCTACATGCCATAAATGCTTTGTGGGTGATTGAATTCGTGTTAATGTAAAAACCAGAAGAAGTCAAGTGATTTTTTTAAAAATATGTATTTTTTTTTTTTTTTATACTACGTCGTGTGGCAGACAAGCATACGGCCCGCCTGATGTGAAGCGGTTACCGTAGCCATATTAACGCTTGCAACATAAAATATTGCTCGCGCGCCGCCACCCCCGCTGCTAACGCAGCTCCTTCATTTCTTTCTGGTGACCTCACTCACTCGCAGGAACACAACAATCCTCAAGGGAATTGTTATTTGGCTGCGGTATTCTGTGAGGTGGAGGTACATTACCCAGTCGGGTAGCTTACAATTACGCTCCCTACCTCTCTTTTCGCCAGAGCTTCGTTTGTCACTCAGCAGGGTGCACCACGTGCAGGTGAAGTTGGCTTTGGTTCAAAGATGTTGATGAACCACTTACACCCCAAATGTATATGAAATAGTTGTCAATTTGAACACAGACGGCAAGCCAACAAATACGCAATGACCTGACTGTTGAAACTAGGAACTTAGAAGAAAATATTAGATAAATTATCCAGTTTTTCTATAAAAGTTCTAGCCCTTATATTACTATAAAATTTTGTCTCCTGTTATATATATCTCCATCGGGACCTTAAAGTGAAGGCTGTGGACAAAGTGATACAAAAATATGCACAAGCTCATGAACTTAGACTTCATCACCTTGTGACTCCAGATGTAGCCTAACTCCTCGATAACACAGAATTTAAAGACGCTATGAAAAGTCAACGGACATTATTCTTAGACTATAATATTTAGAAGTTTATATTAAAGTTAAATTACTTATTAGCCAGAAACGATTGTTTTTTTTTAAGAATTTTGTACTATATATTTTTTATGGTAAATCGAGTCCAACCTTAAAAACGACCCGCCTGTTGTAAAGCAAGTATCAAACGCTAGCAATACAAGGAGCTTGCTATGACGTGTATGTATAGCTCGCGTGCTGCAAACGCGGCATCCCTTTTGTCTGTCACTCAACCGCAATAACACAACAATCCTATTACTGTGAAAATATTGCTTAATGTCTTGATTTTGTGGTATTATTTTAGCCAAAAATACTGTGTGTGAAATATTTATTTATATGTTTACGAAAAACATAAATAAATACCTATTCCATTTTTATTCCAATGTTTCACTGTTTTTGAAAAGTTACATTCCGAATAAATTACGATGTAAAATACATAAAATATCGCTCTACAGTTTGGTCCAGTAAAATTGTCAGGTAATTTTAATATCGTAATTTTTGTCGATATATGAAGACGTAAAAAATTTACATGCATAAATCAACGCAAGTATGTCGTGCCGGCCACCTCCGTTCGTCTCGGCTCGACTTATGTGTTTATCGCTCGATCTCACGCCAACTAACTTGCTCGTTTGGTGCGCATGCGCATTGATAAGAGCGGTGGTACATTTTGTGTACTGCGTGATTGCATTTAATAATATCAACTAGGTTTAATATTCTGGACAGTCTGTGAGCAAGGAAAAAGTTTCTTAGCGGAAAAGAAGATTCCCTCTGGAACGACCTTTAATCAAAAAACGACTCTATGTTCGTGATGACTAAGTGCATATTGCTTGCCTGAGTTTGTACTAACAGCCATGAATGTGCTTTATTATTTTGCAAATTGTCTGAATAGTCCATGGAAATCACATTTAGGCAGAAAAAGGACTTTAGTTAGGGTTGTCATCTGTAAACGCTATCAACCAGGACAAGATACGTGAAATCTCCGGATTTTGAATCTCAAAACCCGGACATGTCATCAGTGTTTTTTAGTAGTGGTACTATTTTTATTCTGTGACAAGACGGTTATTCGCAGATTCGAGCGGGGTGGTAGTGATTTAAAACTTTTAACCCTGGGGCTCTATCGCCGAAGATGAAGCCGATTACCATCAGATTTTTTGATTCCAAAAATTGGTCTTAGGTTAAAATTATTGACAAACATCTTCAGCGTAGTCGGTAGAGCTTTGGGGTTTCATCATCATCAGGTCATTTTAGTCTCCACTACAGGAGCACGACCCTCTCTCGTCCGTCCGAGACAGAAGGAGGATTTGGCCTACACTCCCCACGCTGGCCAGACGGGTTGGGGAGGCCTGATCGATGTTTGATAATGTATTGCCCTTAGTCGCCTTGTACGACATCCACGGGAAGAGACGGAGTGTTTCTATTCTAGTCTGCCGGAAACCACACGGCCAGGGGTTTGGGGTTTCAGGCTGAGCTAAACATAATTACCGACAATATAAGCAGTAATGTCATTTACGCATTCAAAATATCCGATTGTAATCGGTTTCAGCTTCGGCGGTAGGGCCCCTGGACTACAAATGAAACTCCGCCCGGACGATCCCTGGACGCCCTCCAAACTAGGACAAGTCCGGGGAAACCCGGACGGGTGGCAGCCCTAACTTTAGGTGACATTACTTACTAGTAGTTGTAAAAGGTAGGTAGTCAACTAGTATGCTAGGTAGTAAAAATTGTACCGGGTAGTTTAATATTAAGATGTAGAATGACAGAACAAAAATTAAATTTAGAAGTGACTAAGCATATCCCATTATTAATTCGTTCTGTCTCACTCATCCGTTTGATTATGAAAGAGAGGCTTAATTGTGTGTTCCAGTTGGAAAGCACCGGCAACAATAGTTAATCGTGGGGTGACAACGGAACGAATTCGAAACGATAGAGTCGGTTGGGTAATGTCTGACTCTACAGTCGACCGTGACGAGTACTGCAACCTGTAGGGAGAGTGCTTTTTATACTACTAAAGTGGCAAGGTAGCAAGCCAACCTCACCCTGCTGACTGACATACGAGGCTTTGGCGAAAACAGGGTACAGCATATTTGTAGGACTGAATTACAGCGTATTTGTAGAATCACCAGATCAATGAGTAAGGTCACCAGGAAGGTAGGAGTTAACGTGTTGGCAGCTGGGGTGAATGATATTAAATATTGCGGCTACGATAATCGCTTCACATCAGGCGGGCCGTAAGCTTGTTTACCACCCAAAGTGGTATAAAAAAATGGTATATGAAATTATTATTCATATGTATAAATTACAATAGAAACTTTTTCTGCGCCAGTGTGTGCAACAATTTTAATTAGTACGAGAAATAGTTTTTTTTTTTTTTTGTAGAACAAATCTTTTTTATAATGATGTGCAAAGGTTTTATTAATATTAGAAAATTGTGGGAACTTTACATTCACGGTTTAATAACTTTTTTTTCGTGCTTTTACTTACTAATTTCCGTGTGAAGTCAACTTAATGAATTATAATTTGTCGTTTTTTATATCGCATTCGGTGTCAAATAACCATATGGTTCTCCTAATGTGAAATGTTAGTGTCCTATGGACTGTATAGCATATACATATGCTACTATAGCCTAGGTTTATGCTAATAGAGTCCTACAATTCAAGCAGTATTACCGTGCGGGATGATATCTCCCACCCATTTTTTTCAAAAAAAATAATTGAATCTTAATTATGACAATTTGCCGGATGTATTCACACACAATAATGTATTGTTATTGGAATAAATGAATTGAATTGAATTTATTTTCACATCTGCTGACTACACATTCGAAGGAACACTAAAATCCATAATAGCCTAGTCAACGAATAATTTGTGGATGGAAAAGTCGAAAGCAGAAACTTTGACTTAGGAACTTTGTTTGGACTAGATAGGAGATAAACATACTAAATTCTCTACAACTTTGTATTTTGCACTTTGTATCTATCTTCTATCATTGCCAAGCTATGAGCTTCTAATTATCTAGGAATTATTATTTGACTGCGGTTTTTTGTAAAATGAAGGTAGGTACTATCCAAGACTGGATCATGTCTATTTGTCTGTTGCTTTTAGTTTGATTGTGACATTGAGATCAGACGGCCTACCGCGTAAGCAGAAGCCGATCGCGATCCGATTTTTTATTTTTTCGAAAACTTAACTTCACCTTAAATTATTGCTAATATATATAATAATAAACTTAGACGGAGGCGTTCTATCGATTAAACTGAAGATGTTTTTCACAAAATTAAATAGAAAGCCGATTTTTGCAAACAAAAAATCCCGATGGGAACCGGCTTCACCTTAGGCGGTAGGCCCCCTGACATGATAATTATTTTTTTTTCATACAAACATCTCGCCTGATATAAATCGGTTACTGTAATTTATAGACGATTTCAGTACACTTTCTATTGCTCAGTGACAACAATATCATTCATTAAGTCCCCTATCGCTCAAATTGAGACATGTGCATCACAAAAACACTTGTACCGTTCGTTTCACGCCCAGTGAATATCAAAAATCTCGCCAGTATGAAATTTCATCGGCACCTTTTTTCTCTGAAGCCGTTTCTGTTCAGGTCGTTGACTCGTTGAACTCAGGTTCATGACCGTTCCGGGCGTTTAACTGCAAAAAAGTGCCCGCCGCGCCAGATGCAAACTGCGGCGAGCGTTTGATGTGCGTCGCGGCCCGAGCCCGCACGCCGAATCCGCCGACGGAATCGGTCCGGTCGACCGAGCCCTGCCGAATATACACAAACTCATAAATTGCTCGTCTCATGCCCATATTGTTTGACGTTCGAATTCCTGTTGAGCAATTTATGGACAGTTTCTGCACGGACGAGGCGTGCGTTCACTAATGCATCGCATATATTTGTTTGTCAAAAAGCAAAACGCATTCGTGACATTCCACGTTGAGTAACAGTATGACACATCGAAACTTAACATTTATATTATCTCCATTTCACGAATGGTCTTTATGTCCACCCAATATGAGCAATATAAATAATGACATAACCGTAAAATTCATTTATCGGTTTCAATTCGGAAATATTGAATCCCACTCAGTCGTCGCTCCATAAAGTTATAAAAAATATGGTTACATTTCAACGTCCTAAAATACTATGGATGAGGCATCCTAAAATGTTGCAATGTAAATCAGACTGTGGCACTCCTCGAATCGGACATAAACTTGTTAATGACGTGAAGAGTGATGAAGATAGTGAATACACAGATCCAAATGCAATTTTGTATGCATTCTCTTATGAATATTTGGCGTTCGTTCATTTTTCCAGTCTTGCACTGACTAGTGGTTAAGATTCACCTGCATAATGACACATGGTTGCTACTGTCACTTTTGGGGTGTATGTGGTTCATTAACATCTTTGAACCAAAGCCAACCTCACCTGCACATGGTGCAGTTTTCTGGCTGACAAACTGGCGAAAAGAAAAATATAGGCCATAGCGTATTTTTTAAGCTGCCCGACTGGGGAAGTAACCTCCACCTAACAGAATACCGCAGCCGAATAACAATTCCCTTGAGGGTTGTTGTATTCCCGCGAGTAAGTGTGGTCACCAGAAAGAAAGAAGGTAAGAGGCCTATAGGCTGGCACTGGATCGGCGACCCCCTGGTGTTGCTGATCTCCATGGGCGGTGGTGATTGCTTTCCATCAGGCGTTTGCCCCTCTCATATAAAGAATATTTAAAAAAACATGGCGAGAGTTACCTTAACGAATATTGATTTTTACGATATGAAAGCAATATAGATATAGCATAAGCCCTCCTAAGCAGATAACCCAATTTAAAAATATAAAATAGGCAATAAAGTGGTTTCTAATATTTTTCTTTCAAGATTAGAAATATTTCGTACCTTGCTAAAGTAAGCATTATAATTATTTATATCAACTTTATCAGTTTTAATGAAACACGGCATGAAAACTACTATAACTAAAATAAGGGTTAATGTCCTATTTCTCATAAATTCAACGTTGTACTATAGCTATACAGTTTATCTGGCAAAATTCCATATTTTAAGTTATATCAATATTTCACGCTGTCGGTGCAGTTTGGCAAGGAATCGTAATACGATTTTCATAACAATTTCATAAATTAAAGACATTTCAAGTTCCTGTAATAACCCGTTTGCTTGCTACGATTGTATAATATTATTTTCTTTACTTTTACAATATAAGCTATGTATATTCTGGGGACGAAAAACCGATCTAGGGTGAGTTTATAAATTTTGGAAATATACTGTTTTTCCTAAAAAAAAACGCCGAGCAGGGCTCAGTCGTCCTGAAACTACTATAGCTATATGATACCATACATATATTTGACGAGGTCGGTGACCGAATGTTAGCAATGACCACTTTGACTCTGGGGTTGCGGATTCGATCCCCGCACAAGACAAATATTTGTGTGCATGAACATGTCTGTTTGTCTTGGTCTGGGTGTTTTCTATGTATTACATGTATGTATTTACAAAAAAAGTTTTTTTTTTTATTTGAGCAAGTATAATATCAGTTCTCTAGTACCCATAGTACAAGCTTTGCTTAGTTTTTGATTAGATGGCAGTGTGTAATTGGTCTAGGCTAGGAATATTTCTTTATAGTAGTTGATTACATTATATAGAACATATGACATAACTTTAGAAGACGATCTATTGGTGAAATATAATCAATGTATGAATGGTAATAAATTACCTTAAAATATAATACCAGTACCATATAATATTGAGTGCATGGAACTCTAGGTGCACGTTACGGAACTTATGTGCTGATATTTGTCTAAATATATTATATTAAACATATTAAATATATTAGTAACACAAACACAACATCTCTATAATAATCTTTATTTGTTTCTTACTTACATAATTATGCATTCTATCCAAAACTTGCTAAATTCGCACATAAATTAACAGTAAAAATATAAATCTAATGTATAAATTTAATTCACAGATCTGTGATTTCGTTACGAATCAATATTTATATGAAATAAACTATTTGTCAACGTGTCAACAAACAAGCACATTGTGTATGTGATAAACAAAAGCGACAGCTTAAAATTTAACGCTGCTGCTATGAGCTCTAAGGGTCAACAAGGTGTTAGTGGATAGTATGCAGAATTAACGGCCGAACCTTTCTGCCCCAGAAAGGTCCTGAGGGGCAATTCTCGTAATTAAAATATTGTCAAAATTCAGTTTCGATCCAGTCTCGATCTCACAAATGTCACATTTGGTATTCTCGTAACACAATAATGTAACTTCAAAATTAAATTTAAGCGGGATTATATCGAAATATGAGTGAAAATTAAACAAACTAAGAATGTTACATTGCCAACAACAAGAATTGATAATAATTAATTAATGAAATCAAGTATATAATTTTAGTCAATTCACAATTCAATCTCGATTCGGTCAACTTACAATCTGCGTTCGTAGAAAAATTAGGAGAATTGGCCTTCTGGTGACCGTGTACTAAAAAACACACCGTAGGGCGGCCCGCACTAAATGGATAGACGTTTATTAAAGATCCCAGGGAGCAGGTTGATGCAAACCAAAACATGCAAAGGATGGATAAAACCTATAATTGTGGAAGTCTAAGATAAGGGTAGGGTCATAGGTATATTGGGACGGGGTCCCACCACACATTCCCACCACTGTGTCTCCTGTGTAGCCAGGATTAACAGCGGTGTCGTCAGCAGTTAGTAGGAGTAGGAAGCTTTTGGAATTTGATTTGAGGGTCATAGGTATAACCTATGTTCGTGGACGTACTTTGATCCTGTAATGATGATGACGATGACTGATATCAGAACTTTGTAATGTTTATTAAAATAACAACGGGAATTAAAGCGATCATGCATAAGGGTATTTACATACATTTATTATTGCCTGACTTAATAAGTCATGCAACGCGAAAGTTTAAAAGTTATTTGTAATGACATTTTTGACACTTTTATTCTGTATGTGCTACTTAAGTCTCTGCATTACATCAACTTGCAATTCATCCCATTGCTGGGATACGGATCTCACCTTAATATAAATAGTTTAGAGTTTGAATTCAACTGTGACAAGCATAACCCATCCATAAACAGCCTACGGTCGACATTGCTTAACTTGGTTGATCGATGACTGACGCCATCGAGCCATCGAGCTCCTCTCTTGAATCTGTGTAGTAATAAACAAAATTTGTTTCTTTATACATATATTAGTATTATAAAACATTTAGATGGCTGTTCGCCAGGTCCCATGACTTACACCATCGCCAAAGTCGGTCTGTCCGACGACGAGTGTGTCGTCGCGCCGGCGCCTGCACTCATACAATATTTATGTCCGGCATAGCGGCGGTTACTCGCGACCTACTGATTATGAATTGCGATTAGAAAAAATCCTAACCTGATCCTATAGCTAGATATAATCAAACTCTTCAATATGAAAAGGTAAAGAGAAAAGTGCCGCAAGAAACTCTTGGGATCGTAAAAGCAACTGTTATGGTTCCTGTTAGTATCCTGGTGTACAGATTCTGATTGCCACTATGGGAGGTTCGTGATAAGATATCGCCATTTAATCTTGTTTTTTTTATACTACGTCGGGTAGTAGACAAGCATACAGCCCGCCTGATGTGAAGCAGTTAGCGTAGCCATTATTTATATATTAACGCTCGCAAAATGAAATATCGCCCGCGCACTCCCATCCCCGCTGCCAATGCATCAACTCCTTCCTTTCTGGTGAAACTAACTGGAAACACGACAAACACAACAAACCTCAAGGAAATTGTTATTTAGCTACGTTATTCTGTGAGGTTTAGGTACTTCCCCAGTCTGGCAACTTACCGATACGCTGTACCCTACCTCTCTTTCGCCAGAGCCTCTTTCGCTCGTCGACAGGGTGCGCCACGTAAAGGTGAGAGTGGCAATTGCTCATGGAAGATCATAGTGCGCCATGTACACCCCTTTCTTCGTTGCTCACCCACTCACAATTGGAATTGATATTGTCTAGGGAAAATAGCATATAAAATAACTAAGTAAAACCTTTACACAAAGAAACATAGAAATAGCGGGAATAGAACACTTATGATAAACAAGTTAAATGTTCACAGACAAGTTAAATGGCTGGAGATGAATTACAAGATAATTAGATCCAAAGACAACAAGCTAGCACAGATGATATCAATAAATATTCATCATCAGTAATCGATAGTATTCGAGCGGCCACTTGTCCGGTTGCTCTATCTTCCAACACATCAATTAATATGAAATAATTAACATCTGAAGTCGGCAATATGTACTTTCATTTTATCAGCTACCGTTGATTGCGTCATTACTCCGCGGTGATGGATTTAAATATCACCGATTTGTCAAACGAATTGCTGACGATTTGTAACAAGTGAAGTAGATGGAATGTTTTATAACGCCGCTTCACTCCTGTCCAATTTATCCTCGTCTTCCTCGGATATATCACTCGTTTCTGGGGTTAATTATTATGATATATTTAAATAGTATTTTGTTTTTGTTAAAATTACTTTTGATTAATTGACTAGAATTAATATTACTTTTAAGTAATCAAACAAGGGAGAATTACCAAGCGTTCGGACGATTTTGCAATTAATATTATTGGAATCGATGTGTTAGGTAACAACTCAATGTTATAGGTCTCCAATAGTGTTAGATACATAAAATTCGTGGTGAACGGTAATTGAGATTTCTTGACTAGCTATCTCCTTAGGCTTTTAATGTCCTATTTACCGTATTGCTGTCCTCACATTGCTAAGAGATCAAGTCAAATTCCAAAAGCTACCTACTCCTACTAATTTCTTCTAATTAAATTCAGTGTGAGTTCCAAGGCTGCCGCAGTTTTACCCCGGGGACTGCAATAGACTTCACTGTTTATTGCCTTTTTTTGGCGGTCGCCGCTGTTAATTCTGGCTACACAGGAGACACAGTGGTGGGAATGTGTGGTGGGCCCCCGTCCCTTTAATTACCTAGAATAGAGAAGAACAAACTCAACAATTCTCTCAGTTTTTTTATCTAATTAGCGTAGAACATAGTTTAAAAGTATGTCTTTTACTTTGAAGATAGGAACATATTTTGACATAAGTTTTTTATTATATTTGGTAGCTTTCAGGAGCTCTTTAATTTCAACACTGGGCCCTGTACCGTTTTTATGCCGCACCTAATATAGTTTAAAATCGGACTTCAAGTGCCAGGTCAATGGGATCGTTGATTACATTAACATACTTTGAAAAGCTATCTTTTGATTTGAAGATAAAAACATATTGTGATATAGGTTTACTATATTTGGAAGCATACAGTCAGGAGCTTTTCAAAATTCATATTTTGAGCTATCTTTGAGACTTGTACCAAGTGTTTAATCTGAAAAGAGCGACAACATTGCGAATCTCATTCTTAGAAATGCAGAACTGTTTTATGCGACATTCTATTCCAGGCATTACATCTTCTTAAAGTTAATTCAAAAGGTTTCCTTTCCTGTAATATATTCTCTTAGTTAACACTTTGACTATTTGACAATTGTCTGATAATTACCTACTTGCAAATATTTATCATAGCGAATGGACATAAACATATTTTCATCAAAGCAAATGAGTACTTCGTCTCAGGTGTGCAAGCAACTATTAAATTTAAATTAAACGCAAACCATTCTAACCTTGTTCAAGATGCTGAGGTTTCTCATCAAGAAGGAAGTAGACATCGCCATGTATGATTCCTGATAAGTGGTAAAAAAATACAGATTTAAACGTTAGACCAACGTTATCAGAAAGGCAATACATGCTTAGATATCTATTCTGTTTTTATCAGGCCCATCCAACCGTACAGGGAGGTCGGCTCGCTGGCACGCCATACAGACACCTTTTTGTGGTAATAAAGACAACAAATTATGCCTTTAACAGTAATTAGATGATCGCTACTTTCTACTCAGCAATCCGCGCAGAGGCGTCAACTGTTTGTTTGACCTGTCACACATTCGTATAACCATGGCGAAGAAAGTTGTTGACTTTGATCAATTGTGACACTAAGTTTCTTAGTACACGAAGTGTCTAGAAAATAAATTGGTGTCAAAGATAGCTTCACTTGTGAAATTATGATTATTGAAGTAAATTTACAATCAGGAGCTTTTTAGGTTTACAGTGCAATTCGATTTATTGCACTTATTCCATGTGGCATAACAACACTGCAAGTTTAAGTGTGATGCTTGAAGTGTTAATTTCGTGTGCTATGTAGTAGACTATCCAATAATTCGGATAAGTCAATTTTGTATTCGCAGTCCTTATTCAGTCCTTACTACATTAATTTTCCCATTTGTTTTTTGTGTATTCGACTGTTGTTAAGTGAACGTGTTGTAAATCAACATTTCTTATGCACAAATACACAAGTAATTTCTATAATGTACAGTTATTGCAGGCATGTGGAATTTCGTAACGCAATATGACATTAATTATTTATTTAACATGCGCTATGCGAGTCGGCTGGCGCCTGAGGCACGCGCCGTTAGCATTTTGTATGCGGTTTCCCGTGTTTGCCAGTCGAGTTACTGAGCGATTAAATCGATAATCTTATATCTTTATCATAGAGGTATTAATGGCATTTCATTATTTATGTAAAATGACTCCTTGATTGTTTCATAAACGTGATTTAATTGAAGTTAGTTATGCAGAAAGCAGGCAAGATACGCAGAAGCTATGTGTATATTATTGCATTCTGCGTCATGTAGGAATATTATGTATGTTGAGTTCATAGTACGTCATGCATATATATACCTATCAACAACTGGCTCCAATGTAAAATACAAATCACTTTTATAATTGACCTGGGGCGTAAGTGATTCATCAACATCTTCGAACCAAATCCAATCTCACCTCCACGTACCTCCACCACCACCACTGCACACGTGCAGGTGAGGTTGGCTTTGGATCGGCAACTCCTTGGTGTTGTTGATCTCCATGGGCGGTGGTGATTGCTTTCTGTCAGGTGCCTCACATGCTCGTTTGCCCCCTCTCAAAAAATACTTTGTTGTATATGTATAAAGGGTGAAGTAAAGGATGATATTATCATAAAATATATTTACAAAGAACAATTACTTAGAACTTGTGCCTACTTACTGAAGATTTATTATCCATCTGCATTAAATGCGAATATTGCTATTTGCATTAATGTCGAGACAAAGAAAATGCCAACGTTTAAACTTTAGTCATACAATGTCAAACCAACAAATTAGAATCACAACGTACTATACGCAAAGAATAAATTCTATATGTACACGGAAATATTATACTACTCATGCAGATCTTGCGAATAAATAGTGGTTAGTTTAAATAATTTATTTTATTGTTCATAGCTAATGCAGTCGTCTCTCGGCGCCTGTGGTTGCTGTCTGTCGCGAATGCTTATAAGGAGAAATCCTGTTTATTTCTCAATCAATTAATTTTCTTGCTAAAAATGTCCTTACTTAACGTAAAGAGATAACAATTTATTAACAATATTTGTTACGGTAATAATCATTTCTATTACTGTCAACGATTACTACTAATAAATGACCGCTTAAGATCTTTGATAGTTGAGGCCACAGATATTAAACATAATACATACATGCGTGCAACCTTTAAATACAAGCGTAAGTTCATTGAGGTGCTTGCCTTTCTGATAATCTCTTTGTTCTCATGTTATAGATACTTATTTTGTCACTGACAGTCTAAAACCGAGGAGCTCGGTGGCATCGTTGCGCGTGTCATTCTTAATTGATCACACAAGTTAAGCATCGTCGTCCGTACCCGCTCTTTATGTGATAGGCAAATCGTAGGATTCGCCTGATGACAAATGGCGTCGTCAGTTTCTAAACGCTCGCTGTTTTGTCTCCTAAAATTTGTCACAACCACAATTTTTGTTAACACCTTGAGTAGGAACTCCGCTAATATTTGAACACCAATAGTACTCGGCAGATGTCCGATAAATACAAGTTTCCGTGGATAACCTAGCATTTTTTATCTGGCGGATAACCTCAAAAACTTTATATTTCGTTTAAAGCCTTTTCACTATCCCTTGTTGAGCGCCATTATATTTAGTAAACTTAGAATAATAACTGTTATTAATACCATGCGTTAAATTCACAGTACTCGTTGAATTACAATTGTTTTAATTATTACACGCCGCCAATTTTATTATTTTGGTACAACAGCGCCGCGCCTGGCAAGATTAAAAACTAATTAGATAATTTGTCGCGCCATTTTTAAAAATGTCGTGCGACTCTTTTTGGCTGTATACAAAATGACGAAGCACTTTACAATTTTCCTGCGGTATATCACAAAACAACGAGCGTTTATTAACTGACGACCGTTTGTAATCAGACGAATTATATGATATGCTGATGACATATAGATATATTATTTTACAGTCCAGACAGCATTCGTTCTATGTCATTGCAATGTTGTCGCCTACTCTAATACACATTTTTCCGTCTAATAGCCTTGGAAAACAGTTTTATGACTTAAGCCTCTTGGACGGGTAGAGTAAAATCGGTAGAGTAGCGTTACATTAACTACTGGTTTCATTGTTACTATTCTTAGCGTGCTAGTAACTACGCGATGTACTTCTACTCGCCCGATTTTACTCTACTCGTGTACGACAGGCGTTATACCAGTCATCAGAGTAATGGCTAGAACTGGCGGGCGGATGTCTGGAGCTTCTGCGATATTTCAGTGTTATTATGTCGTTTGGAGAGCCATTAACAATTGTAATTGTTGCACTGTGTGGTCGGGTATTAAGTCACTCGATAACTCCGTAAATGGTAGCTTGTGAGGAATAAAAAATATCTACAATAATAATTATAATGTAAATAGATCCAGTTACAACATTTGTTGCAATTTTATTAATATGAGGATGGTGGATATACTCGTAACTCTTTCCGGCACACTTTTTAGGGGCCGGTTCTATAAACGTTTTTTGAATAAAATTATGAGTTAGGGCCTAAAACTGACCCAAAAAAATATTTTTTTACCTTTTTTTACATGGGGGTCAGATACAAAGTGGTTATCTCTGGTAACCACTGTGAAATAAGTACCGCTGCTAAACCACTTCGTATTTGTGACTGTCCAGTAAAAAATAAATCATGGATTACATCTCATTTTCACTATAAATATGTGACAATATAAATCAACCCTAATTAGCAACAATTTACACTCTAAAACTCAGTATTTACTTACTTTTTGACTAAAAACATCGAACACTTTCGAACTGTGAAAAATCAGTATATTTTGGAAATAAATTTTAGTACACAATCAAACCGTGGCGCTAGCAGTCAAGGTCTTACTTAACACCTCCGTATTCACGCATTTTATCGTAGTACATGCAATATTCAAAGGATATCGCTAGTCGTCAAGACACGGTCAAAAATAGGTGGTTATCGCAAATGACCACCATGAAGAAAAGAGATAAGTAGGCATTTCAGTCACACGTTGCAAACGATGAATTCCTTAAATTTTGCAATATGTTACTTAATACATAATTATTTGTGACAAACAAGCATACGACCTGCCTGGTAAGCAGCTATTGTAGTCTATAGACGCTAGCAACACCAGGAGCATCACTCGCGCGTTGCCGGCCCTTGAAAAACTCCTTTACGCCTTTCTTGAAGAACCTCATACTGTAGACTCCTGGAAAAAATCTCAGCAAAAAGTTTCACAACTTCAGAGTATGCGGAAGAAAACTTATCTGGAACCTCACTGTACGCGATGATCTTGGCTCCATTATGTGAGAAAAATGGGACGGAGGCCCACCATCCATTGCCACCACTGTGTCCCCTATGTAGCCAAGATTAACAGGACCGAATACCAAAAACGCAATGAACAATGAAGTCCATGGCAGTCCCGGGAGAAACACTACGACAGTCTTGGAACTCGCAAGGCATTTAATCAGAAGAAATTAGTAGGAGTTCTTCCAATAATTATGTGAGTAATGAGAATGAATTCCCCACCGATAGCGAACAAATGTACCGGAATTATAAAACAAATTTATTTCACTGTTAGTTATTGTTGTATTTCTAAATACCTTTTAATTTCAGCTTTACTAAGTACAGCATATTTAGACACTCTATTATATTTTAATGCCATAATCGTACGTGATCGATTGATATTAATTTGATAAAGTTTGAAATTCATTATTTCTGTTAATTTGGTCATGATCATGACCAAAGTTAACTAAACTCGCTATAATCCATCTCCCGTTAACAGAATTCCTTAGAACACCATTATCTTCCTAACACGATCTCAGCTAACTGATTATTAAATTCCTAAAGATGGTCAGATAGTGTTTCCCAACAAGGGTTACGTTGGGGATCATGGGTAGATAGCTAGAGGCGGTTATTTGCTAGGTCGGTAACCGGTGTAGGGTCAATTTGCTCTAAGTCTAACTCATCCGTTAGGGACCCCTTTCTCACGCCTCCAAACAATGTGTCCTATACAAATATTTATCTGTTTGAGCTTCGCCAACTAAATTGATATTGATTCTAGATCGTGCTCTCTGTTGACCTACATTTCTACGCGTTCTTTAGATTTTACTTCGAATCTAAAGTCAGGGCTATTACGAAGTCATGGTTCACGGTCGTTGCAGCATTCAAATGGATTTCCCCAGCAAAAACTGACCTCAGATTAGTTTCTCTAAGTTTAGTCTCGTGCCGTTTTTATTGGCTTTCTGTGTTGTTGGAATATATATTTTGTAACTAAGGCCTCTACACCCTAAGCATAAGGTGACTCCGATCGACATTGTTTTTTTGATTATCATCATTTGCTTAGCTCATAGAAACTCTGGAACTCGATCAGCTGACCTAAAAACTTTTGACACTAACTTAAATGAAAATTTATTTTTCAAAATACTTCTATATCGTTTTCAACTTAGTTTTTTTTTATCGTTCAAATGTCCGTTGCTTCCTTTTCCTATCTTTTTTTTTTCTGATTGACTTTGAGTTCCAAGGCATTCTTATTTATCCCTGACCTCCACTGTTCACTATCATTTTGGTGATTTCCGCTGTTAATCCTGGGTACACACGAGACACAGTGGGCCTGTCCCATCAGCTTAGTTGGTATAGCTCAAAGACGCTCTCTCCTCAATTTCATTACAGATGACAATGTCGTCATATTTGACTAAATAGTTTCACTACTTGCATCACTAACAGCGGTCTCTTGAATCTATTTAACTCGTGATTTATTGGAGGGATCTTGCAAACATGTCTGTTACAGACAGTTTCATTCTATTGTATCTGCACTCATAATAAATTTGTAGTAACTGCGCTGTTTTTCTCACGTACTATTACGATAAAAAACATTTTGCGTGTGTTTACAATAAACAGCAACGTTTATTGCAAATAGTTTCGTTGTTACCACAAAAGTTATTCTTTAGACAATTTGTAACAGCAATAAGATATAATTTTGAAACTACTACCATTTATACTTCAGATTCATTATTTCGCTTGTAACAAGGGTGATTTTTTTTCTAGAAACTACAGTATTTCTTGGTGTAAATAGAGTGGTAATCTTGACAATGCTATTGTTTGTTGTCAAGGTGAAGGGCGGTTGTATTACGACACGCATTTGTTGCTGTGGTGGCTGGTCATGCGTAACGTCCACTTAAATGCCAGCTTTTCAGATATCTGTTAAGTAGCATCGGGAGTAGCTATTTTTTATATGAGAGGGACCTGATAGAAAGCAATCATTACCACCCATAGAAATCAGTATCACCAAGGGGTCAAAGATCTGTTACCAGCCTTTTTGATCGCAAGAGGGAGCAGCTAATTCAGCTTGGCTTAAACAGCCCGTTATCATCGTCGTGCCAGTTTTAAATAAACATGGTAGGCAACGTCTATTGCAGCTTGTCTTTGGATAAGTTCAACTACGTTTTAAGGCAGCGTAAGCAATCGGTTCCAGTTATCGTTAGATGGCTGTCGTTAATCTTGGTTAGAGACCTTTGGGCTTGAAAACATTGTCGTCCACCAAATCGTAAAGGAGCAATGTTATACACCTTCAATTATAAGAAGACCCATCACAGCAGTGTAATGATTGTCAATTCGTTTGATGAGTAATATAATAGTAGATGAGTATTATAATACCTAACAACAAGTCAAGTCATGGTGTGAGTGAATACAATCATAGCACATCTATTAGCTTGTGTCTACAACTTCGTACGCACGTAATTTTTTTAATAATTATTGATTTTACGTCATTTTATTTTAAAATGTTTTCTTTCATTTGCAGCAAGTAATCATCGCTATCTCTTCTGTTATCAAACACAATTATTCAAATTGCGTTTCTCCCTTAAATTCCTCAAAGGCCTTTAAGCGGCTTGAAAACACTGGCCTCCGCCAAATCGCAGTTGAACAGCGTGGTGGAGTATGCTTTAAACCCTTCCCTTGAGGGGAGCCCCGTATCCCCGCAGTGGGATAAATAGGGGTTGACGAAGATAGGCATCTGGTTCAAATAGTCACAAATTTACTACTTCCATACAATTTGGAAATATATTAATTAATATCGGCCGCAACATAGTAGCATCGTTGGAATCAGGTAAACCACATCTTAGCCATCAATACTGACTCAAAATACAACCTGTTCGGAACGTGTAATTTAAGTAATCTCTTTCACCTTCCCAATAGTTTTCGATAATTTCGATAAAGAGAACAAAAGTGTTGTCGTTTTAACAACAGTTATTAACGTAAAGTAACATTACAATTGCAGAAACCTTGACAGGCGTCAGAAGTAACACTGTTGCAGGATGAAATGGTAGGGTTGGCATTTCTCTTAAACTTATTTTAAAATTGCACGCCCTTCTAGACTATGGGTCTGCAATTAACATTCCATGGAAATAAGTACTATTTTATACTATTGGGTTATCGTTTCCACAATTCTTTCTCTTTAAATCTTAGTTTGTTTTGCTTTGCTAACATATCGTGCTCATCATGCGAGATGTAGAACAGCTATATTTCTAGCAGCTAGCTTAAGTAGCTTTTAAAATACGCCAGCCCTACTGATTTCTGATTGCAATACTTGCAAGGCTGTCTCAGTATCTTGTTGAGGGATGACGCTGCGTTTTGCCCACTTGGCCCATACGTGATTGAGTTCTTGTCACGCACCACTTGCCTCAACGGTGCACTGGTTCCTGCTTTGCAAGTGTCGGTTCAATGACTTTCAGAAGGTTATTGAATTTGTTACTCTGCGAAACGAGAGTCATTTCAATGTCAGTGTTCATTGGAGCTGAAACCTTTCAATAGAAATGTATTCTTACCACTATGGCTTCATACATTCTTCTGTAGACTCATTAGGCGCATTAGATTGATGATGTTCAAGGATAGTGGCTTTAATCTTGATATTTTTTTTTTTTTTTATACTCCGTTGAGTGGCAGACAACCTGATGTGAAGCGGTTACCGTAGCCATATTAACGCTCGCAACATAAAATATCGGTCGCGCGCCGCCACCCCCGCTGCCAACGCAGCATCTCTTTCCATTATGGTGACCTCACTCACTCGCAGGAACACAACAACCCTCAATAGAATTGTTATTTTCTGCGGTATTCTGTGAGGTGGAGGTACATTCCCCAGTCGGGTGGCTTACAATTACGCTCCCTACCTCTTTTTTCGCCAGAGCTTCGTTTGTCAGTCAGCAGAGTGCACCGCGTGCAGGTGAAGTTGGCTTTGGGTCAAAGATGTTGATGAACCACTTACACCCCATTTAATTATATTAATTATAAATTGCTAGATTAGATAAATTTCCTGACCTTGCAAACCATCAATTAAACTAAATGCGCAGCGTTTTAATTTTATCTCAATTATCTGATAGTTACTTTTTTGGAGCATTCTTAACTCAGGGCCCTTGACCTGCTGTTCGCAATTGTAACGAAACATCGTCTAATTGGAGCCGAGCCTTAAAAATTCACACGTAATTGCTTGCCACATTCTTCACTTCACGAACCCGATCATTGTCTGCCATTAGGTTCCGTATTTAGTTTTCCCATGACCCGAGTCCTACTTTTAAAAATTACTACATTTTCTTCGATTGTACTACTGATGCCTTCATTAAACAGGTGCGAACAGTTGTTTATTCCTACTTACTACCAGTTAGCGTTGTATTCTCAAGGGCATCCTAACTACTATCATAAATGTGAAAGTGTGCTTGATTATATTTCTTTTACGTCAATACAGAGCAATGTATTGACATGATTATATATCAGTGCTTATTTTGAGAAGAAAGTATTTTTATATCAGAAAGTACTATTGCTGATATTTGAAGGTAGTGGTCATTATCGCAGAATTGAAGGATGTTCTGGCTTGGTGGTAGCAGTAAAGTAATCAATAAAGGGATAGTTTGACCACAGAGAGTAGATAGAAACATAATTTTAATCCAAATCCTGCTTAAATGAAGTTTTTAGGACTTCATTTATGTAGTTAGCTGCTAGTTTTTTATAATGAAATGATTACAAATTATAATTTCACTTTCCTTTGTAACTAAGTGTTGTACCCCAGTAGCGTTTTTCATTGCTACCCTACAAAGTATTAGTATCTTAATGTGCAATCAGATTAGAAGTGTGCTATTTTCTGTAACGTTAGCAGATTTTAGTTCCGTTTTTGAAACTACTAACAAACTATAAACGGTAAATTTACTTGTCTATTTAGTGATGTCCTATCTCTTCAAGGTAGTGTTAGCGGTCAGATCAGTGGAGGCATGCGATGCGTGGGTCGACTCAATCGTCGATACGTGAATGGGTCTCTGTAATGCCAATGGGCGAGATGAATGGATTACCCATTCAAACGAACTGTGGCTGCCTGGTGACTCCTGACGTGTGTAGGTTAACTCATGAATGGCTGGCTTATTTCGTAAACTGTGTTCTCTTTTGCCTACTATCATTAGGTACCCAATCATTGATTCACTGAAGTAAAAGCAATGAACTCTACCATATCATCTGCACGTGATAACAAGACATTTTAGCTGCTTTTTGATAAATTTCAAACTACCATGGTCCTTGTACTGTCAACTGTTCATGTATCGTAACACTATCCTGTGTAAGAGGGTCCGCGTAGTGCTACGTAAACAACGTTTGTCATATATGTATCTTGACTACGCAGGACCATCTTACATCACTATTGTAATATTCTACGTACGGTTTACATTATCGTAAGTAAGTAAGTAAGTAATTCTTTATTTGCACTTAAATAGGGTAGATACATTGCATATTGATGTTCGTGCTGTTATAATGTGGCTTAACCTATCCAGCCATATTCAATGGCATGCAAACATTAATGTTCTGATTCTAAGATAAAAATGAATGACAAAAAATCTAAATATAATTAAATATAGCATAAATCTTACATTTTCGACATACTGATAAATTGAATTAAATTATTTACCATATTTATGGAAATGTCACAATTGTAATAAATAATAATAATTGGTCATTAACATATAATTACAAACTAACAATAACAATAAATTAAATGTCAATTGAAACATAAAATGTGAAATTAGTCCATGCATCGTATCAGTATTTATGTTTGAAAAAGTCACTTATAGAATAAAACAGTCTGTCATGAAGCCATCTACGAAGTGAGCCTTTGAACCTATTAAATGGCGTATATCGTTGAAGTCCGTATTTATTTCGTCTATATTAATACAATATCTATCTTTCGAAACTTTATAAAGTTTACTGTCAATGCCAATGCTTTCGAGTCACGTAGTTAATATTTAGTTTAGAATATTTCAGATTAGATACTTTTCGCAATTTTATCAAAACCTGTCGTTTCGGTGATGTATCTATAAAGCTATCTCGATCAATTGCAATTGCAAGAACTGTAAAAGAAATCATTTCACGGTAGTTAACATTTATCTAAAGTCTTGTCACTTCACATTCATTCATAGTCTCCGTTTCTCCCATAAATCAATGGTCAATTTTGTCATAAATTTTGCTAATAGACCATATGCCACCATGAGGCGCTATTACCATATGTGATACTGGTTACTATTGATGATGACACCCATACCTAATAGGGTTTTGCTGCTATTAATATACTTAATTGGCGCCTCACAGCAATTTAGTTTCCATATTGGCTAAATACCATCGCAAATGTATTGCCATTAAAATAAATATCTTTGTCTATTAAGATGATTGTCTCACAATTACACAGTAACGCCTTTGCTTGTGTTGATTTATTATAATAATCTGCTTCTTAGTCTCTCTCTGTGGGTTACAAATCTGGAAATATTGAGAGTATAGAAAATTGTATTAATCTAGTATCCAGGTAGAAATTTACAATTAGTCCTAAGAATGAGAGAACTTCGAGAATGGACCTACATAACTACATACAGCAATCTGATCTATTTATACTGGAATTCGCGGAAACAATAGAAGCAAATAAAATTTTACCATTAATATGATAGATAGATTTATTCATGACATTTGCCCACACAATTGTAATTTACAATAACATACAATTACAATGATAGTACTTAAATAACAATATTGGCCACTAATGATTTCGGACCATGAAGCTGTGAGTAGAGAGGAGACGGTATTTGCCGACTTTTGTTGATAACCGTTTTTGCGAAGAGACTGCGAGGCAACACAATTTCCAAGTCTCATTTACCAAACAGTATTAGACTATTCACCATCCATCTTTTTCCGAGATATATAAATATCTAGAAGTAATGCATCTTAATTTTTTTTATCCATACAATTATAGATAGAGCGTTGCATACGAGAGTCTACGTGCATTGTATACTAGTTCCGCTTGAACTCGCCCATATTGAATATTACCTCGTACGACAACGCCCACGTTGTCACGCTTTGTTATGCCAGTCATTATTTTCATATTACACGCTACTACTAAGTAGAGAAGCTCGAAACTTCCTTTTCGATTAAGTTTGACCTTAGTCGTAGCTTACTAACATGCATTAGAATTGGTATGCGTTTTAGAAGTATTTTAAGGTTAAAATTTTAGGAACTTTCTGACTTGGGAAGGAAGGCTCTCGTCTACCTTTCAAGACATTGTAACCAAATAACAAGCCCCTCTTGGAGAGGCAAAGGTCAGCAGAGCTGTCGAAGTGACGTTGCTTGATTAATAATACTCTTACCGTTACTGACATTTATAAAATAGTACCCGACTACTATTAAAGAAAAACTGTTACTGAAAAGCGCCTATTTAAAATGAATTTCATGAACTTGGTGCGCCTACGAATAGATAGCCTAGATACGAATAAGACGATGTTTTTGAAAAAAACCCTGTTCGACGTTTCGATCGACAATTTCGGGTGCTTTTAGCACCCAATCAACGACTGCTTGCTTGCTTGACGGTGCATTTAGCACCCGAAATTGTCGATCAGGCAGGAAGATGTTGTTGATGATTCTGGAAAGTTAAAGAGAGATTAGTGGTGCACATGTAGTTCCACAATCTGTGCTACTCTAATGGGAAACATGCGTTGATAGAAAAAAGTGTTCCACCTTGTGGGTGATAAATTAATAAAGGCTCGCAACAAGGCTTTAACTTGGGCGTCTATTCTCCTCGAGATCAGGGCCCTGTCTGGTGCCTGTGTTCCAGTTTAGAACCAGGCTACTGATCTGTAACTAGTCCGAATATCATTTCTAGACAATGAGAACAATATTAACATACGTTCCCGCGACGCTGTGAGGTCGCAGGCGCGAATAAATTGACGGTTTGTCGACATCGTCTAGACTTGACCACCAGTGTGGTACATACATAACGGGTCGTCGTTGATTGGGTGTTAATCGACATTTCTCAATGATTACATTGGATTCAGAAAACTGATTTTATTTATTTGGCCTTTGGGCTTTTTCAGCACTTAGATATCTACGTCATACATAGTTTTATGACATCATGTTCTTAGATTATTATTTTCTTATCGTATTTATATTACTGATCTTTTTTATTTAAGAAGAATTGCATTGGTCAATAGGTATCCTTTTCTGTCACTAATTGGCAAATCAATGTTAGTATCTCAACCATCTATACTAAAGGTCAATGATCTTTGATTTATATATATATAACAAAGGTCTGACTGACAGAGCAATGCACAGCTTGACTGCGGGTCAGTGAAATTTGAAATTTGGTAGTAATGTTTCAGTTAGTGTTTAGATAGATGTGAATTAAGACGGAACTTTTAGAAATTTCCGTAGCATATTGGGATGCACGCCTATAAAGTTAATAAAAGATATTAATTAAGCAGTAAAATTATTTCTGTACGTTTTTATCGGTCAAAATATTCTCAAAAAGATCAACTTTACTTTTTTTACTAAAAGTATTTTTAGTGTGCTTCTTGAACACATTTTCGGACAAGAACTGCTTCTGGTAATTTATTACAGAATCGAATGTAATTTACTTTCTTTGGTCGCTGATTGAAAAATATGGCGTATGCAAATTGCATTTTTTTTTCTTTTCATCTTGATCAGTAGAAAGTACATAATCAACATATTGGTACTCTAAATTATTAATAGTTTATTAAGTAGTTGATGGTTTCCAATCAAAAAGATGATGAATTAAACTTTATGATTGCAATTTATTTCTTGAGTAAAATTTAAAATGTGCTTTTTAAGCAAACATGAGTAATGAACGAATTAATCGCGCCTTGATCATCTACACCTACTATTTCGCAAGCCCACGAATTTCTATGAAATTAATCGAAGGTTAATATTTGATGAATAATGTAACATAAACTTAATTTTGTTGTATTGATAAACAACAAAATGACATTGATCAAAATTGTATATTGGCCGAGAATGATCGCGTCATCTAAGTAAATAATGATAATGTGTCTACGCGATAAATCTCTTGTTATATTAAATTACTGCTTGACGCGTGGCCTTTTCGGACGACAGACAAATTAAATTGCCGCCTCGTCATTACATCTCGTGGCTACAATAATTTTCGTGTAAACTTCTGGACATTTCGTCACATAACTTGATACTTAATGACGAAACGACGCCGAGCCTCCCACTAGTGTTTTTGTAATTCAATGTCCAATATTGATTCTTGCCTTTTTACCTACTGGGAAATTAGATTTTGCCCAACTTTTGATTAAACCGCTAATTTATAACTGAACCGCGATTTCATGATTGTCCATTGCTGTAGATAAAAACTATATCGAATTTTTCATCACGACTGTTATTGGTCTTGGAAAAATTATACCTAAAAAAGTCGCCATTTTGGTGCTGTCAACACCGGC
The DNA here is from genome assembly GCA_937001555.2 of Hypsopygia costalis. Lineage (NCBI taxonomy): Eukaryota > Metazoa > Arthropoda > Insecta > Lepidoptera > Pyralidae > Hypsopygia > Hypsopygia costalis. The sequence goes on from OW443330.2 coordinate 27,926,103, forward strand.
CAATTAGAAGTGCAATGACCACCAGGCATCGGTAATTCGACTGATTATCCTGTTTGAGATCGAGTGCGGTCTGTGCCTATCATTACGACGCATCTATCATGTGCTCGTTGTGTATAATCGAAGAGTTATCAGATATTTGGTGACGTGTGGGCGCGTACCTTCGGCGAACCGGTGCTTCGGCCCACGCCAGTGTTGCCATGTGTTGCGACACGTACCCTCTACAAAATACGAAATCGGACACTATTTTAACACGCATTACGAGCTTGTTAACGCGTCGAAATGAAATACGAAGACGGGAAATATGTAGGTAGGTGCTGGAGAGATATCATGTTCGGAACAAGACTATGTCGTGTGATATAAACGAATATTACAAAGACATCATCTCGGGAAATATGGTTTCCTACTTGATAATACATTTTTTCACCGACTATGTCAGCACAATCGCTCATCTTAATTTTTTATTCGAAGAACGCCTTGGCATGTAAAATCACAGTATAATGAGAACAAGTTTCAGATATTTGACGGTATTGTATAAAAAGAACTAGAAATAATATTGTTACTTTGTCATCTTTTTAAACGGTCGGAGAAATGTCGAAAATTATAAAATGTTCTAATAGACTTGCACTAGGAAGTATACTAGATCCCAATATTGTTTCAATTTAAACCAGTCCAATGAAAAAAGTCCTATAATCTGTTATCATGTACTAGTTGTAATATTCTTCGTAATTATGTGGAACAGTACAAGTGCTTTAGTAATAACAAAATGTTAATAATGCTCTACCAAGTGCCAACAATCAACAGTATGAACAAAAAAATCGTTATTATAACCAATCCAAACAGTCTCTTCAATATCATTTCTGCCAAATGCTAATTTTTTGCATCTTTGTTTCAGGTGAGTCAGTAACGCCTTTTTTGTCGTCATCGGTAAGTGGTAAGTCATTCTTCGGAGTTCATACTTGATTGGATTTAGCACCTACTTTTTGTAAAAAAATGTTATTGACACATTAATAACTCATTAAGATATTGTTCTTTTTTTTTCTAAGCACCGTCGTGCTGTGGCTATTAAATAAATTGTATATGCGGAATAGGTTGATATTTAATGAGAAGTTTCGAGTAAGGTTAAAATGGGACGAATGTTCTATTTAACTTAGCGAATTATCGAGTGTTAACAAGTTAGAAAGTTTAGGTTAGTATTAAGAAAGTTTTAGCCGGTACGCTAATAAAATCATTGCACTTTATTTGTTTATCAGTTACGGATATGGCATCTAACATCTTTGTCGTATTTGAATACGCTGCTTATTGGGAAGAGTGTGTAATCGTTCGTTTGTCAGTCAGCAGGGTGCACCGCGTGCAGGTGAAGTTGGTTTTGGTTGAAAGATGTTGATGAACCACTTACACCCCAACTGCTGGGATATGGGTTTCCCCTCAATCGAAAGAATTTAGAGCATACTCCACCTTGCTCTCAACTGCGAGTTGGCGGAGGCCAGTGTTTTCAAGCCGTCTAAATGCCACTGACTTGGCTTAACGACTGTCATCTAATGGCAACAGCCGGGACCGACAGCTTAAATTGCCCTCCGAAGCACGGAGAAACTCGAGATAATATAAACCCACCCATGGACAGGCTACAGTGGACTTTGCTTAACTTACGTGTTCGATTAGACAGACACGCGCAACGACGCCATCGAGCTCCTCTCTATTCTTCCATATTCTTTGACATTTTCATTAGTTTAGTTCAATTTGATGACGCAATTCCGAGAACAAAAGAACGGTAAACGATGTGTGTAGACACAGTGTCCAATTAGCGCGGCATTGTGTGCACAAAGAGTCAATCTCCGACACAAATGCAGTTAATGGCCGCCCGCGAGTAGTGCGATGCAAAACTTTAATTAAAGTTTAGCCAAACGTGTGCAATTTGTTAGTATAAATAGTTTTCGGGCAAATCCTGTGCTGAATAAACTAAAATTTAATTTCGTTATCGCTATTTAAAACTAGACCAAGAAGTTTCCTATCACAAAATGTCTCAAATTGATTTTGAATTCCTGATTAGAGCCAGCCGAAATATATTGTTCTCTACCGTAATATAACAAAACATAATATAACTAGTACTTCTTGTATACGTATAGTCGTCGTCAACCTTTCCTCACACCACTGCTGGGATACGGGTCTCCCCTCAATTGAAGGGGTTTAGAGCGTACTCCACCACGCTGCTCAACTGCGGGTTAGCGGACGCCAGTGTTTTCAAGTCACCCAAAGGCCACTGACTTAGCTTAACGTCTATCATCTAATGACAACAGTCAAGACCGACGGCTTAACGTGCCCTCCGAAGTACGAAGGAGCTCAAGATAATATAAACCCATCCATGGACAGGCTACGGTCGTCGTTGCCTAACTTGCGTGTTCGATTAGACTGACACGCACAACGACGACAACGAGCTCCTGATACTCGAAATTCAATAATAATGTGCCAGGTTTAGTCGAAGACCTGACGTGTTGTGACATAATAATATAGAAGAAAGAAGAAGAAGAAAAACATTTATTTGCACACATTACACAGTACTATACAAACAAGTTCAATACACACAATAAGATTAAAACATAAGAAAATTTACAGCACTGTGCAATGGTGCAATGCAAATGGTTCCAACTCAGTATGAAAACCGAAATCTGCAGTAGACTCGGCACTGATTTTCAGTTAGGACCAGTTGCGACATCACGGACATACAAGCTTAGAAACAAACAAGAAACAAATAAACGATTTATACACAAAAAAAAGAAACAATAATAATAATAAAAACATAACATTATATTAGGTTCCCATTACCATAAATAAAAATAATATATAAAAAACAAAACAATAATCATTCATACACAATCAGAAACTCCAATCTATCACTCAATCGATAATTGACTTACGTCCCATCACTGATCCTCACATTCCGTTCCTTTAATATGTATAATCTGCGTTGTATAATATATTAATAAACTGCAGTCTTTGCACAATCATTATAATATTGACATTATCATGTTTTATAATTGCCGCTTTCTGCGCTAATGGCATTAGAAGGTCTCATTAACCTCTCTATTGCGACTGATATAGCTCTTAATATTGTTTGCTTTGACTAAACTACGGTAAATATAACTGCAGTAACTAATATTATAGTTACTTACTCCTGTGGCGTAGCAACCCAAAGCGAGTCTTGGCACTCTTGGCCTTCGACATAAGAACCCTCCACTTATCCCCCTGTCTTGTCTTCACCTGCTACCAATCTTCTTGAGTGCTTGGTTGGTTTACCGAGCGCGAGCGCGGTGCGGGTATAGGTCCTCTCGTCTGGTTGGTTTTCTAGACGAGGGACTCGCATTCCTTTGATATAACCGGAAGGTTGGTGCACAGGAGCGCATTAGCTGTAAGCATAGGTTCCGTTGTCCCTGTCTTGTGCTTTTGCCAGTTGTTGACATCAAGCTCGCACAGATCAGCTGCCAGTCTGTCGCTCCAGCGATATTTTGGTCGACCGATAGGACGCCGCCATACAGGTCGACCACTATATGCTCTCCTGACGGTCCGATCTCTTCCCATCCGTTCGATATGGCCAAGCCTATTATATATTTGACATGAATTCGTCTTTACATTTGCTTAGCAAAATCAGGGCATACAGTTTGGCGTTGTATTTTCGAACCTATGCTCCACGTCCAAAATTCAATCACACCACTGGATAGATCAAAGAATTTAAGACGCTAAGTAAAGACTATTGAAAATCTTGTGCAGGCGAAGGGGAAGCGCTGCCATTTTGAGATAATTTTAGTGCATATAACGTATTCACGTACAACACACGGCCGTGTCCATGACACAGCCACAACACCCTATTTTTTTTTAATTTTCATTGTGTTGTCGAAGATGGGTAATAATAATATATATTCCAGGACAAATTACACACCGCCATCTAGTCCCAAACTAAGCAAAGCTTGTACTATGGGTACTAGATAACTAATATAATACTTAAATATTTTTTTTTTGTAAATACATACATATAATACATAGAAAACACCCAGACCAAGACAAACAGACATGTTCATGCACACAAATGTTTGTCTTGTGCGGGGATCGAACCCGCGACCTCGGAGTCTTAAGTGGCCATTGCTAACCATTCGACTACCGGGCTCGTCGTAATGTTCTTCTACTGTACGTACTATGTCTAATTCTTTAGCACTCTCTACACTCTACAATGTGCCGTTTGACGGATTCAAACATAATGATTAGATCCGTCTGAGCTGTGGAAGTGTTTCAGTATAAAGATTAACTTTTGGGGTGTAAGTGGTTCATCAAGATCTTTGAACCAAAGCCAACTTCACCTGCACGTGGTGCACCCTGCTGACTAACAAACGAAGCTCTGGCGAAAAGAGAGGTAGGGGGCGTAATTGTAAGCTACCCGACTGGGGAATGTACCTCCACCTCACAGAAAACCGCAGCCAAATAACAGTTCCCTTGAGGGGGGTTGTTGTGTTCCTGCGAGTGAGTGAGGTCACCAGAAAGAAAGGAAGGAGATGCTGCGTTGGCAGCGGGGGTGGCGGCGCGCGAGCAATATTTTATGTTGCAAGCGTTAATATGGCTACGGTAACCGCTTCACATCAGGCGGGCCGTATGCTTGTCTGCCACTCGATGTAGTATAAAAAAAAAAAAAAAAAAAAAAAAAAAAAAAAAAAAAAAAAAAAAAATTAAACCTAACATTATCATTGTTTCACGGTCAATTTATGCAGGCCTGAAATATTTGTATTTCGAATTGATTTTTGGGAAGGCAAGCGCACGGAGTCGACCTTGCAAATATAGTCCAGCAACAAATATACATACAGCATTAAATATACATATATTTATATGACTATATTATTTGATCTTAGTGACTCACGTATCATACATATCCACGTATCGATATATCGTGGGCGACAATCGATACCTAGATCGATTCGCGAGTGGAGTGTAAAAATGTCGAATATCCATTTTTGTCTCTAATCGATGTTTTGCTCCCGAGTTTGTTATGTTTTGGCCTCGTTTGCGCCGTTGTGACAATATGATTTGCATTTTATTTCGATTACAATAAACACAAATTAAAATCGTTTTATTTGTAAACAAAATAAATTTATCCTATATGGTGTCGCCTTAATAATACAAATTTAAATCGATTTATTTAAATGTATTCGATTTTTCGTATTGTAACATTTGTTTATATAGTTAATTGTTTTACTTGTATATAAATTAGGTATTTCTTTATTTTTTTTTACGTAAATCATAAAAACGCAAAGGAATAAATCGAGTATAAAATAGGAAAATGTGACTGACTGAAAATGTGACGACTATAATATTAACATTGCCAAGGTATAGGATATATTTTAGCTTAGCAAGTTAATATTCACGACTGTATACTATGTAAAAGCTGAGCCATTAGAATAAAACCATGCGGTTAACTGCACAAATAACTGGCAACTTAATGTGCGAGCAGTTTAATAAATATATTGTTTTAATGTCGTGCCGTGTATCGCCGTCCTAAATACCCAACGGAATCACTGAATGCCTTTTATGTCTCTTTGTTTCTCCGACTTGCTGGTATTTTATTACTCTGGAACCAATGATTTTAATATCATTAGATTTTCATCTGTTTATCTTTAAGATAAAGTCTAATTTAACAATTGCTGCATTAATATTGAATCTGGGATATAACGAACGTGAAGTATTATCTCACGTATGCTATCATTTCATTATATTGTAAAATATATCTTTGAATTTTTCAAGTTCAGTTCAGGCACAGCATAAGCAGTAGTACTATGTACAGTATGGCCACTTCCTGCCGCTCTCTAGTAGCGATCTCACCTCTCCCCTGATACAAATCTGGAACAGTTTATATGGCGCCGAATGCACACACGCTCATTCGCGCCCTGCATAGACCTCATTTTTAATGTAGTAGTAAACGACGCAACATTTGTATGGAGTGCCCGGTGTGTGGTTCAGGCATTTCAGGTTTGGGTTAAGAGCGAGTCGCTTAATTGATGGTTTGAATGTTGTTGTTTGGGCGTGTCGCGTATTGCTAAAGTGACAGTGACGCCCGATACGCTCGGGCAGCGGCATTTTGATTACTTGTTGTCTTTTTGGGGGACGATGAAGAGCATGATTGGGTGGGTGCTATATATACCCTTTAAAAAAAAACAGAATAACGAGTATGGCAATAGCAATTAAATATATTCGAATTGTCAGTATATGATAGACAGGACGATTGGACATAACATAGTCAATGTCCAATCGTTCAGTGAACACACAATGTCAGTCGTCTGATTTTAATATGAAAGATTTTTTGTAATATATGTCATACAATAAACCGGACGAGATGCATGTATAACACTTGAGATATTTAAGAATAATTTTTGAGAAGTTTTCCGACTTACGATGCGTCCATGAAATTTATATAAATGCATTTAATATATGCAAGAGACTATAATATATAAGCAAGGGTATGCAAAACACAAAAGTTTAGAGATATCTGGGTACATATGGCTGTTTAGGCTGTCCGTTCATCTTTCTATCTTACATACGATAAAAAACTGGGACCTCTGCTTGAAGAATCATGGGCGATAGGTATATTGATGTTTGACATATTTATTGTAAATCTGCGCAGAAACGTGAGCTACAAAAGAAATAGTACAAATGGTCCAATTTGAAACTAGTGTAACATTGTATCGCGTGGTCGCATCTTGTGCGCCCGCTCGTTAGTAGCTCGTGATCTTTGCTCGAATAGTTCAGAATACGACTTCCAATCCAGCGCGCATTCCTGCCTCTCATGTTACATCGGATCGGACACGTGCTGCGGGAATTTGTCACCACCGACACCGGCCAGCTTTCACTGGCCTTATTAGAACGAGCCCCACCGTGTTTATTCTCGCCCGGTTCGACGAACCGAAATTGTGTTTATTTAACAAATCGTGCCGCGCAACACCCGTCAGCGCGGCTGATTCCGCCGGAATGCTCCTCACTCAAGACCGCTTCCCGAGCTTAATGAGCTATAAATTCATTCGGTATTATTGAGTGTCCGCGCCTCGAATTAAAGCGGCTGAGCGTTGACCGCCGTCGCCCCGACACGCGGCATCCCATTCATGCGAAGGCCGAGAAAAACAAACGAGAAACGCAACAAAACGCACCCACCGCCGACGGCCACTGTTTCCGTTATTCTAAATTTAAGATCACATGCAGCTCCCAGACGCCCCAGGTTCACCAAATAGGAAATCGAAAGTGAACTCTCCGCCGATGAAATTGAGAACAAACTCGCCACGCGACACGGCAAAATGAAAAAGAACTCGGCGGGAGTCGTCATCACAATGGACGCGATTCCATTCCGGATTACAGTGTTGCGGATGATTCACGGCGACTTCAACGATCTTTTGTCAGACTTACTACAGACGCCACTACAGGATCTTGAAATTTTGCCAATGGGATTTTCGCAAGACGCGATTATCGTAAAATTCAACAGCGCCGCTGGCAGTGACCTATATTGGGGCAGGTCACGGCCGGGAATCGACTACTAATAGACGACGTATATTAGCCCGGGTCGACGGCTTCCGAGTTTACAAACGCATCACCGTTATTCCGCGTCTCCGAGATAAGCGGCTAATTTACGACGTCTTTGATGTGCAGCCGCATGCGTGGCGCGGCGCGGTGGGCGGAATACCAAATGTCCCGCGCGAGTTATCGTCCGTGTACAGTTAGTGCACGCATTGCGAACGAAGCTCCAACAAAGCTGCTAATGCGGATAACCTGTTGAGCTACAACGACAAGGAAACTGAGGTTTGATCGACCCGAGTGCAATGCGCTTGTAATCCTGCACTTCTCTCCGCGTGGTTCGTTCTCGATATCAATAAAATGTCAGTCGCTCCTTTGCGCTGACATTTTAAAACAGCTTCAAGCGCTCAGCGCGCATGTATTCTCTTTCTCGAATGTCTTTGTTTACACGCGGCTCAATGAATTGCGAATAAAGTGTGCAATAGTGTCTACTTAGCATACATTACCGTCCCCCGCGCTCTGCCGGCGATCTGCGCGGGCGCAACGACGGGCGCATCGTTATCATAATATTCATTTCCGTCGATACCGGCGACCGGCCCTCCCTCCCGGAGCGTCAACCTCTCAGCGATGATTTATTGCATCTCATTATCTGTCGCCATTAGATACTTTATAGCATAATCAAGATCTCGAGCACCGATCTCTATAATTAACGCGAAACGTATGATCTATGGAGTCATGATAAGCAATTAACAGTCATTCCATCAATCATCGGCTGTCGGCGATAATTTAGCTGCTTCCAAAGAGCAAATTGCCTCTGACCTTGTGTTGCTTGCCTCTAAAATTTTTAATGACCAGCAGCGAATCAGAATGTGAGTGAGACACATAGTAGTGAAGTGAGTTGCTAATTACACGGGGGCCGCCCGCGGCGCAATTGCCTGTTGACAAAATATTAATTGCACAGATTGGCTATCGGCCGTCGACAATGACAAATGCAGCCGACAGGATAGAAATGACCAGTAATATTTTGTACGCTAGAATTACTGATTTGTCCTTACACATTCCGAAGATTGTGCGAGCGAGCGTGAAAGGACCAAGAAGGCTGTAATTAAGGCGTAGTGAAAGTGCAGTGCGGCGTAGACCAGCCGTCGGGTCTAGCTTGGCCTGCAGCAGTGTGGCGATGAGGTGGCTTATCGTGTTTATACAATTGCTCATGTTGGCCACTTTCAAAATGCGATTGTCTGACTCGCATTTCAGCGTCACGCTGTCGCCTTCGTGGCACTTTTAAAATTCTTTGCAACACTCCTTCAAGGTATCATGAAAATGATTTTTTATTTTTCATTATTATATCTGCATACCGAATACACGACTCAAATGTACTTCCCGGCTGTATCGATACGACGACAATGGTTGCGTCTGCGCATACAATGGCTTGCGACCTTGCGCTCTTTCCGACATTTCATATCGAGAATCAACATCTGATCGATCTCGAAGACAGCAAACAAAGTGTATCGAATACTGATTTTGCATTTCCGCTGTGGTCCGTATTTACACTGTCGCTTTGAAGTGAATCATGCAAACGAGGTCTCTCAGCGGGATCGCCGCCATCGTCGCGCATGTAAGTCCTGATATCTGATCTAAACACGTTAGGAGTTAGCAGGCGACTAGAAAGCAACTCGTCCGCATATGGACGGCAGTGCGGATTGAAAGAAGGCGAGCGCTCGTGAGGTCAGCCGATACAAGATCGCAGTGCGCATTCCTCGCCCTTGGAAAGGTTATCGAGAGAAAGTAGCAAGCGGCACGACTCGCGCGCATCTCTTTGTCCGCGACTCCATCCACTAACGAGTGACCGCGGGTTTCGGGTAAATAAATAACGTGCGCGCACCGCCGCCGATCGCAAACATGACCACCATTGTGCCCCAGGTACTTTTCCGCGGTACAATACCTATGAGAACGGTCTTTATGTGGGCCAGTGGCCTTGAAACTGGCGCTTTCTTTCGGGACATTGTTCGACGTGCGAAAGAACGCAACTGAACGCTAACTTAATTAGCTGTTACGCGGTTAATTGAGACTATCTCTGTCGGTTTCCGAGCAGTTTGTGGGTCGGCCGAGTGACTCTCTCCGGTGTGTTCGCGTCGATTATCTCAGCTATCGGAGGGATCTTAATAGGCGGCGACAATGGCCCGGTCTATTAGTCCCGAGACCGGTTATCGCAGTAGCAATGCAAATGCGTTTATTCGTGCTTGGAAGCCGCACACCCGGAAGGAGCGGTCGAGTTTGTCCTTCGGCGGTACGTTGTGTGTGCTTCTGTCATGTTTAGTTCATGAAGACATGGATAAAGGTGAATATTCAAAAAATGTTACGAATATTGCAACTTGTATATTGTGATATTTGTTACGTGTTTGCGTCAATAATAACAGTTACACCAAGTTTTTAATTCTTCAAATTCAAATTCAAATTTTAAAATTTACCAACCTAATTGAATTTCAAAAATTAAATTTTAGATACCTACACGAAATCCTCTCCTCCGGGTACAAATATCCGAAGTATTGAAGTGGATTTTTTATAGCACAATAACATAAACTGAACTGTGTAATTCGTGGCATGACATTAAGAGTTTCTCTCTATCTATCCGTCTATCTACTCGTATATATTTAAATTTGTTCTAGAATAACTAAATTTAGTTGGACTAATAAAAATATTGCAGAATGATGTTCGATATAGGCAAAATATTTATTTTGCTATATACATATATATATATGAGGAGCTCGATGGTGTGTGTCAGTCTAATCGAACACGCAAGTTAAGCAACGTCGGCCTTAGCCTGTCCATAGATGGGTTTATTTATCTCGAGCTCCTTCGTGCATCGGAGGGCATGTTAAGCCGTCGGTCCCGGCTGTTGTCATTAAATGACAGAAGTTAAGTCAAGTCAGCCGTTAGGCGGCTTGAAAACATTGGCCTCCGCCAACCCGCAGTTGAGCAGCGTGGTGGAGTATGCTCTTAACCCCATAGATCCATATCCCAGCAGTGGGATGAATAAGGGTTGACGACGATATATGCTGATGAAAAGTTTTACTTCTATCAGCACGAGTCACGGACTAATTATAAAATATAAAAAGGACTAAATATAAAAAGGACTAAATATAAAAAGGACTAAATATAAAAAGGACTAAATATAAAATTATTATTATTTTAAATAGTTGTTTCTGCCAACTTGCCAGAATATTCGTGGGTTCAATCCCCACCTAGGCGGGGAAGGTGATTTTTTTTTATTTTCAAAAATATTTATATTAAGTATTCCTGCAAGTTGGCCAATACTTTTTGTCGGTTAATAATATGGTGTTATCAAAATATAGCCGAATTTCATCTGCAACGATGGACTGCTATGCCTTGTTTAGTAGTGTAATTACTTAATAGGTAAACAGGCGCCACACTGTGATTCACGCAGTAAAATTGAAAATGCAAAAATTCATCACCAACCCAAACTTTCCTGGTAGCTCAGTTGTAGTTGGAAGAGCACTCGACCGGTCATCGAGGGTTCAAATCCCAACTAGTCGGGGAGGTGAATTTTTCATTTTCAACAATATTTTCAATTACAAAATTGAAAATTCATTACATCATCATTGTCTGCCGTCTATTTAAGACTTGGCTTCACATCTAGAGCCCGTATGCTGCGCGTCATCGTCATTGGACCTCGGTGTCATTGTTATTCACCTAGTGCACTTGACACAAATGCAAATGGAACCTGTTTTTTACGTCGCACAATTATTCACTCGGTGCAACTTAACTTTATAAGTAACGGCGGTGCTTCAAAGAACGCCGTGTAGGCGATCAATGCTATTAATAATAGCTTAGCACGGCTTCCGTAGCGGCGCCCGCGCATTGTTGATGCAGATATTATGACGTATTTTTTTTTTAAGTAAAACTTATTTACGCACTCTTGATTTGGGGAGTAAACTGGTGAATGCGTGACCACAGCGTTACGGAACCGGCGAACGGAAGTTGAGAGGGAGATATTAGAGTTAAAGAACTTTTACTTCAGTCATGTGGTCTAAAGCCACAGAACTAATCTTTATTATTAGTTCTGTGTCTAAAGCACACTCGTTTACTACGTCGGGTGACAGATAATCATACGGCCCGCCTGATGCGAAGCGGTTATCGTAGCCATATTAAAGCTTGCAACATGAAATCTCATTCGGGCGCGGCCACCACCGTCGCCAACGCAGCATCTTCCTATCTGGTAACTTCACTCACTGGCAAACACAATAACCCTCAAGAGAATTATCATCTCTTTTCGCGAGAGCCTCATTTGTCAGTCGGCAGGGTGCACCACGTAATATAAAAAAATACCACGTACGTACGGTATATAATGATAGTATGACATATAATATGTCATTTTTCTGCATTTTTTTTATTTCGGCTTTTTGACATGACATCGTCTTTGGAGTCCTCAGGTGTTCAGTTAGTGACCAATATGTAAATAATGTCTATAGGAAAATAATAACATGAGCCACAAAAAATACTAAATGAGCCACAAAAATACACGGTTAGGTTAGGTTTGGTATTTTTTATGTCAACTTTAGTCGCCAAGTCAGTATAATATTCGTCACTATCCAATAAATTATAGCTCTATAGCTCGGTTTATTACTACCCAATAAATTATAGATGGTTTGTTTTAGTGATAGCGGTACAGTGTAAAGGAGTCGTGAAGGCACTGGTTTAAGAAATCCGACGCAGGCTCTGTTCATACTCAACTTATTTTCAGGAATAGTACATAAAAAGATAACATTAAATAAATATATGTAAATATAACACGTACAAAAACGAATAATTTTATATTGTACACGATAACAATACATAATATTCGTGACGAATATTTATTTAATATTCCCTAATATTTGACGAATACCCATCCATAAGCTCACAGTCACCCGCAACTTAGCGAGATGTGGGCGATTTTTCCAAATTCCATCATCCAGATTAAAGCATATAAACTTTTACTAGAAACAATCACGTAAAAGTTCCCAAATATTGTGCAATGTCACGTGATACATCAGACAAATGAATAAAATATGAGTGACTTCAAACCAGGTAGACAATTTATTATTTAATGTTCACAAAATTTCCTTAAATCCGTTATTTGTAAAAGTTTAAAAAGGAATTACGCAATGTCCATAGCGAAAATGAAGAAGAATGAATTCTTAAAAATCTGTGAAGCGAGATATAGAATAATAAAATTATTTAATTTCCGTGTGAATAAATTCTTCGGCTCGTATTATACTATTCTTTAAAAATGTGTCATAGCTATCAGGCGAGTAAACATTGGCCGTGAACAAAGAGCAATTCATTAGTTGTACGGAAATTAGTAATGCTACATCGCGAAGTCTACAGCTGATCGACACTAACATGCTAGGGGTGGCAATGTACACTTTCAAGCACGGAAATTATCGACAATTTCGTAAGTTAAAGCTCGTGTCTTATGCATACATTTTGACACTTATCAGTTGTCACACTATTATTTATTCTCGTATATTGATTATGCTGTGTATTCAGTCTTATTTCGACAAAAAAGAGGAGGACGCCTGGGTCTATGTATCCGTCTGTTTGTGGTATACTAATTGCCAAACGGATCGCCGATTTTGATTATTTCATTTTTTGTTTGTATGAAAGGTAATTTGATCGACAATATTCTTAGCTGTGATCTTTAAGAAAATCTATTGAATTTCCAAAGGACTGGTCATTCGAAATTGGGAGCCAGGTTACATCAATAATGTTGCAAGAACTATCGATAACTTTGATCTGATGCATCCCATAGAATCTACAGGATACCCAAGTAAGCGACGTTGAACCGTTGAAGGGATGAGGAGCTGGCCCAGCTCCTCTTCCATAATTTAACTCTATAAATAGCATGTTATAGCATTTCGTATATTATTTTATTATAGCATACTATATCGTGTCATATCTGAAAGGCTCGGTTTATATTAGCTCTTTTTAGGGTTCCGAACCTCAAAAGGAAAAACGGAACCCTTATAAGATCACTTTGTTGTCCGTCTGTCTGTCTGTCTGTCTGTCTGTCTGTCAAGAATTTCTATGTCGAGAATGCGTGGAGGTATCAAGCTGAAATTTGAACTGTATACTCAGGTCTACGGTCCCATGAAGTTAAAAAAATATCAAACTGCTAAGTTTACGTAGAAAAAAGTTACGGCCGTTTATTCAGCAAAAAACGCATATTTCGACACACTCAAGGGAATCAAAACCTATAGGGTACTTCCCGTTGACCTAGAACTATGAAATTTGGCAAGTAACATCGTTATAGACTACAAGTACAGGAATAAATCTCAAAACTATACATTTGTAAATAGATCTTAAAAAATAGGGGGTCTATATTTTTTATAGGGTGTCGAAATTTCAAATTGAAACTACTAGTTCAAATGGGGTATCATATGAAAGGGCTTGATGTACACATTGCAAAATATATTTTTCACCTCACTAGCTCGTAAAAGCTCTGTTTATCATTCGAAATCTGCGTGGAAAATCGCACTTTATCCGCTAGCGTGGAAAGTGTTTTTAAAATTCGAATATTTTTATTCAATAAAGGTTTCGTACAATAAATTACATATATATAGAACCTCATTGGTTTCGTAATAGTTTATATTCTCTGCAGCCAGTCCATTGATGATTGAAATGCAAATACATGTCATGCGCCAGCCTCATTTAAAGAATCGCACTGGCCGGCAAGAAAATTTGATTAAAAAAAAAACTTTAAAATTTTCTTCTCTTTATTGAATTCACTTTACTTCCATTATTTTGGTTTGTTTTTTGATAAAATCGAAAGAAATCATAAAATATGAGCGAAGCTAGCAGCGACGAAGATATAAATTTAACACCTGCAGAATTAGTGCAAGCGGTACATAAAGCGTACGATTTGTTCAAGTAATTTAATATTTATTAAAACTGTTTTTCTTGCACCTAACATTTTCCTCGCTTTAGTGAGGTGAAAAGTTGTGTGTTGCGCTCGGCAGCAAAGTTATTTAGCGTCTCGTACCTTTGAAACCCTCGCTACGCTCAGGATTCTATATTTGAACCACTCGCTTCGCTCGTGGCTCAATCCTAGAATCCTTCGCTTGCTCAGGTTTCAATACAAGGTACTCGCGCCAAAAATTAACTTTGCAGCCTTGCATAACAAATAACTATTATTTATTTTTTTCGACGCATTATTTCTTATTTATAATGGAAAATATCAAATTTAATAATGATACCTACGGAAACCTACGGAACCCTCGGTGCGCGAGTCCGACTCGTACTTGTCCGGTTTTTTTGTGTCGGGGCATTATTGCTTTTAATTAAAACTTGTTTAGTGGTTACTTCATGTTTCCTTGTGAAACGAACTAACCGTTAAATACCTACCTAATGGATCGAATCTGACATTTGAACCACCTGCTTCGGAAGCAAAGGCAGGATATGTCAATGAGCCGTCACTACTTCTGGTCGGAATGAAGCAAATGAATTCTCACATTCGTTAAACTGGACAACAAGTGAAAGCTTGAATACTATAATCGACTATTACATGTTTATGAGAAAGAGAAAAATCTGTTATTTTATAAATCCCTATTAATATTATAAATGTGAATGTGAGTTTAGTCATAATGGCTGAATCGCTGGAAGATATCGGTCGTATGTTGACCGATCTCAATGCTGCATCTCGATCCGTGGGGCTGGCCAAGCTGTATGGAATGTCCCAGGCAGACATAGTCTACCTGGGACATTCCATACAGATTGTCCAAGGTAGACTACGTCTACCTGGGATATTCCGTACAGCTTGGCCGGGGTAACTTCAACAAAGAGATCAATAGACGATTCGATTGGGCTGGGCAGCTTTTGGAAAGTTGCGGCACATCTTCACCGCACCGATACCCCAATGCTTGAAGACTAAAGTCTTCAACCAGTGCGTCCTCCCACTAATGACATATGCTGCAGAAACTTGGACACTGACCATCGGACTAGAAAGAATTGAGAATTTTAGAAACCTAATTAATGCGTTCCTGCAAGATTTTTCGGCATTGTCACGTTTTTGACACATCGAGATTCAAGATTCGCTTCAATCGGAAAAGATCCAGACTTCAAATTTACCGTAGGCAGCCCTAATAAACGTTAGAATAATGTCCCATTGTATTCTTTGTAGACGGAGCACAGTCATTAATACCACTTAGCGGGATGTTTCCGCGGTTCGCACACACGGGCACTGTGTACTCGCGTCGGCGGCGGCGTGCCACACTTTTGTATGTAAATTTGATATGGTGCAAAACACACATCTGCCCACATCGGATTGTAAATATTGTTGAAGATTGAGTATCTTAGGACTTCGTGAAGTTTATGGAATGTTTAGTACAGTCACAGTCATCACAGCAAATAGAGTAATGCAGTAGCTCCATACGCTAACCGAAATCAACACTCTCGCATAAACGCAGGTAAAGTTGCCAGATGAATCTTTCAAAATTATCTAACGTTGCCTGTCGATGAAGGGATTTGCTGAGGATGAATGAGCTAAATGCGTTCTGAACTTAAAATGTTCAGTATTTTGTTTTTTTAGCCAACGTGTGTCATATAGTTCGGTAAAAAACCGAACAACTGGCAAGTGGCAACCCTGTCACATCTGCTGCCAAAAACTTCTAAACGAACTTACGTGTAAGGTAAAGAGTGAAAATGGTCACCATCAGCTTCACCCTGTCCCCTGTTGATTTACAAACAAGACACTGCAAATAGAGGTAGAACCAAATAATATTCGATAGGATTGGTGTGTTCCGGAGAGTGAGTGAGGTCACAAGACGAAGATATGACACGTTAGTAGGGTGGTGTCAGCGTGTGAGCAATAATCCTTGTATTGCGAACATTTGTAGACTGCGGTAACCGCTTGACAACAGGCGGCTAGAATGATATGAAAAAACTCTACAATCGTGTAGCGGAGTCGATCCGTGTGAACACATCAATTTTTACCTTTTGTATGGAGTTGCTATACTGTCCCTATTCTATTGTAGTAGGGCAACGAAAAAGTGGGCGTCGCAAGCGTCCTTACGCTGAAACTCAGGCAACAACAGGCAGGTCGTATGCTTGTTTTTTACCCTATTGGTATAAAAAAGCTAGACAAATACCGCCTTTCGCAATTAGGTTTCTTTACTGACATAAGGCGCACTTTTGCAAGGAAATATACGATTTTAAGATAAAAAAAATTGTGACATTTTTATTACACTATAAACAAGTCACGGTCACGAAGTACGTTCATATTATCAGGTACATCAAATGCTGACATCAAGTGCTGCTATTAGCATACTGGTAGTACGTTATCTATCACACACTAGAGTACCTTATCTATGGTTATCACAGACAATACGTTCTCTGTGGCGTTATCAAATTTGTTACACCATCGCATGTAAAACACCTTCCTTTCGGAATTTCCTTTGAATTTATTAAAAAAAAGAAAACAAAATTCTGTATTCAATTACTTAGTTGTACTGTGCTGTGTACGCTGCTCACGCTATATGCAGGTGCTCGCGCGCATTGCATCTCTCGCCGCTATCTGGTTTCCCCTCTGTGTCTAGTGTCTACCCGATTTAGTTCTTTTGGTATTAAAGACGTGCTTCCACTAGCAGCACAGGTAGAGACCTACGGCAAAAAATTCCTGGTATGTCCACAATTTTGGTTGTGTCTTTTTTTTTTTTAATTTGAAAATTGTCAAATGATTATAATTGATTTCAAAAATAATATAATATTGGAAGAAAGCCGCTTCTTGCGTCTTTTGACAATCTCACGATTTCTACAAATATATAACGTTGACATACCTAGAATATCAGAAAATTTACAGAAGAATCTCTAGCAATGCCTGAAATTTTTGGATCCGATAATGCTAAGCTTAAAGAGAACCTTAAATTATAATAAAATGTCTAATTTCAAACGGTTGCATTGCATTGCATCACATTCACCTGGTTTGAGAAGCAGGTTATACGAAGGTAAAACGTTTGAAGGCATGACCACATTCTGTTTATAAAATCCCGTACATCAAATCGTAGTTTAAACTTTAAACTACTCTTGGTAATTCATTTTTCAGAATTAGCAGAAAGGTACTTTTTGTTTTTGCTGTAGCATCACAGTAGCATTGTAAACATATTAATATTTGCCTTGTTTGCTAATTTTATTCAAGAAGTATTAATATTGTGTTTAAAACACAATTACACAAATAAATGCTTTATCTACTTATCACAGTGATAAATTTAATCTGTATTGAAACCGTCGTACGGTTTTAATAATAACGAACTTATTGCTACTAAAGATTAACAATTCTATCGCGGATTACTTTAATTTTAATCTTGCCCTTTTTTAGGGTTCCGAACCTCAAAAGGAAAAACGGAACCCTTATAAGATCACTTTGTTGTCCGTCTGTCTGTCTGTCTGTCTGTCTGTCTGTCTGTCTGTCTGTCTGTCTGTCTGTCAAGAATTTCTATGTCGAGAATGCGTGGAGGTATCAAGCTGAAATTTGAACTGTATACTCAGGTTTACGGTCCCATGAAGTTAAAAAAAATTCAAACTGCTAAGTTTACGTAGAAAAAAGTTACGGCCGTTTATTGAGCAAAAAACGCATATTTCGACACACTCAAGGGAATCAAAACCTATAGGGTACTTCCCGTTGACCTAGAACTATGAAATTTGGCAAGTAACATCGTTATATACTACAAGTACAGGAATAAATCTAAAAACTATACATTTGTAAATAGATCTTAAAAAATAGCGGGTCTATATTTTTATAGGGTGTCGAAATTTCAAATTGAAACTACTAGTTCAAATGGGGTATCATATGAAAGGGCTTGATGTACACATTGCAAAATATATTTTATTTATTTTTTTCGACGCATTATTTCTTATTTATAATGAAAAATATCAAATTTAATAATGATACTACGTACCTACGGAACCCTCGGTGGGCGAGTCCGACTCGCACTTGTCCGGTTTTTTTGTTATCCAAGCCAATGGAAATACACCTTTCAAGCGAGAATTTTAATTAATCTAATTTGCATGTTTGCACGACACGCTGCGGCAGCAACGAAATTATTTTGTTTTCGACTTGTAGCGGGCCTTAATTTGCTTTATGAATTTTCTGCGACTATTTTTAAATGCATTCCGCGAGCATTTAAAATGGCGTTATGTGTTCTTACATAATTTATCGCTTCACGCTGTGCGCACAGTTTAACAACTTGAGAAAGAAAATACGTGGGAAATATACCCTTTTTAGGATTCCGTACTAGTGAAAACCTTTTGCTGTCATTCTGCTGTCTGTTTGAGTCGTAAACGGAATTAGTGCTCTGCGAGTATAGACCTGGGGGGCTAGCCAAATGGCAGTTAGCGAAGTAGAAAAGCATAGCGATCGCTAATTTGAACTGTGGAGCTCATACTAAAATGTTCGAATTGACAAATGTCACATGATCTATCTAACGTTCGTTACGCTACGAATTACACTTGGCTAGGGGGCTGAATATTTTGTGTAAACTGTTGACCGTAAGCCAAATCATCATCATCATTATCAGCCTGTATCTACCCACTGCTGGAATAGGCGTTCCGCAATGCTTTGAGTCAGTGATGTCAGTGATGTCATCGTTTCTCCCAGAGAGGGGTACCCAACGTTTGGTCGTCCCGTATACCTCCTCCACTTTCGGACTTTGCTCATCTGCCACGTCAAATCTACTTTGTATGTATAAAAGGCAATTATTACCGTAGCCATATAATCCTTCATTCTGGTGACCTCACTCACTCACAGGAACATAGGCTAAAAATTTTAAGAATTGTTGAATAAAATGTAATTGTTATAGTGGGAAATGTATTGCAATTATAACCCATTAGTGGCACTTCTCAATGTTAACAGTAGGGCCGACCCTTAAAATAATATAGTTAGTTACCTTGTTTTGAATATGACATACCCATATAGGTTTCAAACAAAGCCATTTAGATTACCTCGATCACCCTTATTTATTCTAATGGATGTAATTATACCTGTATTGCAAATGAGCGCAAGCCACGGTATGATTACCTTTTATTGAACTTAATAAACTTGATATAAACACCCTTGATTTTGAAAATGTCCATAGCCATCGATATCTTTCCATTAGCAGAGAGCATTCAGAGCAGAGTCTCTCACATTGCTAAGATGGGAAGTCAAATTCCAAAAACTTCTTACTCCTCCTAATTTCTTCTGATTAAATTCGTTGTGAGTTCCAAGGCAGCCGTAGTCTTATCCCCGGGACTGCAATGGACTTCATTTCATGTTCATTGCCTTTTTTGGTGGTCGCCGCTGTTAATCATGGCTACACAGGAGACACAGTGGTGGGAATGTGTTGTGGGCCCCCCGTCCCGTAGCACAGAGTACCTAATAGTTACCATTAGTCTGACGACCTCAAGGTCCATTTATTTGGCGTTCTGTTCCTACTCGTAATGTAACATCATCATCAATGCTGATATTCATCGTACTGTTGGAATATGGTCATCCCTTAATCCAGTGATTTTCAAACTGTGGGTCGCGACCCCCAAGGGGGCCACCGTGTTACATATATTAGAGCGGTCGCAGGGGGAAAATACAAAGGTTTGTAGATCATAATTTACAGTAAAAAAGTTTTGTTGTTCAATAATTCATTAACTCAAATCTTTAAGCAAATCTTTTACCAATTGAAGCCTATTTCTCTTTTTACTTTTAATGTTCACCATTAAAGACCTAATTAAATATCTAAAAATAAAGTCGGTGCCAAATGGCACTAACATTTTTAAAGCTTTCGTAGCCAGTTCAATTGTTGAAGTTTCTTAATGAAGAGAGGAGAGGGCCGTCAGAAATCGTTTACTCATAAAGGGTTCCGTTTTCAAAAAGATTGATAAGCACTGCCTTAATCAATAAGGGCCCAGAAGCAAATAAAGAAAATTCATTTCATTAATTTAATACATCTAATTATGTTGAAATGTGAATAAAAACGTATGTTTGGGAAACTAAATGGTTTATTACGAATATTTAAAATTATAACAAATATAGTGACACATGTTGCGACGACATATATTCTCTATGACTACAACACGCATGCGCTTAAATACTCAGCTCACAGCTTCGATACCTAACACCTCCCCTCGAAGTGGTGAGCAAGTGTCTTCAATTCTTAGATAGATACACAATACCTAAATTACGCATACATTCTCGATGCTTCGTGCCACCCAAACCTTTGGTCAAAACATCAGCAGGCATTTTTTCTGTACATAAGTATTTCAGTTTAATAATACCTTGTTCGTACATATCTCGAATAAAGTGGTGCCTCACGTCAATATGTTTCGTACGTGAATGATAGTTCTTACTTTGGGCAAGCTTGATTGCGCCTTGGTTATCGTTATATAATGTCACACACTCGCATTCGATTCCACATGCACTCAAAACGTCACGCAAGTACATGGCTTCTTTGGTAGCTTCGGAGAGAGCCATATACTCCGCTTCCGTACTAGATAATGCAATCGTTCGCTGCTTTCGTCCTTCCCAACTTATTGGAGCGCCTGCTAAAATAAATGCAAATCCAGAATAAGATTTGCGATCTGTCACGTCTGTACCCCAGTCTGCATCAACCACACCATACAACGGTAGACCTGTTCTTTCATACACTAATCCATAATCAGACGTGCCTTTCAAGTACCGTAACACACGCTTAGCTGCTTTCCAATGCTCAACATCATAGTTAGAATTAAATTGACTTAGGTAGTTGACGGCATATGCAATATCTGGCCTTGTAGTCACTGCCAAATACATCAAAGCTCCGATCAAACTTTGGTAAGGATACTGACTCATTACATCATTTTTCACACTTTCAGGTTTATCTAACTTCATACTTGCATCCATAGGTGTCATTATAGATTTACACTGACTCATACCAAACCGTTCTAATACTTTTTCCAAATATACAGTTTGTTTTAAGTACACTCTATCATCTTCATCACGAGTAAACTCAATTCCCAAACAATGACTAATTTTTCCTAAATCTTTCATCTCAAATGCATTAGATAATTGCCTCTTAACATCACACAACCACATATCATCATCTGTAGCTAATATAATATCATCGACATAAATAGCAATTAGCATCATTCTCTCATTTTTTCGTGCAACAAACATACATGGGTCTTGAAGCAAAGCTTTAAAACCGATACTAGTCAGCTTTCCTACTAACTCTTTATGCCATTGCAATCCCGATTGTCGCAAACCATACAAAGACTTTTTCAATAGACATACACCATTTTCACAATCATTCAAAGCAGTATTCCAGCGTTTAGCTGTCTGAATTATCTTTTTGTCACGTATAATCTTCCCTTGTGAACCAAATGGTTTATTTGTAAGTACGCTGTGTAATACATTGCGTAATTGATCTGGTACCTCCATGTACACTTCTTCTTCTAATGAGCCATTCAAATAAGCTGTCACTACGTCCATCTGGTGGAGTTCAAGTCCGAATTCCGCTGACAATGCAGCTATGAGTCTTATCGATGACGACCTTACTACTGGTGAAGACGTTTCATGAAAATCCTCCCCTGGCCGTTGTGAACATCCCTTAGCGACTAGCCGTACCTTTTTCCCGTTAGTTTTAGTACTGAACACGAACCTGCTTCCAATCACTTTGCGATTCGGTGGTCTGGGCACAATTTCCCAAGTGCCATTCTTTATTTGTGCCAGGTACTCGTCTTCTAAGGCTCTCCGCCACGCACCTAAGTCGTCAGAACTTTTGAGTTCATCCCATGTCACCGCTGGTTCAATTGTCGCTATTTGTACTGTTGGCTGTTCATCTAATATTTCGTCTTCAGACTCATTTATACTTTCTTGTCTTTCTGTATCCTCCTGTTTGTACTCTTTGCGCGGTCTTCCCACTAAACCAGTACGAATTAGTTTTGGTCTTCCTCGTCCTCTTTTTGGAGGTCCTCTTAAAGATATTTTGTGCTGTAGTACTTCCTCCTCTTCTTGAATATCGTTAGGAATATCCAAATCAACTTGTATTTCATTGTCACCAATATCTTCTTCTTCATCAAGTATCTCTTTATACTCATTTCTAAAAGCAGTCTCGTTCATAAATTTAACATTACGAGTTATTACAATTTTTCTAGTCTTTGGATCATGTACTCTATAGGCTTTAGATTGAACATCATATCCCATGAAAATTCCTAAATCAGAACTAGAATCAAATTTTCCTCTCGGTGTGCCTTTGATCTTATAGTATACTTTTGATCCAAACACGTTCATGTACAATACAGTAGGTTTCTTCCCTTTCCATAATGTAAATGGTATTTGACCATTCAACGCTGTAGTTGGACACCTATTTCTTATATAATTTGCAGTATGAACTGCTTCAGCCCAAAATGCGGGAGGGCTTCCTGCTTGACGCATCATACACCGTGCCATCTCAATAAGTGTTCGATTTTTCCTCTCTGAAACACCATTCTGCTGTGGCGTATAAGGTACTGTCAGTCTTCGCTTGATTCCTTCTTTCTTCAAAAAATCATCAAAACCTGTGTTTACATATTCACGGCCATTATCAGATTGTAAATTCTTTATTTTCTTTCCCGTGAATTTCTCAACGTAAGCCTTATATTCCTTGAAAACATGTAGGACGTCACTTTTGTTAGCTATGAAGTAGACTTCGCACCATCTAGATTTATCATCGATAAAAGTGACAAAATATTTTTTCCCGGCAAAAGACTGATGCTTCATAGGACCGCATACGTCCGTGTGTATTATTTCCAGTAAGTCACTGGTACGGTTATCACAACCCTTGGCGAAAGGTGTACAGGTTTGTTTCTCACTAATACATATCTCACATTTTGTCAATTTTTCATTGTCTTTGAACGTCAAACCATGTACTAAGCCACTCTTTGCCATCGCCTTCAAATCACGTTCATTGAGGTGCCCTAGGCGTTCATGCCATATATCTATGGGTTTATTTGCCACCTCAACATTATTAACATTGTTCTGACTCATTCGAACATGGTATAAATTACCTACACGATCTGCTCTCATGTGTATCTTATTATTTTGATCGATCACAATTGCGTCGTTTTTCTTAAAACGAACTTCGAACCCGCGATCTGTCATTTTCGCTACTGATAACAGGTTCGTACGTAAATCCGATACATAAAATACCTTCTCAATGTCTATCCGGCGCTCTTCGCTACCCGTATCGACTGAAATACTGACCTTTCCAGTCCCGGTAATCTGTGTGCTCTTATTGTTCGCTAAATTTAGTTCCGAGTCAATAGATACGAATCCGTTAATCATATGCTTATCATTGCACATATGTCCCGTGCATCCACTGTCGATACACCAAATAGGATTCATTTGTTCACTTACCATCACCTCTTCGTTGGTACACATTAACATCGTCGTCGGTTTCTATAATAATATATAATATTTATATAATATTTCGTGAGCTGAGTATTTAAGCGCATGCGTGTTGTAGTCATAGAGAATATATGTCGTCGCAACATGTGTCACTATATTTGTTATAATTTTAAATATTCGTAATAAACCATTTAGTTTCCCAAACATACGTTTTTATTCACATTTCAACAGGTTATGGGCCCAGTTCGTGAAAAATGAACTATGTTGTGAATAAATAACTATATGTGCAGTAATATATGTAAATGAAAAATTTGCATAGAATAGATTGATTGTTTGAATATTGAAGTGTGTGGTTGAAGAAACTTCATTAGGTAAAAAAAATGGCTGCTTCTATAAAAATTGACCAACTTACTGGCGATAATTATGATACTTGGAAAATTCATATGCGTGCAATTTTGAAGAAAAATGATTTGTGGGAATATGTTTCGGGAACATTGCCCTGCCCAGTGAAAACGGATGCCAAATATGCTGAATGGATTAAAATGGATGGAAAGGCCGAATCAGACATATTGTTGGCCGTCAGTCCAAGTGAGTTGGTGGCATTAGATGGTTTGGAAACATCTAAAGCGATATGGGACAAATTGATGTCTATGTATCAGTCGAGCGGTCCTGCTAGAAAAGCGTCATTATTAAAGAAGCTCGTACTGACTCGTATGCAGGAAGAAGATGACCTGCGTAAGCATATCGCGGATTTTTTTGACGCCGTTAAAAAGCTCAAAGAAATTGGTTTGGTGGTAATTGACGAACTACTGGCTATCTTACTACTTTATAGTTTGCCAGATTCTTTTGCTATGTTTCGCACGGCGATGGAATCGCGAGATGATTTACCATCAACGGACATCTTGAAAGTTAAAATCATTGAAGATTATGAAGGACGAAAATCTAAGGTAGCAGACCAGGGAGCTATGTTTGTCAAACGTGCCAACACAAATATCAACCAGAGGAGAAACTTATATGAGAAACGAGGCCATAATAAAACTAATATTGAATGCTATCGTTGTGGCCGTCGTGGACATTTTGCAAAAGAATGTAAGATTAAGAATGTTCATAAGCAGAAGCAGAGTGCCCAACAATTAGAAGGAAAGAGTGATGATGAGAAACCGACGACATATATTCTCTATGACTACAACACGCATGCGCTTAAATACTCAGCTCACAGCTTCGATACCTAACAAATTATAACAGCTTTTACGTTTTGCTTGCCAAAACAAAAATGTCTATACAAAAATACTCCGAAGTAACTTGACATTATAACAGAAATGGAAAATATTTTTAATTGTCGCGTTATCAATCACCTTATCACATCGTGTTCATGCTGAACAAGCCTGGCATTGTGTGCGAGATTTGTTTGCGTACGTTCTGTGTACGTTGTCATTATCAGGAACCTTCGAGGGCCGCGGACTGCGCATTTATAGCTGATAAGATAAATTAATCGTTTGATGGAAAGCACTTCAGTCACTAGTGGTAGACGAGAGATGAAACATTCGGTGTTATTACAAGTTTCTGATAGAATGCCGATATTTCTAACAGTATTCAATTATAACGCAATCGAAACTATTTAAATAAATAAATACATATTTCTGTACAACTTTCATAGCGCCATCTAGTCACAAATTATGCGCAAAGCTATGAGTACTAGGCACCTGATAAATGTTCTTAAATACATTTTTTTGCAAATACAGAGGTACTAATAATCAGTGATCGGCGTAAGTAGCGCCATTACGCGGGATTTGTGACCGTTGTCTTAATATGGATATGCCTCCCAAATCCCGGCATTTTCATTAAATATTTTTTTTTAATTTAATTATCTTTGAATTATTTTAGTACTATTTGTATTTTACGTACCTATACCACTGACACGTCTCCCCCCCGAAAAAAAAATCGCTCACACGTCCACAGGAAAATTTGTGCCCAAAATACTGACGAGAGGCCGCGGACGCAAACGAAAATCGTTATAACTGGCGTAATACTACAGCTATATTGAAATAAAAAATACCTATGGATAGCTTATAATATACAGAATGAGACTACATTGTCACAAATTGCTATAATTGAAGCTAAAGTAAAAAATAAACAAAGTAAAAGTCAAGTATATCAACATTTTGCTCGAAAATTTTTTTTCGAACAAGTTTTTATCAATAAACTTTTCATTTCGAAGCAATCAGACTTATATTGAAATAAACTACACTATTTCAGCTTTAAAATGACATATTAATATCTTTCGTAGGTTTACACAGCGTGGAGAAATAAAATAAATAGTATCAGTACTACTCACCAGTCACGGATTCGTCTCCATACAAAAACCCGGCGGCCGCGCTGACATAAAATTTCATTATTTACACATCCCACTATATTTCTGTTAAAAACTATTTGTTATATGTTCACAAGATACTATTGCACCTATTTCTTGCTTTTAAATCACTAAAATAGCATATTAATTAATGTAAACAAACAAACACAACGACGCCATTGCAATGCGCAGTACGGCGGCCACTTTTCGTGTTCATAGTTAAACATGAGTGTTTCGAAACTCATTTATCTAAACACACACACGAAGTACACATCACAACGATTCTTTTGATATATAATAACCGTAGAAAGAAACACTTTAATCACAATAATTATCTAAAATACCCGAGCCGAGCGCCAACTTTAATGGCGCCGCGCAGAAAACTTGACAATAATAAACAAAACTTTTGTTATTTTAGAAATTTTGTATTGCCAGTATCTGTTTTTAAATTTCTACCACGTAGCCGACTATATTGATCTTATTTTTAGTAGAATTTTCAGGGCTTTGGACAAAGTGAAGTGGGAACAAAAAATTTTTGAAAAATTGTTTTTTTTTGGAAATTTCTCTTGGACGCGAGTTCCCCGGACGCGCGGAGCTTTTTTCTTTAGGGAACCCGCGACCCGAGGACGTTAGAGTGGATATTTTACCATCCTTTTACTTAACTCAACTTATATTTTATTATTTTTCTTACCTGTTCGTCTTGAGATTTTTTTTTCTAATTTCTATCTAATCGAATTTTCACGTATTACACTTAACGATACAGCGACATTTGGAAAAATATAATGTAGACTAAACGTAATCCCGGAATCCCGTGGTCATATCCATATTACCACTGCAACATTCACGTCCATTGACCCCAAATGGCACTACCTACGCCGATCATTGCTAATAATACATAGAAAGCACCCAGACCGAGACAGACATGTTCATGCGCAGAAATATTTGTCTTGTGCGGGGATCGAACCCGCGACCTAGGAGTCAACGTAGCCATTGCTAGCCATTCGACTACCGGGCTCGTATTTTAGACTAGCTAGCTAGTGACCAATTAGATTTGTGTACTGTACGTTTTTGAGGTCGATGGCGTCATTGCGCGTGTCAATATATATAAATTCTAATCAATAACATAAGTTAAGCGACGTCGACCGTAGCCTGTCTATGAATAGTTTTATCTCAAGATCCTCTGTGCTTCGAAGGGCACGTTAAGCCGTCCCGGGTCAGGCCAACTGGTCTTTAAACTTGAAAACACCACCAACCACAATTGAATAGCTTGGTGGAGTGCGTTCAAAATCTCTTTCGATTGAAGGATGATCTGTATCCCAACATGGGATTGATACAAAATAATCATATCACAAAGGTGACAAACAAACTTACAAACTCTAAACAAAGTTACCTATTCCATTTGAAATAGAGTCGCTTATTCATTGGTATGAATAAGCATTCTATTCGGTTATTGAATCGCAATAAGAGATGGTGGTAAGGGGGCAGCTGTCATCGTTGCCGGCCCTCTAAAAACGTCTCATTCTGTAATCTCCTGGGAAAACCTCTGCAGGGATTTCATTCCACAATTTATCTAAGATTATGCACTTATTATAATAAAACGGTGATTTAAATTATACGATGAGCCTGTAATTGAACGTAAAGATGGTGTTTAAACATTAATTACATGTTAAACAGTGTCATGAATCGCGCTGTTTATTACTTGAGTGTGTTTCTGTTGTTCGTCTCTACACTGTGGCACACGGCACACTAAACAATATTATGTAGTAAATAATAATTAAACACAGCGAGACGTCAACAATAAAGTTTTGAAAAGGCAGGAAGAGATCTCTTACAGGGATATGTCCGCCTTTGTACAAATTGTATTCCATGTAAGGTTTTATTTTATTATTGTTTTATTTAGTACAATAAAGGTATTCACAACAGACACAAACAAATAAATAAAGCATCCATATGCTTTGTTTGTTTGTTTGTCGCATCTTTATTGTCCGGCCTGATGTAAAGCAGTTACTGTAGCCATGCGCTTGCAATATATGGAGTATTGCTCGTGTGCTGGTATCCCCGCTGCTGACGTAATATCTCCTCACATTTTGTAACCTCGGCTATTCTCGAGGGTTTTATTTGGATGCGGTATTCTGTAAGGTAATACTTGCCCAGTCGATCTCGACACATTCCCTATACCTCTCTTTCGTCAGAGCCTCTTTTGTTAATCGACAGGATGCGCCACGTGCAGGCCAGGTTTACTAAATAATAATAATAATCCTCTTATACCCAATTTATTCTGTAATTGTAAAAAATACAATTCCTCTTTGATAATTCACCATCTACCACAGTACGTTTTTCACGCTTTTTCTACCATGTACCTACGGTAAAATTGTGGAATCATCTGTCAACGGTTTTCCTAATAAATACGATTTGGGATTCTTCAAGAAAAGGGACCTAGGTATGTATATGTCCCTAAAAAGTCTGGCAACGAATCAGTGACCTGGTGTTACTGATATTTATAGGCTGTGGTGATCACTCTTTTATATAAAAAAAAGTTGATGGAAACCAAGATAGAGAGTGGAAAGGAGATCTTGTTGCTGCTAGTATTCGTATAGTATACTGGTAGATACAAGTGGCAGTCGACGAAGTCCGCCGCACGCGCACGGTGATGCCGAGATAACGCCCAGCTGATAAAGCTGTGAACTATCGTGATGTATTGTTTGCGCCTCCCATCCATTCGACGTTGCGTAAATGATGGAATCTGATATTGGGCAACCACAGATTTTAGATAACTGACTATAGTATTATCGTCTTCACAGACTATTAGTCGCTCTGCAATCAACACAAAAGAACTACGATGTTATTAACATCTCTGAGAGGTCGCCGACTTAGCGCACACACAGACGCACAGAAAGACAAGAACAGAGTGCTGCCCCCTTACCACCATCTCTTATTGCGATTCAATAACTGAATCATCATCAGGTCATTTTAGTCTCCACTACAGGAGCACGACCCTCTCTCGTCCGTCCCAGACAGAAGGAGGATTTGGCCTACACTCCCCACGCTGGTCAGACGGGTTGGGGAGGCATAACTGAATAGAATGCAGCAATAACTGAATAGAATAAGCAATCTATTCAATTAATGAATCGCAATAAGAGATGGTGGGAAGGGGGCAGAGTGAGAGCTTTTTTAGAAAAAGTTTCATGTTGAGAATTTTCCAAACGCGTGTTACATATCCAAATTAGCCGGCTTTTTGACAATTCTTCTTTCTTCTAATACCTAGTGTTTCAACTAACGTGGAAAATGAATTGAAGAGAAGATGTGAATTTCAAACCATCTGATTAGATAATTCTGACGAATCTTGCATCTCAATCTCGTCTGATTAGATAATTGTGACAAATCTTGTATCTCAATCTCGTTTACTTGTGTCTAATAAAAAAAAAAACTATTCAAAGCAATCTCAATCGTATCGTCTTTGCTTAAAGTTGGATTTTGTAGTCTCGCAGCTTTGTCATAAAACTGTCATTTCGAAACTATTTCAAATCATAAAAATAATCAAAGAATTCTCAATCGTATCGTCTTTGCTTAAAGTTGGATTTCGTAGTTTCGCAGCTTTATCTTACGGATTTTCGATCAGGACACGTGATCCTGACGCGAGTTTAACATTCTTTACTCATCCCAAAAAAGTGCACAACGCTGCTAAAGAAGTTTTGAATTCAAAACTCATCTTTGCATGAAAGTTAATGAAAGACAGCTTCCTAAATATTATGGCAAAGAGAAAGGGATGATGTTAATTTTATAATTGTAAAGTAATACAGACTCTACTATGATCGCTATAAACTATAAAACTGCATACACATCAGCAGTGGCCGGTTTTCAATAATGATAAGCGTTTAATAACGCATGTAATTCCAAAACAGTCGACCCCACATCCAATTAACTTATCCAATTGAGTGTGGCTCATTCCCTAAGACGCACAATGCCATTGTTCACATTTCTAATTTAAAATTTGATTACAGTGCGTGCGAGAGGCAGGCCTGTCCTCAACTCACCCTCGGGGGTACTGTCTGTCGTTTGTTACGTGTTGGTCTAAAATTTTGTAAAGATTTTTAACACAGTGCACTGTCTTTCATTCAGTTATCAGAGGGGCAATTCTCTTAATTAAAATGTAGTCAAAATTAAGCTCCGATCCAGTTTCGATCTCACAAATGTCAAATTTGGTATTCTCGTGTCACACTATGAACTTCAAAGTCAAATTTAAGTGGGATTATATCAAAATAGGACCGAAAATTACATAAATTAAGAAATTTATTTTGCAAACAATTAGAATTGACAATAATTAATTAGTGTTCTTGCCTCCCTGCCGCATGGGACCGATATTTTTGAGGAATAATATATATTTTCTTTTTTTTTTTTTGATTTGTTTTATTTTTAAGTAATTTTAAGATTATTTACTTTAGTTTAGTTGTATTTTGTTGTTATTTAGGTATTTAATATTTTTTATTAATAAGATGTGAGTACAAAGTAAAATATTAGTAAAGAAAAAAAAATATTGAAATCAAGTATATCATTTTTAGTCGATTCAGAATTCAGTCTCGATTCGGTCAACTTTTTTTCTGCGATCGTAAAACAATTACAAGAATTTTGGTCATCAGGTATTTAGCATTAGATGTTTATATTTGGCGTTCGAAGGGAAATTTTGAAAAAAACAATTTATTACGATTGCTTTTGGGAGTTCAACTTAGTTACTGCATTATTTAACAAATCTTATTCTTTTATTGTAAATAATTTGGGTGTAATTGTGGATCAAATTCTATCGTTACTGTCCCAAAGTGACAACGTATGTTGTGAATTTAATTCGATAGTTGTGAAACTCTTTCTAACGATTATAGAACTCTTCCTATTAACTACAAAGACGATAAGGGCATACTTTGATCACGCGAAAGAGTCGTTTGGCAAACTGGAGCATATACACATCTTATAACGAAATTTAATTCCTCTTGAAATTTTTCATAGAAAATATTTACCAATTACTTATAGACGTACGTTGTAGAATAGACCAACCCCCAAGTGCATATATTTAAACGAGCCGATGCATAGTCACGGTGAGTGGCGAGTTGACCCCAGCAGTTGCATGAACTGCATCAAGTATTCTATAAATCGAGCGAACGCGAGGGTCCGACAACAACAGTAGTAAACTTTTACGATTTCCGTCCCTCTCGGCCGCTCCGAGCCCATTACTTTGTGGAAATAGTATTCGCTAGTGCAGCGGTCACTGCTCGACACGTTATTGTTTGATTGAGTTTATAGTCGATGTTTATCGCGATCTTTTTATAGCAATTAGCTCTCTGCAAGGCCGCCACGGTTTGTCATTCTGCGGACGGTACGGTGAGGAGTTCCAGGCGCGTAATTGTGACCAAATCGGGCTCCGGCCGCTCCAACCCAAGCGTCGTTTCTGACATGATTATTCCACAATATTCCAACATCGAAGCGCCTAACCGTAATTGCGTCTAGTTCTCGCCATTTTTGTCCAGTCGTTAGGCGCCAGCGCTGCAAGGGCAGCATATTTATAGCGTAAACGCGATCCACCGTGCAAATCTAAAACTTTTATGACATTCGCGGCTGAGTCACGTTTCAATGCGCTCGCATTCCACGCATTAAACGCTCTAACGCGGTTCGCCTGCATTATCTGTATCTCGGAGGCGCGATTAAGAAATATGGGCGAGTTGATGGATGAGGCGAGATGCGCGCATCCTGTTACCAAGAGCACGATCGATCGATAGAGCCGATAGCGATCGGCCCCATGGTCCGGCGTGACGGTGCGCGAGCGACGGGCGGGCGGCGAGGGCGACGCGGCCGCTCTTGTGCAAGAGCTTATGAATAATTACCGGCACGGCATGACGGACGCGCGCTTGATTCACTGCCAAGGACGCCTTTTCGCTTTTAGTCGGTCATCGATCTGTTACGCAACTGGCGTTTCGCTCTCGTGCCCGTTGCGCCAGCGCCAGCGCCACAACGCTCCGCGAGAAGTGCACGCGACTAATGACGCGTTGCACAACCGCTGTACCCGCCCACAAATCGCTTTATTATGCAGAAAGTGAGTCGGAACAAATGGACGTGGAGCGATTCATTACCGATCCCGAAGTGCAATGGTCAATGCGTCTAAAAGTGAGCGCACGTACCTCCTAAGAGAACTCCTCTAGATAATATTTAATGTCTAAGGTACATTTCATATAAATATATTGACGATTTGTCAAACTTCTTAAAATTCTCGACTCATGTTGATAAGCCGATCGAGCAACGTCACATAGCAAAACGAATTTATCAATCGTCAATTGAGGTTATTTCATGGTCACTCTATCAGCGAATATCAGCAGCTGCTGCTGCTGCAGATCTGTCTGACACGAGTAGATAGATTATAGACCGCGAGTTTACGACTGCCTATCGAGTCTGTCTATCTACATGGCTGATAATGTTTGTTTGTTTGTAGTATCTTTATTGTACATAAAGAACATATCATACACATATCACAATAGAATTTCAAGAACATGTACAAAGGCGGGCTTATCTCTATAAGAGATCTCTACCAGCCAACCTTCAATGTATTTATTTTTTATACCACTAGGGTGGTAAAAAGTATACTGCCCACCTGATGGAAAGTAGTAACTGCAGCCTGTGGTAGCACCAGTTGTCTACACCAAAGTCTTCGATCATTAAATACGTTCTAGTATTAATAATCGAAGTCCACTGCCTTTTTTCCATTAGAGGTCTCCAAAGTACAAGCTTTTGGTTCATCCTGCATATCATCTCATCTATTTGCGTAGCTGGTGCATTGTTTGTTTGTTTGTTTATAAAACAATGGCGCACTTATCCCAGAAAGGTATAGGGGTGTAAGTGGTTCATAACATCTTTGAACCAAAGCCAACTTCACCTGCACGCGGTGCACCCTGCTAACTGAGAAACGAAGCTCTGGCGAAAAGAGGGGTAAGGAGCGTAATTGTAAGCTACCCGACAAGGGAATATACCTCCACCTCACAGAATACCGCAGCCAAATAACAATTCCCTTGAGGGTTGTTGTGTTCCTGCGAGTGAGTGAGCACCAGAAAGGAAGGAAATACTGCGTTGGCAGCGGGGGTGGCGGCGCGTGAGCGATATATTATATCGCGAGCGTTAATATGGCTACGGTACCCGCTTCACATCATGCGGGCCGTATGCTTGTCTGCCACCTGTCGTAGTATAAAAAAAAAGAAGGGTTCTCTTCCAGTGAACCATAGAGTGCTTGAAAGTGAACTACATATTTGGGTCAGAGTTATGTACATTAGGCATAAATGACGTATTATTCTAGTTTTTTTTTATACAATTAAAGTGACAAACGAGCCTACGGCCCACCTGATGGCAAGCAGTTACCGTAGCCTATGAACGCCTGTAACACCAGGGACATCACTCGCGCGATGCCAATGCGTGTCGTAGTTCAAGATATCCAACCGAAATGTGTTCATGGAAGATCTTGCAAAGTATGTTTCTTACTTTTCCCAAATTTTCCAATTCGAAAAGGCATTTTTTGCATCGTATTTCAATTGTTTTATATTAACGAACGACATTACATTTTTTTTACAAACAACAACACGCGGATTTATTAAAATGATTGTGATTTATAATCATCAGTCGACTGCTCTCGGTTATATGAAAAAATTGCAGTTTTATCAGCACAGCGTCGCGGCTCGCATATTCATGGAACTTGACATACGCCCATAAATATTTGTTGAACGTCTCGCCGCGAGATAGGACGATCATTCTTGCATTTAGATTGGACATCCGATTATGACACTAATGCTGTATTATTCAATCTGTATAAGGGCGATTGTTGCATCAAATCCGAGTTAATCTTGAATTGTATATGCATCGGAAAGCAGCACTGATGTTTTTTTGATTTCATTAGACATAGAGATTTTGTTGTTTAATTATTTAATGTCTAAAAAAAATTGTGTCTAATGTTAATTAGATTGTGAAACTTTGTGTTATATTACATAACATGGCGGGTATAGAGGACAAATATAGGTCGTATTCGTGTGTGTAGCTATCCGGGGTCCTAGCGCCGAAGCTTAAGGCGATTCCGATTCGAAAATAGGTCTTAGATTAAAGCACTCCCCGGCCATACATATGTTGCATCGTTATATACATCATCAGGTCCACTTTAGTCTCCACTACAGGAGCACGACCCTCTCTCGTCCGTCCTAGATGGAAGGAGGATTTGGCCTACACTCCCCACGCTGGCCAAACGGGTTGGGGAGGCCTGATCGATATTTGATAATGTATTTCCCTTTGTCGCCTTGTCCGACATCCACGGGAAGAGACGGAGTGATTCTATTCTAGTCTGCTGGAAACCACACGGCCAATTTTTGCATTCATCATGCAAAAGTTGCATCGTTAACTATTACATAAACATTGACGTCTATGCAGAGCGTAAATGAGCGTGTGTGCGTCCATACAATCTGTTCCAGATTTGTCTCAGAGGGGAGGTTTGATCGATACGAGGGAGCGGCAGTGGCCATACTGTACTATTATTTATACTGTGATTAAAGTTATTGACAAACATCTGCAGCTTAGTCGGTAAAGCTCTAGCACAGCATAGTAATACAACCAGCACTTTGACTTCATACTAGCGCCCAAATCGGCGCACGCACACAGCCAAGTTGCGTGCACAGTTGGTGCGCCGCGCACCAAAACTTCCTGAGCGGTCGTGTAAATGACGCTTGGCTGTGTGCGTGCGCCGATTTGGGCGCTAGTATGAAGTCAAAGTGCTGGTTGTATTACTAAGCTGTGGCTCTAGGGTCTCTATCAGCTGAGCTATCATCTATATATATATAAAAGAAAGTCGTGTTTGTTACAACACTTATAACTCGAGAACGGCTGGACCGATTGCCATGGTTTTTGATTTGTTGGATTTGTTTCCGTCCCGAATAGCAGAATAACTCTTAAAAACATTGGAAAATTCTCGAAAAAATAAAATAAAAGAAAAAACATTTTCCCATACAAATGAAAGTGTCAGTTGAAAAAGGGATTACGATATTTATTGGTTGTCAAATATCAAAACGTCAAATCGATTGGTGTCACTTTTATGTCGCGAAAGTTGTCTGTGATTTGTTATGAAAATTTAAAAATGTCAAATCGATAGGGGTGAAAACGCTTTTCCCATGGGGTTCGAGCGCAAGAATCAAATCAGAGTAAACATCAAAAGAAATGACAATTACAAATCACCAAAATGATAAAACCTATTTCAAAACTAAAAAAAATAAAACAAAACGTTTTTTTTTTTTAATTTTAACCATAAGGAAATCTTTATTTTTATGAAATCTTCAGTTTTTATGGATACGGGTCTTCCCTCAACCGAAGGGGTTTAGAGCGTACTCCAACACGCTGCTCAACTGCGGGTTGGCGGAGGCCAGTGTTTTCGAACCGCCTAAAGGCCACTGACTTAACATAACGACTGTCATTAAATGATAACAACCGGGACCGACAGCTTAACGTGCCTTCCGTAGCACGGAGGAGCTCAAGATGAGCTAATGATAACAACCGGGACCGACGGCTTAACGTGCCTTCCGAAGCACGGAGGAGCTCAAGATGAGCTAATGATAACAACCGGGACCGACGGCTTAACGTGCCTTCCGAAGCACGGAGGAGCTCAAGATGAGCTAATGATAACAACCGGGACCGATGGCTTAACGTGCCTTCCGAAGCACGGAGGAGCTCAAGATGAGCTAATGATAACAACCGGGGCCGATGGCTTAACGTGCCTTCCGAAGCACGGAGGAGCTCAAGATGAGCTGATGATAACAACCGGGACCGACGGCTTAACGTGCCTTCCGAAGCACGGAGGAGCTCAAGATGAGCTAATGATAACAACCGGGACCGACGGCTTAACGTGTCTTTCGAATCACGGAGGAGCTCGAGGTAATATAAACCCATCCGTGTACAGGCTACGGTCGACGTTGCTTAACTTGCGTGTTCAATTAGACTGACACGCGCAATGACGCCATCGCGCTTCTCTATTATTTTCTACTATTCATTGTTTTAATTCCATAAAATCATAAATTTAGTTCAGCTAATATGTACCACGACATTCATTGATTGTTAGGCGGTACGAAGTTCGCCGGGACAGCTAGTTTACCATAAATCTTAGCTGAAGTTTTATTTTCGAAATCAAAATATCCAATGGTAATCGGATTCAGCTTCGGCGATGTCCACACTAAAACTCTTCATATTTTTTTTTCATAATACCCTGCTGCGTTTATACTTATCTCAACAAATCGTGAGCAAAAAGAAGAAAGTTCAATCGGCGGATGCTCTGGTGGCATTCTTTAGTTTTTTGGCAGTTCCAGCTGGCAGGCAGGTGCGTTTCGCCGAAACCTGCCGCCCTTGTGCGCACGCGCAGCTGGCGACGCAATCACCGACCGTTTGTTGCCGCTTTTATTGAGTACAAGATTTGAAGGCAGGAATGTTTGTTGAGGCTAATTTGGTTTTATTTAATATGGGTTATTAATTTCACTTTAGGACACGTTCACTATGCGAAAACAAATTTTTACTATGAGGGAAGGGATGGAGGTTAAGCCGTCGGTCCCGGCTGTTGTTATTACATATTTTGTTATCATTCGTTTTTTTTTCAAAAGCCTCCCTATGGAAGTATGTAATTTTAAATACTTATTCACGTTAGGGTGTAAGTGGTTCATCAACATCTTTGAACCAAAGCCAACTTCACCTGCACGCGGTGCACCCTGCTGACTGACAAACGAAGCTCTGGCGAAAAGAGAGGTAGGGAGCGTAATTCTAAGCTACCCGACTGGGGCAATGTACCTCCACCTCACAGAATACCGCAGCCAAATAACAATTCCCTTGAGGGTTGTTGTGTTCCTGCGAGTGAGTTGGGTCACCAGAAAGGAAGGAGATACTGCCTTGGCAGCGGGGGTGGCGTCGCGCGAGCGATATTTTATGTTGCGAGCGTTAATATGGCTACGGTAACCGCTTCACATCCGGCGGGCCGTATGCTTGTCTGCCACCCGACGTAGTATAAAAAAAAAGTCAAAACTGTAATAATGGGAGTCACATCGCTCACAACACTTACATCCAATGACATTTTAAATATCTTACTTTACTAAATTACTCACAAAATTTAAATCACGTAGTGATAATATCCTGCATGACGTAGACGAGTTAACCACAAATTTCCGTCGAATGTAGTTCTATGTCACCAATACGCCCCTATACTGTGTAAGTACTTTGTGAAGGACTTCATGTTTACGTGGTATTTACTATTTTTAGATAACTATCGAATTCGATTTGTTTCGATTTCCCAAAGTGAAAATACTCATTGTTTAAATTTTCGATTTAAGAAAGCTCTTTAGATATATGTCGTAATATTTAAGCACTGTGATAGGGAAATACTATACTTTATTGACATTACTAAATTACCGATTGGTCCCGTTTATTGCAATAATTTACCCTTTCTCTACTATGATTGTTGAAGATCCCAAACTGACAGACGGTATATAACCTTTAAGTCTGAGAAGAGATTTTGCGTCCCTTTGTGTGTTCTACCGATTGTACAATGAGGTGTGTTCAGAAGAGTTGTTTGTCACGATGCCCACGGCCTCCTTCTACAGTCCCATAGCCTGAGTGGTCGTGTACTGTGCGGTTCCAGAGAAGTTTTCTTCCGCGTATAGTACGCGGAAGAAAACTTCTCTGGAACCGCAAGCTGTGGAATGAACTGCCTGTCGAGGTTTTCCCAGGAGACTTCAGAATAGAGTTCTTCAAAAAGGGCGTGAAGAAGTTTTTACAGGGTCGGCAACGCGCGTCTGATGCACCTGGTTTTACACTCGTTCATAGGCTATGGTAACTGCCTATTCCTACTCTGTATGGAATGTGTGCAAAGTTTTATGTGTCGACACTCGACAATATTCAGTATTCTACATATGGTCGTTTGGGTTATTCAAATTATTACGCCAGTCAGTCATTCGATACCCTTTCCTAGTAAATATTAATAAAATTATAATGTGACACATCATAAAACCCACAATTTATGACTCACGAAATCGCCGCAACGTTTCTTATATAACGTTTTTGATAAATATGAATATGGGGGAAAGCAACCTTGACTCCAATGAATTAACCAAGAACTGTTGACATACTCCAGTTACCCTAATTTGCCCTATTGCTGTCTCTCACATTGCTAAGAGGGGAAGTCAAATTCCAAAAGCTTCCTACTCCTACTAATTTCTTCTGATTAAATTCGTTGTGAGTTCCAAGCCAGCCGTAATTTTACTCCCGGAACTGCAATGGACTTCAATGTTTATTGCCTTTTTTGGCGGTCGCCGCTGTTAATCCTGGCTACACAGGAGACACAGTGGTGGGAATGTGTGGTGGGCCCCCGTCCCGTTACTACAGTTACAGCCTATAATTTGTTACCGCACACGTATACACTTAATATTATGTATTGTAGTAATGACAACAATGAAATTTATGAGCCGTGACGTATATTGCGGCCAATGTCGCTCTGTTTTGCCCCATAACCTGTCATAGCCCTTTGCCCTTGTCCGTTTGTAAACTGTGAGGAGTTACGTCTAATACGCTCTGAAATGGGGTGTAAGTGGTCACGATCTTTAGAGCTAAAGCCAACATCACCTGCACGTGTTGCACCCTGCCTGTCTGGGAGCTTTCCATGTATGTATTTACAAAAAAAATCTAGTACCCATAGTCCAAGCTTGGCTTAGTTTAGGACTAGATTTATATTCATTTATGAATCACTGAATAACTGACGTAAATATTATAATTTAATGCTTAATTTATTATTGTTTGTATTGAATGTATTTATAATGTAATTTTAAGAACTTGACTTTATAAATTTAATGTTTAGTATTTTTTTTTTTTTTTTGACATATAATTGCAATTGTTTTAATTTAATAATTATCAAGTTTTTGCATGTCTTATTTAAGACAAAATGTATAAGGGTCGAATTCTGTACATCACTTAATTATTGTTACAACACTTATTTCTAGCAAATAAATATTTATGATTATGATTATGATTAATCTTCTCCTGTTCCCATATCAGTTTGGTAGAAAACCACCCTAATCCTAGTAAACGAGATCGTTAAGTTAAATGGAATAAGGTCAGTGTCGCAGTTTGCCCCTTAGCTCCGCCCTAGTATTTCTCTCGGGTCGAGTCCTACCCTCGCTTGCGCGCCCTCTTTCGATAACCCGGTCAATTGTTTAAGGTTAACACTTACTGTAGTTAACGCAATTTACTGCTATTTTACGACTTTGTTGTTCTTGCTATTAGTTTACTCGGCGGTAAGTTGAAAGTGCAGTATTATTATTTTAAATTTATGTTTTACACGCTGTGTTGATTTGCGTTAACTTTTTCAGTATCACTCTGCTAGAAGTAAATGCCTCGCTTTTGATTAGGTATTTCCCGTGAAGCTCCTCCTTTTTGGCAAAGTTTAATTTGGAGTTTTATTTTTGGCAGCGCACTGTCTCGTCTCCCTTTGCTCGTCCTTTTTCTTTTCTCCTCAACTTCGTAAAGTAGTAACATGTCGCTCTACGTAACGATTGAATATTACTGTGAACCGTGATTACAATTTGTTCTTGTGATTAATGCGGCATCAACACATAAAGTTTTGGAGCATACTTCACCACGCTGCTCAACTGCGGATTGGTGGAGACATACTCCACCACGCTGCTCAACTGCGGATTGGTGGAGACATACTCCACCACGCTGCTCAACTGCGGATTGGTGGAGACATACTCCACCACGCTGCTCAACTGCGGATTGGTGGAGACATACTCCACCACGCTACTCAACTGCGGATTGGTGGAGACATACTCCACCACGCTGCTCAACTGCGGATTGGTGGAGACACACTCCACCACGCTGCTCAACTGCGGATTGGTGGAGACATACTCCACCACGCTGCTCATGTGCAATTGTCTTGTGATTAATTTCT
The DNA here is from genome assembly GCA_937001555.2 of Hypsopygia costalis. Classification (NCBI taxonomy): domain Eukaryota; kingdom Metazoa; phylum Arthropoda; class Insecta; order Lepidoptera; family Pyralidae; genus Hypsopygia; species Hypsopygia costalis. The sequence continues at coordinate 27,966,351 of OW443330.2, forward strand.
TTTGGTTGTCTTCTTGTGATTAATATTTTGCAATATTTTGCAAATAAATATATTGAATTTGAATTTATCTTAAAATAAGAAGCAATTTTACATTTCTTTAATACTACGTCGGGTGACAAGCATACGGCCCGCCTGATGTGAAGCGGTTACCGTAGCCTCCAATATAAAATATCGCTCGCGCGCTGCCACTACCGCCTCCAACGCAGTAGCTCCTTCCATCATCCATAATTTTGTCTCAAAGACACGGTAATATTCCCTGCCGAGATATTTGCCGAGAAATAACTTTTCAAGTTAATATAAGTACTCTGTATACGACGTTCAAATCAATATTTTATCTCATACATTATTACAAGCCAGCTTACAATCCTGGGAAAGGCCGCATTAGATCAATACGCTGTAGAAATTGTCGTGACCCACTTAAAGAAAGGCATGGCTCCCCTGGAATTTTCCTATACGGGATTGGTTTGCAAGGATTTTTCTATTTATTTTTGGGTTAGAGAAAAATATTATGTAAAGAATATACGGGGAAGGGGGAGAAGGGTGGGTCAGCACCACTCATTCCCTCCACTGTGTCACCTGTGTAGCCAGGATTAACAGTGGCGACCGCCAAAAAAGTGAAGTCCATTGTAGTCCCGGGGGTAAAACTACGCCTGCCTTGGAACTCACAACGAATTTAATCAGAAGAAATTTATGATGAATGTATGTAGGGTCAATGTTTTTCAAGTTACTGTTAAGCTGCTGTCGTAAAACTCACTACTCTTTAATGTAAAAAACAGTATCTTCTCCCTTACTGAGCGTTCTCCTTCCATAAATGGCCAGATCCAGTCAGACGCTTCTAACAATACCCTTCATATCATTTACCCATATAGTATTTACACCTTTTGTGGTCTGAATGGGTGGTGAAATCTGAATGGGTATCCAATATGTATAGACGGGTTATCACATTATCGTATACCCATACAGATTCGTTAGGGGCCATCCATAAATTACGTCACACGTTAAGGGGGAGGGAGGGGGTCGACGAAGTGTGATATTGTGTGACAAGGGGGTGGGAGGGGTCCTAAATTTTGTGACGTAACATTCCAAAATCCTATAATCTAATAATAAGGCCTATAATCTAAGTGTTAAAACACGAATTTTGAACTATTAACGAAAAACTTAACATTTGCAATTCTAGGTGTAAAATTTCAAAATATGTGACGTCACACTTTGGTCTCACAAGTGTGACTAGCTGTGACAAGAACGGGGAGAGGGGTCAAAAAATCATGAAATTCGTGTGACGTAATTTATGGATGGCCCCTTATTCGATATTACAAACTTTCCATCTCTTCTTTAAAAAAATCGATTTTGTGATTTCCCTTCGCGTCGTCGTCAACCCTTACTCATCCTATTTTTGAGACACGGGTCTCCCCTCAATGGAAGGGGTTTGGAGCATACTCAGTGTTTTCAAGCTGCAGCACCCAGGAGCTCGAGATAATACAAACCCCTCTATGGACATGCTACGGTCGTGCTTAACTTGCGTGTTCTTGTGGACGCCATCGACGACCCCAATTTGTTTCGCGTAATATGATCACACCAAGAGAATAATAGCCCCCTACTACGCAGAGAAAATCTGAAGTTTCAGGTGAAAGTTGGGAATTTTCCCAATACGAATTTCATTCGATCCGATCAGCGGGTATGGATTATGCATTCGGCACGGCCACATTTATTGTAACAATAAATGTCATGACATTTTAGAATCGCCACTTCTGGGCAGAACTTAAAATTTTTATTTCGAAGAGTTCCTCTGGTGTCTGTCTTCAACATCATTATTTCAGCCAAAGGCCCACTGGTAAACATAGGCCTACCCAGTATCTTCTATCAGGCCTATCAGTACTTCACAATGATCAGTTTTGTGCCGTTTGCATCCATCGACTTCCTACGATCTTTATCAGATCGTCATGTAGTGTCATGTAGTGGGGCGTTCACCCTTTTTTATATGAGAGGGGGGCAAACGAGCCTGTGGGTTACCTGCTGGAAAACAATCACCACCGCCCATGGAGATCAGCAGCACCAAGGGGTCGCAGATCCGTTGCTAGGCTATACTTGTGGCGGCCCTACATATCTTTTATGTTGCTTAGCAACGAGAAGAAAAACACGCACGTCAGATTGTCTTTGTATTGTTAAATACAAAGACAATCTGACGTATATCATAAACCTCCTAAACTGGTGACCCCGTACAAACACGAGAATAATACTCCACAACACTAACACCTCCTAAATACTCCTTCCTTTCTTTCTGGTGACCTCACTTACTCGCAAGAACACAACAATCCTCAAGGAAATTGTTAAATAACAATACACCTTCAACCCACCATCCACCTCACAGAATACCGCTTTCCAAGTCGGGCAGCTTAAAGAAATATGCTATGTCCTACCTCTCTTTTCACCAGAGCCTCGTTTGTCAGTCAGCTGGTGAGGTTGGCTTTGGTTCAAAGTCCCTACCTGGTCTTATCCTATCAGTTTTTTTTTACTGTTGTGCATTTTGTTGACTTCATTGAGTGGTCATTACAGGTCCTCCTGTAACGGCTGTTTCATAGCAATGAATCACAACTGTCGCATGTCTCGGTGCATCCGAAGCGTGTCTTTCGTCTCGTCCGCACCTGCATTGTGCAAGTTCATTTGCGTAACCGACACTGCAATCTGATCTGCGCCCGTTATTTCCGGGACTGATCCGTTGTTTCTAGTCGCGGTTTCTGTACATCTACCTGGTGGTAATTCTAACTACGTGACATAAATAACTAACATCAAGGAATAAAGCATGTAAAGATTATATAGAGGAATGGCCGCCGCCTTACTAAAGAGAACATATTTTTTTTTAATTGTAGAGCGAGTAAATCATAGTTTAAATGTATAAATTGACGACCCCGGTGGTCGAATGGCTAACCATGTCCACTTTGACTCAGGGCTCGCGGGTTCGATCCCCGCACAAGGCAAATATTTGTGTGCATGAACATGTCTGTTTGTCTTGGTCTGGATGTTTTCTATGTATTATTTGTATGTATTTACAAAAAAAAATGTATTTAAGTATAATATCAGTTATCTAGTACCCATAGCACAAGCTTAGCGCTTAATTTGGAACTTGATGGCGTTGTATAAATTGTCATGAAATATTTATTATTTTTTTATTATTTTATTATCTACTATATAAAAATAAGTCGGGTTTTCCTTCCTGACGCCATAACTCCAGAACGCACGAACCGATTTCCACGGTCTTGCATTCGTTGGAAAGGTCTCGGGCTCCGTGAGGTTTATAGCAAAGAAAATTCTGGAAAAAATTGAAAAGAAAAGCGGGAAAATCTTTTTTCACATACAGCGCCATCTCTAAGGAAATGGATGGAAACGAAAAGATTGAGCCACAGCGAAGCGTGGTCGGGCCGCTAGTTATTTATAAATCACACACATACTCGTATATCATAAATTTATTGCATAATTATGGGACTACGCGATTCTTATCAAAATAAAAAATGGGGTGTGGCTGTGTCATGGACACGGCCGTGTGTTGTACGTGAATACGTAATAATGCACTAAAATTATCTCAAAATGGTAGCGCTTTCCCTCCGCCGCACACGATGTTCAATAGTTCCTACTTAGCGTAAGAAATTCTTTGATCCTTCATTTGTCCAGTGGTGTTGATTGAATTTTGGATGGAGATGATAGATATGTAGCTGCAACACCAAACTGTATCCCCCGATTTTGTTATCATTCGTTTTTTTTAATTGCCTCCCTGTGGAAGCAATTTTAAAGACTTATTCCCGTCAAAAATATTGTTAAACAGATCTATCTTAAGCAGAATATGAGTAATATTTCCTTTCTAAGTAAGGCAGGGTAACTGTATTAACTTGTACGGCGTAGAATGAACTATTTGTTGCATGCACCTTACTACTATACTGGTTGAAAATATCGTCCGTGTTGAAACGCAGCGATTCGCCTGCGGGGCGCCGGCGCCGCATCGCACTCGCCGCTAATTGCCGAGTGCGTGCGCGCAATAAAAGCGATTTATGTGATACTAAGAATTAGCTGTAAAACGGTTACACCTTCGTCTCCCAGTTCGCTAAACTATTCACACACAGGTCATGTAAATAAGCTATTGTTCTCGGCGATATATCACGCGGGATTCCAAACGACGTGTAACAAGATCAGTAAGTTTAAAGGTGCTGCCACACTGCTGTTTAAAAATGTTTACAAACATTTTCTAACACTAATACATTTACTAACGAATGTTAGGAATAGTTACATTCTGTTAGGAATTGTTAAATGTTTTAAGTGCTCCTACACCGATGGAAAATGTTTACAAACATTTATAATATTTGAAAAGTCGGCTCGTTCGCAGTTTTGATTACGTTCCGAGGCGTCTACACAAATATGGAAGATTTGCTCATTGGATTAGCTTTTTTATCTTTTGTTTAAAAAAAAGAAAAAGCGCAATATCTGGTTGCGCAAAATACTCTCCGCATATCCCCTGCTGTGGCCTGGATATATGTTTACTAACATTGCCTAACATGAAAACATTTTCTAACATTGTGATCGTGTTACATGCGCCGCGTCAGCGATATCCATTAGGGTTGCGCATCTAACAATCGTATGTTTCTTAACAAATGTTTACTAACGTTTCTAAACATTTTTAAACAGCAGTGTGGTAGCACCTTAACGGAGGAAACTAAACGTGTGCACTCAATTTGATTAACAACGGGTGTTAGTGGGAGAAATCTATGTTTCGCGGTGTCGTGTCCGGGCGCGAAGCACTCGCTTTTAACACAAGTAATTATTCTAATTCTCGGCTAACGGCCCCCTCTGAAATGTTTATGGTCTTCAGCATGTATTACACTGTGGCCGCTAATGAAATTGCCCAATTACAAGCTCGCTCTCCACGGTTATTCCTCTGCCTGGCATAGATTTCTCGTGTAGTGCCGCTTTCTACACAAATCTTTTAATTTATACGTGAAAGCTTCCATGAAAAGCTCGTTTCTCTTGTGCTTGCGTTGGTATATTTATTTAAGGTGTATTGTTATTACAGTTTTACGTATAAATATTTACTGAATAGCTGGTCGAATAGCCCTCACAGTGTACTCGACCAATGTCAATGCCATAAACGTCCTTTGATTATAAAGCAAACGTTATATTTTTCTCTATGATCAAAGTGGAAGCCTGAGGAGACCATACGTTTGGTTTTGGACTTCCTGCGGCTGAAATGACGACAAAAATAAATAATTTAACTCCTACGTTTCATCACTACACGTGAATTCCTAATAAATTTAATCACCTATACTTTCCATCTGGCATCAATATTTATTTGTTTTTCTATTTTTGTTTACAGGGGCAAATTCGCGTCAGTGCGCAAGATCCGCCACCTAGTGTCGGGGGAAGAGTACGCAGCCAAGTTCATTCGTAAACGGCGGCGCGCGGCAGATACCACTCGTGAGATACTACATGAGGTGGCCGTGCTTGCGCTTTGTCACGATTGCACGCGCGTAGTGCGTCTACATGAGGTGAGTTTAAAGCTTTGGCTTCTTCTACATAGTCGTATCGTTTTTAGTTAGAAAATTGCTATATGCAGTACCAAGCAATATTAGTGATATATGTTCCCGTTAATCATAGTTAAATATGTACTCATGAGGACTACACGACGATGCAGCGATGGTATCATTTTACCTTCAACTATTGCTTGTTATACTTGTTCAACTATTATTCTTATAGTTCCAGAATCTAAGCAGCTTCACTGCTGATTCACGAACGAGGTTGTTGGATTTATACAAAACGTGACACAGTGTCAAAATTAAAGAATTTATCGTGGATTTATCAATTTATATGCTCAAAATAATGCAACTTTAATCGACTGAATTCAAAATCGTTGGTGAGAAACACTTTTGGATTATCCAAATAAATGTTTATCTTGACTTGGCGGAAACACTGCTGTCCTATATTAACACAGTTACTATTGCGGAAATATTTTGTTCTACTGTGCTATAGCTTATTGAAACTAAAGTATTAAGTAGAATTGTAAAATAATTCCAGGTATACGAAACACGTTCAGAAGTGGCCATAGTGCTAGAATTATGCGCGGGAGGCGAGCTACAACGGCTCCTGGATGACGACGAGCGTTTACCCGAGGGCGCAGCCCGACGCGCGCTCCGCCACGTCCTGGAAGGCCTGGCGCACCTACACGCGCGTCGGGTGGCCCACCTCGACCTGAAGCCACAGAACCTGCTGCTGACCGCTGGCGGAGAGGAGCTACTCATCTGTGACTTCGGCATCAGTCGTGCTATACAGCCCGGTGCACATGTCAGAGAAATCCTTGGCACGAGGGATTATGTTGGTGAGTTTCTTTTTTTCTGTACTGAATCTAGTGGAAAATATACATGCAACCTGTCTAACCCCGCCGCCACACTATGCTCCTCGCGCTGCTCATCGCCTTGCTCCTCGCGCTGCCGCGATGTTTCCCTCACTGCCCACACACTGCTCTACTCGCGCAATTATTCGCGACGCTCCGCACTTGGACCCTTTTGCTATACAATGGACGTTGAAGCTGTGGCAGCGTCCGCGATATGCATTTTTATTATAGCGAAACGAAGCTTTTTTTTATGGGCTAACGGTCTAAAAGATGCCATCAAACATTTCTTTTTTGCTACCAGCTCTTTTATGGAAATGTTCATGACAGACATGATTTAAAAAAAATGATTTAAAAAATATGACGCGTGTTACGCGCCCGAGCGCTCGATGCGGAATGCGTCCGAGGCGATTGTGTAGCCGGCCATTCGCGTTGCACATTGCCGGTCCTTTGACTCGCGCCCAAAAAACCGACAAAACAGGGAATGATGGGCAAGACGAAGAGCAAGACGAGCGGCATGACGAGTAACGTGGCCACACTACGTTCCTGCCTACTTCCCTCGCTACATCCCTCGCCACTCGACGAGTGTATGGCAGGGCTATAATATGAAGCAGTTTACCATCGAATGATGGTATGAAAAATGAATTTACGAATGAAAAATGTAATAAATAATAGTACAGTATGGCCAATCCACCAAATAAGTATTCTTAGGCGGATTTATCGCTTAGAGAGATCTCTTGTAGTCAAATTAAGAGTAACGAATTAGTGATATTTTTTTGGTGAGTAAGGTCAAAGGCTCTCATGAAGTTTTTATTTATCATCTATTATTTCCATTCCCAGCTCCAGAGATCCTATCGTACGAGCCGCTGTCCCTAGCAGCAGACATCTGGTCGGTGGGCGTGCTGGCGTACGTACTGCTCAGCGGCTACTCGCCTTTCGCCGGTGACACAAAGCAGGAGACCTACTTAAACATCGCCCAGTGCCAATTGAGCTTCCCGCGTGACCTGTTCCGCGGGGTCTCTCAGCGAGCCGTCCAGTTCATCAAAGAAACCCTTATTGTGGATCCTAAGTGAGTGGTTTTCTATGTCGGCATAAGTTTCCTTTGTTAGGACGATCAAGCGGGGGAACTATTTGAGTTCATGTAAGACTGTTTAAAGTTTCGCAGGTCCTGGAGCCTTGTGGCCAAGGGCGTCGCCAAGGAGGGGCAGGGAGGGGCAGGGGTTTTATTTATTGTACAGTCAAGAACTCGTGAAACTTACACGTTGGACTCTTTACCGTTATTATTACAATCGCTGTAGATGTAAGGCTCGTACTACATGTGAAATGCTTCATGAGCTCTCGACTTTACCTAGGTACATATCATACTTTTTTCATTCTCCATATCAACTTGGGCCATCCCTCTGGGCCATCGACTGGCGACGACCTTGCTTGTGGCTGTGACAGGGGACTGTTATCGAAATAGACAAAATGAGTAGAAACAATATTCTAGATTTATTCAGACATGCCACAGGATGAGCTAAATTCAAAAGACAACAAGCACTGCAGCTCTGTCTTACTCTCTCTTCTGTATATGTTAGTACAGTACAGTAGTAGTTGCTACTTCGCCTTCTCTTGGAACACATTGAATTGAGTTATACAGTGGTGGCACGGCTAAACCTCTACATATTATGAGGTCTTATACACACAGTGGTAATTTGGAAGGAAACAGCACATCGATCGAGCGACTTACCCAGTCTAATCGTCATAGTTATAGGAGATTTTTTGGGGTTTTGAAGATATTATTTGGCTAAACATTTTTTATATACCTCGACCTGGTTACTTCTAAGGCCATTACGGAAATACATAATAAATTTCGTAACAAAAAAGTAATAAAATTCTCGTATAAGTTTTGAAGAAAGTTTGCTGTTATTATATTTTTTTTATAAAACGATGGCTAAAATAATCTGTACTATCAGTACTATGCAAACTAACCCCGAAAATTATCTGTGCATTCGCTGCGAATAATTACATGTAATCGTTTCAGGGGTCGTCTCACAGTGGATGAGTGCCTGGCGCACCCATGGTTGAAAGACGAGTCGGACATCCCCCGGGTGATCGTAGGAGTGGGATTCGATACCTCGGAGTTAGCCAGCGATGACGATGGGGATTCGGACGACGCTGTAAGCGGCGTCAACGGGGTTAACGGCGTCAACGGTGCGACCGTCAACGGAGTTAACGGCGTGAACGGAGTCAATGGAGTGAACGGCGTCAACGGTGTTAATGGTCTCAACGGTCACAATGATGTGAACGGACATAATGGCACCAACGGAACCCATGATGATGAGAAAGGTACGTTTTTTATACCACGTCATTTTGGCCACGTCAATGTTGTTACATAACCGAACCTAGAGCCATTATTTAATCCTCTTGAACTGTTTCTTTGTGAAAGTGACCTAATAGTACCATTTATTTTTTAGTTTATATGTCAACATCGTGTTGTGAACTGTATATATCAGAACATTTACTTATTTAGTTATTTCTGGGTCATTTGAAAACACATTACGTTTTATAGCAGATAAAATTTTCTTTGATTATGTACGTATAAAATTTTTGATGTGAATCAATGCAACGGGGCAGGCCGGCTGGCCGAGGCTTTCGGCTGACGGCTCAATTTTTTTAAGTGAAATCTTTGGAGCGTTGAGAATTTTTGAGATGGGATAAAATCATTGAACTCACATCACTGTTACCGTAACCGACACCACCGGTCTATTTGGTGCGGTATAAGATAGGGCGGGGCGGGCGGATCGCGCGCTGCATGCTATTGTTTCCTGTGCCTGTGCGCTATTGGTTCGTCAGTCGACCTTTGCTCTTCGCGTTGGGTCCATTGTACTCTCGTTCCCGAAATACACGTACGAGAGTTAGAAAAAGATAATGCTATCAGTAGTGCAAAATATTTCCTAACGATTAAAAAAATACACACGTAATTGTTCAAGTTTTTTCTTCTGTCGGCACTCCACTCCGGGAGTGTTTATTTTTTAATAATAAGGCGACAAACAAACATTTGTCTCGTCTGATGGAAGCAACTATAGCACAATAATCCACAGTGATAACAGCAAATATATCACTTTTTGAACCTCAAAATAATTTGTGGAAAACTTAAAACCTTGATTTGTTTCCGCAACGCTTTTACTATATTCCTCCGCTTTTAGCATCTAGCCGCTTCCATCTGCATTTTTAACTTCGGTCCATCTAGAGGAGAAGGTTAGGATGGTGGATAGAGAGCGGTTTTGAAGCTTGTGAACCGTCAGCATCCAAGTCTAGGCTGTAGCGTATAGTGGGGAGAATGCACTGTTTAAAGATTTAGACCAAGCGTTGTTGGATCTCTGCAGTGAGATATGCCGAAGCTTTCTAAAACTGCTCAGTCCGAATGCTTCTAGCGATATCTTTGTATTGTGTAAGCAGTAGGTAGATTATGATGTTTTGTTTGAATTAACTCACTAACGGCTGTGTTTGTTAATTTGCAGATGCCACCGATTCGCGGCCGTCGTCGCCGTGCGGCCGCGACGACGCCGAGGAGCGCGACAAGCCTTTGAAACATGCACACGCACGCGACATCTCGCCGCCCTTCCCAGACGCGCCCTCCACGCCCAAGGTGAGGCGGACTTGAGGGATGATACACGGGTGGGAGAGCTATCAACGCTTCATGTACATTGATTGAATCTAATAAACTTTATTTTACCTGGATTGTTCTTATGATTAGTTTTCTGTTTTATATTAGGGCATTTTTTTATTCATATTTCTATAATTTTTTCGTGCAGTATACACAATAGAAACATAAATATGCCACTATGATGGGTATAAGCAAATAAATTTTAATAAGTTTGTTATAATATTTCGTCGGGTATATTTTGGCATCCACCCATAAGGGTCTTCATCCCACCGTTGGCAGCATATGGGTCTCCCCTCAATCGAAGGGATTTAGACCATACCCCGCCACGCTCACGCTGCTCAACTGCGGGTTGGCAGTTTAATGTATCTCAGTACATCGTATCAATCGAATCGAATATTCCTAATCATAGTTATGAAATCTCTCTTCACGATTCAAGATTAACATCCGTATTCCTCGCATCCCGATACCCAGACATAGCATTTTCCGTCTTAGCATATGCTGAATGTTTGATAAAAAAAACTAACAAAAATAAGCGTCCGACATGATGGAGTGATAGAGTCGTGTGTGGTCGCAGGTGTCGCGCAAGTCGCACCCGCACCCGCCGTCGGTGCTGGCGCTGTGCAAGAAGTTCCAGCCGGACTACGAGAAGCCGGCGACGCTGGCGCACGCGGCGGGCGGCGAGCCGGCGGGCTGCGGCTGCGGCTGCGGCGAGCGCTACGACCTCGGCTGCCTGCGCCGCGCCGCGCGCGCGCCGCCGCCGCCGCCGCGCGACCGCGCCGTGCTGTGCTAGCGCCGCCGCAGCCTCGCGCCCGCCTGTACATACTTACTTAAGTTAGCTTTACGCGAGTTGTATATTTTTAGTTCAGTAGGGGCCCGATTACGCGAACTCGGCCCCTCTCGGGTTCGTCCGGGGGCGGGCGCGGAGAGTTCGTCGAGTAATCGCGCTCCTACGGCGACGGTACAAAAGGCATAATGATAGCGAGCTCGGAGCGGCCGGCGCCCCCTGTACATACGAGTATGAGAGCGCCCGCGCCGCCGCTCCGGTTATTACTACTTAGATAATAAATTGTTAATGAGGCGATCGCACCGTATAACATTATATCGTAGAATCTAAGTGTTTAGATGATTTTAACAGAGTAATGTACGTTATGTAGGTTGATACATAGAGAGTCGCCGCCGGCGTGTCGACCCGACAGTGGGACCAAAATTTGAGTAGTCGCAGCGTCGGTAGTGGGTTCAATGTCGTGTTCGATTTCAAATTTTATCACTACGAGTGACCGTTTTCGGGTTGTTGTTAGGTAATGAATTGTTGTTTAGTAGACGCCGGACCGAGCTCAAACTTGCGACTTAATTTTTATAAAAGTTTATAGAATTCGAGTGCCTTCGCGCAGTTGTATAGATAAATCGTTCTCTGTATGGAAATATTATTATATTTACTGGATAATAATTGTTCGTCGCTCACGAGAAAGATTAATTTTAACCATTTGTCAACTAAACTCGAGAACCTTGTGAGAGCTGTTGTGATCTTATAACCCATTTGTAAAAATAAATTATTGTGATACAAAACGTTGTTTCTTTTACCCTCTATATCCACGTCTTAACAAACTCATTGATGGCGCGCTATATGATGCCTTTCCACCAGAGATGTGTGAGCTAGCTAATTGGTCAAAGCTATGGTATCTATATCTGAACAAAAGAAGTGTAACGGAGCAGAGAAGTTGTGCAGCAATGATGCGTTTGCGTGAGGTGGCATTGATCGAGGAAGATGCGTGGCTACTCAGCTCTGCACTGTACCTACATCAAATTGCTAACGCTGGATGTAAGTAAGTATCTACGGAGATATATTCTTCCAAAGAAGGCTTGAGCTTTATTTGACTGAATACAAACAAACATACGAACAACCCTCAAGGGAATTGTTATTTGGCTGCGCTATTTTGTTTCATGGAGCTACTTCTCCAGTTAAGCAGCTTCTACTATTCCCTATCTCTGATTCGTTCGTTCTCTCGTTGGTTATATTAACAAGGTGCACCACACGCAGATGAAGTTGGCTTTGGCTCATAGATGGTGGTGAGGCACTTCTACCCCTATAGTTATGGCTATAAAATAGGTACAACCTCAAATCTAGGAGGGGAACCGTTGCGGTTTTAACAAGGAATTTATAAGTACCTAGTACATATAAATTCCTTAGATAATATCAACGACATAATATGTATAGCTTTAGGTCTGTAAATATACCCTCTTTATCACTCCTTTGACTCCTTATCACGTCGGGTGCAAACAAGCATACGGCCTACCCCTAGTGACGCGACCTTCTAAAGCCAAATTCACATTTTTCTGACGTGACGACACGTGTCGTTTAATATGGTAACGTCCATACTTGTAATGCGTTTGTGAAGGTATCTGACGTGTCGGATCAGAAGTGATTCTGGTTGCGTTGGTGGAGGTTCGGAGTTCTGACGGGCGTTATCAGAACAACCCTGTCTGCCGATCAAAAATGTCCTGACACCAAAATATACAGAAGGCGTCAGACACCACATGTGAATGTGAACACAAGCCATCATATGACAACACGACATTCATGTCGATCCATCTCTATTCATGACCTTTCTAATGAACCATATGTTAATTCTTGGACTTACTGGAATGGTAAAAAACAAGGATAACTCGTATTAGTGTGTAACATAGCTTACACTGAATGGGTAATGTCAAAATTTGGTGAGGGCTAATCATGCTCTAAATACTATAGCTAAGCCACGCATCAAAACGTGCACTCGAAAAGTCGCAATCAGTTGATCAGTTCGCACACTGCACAGGCAAGCCGTCGAAACTGACGTGACGTTAGTGATAATTGATTAAAACAGGTAGGTATTAAAATGCCTACTTTGTATTACGAAAATGCTTGTGCATTTTCGTAATTTTTAATGATAAAGTAAATAATGCCCAAGGGATCACATATCACATTAAAGTACACATAATAATATAATATTTGATGTTAACGCGTGTTTTAGGTTAATTTCATATTATTGCAAAAAAAAACGACGTCATTGCGCCGATTACGAAGTCAACGATTCAATTCGATTCATATAAAAATGCAATAAGTATTGTGTGGGATATCATAGAAATATATAGCTAGAAATTATATCAAAGCGTCGAGATGATAATGATGGCTATAGTCATATTTCTCACAGGCGACAGGAACCGTTTTCTGACGCAATTTAGTATAAGTATACTTTAACTTAACATAATTGGTGAGACCCCTTCTACTTCTGCCTGCACGTCACGTCCGGGGGTATTTATCTGCTTGAACCACAGATTTAAGCGTTGCGAAAAATCCTATATCTGTGGCTTGAAGAAAACTGGGGGCCCTGGGGCCCTTGTATCCCAGGGGCCCCATATCATTGATACGGCTGATACGGCGATGCCCCTCCCTGCCCCCTTGGCGACGCCCTTGGTGATGGTTTATTCAATTCGTTGCCGCTTCTTAATCTATAATTAGCATTGAGTATACAAATAGGATGAATAGAGCATTCTCCTGCTTTACACGTCCCGTTGCTGACAATAGTAATTTATATAATAAGAGTACTATTACTTATACTGTGTAATAAGTCAAATTCCAAAAGCTTCCTACTCCTACTAATTTCTTCTGATTAAATTCGTTGTGAGTTCCAAGGCAGCCGTAGTTTTTTTTGTCGGTCGCCGCTGTTACTCCTGGCTACACAGGAGACACAGTGGTGGGAATGTGTGGTGGGCCCCCGTCCCGTCCCGTAAATAGTCATATATACAATACATAAATAGGACGTGCCGACTAGCTTTTGCCAGCTCCATCCCTTCCGTCACTGATGAAAGACATTAAATACTCAATGAAAACCCGCTATAGTCGTCGCCTTCTTCAGATGTTGTGGTACTGGTAATGGTGATTAGTACAAATATGATGCTCCGGCTATAACCTTCGTATTTAGAGCCAGTTAGACATTTAAGGTGGTCATCATGGACACAAATAAGAAGCTAGGTATTTAGCTATCATCATCATCATCAGGTCATTTTAGTCTCCACTACAGGAGCACGACCCTCTCTCGTTCGTCCCAGACAGAAGGAGGATTTGGCCTACACTCCCCCACGCGCTGGCCAAACGGGTTGGGGAGGCCTGATCGATGTTTGGTAATGTATTTCTCTTATTTTATTCCCTATTAGTCGCCTTGTACGACGTCCACGGAGTGATTCTATTCTAGTCTGCCGGAAACCACACGGCCATTTAGCAATCAATCAGCACTTGAAAAATACATGTTATGTTATCAGGGGCACTAGATAATTAATTTCAATGTAGTAGTGCGGAAATTTATATGCTATTTTACACACCACTAAAGTGGTCAACAAGCATACGGCTAACTTGAAGCAGTTACCAAAGGCAACACGCGCGCTTTGCCGACCCTGTAAAAACCTCTTCACATCCTTTTTGAAGAACCCCAAGTAGTAGTCTTCTGAGAAAACCTCGACAGGCAGTTCATTCTACAGCTTGACAGCACGCGGGAGAAAACTTCTCTGGAACCACAACAGTAGGCGACCACTTAGGCTCCAATTTGTGAGGATGAAATCCCTGTCGATTGCGAGCGGTACGACTGTAGAAGTAGACCGAGGGCATCATGTCAACCAGCTGCGCTGAACATACCCCATTAGATTATGCTGTTGTAGTCGTATCTCTATAGTGAAGAAAAATATCGTCATGTCATTTTTCGAACATCACTAGCAACTGCAATAACCGGCGCGTGTTAATAAAAATGACAGAAATAATTTTCGTCTTCAGTGGTTTCCAGCGATAATAAGAAGAAGAAGACAGCTAATTGTCACTGTCAAAGCGTCAAAGTTAACTTGTCAATGTCAAGTCAAAAAAGCCGATGGCGGCTTGCTTTGCTTTACTTTCGTCGATCTCACTAAAATTATTTGTTGTTTTCTTCTATTTGTGATTATAAAAACCATTCAAACATTTTAAATGAAGCTGTTAAAACCCAGTTGGGTCAATCACGATGGTAAGTTTTTGGATAATTTTACCTGTAAGTTATAGTAATACATGCTTTGTTTTTGTTTATTAATTTTTAGACTTCATTACACAATAATCTCGCGTTTTATCTATCATAATTGATCTTACCTTTCCAGTATCGTTGAAGAGTTTGTCTGCTAAATAAAATTGTTAAAATTTTACAGATAAGCCAATATTTTCTGTGGATATTCACCCCGCGGGAAAACGATTTGCGACAGGCGGTCAGGGCGGCGATTCTGGGCGTGTTGTGGTGTGGAACCTGAACTCCGTCCTGTATGAATCGGTGGAACTAGATCCTAATATCCCTAAAATGCTTTGCCAAATGGATAATCACTTAGGTATGTTTATTGTTTTGGACATTAAATATTCAAATTGTGTTGTTACATATTGTCTTATATCTAAAGAATCATTAGTTGTGATTCCGTGGCCTATCTGACTATTAGTTTATATATGCGTATATAATGTATGTTGTATGTGTTGTGTTGAGTCCATCAATCTGTCTCACATGTTTAAAATAGTTTGCATTAAAACCATGTTTCTAATTACATGCTTGCCAGGTTAATAATAACAGAGACGAACTTCTTAGCTTCCATGGATTCACCGTGCGGGTGCCGGGTCCATCGTGTGGTAGAGAGAGAAACCCAAGCAGATCCCGAGACTTGTGACACGGGTGTAGGTTTAAGGGGCCCCTTTCCGACGTACATCAACACTCACCTTCACTACTTGTGTTTCTCTCCCTGCCCTGCCAAATCTGGTATGAACCTGCTAATGCAGCTTTAGATACTCAATATCAGAGAAAAGACACTCGTAAAAGAAAGTATTGCAATAGACTAGTGAGTATTCGGAATTCTCATTATTTCGATAAAAAATAATGTAAATATAGCAGGTTTCTTAATAAAAATGGGTGTTAGAACATACAGGGTGAATGCAAAGCGTTAATTGATTATAGATACCAATATCAAAGTTTATCCATTGATTGATTTTTCTAAATATTTACTATGGCAAAACGGAAAATAGTCTAGAACTGAAGTATTTTAGGTCTACTTGATTTGATGGCTAAACTAAAAAAACATTTGTTTAAAACAATTTGAACTGTTTATTTTATAAAATTAGCCAATTTGTCAATGTCATAATTATTATATTTTTTTTTGTATGTAAATTTATTCTTAATAGAAATAGTATCATGAAATAAAAATCAAGGCAAGTGATCAATTATTTTGTTTTGGAAAAAATCACAAAATCTTCCATAATTTACAAAATTTTCTTTGCTGAGTTAATATCTATTTGCTTTTTAGCTTGTGTCAACTGTGTACGATGGAGTAATGGGGGACGGTACCTAGCGTCAGGAGGTGATGACAGACTCGTGATGGTATGGGGTCTCAGTGTCTCACCAGTATCTGCTGGGAAGAATAAAGCTGAGACTTGGAGATGTTTATCCACATTGAGAGGGCATGCAGGTATGTTTTGTTTGTATCGCCAACCAATAAATTGGTAACAAAGTTGAATGTGTTGTTACATTAGTTCTGTTACTGTAAAGTTGACTGGTAGAGATCTCTATTAGGGATCTGCCGATGTGTTACTCCATATTTTTAAGAAGCCACTGCTTTTAATGTATTGTTGTTACATTAAAAGCAGTGGCGAACTAAGTGGCCCTAGGCAACTTTGTATTTCCGAATGTACTGAAGAGGTTAAAGAAAAAACCTGACTTTCGGGCCCCAAAAATTATGGGCCTTAAGCACGTGCCCAGATTGCCTAAGCCTTATTCCGCCCCTGATTAAAAGACTTACAAACAAACAAACTTATTCTGCGCCATTGTGGCATTATTAACACACATGTGACTGTAATACAGGGCTCAGAACTAATATTAAAAATACAGGTATTATAATGGTCATCAAACTATCAATTATCCCATTGTAGGGATATTTCAGCAAACTGGCTCGAGGAACACAGGATCCACCTGACAAACAGCGTTGCAGTCAACATTGCAACATTTCCTCATATGTCCTCTTTCGCTCGTTGGCAAGGTGCACCGCGTGCAGGCGAGGTTGGGTTTGGGTGGATCTTCGAGACTTACACCCTCATTTAGAAGTTTAGGAAATCGTGCTAGAACAAAAATGATGTATTGCACACATTACATAAATAATTTGATTTAGGCGATGTGCTGGACCTAGCGTGGTCACCCTTGGACAAATGGCTGGCCAGTTGCAGTGTGGACAACACTATCATCATCTGGAATGCGGAGAAGTTTCCAGAAATGGTCTGTGTGTTGAACGGACATACAGGTCTTGTGAAGGGCGTTGCTTGGGATCCCGTAAGTAATATAACTTTATTAATCAGTGCTGAGGAGCTCGGTGTCGTCGTTGCGCGTGGTAGTATAATCGATCACGCAAGTTTTTTTTTTATACTATGTCGGGTGGCAGACAAGCATACGCCTGATGTGAAGCGGTTACCGTAGCCATATTAACGCTTGCAACATAAAATATTGCTCGCGCCGCCACCCCCGCCACCAACGCTGCATCTCCTTCCTTTCTTTCTGGTGACCTCACTCACTCACAGGAACACAACAACCCTCAAGGGAATTGTTATTTGGCTGTAGTATTCTGTGAGGTGGAGGTACATTCCCCAGTCGGGTAGCTTACAATTACGCTCCCAACCTCTCTTTTCGCCAGAGCTTCGTTTGTCAGTCAGCAGGGTGCACCATGTGCAGGTGAAGTTGGCTGTGGTTCAAAGATCTTGATGAACCACTTACACCCCAAAGTCAAGCAACGTCGACCATAGCCTGTCCATGGATCCGTTTATTTATCTCGAGCTCCTCCATGCTTCGGAGGGTACGTTAAGCCGTCGGTCCCGGCTGTTGTCGTTACATGACAATCGTTAAGCCAAGTCAGTGGCCTTTAGGCGGCTTGAAAACACTGACCTCTGCGAACCCACAGTTAATCTTGATGGAGTATGCTCTAAGGGATTTCCTTCGATTGAAGGGACCCTGTATCCTAGCAGTGGGATGCCTAAGGCTTGACGACGGTCAGTAATATTGTATTTACATACAGGCATATTTAAATTGTGAAGGTATTTTTATTTTGACGTAAAATACGTTTTTTAATAGACTTCCATTGTAGAAACAATTTAGAAAACTGATGGTACCAAAATTGGGGTTATGGTTTTGTTGCTACAAATCTATCAAACATCTCAAATATTACACCACTTTATAGGCAAAATATCAATGAATTTGTTATATTAAGTGAGGGCTATTGTTTTATCCGTGCGGCAGAGGCAGCCATTTTGAAATCATTTTGCGGCATTTCATGTAACTTGTTATGTGCACGAATTCATGTAAAACACATGGCCAATATTGTTACCTGAATTTACATGATATTTGTTAGCAAAGTTATAATGAAGAAAAATTTTGATCAAACAAATTGGGCATGATGGCAAATGTGATTAACTTTTAGGAATGCAATAAACAACATTAAATTATAAAAGTAAATGCATCATTGGCACTGGAGTGGCGGCACGCGAATGTTATTGCGAGCGTTTATATGACTACAGCGACCGCTTTACATCGGGTAGGACGTATGCTTGTAGCTTGTAGCAGCTCAAGTTAAGGTTATAAAGATATTGTTATATCAAAAATTTCAAAATTATTATCAATTATTTACAGGTTGGCAAGTATCTCGCTTCACAGTCAGATGACAAATCATTGCGAGTGTGGAAAACTGCTGATTGGGCACAGGAGACCATGATCACAGAACCGTTTGAAGAATGTGGAGGTAATCATTTTAAGTAAACAAGAGGGGGGGGGGATGTATTAAGGTGGGATGTAAGAGCATCACAAGGCTCAAGCTGGCATCTTGTACAATATAGTAAGGTGTCTGGTGGTGAGGGTGCCTGCTTCATCATCATGCACATGTAAGTGCTTCATCAACATCTTTGAACCAAATCCAACTGCACCTGCACGCGGTGCACCCTGCTGACTGACAAACGAAGCTCTGGCGAAAAGAGAGGTAGGGAGCGTAATTGTAAGCTACCCGACTGGGGAAGTACCTCCACCTCACAGAATACCTCAGCCAAATAAAAATTTCCTTGACGAATGTTGTGTCGCTGCGAGTGAGTGAGGTGACCAGAAACAAAGATGTTGCGTTTGATAGCGGGGGTGGCGGTGCGCGAGCGATATTTCATGGCTGCGGTAACCGCTTCGCATCAGGCGGGCTGTATGCTTGTCTGCCTCCCGATGTAGTATAAAAAAAAATACGGATGACTTAGAAGAAGATAAGGACGATACTGGGTGGATATAAACGATAATCACCGTTTACTTTGATCTTGTACCGCGCGTTAAGTAGTTCCGCTCGGTACTGCGCGGCCACAGCATAGTAATACAACCAGTACTTTAACTTCATACGAGCGCGGTGCGCGGCGCACCAAAACTCCTGAGCGGTCGTGTAAATGACGCTTGGCTGTGTGCGTGCGCCGATTTGGGCGCTAGTATGAAGTCAAAGTACTGGTTGTATTACTATGCTGTGGCGCGGCTATCTGTGCTTAGCCTCAAGGTGGGATGTAAGAGCATCACAAGGCTCAAGCTGGTATCTACCTCACCTCAACAGCAACTATCTACCTCACTTCCTGGCCCATGGTACAATACCATGGGCCAGGTAGTGAGGTAGATAGTAAGGTGTGCGGTGGTGAGGGTAGTTGTCATGTACGTGTACGTTGCAGGCACGACGCACGTGCTGCGCCTGTCGTGGTCCCCGGACGGGCAGTACGTGGTGTCGGCGCACGCCATGAACGGCGGCGGGCCCACGGCGCAGGTGGTGGAGCGCGACGGCTGGCGCTGCGACAAGGACTTCGTGGGACACAGGAAGGCCGTCACCTGCGCTGTGAGTGCATTTACACCGCTCGCTCCGATTATATCCACATATTCACATTTTTTCCATATTCATTTATTGTATAGTTATAGGTAAATGTACATATGATCTTAAAATTAATAACTGTGCCGCTACAACTTGCCGTTTTGACGTGCAATATTTTTAATGTTGACACATATAAATTTAAAATAATAGTAATAATAATCTACATTGAAATTCTCGCAACTCAATATTTGTTTTTTGTATAGAATCCAAAATTTTATTCAAATAAACTTAAGCTATAAACAATTAATACAATTCAACTATAAAACTAAAGTACCTAAAATTAAATAATACTTAAAATTAATCTTCTTATATATAAAAATGAATTGCTTTTTGTTAGTCTCGCTAAAACTCGAGAACGGCCAGGCCGATTTAGCTGATTTTGGTTTTGAAATGTTTGTCGTAGCCCAGGGAAGGTTTAAACGGTAAGAAATTTTGGAAAAAAATCAAGAAAGATAGTGAAAACAACAATTTTAATTTCCCATACAAAGTGTTCCTACTATAGTCGAATGTCATAACAGCAAAGATGGCGAACCTACCTATCAATAGTGTCATTGTCACAAAGAATCGACGTCATATTTGTTGGTTGTCAAATATGACTTTCTCAGAAGTGACATAGAAATGACACAATACTAATAGACATCAAGAAAGGAGTTGAAATATGTAGTGACTGTCTATGGTAAATCATGCTTTTTATAGTACTTAAGAATAAATAATAGAAATTTGTAAATTTCATAAACACTCGGATTGTAAATTACAAAAATGATTGCAAGAAATGTAACCAGTGTCAGCAATGCGAATAGACCAGAAAATGGGGGCTGAACGCAGAACGAGGTCTGTGGATTCACATAGAGTTGTATAACTTTGCATATGGTAAGACCTACATCACATTATATAGGTCTGTCATCTTAACCAAGGTGATACCTATTACAAAATAAAACGGATCCTCATTATTTTCTGAAGTACCTAAATCTGCAATTTTAATATAATCATATTATAACATTTAGTCATATATTTATTTGGCGAGAACTATCTTTACTGAAGTCTAAAGGGCTGCCAGGTTTTTATATCGACATCATCCGAGACATGTACCGAAATTCCAAATCCATAGTTTAGACCTCTGTCGGAGAGGAGAGACAAAATTCCCATTAACGTCGGTGTCCTCCAGCGATCAGTCTTAGTCTGTTTTTGTTCATATTAGGCATATTCTTATATATTAGACATTTGTGGTTTCTTATATATTAGACGAATTGTCAAGTAGTATCATGGATCCACATGGACCAGGGGACTTACCGCCGAAGCTGAAGCCGATTACCATCGAATATTTTGATTCCAAAAATAGGTCTTACGTTTAAGTTATTGACAAGCATATTCAGCTTAGTCCGTAGAGCTCCAGAGTTACTGTCAGTTAAGCTAAACACAAGTATCATACTTCTAAGTTGAAGTTTGATTTTCGTGATCAGAAACACCGGTGGGGATCGTCTTCAGCTTAGCCGGTAGGTGTCCATGAAAGCTGATATAATTGCACTGGCGGATGCGGATAGAGGGCAGTTGGTGCGATGAGTGAATTAATGGAAGAGGTCACTTGAGAACTATGGGCTGAATCCGAATACGGGAAAGATCGAGTACTTGGGCTGCAAAACAACAGATCCCCGAACGACCGTGCACATAAGGATATGGTCGAATACACGGATAGTTTAAGTAATTGGGTTCTGTTCTTCGATCATCGGATAGCATCGACTGCGAGATTTCAGTAGCTTGGACTAAGTGGCTTGAGGTAACCAGTGTCATCTGTGACTAGGGATTGCAATCCCGCAAAGCAGGATCCCGCATTCCCGCGCGATCACGATGCTTTAATTAATCTGCGGGATCCCGCACATTCAAAGGGCGGATCCGCGGATCCCGCAAATAAAGAATTTGGCGCTAAAACTAAGTAAATTTTTATTTATTTTCAAAATCCAAAAAAGTACGATGAAGAAACCAAAAATACAGATCGTACATATACATTCTTCATGCCAAGAAAAGTTGCAATACTTACGCCAAGAAATAAATAAAATTATAGAAAAAGTCATAGTTCAAGACGATGAAATATATGTAGATGACGTCTTGGAAAATACACCAATAGCTAGAACATCTGCTACTGATACAAATCCTACTCTAACGCTAAAAGAAGAATGAGAAAAAGCTTCTACAAGAAAAAAAATATTTAAGAAAAAACCAGACATTGTTGTCTGGCTTTTTCATTCATTTGACATTCGTGGTATTAGACGAATTGTCAAGTAGTATCATGTATCCACATGGACCAGCTCTGTGCGGTGGGTCGACGGGTGTTCATGTATGCTGATATAATTGCACTGGCGAATGCGGATAGAGTGCAGTTGATGCGATGAGTGAATTAATGGAAGAGGTCACTTGAGAACTATGGGCTGAATCCGAATACGGGAAAGACTTGGGCTGCAAAACAACAGATCCCACGACCGTGCACTTAAGGATATGATCGAATGCACGGACGGTTTAAGTACTTGGGATCTGTTCTTCAATCATCGGATAGCATCGACTGCGAGATTTCAGTAGCTTGGACTAAGTGGCTTGAGATAACCAGTTTCATTTGTGATTCCAAAATCCTGCCAAATTGAAAGGACAAATCTATAAATCCAAGATTATACCATTTTATAAGTTAGATAAGGATTACCAAAAAATGAATTGCTTTTTGTTAGTCTCGCTAAAACTCGAGAACGGCCAGGCCGATTTAGCTGATTTTGGTTTTGAAATGTTTGTCGTAGCCCAGGGAAGGTTTAAACGGTAAGAAATTTTGGAAAAAAATCAAGAAAGATAGTGAAAACAACAATTTTAATTTCCCATACAAAGTGTTCCTACTATAGTCGAATGTCATAACAGCAAAGATGGCGAACCTACCTATCAATAGTGTCATTGTCACAAAGAATCGACGTCATATTTGTTGGTTGTCAAATATGACTTTCTCAGAAGTGACATAGAAATGACACAATACTAATAGACATCAAGAAAGGAGTTGAAATATGTAGTGACTGTCTATGGTAAATCATGCTTTTTATAGTACTTAAGAATAAATAATAGAAATTTGTAAATTTCATAAACACTCGGATTGTAAATTACAAAAATGATTGCAAGAAATGTAACCAGTGTCAGCAATGCGAATAGACCAGAAAATGGGGGCTGAACGCAGAACGAGGTCTGTGGATTCACATAGAGTTGTATAACTTTGCATATGGTAAGACCTACATCACATTATATAGGTCTGTCATCTTAACCAAGGTGATACCTATTACAAAATAAAACGGATCCTCATTATTTTCTGAAGTACCTAAATCTGCAATTTTAATATAATCATATTATAACATTTAGTCATATATTTATTTGGCGAGAACTATCTTTACTGAAGTCTAAAGGGCTGCCAGGTTTTTATATCGACATCATCCGAGACATGTACCGAAATTCCAAATCCATAGTTTAGACCTCTGTCGGAGAGGAGAGACAAAATTCCCATTAACGTCGGTGTCCTCCAGCGATCAGTCTTAGTCTGTTTTTGTTCATATTAGGCATATTCTTATATATTAGACATTTGTGGTTTCTTATATATTAGACGAATTGTCAAGTAGTATCATGGATCCACATGGACCAGGGGACTTACCGCCGAAGCTGAAGCCGATTACCATCGAATATTTTGATTCCAAAAATAGGTCTTACGTTTAAGTTATTGACAAGCATATTCAGCTTAGTCCGTAGAGCTCCAGAGTTACTGTCAGTTAAGCTAAACACAAGTATCATACTTCTAAGTTGAAGTTTGATTTTCGTGATCAGAAACACCGGTGGGGATCGTCTTCAGCTTAGCCGGTAGGTGTCCATGAAAGCTGATATAATTGCACTGGCGGATGCGGATAGAGGGCAGTTGGTGCGATGAGTGAATTAATGGAAGAGGTCACTTGAGAACTATGGGCTGAATCCGAATACGGGAAAGATCGAGTACTTGGGCTGCAAAACAACAGATCCCCGAACGACCGTGCACATAAGGATATGGTCGAATACACGGATAGTTTAAGTAATTGGGTTCTGTTCTTCGATCATCGGATAGCATCGACTGCGAGATTTCAGTAGCTTGGACTAAGTGGCTTGAGGTAACCAGTGTCATCTGTGACTAGGGATTGCAATCCCGCAAAGCAGGATCCCGCATTCCCGCGCGATCACGATGCTTTAATTAATCTGCGGGATCCCGCACATTCAAAGGGCGGATCCGCGGATCCCGCAAATAAAGAATTTGGCGCTAAAACTAAGTAAATTTTTATTTATTTTCAAAATCCAAAAAAGTACGATGAAGAAACCAAAAATACAGATCGTACATATACATTCTTCATGCCAAGAAAAGTTGCAATACTTACGCCAAGAAATAAATAAAATTATAGAAAAAGTCATAGTTCAAGACGATGAAATATATGTAGATGACGTCTTGGAAAATACACCAATAGCTAGAACATCTGCTACTGATACAAATCCTACTCTAACGCTAAAAGAAGAATGAGAAAAAGCTTCTACAAGAAAAAAAATATTTAAGAAAAAACCAGACATTGTTGTCTGGCTTTTTCATTCATTTGACATTCGTGGTATTAGACGAATTGTCAAGTAGTATCATGTATCCACATGGACCAGCTCTGTGCGGTGGGTCGACGGGTGTTCATGTATGCTGATATAATTGCACTGGCGAATGCGGATAGAGTGCAGTTGATGCGATGAGTGAATTAATGGAAGAGGTCACTTGAGAACTATGGGCTGAATCCGAATACGGGAAAGACTTGGGCTGCAAAACAACAGATCCCACGACCGTGCACTTAAGGATATGATCGAATGCACGGACGGTTTAAGTACTTGGGATCTGTTCTTCAATCATCGGATAGCATCGACTGCGAGATTTCAGTAGCTTGGACTAAGTGGCTTGAGATAACCAGTTTCATTTGTGATTCCAAAATCCTGCCAAATTGAAAGGACAAATCTATAAATCCAAGATTATACCATTTTATAAGTTAGATAAGGATTACCAAAAAATGAATTGCTTTTTGTTAGTCTCGCTAAAACTCGAGAACGGCCAGGCCGATTTAGCTGATTTTGGTTTTGAAATGTTTGTCGTAGCCCAGGGAAGGTTTAAACGGTAAGAAATTTTGGAAAAAAATCAAGAAAGATAGTGAAAACAACAATTTTAATTTCCCATACAAAGTGTTCCTACTATAGTCGAATGTCATAACAGCAAAGATGGCGAACCTACCTATCAATAGTGTCATTGTCACAAAGAATCGACGTCATATTTGTTGGTTGTCAAATATGACTTTCTCAGAAGTGACATAGAAATGACACAATACTAATAGACATCAAGAAAGGAGTTGAAATATGTAGTGACTGTCTATGGTAAATCATGCTTTTTATAGTACTTAAGAATAAATAATAGAAATTTGTAAATTTCATAAACACTCGGATTGTAAATTACAAAAATGATTGCAAGAAATGTAACCAGTGTCAGCAATGCGAATAGACCAGAAAATGGGGGCTGAACGCAGAACGAGGTCTGTGGATTCACATAGAGTTGTATAACTTTGCATATGGTAAGACCTACATCACATTATATAGGTCTGTCATCTTAACCAAGGTGATACCTATTACAAAATAAAACGGATCCTCATTATTTTCTGAAGTACCTAAATCTGCAATTTTAATATAATCATATTATAACATTTAGTCATATATTTATTTGGCGAGAACTATCTTTACTGAAGTCTAAAGGGCTGCCAGGTTTTTATATCGACATCATCCGAGACATGTACCGAAATTCCAAATCCATAGTTTAGACCTCTGTCGGAGAGGAGAGACAAAATTCCCATTAACGTCGGTGTCCTCCAGCGATCAGTCTTAGTCTGTTTTTGTTCATATTAGGCATATTCTTATATATTAGACATTTGTGGTTTCTTATATATTAGACGAATTGTCAAGTAGTATCATGGATCCACATGGACCAGGGGACTTACCGCCGAAGCTGAAGCCGATTACCATCGAATATTTTGATTCCAAAAATAGGTCTTACGTTTAAGTTATTGACAAGCATATTCAGCTTAGTCCGTAGAGCTCCAGAGTTACTGTCAGTTAAGCTAAACACAAGTATCATACTTCTAAGTTGAAGTTTGATTTTCGTGATCAGAAACACCGGTGGGGATCGTCTTCAGCTTAGCCGGTAGGTGTCCATGAAAGCTGATATAATTGCACTGGCGGATGCGGATAGAGGGCAGTTGGTGCGATGAGTGAATTAATGGAAGAGGTCACTTGAGAACTATGGGCTGAATCCGAATACGGGAAAGATCGAGTACTTGGGCTGCAAAACAACAGATCCCCGAACGACCGTGCACATAAGGATATGGTCGAATACACGGATAGTTTAAGTAATTGGGTTCTGTTCTTCGATCATCGGATAGCATCGACTGCGAGATTTCAGTAGCTTGGACTAAGTGGCTTGAGGTAACCAGTGTCATCTGTGACTAGGGATTGCAATCCCGCAAAGCAGGATCCCGCATTCCCGCGCGATCACGATGCTTTAATTAATCTGCGGGATCCCGCACATTCAAAGGGCGGATCCGCGGATCCCGCAAATAAAGAATTTGGCGCTAAAACTAAGTAAATTTTTATTTATTTTCAAAATCCAAAAAAGTACGATGAAGAAACCAAAAATACAGATCGTACATATACATTCTTCATGCCAAGAAAAGTTGCAATACTTACGCCAAGAAATAAATAAAATTATAGAAAAAGTCTTAGTTCAAGACGATGAAATATATGTAGATGACGTCTTGGAAAATACACCAATAGCTAGAACATCTGCTACTGATACAAATCCTACTCTAACGCTAAAAGAAGAATGAGAAAAAGCTTCTACAAGAAAAAAAATATTTAAGAAAAAATCAGACATTGTTGTCTGGCTTTTTCATTCATTTGACATTCGTGGTATTAGACGAATTGTCAAGTAGTATCATGTATCCACATGGACCAGCTCTGTGCGGTGGGTCGACGGGTGTTCATGTATGCTGATATAATTGCACTGGCGAATGCGGATAGAGTGCAGTTGATGCGATGAGTGAATTAATGGAAGAGGTCACTTGAGAACTATGGGCTGAATCCGAATACGGGAAAGACTTGGGCTGCAAAACAACAGATCCCACGACCGTGCACTTAAGGATATGATCGAATGCACGGACGGTTTAAGTACTTGGGATCTGTTCTTCAATCATCGGATAGCATCGACTGCGAGATTTCAGTAGCTTGGACTAAGTGGCTTGAGATAACCAGTTTCATTTGTGATTCCAAAATCCTGCCAAATTGAAAGGACAAATCTATAAATCCAAGATTATACCATTTTATAAGTTAGATAAGGATTACCAATACTTAAGCGAGACGTGGCTTGAGGTAACCAGTGTCATCTGTGAATCCAAAATTCCGCCAAGTTAAGGATCGCCAATACTTATAGCGAGACGTAAAGGTGTTGTCTTTCATGGAGTTGAATATGCTGCGCAGTATGCGCGAGGTTTCGTAGAAGGACCGTGTCAGGAATTCTCGGACATGGCAAGCAAACTGCAAGAGAGTCATTTAAGCTGGAATTGTCAAATTTTATGGAAGGCGGCAAGTTAGGAAACAAATGTCTTGCAATGGCACATCCTCCAGGTTCGGGCACACAGGGTAGGCTCTTCTTATAGAGACACAGATCTTAGATCGTATATATTAAGTAGATAGATGTAGGTGAAACAAAGTTCACCGGGTACATCTAGTAATTAAATAAATACACCTAAATTAAAACTAATTAAAATAAACTAAAAACTCAATAATTCATTAAATATATTACATAATAATTATTATTTATGATTACATTCACATTATATTAATTCATTCATATATTTATAAATTATCCAATAAAAAATCATTGGTAGTGTAATATGTTTTATCTATTACGAATTTTTTAAAAGTTACTAAACTAAACTTCTTTTAAACTATTATATTACTAAGTTGTCTTATGGCTTTAGCTACATACAAACGTAGAAACTTCGCCATTTTAAACTGTATAATCGAAATTATTATTATTTGGGATGTAAGTGGTTCATCAACATCTTTGAACCAAAACCAACTTCACCTATACGGGGTGCACCCTGCTGACTGACAAACGAATCTCTGGCGGAAAGAGAAGTAGAGAGCGTAATTGTAAGCTACCCGACTGGGGAATGTACTCGTACCTCACAGAATACCGCAGCCAAATAACAATTGCCTTGAGGGTTGTTGTGTACATGCATGTGGGTGAGGTCACCAGAAAGGAAGGAGATGCTTCGTTGGTGGCGGGGGTGGCGGAGCAAGCGATATATTACGTTGCGAGCGTTAATATGGCTACGGTAACCGCTTCATATCATACGGGCCGTATGCTTATTGCCACCCGACGTAGTATAAAAAATAATAATTAGATATGACTTCAATTTGTGAAATCAATTTTTAAATGATATTCTTATTTTTTTTGTATTTTTTATCTACTAGCATTTCGATATTGACCATTGGCGAAGAGGAAATGCTTAAAGAAACTTGCCAATTTTTTTTTTCAAATTATCAAATAATATAACAATTACAATTTTGTACGTACATTTCGCGATTAAAAAAATCAAATACATATTTGATTTAAATATTGTTATTTATAACATGTCTGTACTGATTATTTCCGTAGGTACATCGTTGTCACTTAGGTATTCATCATTTCTATATTACATGTTATTCTCTATTATATAATGTAATAAATTGGTCATTATTTATAATGGCCGGCCAATGTAATAAATTGTCAATTATTAATAATTATGCTCACTTGGCACCACATCATTCATAATCTATGTTGACAGAGCTCCGCTTCGCGAAGCTCCTATTTCCGGTGACAGGACACAAGAAAACCCTAACCTAACTAAAAATCAATTCAAATCTAACCAAAACATGTTATAATACATTGACCAAATATCGGTCAGTATGCATAATAACTAAGTTTGTACATTGACCATTACATATACATAATATCGGATTGTTGCTACTTTTCTCAGTTAAAACATTACCTGTTGCGAGAGCCTCGAAAATTCCATATTTTAACACCAATTTTAAGGCAACTTTGGACGTCAACAAATATTATTAGCTTATCGTGTTTATAGACTATGACCTAGATCAAGGTTCCCCGAAATGTGGTCCTGGGTTTCCATGGAAGGGCCAACAAGGGTTCCGCGATCCGTCCAAAAATTAACAAAACATTCGTCGAAAAAAAAATTACCAGTTAGGCCCTGTAAATAATTCTAAATCAAATCAAATCAAAATATCTTTATTCCTCGGACTTTATAAAGCACTTAGAAACGTCATACAAATTAAATATAAGAACATGTATCTAAATCATTACTACTCTAAATCCGCAGAGCTTAGATTCACTTTCATCACACTATCTTGAATGTGAAAGTGAATTTAAGTGCCAGTTCTGGCGACGGGGCTTGAGAAGAACTGGCAAGAAACTCAAGGCCGACTCTTTTAATTGCCAATATCGTTACATTAAATCTAGCTGCTAGGGTGCCGCTAGGAAAAGTATAATCAATTATGGTTACGTGGCAAAAAAAAAAATTGGGAACTTCTGACCTAGATCTAGTTATCCTGCCACTAGATCCTACCACTTCATGTCTGGTGAACCATAAGTTTACCCACCAGACGTAGTATGTTAAAAAAACTTTAATTTACGGTAACTATTTTCCATCAGGCGGGCCGTATACTTGTTTGTCACCTTAGTGGTATAAAAATACCTTTTACCTGCTTACAGAGATTCAACAACAACATATTCGTGAAGGAGAGTAAGAAGTGCTGTTGCGCCGCGGTGGGGTCCCGAGACCGCGCCCTGTCCATATGGCTCACGTCGCTCAAGAGGCCGCTGGTGGTGGTCTACAACCTGTTCAAAGACTCCGTGCTGGATCTCTCGTGGAGTAGCGATGGTAACGTACTAGAACAGCAATTCTTAAACTGTTTAATCATATTGTTACGAGCTAGGGTTCTGGATTTGGATGTAAAACGCCAATGACAACTTGCAAGGATTTATTCACGCAGGGTCTGGTCTGCAGGTCTTCACAACACAAAGTCCACACGAAGATTCCAAATCGCAGGTCAAATCGAAGTCCAATAGTATCGCTGAGGTCGTAGGTTATCACTTGTCTCGCAGGTAGATTCGCTCGAAGTTTACTCTTCCGAAGTCCAAACTGAACTCCACTATGCGCCGCGGTGGTCGCTATTTATATCCGTCGGCAACGGTTCCCGAATGTTCTCGACTATACATGTATGTACTTAACATCGTAAAGTTTCTCGAACATTTTCATGTCATAGTGTTTATGAACCTTATGACAGTAGACATACGGGTCATTATTGCTTGCAGCGAAGTATGCGGCGACTATTCTAGATCGTTCGAGACAGGACCGCGACAATATCCTTGGGGTGTGGCCACTGAATCGCTTATACATACATGCTCAAATGTTTTATACCTTTTATTTATAATAAGATAAATGCACTGTTTCCCCTATTGTATTCAGAGAATTTTTTGTGTTTTTTTTTTATACTACGACGGGTGACAGACAAGCATACGGCCCGCCTGATGTGAAACGGTTACCGTAGCCATATTAACGCTCGCAACATAAAATATAGCTAGCGCGCCGCCACCCCCGCTGCCAACGCAGCATCTCCTTCCTTTCTGGTGACCTCACTCGCAGGAACACAACAACCCTCAAGGGAATTGTTATTTGGCTGCAGTATTCTGTGAGGTGGAGGTACATTCTCCAGTCGGGTAGCTTACAGTTACGCTCCCTTCCTCTCTTAAGTGTACGTTACAATAATGTTGAATAAATAAATTAATGGAAAAATAAATTGAATTAATGGAATAGTAATGTTAATTGCTTTATATTGGCAACCCGGTGGTCGAATGGCTAGCGATTGCTACTTTGACTCCGAGGTCGCGGGTTCGATTCCCGCACAATTCAAACTTTTGTGTACATGAACATGTCTGTTTGTCTTGGTCTGGGTGTTTTCTATGTATTATAAGTATGTATTTACAAAAAAAATGTATTTAAGTACATTTATCAGTTGTCTAGTAATGTTTAATAATGTTTCAGGGTTAAATCTCTTGGCGTGCAGCTCTGATGGCACTGTGGCATGTTTACAGTTCACGAACAAAGAAATAGGCACACCACTCACGCTGGACGAAAAGGTTTGTAACAGGCACTATTGCTAATATCTAATACGAGCCCGGTGGTCGAATGGTTGGCATTGGCCACTTATACCCGAGGTTGCGGGTTCGATTCCCGCACAAGACAAATATTTATGTGCATGAACATGTCTATCTTGGTCTGGGTGTGTTCTATGTATTATATGGCTCGGTGGCCGAATTGTTAGCATTGGCCACTTTGACCCGAGGTTGCGGGTTCGAGTCCCGCACAAGACAAATATTTATGTGCGTGAACATGTCTGTCTTGATCTGGGTGTGTTCTATGTATTATATGTATGTATTTACAAAAAAATGTAAGTATAATATCAGTTATCTAGTATCCATAGTACAAGGTTTGCTTAGTTTCCGCCTAGATGGCCGTGTGTAATTTGTCCAGGAATATTTATTTATTTATCTACATATACTTATTGATACAAATGTACTGCGTTCACAAGACAGGACGATAAACGTCCTGTTAGGGTTCAGATAAATTCACCAAATTTCGACATACATGTAATTGGTACAGATGTTCTATTTCACGAAGAAGGTTTGCTCTTGGTTGTTGTTAGTCGTGCACGTGCACATTGAGGTAGTGTGCGTAAACTCGGGAGCTCTTAGTCACGATCGCGACGCGGTCAGAGTCACTAGTGTTTTTGGGTCCACGCAAGATGTCCTTACAAAGTACCGTTAGCAAAGCAACTAAACGCAGAAAAGTCGTCCGCAGTGAGGTAATTTTTTTTTTTTACATTTATCGTAAATAATAATTTTCCCCTCCTTATAGGAATAACTGCTCCATCATAAAAATTGTTAAAAAGTATATACATGACCCATTATTATAAAAAAAACTTTAACTTTTCTTACTTCTAGACCGGGGATTTGGTTGAATTAGTTGAAAGTCATTAATTCCCCTTGGGTTTATTTTAGAGCCGAAGCATGATAGCTAGCGTTTACCATTTCCTGAAAGAGGAGTATGAATTTACTAAATCGGTTTTGGAGCCTAACTGTGATTTGTCTCATCTACGAATTATAGACTTTGAGTTCGTGATTGATTTAGAAAATGATTTCGATGATAGCGAATCAGAACTCGAAAATTATGTTTCTGAAAGTGATTAAAAATATTCAATATTTTAATTACATCCTTTATTCAAATATATATATATAATTAGAA
The DNA here is from genome assembly GCA_937001555.2 of Hypsopygia costalis. NCBI lineage: Eukaryota > Metazoa > Arthropoda > Insecta > Lepidoptera > Pyralidae > Hypsopygia > Hypsopygia costalis. The sequence continues at coordinate 27,998,776 of OW443330.2, forward strand.
GTCTAAGGACTTAAGAAGTAATAGAAATAATATAACTATTAGCACAATAGCGACGTGCAATTTATTAATTGTAAGAGTATTATAAGATAAAAAAAAAATAGAACATTGTTAATAAAAGGTACGGACCCCGGGTCTGTAGACTGTAATAATTAATTGTTTATTAAATAGCATAAAAAAAAATAAGACTCAATTTAAAAATGATTTCAGATTTCTTTGCTAACGCTCCTTCAGTTTATGCACACAAACGCCCTTGTCTGTACATGCCACTACTACAACTAAAGTGAGATCCTCCTCGTGAGATAGAATATCTGTACAAGATATTTGAAGAAAAATCACTTTGACATATAGTTAATATTATTCCCAGCATTCGTCTCCAGAACCACATCTCTAGAGTTTTGTATAGCACTCGCTAATTACGCAAATTAGTCTTGCAAAACGATAATTTTTTATTAATAATTACTGTCATACATTAGTTATATTGTGTTTCACTTGTATAGAACGCGTTCTATGAGAAGATCTACGGCAAATGCCTAGTGAACGAGTCCGGAGCTGACATCTCATCCAACCTGCTCGTGGAGTGTCCAGAAATAATGCTCGCCAGAGAGAAGCAAGAAGCCAAGAAGGACGTCCCGAAGGAGGACATCACGCCTAGGAGCGAGAGGTCACAGGTATGTCACTAAATACTTTATACTGGAGAGCCATCGTTGGGGGCTATCTATCAATTACGTCACACGAATTTCATGATTTTTTGACCCCTCCCCCGTCCTTGTCACAGCTGGTCACATCTGCGAGACTCCGGCCTTCCTAGTGTGACGTCACATATTTTGCAATTTTACATCTAGAATTGCAAATGTTTAGGTTTTTCGTTAGTAGTTCAATGTTCGTATTTTAGCACTTAGATTATAATAGATTTTGAAATGTCACGTCACGAAATTTAGGACCGGTCCCACCCCCTTGTCACACAATATCACACTTCGTCGACCCGCTCCCTCCCCCTTAACGTGTGACGTAATTTATGTTAATCAACGTCGACTGTAGCAGGTCCATAATAGGTTTATTTGTATCGAGCTCCTCCGTACTACATATCAATACTCCGTTCTACGTACGGGATTAAGCAGTCCCGACTGTTGTCATTAGATGACAGTCGTTAAGCCAGTGTTGTCGACGAAGACTGGGCGTCTAGAAAACACTGGCCGTATTGTAGTCTGCTGGGTAAATATATACATAGTAAATAATAAAAGGTGTCGTACTGGTATGTAGTCGAAGCCCCTGCTGACGCCGTCGCCGTCGTCCCCGGCGCTGCGGCCCATGGACCGGCAGATCGAGACGCGCACGTCCGACGGCAAGCGCCGGATCACGCCCGTCTTCATACCGCTCACACATGCCGATGCCAAGTAAGTACTACGCTACGTGATTTCTCAATATTATGGTAGCGCTGGGGTTCCTACCTTGTTTCCAGTAAATAAAAAATATAATATTAATAATTAAATAAATATGTAATTACAAACATAAGTCCAACATGAAAAATAATACACTTAAAATATACTAAATTAAACTACATCCAGTCGGCACGTGTACGACGCTACTTTAAGCGACCGACTTCAGCACTTTAGAAATACGACAATTCGTTCTTTAAAGGTTAAGGTTGCCAGATCACGATAACGATATTATAATTGACATTAATATAGCGAGGCTCTAACAACTCAACTCTACGGGTGAATTTTGTCTTTTTCGCACGTATTCCACAAGATCCTATACATTCGTAGACCTGAAGGCCAATTCTCGTAATTTTTCTACGAACGCAGATTGAAAGTTGACCGAATCGAGATTGAATTGTGAATTGACTAAAATTATATACTTGATTTCATTAATTAATTATTATCAATTCTTGTTGTTGGCAAAGTAACATTCTTAGTTTGTTTAATTTTCACTCATATTTCGATACAATCCCGCTTAAATTTAATTTTGAAGTTACCTATTGTGTCACGAGAATACCAAATGTGACATTTATGGGATCGAAACTGGATCGAAACTGAATTTTGACTATATTTTAATTACGAGAATTGCCCCTCAATGCAATCGGTAAATATTCAGCTGCGTTAAGGGGCCAGATCGTGAAAACTGTGAAAAGAGTGTTACGATTTTTCATATTTAACCTATTTAGATATGATTGATATCAATGATAATTTGTATATATTACAATCAAAGACCAAAAATTATGGTATGATTATATTAAACTCTTAAAATCTAATAGTTGTTTTATAATAAAGGTCAACAAACGCACAAAATTGAGAAAAAATGCAAAAACATGCCTTCGTATTTTTCAGATTTAACCCAATAAATCAACACAAATTGATAAAAAGAAACACTTTTTGAACACTGAAGAAACCAATAAATATAACATATACTTTTTTTTTGTACCTTTACAAACAAAGACTTCCTCTTTTAAAGCCCTAAAATCTAGATATGTTTTACGTAAATTCTCCATAGAAAAATGTATGAAAAATGACGCACATTCCGATATTACGAATTAGTACCCAGCGTCGCCACTAATCGCCAGTGTGTTTTTATATGTCAAGGTGACACCACGCGCGTCGGATGCTCCAGCAAAATTACGTGTTGTGAATTTGTGTTTTTTGTGAAAAACTGTAAGTATAACTAATTTACCAATATAATGAATGTATATAAATCGTAAAAAATACAAAGAATGAATTAGATACTTTGTTGAGTAGGTTATTTTATGAACCTTGTAAAATATGTATCAATTCAGGCTTGAAACATGATTTCAACATGCTATAGCCAATATCATAAACGTATCTAGTCGGTAATCGAGGGTTTTTTTCGCAGGACTGATTGAATTTGAATTTGCCAGGGAAAAGAAAGTTTAGTACGCATTATAAAAATATGAAAGCCAAAAGATCTCGGAAAAAATGTAAGTTCCTTCCTACTTATTTATTTATCTGCCTACTTTACTACGTCTTGTCCTAAATACCTACCTAGAAAAAAATTACGAGATTTCTGTGAAAGTGTCATGTAAAAATCCTAGTTTTATTTGTGTGCTTATCCTGTCTAAGTAGTAATAATAATATAATTTATTTTCATTTGAACAGGGTACATTACAAAGCTAATACAATACCTATGTCATATGATTTAGATCGCTTGATTCAGACATATACAATAGCATGTAAATATTGGTTTGTATTATAAGTAATAAAGTCAATTTCTACCTAGTATTCGTTTTCATGTTCATCATTATTGTCTAAATATCAGATTGTGGAAGTAGGTATGTTTCATAACAGAAATAGCACGGGCACGCGGCTTTGTCGACATACTTACCGCCAAAGAGACGCGACGCGCCTAGGGTCTGGTGTTGTACAAAAATTACAAAATAATTATAAAGTGGATAATAATGATGAATAATATTTCCAGTATTGAAAATAAAGAAAACCTTCAGGCCGAGACTCCAAGCAACACTGCTATGCTTAGACTACACACTATAGACGTAAGTTGTTATACCACAGTATAAGTAATAGTACTAACGTACAGTATGGACACTCTCTGCCGCTCTCACTAGTCGACCTCACCTCCCCTATGGAACCGATTTGGAACCGTTCGCAAGGAATGCCGCAACGTACGAATTGACGTCGCTTGTATTTTATTCTCCATTCAGTTTAAAATATTATGCGAGTATGTAAAAGATGAGAGTTATTTGTGCAGTGGATGGATGTCTCAACATGGATGGATGGATGGATGGATGGATGGACGGACGGACGGACGGACGGACGGACGGACGGATTGATGGATGGATGGATGGATGGTTGGATGGATTGATGGATGGATGGATGGATTGATGGATGGATGGATGGATGGATGGATGGATGGATTGATGGATTGATGGATGGATGTATGGGTGGATGGGTGGATGGATGGGTGGATGGATGGACGGATGGATGGATGAATGGATGGATGGATGGATGGGTGGATGGGTGGATGGATGAATGGATGGATGGATATATGGATGGATGGATGGATGGATGGATGGATGGGTGGATGGATGGGTGGATGGGTGGATGAATGGATGGATGGATGGATGGGTGGATGGATGGGTGGATGGGTGGATGAATGGATGGATGGATGTATGGATGGATGAATGGATATGGATGGATGGATGGATGAACGAGCAAACGAGCATTAGTTGATAAAAAATCCTATGCAATAGCTTTACCGCGGCAGTCCCCGAGTGTCACACGTTTTTTTTTCTTCACTACGCCCACCTGATGTTAAGCGGTTAACGCTCGCAACATTAAATATCGCTCGCGCGCTGCCATCCCCGCTGCCAACGCAGCAACTCCATCCTCTCTGGTGACCTCACTCACTCGCAGGAACACAACAACCCTCAAGGAAATTGTTATTTGACTGCGGTATTCTGTGAGGTGGTGGTACTTCGTCAGTCGGGCTGCTTAAAAAATACGCTATGTCCTACCTCTCTTTTCGTCAGAGCCTCGTCTGTAAGTCAGCAGGGTGTACCCCGTGCAGATAAGATTGACTTTGGTTCAAAGATGTTGATGAACCACTTACACCCCCTTACATGTCCGACTAATAATTGTATAATGTCAGCCCTAGAGAACGTCACTCAAACATAGGCACGTGTACAGACGTCAATTGGTTACTACATGCAAAAGCGCCATTTTTGTATGGAGTGGCCGGGGTTTGGTTATACGTAATTCTTGTAGACTTATTACATAAATAAACAAACTACCTTGGGGTGTAAGTGGTTCATCAAGATCTTTAAACCAAAGCCAAATTCACCTGCATGCGGTACACCCTGCTGACTGACAAACGAAGCTCTGGCGAAAAGAGAGGTAGGGAGCGTAATTGTAAGCTACCCGACTGGGGAATGTACCTCCACCTCACAGAATACCGCAGCCAAATAACGGTTTCCTTGAGGGCTGTTGTCTTCCTGCGAGTGAGTGAGGTCACCAGAAAGGAAGGAGATGCTGCGATGGCAGCGGGGGTGGCGGGGGTGGCGGCGCGCGAGCGATATTTTATGTTGCGAGCGTTAATATGGCTACGGTAACCGCTTCAGATCAGGCGGGCCGTATGCTTGTCTGCTACCCGACGTAGTATAAAAAAAAAAAAATACCTAGTTAGTGATGGACGAAGACAAAATCTCAGTAGGGTGAAGTCTTCTAGTATCGGCCTCCTCCTAATATCGGCCTTTGCGAGAAAATGGAATATAGGGTAAGTGCTCCATTGAATGAACCCTTAAGGGCATTCCAAACTTTGAAAATTACAGCCAGCTACTTATGAGATCCTAACCAAAAAATATTTTATTTTATTATGTTCACAATTTATTCATGATTGATACAGTATACATATTTTAGCAAAAATGCTGATAGTTATTGAGATAATCTGCATTTTATACAAATATGGGGTATATTTGTATAAAATGCAGGTTATCTCAATAAATTGAACACACAAATCACCAGAGAATGAACAAAAAAATCCAGTGAATAAACCTTTTGAAACCCATTGAATGATATAATACTGACGAACTGATATATAAAAGTGGTAGTACTTTTATATATCAGTTCTATATATAAATTATTATGTAAGAGTTTATTTCGGGTAATTGTTATTGTAAATATATATATTTTTTTATTATATTAAATAGACGATATGATTACTATTATAATTGCGTGTTACTTGATATTTTATAACCTAAAGAGAACTATCTAACATTTTTTTTTATACCACTAAGGTGGCAAACAAGCATACGGTCCGCCTGATGGAAAGCAGTTACCGCAGCCTATGGACGCCTGTAACACCGGAGGCATCACATGCGCGTTGCCGACCCTGTAAAAACCTCTTCAAGCCCTTTTTGAAGAACCCCATGCTGTAGTCTCCTGGGAAAACCTCAACAGGCAATTCATTCCACAGCTTGATAGTACGTGGAAGAAAACTTCTCTGGAACCGCACAGTACGTGACCATTTCGGTTCTAAAGTGTGAGGATGAATTCCCTGTCGATGGCGAGCGGTGCGACTGTAGAAGGAAGCCGTGGGCATCATGTCAAACAACTCCTCTGAACACACCCCATTGTACAAACGGTAGAACACACAAAGGGACGCAAAATCTCTTCTCAGACTTAAAGGTTCTAAACCGTCTGTCAGTTTGGGATCGTCAACAATCCTCACAGCACGCCTTTGAATCGAGTCACAGGGTGCAAGCTGGTATCTAGGCGCTCCCGCCCATAGATGGCAACAGTACTCCATATGCGGCCGAACTTGAGCTTTGTATAAGTCTTTGCCGCGGGTTGAAGTAATGTTTCGCCCTGTTGAGCACACCTAGTTTCTTCGATGCCAGCTTGACCTTCCCCTCCAGATGACATCGAAACTGGACGTCGCTGGAGATGTCAACTCCTAGAATACCAATACTATTGGCGATGGTGAGGGGTGTGTTTTCGAAGTGTGGAGCCACAGCAAATGGGGTTTTCTTAGCGGTGAACGCGCAGACTTGTGTCTTAGAGGGGTTAAATCGCACTAAGTTATGTCGCCCCCAGTCGGACACTCTACTTAGTGTGCTCTCAATTTGCGACACAAGTTGTTCGCGGCTCTCCTCCACCAAAGAACGAGGGATATTTGCGCGGCCCGTGTAATAAGTGTCCCCGGTGCTGTCGTCCGCATAACAATGAATGCTGTCATTACACAACATATCATTAACATGCAGCAGAAACAGCGTCGGGGACAATACAGAACCCTGCGGGACGCCAGCATTGATGTCCATGCTATCGGAGCAACTGCCATCTACAACGGCTCTAATGCTTCTGCTGGACAAGAAGCTAGCAACCCATTCGCATAGCCCCTCGGGCAGACCGTAAGGCTAAGATGCCAAATGCTTAAAACATAATATTAATACTGGATTATTATTATAAAATATTTAATATTATTATTCATCACTTCTATGTTAGATTCTCCTTTCTCTTCTAAACTATTATATTTCTATAATAGAAGATTGGTTCTATATGTCATCATTATTTATTAATTTCTTTTTAGCTTGCATTTTGCTGTCTTTCCATGGTCGTTTTAGCTGAAAGGCACTTCTATGTGGAGATCTTTATTTATTTTATTTAATCAGTTCACTCCGTCTGGTTTTCGTCCTGGGCACAGTACTATTACTGCACTTCTAAAAGTTACTGAAGATATCAGGCTAGGTATGGAGGATAAACTGGTAATAATAAAAGAACACCTCGTTCGAATATTGGTCAAAAAATTGACAACCGTTTATAAAAGTTGTGTACAAAAAATTAGCCAACTGCATTAAGGCTAAGATGCCAAATGCTTAAAACTATAAAATAAGTCAATTCCTATGAATGAACCGTGTGTTCATTGACTAGATTTTCTTCAATTTCGTGATCCAATTATCGAACACCCCTATAATTTATTTATGATAATTAAAATTTATGCAATCTGCTTTTTGTAAGATAAAACAGTTCTTTTTACATCCTACTATCAAATTTTGTTAACACTATCACACTTATAGTGTCTACAAAGTGAATATCAAAACACGAAGTCTCAGCAATGCCCTAAATTCTGCTCCATACAATCAAAAATACGACAGAATACTTTCATTTTAGGCGGTCGCGATTTTGAAACTATAGGTCACAGGCAAATACCTGTGTGTTCAGTTGACGTAATATAATGTTTCGATTGAGAAAAAAATACTGGCTTGAGTAGAAAAGCTTAGATTTCTTATTATATTGAAAAATGTGTGTTTTGTTCATTCACTGGTGGGTGTTAATTCACTGGAGCACTTACCCTAACTATTAAAATAACCCTAAAATTATAATAGTTTTTATTCAAAAAGCGACTCTATATGCGAATAATCCATATTTTGGTGCGGTGCTTCAATATTTGAACGTTCAGTTGGCAATAGAGCACGCGCCGGTACCGACTTGTGTCGTTTAGTGGCAGTGGCGAGTCAAATCCCGGTTGCGAACGCATTGAGTTAGTTAGTATTTAAATGGAATTAAACATACCTATGGTATTTTATATTGTTTTTTATTGAAGAAAAACCAAGGTTTTTACATTTACTTGTCTTTTTTATGAAATAATCGCAGGGTCGAGGTTAGGGATCTTTATTTATTGATAAATCCCAATATCGGCCACCCGGCCGACATTAGGAAAATGCATGAAAACGCTAAACAACATGTTTAGCTATTTTTTATGTTAACAGGAATATTAATAAGGTTAAAAATGAAACAACAGCTTTTTTTATTAAAATTATTGTCCTGAACCGACTTTACAAACAACCAGTTTTTATTACGTTTATTTAATAGGTAGGGGAAAAAGTCTTTTCGCATTATAGTATGTATGAACTTGTAATAAAATCTCTTTGGTTATACCATTTGTGTCTGGCAGGTTTTGATATCTTTAAAAAGTTTATATTTAAAAAAAGATAATTCCAAATTCAAAATAGGTAAATGTGTGATTTTCATTTGTTTTTTTTACTGTCAAGATGAGTGAATCTAATAAAGAAATTCGATACATTTTAAAATTTTACTACAAAAAAGGTAAAAATGCAACGCAAGCTGCGAATAAAATTTGTGACGTTTATGGACCTAGTGCAGTGTCTGTGAGAGTAGCACAAATTTGGTTTAAGCGTTTTCAATCAGGAAATTTTGATGTGAAAGATGCACGTCGCTCTGGTCGCCCTGTTACGGATAAAATGGATGCCATTTTTGAAAAAGTGGAGCAAGAGCGGCATATCAGTAGTTACGACGTAGCTGAAGAATTAGGAATTGACCACAAAACAGTTTTGGCGCAATTGAAAAAAGCTGGGTACACTAAAAAGCTCGATATTTGGGTGCCTCAGAATCTCACTGAAAGAAACCTAATGAACCGTGTACTCATTTGCGATTCTTTACTACGACGTAATGAAAGCGAACAGTTTTTGAAGAAGCTTATAACTGGTGATGAAAAGTGGATCACGTACGACAAGAACGTGCGAAAAAGGTCGTGGTCAAAGGCCGGTCAGGCTTCACAGACTGGCAAAACCCGGGTTAACCCGCAACAAGGTGATGCTGTGTGTATGGTGGGATTGGAAGGGTATTATTCATTATGTGCTGTTACCGCCAGGCAGGACTATCGATTCTGAACTCTACTGTGAACAACTGATGAGATTAAAGCAAAAAGTTGAGAGAAAGCGGCCGGAATTAATTAACAGAAGGGGTGTGATTTTTCATCATGATAACGCTAGACCTCACACATCTTTAGCCACTCAGCAAAAATTAAGAGAGTTTGACTGGGAGGTGTTAATGCATCCGCCGTATAGTCCTGACCTTGCACCTTCTGATTTCCACCTGTTTCGGTCTCTTCAGAATTCTTTAGGCAATGTCAGGTTACCATCACGAGAAGACTGCCAAAACCACTTGTCGTGGTTTTTTGAACAGAAGTCCCAAAATTTCTATAGTAATGGGATCATGTCTCTACCTACAAGATGGCCAAAAGTTATCGAACAAAATGGCACCTACATACTTTAGTTAAATGTAAATAAACTTTAAAAAAAAATGTTTTGAATTTTCATATAAAATACGAAAAGACTTTTTCCCCAACCTATTATATAAAACGTTCAAGATTTTGATCTAGTGTTATGTGTTTCAAAGATGTATTCTAAGGGAGTTCTTAGCTATGTTTGAAGACATTTGGCCCATTCTTTTTTAATTATTTTTTATAAAAAAAAATAAAGCCATTATCTTTCTTTACAGGAACTAGTTATTGAAAACAGTCAAGAGGGAAAGGTGGATGAAGTGGAAGTTGGGCGTAGAGTAATAGATATTTCTTTTTTTTATAAAGCTCTTCAGGCCATAGGGGACCACGGTCCAAAGGATTGTAAGTTAAGTTACCTCAGTATAATAGGTGAAGTAAAAGTTGGTCTGGACTCAAAACTCATCATGAAATGTAGTATGTGTAGTATGAAGTTTACTGTGTGTTTGGTTGAAAAGAAAGAAGATAGCATGGAAGTGAATCATCAAATTGTATCTGGTATCATATCATCTGGTGGGAGCTACTCTCAGTTAAAAACATTAACTGCCGCAGTAACCGTTACCAATCATGTCACCTTCATTATACAATGAAATTAATAATACGGTTTGCGATTGGTGGGAAAAGACAGCAACACATTCCATGGCAGAAGCTGTCAAGGAAGAAGCAGAGTACGCAGTCTATAGGTAGTGTTGATAAAAATGGTACACCATTAATATCTGTTGCTGTTGACGGTTGTTGGAGGAAGAGATCTTATGGTAAGAATTTTTCCGCCTTATCCGGCGCAGCTGCGATAATTGGCATTAAAACTAATAAAGTATTGTTTTTTGGAGTTAAAAATAAATACTGCGTAGTCTGTGCACGAGCCGCAAAGAACAACAGTCAGCCCCCGGAACACCATTGTTTCAAGAATTATTCAGGATCATCTACCGGGATGGAATCGACCATAATAGTTGAGGGGTTTAAACGTTCCATTGTTGATCACGGTGTAATTTATAATAAATTTGTAGCAGACGGCGATTCTAGTACTTATAAAAAAATATTAGATTCGCGTCCGTACGATAATTTAATAGTAGAGAAAATTGAATGCAAAAATCATCTTTTACGAAACTACTGCAATAGCTTGGAGAAACTGTCAAAAGACACTAAGTATCCTTGCGAATTGCGGAAATTCCTAAAAGAAAGGTATTTGCGTTTAAGAACGGGTGTAAAATGCGCGATTAAATATTGGGCGGATCAAAATCAGTCACTCGAAGAAAAAATAAAAAATCTTAGTGAAGATATCCTAAATGGTCCACAACACGTATTTGGTAATCACCAACATTGCAAGGAGTATTTCTGTAGACCTGATACTCGTCGAATAGAACCTGTTGGATTACTTCCAACAATTGTTGGATGCGGATTAATGGACGCGGTAGAAATTTTAAGTAAAAGACTGTCATATCATTCTAGAAGTTTAATTCATAATTGCACAAGTAATATAGTTGAAAGTTTTAACGGAGTAATTGCCAAATTAGTTGGGGCTAAGCGTGTAAATTATTCTTCCCGTGGTTCTTATGCGGGCCGATGCGCAGCTGCTGTTGTGTCTTTTAATACGGGATCGATTCATAGTAAAACTCATGAAGTCATATTTAAAAGTAGTCCGATTCCTTTGATTGCGAAAGTGGAAAATTGTAATCGTAGAAACCGTTTAATTGCTAAACCTAAATTAAGATTGAAAAAAAGCCACAACACTGTATCGAAAGACGCTCACTATGGACCAAACTGCGAAAAACCTGATCTGAGTCCAGAATTATATGAGAAAGCCAAGCCATCTTTTTTAGCCGATTTAAAGTTGTCTTGTGCTGAAAGAGAGGAGCTTGAAAGGTCGACCCATTTGCAAAGAAGTAGTGCTGAGTGGATGAGTACAAGGAGAAAATTACTAACCTCATCATCATTCGGGGAAGTTTGTAAAAAACGAGAGAGCACAAGTTGTGCTGCTTTTGTTGGTAAAATCGTTTATGGTAGTAATATCTCCAGTTTGCTTGCTGTACGGTACGGTATCGAAAACGAAGAAACCGAAATTAGACAGTTAGAAATTCAAAAGAATATTAGTATACAAGGTTGCGGTTTGTTCGTCGACGATCAATATGAATTTCTTGGTAATACACCAGATGGCATTTATGCAAACGGTTTAATTGAAATTAAGTGCCCACATTCTTTAGCTGGCATGACTCTTGATGAAGCAATGGCCAAACATACCTTTTGGGCAAGGCTTCCAAGAGTTATGTCATAAATAAAAATCATAACTGGTATTTCCAAATTCAGGGACAGGTACATATTACTAAAAGAAACGTTTGCATGCTTGGCATCTGGTTTGGTGCTACTGTACCTATGAAAGTTTATATTTTAGAAAAGGACGACAAATTTTGAAAGGAGAAAATGGAGATGAAATTAGTTAGGTTTTATTACGATTGCCTACTTCCAGAATTAGTTGATAATAGAGAAAGAGCTTTACGTGTTTTGAAAGAGAAGAACGCCTAATGGTTTTGAAAGAGACTGAGGTAACTTAACTATCCAGCCGGTCGATTCACGTAAACACGCCAGTCCAAAAAAATTCACGTAAACACGCCAGTCCAGTAAAAGTCGTTTTAACTTAGAAACTTAGAAATCGCCTTTTGGTTTTCTGTTTTAAACGCACTTACTTATCTAGTCTTGGATTGTCATAAATCTTTCAATAGCTCAATTACTATACAATTCCTATACGATTTTGAAGAGTTATCTGGTGTAAAGAATCATCAAAATTGTTTCAAAAATACAGCGAATTGAGAATCTTCTTCTTTTTTTAAGTCGGTTAAAAGGGCTTAATTTGCAAAAAACGAAGTGACATTTTTAAGTCCCTACGCTACGGTTTTTATTACGTGAATCGGGCAGCTGGTACATGTTCATTCTGATAAGTTTTGCAATAGCAATTGATTTTATCATCAAATTAGCAGAAATCAAAATTTGATCAGTAATCGTTAAAATGAAAAAACATTAGAATTTTGAACTCATATTTTGTTATTGTTTACTTACTTTTAATTAGTATATTAATAATTTATAAACTTGTGTTTCATTTATTTTTGTACAACCCTAGCACGCTTTTTAGATGGCGACTCATATTTGTTATTGTTTACTTACTTTTAATTATATGAATCATTTTTATACTTTCCTATACTAGCGTAGCAAAAGTGCAAACAAAGTTGAAAAAAAGTTGACATGGCCGATAATTGGTGCCACCACCCTATTTGAGTTTACGCAATAGGCACATTTCCTTGCGTAGAGATATACACTAGCGAGGAAAGCTCGATGTTATTTCGACCGTACTTCCTACTGAATTTGCAATTATTTTGTTGAATGAATATTTTACGAAATAAGAATAAACTTTGGTAGGAAAATTACAAATAAATACATAGTTGGAATTTTTGGTAAGTAGAATACAAAAAGGTCAGTCCGGACCTGCTCTTGATTGTTTAATATAAATAGAAAAACATAAAAATTGTGTCTCAACTACTCTTAATTAATATTTATTATCATTTTATAACGAAAAACTAGTCTTAGAATATTTGACACTCGTCGTTTATTTCCAATAATTCAACATTTTTGTTATGCTGTAAATATTCAACTTCAATAACAATTGGAACGTTTGTCGCAAAACATTTTGAAAATCGCGCTGTCTTTGGGTCATTCACCCGCCCCGTCGGTTGTTTCAGTAAACAGTAGCGCTGCGGTCGCTCGAAACCGATTTCGCGCCTAGACAATCTGGGCCCTTAATGGTGTCTCGAGGCACGCAGCTGGCATGTTTCAGTCGGGGCAATAATAACACTGGAAATGATTCAAATTATCAATCTCGTTTTTATTGACTTTTCTAACGCTTTTGACATGTTAAATCACGATGTCTTACTTAACATTTTAGCAAATCGATATGTCTGATAAATTGTGTTGAATTGGTTTTCGTAGTACCTTCAAAGGCTATCAACAAATAGTGCATATTAGTCGCGAATTTTCTGACTGGATGGATCTACCTGCTGGTGTTCCGCAGGGTGGTATTTTATGCCCCCTCCTGATTTTCATACCATTATTTTTTACAAACAAGATTGTTTGAAAAAATAATTAAGTCAGTGCGTATGTGTGACTGTTAAAAATGCGATAGCCGAATCTTATATTATACCAGAGGCCCTACCGGCTAAGCTGAAACCGATTCCAATCGGATTTTTTGATTATGGAAATATAACTACGACGACTTTATGCTACTTGTGTTTAACATAGCTGGTAGAAACTGTAGTCCTACCAACTAAGCTAAAGATTTTAGTCAATAACAAAAACGTAAGACCTATTTTTTTTAACAAAATATTCAACGGTAATCAGCTTCAGCTTCGGCGATAGGGTACAGTATTAGTTCATGATCCGCAAATCCGCTATATATGTTAACCGTGCTAAATGTCGTGTGGTGGATAGTTCTCGACAGATTGACAAGGTTGATATTAGTTTGGACGTATTGTAATTGAAAGCTCTATTATTCTTTTTGGTCATAATGTGATAAAATTTTTGCCTACATATTGACTTTACTTTGAGCTGGTCAACGGAAGTCCATATTATTTACATCTATAATTACTCTTTGTTCCTTAGTCACCACAAATTGAGACTTTATGATGCTTTCTGTCCTTTTTGGATATGTTCGTCGCCCACTATCACGAGGTCATAGCTCATTCGTGTAATTAAGCTCTTGTACGCAATCGCAACTTTCAACACGGCACCGGACGCCATACTAATGTATGGCGTCCGGTGCCGTGTTAAAAGTTGCGACCGTGTTGAAAGGAATCAGCGACAATCGAATCAAATACATAGTGATCTATGTATTTGATTCTATGGTCGCATATTCCTTTTGGTGTACTATAAAACAAGTTACTTTTCTTCAAAGACGTGGTTCTCCGGCAAAATTTCAGACACAAAAAAAAAATTACAACTCTGACTCTGACATTTTCTTCCGGTACGTTCACAATCATAATTTTACGGTTTTGGACATACGACTTTTGATACTTACTTAAACATTTATTTAAATATCTTACTATACATTACGATCCCGTAATCAAACGGTTTAGGATTTTTTTCTCTTACTGCTAAGATCACGACTTGTGATCGATGTGTCGATGTTGTGAAACCCTTAATATTCTAATCATTGATTATACCGATATCTGCTACCTAGATTTAAATAAAGGTCTCACTTGTAAACTACATTACACGTTGGTTTACATTAATGCTATCAGTTTCATTTTCTGTGTTCGCAAATTTGATTCTCATACATTTCTCATATCAGCCCAGTTTAAAAGCCCCCCGACACTTGTCACCGCAGATAACAATGGTTGCTCTGGTCACTTCACTCTATTACTAATAGTCCTCTTTACAATCATCATTTGTACAAAAAACCCTATTTTTGTATGTATATATTTATGTGGTCAAATAATATGTATAAATTTGTATACGTTTGTTCATGTATAGTCCCTAATTATGTTTGGTACTATTTATTTAAAATAAGGAAATGATATAAATATAATTATCTTTTTCCTTATTTTAAACAGCGTTTGTGAATATCTGTACTTCCGGAAATTAGGCAGATAGACAATTCTTTTAACATTACGTCTGCCTTTTGTACCATTATATATTGTTGTCAATATAATAAATATATAATTATTATGTCCAGCGAGTCGCTCGGCTCTCAGCCCGGCGGTTTGGAAAATTGCTTCAGCACGTCGTCTCAAAGCAAGTCTCGCATCCGAGTTGAAGTGAGAGATGACATCATCATCCATCCAAATGTCAGCAACCACGCCACTTCACTCAATACATCCAGAACCTCTGACACGTGAGTATAATCAGATGTTGACCCGATTTGAAACATATTACGTTAAGCGTAAAATTCGTAAGGAGTCGAACATAGAACCTCCTCCTTTTTTGAAGTCGGTTAAAAAGAAACGGCATTCAGTAGAAGTGAGTGGTGGAGGAAGTGTTTGGCAATGTGTCGTTGAGCAGAAGGCGTGTGTTCCGTTGCAGCGGGCTGGACGGGCGTCTCCGCAAGCGCGGCGCGGGCGCGCTGCCCGGGCCCCGCGCCGACGAGGTGCAGGCCAAGCGCGCGGCCGGGCCCGCCGCGCGCGCCGGGGGCCCGCCGCCCGCGCGCCTGCCCGCGCCCGTGCTGGGCTCCGCCGGGCCCGTGGTGCGCGCCGCGGGCTGCCTCCGCCTGCAGGTACTGTTGTAGACGAGGTGCGGGCCCGCCCCCGCGCCGGGGCCCGCCGCCCGCGCGCCTGCCCGCGCCCGTGCTGGGCTCCGCCGGGCCCGTGGTGCGCGCCGCGGGCTGCCTCCGCCTGCAGGTACTGTTGTAGACGAGGTGCGGGCCCGCCCCCGCGCCGGGGCCCGCCGCCCGCGCGCCTGCCCGCGCCCGTGCTGGGCTCCGCCGGGCCCGTGGTGCGCGCCGCGGGCTGCCTCCGCCTGCAGGTACTGTTGTAGACGAGGTGCGGGCCCGCCCCCGCGCCGGGGCCCGCCGCCCGCGCGCCTGCCCGCGCCCGTGCTGGGCTCCGCCGGGCCCGTGGTGCGCGCCGCGGGCTGCCTCCGCCTGCAGGTACTGTTGTAGACGAGGTGCGGGCCCGCCCCCGCGCCGGGGCCCGCCGCCCGCGCGCCTGCCCGCGCCCGTGCTGGGCTCCGCCGGGCCCGTGGTGCGCGCCGCGGGCTGCCTCCGCCTGCAGGTACTGTTGTAGACGAGGTGCGGGCCCGCCCCCGCGCCGGGGCCCGCCGCCCGCGCGCCTGCCCGCGCCCGTGCTGGGCTCCGCCGGGCCCGTGGTGCGCGCCGCGGGCTGCCTCCGCCTGCAGGTACTGTTGTAGACGAGGTGCGGGCCCGCCCCCGCGCCGGGGCCCGCCGCCCGCGCGCCTGCCCGCGCTCGTGCTGGGCTCCGCCGGGCCCGTGGTGCGCGCCGCGGGCTGCCTCCGCCTGCAGGTACTGTTGTAGACGAGGTGCGGGCCCGCCCCCACGCCGGGGCCCGCCGCCCGCGCGCCTGCCCGCGCCCGTGCTGGGCTCCGCCGGGCCCGTGGTGCGCGCCGCGGGCTGCCTCCGCCTGCAGGTACTGTTGTAGACGAGGTGCGGGCCCGCCCCCACGCCGGGGCCCGCCGCCCGCGCGCCTGCCCGCGCCCGTGCTGGGCTCCGCCGGGCCCGTGGTGCGCGCCGCGGGCTGCCTCCGCCTGCAGGTACTGTTGTAGACGAGGTGCGGGCCCGCCCCCGCGCCGGGGCCCGCCGCCCGCGCGCCTGCCCGCGCCCGTGCTGGGCTCCGCCGGGCCCGTGGTGCGCGCCGCGGGCTGCCTCCGCCTGCAGGTACTGTTGTAGACGAGGTGCGGGCCCGCCCCCGCGCCGGGGCCCGCCGCCTTTTATAAGACAACGATTTAAATCGTTCATTTAGTCAGCAAATAAAAAACTGTACTACCGACTAATACAGAGTGACTTCAAAACGTTTAACTATTTTTAGTGTCATCTGTTGAAAATAATTAAGTATTTTTTTTATCCTAATAGTTAACAGCTGTCTAAAAAGAGCTAATATGCCAACAGGACGGGAGTCTTTCTTTTTTTTTTTATACAAAAAGGGACAAGTCCCATGCTTAATTTTGACTATTATATTAAGAAAATCGTTTCGTTCGCAGGTCGTCAACAAAGCGTATAACACTCACTATGGTACCTTATCGAGACTTCAGCTGCTGCCGAACAATTCAGCGTCCACTGATCCGGTCTGGGAAACATATTTAGGTAAAAAA
This sequence comes from Hypsopygia costalis, assembly GCA_937001555.2. Lineage (NCBI taxonomy): Eukaryota > Metazoa > Arthropoda > Insecta > Lepidoptera > Pyralidae > Hypsopygia > Hypsopygia costalis. The sequence continues at coordinate 28,016,122 of OW443330.2, forward strand.
ATATGTCATTCGTAACTGCATATCATATAAGGAAAAAAAAAATATTCTCAAAATATATAAATAAAACAAAATTAATTCAATAATAGTAGATTACACACGTAAGGTACAAATTATATCAAGACTGATCATTTGGAGGTCGAACCGCAGACGAGACTTCTAAACGACCACGAGTGATGTAATTTGAACTCTCAAGTGATGCATGCTACCTTGTGCTACACTTGCAAAAAATATAAAAGAATCGCATACACAGTATAGCATAATACACTTCTGGACACATCTATTGGCCCACCTTAGAGTTTAGGTTTCGATGGCTCCTACCGAAATATGATTGCTAGATTGAACAAAAACTATTGATGCAGTTTTAAACCTGATACATTTTACCATCTTTTTCGATCATATTGTTTTAAATTTGAATTCAGAATACCACACGACATGGAGCTACGCCTAACAAGTCGGGTATGCGCCTTGATTGAGGCAGTTGATTTTTGAATAAAAAACATTTTTTATCAAATAAAAGTTTAATTTAATAACGCGTGTTGCCTCCATGGGCATCTACCACAGCTCTCATACGATTAGGCATAGAGTTTATCAACCGCTCTATGAAATTTTGAGGGATCCTCCCCCATTCCTCTTCTATGGCAGTTTTCAACTCCTGCATCGTCTGGGCAACTGGCTGACGAGCCCTAACACGTCTTTTTAGCTCGTCCCACATGTGCTCAATGGGGTTCATGTCTGGGCTTCTTGCTGGCCAGTCCATAACTGTGATGTTCACATCCCGAAGATATTCCCTGACGATGCCGGCCGTATGGGCTCTTGCATTATCATGCATAAAAAGGAAATTTGGGCCCACATAGTCCGCGTATGGCATCACGTGAGGTTCTAAGCACTCACGAATGTAACTTTCAGCATTTAATGTTGGCAGCCGTGGTCCCGTAACAACCTCAAGTCGAGTTTTGCCGCTCGCGGATATACCGCCCCAGACAGTCCATGAGCCACCGCCATAAGCAACCCTCTCTTCAAAGCAGCATTGTGCGAAACGCTCTCCCTTACGTCGGTAGACCTTCTTCCTTCCATCATTGCCATGTAACACAATTTTAGACTCATCAGAAAAGAGTACACGGCTCCAATGCTGCTGAGTCCAATTTAAATGAGTGCGCGCGAAATGAAGGCGCGCTGTTCGGTGGGCTCGCGTTAGTTTGGGGCCATTAGCTGGCTTGTGTGGTACCATATCACGTTCTTTTAACCTTCTCCGAACAGTTCGAGCGCTCACAGGTACTCCGTGGAAGTCACGAAGTTGGTTTTGTATCTCAATGGAGGTAAGGTGACGATTTCTCAAGCTGGTCGTCACGATGAATCGATCCTGCCTTTCAGTTGTGACCCGAAATCGTGGCCTTCCTTGGCGACGAACAAAGCCGCCAGTCTCTAGGTACCTCCGATAAACATTTCGGACCGCAGATCGACTTAAATTAAGTTGAGCACTCACATTTCTTTGGCTGTGTCCGGCCTGGATAAGTGAAAGCTTGGGCGGCGACTTCAGGCGAAGTATCCATAGTTTATTGATAGAACATCACTTTAATGTTAAGAATAAGTAATGTTTGTTGCAAAACCAAAGAGAAAAGTCACACTTTCAAGAATTAAATCCAAGTAAACCAATAAAATCAAGTTTTCTTAGTATTCGATTGTTGGATATCAACAAACAGGCTCCAAATTGTCTTTTTTTTCTTTAAATTCTGTGTTCGAAATTCAAAAAAAGACTATTGAATGAAATTATGAATGTGCCAGGTTCAAAACTGCATAAAAACTTTTTGCTCGACCTAATATAAAATTTTAGCTAGGACCAAACGAAACTGAAAATGCAAGGTGGGCCAATAGATGTGTCCAGAAGTGTATAATGTTTCTTGACTTCCCAGAATTCTCAATAATTTCTTAGGCCACTATTCTTTCCGAGAGTAATTTGAAACACTATTTGAATAAACCGTCACTTATGTCATTTACAATAAAAATAATTAATATTTTACTACGATTGGTGTTGGTACCCTCACGTATTTTAACTTTATACTACTTCAAAGCGCACATAAGCAGCCTCATAATGTATTAGAAACATCGAGCACATACCCCAATAGAGCAGATGATATCTATTTTGTTTGAAAACGATTCCGTTAACTCACAGCTTCTCACATCTGTGCTCACTGCGCTCCGATTGGATAACCCAAGGTCAAACAAAACCCTTAGAGATGGGTAAGTGCGCAAGCAAGGTTTATCGATATCGATTGCCAATGCATCAGTACAGTAATAGTAATACTCACATGTTATCTTATGGAAATAATATTAGTCAGTATATGTATCCTTTCTAATATTGTAAACTAGCTGTTGCCGCGACATCGTCTGCGTGGAATTATGTTATATCGCGCTCCTCAGATAACTCTTCAAAATTTCGGAACATAAAGTAGCTATTGTGTTGATACAGTGTCTTATCTATCTACCAAATAGTTGTAGCCCTCGATCTAGTCCGTGTGGAATTTGGTTTAATCGTGTTCTTAGAAACACTTCAAAATTTCGGTGTGTAATGTGAAAAGAAAAACACTCGCGAGATCTCTTACTATTAGTTACTAACTGTTACTACTAGTTACACTTGGTTTTCTGATTTTTGAAGTGAATTAGTTTCGTATAATTTCTTCTGATTGCTTGTTTCTCATCATATGTCTTCCTTTTGGTAAGGAAAATCTTATATATCTGTATATTTTTTTTGAAACACTTTTACTTAAGTCAAATATATCATTAGTTTCGTCTGAGTCATATTGGTGGTGCTGATATTCCGGTCAAGATTTTCACGAAATCACGTCACCTATATATACTTGAAAACATTTCTGTACTAAATTATCTAGGTACCTAATATACCTAATACTTAATACAATTGATCAAGATTCACATAATCGACGATGCAACACACTTAGTTCGTTATCGATCAAGATTTACGTAACCGATAATGCACAACGCTTTGACTTCATTAATGTAAAGATAAAGTTGATAAGATAGCTTTACTTTTATGTTTGAACAAAATATGCAGTACCTATAGTACCTAATGTTCTTTGCTCGTCGATATCGATACACCACTCGACTCTTTAAATGAAACACTAGTAATAAGACCGTAGAGTAGAAAAAGGTGGCGTAATGGGGATTGCGTTAAGTGGAAGCAAGACGCATAGATATACGCAACCGTGCATCAATTGTTTCACTTTACTTGACCAATTTCACTTGAGCTTGTGACAAAATTTAATAAAAAGTACTTTTTAACTGTAACTTACTGATGAAAGGTTATTCCGTCTGTTTTATAATTTGATGTTTTGCTGTGTTTACCACACAACCGAAAAGAACAGCACGACATTATCACATAAATAATTGAAACTTTTTTTCGGAATAAGCAGAGACGTACGCACAGATCCAATATTGGTTTTGTACTATTTTAGTGAGCGCGAGTCTTAATATTTATAAGTGACAAATCACTGATCAGTTGCGGAGAAGGGTGGGCCGATATTACCACTCTATTGGGGTATGTGCTCGATGATTAGAAATAAGCGTCAACTACCGCAACAATATATTATCAAGAACGAGAAATAATTTCCCTATTTGGTTAATAGATATTCAGAGTTTTTCTTGAACCTGTATTGCGTTTAGAAAAATTAAAAACTAAAAATCCGGCCAGTAAACGATTTCAAAACATTTTTACCGCCCTGATTTTGAGGCATATAAATGGTGTTTCATACAACTTTACGTCCCGGAAATTTGAGAGGGAATAAAAGCAACTTTCTCTTCTAGAGAAAGTTGCTAGTTGCAACTTTCTCTTCTAGAGAAAGTCAACTTTCTCTTCTAGAGAAAGTTGCTAGGGTAGAAAGTAGACCCTACAATAATCTTATATAAATTTTTCGCGCCATCTTGGCTAGGTGTTTTACAAATAAGCGCAATTTATTGCAACAAAAAAATGAATGCTAGTCACTACATAGTATAAAACAAAGTCGCTTTCTCTGTCCCTATGTCCCTTTGTATGCTTAAATCTTTGAAACTACGCAACGGATTATGATGCGGTTTTTTTTAATAGATAGAGTGATTCAACTGGAAAGTTTATATGTATAATATATGCATAACATAGTAGAAAAACACTGATAATTTAGAGGTTTCTAATGTGATGTCGTAAATAAACACATTTTTTTGCTCTTTCATTGCAAACGCTGGCTGAACCCAACGAGATCAAAATAATGTAGTACAGTATTGTTCACCTTAAAATGGTCTACAAAAAAGTTCGCGATGGTATATGTCTATCTCTTAGTGGTAACACACAATAACCGTTATTTTATCCTTTGCTTTTTACAAGAAATAATGCCTTATTTACGAAACGATTTTAAGCAATACAGAATTAATCCTTATCCAATTAAGTACCTTAAATACATTGCGCATTTAATATAGATCAATATGGCCCTTCACAGCATGTAATTTAAATGAATAGTTTAGAAGATATTACACATTTAAAATGCAGAGACATAACGGCTGTGGCGGTACCGGCCGCGGAGCCGGCGGCGTGTGCCTATAACTGGGGAAGGACTGGATAGGACAAAGCGCAAAGACCTTCTGTAGTACATTTAGTATCAGCATTGCACCCGTGCGAAGCCGGGGCGGGTCGCTAGTATATTATAAAATGACAATAAGAACATAGGTAATTTAGATAAATAAAGTGCAAGACGTGTCAAAGTGTTCACAAGGGCCCAAATAGCAGAATAAATAAATGGATGGAGGATGAGGTGCTATTCAGTTATTTTTTCAAATTTCGGCATTATCAAAATAATAAAAACTCTTTACAAATCTTTATCTCCCTGATTTTCAAGAAGAACCTACTGTCCTATTGCTAGCAAAGCAAGTGTAGTGTACAGTGGTATTTTGCAGGAAGTCCAGTATCGTGTATAGCGTGCGACGCGCGGTGGGCGGCCGTGGCGACAATAGACGCGCAACTACATGTGTGGAGGTTGGCCAGGCTACATGCCACGAGGGCCATGCCGCCTATAGGTGAGAATATTTGAAAACAGAAATAATATTTACATTATGATTATGTTTATAATTATGTTTACCTTTAAATCTGGAATGGTTGACTAGAAGAGATCCCATTTGGGATAAGTCCGCCATTGTACACAGCTATTTTTTGTCATGTTTTGTTATTATCTTTTGTACAATAAATACTTTACAACAACAACAACAACAATATTTGTTCCGAATAAAATGTAGAGTTTATTTATTTATTTAAACTTTATTGACCACAAAATACTCGACTTAAGAGTGCCCAAGTAGATTGCTTGCAGGTGAAAGGGGATTAAGACCTGCTGCCAATATGCTTGAGTGCTTGGTTGGTATACTGAGCGCGATGGCGGTGCAGGTTAATGTCCTCTCGCCTGGATGGTTTACTGGGCGAGAGATTCGCAATCCTGTGATATCACCGAATGGTCACAGGGGCGCATTAGCTGTAGGCATAGGGTCTGTTGACCACAAGATTACATAATGGTAAAAAAAGTGGTACTTAGCGCTAAAAGAATTCTCTACCAGTCAACCTTCGGGAACTGTTAGGGTTGTTCACTGTATTTATTGACTTGTCCTTTTCCCATTATTTAGTATTTTTTCTTCTTCTTATTTATTATTTAGTATGTCTTTTTTCTTCTTTAATGTCTTATTTGCCATATTGCTGTCTGTCACATTGCTAAGAGGGGAAGTCAAATTCCAAAAGCTTCCTACTCCTACTAATTTTTTCTGATTTAATTCGTTGAGTTCCAAGGCAGCCGTAGTTTTACCCCCGGGACTGCAATGGACTTCATTGTTCATTGCCTTTTTTGGCGGTCGCCGCTGTTAATCCTGGCTACACAGGAGACACAGTGGTGGGAATGTGTGGTGGGCCCCCGTCCCATGTAATTTTTCTTCCATTCATCTTTATCAGCTGTCATATCTACCCATAATGTTGATACTGATGATTGTGGCCACTTGGTACCACGTTTCAAGTTGGGAGGCCAGATTTAATTGTTTCCAACAATTCATAGGCTAAGTACGATAAACTGCACAACTGTAAGTACTAACCCTTTGTTAATTTTATGTTTTCTTCGAACTGCCTCACTGTCATCGCTTTGATACGATATACCCGGCACACTAACTCAACCTTTGTAAGGCTATAAATTACAGTTTAATATAAATTTTAGACAATTTTTTACTCTCTTATTAATTTTTCTGTTTTTATATAATAAACTCACTTGCACTATTCCATTTAATTTGATTTATTTTTACCGACCGGTTTCGCTTTTACAGCATTGTCAAGGTATTCCTACTACACATTGATTGTTTACATGGGTTGTTGACTGTATGAACAGTAAATTATGGTATGTAATATCTTTCGGCCGTGTACGAAACCGGAGCTTCCTTACAGGTTACGAACGAAAATTTTCATCCTTTTCCAAAACCTTGTTCGTGCCAGACCGTTGCATAACCTTCAGGGTGCATCACGTGCATTATTTATTTCCAGCGCTAATGTCACAAGCAGCCAAGTTGACACTATCCGGAGACACGCTGGCGGCGGTGACCACAACAGCCGAGTTGACCATATGGGACCTGGACAAGGCAACCTGCCTGATAAGGCCGCTCAGCTTTAGGAGTTTGCTCTCAGAAAATGGTGAGATTATAATAAATAAACCAATATTCCTGGATAATTACACAGCGCCATCTAGTCCCAAACTAAGCAAAGCTTATGCTATGGGTATAATATAACTGACAAACCTTACTTATATTTATTTATACTTAATTTTTTTTTCGTAAATATAACTTTGGGGTTTTCTACGTATTATACGCAAACATTAACTTAAATATATATAGCAAACATGTTCATGCACACAAATGTTTGTCTTGTGTGGGGATCGAACCGGCGGTCTTCGGTCCCAAAGTCACCATTGCGACCGAGGACCACCGGTTCGACTTTGCTTTTGCTGCTAGTTATTCGACCACACCGGGCTCGTCAAAAAAGTATAAAATAGGAAACTCGCTTTGAGATGTAGGCTCTGTAGGTTTTGCTTTGTAGGTGAGTGGTATAAAAAAGGATAGTACGGTCAGTAACAATGGCGGGCCGTATGTTGTCTGCCGACGTAGTATAAAATAAAATTTTATAAACATACTCAAACAGGTTATTGTTGTTTATTAATAATACATTTTGAGAGTGAGAGTTGTAATGAAAGGTGGTGAGCGGGAGATGATGCAAACGTCTGATTAGGTTTACATTTGGTTTATTATTCGTTCATGTTACATTGACGATCTTATATATACTCTTAAATGCTATACCTATAAATACATATTAGACACTACACTACACTACACGCCCACCGGGCAAAAAAAAAAAAAAAAATATTATCAGATAAATATATTTTTTTTGATACAAGATAAAGATTATAAATTACCATTACCTGGGTAACAAAAATAAAGTCTAGAAAATCTGTGCAGGTTGAGTTACAAATGAATATAACATAAAATATCTTTGTTTTTAATCAAAAGATTCCATTTCTCATGGTCAAACAGTGCTATGCCTCTACATTCTATTTTTATATCTGATTGACAAACTTCAATAACTCTACAATATAACATTTATAGTTATCATTCTCGAAAGTCATACACTTACGCATTTCTTATCGCCATCAACTAGTCATCACTAAATTCTCTTAGCATCATTTAAAATAATTGAGCATGGTTTGTTCCAGCTCCGTGTGTTACTTATACATTTTATCATTTCATAGAGTTAACTCTTCTTTTATTTCTTCATTATTTTTATTCTTTTATAAAACACACTTTAATATAATTACAAAAGTAATCCAACATCCTCACGAAGGCATCTCGTGCGCGTCATGATCGGAAAGAAGGTTACGTAATTAATGATTTAAGAGAATTAATTTATGTATTCTTGACATATCTGTCACCTTTTATTCTATACAAGTCATTGCCATTCATAAAACACAAATTCAATCCAAACCTTGGAGTTTTATAGGATCCTACAACTCTTGGGTGATCAGTCCAATTGTTTGTAGCAACCATAACAATCTCAGGTTATCACTAATATCTTGTACAATCCTTTTTTCCATCTTTTATCCATTCGTTTTCTTTGTACACAAATTAATACAGACATAATCATTTCGTTCATGGCTTTCACATCTACATAGTTTTACAATTTTCAAATATTTCCAACATTTTTTTCTTCGCATTTTTTTTTTTTTTAAATCACGCATACTATAAAATACTATATATTAAGAAATTGCATCTCGGTGGAATGCTTAAATGCATGTATATAGAACCATTGGACATAAATATGGTTGGTTGTAATAATACTATATAACTCGAAGTTTTTTAGAGCTTCTATACATTTTGAAACTAATGCTTGCAAAATAAAGAAAATATATCATTAGCACATAATTCATAATGCAAGAATTTTATAATATAGGTATAATCAAGGTTATCAAATTCATATTCATTTGTTTACTTTGTACTTTGTTCCCAGTTCCTTTTATAGCGATGCATTCCGCACGTAATGTACTCGCACTGGAACGTTCCACTGTATCAGCGTTTCTTATTTCAATACCGAGAGAGATGCTCCGGAATCTTTAACAACACTATATTTGGCAACTTGTACATTCCACTGACCTCTCATACATACAAGTTCATACAATATCTGGCAAATAAAATGTGATTATGATTATGATTATAAAAATATTATTGAAAAAAAAAGAAAAAACTAAACTAAAACAATTAATTATGGTATACTAGTATTAATAATATTTTTATACATATGTTCGACTTTTTTTTATTTTATATTTCACATGTCTCTAATCTGAGCTTTATAATAATTATTATAAACATAATTCATGATCGACATATTGAAATTCTAAATTTATCTTTCCCATAAAAATATTAACATTATTAAACTACATTTTTTGTTATATGTAGCATAATTATATAAATATTCTATTATAATAATGAGGCATATTGTCGTTTCTATCACAATTTACCGGTAGCAACAAGACTATGGTTCTAAAATTGAAAGTGGGCATATTGAAGGTTTCTTAGTATAATACCTTCCACAGAGACTTAAGTGTGATTTTAGTATAAGCTAATGAACTACTCTTAATCCATATTTTTTTTTTCACCTTATTAATCAAATCGCATTCGTCATTTATTTATTTTTTGTACTAATTTACATTGGCATTTTTCCAATTGCATATCATTTTTAATACTATATTATTTTGACTGTTATTTGTTATAATTTACTTATAATTTGTTTACAAGAATTTCATTTAAATGTAAATAAAAATATTTCTTAATTTTCCAATCATAGGTTAATATATTATTAAGTTATTTATGGCTGTCATATTATGTAATTTTTCAGTTTACATGTAATTACAATATAGAAAATTACATTATTAATTTATTACTTATATTATATGATTTTATTGTATCGAAAATTGCATGAACATAGAGATAAAATGAAATATACCTACATGATAACGACATACAATCAAGACAAAAATATATCTTTAAAAAAATATTAACACTAGAAAATGCATACTTTTAATTTATTAGTGTTTATTAGTAGTTCTCACCACACATTTCACTCGAACGAATGCACTTAATTAATACTAGCACTGATTAAGCACTGATTTTTTTTTTTACACTTTTTGCACTAAATTATTTGTTAGATTTCTCCAAAACCATTTCTCGCTTGGCTCGTGGCGGTGAGGCTCTTCGTGATGACACTCAAATACGAGCCTCCGGATTCGGTAGCAAAATCACCATATTACATTTTACAACAAGACTGCATAATGTTTTTTATGCTCGAAGACAGCTATTGCGATATGAAGACTTCGGCGTATTTTAACTTAACTTTTTTTTTATAAATCATTTTTGACTAACAGTCGGATTATTAAATTATGCACAATAGACACGCGCCTCGCTCAACCGAACACCGTCAGACCGCCTAAGTGGCAAGGGTCGCCATGTAATGAAAGGTGGTGAGCGGGAGATGATGCAAACGTCTGATTAGGTTTACATTTGGTTTATTATTCGTTCATGTTACATTGACGATCTTATATATACTCTTAAATGCTATACCTATAAATACATATTAGACACTACACTACACTACAGAGTTGACCCGCCTGTTGTGAAGCGGTTCCCGTAGCCATATAAACGCTCGCAATATGAAATATCGCACGAGCGCTGTCCACCCCGCTGCCAACGCAGCAACATCTATCCTGGTGATCTCACTCACTCACAGGAAGACAACAACTCTCAAGGGAATTGTTATTTGGCTGCAAGCCCATTATTTATTCTAAAGCACTGTAAATATTAATTCATTATGTTATTGTTGCTTTATGTACTGAATATACTTGTTTTTCAGTGTCAGTGACAAATTGTTCTCTCCTGGAAGACGGCGACCCGATGATCTCACTTAGTAATAGCAAGAGTTATATTTACAGTAAAAAACTGAGCGCTTGGTGAGTGTTATGTGTTGTTTGTTTTTGATAAATTTATATAATACTGATTCTTAACACGTTGACAATCCAATGATTCATATATGAGTCACAGCAGACTCGCCCCACGAGACGTAATATGCCTACTTATTAATAATTGAAACAAGTTGTATGGGGACTGTGGACGTGTTAAAGAACAGTAATATCGCGCTGCGAAAAGTTCGAAGACGTGCGAGAACCGCAACCCAGTTGTCGCCCATCTTCGAATTTTTCGATTTTCGAATTGTATCTTATTAAAATTAAAATAAAAAAATCCGGCTCTAAATGACAAGTATCCAGAACACAAAGAAAAACGGAATAATGAAATGTCAAATGATCAATGTCAAGATGTCAATATAAACTGACATCACAATATAAGGCTACGTAAAAATCGACGTGTCCGTTTATATCTTTTTAAGTAAAAATTGCCGAAATAATTTAAGTATATTTGTTAATAGTAATCATAACTTAAATAAATAAACATTTGAAAAGTTACTATTAATAATTTTAGTTCAATTACTAAGTAAATTGAGAAATTGTAATATTAAATTACTTAATTAATGAAAAAAAAATATTGGTTGCCTGTAAAGTCGGTATACGGGCGAAAGTTTTACGTGACAACGACTTTGAGTGGTAAAATGTTTTCGAGTGGAAGGGATGCATGCCTTTCACTTTTTATGTCTGTCTCTCTCGCTCTTAGAAGGGACACGCGTCCACGACACGCCTACAATGAGAGCGAGTGAAAGGCACGCGCCTTTCACTCGCTCTCATTGTAAGCGCATAACGTGACCCAGTTTCTTGAAGTGTCACCCGGCTAACCAATTTATAAGACGTTGTCACGTCAAAAAAAGGTCACTCTCGTATTTTTGTCGGGAAAGCCTACTAGTACTCCCTCTCTATCAATATCTATACTTGGCCAGATTGTAGTCCACGGGGCCGAAATCGAGGTTGAGTGGAGCGAGTAGATTCGCTGAGTGTATGTTTTCCATTAATTTCAATGCAAAATGTATTCGATGATCATTTCTCAAGGACATGATCGACATCAATTTTTTTCGACACAAACCTCAAGCATGTGGAGGTCTTTAATTGTGACAAGTTTTATCAAAATCGGTTTGAGCCTATTCAGTGTGAGTGACTTTTCGACGTAGGTATATAAGCGTTCCGCTCGCTCCATTCAATAATCAATGAAGAAGTTAACTAATTTTGATTATTAGCACTCCATATTCTCTGTCAAAAATAAAAAATACTAGTGAAAGAATTACTTCGATATGTCAATTAGTTTCCGATTTAGAAGTAAAAGAAGTTGTAACCGTACGACGCGGGCGGTGTGACGTCATCGCACAACACGCTCAGTCTGGCTCACTCATTCCGCTCGCGGTCGCGCGCCCGTGCCGTTGAAATTATACCTAAATACTATAATTAAATTAAATAATTAATTAAACACTAGTAGTAATAATTAATCAAATTTTATTAAATTCTATTATAAATTTATTTTAAATTTTAATTACTGTAATAATAGAATGTCACATCCCTAATACTAAGCGAGCCGTGGCCGTGGCCCGCGCGACGTGTTGTGAAATGACGTCACAAGCGGTCACGTGACTGTTAGCGGGACTCGATATTTTTCGAAACTTTGAATGCCTATAAAATCAAAACTACTAGGTATTTTTCACTACAACAAATACTAGTGTGTTTGTATATATACAGGCTTTACTGAGACAACATTTCAAGCGATTTGGCATACCTAGTAACATTCTTCATTACTTTTTAGGGTTCCGAACCTCAAAAGGAAAAACGGAACCCTTATAAGATCACTTTGTTGTCCGTCTGTCTGTCTGTCTGTCTGTCTGTCTGTCTGTCTGTCTGTCTGTCTGTCTGTCTGTCTGTCTGTCTGTCTGTCTGTCTGTCAAACATTTCTATGTCGAGAATGCGTGGAGGTATCAAGCTGAAATTTGAACTGTATACACAGGTCTACGGTCCCTTGAAGTTAAAAAAAAATCAAACTGCTAAGTTTACGTAGAAAAAAGTTACGGCCGTTTATTCAGCAAAAAACGCATATTTCGACACACTCAAAGGAATCAAAACCTATAGGGTACTTCCCGTTGACCTAGAACTATGAAATTTGGCAAGTAACATCGTTACAGACTAGAAGTACAGGAATAAATCTCAAAACTATACATTTGTAAATAGATCTAAAAAAATAGGGGGTCTATATTTTTTATAGGGTGTCGAAATTTCAAATTGAAACTACTAGTTCAAATGGGGTATCATATGAAAGGGCTTGATGTACACATTGCAAAATATATTTTATTTATTTTTTTCGACGCATTATTTCTCATTTATAATGAAAAATATCAAATTTAATAATGATACTACGTACCTACGGAACCCTCGGTGGGCGAGTCCGACTCGCACTTGTCCGGTTTTTTTGTTTTTCGGTCGAAATTATTTCTTAACCAGTCCAAAGTATTCAAAAATGCACAACGTTAATGTTCAGTATTCACTTCTACGGGCACTCTCGGAGTGAACTCGTTTTTTTCTATGATTTCCCACGTGAGTTTGTACAAGTGTAGGCGGTGTTGTGTGCAGGGTGGTGTGGGAGGACGCGAGCGACCCGGTGTGGCGCGCGGGCAGCGGCCAGCTGTCTGGTCGAGCGCCGCGCTCGGCGCGGGCCCTCGCCGGCGCGCGCTCGCGGCACGCGCACCCGCACGCGCACCACCACCACGCAGCTGCCTTCGGCGCAGGGTCAGTGCACCACTACTACTACTCATTTCTTTTCTTTCTTTTTTTGTATGAGAGGGTGGCATACGAGCATGTGGGTCACCTGATGAAAAGCAATCACCACCGCCCATGGAGTTCAGCAACACCGAGGGGTCGCCGATCCGTTGCCAGCCTAATTCTCCTTCCTTTCCTTCTTTCTGGTGACCTCACTCACTCGCAGGAACACAACGACCCTCAAGGGAATTGTTATTTGGCTGCGGTATACTATGAGGTTATTTCTTTCTATTCTACTTCCCCAGTCGGGCAGCTTAAAAAATATGCTACGCCCTACCTCTCTTTTCGCCAGAGTCTCGTTTGTCTGTCAGCAGGGTGCACCACGTACAAGTGAAATTGTCTTTGACTCAAAAATGTTGATGAACCTCTTACACCCCAAATAATAATGCTTTATTCCACACATATGCCCGTCGTCATCAAACCTTATTCATTCTTATTCATCCCATTGCTGGGATACGGGCGTCCCCTCAATTGAAGGGGTTTAGAGCATACTCAACCGTGATACTCAAATGGGTGTTCGTGGAGGGCAGTGTTTTCATTAGGAAGTCATTAACAAATTTATCTACATATTAAATTAAATCTTCCATAAAGAATAAAATAGCACTTAATATTATCTACATAATGTCACAGAATCGAATATAAAATAACTAACTATTGTGTCATTTATAGGCTACACGAGTATTATTATAACTTTGTACCGATTTTCACTAGAACACACACTTTACTACAAATAAAAAGAAATGTAAGTAATTTGATCTACATTACTTTGCGTGCTTCCGCCACCAGTTCATACAAACGAATGCCGGCCAACACTCACCCTCTATCGTTAGTAGATGCATGCCACTGCCTGCTTTTATCGTCGTTGCTCCAGCTACTGTGATCGTTTCTGCTACGTATAACATCTATATACTAGTTTACGACACAATTTAAGCATCTAAAAGTAAGTAATAATAATAACGGCTCCCACTTTACAACGCGTGTACGCATCGTGAGAAGTCATTCATTCATACTGAAGTCGGCCATCTTGCGCTGCATTGCTCGCATCAATGAACGTGCAAACGTACTTCAATAGATGAAGTCCATTGAATTAGGAATGAATGTCGCGCAGATTGCGTCATAAGAACGAGTGCCGTTGTTCTCGTGCCTCGTTGTAGCGGACGAATTACTTGTATGTGCAACTTGCATACTCGCCACACATGGACTAATGAGGGGTGTAAGTGGTTCATCAACATCTTTGAACCAAAGTCAACTTCACCTGCACGCGGTGCACCCTGCTGACTGACAAACGAAGCTCTGGCGAAAAGAGAGGTAGGGAGCGTAATTGTAAGCTACCCGACTGGGGAATGTACCTCCACCTCACAGAACACCGCAGCTAAATAACAATTCCCTTGAGGATTGTTGTGTTCCTGCGAGTGAGTGAGGTCACCAGAAAGGAAGGAGATGCTGCATTGGCAGCGGGGGTGGCGGCGCGCGAGCGTTATATTATGTTGCGAGCGTTAATATGGCTACGGTAACCGCTTCACATCAGGCGGGCCGTATGCCACCCGACGTAGTGTAAAAAAAAACAAAAAAAAAAACTAACTGGTAGCGGAAGCACGCAAAGTAGTGTAGAGCAAATTGCTTGTAAATATGTCTTGCGCAAAATAACACCTGAATCAAATAACTAAAAATGCAATCTCTTTCCATACAGAAATGCATACAGCTCCGGCGCCGCGCGAAGCTGGCTCGAGGCGCAGGTGGCCTCGTGCCTGCACCTCCGGCTCGCGAAGGACTACCGACATTGGATCACGTCATTGTTCGCACACCTCGTCACACATGGTACAGTCACTGAAATAAAGACAAGTTCACGTTATAACATATATGTATATCCTTGCGTGCCGCGATCTGTCAATTCTGTACCCACCCACCATGGGACCGCGGCAAGCGATAGTTTAAGAAATAAAAAAATTGGTTGTTGGTAAAGTCGGTTTACAAACGATAATTTTACGTGATAACGTCATAAGAAACATAGGCCGATCGTGCCTCTCTGTCGCTTGTTCCGCACTCTCGCTTGCACGCTCGGCTCAGGCGGAACGTGACAATGAGTCATGCTTTTTCGTACGAGCAGCCGACGTTCATCGATTTCTAAGACGTTATCCAGGTTAAAAAGCGAGTACTTATTTTTATTACAAACAAAAAAACGTTTTAACTTGCAAAAAAATACTCAAAATCATTAAAGCTATTTCAAGCATCTGTACAAAATGCCCTCAGATAATTGCCCGAAAATTGTATTTTTACAAGTTATTATTTAGTTTCAACTCGTTGTATATAATCAAATTTTACAAAAATATTGAATTTTTCTTTATATAAATACATTCAAAAAGCGAGGCCACTATCCAACAATAAATGAATGAAAAGTTTATTACATTAAGCATAAAGCATTTTGGGGTGTAAGTGGTTTATCAAGATCTTTGAACCAAAGCCAACTTCACCTGCACGTGGTGCACCCTGCTGACTGACAAACGAAGCTCTGGCGAAAAGAGAGGTAGGGAGTAAATCAGCAGGGTGCACCATGTGCAGGTGAAGTTGGCTTTGGTTCAAAGATCTTGATGAACCACTTACACCCCAATAATTACTAAAATAATTGAAATAAATAAAACCATTCTTCACCAATCAATGAGTTCCGAAGTATTACATTATGTAATAATGTATAACGTTATAGTAAAATCCAATTAGTCCAAAATCAAGGTCCAATTGTAATAAATCTCTTAATTACAGGTACTGAAGATCAATTGAGGAACATATTAGATGACATGTTAGGCCCGAGCCACTGCACGTCCACTCCCAAAAAGTGGCAACCGACAATACTGGTAAGATAACATTCATTGATGGAATCTGGAGGACCACGGTGCAAGGGCGGATCCAGGGGGAGGGTCAAGGGGGTCTCTTTATCTCGAGTTTCTCCGTGCTTCGAAGGGCACAGTCGGTCCCGGCTGTTGTCATTAGATAACAGTCGTTACAGTGGTCTTTAGACGGCTTTAAAACATAGGTCTAGGTTCGATAACCAAGTATTACTTATTTTGTGCGATTGTGAAACAGTAAGGCAATTCCTTACTGTTTTACTATCGCACAAAATAAGTGATACTTTTTTAGATTTAGCTCAGATTAAACTGGAATGTAAGAAGAAATATCAGGGCCTAGATGCCAAAACAATGTTTTTAGAAACTTGTTGATGAGGGTTTTCGCATCGCTGAAGAAAATACAATAGATACTGTTCGCATGTGAATAAAAAGTTGCATATATGGCTAGCAAGCGATGCGAGCGAGAGTTTTGCATACTGTTTCTGTCAATAGGCTATTTTCCAATCTTTAAAAATTGTATAAATTATTTAACAATATCGTAAAATACGCAAAACTATAAGGATCTGGAAACTTTCATTCTAATATCTTCAGTCAGACTTTTTTTAGCGTCGATCAAAGTTTGGCGGGAAAGTCCATTTTAAAAGTATGAAATTATTAAAAAACAATATTTCCATTGGAGAAGCAATAAAAAAGACTATAACTTTTATTATGATACTAATCACATAAACGTAATATTTAACATAGCTATCGTACAAATTTCTGATTTGATGCATACAAAATACAAACCTGTGACGTCATAATTCGGTAGTCTTTTGTATGGAGCGTTTTGGGGCAGTCTAAAAATTGTGATTTTCAAATTAACTTATCTCGAGAGATTTTTGTGCTATCGGAGTAATTCTTTCACCTATGGTTATATTATGGAGACGTCCCTACATATCAAACAGACAAAAATGTTAGTCAAATAGCCTATTGTGAGACAAGTGACTTATGATTTTAGCCTAATAGCCGACTGCTTGAGCTAGTCAAGCTGGCAGACAAATTGACATAAATAAAAAAAAATGTGGCGTGGCTGTGTCATGGACACGGCCGTGTGTTGTACGTGAATCCGTTATATGCACTAAAATTATCTCAAAATGGCAGTGCTACCCCTCCCTCCGCACGCGATGTTTCATAGCCTTACTTAGCGTAATAAATTCTTTGATCCTTCATCTATACAGTGGTGTGTTGGAATTTTGGATGGAGATGATAGATATGTAGATGCAACACCAAACAGTATCCCCCGACTTTATTATCATTCGTTTTTTGAATTGTCTTCCTATGGAAGCAATTTCGTCAAAACTTTGCTATAGTTTAAGTCTTGTATTATTTTGCTTTCCAGGGCATCAAAAAGCACGACATTTTAAAAGAGATGCTCTCACTACTGGTGCGACAACTCCGTTGGCAACGTATGTACACAGAGTATTCAGAACAGTTGAACGACCTCATAGAAACCGCGAACGGCAACGGCGTCATGAATGGTTATTGACGTCACTACGCAGTGACGTCACACTTGTGACTAACGTCACAGTATATGAATGTTTTGTGACTAACTAACGTGGCTATAAATTGTTTGATGAACTTTTTCGCTAATTTGATTTGGCGTTATATGCATTATGTCAAAGTCAACGTTATAGCTGACTTTACGTCAATGTTGTTGTGACGTGACATGTTAATTCGAAGTCACATCAGCTTTTAGTCAGTAACGAAAAGTTTTTATATACGACGTCTGTAAGTTTTTGTTTTCAATGAAGTATGATTATGAATTGCATTGAAACTTACTCCTAAAAAATTATATATTCGGTTTTTACTTTTTGACCTGATAACGTCTTATAAATCGATGAACGCCGGCTGCACGCACGAAAATGCATGACTCATTGTCACGTTCCGCCTGAGCCGAGCGTGCGAGCGAGAGCGCGGAACAAGCGTTAGAGAGGCACGATCGGCCTATGTTTCTTAGGACGTTATCACGTAAAATTATCGTCCGTAAACCGACTTTACAGACAAAAATTTTTTTTGGTTGTATCTTGGAGTTCTATGAGTTTATAGGTTATCACGATAAAGGCGTTTCTGCACTCAATTGTATGTAAGGTTAATTTTGCTCCACCCACTAATAAATAATAATAAATAAATATTGTCAGACATATTACACAGCGCCATCTAGCCCCAAAGTAAGCGAAGCTTGTGTTATGGGTACTAGACAACTGATAAACATACGTAAATACATTTTTTTTTGTAAATACATACTTATGATACATAGAAAACACCCAGACTAAGACAAACAGACATGTTCATGCACACAAATGTTTGTCTTATGTGGGAATCGAACCCACGAGCGTTGGTGTCGAAGCCACGTCATTGACCGCTGCGCCACCGAGCTCGTGAAACTAATAAGTATGTTGCCCGTTTTTCTGTAAATGAAGTCTTCTATAACAAGAAAAGTGATTAATTAAAAAAACGAAGAGAAATATCAAAAAGTGAACTAAAAACCGAGAAACATTATTATTACTTTGTTTCGAGAGAAATGAATGAAACAAACATATAATGAATTTATATTTGAAGTTTCAAGACCTTTCTTAATATTTTGATACAAATTAGTGCAGAAATCCTTAAGAAAAATAGATGGGTTTATACAGTAACTTATCAGTAAGTAATATGTAATAAATGTTCTAAAATAACCCTTTAGTTATACCATAACTAAAGTCAAGTCAAGGGAAACTACCTACTGCGCTGAAATTTGGTTGTTATGTGTATTTAAAATTGTAATTATTTAAGACTGAATATGTTCGGTAAGAAGTAAAAGTGTGGATTGGTTTAAGCAATAAATGGCCAATAATTGAGTGATTTTCTAAAATTAAGTAGGTATTTTAAAATGCTCATTGATGTTGAACAAAGGAACAAACAAAATCAGTTTACATGGTTTGTGGCAAGCTATGTAAACTGCTTTAGCACTAACTATGTAAACTACTTTCCATCAGGCGGGTTGTATCTTGGTGAAAAAAAAAATGGTTCTTGTGTCACATTAAGTTGTCTTGACTATAAAAGGCGTTATTAGAGATTAAACTATCCATTGATTTATATATCCGAGCTAAATCTGTGAATTATTCTCTTGATATTTTTTTTTATTTCTTTTATAGATGACGTGTTAAATAAAATAAAAAATTTAGATAGACAGTCGATTAAAAGTGTTCATCGTATTTGAAGTGAAGGTTTGAGTTGGTAACAGGGCTTGATAACCGGTTTATAATAAACAGTTATTGAGATACAAACGGTTTTCTTGTTATGTACCGTTCCAGGGCGGAATTGAAACCGGAATGCAACAGAAACAACCGGTTAAGTCCACCCACTTGTAACATACGTTGGCATCGCAGTCGCGACTTGTCGAGGCTATCCCCTGCCCGATTCATACGCAGATTTGATGGTGACAAAAGACATATGCATTTGTAGGCCAGCATGGCAGCGTCAACTGACAAGACATCAAGGTCTTGTCCATTGCCGATGCGATTGGGGCATCTTTTTTCGCATACAATCAGGCGAAGTGGAGCCAATATGCTGAGCTAATATATAAAAAAAAAAATGGATGACTCCATTGACGGATCCATGACTGCATTTTCCACCGATTTAATTTATCGTTGGTTCATGGTGGGTGGGGGGTCATGGGTTCAAAAACATAGGAATGGCAATGGATCTGGAGGATTGGAATGAATCCCTTGCCATTCCTGAATCATCAACAAAAGATTATTATTGTCGATAACATTACCTTCACTTTAAAATACTAATAGCAGAAAAGTACTCGAATGAACGTGACCACTTCATAGAATTAATAAGTACGGCCAGTTATTGAAAGATACCACAAGTTGTCGCTACGCTTATTTGGATCACTTGAATATTTCAAGTCATTTTCTGCACATCAATGGAACCATTCAAGGGATTAAATTGGATGGAAAGGAAACCGTAATATGTTTAACGTTCATAAGTTTGTCTGAATTAAATTGATTTAAAACCGGTTCAGGTTTAAAATCGCTAGTTCATCAAATCGGTTCAAAATCGGTTCTGTTCTGTGAACCGATTTTTAACTGGTTTAAAATATAAATCTGTATTCTAAGCCCTGTTTGATAGCGTCAAGTAAAACTGCCTATACTAATAGTGTTCATATCATATTATGAATATGTTACATGATATATGCCTTGTATAATAAGTTGCATGAGTGTGTACTAAAATTGTTACTGTATTGAAGTCAAAAATAGTCAAAAATGTATAAATAATGGAGACTTTTTTTTTTGTATAATATTAAGGGTTGTTCGATTATATAATTTGTTGATCGATCTACGATTGACATTCGATGTGGTTTTTAATTTGAAAAAAATTTTGTGATTTTATGTTTAGCTTCTTAATATGGTGATAAATTGAAACGGGGCAACCCGGGAAGCTTTGCTTTTATGGTTATTGGAGAATGTTTTCCCACTAATGATTTTTCTTAATTTCGAGCGATATTTATAAATTATGAATAAATAGAACAATCAGGAAGAAAAATGAAATTTTACAAACTTCGGAGCGAATCTTGTAAAACAAAAAGTTTGAAAAATTACATACGTAAAGGGGCCATCCATAAATTACGTCACACGTTATGGGGGAGGAAGGGGGGTCGATGAAGTGTGACATTGTGTGACATGGGGGTGGGAGGGGTCCTAAATTTTGTGACGTGACATTTCAAAATCTATTATATTCTAAGTGTTAACACGAACTTTGAACTTTGAACTATTAACGAAAAACTCAAAAACATTTGCAACTCTAGATGTAAATTAGCAAAATATGTGACGTCACATATTTTGCTAATGACGGAGTCTCACAAATGTGACCAGCTGTGACAAGGACGGGTGGACGGGTCAAAAAATCATGAAATTCGTGTGACGTAATTATGGATGGCCCTAAAGTCTGAAAAGGTACATATGCGCGTTAGCGATGTCTGATGTCGATATTGACTGATGTACTTTAATAAATAAAAAAAAATCGTTTTAAATGTCATTCGAAAAAATATTTTTTTATAACAGTGAAAATATATTTCCTTTGCAGACAATATGATCAAATTGCCTGTAAATTTGACTTCTGTATAATAACATCTAAATCAAATAACGATATTTCCAAAGAAATATATCTTTGGATATTTTCTTTTCTAACGAACGTGAGTGCCAAACTACTTCTGTCAATAATGTTCGATGTGTAATATTCGTCGAATTGATTGCACCTACAGAATCTAATTGGCGACCTAAAACTATGAGTTTGTTACCTAACACAACGATTCCAATAACATGAATTGCAAAATCGTCTGAACGCTTGGTAATTGTCCCTTGTTGCTACCAAATCAGAACAGTATACTACCCCAGATACAACATGCAAGGAATTTAGCATGTCGTCCCGCTCGCGCCGCCAAAGATTTTCGCTCCCAGAGAACATAGCGTGCTGTTTGATAGTAGTGAAAACTTCCTCACTCACCCTCCCGCCCAGCATATTTTACCAGAACGACCGACATATAGCCAAGCGCGACATTTCAATAGGCGTCGATTGTCGCCTTCGCGCCGCGATGCGCCACTTCACGTTCTGAACACAAACTGAACCAACTTCTTTTTAACTCCGATCAAGTTTGTAATCCTTACGTGTTGTTGATAGGTACCTAGATGTATGTTTGCGGTTCATACTACACCCACATTTAGTTCAGAGAAAACTAGGATGCGGCCCGTAGCCTTACATTAAGTTCATTTTTTATTAAAGACTATTTTCGTTCAAATATATGGATTTAAATGTGACTCAGTATTAAATATATGACAGTCAGTATATCAATTTGTTGTCAGAATTATTGAATGAATGGAAAATATTGTAAATATATAATTAAAAATATACGCCAGTGATATTTCAGTTCATTGTTTTATTTACAAAATCCTTAGCGGCGGCTACCTGTGCCTCTTAAGAAAGCTCAATAACAGTAGTAGTAATGTCCGACAGAGGGGCTCTATCAGACTAGCTGGTGTGGCGCTGAAGCGAGTAGACAGGTTTAAGTACCTAGGTCACATTGTGACCGAGGACCTGAGGGACGATGCGGATATTGAACGCGAACGGAGAGCACTGTCGGTGAGAGCGAATATGGTGGCCCGCAGGTTTGCGCGTTGTTCAAAACAGGTCAAATTGACATTCCTCGTTATGTCAATTTTCGTGCCTACTGTACAACTTTTTACACGTTTAACTTGTGGGTCACGCTGTCATGCACTCCCGAAAGTCGCTCGATACCCTTCGTATTCAGTACAATAATGCATTAAGGGCGCTGCTGCGGCTGCCTCGCTTCTGCAGCGCATCAGGGATGTTCGCAGAGGCGCGTATTGATGGCTTCCATGCCACTTTGCGCAAGAGATACGATAAGTATTTTTTTATTTTTATTTTGAAGAAAGAAGTCCATTGCAGTCCCGGAGGTAAAACTACGGCTGCCTTGGAACTCACAACGAATTTAATCAGAAGAAATTAGTAGAAGTGAAGCTTTTGGAATTTGACTTCCCCTCTTAGCAATGTGAGAGACAGCAATATAGCAAATAAGGCATTAAAATATTAAAGAGATGGCTAGTCGAGTGAAGCTCAACTGCCGTGCACCACGGATTTTAAGTTTCTACCACTATTGGGGACCTAAAACATTGAGTTGTTAGTTGTTACATAACACATCGATTCCAATAATATGAATTGCAAAATCGTCTAAACGCTTGGTAATTCTCCCTTGTTGCTACCAAATCTGAATAGTATAATACCCCGGATGCAACTTGCAATGAATTCAATATTTATAATAAATAAGACTACATAATAATTATCTGAAATAAATAAATAATAATAATTATTATAAATAACAACTGTAAACTCATGGAGGAGTGTAGTGTTCCTGCAAGTAAAGTTACCAGGCTACGATAACCGCCTTGCTAAAACAGACGTCGATCGAGAGCTTATTTCCCACCTAACGTAGAAGTTATACATGTATGAAAATAATAGTGTTTATCTTATTAGTTAACAAGAACCTATAGTATAATCTGGCTAAGTTTATATGACCCTGCGTTATTAGTACATAAAGTCGCATTACACTCACCGCAATACATGATTCACATAAAAAAAGCTTAGAAATGGTTGCTACAACCATAGAAAGACGACATATTCCATAAGCTTGCTGTCAGTAATGTCAAAGTCAGCTGGCCGTCCCCATGACAACTGAATTGACATCACAAAAAAGGTTATAAAAAACATCGCAATGCGAATATAATTATAATTAGCTTTTTTCCAGCTTTATGTATTAAACACTAGGGAAGGTATGAGAGGTGCTAGCACATTAATTCCGGCTCGTTTCCTGACTCTCGTAGGCCACCTGTGTGTGCTGGTTACACTATTATGGGAGACCAAGCAGAGCGTGCATCACTGTTTGCCCAGTCACCACCACAACAAATTTACCCAGATATATCACAGCCGGTGAGTGGAACAACCAAGTTTTCTAATTTATCCGTTGCCTAGACTAAGTACAGTCTTATTTACAAGTGTTATAATTTGATATTGGTCTAGCTTTATGTCATAAATTTCATGTTTCGTACTTGCGCTTTATTCCGTTCCTTTGCTCGTCTGAACATTCTTAAAATTACGTAAATTGAATTAATGTTTTTCAATTAACTACTTTACGTGATAAAAAAACCAGTGTGCTTTAGACCACACGACTGAAGTAAAACTTCTACTATGAATTAATTAAACAATACATAAAATATAACAATAAAACTAAAGTACCTAAAACTAAATAATACTAAAATAAAAGTAAACTAAAACAATAATAAATGTAAAAGTTTGGCCATTGTGGGATTGTTCCCAAGATGCTAGCAGCATTACCTCGCTGGATGGTTAAACTGATTGGCTGAGGCCTTTTTTTATATTGGGACCCCATGGACCAAGGGTTTGGACCTTGAATGTAACAAATGAACAGACAAACCATTTATATTGTTATATTCAACACCATGTACTATGCAACCAGCAGGTTAACCAAACTGTCATAGAAATTGTTGTTGTTGCTTAGTGCTTGGAGGCTGTTGGTATACAATTTTATTTAATAATTATTAAAAAAATTGTATATATATTGAAGGTCAGAACCGGCAAATGCAGTCTAGGACGGCCTCACACTAGGTATTTGTGATGTGCCAAGGCAAATTTTATATTCTTGGTATTTGAGTAATTTGGTACTCATTAAAAAAGTATTGATTGAAACCCATTTTTAATGATTGAGTGAACTCAAGTCACAAGATTCATAAAAGTATGGATGTGGCTATGAGACTGCTTGCTCAGTTTTGAAAATACAGAGGTTTTAAGAATTCAAGTACTTGAGGTACTTGATTACTAGGTAAAAAGTCTTCAGTAAATCTGACTTTATTGACACATCTCTCTGATGGTCTCCTGAAAGCGCAGGTAGATGGTAGTTGCAAATAGCACAAAATCAAGCTACTCTTATGGAATATTAAAGAGAGGACTATCTTTCCCAATGAACGGTCTACTGGTTATACAGCTGCTTTATTACATTTCTCTTCTGTAGTGGCAGTATATTAAAAAAAAATCAACTTCCATATTACAGACAAGGTCGCCGTCGGCCGATCCCGTCCGGCCCGGGGGGGGGGGGGGGGGGGGAATCTCTATTCTGGGGCAGCTGCCCCTCCCCACCGCCCCTTGATTACAGACAGCCAATTGTCAAAGGCTTTCCTAACACAACAAAATTCCTAACAAAACAAAAACTTTGGAACACCAAGTCAGTATACTTTGAAGCAATATTTTCTATTTAAAAATAAATAAATAAATATTTCTGGGCAGCACCATCTAGTCCCAAATTAATCGCAAAGCTTGTGTTATGGGTACTAGGCAACTGATAAACATATGTAAAAACATTTTTTTTTCTGTAAATACATGCTTATAATACATAGAAAACACCCAGACCAAGATCTTGTGCGGGAATCGAACCCGCGACCTCGGAGTCAAAGTGGCCATTGCTAACCATTCGACCACCGAGCTCGTCTATTTGAAATTAAAACTAAAAATTAAGGAATGTGCATTGACATCAGGGGCAGACTAAGGAAGGCCTAGGCAACTTAAGCACGTGCCCCTGGCCCGAAAGGTCCGAAAAGCTTTAAATGTTATTTTGGAAGTGAAAACTTCTTTAGTAGGTTCGAAAATACAATGTTGCCTAGGGCCCGCTTTACCATTAATCCGCCACTGATTCACATAGCATTAGGTCACCTACTCTACCACCTCTACTCTATTATATCTATTACCTACTCTATTATTATTCTATTACTATAGTATTGATTACTATTCTAAAATCCTCCTCTAAACACAATTTTTTTTTATACTACGTCGGGTGGCAGACAAGCATACGGCCCGCCTGATGTGAGCGATTACGCTACAATATTGCCGTAGCCATATTAACGCTCGCAACATAAAATATCGCTAGCGCGCCGCCATCCCCGCTGCCATCGCAGCATCTCCTTCCTTTCTGGTGACCTCACTCACTCGCAGGAACACAACAACCCTCAAGGGAATTGTTATTTGGCTGCGGTATTCTGTGAGGTTTAGGTACATTCTCCAGTCGGGTAGCTTACAAATTACGCTCCCTACCTCTCTTTTCGCCAGAGCTTCGTTTGTCAGTCAGCAGGGTGCACCGCGTGCAGGTGAAGATGGCTTTGGTTCAAGATGAACCACTTACACCCTAAAAACAATTTCATACAAACATGACGTGTATTTGGAAAACAATTTAATATTGCATGAACTGTTTATAAACTTTGCCTGCTTGTCTAAATGAATTCTATGGTAAATAATGGATCAGACGTTGTTAAACTTAATTGACTACATATAACTATAGAGTGCTCACTAGAGAGAGTTCTTTTTGCTTACCATCAGGCAAAGCGGAGCTTCTACTATGAACTAATATGTTCTAGTATTAATAATCGAAGACTAATATTAAAAAAAAAAACTACATATGCATTATATTTGACGAGCTCGGTGGCGTAGCGACATACTAGCGGTCAATGACGCGGCTTTGACACCAACGCTCGTGGGTTCGATTCCCACATAGGACAAACATTTGTGTGCATGAACATGTCTGTTTGTCTTAGTCTGGGTGTTTTCTATGTATCATAAGTATGTATTTAAAAAAAAAATGTATTTACGTATGTTTATCAGTTGTCTAGTACTCAATAACACAAGCTTCGCTTACTTTGGGGCTAGATGGCGCTGTGTAATTTGTCTGACAATATTTATTTATATTTATATTAAATGTACGTGCCTTAATATTATTAAAACTAACGTGAGAAATCATAGTAAACTAATTAATTAAACGGGTCACGAAAGTATTTTTTTGGGGAAATCAGATTAGTGTCGATCTCCAAGGGAGATCTTCATTAGGGCGAATGTCCAGACGCGCACTCCCTCTCTCTATCAGTGAGTGTATATTGCCTAGTGTTGTATATTGTGCATTAACTTGTAAACTTTAACGTTCTGTAGAACACGTGATTTACAGCAAATTTTTTGTATGTTTCTGGAAAAACTATCATATTTGTGTAACAGTCTGATAACAGTCGATCTCTTTATTGCAAACATTTTTTTTATAACATTCCTCAACAACAAAATAGGTGGGTGTGTTCAGTTAGTTCAGTCCAACCTGTTATCAATACTCACAAAATTTCATGATGACGGGAATACGTCTTTAAAATTGTTTCCCTAAAGAGGCAATTAAAAAAAACGAATGATAACAAAATCGGGGGATACAGCTACATATCTATTATCTCCATCCAAAATTCAATGATTCTGGATAGATGAAGCATCCAAGAATTTATTACGCTAAGTAAGGACTATGGAACATCGCGTGCGGGGGAGAGGGAAGCGTTACCATTTTGAGATAATTTTAGTGCATATAAATAAATAAATATTTCTGGACAATTTACACAGCGCCAACTAGTCCCAAATTAAGCGCAAAGCTTGTGTACTAGACAACTGATAAATGTACTTAAATACATTTTTTTTGTAAATACATACTTATAATACATAGAAAACACCCAGACCAAGACAAACATACATGTTCATGCACACAAATCTTTGTCTTGTGCGGGAATCGAACCCGCGACCAAAGTGGCCATTGCTAACCATTCGACCATCGAGTAGACTTGGGAAATAACGTTATTTTTTAAAAACCGTTACTGTCATTCCAGTTACAAAAAAGTAACAGTGACAAGTCACTGTGACTTTGCCACGTCGATTTACCATGCTATATTTATTTTTTCGTAGACTAAGTCGAAAAATTCCGAATATTCGGCCCAAACTTCGGATTTTCATTTAGTAGTAGGCCCCCAGTATCGTATGATCGTTCGTTTCCTATGTGACCGTCGTGACGTGCGTGACCGCCGTGATTGGAACAGAGATAACCATGGAACGACTTAGATAATATTGTTATTTTGTAACGTCACTGGAACGGAGGTAACCATGGAACGACTTAGATAATATTGTTATTTTGTAACGTCACAGTGTCACGGTGGTAACGTTGTTATTTCAAAAAAAGTCACTGTGATAACTTTAGACTGCAGATCTTTTTTTTTCTTTTTTTTTTTTATACTACTTCGGGTGGCAGACAAGCATACGGCCCGCCTGATGTGAAGCGGTTACCGTAGCCATATTAACGCTTGCAACATAAAATATTGCTCGCGCGCCGCCACCCCCGCTGCGAACGCAGCATCTCCTTCCTTTCTTTCTGGTGACCTCACTCACTCGCAGGAACACAACAACCCTCAAGGGAATTGTTATTTGGCTGCGGTATTCTGTGAGGTGGAGGTACATTCCCCAGTCGGGTAGCTTACAATTACGCTCCCTACCTCTCTTTTCGCCAGAGCTTCGTTTGTCAGTCGGCAGGGTGCACCACGTGCAGGTAAAGTTGGCTTTGGTTCAAAGATCTTGATGAACCACTTACACCCCAAATCACAGTGATTTTATCACCGTTACGTTATTTTAGTCACAAGTCTACCACCGAGCTCATCAGAGATCAGCATATAACGTAGTCACGTACAACATACGGCCGTGTCCATCACACAGCCACACCCCATTTTTTTTTTATAATAGATTTGAGTTTCAAAGTTTTTTTGCTAATCAGATAAACAGCATCATCCCATAATTATCCCACTGTTGGGATACGGATATTGTTAGAATATAATCACTCTGTCTCTTCCCGTGGATGTCGTACAAGGCGACTAATGGAAATACATACATTATAAAACATCGATCCAGGCCTCCCCAACCCGTCTGGCCAGCGTGGGGAGTGTAGGCCAAATCGTCCTTCTGTCTGGGACGGAAGAGAGAGGGTCGTGCTCCTGTAGTGGAGACTATAATAACCTGATGATGATGGGATACGGGTCTCACCTCAACTGCAGGTTGGCAGAGGCCAGTGTTTTCAAGGCGCCCAAACCTGCCACTGACTTGTTATAACGACTGTCGTCCAAGGCAATGTACCGCAAACTTTTTGTGTTTATGGTACATCTAGAAAAACGAACATTTTTGGAGGTACACCATAAATTTATATTAGGGGCGGCAACGCGCGTGTGAAGCCCCTGGCGTTACAGGCGTTCATAGGCTACGGTAACTGCTTTCCATCAGGCGGGCCGTATGCTTGTTTGCCACTCTAGAGGTATAAAAATAAATTAAAAATCTGTTTTGTTTTAGTAAGAATTTTTCTTCCGTGCGTCTATTTAGCTTCATGAGATAACCTTATTTTTCCGAGGCACACCAACTAATGACCACGGTACACCAGTCGGAACACTGGTCTAAAGACAACAACCGGGACCGCCGTCTTAACGTGCCCTCCAAAGCTCGGAGGAGCTCGGGATATATAAACCCATCCACAAATAGGCTACGGTCAACGTTGCTTAACTTGCGTGATCGATTAGACTGACACGCGCAATGACACCATCGAGCTGGCCTGCAGGCGGCTTGAAAACACTGGCCTCTGCTAACCCACAGTTAAGCAGCTTGATGGAGTATACTCTTTTTTGGGGTGTAAGTGGTTCATCAACATCTTTGAACCAAAGCCAACTTCACCTGCACGCGGTGCACCCTGCTGACTGACAAACGAAGCTCTGGCGAAAAGAGAGGTAGGGAGCGTATTTGTAAGCTACCCGACTGGGGAATGTACCTCCACCTCACAGAATACCGCAGCCAAATAACAATTTCCTTGAGGGTTGTTGTGTTCCTGCGAGTGAGTGAGGTCACCAGAAAGTAAAGAGATGCTGCGTTGGCTATGGGGGTGGCGGCGCGCGAGCTATATTTTATGTTGCGAGCGTTAATATGGCTACGGTAACTGCTTCACATCAGGCGGGCCGTATGCTCGTCTGCCACCCGACGTAGTATAAAAAAAATTCTAAACCCCTTCAATTGAGGGGAGACCCATATCCTAGCAGTGGGGTGAATAAGGATTGACGTTGATTATCTGATTATCAAAAAAACATTAAAATTCAAATCTAATAGAAAACCATGAAATTTTGTGAGTATTGATTGATAACAGGTTTATCTGAACATATTGTTTGTCCCTTATTGACATATTAAATTATTATTATTGTAAATTATTATTTATTCACATATTATTATATTTCATAGATATTTTAATGATATTTGTAATCATAGTGACCGATACAATAATTGTTGTTAATATTTTGTGAATGGTCGGTTTTATTGTGAGTTCTGGGTATCTAGATATTATATATATTGTAACCCATTTTTTTTAGGACAAAGTGACTGTAAATGTCTGTTGCATGTCTAATATATATTTAATATATAATATACGTGTGTGGCATTATTAATCATTCACCTGTAACCGACCACATTTAAATCAATAAATTCCATTCCATTTCATTGCATTAAAAATCATTTAACCTGGAGCTGCCTGTATCCATCTGATGAAATAATTCTATATATTAGGTTGGGGAAAAAGTCTTTTCGTATTTTATATGAAAATTCAAAACATTTTTTAATAAAGTTTATTTACATTTAACTAAAGTATGTAGGTGCCATTATGTTCGATAACTTTTTGCCATCTTGTAGGTAGACATGATCCCATTACTATAGAAATTTTGGGACTTCTGTTCAAAAAACCGCGACAAGTGGTTTTGGCAGTCTTCTCGTGATGTTAACCTGACATTGCCTAAATAATTCTTAAGATACCGAAACAGGTGGAAATCAGAAGGTGCAAGGTCAGGACTATACGGCGGATGCATTAACACCTCCCAGTCAAACTCTCTTAATTTTTGCTGAGTGGCTATAGATGTGTGAGGTCTAGCGTTATCATGGTGAAAAATCTCACCCCTTCTATTAATTAATTCCGGCCGCTTTCTCTCAACTTTTTGCTTTAATCTCATCAGTTGTTCATAGTAGAGTTCAGAATCGATAGTCCTGCCTGGCGGTAACAGCTCATAATGAATATCTTCCCTTCCAATCCCACCATACACACAGCATCACCTTGTTGCGGGTTAACCCGGGTTTCGCCAGAGTCTGTGAAGCCTGGCCGGCCTTTGACCACGACCTTTTTATGCGCCAAAACTGTTTTGTGGTCAATTCCTTGTTCTTCAGCTACGTCGTAACTACTGATATGCCGATCTTGCTCCACTTTTTCAGAAATGGCATCCTTTTTATCCGTAACAGGGCGACCAGAGCGACGTGCATCTTTGACATCAAAATTTCCGGATTGAAAACGCTTAAACCAAATTTGTGCTACTCTCACAGACACTGCACTAGGTCCATAAACGTCACAAATTTTTTTCGCAGCTTGCGTTAAATTTTTACCTTTTTTGTAGTAAAATTTTAAAATGTATCGAATTTCTTCATTAGATTCACTCATCTTGATAGTAAAAAAAACAAATGAAAATCACACATTTAACTAATTTGAATTTGGAATTATCTTTTTTAAAATTTAAACTTTTTAAAGATATCGAAACCTGCTAGATACCAATGGTATAACCAAAGAGATTTTATTACAAGTTCATACATACTATAATGCGAAAAGACTTTTTCCCCTACCTATTATATATATATTCTTTATTGCACATTATAAAAAAAAGGTTACAAGAGTTTACGTAAGTAGTATGCAAAGGCGAGCTTATCTCTAATAGAGATCTCTTCCAACCAACCTTCAGCAGTGGGACAGTATGTTAAGTAGCGGTTAGAAGTAGCTATGTGCCTGAAATTATTAATTATGTTATATAACACGATATTTTATTGATTCTGCAATCATGTTTGTTTAGAATACACATATCTGTTATATAATTATGTAATTATATAATAGATATGTGTATTATAAACAAACACGCCTTTAATGGCAGTAACATAAGATAATAAAGATAGTGATAAAATTATACAATGCACATTATTAATTCTCCACATAGACTTAAACGTTTACGTACAACCGCATGTAATTATTTACTTACTGCTTAATAAAGTCTTATCTGACTTGTCTATTATGTTTAAATATTGATCGAATAGGTGTTCCTGGAAATTATTTAGGTCGGTGTACGACACTATTTAATTATAAAAAAAAAAAAACTAAATGCTGGCCTTTACTTTGCACAAAGAATTAGTGTTGCGATCCAACGAGGCAACGGGGCCAGCATATTGGGAACTTTGCCTACGGGCAGCGGTTTATTAGATTAGTTTTGTTTTTAGTTTATTTTAATTTAGATGTATTTATTTATTAATTTTAAGTATTATTTAATTTAGGTACTTTAGTTTTATAGTTGAATTGTACTTATTGTTTAAAAAAAATTGATTGTCTGTAAAGTGGGTTTACGGACGATAATTTTACGTGATAAGAAAACATCGGCCGATGGAGTTGCAGAGAGATAGATGCGTCACAAGCCGAACGCTTAGGCCGATCGTGCCTCTCTATCGCTTGTTCCGTGCTCTCGCTCGCACGTTCGGCTCAGGCGGAACGTGACAATGAGTCATGCTTTTTCGTTCGTGCAGCCGGCGTTCATCGATTTGTAAGACGTTATCACGTCAAAAAATGTGATTATCTCATATTTAGAAAAATAATGACATTAATACAGGAGTACATTTATACTTGAACTGCATCCAACAAATTTGTTATTAGCTGTTGTCCACAGCTTGCTGTCGTTATTTTTTCCGTTGCATCCAACATATTCTTTTTACTAGCTGTTGTCCACACCTTGCTGTCGTTATTTTTTCCGTTGCATCCAACTTATTCTTTTTACTAGCTGTTGTCCACACCTTGCTGTCGATATTTTTCCGTTGCATGCAACATATTTTTTAATAGCTGTTATCCACACCTTGCTGCCGATATATTTTCCGTTGCATCCGACATATTTTTACTAGGTGTTCTCCACACCTTGCTGTCATTATTTTTCAGTTGCATTCAACCTATTTTTTACTATCTGTTCTCCACACCTTGCTGTCGTTATTTTTCTGTTTTACGTGCTCTGGCTCATGCCCGCACCTTCGCCCATGTATAATTCAATATCGATATAAAACGTAGTCTATATTTTTATCCGGAATATATTAGTGTATCTGTCTGCTAATTGTCGTCCATATCTGTTCAGCAATTTCCTCACGACACGTCATAGTTTCTTTTTTTTTTTAAATCATAGTATTTTTGTTTGTTATTTCAGATAGTTAATTTAAGATCATTTTCATTTATCTTATTACCTACTTGTCTAATTAGTATATTCATAAACTATAGTTATCAATGCAAAACTGTACTTCTCGATTGTTCGTCAACGATAAATTTTGCTTGCGTTTTTTTCTTATCATAACATTAATTATATGTAGTTCCAGTATTATGAAATCCATATTAAGTTTGTCATGTTCAGAGATTGAATCCATTCATTTACAGAAATAGGAATAGAAGGGGTCTTTCTTTTATGGGTTAATAAAATCTTAAGGTTATCAGAGGTTAAGTAGCTAAACCCGCATTGAGGAGATATCGTTGGCGAGACCAGGGATCGTTTGAATAGTCACCATTGTTCCTTAAATAACAATTTTTTAATTCAATTATAGTGATACATTGTATTTAAACTGTGAAATATTTTTAATCAACATATGCCATGTTATTAGTACTCGATTATATTATCTACTTATATATTTTGATATATTTATATTTAGATATATACATATACAAAAATAAATATAATAATTCCTGGAGTTATGACACAGCGCCATCTAGTCCCAAACTAAGCAAAGATTGTACTATGGATACTGGAAAACTGATATACTTAAATACATTTTTTTTGTAAATACATACGGACGGTATAATACATAGAAAACATCCAGACCAAGTATAATACATAGAAAACACCCAGACCAAGACAAACTGACATGTTCATACACACAAATGTTTCTCATGTGCGGAGATCGAACCCGCAACCTCGGATTCAAAGTTCTAAATTGAAACATTCTAAATTTAAAATAAAGAATCCATGACTTTTTAATTCCAATTTGCAAGAAAGAAATTGTGATATGTGATTAAAATACTCGTGTGGTGGGTGGTTTATCACATTCGCCTTCGGCTCATGTGATAAACTCACACTCGTATTTTAAGAACCCTTATTATGCAATAGTTTCATAAAGTACTAATATTAGTCTCATAGCTGACTTTCTAAAGCCTCCTAAAACATCGATTTTGAGTTAAAAGTCAAAACAAAAATAGAAAGATGCTTTTCTACAATGTACTTGTAATTTATACAACGCGTTATATGAAAAACATTAGTTTTGAGGTTCAAGGCAAGGGGCGTATACATATGTACTACGTACGTACCTACTTGATAAACAGTAGCGAGTCGCGTTCACATTTGCGCGTTAACTGTACGCTTGGTAACTTGTGAGTTGGAGGACCTACCTTGAGGTCCTAACTTCGATAATGGTTCACCAACACGACGAGAAAAAGGTGTGTTTTGTATTTATTTACGTGATTTGTGGTATATTTTTTGGTAAGTAGGTATAGAGACCGCTGTATAAAGTATAAGTTATGTTTTATTCATGAAGTTTTATTTATTCTTAGGTCTTTGTAGGTTATTTCAACTTGTAATTTGAAAGTCACTTGTAAATTTATTTTGTAGATTTTTGGGGGAATTAGTATTTAAATTTAATTGGTAATAAAGTATCATCTTTAATTAGAATTTATTTTATATTTATTGCTCATTATTACATTTTTTTTTATATATTACTGGCTATTGAAAGTACAATGAAAATTAGATGATGAAAATATGCATAAATAGTAGGTACCTATTAGTTATACTCATTAGAGAATGCCTAACTTCTTCTATTTTTTATTCAATAATATTGATATATCACAGTAATAGCATAATAAATAAAAAAAAACATACTAAATAAGTTGTTTGTTCAATTGTTTGTGTTTAGACTTTTAGAGTATTCAATATATTTAATTAGTATAGGTACTAAGTATATATACTTAGTAATTTTTAATCAATTTCAAATAAGGTTCCTATTCTTCTATATTATTCTCGTATAACTCAGTTACCGATAAACTAATATAATTTATTTTGAAAAATATTAAGACAGTTATTTAAAATAAAAAGAAACGGGATTTTACCGATTGAACAGGGCTTTTATTTTGTTTTGATCTTTTCTTGTGCTTCAATAGAAAAATATTTTTACAATTAAAAAACACATAAGTACATACATGTAGAACATAACTACATAATAGGATAAGCAATAACTCGGTTGCATAATTAATGCATGTGAAATCTGTAGTTATTGCATGTGTGATGTTCGCTGTATTGTAACGTTCGCTGCATTTTCTCATTTCCTATGGTTATGGATTGTTACTATGATCGTAAAATTAGAAATATTTCTCACCTTTGGCAGTCATTATTAACATTAGAACAATTATTTATTACAAAATAAAAGAATTAATAATGAAACAAGCTTATAGAAACATCAAGCTAGGCTGCGCAAGCCAGCGTTTTCAAGCCCCAAAAGCCTATATTCCTATCACCCAGCTTCATTGTTTCACAACATTTATTTTTGCTGGTACCCAGTACACTTCACACGAATGTAGCCCTACTAGTATTTAGGTCTCGGGATCTCTGACCCCGATAATGCTAATCATGCTTGCCGTCTTAATATACCTTGTTAATTAAATTTTTATACTACGGTAGTAGCTATTTTGACATCATCCTTATTTATTTCTGTCTCGATATGACACATCGGCATCATTTCATTTTACATCCCACGGCCCACCCGTGGTTTTTTGGGTCTTACTCAATCGAGAGCGTACTCCAAATACGCTGACAATTGGAGGTTGGAAGTGAGTTTCGGCCGCCCAAAATCCACTGAATTGGGACCACACCATGGACTTCCTTAGCGCGACGTAGTGGATACGAAATAGTTAATTTGAATGAATACTTATAGCTTTACGATGTGTGAATAAACTGGACAAAGTCCGGTGTGAAAAAAAAGTTAGGTTTTAATAAAACGTTATAACGTCAACTATCATTTTATGATGTTGTTAAGATTATCGTTAATCCAAGTTATCGTTACCACTGATAAGTAATCTCATGTGGGCTTAAAATCGAAAATCGAATAAAAAGAAATTGGTTGTGTGTAAAGTCGGTTTAAAGACGATAATTTTACGTGATAACGTCATAAGAAAACATTAATAATCGTGTACAGTCGGCGGCCAAGATACATGGACGCAACCACCAACTGTACAGAATAGAACAGCTAGCCTACCTAGCTGCACTCCCTACCTCTCTGTCCACACCTCTATTGTAAATGCTAAATGTAGCTTGCTGTACTCCTAACTCTTCCCTACTATGCCTTAGCGTCCCTACCACCCTATCCTAACCATACATGAGATGGGTTCGCTTAATAGCTTAGGCCGATCGTGCATGTCTATCGCTTGTTCCATGCTCTCGCTTGCACGCTCGGCTCAGGCGAAACGTGCCAATGACTCATGTTTTTTCGTGCATGCAGCCGGCGTTTATCGATTTATAAGACGTTATCACGTCAAATAATTAGGTATATATAAGTATAGTAATATTGACGAGCTCGGTGGTCGAATAGCTACTAGTAGCAACTTTGACCCCGAGGTCGCAGGTTCGACAAGACAAACATTCGTGTGCATAAACATGTTTGTTTTGGTCTGGGTGTTTTCTATGTATTATAAGTATGTAGAAAAAAAATGTATTTAAGTAAGTACATTTATCAGTTGCACCCATAGTACAAGCTTTGCGCTTAATTTGGGACTAGATGGCGCTGTGTAAATTGTCCAGAAGTATTTATTTAATTTGTTCTGGATTGACACGTAAGTATGTACAAAAAAAAAGTATATTTGATTCCAATTTGAACGTTTTTAAAGAATGAGTAGTAAATGGCGCTGTGTAAATTATCCAGAAATATTTATTTATTCAAACAATGTAAAAATATATTTGGTGTCGTTTATTGTGTGAA
This sequence comes from Hypsopygia costalis, assembly GCA_937001555.2. Taxonomy (NCBI): domain Eukaryota; kingdom Metazoa; phylum Arthropoda; class Insecta; order Lepidoptera; family Pyralidae; genus Hypsopygia; species Hypsopygia costalis. The sequence continues at coordinate 28,052,840 of OW443330.2, forward strand.
AGGCATCACCTTGACAAAATGCAGCTGCAAACACACTAAGCAGATATGTATAGGATACTTCGAGTTTAATCCATTGTCGTATACCTAGCTATGCGGTAAGAAATTTTGATAGGGAGCAAATTATTACCAAATAACATGCGCGTAATTCCACACTCAATTCAGTTTCGATGTTTCACATCTGCCTAGTGTCCTGCGTGCGATATCTTTTTTTATTTCATTGCAATATTTGCACTCTTATAAAGTAGGTTCATTCATCCATATAATACTATAAGTTGCAATTATACAAATTGATTGCACTTCGTGTCGACACTTTGGGCACGCTGCAGACATACCGGTTGCATTCCGGTTCGATTCTATTCTACTTCCCACTAGTCCTACCAACATTATTGATGTGAAAATTTGTGAGCATGTATGCATGTTTTTTTTTTACTACGTTGTGTGGCAGACAAGCATACGGCCCGCCTGATTTGAAGCGGTTGCCGTAGCCATATTAACGCTCGCAACATAAAATATCGCTCGCGCGCCGCCACCCCCGCTGCCAACTCAGTATCTCCTTCCTTTCTGGTGACCTCACTCACTCGCAGGAACACAACAACCCTCAAGGGAATTGTTATTTGGCTGTGGTATTCTGTGAGGTGGAGGTACATTACCCAGTCGGGTAGCTTACAATTAGGCTCCCTACCTCTCTTTTCGCAGTCTTGTCAGTCAGCAGGGTGCACCGCGTGCAGTTGAAGTTGGCTTAGGTTCAAAGATGTCGATGAACCACTTACACCCCAAAAGGTGTGTGTGTGAATGGATGAACGGATTTGGATGAAATTTGAATTAACACATAGGATAGTCTTCCCGGTTCCAATTCTGTTCTTAAGGGACGGTAGAAATTTATGTCGATTTTCATGTACCTAACCTAAAACCTAAATCATTTTGTTCAATTGAACAGCTTTTGACTCTACGAGGCAATTTCCAAAAAGTTTCGTAGGACGTTCTAGACAATTGACAAGCCAATAAACAATTCCCTTGAGGTCGTGTTCCTTATTACATTTATTTTATTGTGCGAGTGGGCGAGGTCACCAGAAATGAATGAGTTGTTGCGATGGCAGCGGAGGTGGTCGCGCGGTTGCGATATTTTATGGCTACGGTAACCACGTCACATCAGACGGAATGCTTGTCTGACGACGTAGTATAAAAAAAAAACAAAACAAATTCAAATATAGGTCTGATAAGCGGCTCAAAATCCAATCCAGTGGAAATGGATGTGTTGAACTATAAAAATATTTATGAAATCATCGAAATATTTTTTTTTAATCGCAAATTTTTTTGAATTATGAGCATTTAGGAGTCATATTTTACAATTTACGCAGGCGACCCGCATCACTCTCTCCATACACAATTGCCTTGACGTCTGCCGTTCTCGTTAAGTTAGGCATCGGACCGGTTGCGGTATGCCTGTGGCAGCGTTTACTGAATGTTTGCTTCGATGAAACACTTTCCACAATTGATAATGTGTAGGCAAGGAAACTTATAGGTTACAAGCGACGTGTTGTAAATTGCACAAATATGTATTTCAGATACTTTCCTGTCGTGGCCCTTACCAGGGGCACCGCTGAAGGTGAAGCCGATTACCATCGGATTTTTTGAGTGCGAAAATAAACCTTTAGCTGAGATTGGCGGTAATTGTGTTTAGCTTAGCTTAAAGAAACCATAAAGCTCTTTTGTCAATAACTTAATCCTAAGATCTATTTTCGCAATCAAAAAATCTACTGGTATTCGGTTTCAACTTCGGCGGTTGAGCCCCTGGTCTAAACTTCTTTGAAAACTCGACATTACACGAGAGCATGTGTAAACAGTGTATTATTGACGAACAAACATACGACCTTCAGTGGGGATTAGCTGGTACATTGCATGATTTTACAGTAGGTACCCCATCGCAAGCGACATTTTTTAGGAGAAGTCGCTATTTTTTTCTGGATAGATATCTAGCTGGATAAAAATCCATCTACTTCCTAGATCTGAATGTTAATTTATCATGTGCATGTTTGCATGTCAGTTATATTTTAGAATTGATAGTTTAATAATATATACTAATTATTTGTCAAAATTGCGAATACGCCATTTTTCATTTCTTTTTTTACACCACGTTGGCTGGCAAATCAGCATACTACCCAGTTTTAACCCTTATTTTGTGATACTATGGCGCATGTGATGTGAAGTGGTTACCGCAGTCTACAGAAGCTTCCAACAAAAGTATCACTCCCGTATTGTCTCCGTGGCATCTGCAGCCGCGCCTGAGGAACTTCCTGGTGATCTCAGTCAGTGGAATATAGCAACAGTCTCGGCATCAACCTATAGCCATCCCGCTGGTGCGATACGGTACCTCCCTCAATCGAATGGGGTTTAGAGCATACTCCTCTACACCGCTCAACTCCTGGTTCGCGGAGGCCGGTGTTTTTAAGCCGCGCAGCAATGGCCACTTTTGATAGACTTGGCTTATCGACTGTCGTCTAATAACAGCCGATCCGACGGCTTAACTTTGCCTCCGTAGCACGAAAGAGCCCGAGATATATAAACCCATTCATAGAAAGGCTACAGTTGACGATGCTTAACTTTGATCCGTTAGATTGACACATCGAACTGACAACATCCAACGACGCGATCGAGCTCCTCACGCTACCTTTACGCAGGGCCCGGTTATGCATGTTGGGGCCCCTAGACAATGCTCATCTCGGGGCCCCCCTATCCTCTTCTAACTTCCTAATATATTTTGTCTATCACAACACAAATTTATTTATAATATACACTCTTTTTTACTATGTAGGTAAATCATCACATTATTTAATAAAAATATTGAGTCAAATGAAAAGAATACATGCATTTTTATTGAAAAAAATTTTTCAATAAGCTTAAATATTAACTCTTCTAACTTTCGTTGATACAAAATCGTTCAAGACATCCTGAAGGTTAACCCTTTCCAATACATCATTTTCAATTGCCATTATGGCCAATGAATTTAAACGGTTTTGAGACATCGTTGAACGAAGACAGTTTTCAAATTAAGTTTTTACTGTTTAAGAAACATTGTCCATTCTTTTCTTGAAGCGCGGGGCCCCTGAACGTGGCGGGGTCCCTAGGCAGTTGTCTACATTGCCTAATGGATAACACGGCCCTGCCCTTACGCGCATACACACAACACACAAGAGCTTGTACGTTTAACTCCTCTACAGTCATGGGTGTTCTGATGTAAAGATTCATATCTTGTAAGGCAGAAAAGAAAAAGTAATAGGTACTTTGAAAAAGCCCTGTTTCTGTTGTCCATTACTTGTATTGTAATGGAGAAGTCTTGTAATGCATGTGCATGTTTGCAGGTTGGTAGCTGGCTTCGCTGCGTCCATAGCTCTCTTACTGTTAGAGATGGTCACCTTCATCCTTGGACTAACCATGTTCTCCCCTACCGTCTCATTGATTTGTATCCTTTTGTTATTAACTATATCTTGTCTTTCATTAAACCTTAGTGTAGGATGTCATAGCCCGATATGCATGTAACTGATGTAATTATTTAAAAGGCCGACAGGAAAAAGCAATTTGATAATCAACATGGCTCATACGTGTAATACGCTCAAAACATACTGTTTCATTTAATGCAAAGAGTCATGGTTAGTACATTTTTTTTTAAGTGAAAACTTCTTTAGCGGCGTTGTGCACTTTTTTTGGGATGGGTAAAAAATGTTGAATTCGCGTCAGGATCATGTGTCCTGATCGAAAATCCATAAAAAAGATAAAGCTGTGAAACTACAAAATTCAACTTTAAGCAAATACGATACGATTGAGAATTCTTTGAATATTTTAATGATTCGAAATAGTTTCGAAATTACAGTTCATAAGATAAAGCTGCGAGACTACAAAATCCAACTTTAAGCGCAAAGACAATACGATTGCGATTGCTTTGAATAGTTTATGTTTGTGTACGATAATAAATGAATATTGTATTTTACCATATGAATGATAGTACTGTTATACTGATAAATAAAGCAATTCGTGCGAAATTATTTCACTAACCATTCCAAAATATTCAAAAATGCACAACGTTAATGTTCAAGTTTTCACTACTACTGGCACTCCCGGAGTGCAACCCATTGTTTTGTTTTTATCTAAAACTAGCTGATCCGGCGAACCTCATACCGCCAGATATGAGATTTAAAAAACATCTGTTTAATTTTGTTTTATACAAAACTTGTACTGACTACACCGAACACAAAAATAAAAGAATAATCCGCATATTACATATGTGCATGCACACATTTCGGTGATTCATTTATATTGATATGCATAAGATAGAATTGCATAATTTAAAAATTGTATTAAACGTCGATTGTTATTGTTTGAGCACACTGTAATGGCTATGATGATATATTCGAGTAAAGATCAAAGGTCTTGTGCCATTCTATTGTGTGCATATAAATCAGTAAGTATTGCCACGTTTTATTTGACTTTTCTCAAAGAATATTGGCATCATTACGACGTCTAAATAGTAACAAAAAACTCTCCCTGGGCGCTATATCACAATCAGGGTCATCCTTTGGTACATAAATTGCCAAAGGATGAACCTACAATAACTATTTTTCATCAGTATAGCATGCTATCAAACCGCTAATACTTATCTCTTAAAATCAATTTTTATTCAAAAAAATCGGTTGTCTGTAAAGTCGGTTTACTGACGATAGTTGAACGTGACAACGTCCTAAGAAAATACTGATGGAATGTTTGTATTTTTCAAAAGAAAATTTTAATGGAACGCCTCAGAGCGAGGTAACGGCTCTATCGAATTATAAGACGTTGTCACGTCAATATTTACACACGACACGACATGCAAACTTTAGACTTGAACCTATCAAGTTTAAAGTTTGCGTGTCGGTGTCTACTCATAAGCCATTCTTATTTAACTCCTTAACATTGAATCAGCTGTCGGTAGCCACGGCTGTGCGTCCATAGCTCTGACGTACTTCGTGCTTGACGGCTGGCTGTGCGACTGGTACTGGCCATTATTCGTCCTATGTTCTGTGCTTCCTTCTGTCGCTGATACAACTGTTGCTGTGTTTGCTATTTGTACGTCTCGGTGGTGACGTGACCAGGATGTTTGATGTTTTGTTACAAAAGAAAAGTTAATATTTTGTTCTGTTGATTTGTGTTGCGTCCAGCTGGTGATTATATGCTGTTAAAAATGTCAATGAAAACTTATTAATAATGTGTGGTTTGTTAGATTAATAATTTTAAGATTATCTCATACTTCATAGTAAATAGGTTTTTGTGGAGGACGCTGAATGATATTCGTACATGTGGTGACGGGACAAAATTAATTGTCAAGTGATAATATTATTTGAAAAATTGAATTAATTAATAATGGGGCTAAAGAAGACATTGGTGATTTTCGTAAGTTGTTGTTTTGTTGTATTATCCTTTGCATATTTCGCATATGTTTATGTTGCACGCTTTATTCTAGTCACTGATCATTAGTTTGTGTTAGAAATCACAAGGTTTGTAAAAAAAGTATGCACATCTTTACAATTCATCTTATCCAGCACAGACGTCAATAAATAATTCCTAGTGTAGACAAAGATTTATATCATTAGTAAAGTCATGAAGAGACAAGAACATTTAATTAGTGTTCGATGCTTTCCCGAGCAGGAGAAGTAGATTATCGTAATTTTACCCATTTTCAATAGTTGAATATTTTTTATTATAATCTTTTGTCATTCTATTAATTGGTTTGCCTGATCCTGTCTTTTCATTTATTCCGCGTCTTTATAAAGTGTAACGATTGAGATAAGTGTATTCTCTCGTATGGTTTAAGTAACGCCCTAATAAATAAACGTATGCATTTCGAAATGGAAACATTTCGCCTCAGTCATCCTGTAAATATGTACAAATATTCTGAATGAGCATTATTGGCCGTGAGGTTTCCGGCAGACTAGAATAGAATCACTCCGTTTCTTCCCGTGGATGTCGTACAAGGCGACTAAGGGAAATACACTATCAAATATCGTTCAGACCTCCCCAACCCGTTTGGCCAGCGTGGGGAGTGTAGGCCAAGTCCTCCTTCCGTCTAGGACGGACGAGAGAGGGTCGTGCACCTGTAGTGGATTACTAAAATGGACCTGATGATGATGATGATGATCCTGTAAATGAATAAATATTCTTGGACAAATTTTAATACATTTTGTTAATACATAGACCAAAACAAACAGACATGTTAATGCACACAAATAAAAAAAAATGTGGTCTTCGAACCCTCGGCTCTCAAATCAAATTAGTCTCTATCAAAGTAGCTATGGCTAGCCATTCGGCCCAGCTCGCTATTCTATACTATCATCCTATCGACGTCGTCAATCCTTATTCATCATACTGGTAGGATACTGATAGGATACGGGCCTTTCCTCAATCACAGGGGTTTATACTCTACCACACTGCTCAACTGCGGGTTGGCGGAGGCCAGTGTTTTCAAGCCGCCTAAATGCCACTGACTTGGCTTAATGCCTGTCATCTAATGTCAACAGGCGGGACCGATGGCTTAACGTGCCGTGCGTGTAAAACCGAAAAAATTTTAGTCAAATAGCCTATTGGAACACATTCACGTTGCACCATTATCTATTTTCTGACAATGCAGGCTTGCTTCTGTGTATTTTAATTTGAACTTTTCTTTTGCAGGTAACCCATGAGCACCAGCAGCTAACCCAGTCGAGCGATTACAAGGGTAGTTGGTCATTCTATCTGGTGCTGGCCGGAGTCGTGACTACCCTGGGCTTGTCTGTGCCGGTGGGCTACAACATTGGTGTTATCAACACATCAGCGGAGGTAACTTTTTTATACCAACTCGGGGACGGGACGGGCCCACCACACATTTCCACTACTATAGCTCTCCATAGTGTTAGATATTTAAAAAGCGTGGTGCACCGCAGTTGAGCGTTACTTGACAAGCCATCTTTTAATGTCTTATTTGCTATATTGATGTCTCTCATATTACCAATAGGGGAAGTGGTGGATTGGTGTGGTGGGTCGGTACCACCACTATATCCCCTGTGTATGTATATCCAGGATTAACAGCGGCGACCACCAAAAATTGCTTGTACTCATTGCGGAGATAAATCAAGTGCTGCCTTGACTTGAAATACGCTATGCCATATCTCTCTTCGCCAGAGCCTCGTTTGTCAGTTAGAATCGTGCACTACGTGCAGGTGATGTTGGCTTTGGTTCAAAGATTTTGATGAACCACTTACACCCCAGTATAAAAATGGCTACAGATAGCCACAATGTCGGTTTTCTACTGGGCTTATATCAATCCACGTTATCAGTGAGAAGGAACAGGGCGTAACTAAATGGTAGTATTAGTGTGCAGTAGCGATAAAGTCACATTAGTGCTGGGACATTACATACTTAGTTGACCACAACAAAACAAAATAGCGCTCATAATAAAACATATACACTTCTGGACACATCTATTGGCCCACCTTGCATTTTCAGTTTCGTTTGGTCCTAGCTAAAATTTTATATTAGGTCGAGCAAAAAGTTTTTATGCAGTTTTGAACCTGGCACATTCATAATTTCATTCAATAGTCTTTTTTTGAATTTCGAACACAGAATTTAAAGAAACAAAAGACAATTTGGAGCCTGTTCGTTGATATCCAACAATCTAATACTAAGAAAACTTGATTTTATTGGTTTACTTGGATTTAATTCTGGAAATTGTGATTTTTCTCTTTGGTTTTGCAACAAACATTACTTATTCTTAACATTAAAGTGAGGTTCTATCAAAAATCTATGGATACTTCGCCTGAAGTCGCCGCCCAAGCTGTGGCACTTATCCAGGCCGGACACAGCCAAAGAAATGTGAGTGCTCAACTTAATTTAAGTCGATCTGCGGTCCGAAATGTTAATCGGAAGTACCTAGAGACTGGCGGCTTTGTTCGTCGCCAAGGAAGGCCACGATTTCGGGTCACAACTGAAAGGCAGGATCGATTCATCGTGACGACCAGCTTGAGAAATCGTCACCTTACCTCCATTGTGATACAAAACCAACTTCGTGACTTCCACGGAGTATCTGTGAGCGCTCAAACTGTTCGGAGAAGGTTAAAAGAACGCGATATGGTACCACACAAGCCAGCTAATGGCCCCAAACTAACGCGAGCCCACCGAACAGCGCGCCTTCATTTCGCGCGCACTCATTTAAATTGGACTCAGCAGCATTGGAGCCGTGTACTCTTTTCTGATGAGTCTAAAATTGTGTTACGTGGCAATGATGGAAGGAAGAAGGTCTACCGACGTAAGGGAGAGCGTTTCGCACAATGCTGCTTTGAAGAGAGGGTTGCTTATGGCGGTGGCTCATGGACTGTCTGGGGCGGTATATCCGCGAGCGGCAAAACTCAACTTGAGGTTGTTACGCGACCACGGCTGCCAACATTAAATGCTGAAAGGTACATTCGTGAGTGCTTAGAACCTCACGTGATGCCATACGCGGACTATGTGGGCCCAAATTTCCTTTTTATGCATGATAATGCCAGAGCCCATACGGCCGGCATCGTCAGGGAATATCTTCGGGATGTGAACATCACAGTTATGGACTGGCCAGCAAGAAGCCCAGACATGAACCCCATTAAGCACATGTGGGACGAGCTAAAAAGACGTGTTAGGGCTCGTCAGCCAGTTGCCCAGACGATGCAGGAGTTGAAAACTGCCATAGAAGAGGAATGGGGGAGGCTCCCTCAAAATTTCATGAAGCGGTTGATAAACTCTATGCCTAATCGTATGAGAGCTGTGGTAGATGCCCATGGAGGCAACACGCGTTATTAAATTAAACTTTTATTTGATAAAAAATGATTTTTATTCAAAAATCAACTGCCTTAATCAAGGCGCATACCCGACTTGTTAGGCGTAGCTCCATGTCGTGCGGTATTCTGAATTCAAATTTAAAACAATATGATCGAAAAAGATGGTAAAATGTATCAGGTTTAAAACTGCATCAATAGTTTTTGTTTAATCTAGCAATCATATTTCGGTAGGGGCCATCGAAACCTAAACTCTAAGGTGGGCCAATAGATGTGTCCAGAAGTGTATAAAAACTAGTTTACCCATATTACGTTTTGCTATACAAATTATACTAATATCGCTATTAAAAAATAGGGGTTGATGGTAGAAGAGTGAAAATTTTGAGTTGTATGTATTTTTTAATGTCACAGCAAAAAAAAAAAAAAAATTGACAACAATTTAAAAAAATATATTTAGGGGTGAATCACCCTTATCGTTTAGGGGTATGAAAAATAGATTTTCATACAAATATATAATAGATATGCAAACAAAATTTTATAAAAATCTGTCCAGCCGTTTCGGAGCAGTTTGTGCAGTGAGTGCAGTGCAGTGTAACAAACACCGCGACATCAGAATTTTATATATTAGAAGTTATATATACGTTGGCGTACATACCAAAAAAAGGTCGAAGACTATATTCAAAAGGATAAATATATTGTTCATTCTTCAATAGTCATGTAAAAGTGACGTTTTTTCATTGCACATGTGTAACTTCATGGCGTACGGCATGCCACCTCGCTGGCTCGGTGCAACACTTCATCGGACGTCGGTCATAAAATTATATTTCCACTAATGTGGCTGTCGGAATGATATTCTATTCTAAGTTGTGATTCCATAATTTACTTTTCGTACAGTCCACATCACTATTCTGTCCTAGATCAAAGTAGTAATTAGTACTAGAGCGTGGCATTGCATTTTTCCTGCATTGTATTGGTATACCGCGAATGTCATTTCTGAAGTCACGCACACGTCTACAGTACATATTAGAGTTAGTTACGGCTGTGGTCATTCGGCGCTACTATCAAATTCTGGCGTACTCGTATTCAGAATAGGCTAGATGACATTTTTTTCTTTCTATTTGTTATGTAAGGACGTTATTATAATATAACCATAGGTGAAAGAATTACTTCGATGGCACAAAAATGTCTCGTGATATGTTTAATTGAAAATCTCAATTTTTTACTCTCCCGAAAACGCTCCATACAAAAGGCTACTGAACCATGACGGCCCAGTTTTCAGCGAAATTCATTGAGCTTATGAAATCGTCCGGTCGTTCTGTCTGTCCGTTGCCAAAATTTAGAAGTTCTGACTTCGGATTCGTGTAGGTAGAGCATCAAAAAGTAGTACCTAATGTAAAGTGACCTTGGTTTTCGGATATCAATTCGGGATTTCTAAAAAAAAAAAAATTCGCTATGGTGGCGCATGCTGCGCGTCCGATGTTTTATTTTGTATGCATGAAATTTGTAATGAATTGAAATGTGTAAGTGGTGCGTCAACGTTTTTGAACCAAAGCCAACCTCACCTGCACGTGGTGCACCCTGCTAACTGATAAACGAGGCTCTAGCGATAAGAGAGGTAGGGCATAGAGTATTTTTTGGGCTGCCCGACTGGGGAAGTGCCTCCATCTCACAGAGTACCGCAGCCGAATAACAAATCTCTTGAGTGTTATTGTATTCCTGCGAGTGAGTGGGGTCACCAGAAAGAAGGAAGGGAGGGAGTGTGGGCTGGCGATGGATCGGCGACCCTTTGGTGTTGCTGATCTCCATGGACTGTCGTGATTGCTTTCCATCAGGTGACCCACCCACATGCTCGTTTGCCCCCCTCCCCCCCACTTACATTAAAAAAATATCATCATAGGAACTACCCGCGCTATGCTGCTGATATTTAAGGTAACTTTTCTAGTGATATTTTAATTTCTAGATTATAAAATCGTTCTGCAATGAGAGCTTCATCAGCCGTTACGATGTGGTCGTGGACGAAGGCTGGATGAACGTGCTCTGGTCCTCGGTCGTGTCCATCTTCATCGTTGGAGGATGCACTGGGTCCATACTTGGCGCGGTGCTCGCTGACAACCTTGGCAGGTATGCATTCCTCTTTATCGTCACCTTGTACTACAGGAGAGGAACTTAGTCTCCACTACAGGAGCACGACCCTCACTCGTCCGTCCCAGACGGAAGGAGGATTGTACAGACACCTTGTACAGTCATGTGCAAAGAATAAATAGATAGAATACGCTTTATTTGCACTATACAAACTAATAATTAATTTAGTCAGTATACAGAAAATATCCATTTATAGAATATGTATCTGCAGCAAGGCGGCCTTATTGCAAAAAGTAATCTTTTCAAGGCAAGCTTAAGGAAACGGATACAATAAATGAAGTAGGTAAAGTTCAAGACGACGGAAAGATGAAAATACCTAGTAATAAATTTGTACTATCATACATTATAATATAACTAATAAACATAATGATATTTACCAGTCATACTCAAATATCCATATACAGCATAAAGAAGATAACAATTCTCAATACTACTTGACAGCTAAATAATAAATAATATTGTAAATAAATATTGTCAGACAAATTACATAGCGCCATCTATCCCAAAAGTAAGCGAAGCTTGTGTTATGGGTACTAGACAACTGATAAACATACGTAAATTCATTTTTTTTTTGTAAATACATACTTATGATACATAGAAAACACCCAGACCAAGACAAACAGACATGTTCATGCACACAAATGTTTGTCCTGTGTGGGAATCGAATCCACGAGCGTTGGTGTCGTAGCCGCGTCATTGACCGCTACGCCACCGAGCTCGTCTCTTTCGCTAATTCTATATGCTTTAATGAGCGTGACTGTATTTTTCTTTACTTTGTTTTTCGTGCACTTTACATTCTATTTTGATTGAAAAAAAAAAGGGAGAATAAGATGCCGGAATAAAAAAAAAATAAGTTTGAATAAGTGACCATTCAATTTAAAAAATATCATATATACTAGCCCGCCCGGCTTCGCGCGGGATGAAATTCGTATTTTATTTTCCTCGCATTTTTTTTTCTCTCCATAAGAACCTCCCTTATACCTATGAAAATATTAAAACAAAAATTAGCAGAATTGGTCGAGCTGTTCTAGGGTTTTGCGCTTAGCAACATTTTCATTTTTATTTATATAGATTTATTTATTTCATACAATTATTAGCGTTACAGTTTCCCAATTCGCTTAATAATGTCGTAAATCATAATTATATAAAATATTCACATCAAAATAACAAAGAAAATAATTGGATACATATACAAAAAAATAATAACATTATTAGAATTACATTAAAAATAATAAGAGAATTTGACGAACTCAGTGGTCGAATGGCTCACAACAGTCACAACGGACACCTTGATCCCCATGTTGCGGGTTCGATCCCCGCACGAAACAATGTTGTAGTAGATGAATTGTTCTAGTAACTTCTTTATGTGCATATCGTACTAGCTTTTAAATAAGGTAAGGTAAGAGATTTCTTTGTAAAGCATTATTTTGGCATAGCAGAGACGAATCTCTATACTAACTAATGCAAGACATAGTTACTGACGAGTACAGCGGTTGGTCGTGTTAAAAGTTATCTGGGGTGTAAGCGGCTCATCGCCATCTTTGAACCAAATCCAACTTTACCACCACGTGGTGTACGCTGCTGATTTAATAATGAGGCTGTAGAAAGAGAGAAGGCACAGCTCCCGTCTGTGGATGTATACGGCAGCAGTTGCAACGGGAGTGGCGGCGAGCGATATGTTGCAAGCAAGACAACCGTTTCACATCAGGCGCGACCTATGCTTGTCTTTCACCCAAGGTATTAGAACAATAAATATATATACAGGATGTAATTTTAAAGACTGGTCAAATTGATAGAGGCGATTGTGTAGCTGTTACATAAGAAACAATAAAAAAACTATACCTTAAAAAAACATCAAAATCTGTTTAGTTTTTGTAGTATCTGTAATTTTAGCGTATACTGTAATGTTAATAATCGCAGAAAGGCGCATGCGCGACAACCCCACGTGCCTCTTACCTACATAGTAAACTTGAATCTTGGAGATAAACAAGAAATCTTTCGAAAGCCATACAGCGTTTATGGTTGATTATTTTTTGGGTTTTTTTATTGATTCGTGTTTAATACTAACTCCGTAATCGTCTCCTTGTATTTGACCAGCCTTAAAAGTATACCCTGGATATTTATATTTCCAGAAAAAGGGCTACAATAGCAACCAGTGTGCTGTTCATAGTGGGGGCGCTGATGTTTCTGTTGTGCCGCTCTGCCAATTCGGTAGAGATGCTCATCCTGGGAAGACTGATTGTCGGCCTAGCTGGAGGTGAGTGAACTATAATAAAATCAGGCCAAGTGCGAGTCGGCCTAGCGCACGAAGGGTTCCGTACCATTATCAATAAAAATGGCAAAAAAAAAAATGTCTGGTGTATGGGAGCCCCCTTAGATATTTGGTTTATTTTAATTAATTTATTTTTAAAGTGAATATATAACTAAATATTCTGTGAATATTTCAAGCGTCGTACCTTTTGCCGTTATCAATATAGAGCAAAACGAGCAAGAAAATCACATTTGTTGTATAGGAGCCCCCTTAAATATTTATTTTATTCTGTTTTTTAGTATTTATTTTTATAGCGGCAACAGATATACCTACATCATCTGTGAAAATTTCAACTGTCTAACTATCACGGTTCATGAGATACAGCCTGTAATAGGGTCCGTTTTACCCTTTGGGTACGGAACCCTTAGAATGGAGATGCTCGCACGCTGACACCCCTGCTGTAGACGCAGCATCTTCTCATATCAAGCGATCGTTTTTTTCAGGTCTGACAACAAGCATAGTGCCTATGTACTTAACCGAGCTAGCCCCATTGGATCTGACCGGGGCGATGGGTGTGGCGTGCCCTATGGGTGTCAATGTCGGCGTGCTCGTGGGTCAAGTTATGGGGCTCAAAGCCATACTGGGTAAGGAATATTCTATCAAATCAAAGTAATGAATTTCCAATTATTATTTTAATAGGTTGTATCAACCAAGTTGCTGCATTGTTATAAATATTTTTAAAATGGAAAAATTCACCTTCTCCGTCTAGTTGGGACTTAAACCCACGACATCTCCCGATTACCGGTCCGGACCGGAATAATAATTATTTATTAAGTTTGGTGTTATAAAAAAATAGCTTATAATAGATCATCTGCAACGGTGGACTGCTAAGACAGCAGTCCACCGTTGCAGTCCTCAGTTTCCAGTCCACAGTTTAGTAGTGTAATACTTAATAGGGAGATGGCGCCACACTGCGACTTTACAGCAAGAACTATAAAATGCAAAAAAACGCGACCATCACAAACCTTCCTGGTTAGTTCAGTTGGAAAGAGCACTAGACCGGTAATCGAGAGGTCTTCATGGGTTTCAAGTCCCACCAAGGCGGGCGAGGTGATTTTTTTAAAATATGTATTTGTAACAAATTGAATATTACAAGAACAAAAAAAGAAAGCAACAAAAAATATATTTTAAGGTGATTGATCCCAGTAACTTGCCCATACATTATTTTTGGAAGGATTCTGTCATTGAAAATACGTTTTTGACTTACATGCAAATTAAATTATTTCTTATGTAGATGAATACATATATCAATAGGATCAATCACCTTCGTGTCAGGTTGTATAAGGACGAATCGAATATCAATACGGACGAATAAATCATTCACGTACTTTAGTACCTGATCCTCACAAGTTTTCGTGTCATAAATGACTTGTGAGGATGTTTGTACCTCTTTCACGGATAAATGGCTGAACAGATTTTGATGAAATTTTACTTATTTAGGTATATAATTTGGTCTGGATTTACATGTAAGTACGTACAAAAAAGTATGTAGTAGTTCGATTCCAATCGGAATGCTTCTAAAGAATGAATGATGAATAATAACCACGGGAATTACATAACGCGATCTTGCATTTAATTTAAGATATTGGTTCGTGAGCCAGCAACAGATTTTCCTGACCAATTTCCTCTCAAGCGATAACTCGTGAAATACTTTAGAGAGTTGTATTATGCCGTATGGTAAACATCAACTGCCGCTCGTTGCCGTGGTTGGGCCGCGGCATCACGTAAAAAAAATAATTGTTTTCAGTCATTTCCTCCCGACTGAACATTTGCTAAATGATAGTTAATGCAATTATTCGAAGATCAAGGCGACTAAGGGAAATACATTATCAAATATCGATCAGGCTTCCCCAACCCGTTTGGCCAGCGTGGGGAGTGTAGGCCAAATCCTCCTTCCGTCTAGGACGGACGAGAGAGGGTCGTGCTCCTGTAGTGGAGACTAAAATGGGCCTGATGATGATGAAATAAATACCTTTATTATTGCACCGCCCGTGGACATAGTCTGACTGTCTCAGCGGTGTCACTCTGTCTCCGTTATCTAGTTCATCTATCCCCAGTCAGGCAATAAAAGTATGTAAAAATACCTTACATGCATGATCGCGTTAATTCCCGTAGTTTTTATCATTTTGATGATGCAACATGAAAGTTTAAAAGTTATTAATTAATGACAAAGTTATTGGTTTTTGACGATTATTTTTATTAGCATACGGTTGTTTTTTCCAGGTGGTGCGGACGACTGGCCCTACCTACTGTCCGTGTACGCGTTGCTAGTCATTATTTGTTTACCTGTGCTGTTTGTGCTGCCAGAGAGTCCAAAGTATCTTTATGTAGTTAGGAGAAATGAAACTAATGCTTTAAAACGTGAGTATACACAGGATATAACCTGCATGCTGTAATCCACGATCCAAAATTTTCTTTATTTTTATATGAGAGGGGGTAACGAGCACGTGGGGTTACCTGATGGAAAGCAATCACCACTGCCCATCGAGATCAGCAACACCAATCCGTTGCCGCCGATCCGTTGCCAACCTTTTCCGCCCACGTCGTATTTGTTTAAGATTAGTGGTGAAGAAGTGAATTAGTGACTCCTTAGTGCCGCGGATTTCTTTGGGCGGTGTGGATTACTTTTCATGAGGTGACGTGACCCACTTTTGTTTGCCTCCCCTCTCACGTAATAAAGAAACTATAATCCCCTCCGTCCACTAGGATCTCGATTCACATGTGTATCCTCGGATTTTTTTTCTACACATGTGGATCTATCTATGCATACTTTTACCTCCACTTCAATCCACAGGTAGATTCTTTGACACTAACTTTCGCACTTCGGTCTACCAGGTGGATCCGTTGTGCTACACAAATTATGATGCGTGTTGTTGGTCAATATATATTTTGAATCAGAACTGAGCCGTCTCCGCGGCGTGTCGACGAGCATCCTGAGCGAGGACGTGGCGCTGCTGCGCGGCGAGGGCGCGGCGGCGGCGGCGGGCGGCGCGCAGCGCTGGAGCATGGCGCGCGTGCTGCGGGAGCCCGCGCTGCGGCTGCCGCTGCTGCTGGCCTGCTCCATGCAGGCCGGCCAGCAGACCAGCGGGATCAACGCCGTGAGTCGCCGCATATACACGCTTTTAAAAAATGTTTTATGGCCCTGGATACCAGGCCGAAATTTGTATAAATTTCTTCAGTTTTGTTTGTCGTCAGGGACATACAAAAGATATCGGTAGGAATCTTCTCGTTCCTAAATTGCTTGTAATATCTCAACAGGAAAACCGATAATGTATTTTTACTGCTGTGTTCGACGACTTTTTTGGAAGAACTCGATAGCAATGATAAAAGCTTTTAATGGAAGATTCCATTAATATTATGAATCTCTTCAGCTCATATAAAAAATCTCAACAAAAAGTCCTGGTATGGACATTTGTTTTGTCATGTCAATGTTGACAGAAATATTCGTTTGTATTTCATATATTTTTTATAACATGTTTACTCGGTCTTCCTCTCTCATTACATGTATTCAAATACATCGGTCTTTTTGTCCATTCACATAACATGCACATACCGCGAGAAAGGATTTCTTTTCGTTTACATCACAAACGCTACTTTCAAACTTTCTCATAAATAGATTTATATGTGTAAATAATAATAAACATAACTATTTTATTATCCCCAGGTGTTCTACTACTCAAATATTATATTCAAGCAAGCAGGGCTATCAGACCTCAACTCGCAGTACGCGACGATCGGGTGCGGCGCCATAAACGTGTGCACGGCAGTGCTGATGCTGTACTTACTGCCGCGTTTCGGACGCCGGCCGCTACTGCTGGGCTCCATCTTGGCCGCTACTATCATACTCGCTGCTTTGGCCGCTACTATGAAATTCATTGTAAGTTTCACTATAACTAATTTATTAATTTTCCATGGACATATATACAAAATTAGGTTTATAAATCTAATTACTGCTCATATGCTTCGTACGCGCGTGGCATTTAATATTTTACTAATACGTTTAGCGCGTCAAAACACTCTCGTATTGTTTTATAAACAAACGCGATCTATTGCAACAAAAACGAGTAGTTATTTTCGTTATTTATTCAACAGATGTCGCTATATAGATTAATTTTGATACTACATTGCTTTTATCAAAATTAAAAAGTAAAAACTAGGCGGTAATGGATTTTTATACATTTTTTTCATTTATATTTGCTACTGTAAAATCGAAGTGTGGCGCCATCTACCTACTAAATATTACACTACTAAAGAAATCCCTCCTACGCGGTGGCATTGAATATTTTCCATTTCTAACAGTATATTCTGCACGTCAGTTTAGTTTTAACACCTTTGTAGATCACATTTCAGTCAAATTAATCTATTAATTAACTCCTTGGACATTGTATCGTCAACCCTTACTCATCCCACTGCTGGGATTTGGGTCTCCTCTCAATTGAAGGAGTTTAGAGCATACTCCACTACGCCCGCTCAACTGCGACTAGGCGGGGTCCAGCGTTTCCAAGCCGCCTAAAGGCCACTGAATTTGCTTAACGCCTATCATCTAATGACAATAGCCGGGAGCGACGGCTTAACGTGCTCTCACGTGAGGAGCTCGACATAAATAAACCCATCCGTGAACAGGCTACGGTCGACGTTGCTTAACTTTCATGTACGAATAGACTGACACGCGTAATCAATCAATTTATTCAGTAACAATTTACAATTGTGATTGATTTTTTTTTTTTTTTTGCAATTTTACATTACAAATACAATTGCACTAAACAGGGTCTCAGCATGCACATAAAACACTACACAACATTAATATACATAAAATCCATAATAAAACTCAAAATCAATTAAAAACATAGTATAAAATTTAATAGTATGTCAGCATTGTTATTATTATTTTCAAAAAGTTATTATTATTAAAATATTCGTTAACATCATAAAAGGTCCTTTGCAACAACCCTAATTTCAATTTCGATTTAAAGAGATGAACGCTTAGAATGTCTTTCAACTCGATACGCAAACGACACCATCGAACTCCTCGAGCTCCATGGTGAATAAACTACAGTAACTTGGCTCATTGTCCAACTGATGTAATGTTATTTTCCAGGATGCTGTGTCGTGGATGCCGTACATGTGCATGGTGGCGGTGTTGTCGTACGTCCTAGTCTACGGGTTCGGACTCGGCCCCATACCATATTTCATCGCATCAGGTATGAATATAACGTTATTATTCCAAGCTGTTTTTTTTATTATTATTAAATTTATTTAGATACTACAAACGGTGTTACAATTAGGGATTGCAATCCAGCGGCATTTTCAATTCAGCTGGATTTCTGTTGGATTAGAGTAAATCGAGCTGAATCAGCGCTGGATCCAACGGGATTCGATATGGATTTAAAACTCTACAAACTTGAATAAGCGAGATCTTATATATACAATATATGGTAAATTATGAGAACAGTTGTCAGGTTGATTTACTCAGATTCGATCAAAAGTCATCTGAAGTAGAAATCAAACTAAAAGGTACTCGGTGCAGTCTATAGAGTAGCACGTGCACAAGGGCGACAGAATAACAACGTTGGTTGCTTCGGTTCAGTTCGGAGTAACTATAAAGCCCGTAGAATAAAGCAGTAACTTAAAATTTTGTGGCGTTTTCGTATGAAATGGAAGTCAGGACCTTGTTTTCAGCTAACTGCCGATCCACATCGCTGGATCCAGCACTGAAAGCTGGATTCAGAAAGTCCAAAACCGTGGCGGATCAAAATTATAAAATTGTATCAACAACTACTTCAACTAACCAACTTCACCCGTACGTGCTGGTAGAGCACAGCGTATTGTCACAGATTACATAATAGTTACTACGTAACAGATACTTCACTCAGTAGAAAATTTCCAATACCTACTGCTATAATAGCCTACTCCGTCGCGTCAGCAACCGCTGCATGCTAAAATGTGCCTAAATGCTCAGGCGTACAGTTGTGATTGCTTCGCACCGCGCGATCCCACAGCAATCGCAGGGCCTGAATTTGGTCCGCAAACGGCCCGAGACCGCTCGGCCGGGCGGTAGGTAACTATAGCGCGCAAGTACATGGAGTGACGGAGGCCTGGTATTGTATAAGCTGACCGACAGACGATGTATCTCCACTTTACAGAATACTACAGACTGATAATAATTTTCTTATGGGTTGTTGAAAGTGAGTGAGGTCACTCAGAGGGAAGAAGTTGGCAAGTTTGTAGCAGGGCTGGCGGTGGGCCAGCGATTTTTATTGTTGCAAGCGTTTATATGACTGCGTAGGGCGTAAGCTTGTTTGCCACCGATAGTACAGGCGTAGTATGAAAAATGGGGTGTGGCTGTGTGTTGTATATGAGTACGTTATATGCACTAAAATTATCTCAAAATGGCAGCGCTCCCCTCTCTATGGCCCGCAATGTTCAATAGTCCATACTTAGCGTAATAAATTCTTTGATCATTGATGTATCCATTGCTGTGATTCAATTTTGGATGGAGATGATAGATATGTAGCTGTAACACCAAACTGTATCCCCCGATTTTGTTATCATTCGTTTTTTTAAATTGCCTCCCTGTGGAAGCAATTTTAAATACTTATTTACGTCAAAAAATCTTCGTTTATTTATAATCTATAGCAGACATCTTAATTAACTTGTATTGTCTCGCAGAATTATTCGAAGTGGGTCCCCGTCCGGCGGGCATGGCGTGGGGCTCGCTGGCCAACTGGGGCGGGAACTTCCTCGTCGGCATGACCTTCCCCTCCATGAAGGTCGCCATCGGGCCCTACTCGTTCCTCGTGTTCTCCGCCATCACTGGAGCTCTGTTCGTGTTCCAGAAGTAAGTACGCTTAAATAATACTTTATATTTTAGCCAAATAGGCGACCAAGTCAAATAGCGAGTGATAAAAAGCGGGCGAAGTTGATCAATGTAAATGAAAGGCCAAGAAAGCGAATATGCCTAGACAAATGGCTTTTTAGTAACGTGAATAGAATCGAATAATAAATGTACGAGTTTGACGTTATAATCCCATACATTCTCATTCGATTCTATATTCATTAATAAATTAATAGGATTGTCGTTATAATCCCATACATTCTCATTCGATCATTCGATTCTATTGGGGTCACGTTACTAAAAAGCCATTTGTCTAGGCCTGCAGGGTCCCTACCGACTATTAGGTGAAGCTGAGTTTTTGATTGCCAAAATCGGACTTGTGTGTAAATTTATGAAAATCATCTTCATTGTAATCGCCAGTGTCTCAGCCCCTACCGGGTAAGCTTGTTACTATTAGCACAAATATCAAGTAATCGGCTTCAGCTTAGGCGATAGGTATGGTCACAGATTACATAATAGTTACTACGTAACAGATACTTCACTCAGTAGAAAATTTCCAATACCTACGTTATACCCTACCGCTACGAACGCAGTCACCAACTGTACGTACCATATAGTAATTAATTACGGAACGAATTAATTATTTTTTCTAGAATGTACTTCCCCGAGACTCGCGGCAAGACTCCCGCCCAAGTGACCCAACTGTGCAGTCGCGGGTTCAAATCCCGTCCGGTGCACGCCGCTGTCTGACGTCACCACGCGTGACGTCACATCACACGATCGGACTGTGTATGCCCAATGATTTGGGATAGATAACATATAATGTTTTTTTTAATATGGAATGCTTATGTTTTTCTTCTCTAACAAATTGTGTTGCCATTTTTTATATGCTAGTATTATATAAAATGCCTTCTTTTATGTAATTTTTGTTATATCGTTTATGGTATGTACGCACTTTATTTCAGTGCATACAATCGATATAATAAAAAAATATAGTGCCGTAGATAGAAGAGAAAAAATATCTTTTTTATTGTACTTAATAGTAGTTTATTCACTTACAATAATTACATTTATTGGTAAAGGCGTAAGGTACAAATTACATCACGAGTGTGCATTTGGAGATCGAGCCGTTAGGCGAGGCCTCTAAATAGACCCGAGTGATGTAATTGACGCTTATCCCTGACCGATACTTTATACTACACTTGCAATAAAAAAAATAAAAGAAAAGAATGGTATATACCTACTACTAATCTTATTTAGCTATTATCAGGAGTCTTAACCATTATTTGCAACATTAATTGAACAAGATATCACTTAGGTCATGTCAATATTTTTTATTATTTTTTAGCGCCAAAGCAAAGCGGCCTTTATTTACTAGGCTTCTAGATTAAAAATCAAGTGTAGTATAAATATATTTTTATCTTACTGCTACCGTTATTATAATACACACAGAGTACAAAATCGTATAAAGAATATAATATACAATATTCCATAATAAGCTAAAGCGTATATGTAATGTTTATGAAATATTGTTTTTAAATTCTGCCTTATTAAAAATGGTGCTACTCGACCATAATAGTAAGACCTGCATACTTTTACTGTAGATTTGCGTCTATTATTTCAGTTTAAAAGAGTGGTAGGTTACAGCGTACTTGTAAGCTGACTGGGGAAGTACCTCCACCTCACAGAATACAGCAGCCAAATAACAATTCCCTTGAGGGTTGTTGTTTTCCTGCGAGTGAGGTCACCAGAAAGAAAGGAGTCGCTGCGTTGGCAGCGGGGGTGGCTGCGCTGGAACGATATTTCATGTTGCTTGTCTGTCACCCGAAGTGGTATAAAAAAAATTCTATAATAATATTGGCCAGGGACTATCATTAACATCCGTCCATCCCACTAGTCCAACCGTGCTCTCTAATGATGGGATAACTGACACTATTTTGTCCCAATATTTCCATGGGGCAAGTGACACGAGTATTTAATGTCGATTTCACTTCGGCTCGCACTTTGCGAGGATCCATATATGATATCAAATAAAATCATTTTAATAGTTTGCTGGAGAACAGAAAAGAAAACAAATAATCACGATTATTATTAATAATAATTAGGCTATTTTATTTTACGGATCCGGTGGTCGAATGGCAGGCAATGGCTACTTTGATCCCGACGTCTCGGGTTACTTTCATATGTGTGCACGAACATGTCTGTCTTGGTCACCGTGTTTTCTATAATAGGCCTGTGAACCATTTTTTTTTCGACTTGTTATTTAAAGACGTCACAATAATATAATTAAAGGTGAAAGAATTACTTCGATAGGCTAAAAACTTCTCGAGATATGATAACTTGAAGATCACAATTTTGGACTATCCCGAAAACGCTCCATACAAAAGGCATACAGTATTATGACGTCACGATACGCTATTTTATATGCATTAAATCAGAAATTTGTACGACAGCTATGTTAAATATTGCGTTTATGTAGCTAGTGCCGTAACAAAAGTTATAGTATTTTTTATTGTTTCTACAATGGTAATATTTATTTTTTATAATTTCATACTTTTAAAATGGACTTTCCCACCAAACTTTGATTGACCATAAAACACGTCGGACATAAGTTATAAAAATTTTGAGATCGCAGATCGTTCTACTTTTATGTGTTTTACGTTACTGATAGAGAGTTTTTATAATTTTAGAACATTGGTCACACGCCCATTATATGTATGTTTTTTTTATTATTATTTTTATACTACGACGGGTGGCAGACAAGCATATGGCCTGATGTGAAGTGGTTACCGTAGCCATATTAACGCTCGCAACATAAAATATCGCTCGCGCGCCGTCACCCCCGCAAACGCAGCATCTCCATCCTTTCTGGTGACCTCACTCACTCACTCGGAACACAACAACCCTCAAGGGAATTGTTATTTGGCTGCTGTATTCTATGAGGTGGAAGTACATTCTCCAGTCGGGTAGCTTACAATTACGCACCCTACCTCTCGTTTCGCCAGAGCTTCGTTTGTCAGTCAGCAGGGTGCACCGCGTGCAGGTGAAGTTGGCTTTGGTTCAAAGATGTTGATGAACCACTTACACCCCAATGTGTTGAAAAAGTACATAAATTATCAGTTATCCATAGTTCAAGCTTTGCATAGTTTGAGACTAGATGGTGCAGTGTAATTTGTCCGATAATATGTATTTATTTGATTATTTTGATTCCAGACATCTCATTACTTTTAACGTCATACACCTTTTATTTGTCCCATGAGAATACTGAGCCGAGTCAGTTAGCCCAGGAAAAACTTAATTTAAGTATATATTATACACGAAAAATGTAGATTTATGTTTATAATGTAAAGATTGTAATAACTATTATTATTAGAGAACACAATTGGACTACTGGGACGTAATGGTTTAATGGAGGTTGCTCACTGCTAGAATCGAAGCCGTCGCGGACTCGAGAGAATTTCACTCTGTATATGTCACATCTTTACAATAATAGGAACGTAATCCAAAAATTTGAGATTTCCAGTTTAATACCTCCAATTGTGAATAGAATAGGCTATTTGACTAACATTTTTGTCTGTTTGATATGTAGGGACGTCTCCATAATATAACCATAGGTGAAAGAATTACTTCGATAGCACAAAAATCTCTCGAGATATGGTAATTTAAAAATCACAATTTTTAGACTGTAACGAAAAAGCTCCATACAAAATACTACCGACGTATGACGTCACAGGTTTGTATTTTGTATGCATCAAATCAGAAATTTGTACGATAGCTATGTTAAATATTACGTTTATGTGATTAGTATCATAATAAAAGTTATAGCATTTTTTATTGCTTCTCCAATGAAAATATATTTTTTTAATAATTTCATACTTTTAAAATGGACTTTCCCGCCAAACTTTGATCGACGCTGAAAAAAGTCTGACTGAAGATATTAGAATGAAAGTTTGCAGATCTTTATAGTTTTGTGTATTTTACGATATTCTTAAATAATTTATACAATTTTTAAACATAGGAAAATAGCCCATTGCAAATCCTGAGCTTCAATGTATAGAGAGTGTATAATTGTTTTTGTTCCATGAAGGGTTTGCTAAGTACAGTAAAAAAATCATCCAGAAACAGCAATGACTATTGAAGCTATAGTGATATAAGCAGGAGTTATAGATTGACCGCTAGATGGTCATCCAAAGGTATTCTCAAGTTTATTTCGATGAACAGTTTTGTGAGTAGCTAGGTTTAATGTACAAATGACACTTAAAATACCTGAGCTATAAGTGCCATACTCCGACTCTCTAACTCGAAATCTTAAAATTTTGAATTAGGTCTGTATAGTTCTAAAGGTGCGATGTATGTGATGTGATGATCACGCTTTGTACTTAGCACCTTATACCGTTCGTAACAGTGACGGTTTTTGCAGGGTTATAGTTACACCTAATGAGCGGTTGACTGGACAACCCGTTATTCAATTATTTTAAAATCATCAACTAGTGTTTTAACAGTTAATATTTTAAATCTATAGAATCTCGATTGGTATTTAAAGTTAAGGAGTTATGAACAAATTGGTTGTACAGGTATCGTAACAGAACTTTTGTTTGAAAGACTATTCCCGCTATAGACGTTGGTACGAAAATCATTACATACTGATCACTCTAATATATAACATTTTCTTGTCGCGGTGTTTCTTAACTTACCTCCGCCGAAACGGCTGGACCGAGTTTATGAAATTTTGTGTGCATATCGGGTAGATAGGTCTGAGAATCGGCCAATATCTATTTTTCATACCCCTAAATGATTAATGCTGGTCAGCTAGTGTCTTTCGAGCTATAGTTCTGCGCACGAATATTTATATTATATTTTTAAACTATATCATAGAAATTCAATTTACTATTTAAGAGCATCTATGGACGTGTTCATATCTACAACTTTTTTAATTGTAGAGTGGATCCTAATTGCATAACGATGTCCTTATGTAAAGTCCTAACTAGCGCCGCCATTGAAAAGTATGGGAATAGCCTAAGTATGTACGTACATTTTACTGTACAATTTGTTAAAAAAGACAATACGATATTTTTATTTCAGGTTGCCAACGTTTATAATAATTTTCGATTATTTAAGACGAGCTTGCTGTTTCGTACGCACGTATCCCGGTATCCCGTGGGAAGTTTCAAAAAATATTTCTTTCTTTTCTAGGTAGCTATTACATATATAAGCTATAATAGCTAGCTAGCCGTCCAGTGGAGATGTGCGTTGATAGCTCAGTTAGTTAACGGTTGCCTTATATAGATACAGGTAAAAATACATGGGACATTTTGGACACAATAATGAAATGTATAAAATATGATCGTTTTCCATGTTGCCTGCTTATCAATAGGTTATGTGAAATAAAAAGACTTGTCTTCGTACATGAACTGCTTTTTTTTCAATGACGCTTTGAAAGAACAATTTATGTACTTATTTATTATTTTAATATCTAAATATTTTTAAAATGTATATGTAATTTTTTTTTCTAGTTGTAAGTTTGACAAGTGTGACACCAGGATCCGTCGATTGTAAAAACTAGTATAAAATAGGTTATTAGAATGGGCATTGTTTTGTCGTTTTTATTTTTATACAGTACCTAAAGTAACTAAATTTAATATATTTAGTTTTTATTTTTATTTTACGAAGGTAGTAAACAAACTTATTGACAATTAGATATTAAATGACAATACCAGTGACATGATATCAGTTTGGCTTTATTTGTATTCCTAGAATATAACAATAACTTGTACCTACGATTTATACACGACTTTTGAGAGTTTGAGCCACTGTTTTGTATCCATAACACCATGGTATTTTTTTAGGTAATTCATACGTCATTAAATTCACATCAACACTGAGCCTATTATTTCACTGATAATACACTTCAGCCCGCTCACGTTGTAGCAAGAGCAGTTTCGCATCGCGTCCGATTTGTATCCGTAAAAATATGTTCTAAAGTAGTCTGCAGGTATATTTGGATGACGGATCATCCGCTAATTCTCCAATAGGCTATTTGACCAGTTTTTTTTTTTCGATTTGATATGTAGGGACGTCTCAATAATATAAACATAGGTGAAAGAATTACTTCGATAGCACAAAAATCTCTCGAGATATATTAATTTGAAAATCTCAATTTTGGACTTTCCCGAAAACGCTCCATACAAAAGGAGTTATGACGTATGTTTAGGTAATTAGTATCATAATAAAAGGTATAGTATTTTTTATTGCTTCTCCAATGAAAATATTATTTTTTTAATAATTTCATACTTTTAAAATTGACTTTGCCGCCAAACTTTGATCGATCCTAAAATAAGTCGGACGGAAGATTTAAGAATGAAAGTTTGCAGATCTTTATAGTATTCCTGTATTTTACGATATTGTTAAATAATTTATACAATTTTTGAACATTGTCAAATAGCCTATTCAGAATTAGAATAGTAACGGATCGAAGTAGTCTTAGAACTATTTGTTTGAATGTTAATATATTCGGATGCAGGCCGAGTTTTTTTAGACTCATTTTTACGAATTCCGATTGGATGCAGTACGAATGGCAATATCCGGATCCGGACCTAATTTTTTATTATTATTATTTAAATAGTTGTCTTGGCCAACTTGCCAGATAAATATTTTTTGAAAAAGGGAAAAATTCATACCTGCCCCTCCTAGGTGGGATTTGAACCCATGATCTCCCGATGACCGGTCGAGTGCTCTTCCAACTGAGCTACCAGGAAGGCTAATTTTTTATATCCGTGTTTTCACGTACTCGGATCGGATGGAGTGCGTAACCGCCGGCGCTTAGCGAGATGAAATATTTTTGGAGCAGATTAGTGCCGCCATTGGAAAAAAATCGTAGCTCAGAAATAGAAAAAAATGCAAGTTCGTAATCTTCTTAAATAATACAAATAAAGTATTTGTAGGTAAGTTATAAAGTCAATGGTTGAAATGTTGTTGTTTATAACGTTCTAAAAGTAGCTGCTTTTTAATAATACGAGATATAACAAAACAACATTTTACGTGTAGATTATGTAACATAAATATACTTTGTTATTATCAAGAGAGAATTCTAAAGAAAAATTAACATAAAATTAAAATTTACTCTACGATTTTTTTTTGTCAATGGCGGCGCTAGTGCGCTGCAACGTTTGAAAAAAATAATGTATGTATTTATCAAATTTACTTTTGTTGACTTTTAGGTAATCCCAAAGACATTTTAAAAGTAAGTAAATTTCATCGTCGCTGTCATTCCAAAAAGTACTCGTAAGCTTCATTAATTACTTTGAAAAATTCTAAAAATGAACCTAGATTATTGTCTTATTGTTATTACTATACCTACGTTATAAAATTTAGAAACAAAAGCGTAAGGGGTATGTTAACATTAATATTACTGTATTTTTTAATTGACAGTGACAATTTAACGCAGACTGACTTCTTTCGCTTCTTTTTTATGATATTGTACGAGGAACCCATGTACTAAGTTACATTAGTGATAAGGTAGCGTGGAGTGATACCTCGTTCTCACTAGGTACCTACTGTATTAGTATAGGCGCGATATGGCTGGGTAGCGGGATTTTGGGTGTTCAATTTGTTGTTTTTGAAGGGCGGTGGATTTAAATTTGCAGGCAATTTGATCTACACTACTTTGCATACTTTCGCCGCCAATTAGTTCATGAAACTACTGCCGGTCGGCACCCACCCACTACCATGCTTGCCTGTACTGCCGTGGCTTGTTTGAAATATACTTTATTTGACTTTGAACAGTGCCAGGAAATATATGCACTTGCAGTGCAGTGCAAGGGGATTCCTTATACAATTTATTTATTTATTTATTTATTTATTCGATAACATACATAAGTTTACAGTTATGTAACCAAAACACTCATGTACATAGCTTAAGATACAATATTATGAAAAAATAATAATTACAAAGAATTTAAACACTTGTTTATAAATTGATATAAAGTATCAGCGAATACGTCGGCATCCGGGCATCGCTTATGAATTTCGTTCATAAGTGTAATGTTACGTGCTGTAGGTGCATTCTGCGCGCGACAAGTGCGCACAGGTGCCACGGTGTTAGTGAACAGCCGATGCCGGCGACGCAGCCCCTCCACACCACTACTGCGCGAAGGTGCAACTAGCCCAATACGTTCTAATGTTTTCGGATCCTGTATTTTATATCTAAGAAGCTGATAATAATGCACTATCTGCTGAATTGTACGTCTTAACTCTAGAGTATTAATCCCCATCATACCTCCTACAAAAAGAGATGGGTAAAGAAATGGGTAATACCCATATTGCCTTTTATAAATATGTCTAGCAAATTTTTTTTGGATCTTTTCTATTTGTATGTATATTTTACAATGTCATACAACAGAAGTGATCCCAGAATGCTCAACGGCTATGATATTGAGGACTGTTATAACAGTTATATTCTGATGAATACTTGTACAGTGTACTTATTTTTTGTTTGTTTGTGACAGTACTTTAGGGTTTGACTTACTTTATGCACGCAACTGTTTACAAGTTGTTGTTTATATCACAAAATATAAATTTATGTGTAATTAATTATGTAAAATATTCCGTCTGTTGTTGCTAAACCTGAGGCCCTACCGCCTAAACTGAAGCCGATTAGCATTGGATTTTTTAATTGCGAAAATCAGACTTCAGCTCAGATTAGTGGAAATTATGTTTAGCTAAGCTGGTAGAAATCATGAAGCTGTACTGACAAAGCCAACAATATTTGTCAATAACTCAAGTTTAATTTCTATTTTTAGTTTAGGACTAGATAGAAGTGTGTAATTTTTCTAGGAATATTTATAAAAAAATAAAAAAAATAGGAATCTAAATATTCGACTGAATCGGCTTCAACTGCGGCGGCGGTAGGGTTCCTGATATAGTGGTGACTTCTTCAGAGGCCGAGTCCTTAATCAGGACGAATGTATGGACATGCACTCCCTTTCTCTATCGCGACGAATACTGTCTAGAGAGAGTATGGACATTCGCCCTGATGACGCGTTGAACATTACCTCTGATGAAAATCTCCGTTGGAGATCGAAAATATTCTGTTTTCCCGAAAAATTGCGTGAGCGATCCATTTAATTTCATTAAGGGGCCAGATCGTGAAAACTGTGAAAAGAGTGTTACGATTTTTCATATTTAACCTATTTAGATATGATTGATATCAATGATAATTTGTATATATTACAATCAAAGACCAAAAATTATTGTATGATTATATTAAACTCTTAAAATCTAATAGTTGTTTTATAATAAAGGTCAACAAACGCACAAAATTGAGAAAAAATGCAAAAACATGCCTTCGTATTTTTCAGATTTAACCCAATAAATCAACACAAATTGATAAAAAGAAACACTTTTTGAACACTGAAGAAACCAATAAATATAACATATACTTTTTTTTTGTACCTTTACAAACAAAGACTTCCTCTTTTAAAGCCCTAAAATCTAGATATGTTTTACGTAAATTCTCCATAGAAAAATGTATGAAAAATGACGCACATTCCGATATTACGAATTAGTACCCAGCGTCGCCACTAATCGCCAGTGTGTTTTTATATGTCAAGGTGACACCACGCGCGTCGGATGCTCCAGCAAAATTACGTGTTGTGAATTTGTGTTTTTTGTGAAAAACTGTAAGTATAACTAATTTACCAATATAATGAATGTATATAAATCGTAAAAAATACAAAGAATGAATTAGATACTTTGTTGAGTAGGTTATTTTATGAACCTTGTAAAATATGTATCAATTCAGGCTTGAAACATGATTTCAACATGCTATAGCCAATATCATAAACGTATCTAGTCGGTAATCGAGGGTTTTTTTCGCAGGACTGATTGAATTTGAATTTGCCAGGGAAAAGAAAGTTTAGTACGCATTATAAAAATATGAAAGCCAAAAGATCTCGGAAAAAATGTAAGTTCCTTCCTACTTATTTATTTATCTGCCTACTTTACTACGTCTTGTCCTAAATACCTACCTAGAAAAAAATTACGAGATTTCTGTGAAAGTGTCATGTAAAAATCCTAGTTTTATTTGTGTGCTTATCCTGTCTAAGTAGTAATAATAATATAATTTATTTTCATTTGAACAGGGTACATTACAAAGCTAATACAATACCTATGTCATATGATTTAGATCGCTTGATTCAGACATATACAATAGCATGTAAATATTGGTTTGTATTATAAGTAATAAAGTCAATTTCTACCTAGTATTCGTTTTCATGTTCATCATTATTGTCTAAATATCAGATTGTGGAAGTAGGTATGTTTCATAACAGAAATAGCACGGGCACGCGGCTTTGTCGACATACTTACCGCCAAAGAGACGCGACGCGCCTAGGGTCTGGTGTTGTACAAAAATTACAAAATAATTATAAAGTGGATAATAATGATGAATAATATTTCCAGTATTGAAAATAAAGAAAACCTTCAGGCCGAGACCCCAAGCAACACTGCTATGCTTAGACTACACACTATAGACGTAAGTTGTTATACGTAATTCTTGTAGACTTATTACATAAATAAACAAACTACCTTGGGGTGTAAGTGGTTCATCAAGATCTTTAAACCAAAGCCAAATTCACCTGCATGCGGTACACCCTGCTGACTGACAAACGAAGCTCTGGCGAAAAGAGAGGTAGGGAGCGTAATTGTAAGCTACCCGACTGGGGAATGTACCTCCACCTCACAGAATACCGCAGCCAAATAACGGTTTCCTTGAGGGCTGTTGTCTTCCTGCGAGTGAGTGAGGTCACCAGAAAGGAAGGAGATGCTGCGATGGCAGCGGGGGTGGCGGCGCGCGAGCGATATTTTATGTTGCGAGCGTTAATATGGCTACGGTAACCGCTTCAGATCAGGCGGGCCGTATGCTTGTCTGCTACCCGACGTAGGATAAAAAAAAAAAAAATACCTAGTTAGTGATGGACGAAGACAAAATCTCAGTAGGGTGAAGTCTTCTAGTATCGGCCTCCTCCTAATATCGGCCTTTGCGAGAAAATGGAATATAGGGTAAGTGCTCCATTGAATGAACCCTTAAGGGCATTCCAAACTTTGAAAATTACAGCCAGCTACTTATGAGATCCTAACCAAAAAATATTTTATTTTATTATGTTCACAATTTATTCATGATTGATACAGTATACATATTTTAGCAAAAATGCTGATAGTTATTGAGATAATCTGCATTTTATACAAATATGGGGTATATTTGTATAAAATGCAGGTTATCTCAATAACTATCAGCATTGAACACACAAATCACCAGAGAATGAACAAAAAAATCCAGTGAATAAACCTTTTGAAACCCATTGAATGAACTACCACTTTTATATATCAGTTCTATATATCAATTATTAAGTAAGAGTTTATTTCGGGTAATTGTTATTGTAAATATATATATTTTTTTATTATATTAAATAGACGATATGATTACTATTATAATTGCGTGTTACTTGATATTTTATAACCTAAAGAGAACTATCTAACATTTTTTTTTTATACCGCTAAGGTGGCAAACAAGCATACGGTCCGCCTGATGGAAAGCAGTTACCGCAGCCTATGGACGCCTGTAACACCGGAGGCATCACATGCGCGTTGCCGACCCTGTAAAAACCTCTTCAAGCCCTTTTTGAAGAACCCCATGCTGTAGTCTCCTGGGAAAACCTCAACAGGCAATTCATTCCACAGCTTGATAGTACGTGGTAGAAAACTTCTCTGGAACCGCATAGTACGTGACCATTTCGGTTCTAAAGTGTGAGGATGAATTCCCTGTCGATGGCGAGCGGTGCGACTGTAGAAGGAAGCCGTGGGCATCATGTCAAACAACTCCTCTGAACACACCCCATTGTACAAACGGTAGAACACACAAAGGGACGCAAAATCTCTTCTCAGACTTAAAGGTTCTAAACCGTCTGTCAGTTTGGGATCGTCAACAATCCTCACAGCACGCCTTTGAATCGAGTCACAGGGTGCAAGCTGGTATCTAGGCGCTCCCGCCCATAGATGGCAACAGTACTCCATATGCGGCCGAACTTGAGCTTTGTATAAGTCTTTGCCGCGGGTTGAAGTAATGTTTCGCCCTGTTGAGCACACCTAGTTTCTTCGATGCCAGCTTGACCTTCCCCTCCAGATGACATCGAAACTGGACGTCGCTGGAGATGTCAACTCCTAGAATACCAATACTATTGGCGATGGTGAGGGGTGTGTTTTCGAAGTGTGGAGCCACAGCAAATGGGGTTTTCTTAGCGGTGAACGCGCAGACTTGTGTCTTAGAGGGGTTAAATCGCACTAAGTTCTGTCGCCCCCAGTCGGACACTCTACTTAGTGTGCTCTCAATTTGCGACACAAGTTGTTCGCGGCTCTCCTCCACCAAAGAACGAGGGATATTTGCGCGGCCCGTGTAATAAGTGTCCCCGGTGCTGTCGTCCGCATAACAATGAATGCTGTCATTATACAACATATCATTAACATGCAGCAGAAACAGCGTCGGGGACAATACAGAATCCTGCGGGACGCCAGCATTGATGTCCATGCTATCGGAGCAACTGCCATCTACAACGGCTCTAATGCTTCTGCTGGACAAGAAGCTAGCAACCCATTCGCATAGCCCCTCGGGCAGACCGTAAGGCTAAGATGCCAAATGCTTAAAACATAATATTAATACTGGATTATTATTATAAAATATTTAATATTATTATTCATCACTTCTATGTTAGATTCTCCTTTCTCTTCTAAACTATTATATTTCTATAATAGAAGATTGGTTCTATATGTCATCATTATTTATTAATTTCTTTTTAGCTTGCATTTTGCTGTCTTTCCATGGTCGTTTTAGCTGAAAGGCACTTCTATGTGGAGATCTTTATTTATTTTATTTAATCAGTTCACTCCGTCTGGTTTTCGTCCTGGGCACAGTACTATTACTGCACTTCTAAAAGTTACTGAAGATATCAGGCTAGGTATGGAGGATAAACTGGTAATAATAAAAGAACACCTCGTTCGAATATTGGTCAAAAAATTGACAACCGTTTATAAAAGTTGTGTACAAAAAATTAGCCAACTGCATTAAGGCTAAGATGCCAAATGCTTAAAACTGTGTGTTCATTGACTAGATTTTCTTCAATTTCGTGATCCAATTATCGAACACCCCTATAATTTATTTATGATAATTAAAATTTATGCAATCTGCTTTTTGTAAGATAAAACAGTTCTTTTTACATCCTACTATCAAATTTTGTTAACACTATCACACTTATAGTGTCTACAAAGTGAATATCAAAACACGAAGTCTCAGCAATGCCCTAAATTCTGCTCCATACAATCAAAAATACGACAGAATACTTTCATTTTAGGCGGTCGCGATTTTGAAACTATAGGAAAAAAATACTGGCTTGAGTAGAAAAGCTTAGATTTCTTATTATATTGAAAAATGTGTGTTTTGTTCATTCACTGGTGGGTGTTAATTCACTGGAGCACTTACCCTAACTATTAAAATAACCCTAAAATTATAATAGTTTTTATTCAAAAAGCGACTCTATATGCGAATCTATACTAATATTATAAAGCTGAAGAGTTTGTTTGTTTGTTTGTTTGTTTGTTTGTTTGTTTGAACGCGCTAATCTCAGGAACTACTGGTTCGAATTGAAAAATTCTTTTTGTGTTAGGTAGCCTATATTTCAAGGAAGGCTATAGGCTATATAGCATCACGCTACGACTCATAGGAGCGGAGCACCAGTGAAAAATAGGAAAAAAATATTCCTTTTGAGGGCTTACGTCGCGTGCGCTGCGTAAACGGTTGAAGTTACGCAAAAATCATGTATGACGGAATTGTTCCTCTTTAAAAGTTCTAAAAAAAAGTCCGCGACAGCATATGTCTATCTTTTAAGATTAACTCACTATAACCTTTTTTTACCTACTTTCTCCTAATGATTACCATGAAAAAACGTTATAGTGTGTCAACCTTAAAACATAGACATATACTGTCGCGGACTTTTTTTTAGAACTTTTAAAGAGGAACAATTCCGTCATACATGATTTTTGCGTAACTTCAACCGTTTACGCAGCGCACGCGACATAAGCCCTCAAAAGGAATACTGTTTTCCTATTTTTCACCGGTGCTCCGCTCCTATTGGTCGTAGCGTGATGTTATATAGCCTATAGCCTTCCTTGAAATATAGGCTAAGTATCTAACACTAAAATATTTTTTCAAGAGTAGTTCCTGAGATTAGCGCATTCAACCAAACACACACTTCAGCTTTATAATATTAGTATAGAATTAGATAGTATAGATTAATTTTATATATAAAACTAGCTGTTACCCGCGGCTTCGCCCGAGTGGTCCAGGGAAGCCTGCTGCCATTGATTTGTGTATATTTTTCTTTTGTTGTATTTTTTTTACTTCGTGGGATAAAAAGTAGTACCAGTATGTACAAATTTTAATGATGATCGGCTGCATAGTTAAGGCATGAAGAAATAACAATCAAACTAATTTACTTTAACACTTATAATATTTGTATATAATATATTAACGCCCACACTGAAGAGAAAATAATTGTTCACCCCATAAATGTTTGCTCTCTTTATTTTTCCTTCGAATAAAATATTTTTCCTTGATAAAAAGTAACTATGTCACTCTCCAGACCGGAAACTATCCCCTGTTAAAACATCACGTCAGTACTTACGTTCCTTTCGACGTGATAGAAGGACAAATGATTACAAAGTTTATTTTTTCCCATGGGATTAAATTGTTTTTCCGGGATAAAAAGTAGCCTATGTCACTCTAGATTGCCCTATTAAAAATTCATGTCTGTACTTAGGTTTCTTTTGACGTGAAAGAAGGACAAATGAACTTTATTTTTTAATAACGTACGTTTACGGTATGGAGAGTGGCATAGGCTACTTTTTATCCAGGAAAAACATTTTATTTCTACGGGAAAATTCATACTTTGTAATCATTTGCCCTTCTTTTAAGTCGAAAGGAACCTAAGTACCGACATGATTTTTTTTAACGGGATAGTTACGTAGTAGAGTACGGACATGACTTTTTAAAATGGGGATAGTTTACTGTTTGGAAAGTGACATAGGCTACCTTTTATCCCGCAAAAACATCTTAATCCCATGGGAAAAAATAAACTTTGTAATCATTTGGCATTCTATCATGTCGAAAGGAACGTAAGTACCGACATGATTTTTTTAACAGGGGATAGTTTCCGGTCTGGATAGTAACATAGGCTACTTTTTATCCAGGAAAAAACATTTTATTCCCACGGAAAAAATAATTCGATCCCCGCAGAAGGCAATCATTTACGTGGTGAACAATTTTTTTTGTCTTGATCCATACTAATACTGTAAGTGTTAAAGTAAGTATTCGTTTGTTTGTTATTTCTTAACGCTCTATGTAGCCGATCATCATTAAACTTTGTACCTATTTTTCTTTTGTTGTATTTTTTTTACTTTGTGAGACATACGAGTAAATAGTAATATCTCACGAAGTAAAAAAAAAAAATAAGCCATTGCCTTTCTCAATGCAAACTTTTGAATGAAAGTCAACTTTGCTTTACTATTTTAATCTATACTAATATTATAAACATTCGACATAGCTCTCAGAGTCAGCGAGTTGAAGTGGCGGTGGGCTGGCCACATCTGCCGAGTCAGCGATGGCAGATGGGGGAGGAAAGAATCATTTGTCCTTCTATCACGTCGAAAGGAACGTAAGTACTGACGTGATGTTTTAACAGGGGATAGTTTCCTGTCTGGAGAGTGACAAAATTACTTTTTATCCAGGAAAAATATTTTATTCGAAGGAAAAATAAAGAGGGCAAACATTTATGGGGTGAACAATTATTTTCTCTTGAGTGTGGGCGTTCATATATATATACAAATATTATAAGTGTTAAAGTAAATTCGTTTGATTGTTATTTCTTCATGCCTTAACTATGCAGCCGATCATCATTAAAATTTGTACATACCGGTACTACTTTTTATCCCACGAAGTAAAAAAAAATACAACAAAAGAAAAATATACACAAATCAATGGCAGCAGGCTTCCCTGGACCACGCGGGCGAAGCCGCGGGTAACAGCTAGTAATCCATATTTTGGTGCGGGTGCTTCAATATTTGAACGTTCAGTTGGCAATAGAGCACGCGCCGGTACCGACTTGTGTCGTTTAGTGGCAGTGGCGAGTCAAATCCCGGTTGCGAGCGCATTGAGTTAGTTAGTATTTAAATGGAATTAAACATACCTATGGTATTTTATATTGTTTTTTATTGAAGAAAAACCAAGGTTTTTACATTTACTTGTCTTTTTTATGAAATAATCGCAGGGTCGAGGTTAGGGATCTTTATTTATTGATAAATCCCAATATTGGCCACCCGGCCGACATTAGGAAAATGCATGAAAACGCTAAACAACATGTTTAGCTATTTTTTATGTTAACAGGAATATTAATAAGGTTAAAAATGAAACAACAGCTTTTTTTATTAAAATTATTGTCCTGAACCGACTTTACAAACAACCAGTTTTTATTACGTTTATTTATATAAAACGTTCAAGATTTTGATCTAGTGTTATGTGTTTCAAAGATGTATTCTAAGGGAGTTCTTAGCTATGTTTGAAGAAATTTGGCCCATTCTTTTTTAATTATTTTTTATAAAAAAAAATAAAGCCATTATCTTTCTTTACAGGAACTAGTTATTGAAAACAGTCAAGAGGGAAAGGTGGATGAAGTGGAAGTTGGCCGTAGAGTAATAGATATTTCTTTTTTTTATAAAGCTCTTCAGGCCATAGGGGACCACGGTCCAATGGATTGTAAGTTAAGTTACCTCAGTATAATAGGTGAAGTAAAAGTTGGTCTGGACTCAAAACTCATCATGAAATGTAGTATGTGTAGTATGAAGTTTACTGTGTGTTTGGTTGAAAAGAAAGAAGATAGCATGGAAGTGAATCATCAAATTGTATCTGGTATCATATCATCTGGTGGGAGCTACTCTCAGTTAAAAACATTAACTGCCGCAGTAACCGTTACCAATCATGTCACCTTCATTATACAATGAAATTAATAATACGGTTTGCGATTGGTGGGAAAAGACAGCAACACATTCCATGGCAGAAGCTGTCAAGGAAGAAGCAGAGTACGCAGTCTATAGGTAGTGTTGATAAAAATGGTACACCATTAATATCTGTTGCTGTTGACGGTTGTTGGAGGAAGAGATCTTATGGTAAGAATTTTTCCGCCTTATCCGGCGCAGCTGCGATAATTGGCATTAAAACTAATAAAGTATTGTTTTTTGGAGTTAAAAATAAATACTGCGTAGTCTGTGCACGAGCCGCAAAGAACAACAGTCAGCCCCCGGAACACCATTGTTTCAAGAATTATTCAGGATCATCTACCGGGATGGAATCGACCATAATAGTTGAGGGGTTTAAACGTTCCATTGTTGATCACGGTGTAATTTATAATAAATTTGTAGCAGACGGCGATTCCAGTACTTATAAAAAAATATTAGATTCGCGTCCGTACGATAATTTAATAGTAGAGAAAATTGAATGCAAAAATCATCTTTTACGAAACTACTGCAATAGCTTGGAGAAACTGTCAAAAGACACTAAGTATCCTTGCGAATTGCGGAAATTCCTAAAAGAAAGGTATTTGCGTTTAAGAACGGGTGTAAAATGCGCGATTAAATATTGGGCGGATCAAAATCAGTCACTCGAAGAAAAAATAAAAAATCTTAGCGAAGATATCCTAAATGGTCCACAACACGTATTTGGTAATCACCAACATTGCAAGGAGTATTTCTGTAGACCTGATACTCGTCGAATAGAACCTGTTGGATTACTTCCAACAATTGTTGGATGCGGATTAATGGACGCGGTAGAAATTTTAAGTAAAAGACTGTCATATCATTCTAGAAGTTTAATTCATAATTGCACAAGTAATATAGTTGAAAGTTTTAACGGAGTAATTGCCAAATTAGTTGGGGGTAAGCGTGTAAATTATTCTTCCCGTGGTTCTTATGCGGGCCGATGCGCAGCTGCTGTTGTGTCTTTTAATACGGGATCGATTCATAGTAAAACTCATGAAGTCATATTTAAATGTAGTCCGATTCCTTTGATCGCGAAAGTGGAAAATTGTAATCGTAGAAACCGTTTATTTGCTAAACCTAAATTAAGATTGAAAAAAAGCCACAACACTGTATCGAAAGACGCTCACTATGGACCAAACTGCGAAAAACCTGATCTGAGTCCAGAATTATATGAGAAAGCCAAGCCATTTTTTTTAGCCGATTTAAAGTTGTCTTGTGCTGAAAGAGAGGAGCTTGAAAGGTCGACCCATTTGCAAAGAAGTAGTGCTGAGTGGATGAGTACAAGGAGAAAATTACTAACCTCATCATCATTCGGGGAAGTTTGTAAAAAACGAGAGAGCACAAGTTGTGCTGCTTTTGTTGGTAAAATCGTTTATGGTAGTAATATCTCCAGTTTGCTTGCTGTACGGTACGGTATCGAAAACGAATAAAACCGAAATTAGACAGTTAGAAATTCAAAAGAATATTAGTATACAAAGTTGCGGTTTGTTCGTCGACGATCAATATGAATTTCTTGGTAATACACCAGATGGCATTTATGCAAACGGTTTAATTGAAATTAAGTGCCCACATTCTTTAGCTGGCATGACTCTTGATGAAGCAATGGCCAAACATACCTTTTGGGCAAGGCTTCCAAGAGTTATGTCATAAATAAAAATCATAACTGGTATTTCCAAATTCAGGGACAGGTACATATTACTAAAAGAAACGTTTGCATGCTTGGCATCTGGTTTGGTGCTACTGTACCTATGAAAGTTTATATTATAGAAAAGGACGACAAATTTTGGAAGGAGAAAATGGAGATGAAATTAGTTAGGTTTTATTACGATTGCCTACTTCCAGAATTAGTTGATCCTCGGCAGTCACGAAGCATGCCCATTCGTGACGCGCCCAGTATCATAGAGGCTATGAAAGAGAGGAAAGAAAGAGCTTTACGTGTTTTGAAAGAGAAGAACGCCTAATGATTTTGAAAGAGACTGAGGTAACTTAACTATCCAGCCGGTCGATTCACGTAAACACGCCAGTCCAAAAGTCGTTTTAACTTAGAAACTTAGAAATCGCCTTTTGGTTTTCTGTTTTAAACGCACTTACTTATCTAGTCTTGGATTGTCATAAATCTTTCAATAGCTCAATTACTATACAATTCCTATATGATTTTGAAGAGTTACCTGGTGTAAAGAATCATCAAAATCGTTTCAAAAATACAGCGAATTGAGAAGCTTCTTCTTTTTTTAAGTCGGTTAAAAGGGCTTAATTTGCAAAAAACGAAGTGACATTTTTAAGTCCCTACGCTACGGTTTTTATTACGTGAATCGGGCAGCTGGTAACATTTTCATTCTGATAGGTTTTGCAATAGTAATTGATTTTATCATCAAATTAGCAGAAATCAGAATTTGATCAGTAATCGTAGAATTTTGAACTCATATTTTGTTATTGTTTACTTACTTTTAATTAGTATATTCATAATTTATAAACTTGTGTTTTATTTATTTTTGTACAACCCTAGCACGCTTTTTAGATGACGACTCATATTTGTTATTGTTTACTTACTTTTAATTATATGAATCATTTTTATACTTTCGTATACTAGCGTAGCAAAAGTGCAAACAAAGTTGAAAAAAAGTTGACATGGCCGATAATTGGTGCCACCACCCTATTTGAGTTTACGCAATAGGCACATTTCCTTGCGTAGAGATATACACTAGCGAGGAAAGCTCGATGTTATTTCGACCGTACTTCCTACTGAATTTGCAATTATTTTGTTGAATGAATATTTTACGAAATAAGAATAAACTTTGGTAGTAAAATTACAAAGAAATACATAGTTGGAATTTTTGGTAAGTAGAATACAAAAAGGTCAGTCCGGACCTGCTCTTGATTGTTTATTATAAATAGAAAAACATAAACATTGTGTCTCAACTACTCTTATTAATCTAGTAATTAGGATCATTTTATAACGAAAAACTAGTCTTAGAATATTTTACACTCGTCGTTTATTTCCAATTATTATTTCCATTTTTGTTATGCTGTAAATATTCAACTTCAATAACAATATAACTCAACGTGGAACGTTTGTCGCAAAACATTTTGAAAATCGCGCTGTCTTTGGGTCATTCACCCGCCCTGTCGGTTGTTTCAGTAAACAGTAGCGCTGCGGTCGCTCAAAAACGATGTCGCGCCTAGGCAATCTGGGCCCTTAATTTACTTACTATGATTTCTAAAGCGCTATAGTTCTTCCATTTCCAATAACAAGTGATAGTATCAGTCGCTCAATTACATTTAGTATTTAAGGAGATAAAATATGTTTTGGACATCACACGGTAGCACGAATCATTTTTGTTCGTGTTTGTTTGAAATGTTTGTATTCTGTGTTCTTTTGTCATG
This sequence comes from Hypsopygia costalis, assembly GCA_937001555.2. NCBI lineage: Eukaryota > Metazoa > Arthropoda > Insecta > Lepidoptera > Pyralidae > Hypsopygia > Hypsopygia costalis. The sequence continues at coordinate 28,093,455 of OW443330.2, forward strand.
TCGCAGTAGGTCGATACTTACGTTTGAGTTAATAAAGTGTTTTTTTTCTAATATGCGTTTCTTTTTTGCTCAATATGATAAGTATTTTAAATCCTGTTTTAAGTACCGGAAATTTTGATCCGTTGCGAAAAATACTAAATCCTCATTACCTTTTTGAGGGACCATGTTTTCAATTCGTCCGTTGGCTCCACAATCCACACATTTATAATTAACACACTTTTATTAGTGTAATATAGATATAAATGTAGGTACAAAGAGAATAATAATATTGTTACGTAGGTGGCTCGATGCGAATCAGTGTTCGAGTTTATTCTATGTACAGCAGTCTAATAAACGGTGTTATGCAAGTTATACGTGTCTTTCTCTCATACACTTCATTGGCGACGAGGATGGGATATATGACCTTTTAAGGAAAGGTGTTTCGTGGAAATGGAGCAAACTTTGTGAAAACTCATTTATCGATATTAAAAAAATATTGAGTAGTGCCGAAGTTTTAACGCATTATAACCCCGACAAACCATTGATATTAACGTGTGATGCGAGCGCCCGGGGTATTAGCGGTGTGCTAAGTCAACCATGCGGCGGGCCGACCCACCGCGGCAGCGGCGCGACCGAGCGACCGGTCCTCTATGTTTCACGTTCATTGAATGACGCGGAAAAGAATTACTCGCAGATTGATAGAGAGGCATTAGCAATTGTATTTTGTTTACAAAAACTACATCAATATTTATACGGTAGACGATTTATTTTACGCACTGACCATAAACCGTTGGTTAGTATATTTGGTAATAAAACTGGGGTACCGCACATGGCGGCTAGTCGTATGCAACGATGGGCGATAAAAATGTCAGCATATACCTATGATATAGAATACGTTCGCTCTAAAGATAATGGTGCGGATGGGTTATCGCGGTTGCCAGTACCCTCAAATAAGACACAAGAATGTTTAGAATTACCTGAACAGACATACTTACATTTCGCACAAAACGCAATGTTACTAGATTATAAGGAAATTAAAAAACAAACATGTCGTGATCCAGTATTAGGTAGGATTCTCAACTACATAAGGGACGGCTGGCCCACGGAAATAGATATTAAATCATTACAACCTTACTTCAATCGTAGAAACGAGTTATATGAAGAATTAGGATGTGTTGTGGGGTCACCAGGATTATTATTCCGGAACCCTGTAAATCTAAAGCTTTGTTGGTATTACACGAATCCCATATGGGAATAGTAAAGACGAAAGCCATCGCACGAAGTTACGTATGGTGGCCGGGAATCGACGAGGCTATCGAGACAATGTGTCGGTCGTGTGAAGTGTGCGCGGCCGAGGCGGACGCGCCGCCACAGCACGGGCCAAGCTTGTGGCCGTGGCCGGCTGCTGCGTGGTCACGTATACATGTAGACTTCCTAGGTCCAATTTTTAATAAAATATATTTAGTGATTATAGACGGAAGAACCAAATGGTTAGAGGTGTTTCAAGTTTCCAGTACGTCCGCTCAGTCTACCATTTCAAAACTGACAGAGGTATTTGCGCGATGGGGGTTCCCGCGTCAGATCGTTTCAGATAATGGTCCACCTTTTACAAGTAAAGAATTTTCTGACTTTTTATGTAGTTGTGGTATTCAGCATGTCACCATAGCGCCTTACCATCCAGCTTCGAACGGAGCAGCCGAAAATGCGGTACGCACAGTTAAAAAAGTAATTAAAAAGGCTGTCCGACAGAAGTTAGATATTAATTTATTTCTCAATACTTTCTTGTTAAATTATCGTAATACCGACCATTGTACGACGGGAGAAAGTCCCGCCTCGCTAATGCTAGGTAGAAGATTACGAACTAAATTGGACTTATTGAGACCGAACCCTGAGAGCAGTGTTACTCAGTCTCAGTCAAGGCAATCTCGAGGCCGAAATGCGGTAGACAAGGGACGAAAATTACAACCAGGGGAAGAAATTTGGTTGCGGCAATATACGGGAGGAGTAAAATGGTTGCCGGGCCAGATAACACAGCGACTAGGTAACACTGACTACAAGGTTTTGGACAGCGGAGGTAGGGAAACCCACAGACATATCGATCAATTAAGACAGAGGTCAAGGACTTCGCTCGTCTGCCCTATGCCTGGCGATCAAGATTCGACTTCTGCATTACCTTCTTCACTAGATAGTAACCCTAACCCTGGTCCAGGCAGTCCCGGAAAACCATTAGACGATAACACAGAGCGCGAGAAGCCGAGTAATCTCCCAAACATTACCGGGAATGCGGAGGTATCAAAACCACCTTCGCCCACCGTGGTTACACCTGCCCGGTCCCGCCCGATTCGTAGCTGTCGTGTACAGAAGGCCCTGCCACCGCATTAAATACATTTTATGATCATTTACTATTGTAATTAGCTATCCGTGGTATGCACGAGTACTTATGGCATACAGTGTCAACGTATAGGCGCTTCGGCCATATAACATAACAAACATTATTTTGTATAAGGTCATTAATTATTTTAGTATGGTCAAATATTGTTTAGCAAGTCTTAGTGCTAATTTAGGGTGAAGGATTGTAATATAGATATAAATGTAGGTACAAAGAGAATAATAATATTGTTACGTAGGTGGCTCGATGCGAATCAGTGTTCGAGTTTATTCTATGTACAGCAGTCTAATAAACGGTGTTATGCAAGTTATACGTGTCTTTCTCTCATACACTTCATTGGCGACGAGGATAAAATTATAACTTATAGTTATTTTCGTAGATTGTGCGTGCGTGTTACGAGTTACGAATATGCCTCAGATCGGTAGAATAGAAGAATTTAAAATGATTGGGGGCAATTGGACTTTGTACGTGGAGCGCCTAGAAATGTTTTTTAAAGTCAACGAAATTAAGGAAGAGATGAAGTTACCCACTTTAATTGCGGTTATCGGTGACGAGACCTACGAGCTGCTGAGTAATCTTACCAGTCCGATAAAGCCAGCTTGTAAAACATACAGCGAGGTGGTGAAAGTTTTACGTGAACATCTGCAACCTAGGACGTCCATTATGGCTGAAAGATACCGATTCAGACAGAGAAGACAGAACGATGAAGAGACCGTGGCGCAGTATTTATCCGAATTGAAAAAACTGTCGAAATTTTGCGAATTTGGAGGGAACCTAGAAGACAACTTGCGAGACCAATTGGTATGTGGGTTGAAGAGCGATGTAATCAGACAGCGCTTGTTTGCGGAGGACGACCTGAAGTACCAGGGGGCTGTGAAACTCGCATGCGCTCTAGAGGCGGCGGAGCGAGACGCGGCCGTGGTTGAGGCGGCGAGCTCGACCGGAGCGGGATTCGGAGCGGCGACCGGCGCAGGCGGCCCCAGTACAGTGCACGCAATGACAGCGTGGCATAGCGGTGACCGCGGGCAGGGCCGCGCGCGGCCTCGCGCTGCCTCGAATATGCCGGCTCGCAGACAGGATATGGATTGCAGCGCGTGTGGATCGACAATGCATAGCATGGAGAAATGTCGTTATAAAAATTTTACGTGTAATAAATGTAAACGCAGAGGACATTTACGAAGAGTTTGTCGGGAACGCGTGGGATTTTCCGCCCCCAAAAGAGGGGTACATCACGTCGTCGAAGCCCCACTGGAGAGTGGCAATTCTTCGAAGGACAGTGTTTCCGACGTGGAAGAGGAGTTACATCAGTAGTGTACAATTGGGGGTTCAAAAACAATAAATCGTTTTTGAACCCCCAATTGTAACCCCCAAAATCAAAAACTTTTTCTCTTTAGTCTCAAAACACATTATACAGAACAAAGAGTGATTGGAATGTGTTCCCTTAAATGTTAAAACTTACCTAGGTCTGCAGCGATGCACTTAACACACGCGTTAGTCACAGAATGTGTTTCCTTAAATGTTAAAACTAATAGTAACAGTTGTAATGTACGGTGTGTGCATGTTATCGATATATAAGAGGTCGTTTACGTAACTTGAATCATTTTGTTTAAACCATCAGCGATATTCACAACTGCAATGAAATTTGTTAGACAGCCGCAAACTTTACGATTAAACAAAATTTGTCCTGACGTCGAAGTCGTTGCTGGACGACATGGAGACCTCCTACCTAATACAATTCGTTGCATAATTTCAGGGCCTTCAAATTGTGGGAAAACAAACGTCGTTATCGGTCTTTTGTTGCACGAGAATGGATTACGTTTTAAAAACATATATCTTTATTCTAAAACATTATACCAACCTAAATATAAATATTTAGAAAGTGTTTTTAGTCTAGTACCGGATGTATCATTTGCTAAATATCAAGACAATGAACTTATATTGAGTCCTCACGATGCGAAACCGAATTCTATAATCATATTTGATGATGTTGCGTGCGAGAATCAATCAAACATGCGCGATTATTTTGCTATGGGCAGACATAAACATATTGATTGTTTTTATTTAAATCAAACTTATAGCAAAATTCCTAAACAGCTTATAAGAGATAATACAAACCTTTTAGTATTATTTAAACAAGATGATGTAAACTTACGTCATGTTTATGATGAACATGTTAACACTGATATGTCGTGGGTTGAGTTCCGAGAGATGTGTTCCAGAATATGGTATAAACCATATAATTACTTAGTAATTAATAAAGACTGTGACAAAAACAAAGGTTGTTATAGAATGAACTTTGATACTTTTGTAACATTTGATTCAGGTTAACTATAAAAAGACTGTGGTTGTTACATACTTTCATTTCAACTTCATTATTGCTACATCGCGAACGCTAATAATTAATTTTATAATGGAAAAACAATTAAAAACCCAAATCGTTCAAGTAGCTGAAGCAGTTAAAAGAAAAATAAAATGTATGCGGTCTATGGAATCTCATAATGAAAATATATTAGAAACAGTTTTTAAACCTATTACCAATCCATTACAACAAATAATAAAAGAAAACAAACCTAAAGCATATTTCGATACATCGTCGGGTTTTCCTCAAATGAATCAATATTCACCAGCGGAATCGCATTTCAATAGAACACTTAGAATAGACAAAATGGATGATAATTCTGAACAAGATATTTCTGATGAAGATAATGACATAAATGATTTTGAAAGCGACAGTAAAACGCATAATAAAAGCAACGTCTCATTTAAAACAATTGAGTCTATGCCTAGTCCTACTCAAAATACATCATCTTGGTCACTTTCTTCAGATATGTTTGAAGATGTGCCTTTTGGTATCAGAAGAGAACGCGGAAAATTTATGATGGGTGCATTGCGCGTGGACATAAATGACGAGTCAATATCAGTAGGAAAACATACTTTTAAAAAAACACCTGGCTTGAATGAGTTATTATTTAAAAAAGTACCTGACATAGACCTGATAACAGATACAGATCGCGAGAATTTCAAAACAATGCTATTATTAACGAATGCTCATCGCCGAGATTTTGATCCTAAAAAGGGTATTAAGACCAATAAAGGCCGAACCTATTTGAATATTATAAAACCACTTTTCAAGTTACGTAAACCATCCTCGTCTTCTATATCATCGTCTGCTAGTAATAAAGCTAATATTAGCGAAGGAGAAGGATTATTTCTCAAAAAACAATTAAAAAAAAATACAGATTATATTTACTGGGACAACCCTAATGAACTAGTTGAAAGATTAAAATTATTAATAGCATCCAAAGATGCTGGCAATACTGGTTTAGATAACGAAATTATATCGATTATAGAAGAGTTACGCGAAAGCGGTATTATAAATTGAGGAGCAGCGTCTAATTTTTATTATTTGTTGCTTCATCGACAACCACAACTGATCTTGGTGTAAAATGAATATAGATAAATTTGGTCATCATGTGCATAAAAGATTGCGGTTATCAGAGGTAATTGATTGTACAGAAAACTATTTAGTTAGAACAGCGACTGGAGATTTTAATTTACACTCCTCACGATTAACTGGAGTTAAAGTACCTGTAGCTTCCGATGATGCTGTAAACAAAGATTATGTAGATACACAGATTGCTAGTTGCATTACAAAAAAGGAATATGCTACTTTTATAGATGCAATAAAAGTAGATTTGATAAATGCAATAAAAGCAGATATTTCTATGAACTTAAAACAATTTGAAAAGAAGTTCTGTACTAAAGATTACATCGACACACTTAATATAAACGCTCGAAATGTCGAAACAGCAAGTGGTAAATGAAATTCATAGACCAGCACGCAGAAATTTTGTACGACGTTCAGTTATATTAAAAGGAATAGATGACTTATGGCAAGCGGATCTGATCGACCTACAATCTTTAAAAACTTTTAACAATGGGTTCTCATACATTTTAGCAATTATTGATTGCTTCACTAAATATGCATGGGCTATTCCATTAAAAACTAAATCGAAAAAAGAAGTTACTAAAGCGTTTGTTAATGTGGTGAGTAAAAGTAATCGGATTCCTAACAATTTACAAACAGACATGGGAACAGAATTTTATAATTCAGAGTTTCAAAACCTCATGCATTTACATAAAATAAACCACTACTCATCATATTCAACAAAGAAAGCATCAATTGTAGAAAGATTCATAAAGACGTTGAAGAATAAGTTGCATAAATGTTTTAATTTCAATGGCACCTATAAATGGCAAGGAAAAAACTTAGACGAAACTTTAAAAACGTACAATGGTAACATTCACAGTGTTACCAAATTCAGACCAGTGGACGTCATTAAGGAAAATGAAAACGAAATAAAACTCAATATAATAAAATTTCATGAAAGGACCAAAAAACCATTCAAAATTAAATTTAAAAAAGGAGACTCCGTACGAATTAGTAAGTATAAGAGTTGCTTTGAAAAAGGTTATACACCGAACTGGTCAACTGAAATTTTCACTATTAAAGCTGTCAATAATACCAATCCAGTCACGTATCTTTTACAAGACCAAAGAAATCAAGATATACTAGGTTCATTTTACCAAGAAGAGTTGCAAAAAACCGATTATCCTAATGTATACTTGATAGAAAAGGTTATAAAAAAAAAAAGAAATAAACTTTTCGTAAAATGGTTAGGACTGCATGATCGTGAAAATAGTTGGGTAAACAATACATCACTGGTGCAATAATATAAGTACTTATTACTGTACATTCTAATCATTATATTTCGAGAAATGCATGGAGGAGGACTTGTTAATAGTTTAATAAATAATCTACCGTTCGAGCTACACCTACCTGGATATAATTATTGTGGTCCGGGCACGAAATTAAAAGAAAGATTATTGAGAGGTGATAAGGGAGTCAATCAATTGGACGAAGCCTGCAAATATCACGATATCGCTTACTCAAACTTCACCAACATATCGGATCGTCATAACGCGGATTTGCAATTGTTTAAAATGGCTAAGAAACGATTACATTCAAGAGACGCAGGCAAAGGAGAAAAGCTGGCTTCCTGGTTGGTCAGTAAAGTTATGAAAGCTAAATTAAAGACCGGATCAGGGATTAAAAAGTTCCAAACCGTGATATCGAAGATAAAAAAACATATGAAAAAAAATAAATGTAAAGATAATACATCGCTCATAAAACATGCATATAAGGTTGCTAAAAAAATGATTCCTAAAAAATGCCACGTTCGTTTGCCTAGGATAATACCAATTCCTAAGACAGGCGGAGTTTTACCATTGATACCGATTTTTGCTGGCCTTTCAGCATTAGGTGCATTAGCTGGAGGAGCAGCGGGTGTTGCAAAAACAATAAATGAATATAAAACAGCGCAACAAAATTTGCGAGAATCTGAACGTCATAACAAAACCATGGAGGCTATTGCGATAGGGAAAGGTCTTTACATTAAACCATATAAAAAAGGCAATGGATTACTTGTAAGATCTTCAAAAAACTAATTAATAGGCTACCCTTACAATAACTAAATATAATGATCACTTCCCCCTCCCGCGCTTCTGCGAGACGGTCGAACTAAACTGTCTGTGCGATTTAATATTGCAAATTAAATAATTTTATTAATTTGTTTCGTAAAGTGTGTGGACATTTCGGTGAATTTTGGTGATCTCATCTGAATTTATCATTTTCGCTTTAAATTTCGATCTTATTTAGGTTTTATTTGTAAATAAGTAAATACAGTGATTATTATTCGCAAACTAGTAGGTATACTAAAAAAAAAATATTTTTGTGCTTCTTGACTGCAGCTGCATCAATTGTAAAACAGGTTTGGCCCGTTAAAGGTACGTAATAATTTCATATTTTATTATTCTATTAGTGTTTTTTATTGGTATTAATATTAGTACAACAAAGTCTCTCAGTGTTGTCACTTTATAAATTTACCCCTGAATCGGGGAAAATTTTATTTTGATAGGTAATAGTTTTATTCCTGCTAACTCGTAACATAAATAAAATGTCTAGTAATACCGATGATCCTGGTGGCACGACACCAATTTTTGGCCGTAGTAATTTGACACCGCGATCTCCGCCGGCAACTAATGCTAAGAGAACATTAGGTGATATATCGCCAAGCCATTTATCACCCGATGAAAAGCGATTACAGCGGTCAGCAAGCACAGATAATATAGACAACTTACACAATTTAAGCCTTAGCACCTCAGCTGAAATTGTTGATCCAAATATTGATTATGTAGAATTTGTTCGCGAATCCTCTGAATGTCTGGCAAAAATTAATGAAATAATTATCGGGCAGACCTCGCGAATTGGCGTTGCAAATAAATCGACAATAATGGGCATGACCCAACGAGTTACCTCACTGATATCTATGCTAGCCATAAAGTCAGCCACGGCGGAAAAACACCTCGCTATTTCGGAAAAAAAGCTCGCTCTTGTCGAACGAGATTTATTAGCACTAAAATTAGATGCAAAAAATAACCCCGTTGCGCCTATAACTAAGGCTAGCGAGTCGTACGCCGAAAAACTGAAACTTCGCTTGCCAAAACAAATTAAGCCGGTTCAAACTCGCGAGCCAGTGCCCTGCGTCGTAGCCTATCCAACTGAAGAACGATCGGCGGAATTCACAACATCCGAAGCGACTAAGGAGGCACTTATGAAAGCCATTAAGCCATCCGATGATGGCTTTCAAATTGTAGGGGTCAAGAAAACTGCGAAATCCGGTGTAGTAGTACGCGTTTCCAATGACGCTCAAATTAAAAAGCTGCAGTCAATTGAAAGCATTAAATCGGTTGGACTTAAGCTCGAAAAGCCCAAAGGACGCCGCCCGCGTATTATTATAAAAGATATTCCGGACACAATGGACGACACAAAATTTTTAGCCGCGTTATATAATCAGAATATAAAGGACGAATTAAAAATTACATTTTCGGATTACCTAAAAGACATAAAAATCGTGCGTCGTCGTCCTACTGCCTACGGCAGGAAGTGGATGGGAGTCGAAATCTCCCCGGAAATACGCAAACACCTTATTTCGACAAAAGATAAGATTTTTATAGATTTTGCCACATGTAGATTCGTGGACGATATAGAAGTCGTGCGTTGCTTAAAGTTCATATCAATGAATGAAATTGATGCTAAGATGTCTAAAACTTGGGGATGGGATATACACGGACACAAGGATAACCACGGCGGATGGATTAGCGTCTCTATTCCTCTTAGTAATATTTTAGGATTTGCAGAAGATTATAGAAAAGTAATAGTTAATTGTAAACATGAACTTGTTTTGTTGAGAAGTAACACAGATCTTAATTCCGTTATACTTAATACGGGTGAAGTGGTAAATATTGAAATAGGTAAAATGAGTTGGCGCATGCCTCATGTTAAAGTATCTGACAAGGAAAAAATTAACTTGCTTAAAATTCTCGAAAAAGACAGATCTATCCAAATGGCATTTAGAAATTGGGATTTATATGAATATCCGATGTTGCCAAAAACTACTAAACATACTTGGTCAATAAAGACTTCGTCACAGATTGAAAAACCGAGATACGTTATTTTAGCATTGCAAACTAATCGTAAAAATAAGGCTTTAAAAGATGTCTCTAAATTCGATCACTGCGACCTACGCGACGTTAAGGTTTATTTAAACTCCACGTATTATCCGTACGAAAATTACAACACAAAGTTTGTAAATAACGACTTTGCATTAATATATGAACAATTCGTGAACTTTCAGCAGTCTTATTACGGTCGTAGAGGATGTCTGTTGACTGCTACAGAGTTCAAAGAAATAGCACCTTTTTTTGTCATTGACTGCTCTAGACAAAACGATAATATAAAATCAGGTCCTGTCGTAAACATTCGCATGGAAATAGAATGTGCTGCAGAGATACCAGATCATACTTCTGCGTACTGTCTAATTTTAAATGATTGTTTAGTTGAATATAAACCTTTAAGTAATATTGTGCGCAAACTATCATGACAGTCTTTGTAGACGTTCAAGGCTTTAAAGATCGTTATAATCAGTTTATAATAAAAGAATTAGCATTGGCTACAGAGAACTTCACTCAAGTTTTTCTAATAAAACCACCATATAATTATACAAAGCTATCTCCAGAAGAAAAAAAGACCGTGAGGTGGATTGAAAATAAGAGAGGTATCACTTGGTCCCAAGGATACGTAGATTTTGAAGAATTTCACAGGCTGATTACCCCGCTTTTAAAAAAGAAGTTGATTATAATGAAGGGCCTTGAAAAACAGAAGTGGATACGAGAATTATGCGAAGATTGTGTTTTGATAAACATTGAAGATAAAGGCTGTCCTAATTTTTTCACGTTATACGAAATGTACTGTAAAAATACAATTGATTTTAATTGTTTAATTCATAAGAATTTTTGTGCACTCAAAAACGTTTTATGTATAAAAAAGTGGTATTTGAGTAACTGTATTACCTTATAAAATAGTTAATGTGGTATCCAGAGGCATAACTAGATATCAACCTATCCTATATTCCTAATATTTTTTGTTAATATAGAGTGGTTTACGAAAGTTTAATGTTATTTTTTATTTCTTAATGAATGTGTAATAAAAATATGTTCTTTGTAATAATAAAAATTATAAATGCATAATTGTGCCTCTGTGTGTGTTATGTTCTATGTTAGTTTGTATATTTTCTCTAATGTTATAATAATACTTAAGCTATATTGTTGAATAAATGAAATAGCAATATAATCAAATAAGTCTTTTATTTTTCAGTACAACTATTTATTAAACAAACTGCATGTATTTTGTATTATTTACATATATCTACTATACTTATTTCTTATTTTATTCTATTACAGTGATTGTTACATTACATTATCTACCAAAGCTTGCACCAGAAGGGCATTTTAACAATTATTGTCACTCAAAGTAAATTATAGACAACTAAGCATTTTATTAATTATTGCTAATGACATAAAATTATTCATAATGATAATAATATAAATAATAATTCAATAAAAAATATTATTATTATTACATAGTTTTTTAGATATTTTTCGTATTAAATTTTCGCTTTCGTCCATAATTTCATCAATGGTATCTTTAACAATGTATTGAGCACTTAACACTTCATTATCTTCGTCACCTTCACCGTCCAGTGTTTGAGATTCACACAAATCGATTATTTTTATTTTTATCATTTTAAGACCTCTTCGAGTTTCCTTATTTATTACGTAAGATGTCCCGTAGAACTTTGCTTTCTTTTCATTATCAACATTCAACGGCTGTTTATTGTTCCTTGCTCTGGGACGCCTTGATTTATTTGAACGCGATAGTGCAGCTACTGTCGCTGGAACGACTCTATTGTTACACATTTGTTCAAAAGCATCATCAAAAGCCATCGGATCTTGTCCACATTGGCTGAAATCGAATCCGGTTTCAGTGTTGTCAATCATTTTCTGTAACAATAGAAAACATCATCAACACAAGTTAACAAAAAAAGATTAAGTACATAAGTAAAATAAATCATACCTAATAAAAATATACTTACATAAAAACGATGCACAGTTATTTAAAGGGCTCTGTAGACGATGTATCACGTCGACTATCAACGTCGTAATGCCCATGTGTATAAAATTAATAATATTGAGTTTGCTGCATTGCAAATCATATAACAAAACAGGTATAAACATGTTGACATTCTGCTTATAGCTATCGGGTATCAATTACTGGTATTATAAACAAGTATGAACTTGTTTTTCGTCGTCTTATGCCTGTAGTACATATATTAAAACCATAGGTATATTATACCATGAGAAATGTTTTGTACTAAATCTGTTTAAATATCAGGATTATTCTGAAAATGATGGTTTTGTGAACTGAAAATTATACAAGGTTTTTGCTATATAATACCTTTATTAAAGAAAAAACTAAATTTACAGGGTGCGTAACAGTTACTATTAACAACTTCTATTACTAAATCTCCTTACAAAACTATGGTACAATTATAATATTTCTTAATTACACACTTATTGTAATACAAAAATATGTTAATATATTAGCGACATATGACATATGACGCAATTTCTAAATTACTTAATTACAACTTCTCACAAGTTTTTCTCATAATTGACACACAAACCATATCCATTTTTATGTTCATAATGAAAATGAAAAATTTTTGCGTTATATTATACTTACTTATAATTTATAAAATTGTTAATACAAACATGATTTATGACCCCATGACATCGTAGATATATTATCTTTTAGTACAATACGTTTATCATCATTAGACGATAGAGCAACTTTATTTACAGCTTGAGTAAATATTTCATGTTTTAGAGAACGAAATACTATATTTATTTTTCGTAACAAATTATTTCGCAACAATACTTTTTCATAATCTTTAAAACTAATGTTTTTAATTACAGCTGTCTTTACTCCCTTTGCTTTTTTTAACTCATTATCTTGAGTTTTCACACAATATAGCTTAGATCTTAGCCCTACAAATTCACTTATAACTTGTCCTCCTAGTTCATCTTTAAATAGCCCAGGAATCTTTTTGTTTCGACATACAATATTATAATTATTATTTTCCACATAATTGCTTGTATCGAAATAAGATTGAAAGTTTAATTTTATATCTTCGTATATATCTGGTGTCTCTATGGCGTACAACAAACTATCTGTGTCTGTATAGCACAGTTTTAAACCAGGTCCATAGAAAGGTTTCATAACGGAGTAATGAAAATCATACATATGATTTTTAGCTATTTCAAGAACAGTAAACCCTATGTAGATCGGTTTATCTAAAATTACTGATTCTGTTTTCATTTGAACTGCAACAAAATTTTCTGTAAAAACAGTAGAACTGTGATAATTTAATCTTGATATTAACCCTTCTGCAGTGTATTTTTTATTAGTTTTGTTTCTAGTATCATTCCATTGGTTCACTAAATGAATATTCAACCTATTTTCAGTGTTTTCTAATGTTTTACCAAAAATGCTATTGTTCAATAATTTGAAGAAGTCCTGTTCAAACGGGGATTTAGCTTTTTGACGTAATTCTGTGTTTAAGTCTATGTATTTCTTTAAATATGGATGTTGTTTGAATTTTATAACCCTGTGAACTTTTTTTAATTGTAAACCATGTCGTAAACATGTTTTTAAATGCACATAATGAATCACATACCTGTATTTGTCATATAAATTTGGAATTAATTTAGAATTTTTAGACCCTGGCGGTGTAAATTTTTGAGGACAAAACGGTAGGTCGTTATGCAAGTCATGTAAATTTTCCGGATAGATTAAATCCACTTCCAAAATATAGCCGTATTCTGCATCATTGGGTATATTAAGAATATTCAGGTTACTGATTTCTCTTTCAGTGATTAACTCAAAATGCGAATGCGGTAGATATGAACACATTGCATAACCATATAAGTTATTACAATCGATATATAACAAATGATTATCAGGGACGGATGAATTATAACTCGGTAGGTACTTATTATTTGCCTTTGAGTATCTAGTAGAGCATAGACATACCCCACCGCGAATACCGCTTTGAATCATACGTATCATTTCCAAGTCCTCTATAAGTTGCAGTCGCACTTTTGTTTTAAGTAACATTGCATCAAAGCTTAGGCTAGGAGCTGTTAAATAAAATGCTGGATCTAATTTATAATTAATTTTACATGTTTGACGGAAATTTTCAAAAATATCTGCTAGTAAGAGAACATCTGTTTTGAGATAAAGATCTGTATATTCTCCTAAGTTATTTAAGAGAAATGTTTTCCAGATGCATTTTGCATGAGAATACTCGGATTTAGAGATCATATCATCGTTTATAGTACTATAGAAACTATGCCTCGCCGGTAACTTATCTTCCTCGTAACAATTCCAATTCGTCATGTATTCATAAGGATATACGCCTTTGCGGGTTAATAGATCAAAGTGCTCTCTTTGCGGGTAAAAGTAAGATAAATGGACAAAGTCATTTTTATTTAAATTTCCTACCAATTTTTCCAAGCTAGTAGATACAAATTTGAATGAGTCAACAAATCGGACAGGCATGTATTTTTGACGACCTACATTAAAAAATTTTGTAAATGATACATAGTTTTCCTTATTTTTTGCTATAACTTTTATTTTACCTGACGTTTCTCCTAACTGACGAATAAACAAATGCGTGTCATACCCTGATAAATTATGAAAAAATATGGGAACAAACTTTGGTAAACGAAATTGTATGTTACAAAAACTATGAGTAACACCGCGGTATAAGCCAGTTAAATGTGAGTGGTCCCTTACTTTATCATCTAGTAACAATTCCTCACATAGGTAACAAATTTTCGACTCATAGAATTTTTTCTGCTCATCGCTTGTTAACGGTAACATTGGAACAGATTTATTCAAAATTTTATGTATTTTAATCACGTCTGCGTGTAGATATTCGATGAATTTTTGAACACAGTCTTGGCCACGATATGACACATATTTGTTGAGAGATCTATCATACGAACATACAATATAATAACCGAATGCTGCAGGTAAATGTTTTTGTAAAGCAGTTGTGTAATTTGAATTAATTCTGGTATTATCCGATATTGGTTGTAATAAAGACTCGAAATCAGCATAGATTACGAAAGGCATATCTTGCATTCTTTCATAATGCTTAAATTGAATTACAGCACCTGGATGAGGTAGCATGGTTCTAATGCCGCTGCAAATATGAGAGGTTAATTTGTCTATTTTGTGGAAAAAAATCATACACTCATCACAAAAATATATTTTTTCATTATGCTTTGTTAGCTGGCTTCTAAGCAATCTGCTCATTGTTTTTATTAGACAGTAATGTTTCCTTCCGTTTTTTTCTATTAGCAATAAATTAATATGGTGTTTTTTTCTATGTTTTGTTTTGTACAGGGGTCCAACAATATTAGGCTTGTTTGCAAGACCGTATACATTAACACTTACATCGTTATTATTTTTTTCGAAGATTTTAATGTCAGAAAATCCGACCGGAAATGACATACCCTGAGTATTAAGTATATTTTCAAAGTGCGGATATGAGGAAACCCGATGAGAATTATTTTTAGCTGGAAATAAAGCTGCGACTATACTCCATAAAAAACAGTACAAGTCATTATTTTGTATATTTATGCATGCGCGTTTCGATTTAATCCATTTAGGCAATTCTATAAATTGAGCGGCTTTAATAGGATTATACTTATTGATATTGACTTCCAAGTATAAGTTACGTAAAAAAGCCCAACCACTGTCTCTTTCCTGAAATTCATCGATCTTTGATGTAATACTGTCAATCACTCTTGAAAATATTTCATTGAAATCGTAATTTTGATGGAGAATTATATTCTCAGTAGCAAACGATTTAACTGCACTTGTATCATTTTTCGGTAACGTAAACTCTGCGTAAAGTTCAAAGTTAGCTTTAATAGACTGATAAGTTAATTGCCTTGCAGTAAGCAATTGCCGTACGCGTGTGCTTAATTCATGCAGAAATTTGCTTGGTGGATCTACACTATCGTTATTATTCTCCGACGTTCCTACTTTACGGACTCTGTATGATGCTATGCGATTTCGGAATGCACTACTTATTTTATCAATGCCATTACTCACTTCAATAACATTATTATTTTTATGTATTCTAGTCCGTAAATGCGATGAAAAAGCGTTACTTTTAACAGATATATCGCAAACTGTACAATAAACTGTTCGTTTTGACATTGTCAATAATCATAGAAATAGAGAATAACAAAATATAATAAGGATACCACAGTCTACCCTCTGTAGGGACAATAAATCAAACTGCAAATTATAAGCGGTAACTATTAAAAAATAACATAATAAGTATCGTCCTGATATTTCACGAAACGACTGCTGCTACCCAACGGTATTTTGGTTCAATATTTATTATGTTCGTGATATTGTAACTTCTTAGTACTAATAGGGACTAAAATAGTGCAGTAAAATAGTGAAAAAAGTTCTGATCTACATTTATTTTATTATTAAATTATTTAAATATAAATTATCTCATTATATAAAAAATTTAATAACTCGCTTTTATTTTATTATTAAATTAATTGAATATAAATTATTACATTATATTAAAAATTTAATGACGCGCTTAGCGCTCGTTCATAGGCTAGTTGTTTAATGAGACTACTCTACCGGACCGGAAGCCAAGCCAGATGTGCTAACCAGCAATAACGCTCTTACAATTTCTTATTAGCAAAGAAAGTGCCTTCACCAGTGAACTGGCTACGGCACTCTGTTAATACAGTTTTCAAGGGTGCTAGTTCTGGGGAGTCTGCCTCACCCTGATACTTAAGGGAAACGACCGCTCGTTCCCAGCGGTCTTTCGGTTCTATATTAATAATGTCACGGACATTATAGATTTTTAATTCAACAAATACATCGCCCTTTAAACTGGCGGTGCGACGTAGCACTCCGTTAGCAACACGTCTTGACAATACGGACTGCAGAGCTGGAGCGCGTTTAGGGTTCGTCTCCTCCTCCTCGCTGTCGGAGAGCTGCCAGCCGGCTCCCCCTGCTTTAGACACCGTCGGTCTACTTTTCTTCGACGCCTGCGCTTTCGACGTCGCTAGCTTTCGTTTGACCTTATTGTCCTTATTCTTAGGCCTGAAAAGAATAGTATATTTTATTAGACATGAGTTTAGCTAAGTCGTTAAACCAACATATCGTGGTGTAAGTGGCTCAAAATATATTTGTATCCTTGTATCCTAAATACACCAGCCGAACGACTTATGTGACTCTGCCGCAAGCGAAGCCTGTCTCACCCTTACTCGCTTACATTCAATAGCGAATAAATAATAATTCCTTCGAGATCTTGTGTTTCTGTCAGCGAGTTAGGTCTTTAATTATATACTATTATATACTACGTCAATAGGTTACGGTAACCGCTTAACATTATTATTAACCTGTATAACGTCACGTGTGGTTACGGGTGCGCATAAGATTTTATGCGGGTAACATCCCGTGTGGTTACGGGTGTGCATAAGAAATTGCGCAGAATGAATGGTTCATAGGGTTGTTCTGTAACGACTATTAGTTAATATTAATAGCGTGAAAGAAATAAATTAACAGGTCTGTGTATATATGTACATATACAACATATTGGTGGTAGGTAATCGCTTACAATCGGGTGAACCGCAGGCTTGTTTACAACTTTTTTTTTTTTTTTTTTTTTTTTTTTTTTTTTTGCACTAAAAATTAGAAGTAGCAACATTCACCAAAAGTTTTTCACTAAGTTTATGAACGAGCGCTAGTCATGCTAACGCCATGGGTACGAGAGGGATCATTAATGAATGCTTACCCTTTCCTAGAAGTAACAGCTTCTTCAACGTCGGAATCAAACTGCTCCAGGAGCTGTTTCTTCTCGGCTTTAGACAGGCGCTTATTCTGCTGGATCTCCGAATACTCTGACTCAGACCTGTAAATAATAACATGATGATGATGGTTATGATGAAGGAGAGCTCAGCAATAATTGTTGCAACATGCAATAATTGTCACAACATGATTGACGAAATACCTTACAGTAAGACGTATCCGAATAGCCGCCAATGAAGGTTGCTGTGTCGGGCGAGTGAGTAAGGTAACCAGTAAGTTTCAAAGCACTGCTCCGTTTATAGCAGAGGTGGAAATATGCAAACCTGCTTTTTATATTGCGAACATTCATATAATGCGGTACCCACTTTAAATCAGGCGGATCGTATGCTCGATTGTCACCTGCGTGCTTTATTAAAATTATTTATTAGTATGTAAACTTACGAACATGATTGAAACACAGTTGATTCTCGTGATGCTAGTAGCCTGAAGCTCGTAGTCAATAACTGGCAGTGCTGGCTGTGGGCAGCTAGTCCGCTTCAGTAGCTGGCTGGAGGCAGCTGGGCAGATTCAGTGGCTGGCTATGGGCGGCTGGCGGCGACAGCTAGCGGATGCTGGCTAGCACGGCTGGCTTGGCTTCCGGTCCGGCAGAGTGGTCTCACAAAGAGAGTTGTCTGGGTAGGTGAGGTCTGGTGTAGTCCGAAACTGATGTAACCAGGTTTGATTGTCAAGCAGTATAAATACTGATTTTTTGCTGATTCGAAATATTAATCAGGTATTGTAAACCACATGGTTTATTTACTAATGTATTGAAGAAAATATGTTTTCAATATCCAACGGTTTAGAACCACTATTTTAACGAAACGTCATCAATATTAAATTATTACAACATTTTATTGGAAAAACAAAGTTTCATATTGTCAGCAATCCTTTGATATATTTAACTTGATACCATTAAGTTACCTAACCTTGTGCAATTAAGGTACCGTACACACTGTTGCCTATTGCTGGGTACATCGTGAACTTAATTTTCATTTGCCTTAATACAATGTAATTAAAATACATCGAATGTATTATAATTTTAAATGAATAGAACCTTATTGTTAATAATTGTGGGGTGTAAGTGGTTCATCAACATCTTTGAACCTAAACCAACTTTAATTGTACGCGGTACACCTTGTTGACTGACCAACGAAGTTCTGGGTCTGGCGACAAGAGAGGTAGGGAGCATAATTGTGGGGAATGTACCTCCACCTCACAGAATACCGCAGCCAAATAACAAAATAACAATTCCCTTGATGTTGTGTTCCCGCGAGTGAGTGAGGTTACCAGAAACAGTGACTTTGATCAGTTGTTGGCAGCAATTTTAAAACATATCACATTGCGAGCGTTTATGTGGTGTTTTACATCAGGCGAGCCGTATGTTTGTTTTCCGCCTGACGCAGTGTAAAAAACACAATGTTGTTTAATGTCCTATATGTATTGTTTATTGCTTTAATTTACGTTTGTATGGATATGGTAACTGCTTCACATAAGGCGGATCATATACTTGTTTGCCGCCAAAAACACAATGTTGTTTAATGTACTATTTGTATTGTTTATTGCTTTAATTTACGTTTATATGGATACGGTAACTGCTTCACATAAGGCTGACCGTATGCTTGTTTGCCACCCAACATAGCATAATAAACACCATCTTTTTGTTTAAAGTACATTATATAATAATAATATTACGCTATATAATATTTTAACTAAAAAAAATATATATATATAAAAAAAAAAAATTGGTAAGTAAACCCACAGCACAACTCTTGTTTCATACGAACTTGACCTTATAATAATTTTCCCACGATGATTCATTGCATCATTCGCGGTCCGGAAGGTCTTCTTTGACGAGCTGGGTGGTCGAGTGGTTGGCAATGGCCACTTTGACTCAGAGGTTGCAGGTTCGATTCCCGCACAAGACAAATATTTGTATGCATGAACATGTCTGTTTGTCTTGGTTTGGGTGTTTACTATGTATTATATGTATGTATTTAGAAAAAAAAAAAAAAAAAAATGTTTTTAAGTATAGTATCAGTTATCTAGTAACCATAGAACAAGCTTTGCTTAGTTTGGGACTAGATGGCAGTGTGTGATTTGTCCAGGAATCATCATCATCATAATCATCATCATCATCATCATCATCATCATCATCATCATCATCAGGTCATTTTGGTCTCCACTATAGGAGCACGACCCTCTCTCGTCCGTCCCAGGGAGAAGGAGGATTCAGCCAACAGGAATATTCATTCTATATGTGGTAACTGCTTTACATCAGGCAAGCCGTATGTTTGTTTGACGTCGGACGCAGTAATACGATGTTATTTAATGTACTATATGTATTATTTATTGCTTTAATTTACGTTTATATGGATATGGTAACTGCTTCACATAAGGCGGACCGTATGCTTGTTTGCCACCCAACATAGCATAAAATCACCATGTTTTTGTTTAAAGTACATTATATAATAATAATATTACGCTATATAATAAAATAAACTAAAAAAAAAAAATATATAAAAAATAAAAATAAAATAGGTAAGTAAACCCACAGCATAACTCTTGTTTCATACGAACTTGACCTTATCATAATTTTCCCACGATTGGATTCATTGCATCATTCTTCTTTGACGATCTGGGTGGTCGAATGGTCGAATGTCGGTCGGTTAGCAATGACCACTTTGACTCAGAGGATGAGGGTTTGATTCCAGCACAAGACAAATATTTGTATGCATGAACATGTCTGTTTGTCTTGGTCTGGGTGTTTACTATGTATTATATGTATGTATTTACAAAAAAAAAAAAAAAAAAAAAAAAAGTATTTAAGTATAGTATCAGTTATCTAGTATCCATAGGACAAGCTTTGCTTAGTTTAGGACTAGATGACAGTGTGTGATTTGTTCAGGAATCATCATCATCATCATCATCAGGTCATTTTAGTCTCCACTACAGGAGCACGACCCTCTCTCGTCCGTCCCATGCAGAAGGAGGATTTGGCCTACAAGAATATTTATTTATATTTATTCTATATGTGGTAACTGCTTTGCATCAGGCGGGCTGTATGTTTGTTTGCCACCGGATGCAGTGTAAAAAGCACGATGTTGGTTAATGTACTATATGTATTGTTTATTGCTTTAATTTACGTTTATATGGATATAGTAACTGCTTCACATAAGGCGGGCCGTATACTTGTTTGCCACCAAACGTAGCATAAAATAACACAATGTTTTGTTTAAAGTACATTATTTAATAATAATATTACACTATATTTATAAACTTAACTTATTATAAAAAATAAAAAAATAAATAAAAAAAAAATGGTAAGTAAACCCACAGCAAAATTCTTGTTTCATACGAACTTGACCTTATAATAATTTTCTCACGATTGATTCACGGTCTTGCAACATTCTATATGATAAGCTGAATGGACACAAATATGCAAAATTAACATTGCGTTGTATAAAACGTTTAATATACGAAAATAGACTTTATGTTGTAAGCACTTTGAATTTATTTTATATTAAAGAAAGCGCATTATGTAAGTTGGTACTGCTACGACAAAAGCAAAATTATCATTTCATTGCTTGAAATGTTGGTTACACAATAATAGTCTTTGTGTCTTAAGCACGTAATGTGAATTTATCGTATAATGTTTGTAACTAAAGTGTTTAAGTAAATTTGTCATAACCAGACCACGCGATATATGGTCAGACCGATTCAATAGTTCGCGGCGTGAGCAGGTAGATTAATTTTGTGATACTGGTTTTAATCCCAATGACTTTGCGAC
The DNA here is from genome assembly GCA_937001555.2 of Hypsopygia costalis. Lineage (NCBI taxonomy): Eukaryota > Metazoa > Arthropoda > Insecta > Lepidoptera > Pyralidae > Hypsopygia > Hypsopygia costalis. The sequence continues at coordinate 28,115,028 of OW443330.2, forward strand.
GGAAATTATCGCTTTCGGATATCAATAGCTGCATCTCAGTCATCAGTGTGACCAAACGGGTTAGATCAGTGATGGAACCATTTCTACTAGACACTAATAGCTAAGATGTGCATACCATAACCGTTCTTAGTCAACAGTGTGAGCAAACGGCCTAGTCAGAAATGGGGAAATCCTTTCTAAACACTACCAGCTGCGATGTATGTCACCGATATGACCAATCAGGCTGAATAGCGAGACGTTTCTTAGCATAGACATATGGGTTTCAAAAACATTACGTTATTTATTAGAGAACATGTAAGTGTATTTTTCGGTGAAAGAAGTGACGTGTGTGTTAAGTGCATCGCTTCAGACCTAGGTAAGTTTTGACATTTAAGGGAACACATTCCAATCACTCTTTGTTCTGTATAATGTGTTTTGAGACTAAAGAGAAAAAGTTTTTGAATTTGAGGGTTACAATTGGAGGGTTCAAAAACGATTTATTGTTTTTGAACCCCCAATTGTACACTACTTACATCAACTTAGTTTGAATAGTTACAAACCGGTAAGCCTATCTTTACTTGTCGACGAACATAATATAGTAATGGAAATTGATACCGGATCCGCTATTTCTTGTATTAGTGAAGTCACTTACAATAAATATTTTAAATTTAGGCCAATAGAAAAGTGTAACTTAGCGCTAAAGTTTTATGATGGCAGTAAAATTAAACCTTTAGGAATCATCAAGCCACAAGTTAAGTTTCGTGAGAAATGTAAAATTTTAGAATTATTTGTCATAAAAGGCGGTACGACCTCCTTATTAGGGCGGCATTGGCTGTCAGAGTTAGGTATCAAATTTCCTTCATTTTGCAATACGCAGACCGAGGATAGTACAAATCATTTTAAAATGGATTGTAATAGTTTATGTTTGTTACTTGACAGATATAAGGAGTTGTTTACGGAGGGACTGGGCAGGTACACCGGCGGGCGGGCTACGCTGCGCGTGCGCCCGGGCGCAGCGCCTGTGTTTTGCCGGGCGCGGCCACTGCCTTACTCCCTCAAGGCGCAGGTGGACGCGGAGCTGGACGCGATGCTCGAGGCGGGCGTCATCGAGCCCGTGGACTGCTCGGACTGGGCGACTCCTTTGGTACCCGTACGTAAGGGCGACGGAGGGCTCCGCCTATGTGCGGATTACAAAATAACCTTGAACCCTGTCTTGATGATCGATAGGTTTCCTCTTCCACGTATTGAGGACTTATTAGTGGGTCTGAATGGTTCGAAAATTTTCTCAAAAATAGATCTGTCACAGGCCTATAACCAGATTGAATTAGATAGTTCTAAAGAGCTCACAGTCATCAATACTCATAGAGGCTTGTATAAATACAATAGGCTTGTATATGGCTTGGCCTCGAGTCCTGGCCTATTCCAGCGCATCATGTGTAACCTGTTAGGTGATATTCCAAATGTCGAGATATTTTTAGATGATGTTATAATTGCAACAGGGGGCGGAGAAAAAGAACATTTAATAACACTCGGAAAAGTGCTTCATAGGCTACATACTCATGGAATGAAGTTGAAAAAAAAAACAAATGTATATTTATGGTAGATGAAGTGAAATATTTAGGGTACATAATCTCTAAAGACGGTGTAAAAGTAGATCCACAGAAAATTGAGGCAATAACTAAAATTCCGCGTCCGAAAGATATTGCGGAGTTAAGGTCCTTTTTAGGTTTAGTAAATTTTTACGCTAAATTTGTTAAAAATCTTAGTACTATTTTAGCACCCCTATATGACCTTTTAAGGAAAGGTGTTTCGTGGAAATGGAGCAAACTTTGTGAAAACTCATTTATCGATATTAAAAAAATATTGAGTAGTGCCGAAGTTTTAACGCATTATAACCCCGACAAACCATTGATATTAACGTGTGATGCGAGCGCCCGGGGTATTAGCGGTGTGCTAAGTCAACCATGCGGCGGGCCGACCCACCGCGGCAGCGGCGCGACCGAGCGACCGGTCCTCTATGTTTCACGTTCATTGAATGACGCGGAAAAGAATTACTCGCAGATTGATAGAGAGGCATTAGCAATTGTATTTTGTTTACAAAAACTACATCAATATTTATACGGTAGACGATTTATTTTACGCACTGACCATAAACCGTTGGTTAGTATATTTGGTAATAAAACTGGGGTACCGCACATGGCGGCTAGTCGTATGCAACGATGGGCGATAAAAATGTCAGCATATACCTATGATATAGAATACGTTCGCTCTAAAGATAATGGTGCGGATGGGTTATCGCGGTTGCCAGTACCCTCAAATAAGACACAAGAATGTTTAGAATTACCTGAACAGACATACTTACATTTCGCACAAAACGCAATGTTACTAGATTATAAGGAAATTAAAAAACAAACATGTCGTGATCCAGTATTAGGTAGGATTCTCAACTACATAAGGGACGGCTGGCCCACGGAAATAGATATTAAATCATTACAACCTTACTTCAATCGTAGAAACGAGTTATATGAAGAATTAGGATGTGTTATGTGGGGTCACAGGATTATTATTCCGGAACCCTGTAAATCTAAAGCTTTGTTGGTATTACACGAATCCCATATGGGAATAGTAAAGACGAAAGCCATCGCACGAAGTTACGTATGGTGGCCGGGAATCGACGAGGCTATCGAGACAATGTGTCGGTCGTGTGAAGTGTGCGCGGCCGAGGCGGACGCGCCGCCACAGCACGGGCCAAGCTTGTGGCCGTGGCCGGCTGCTGCGTGGTCACGTATACATGTAGACTTCCTAGGTCCAATTTTTAATAAAATATATTTAGTGATTATAGACGGAAGAACCAAATGGTTAGAGGTGTTTCAAGTTTCCAGTACGTCCGCTCAGTCTACCATTTCAAAACTGACAGAGGTATTTGCGCGATGGGGGTTCCCGCGTCAGATCGTTTCAGATAATGGTCCACCTTTTACAAGTAAAGAATTTTCTGACTTTTTATGTAGTTGTGGTATTCAGCATGTCACCATAGCGCCTTACCATCCAGCTTCGAACGGAGCAGCCGAAAATGCGGTACGCACAGTTAAAAAAGTAATTAAAAAGGCTGTCCGACAGAAGTTAGATATTAATTTATTTCTCAATACTTTCTTGTTAAATTATCGTAATACCGACCATTGTACGACGGGAGAAAGTCCCGCCTCGCTAATGCTAGGTAGAAGATTACGAACTAAATTGGACTTATTGAGACCGAACCCTGAGAGCAGTGTTACTCAGTCTCAGTCAAGGCAATCTCGAGGCCGAAATGCGGTAGACAAGGGACGAAAATTACAACCAGGGGAAGAAATTTGGTTGCGGCAATATACGGGAGGAGTAAAATGGTTGCCGGGCCAGATAACACAGCGACTAGGTAACACTGACTACAAGGTTTTGGACAGCGGAGGTAGGGAAACCCACAGACATATCGATCAATTAAGACAGAGGTCAAGGACTTCGCTCGTCTGCCCTATGCCTGGCGATCAAGATTCGACTTCTGCATTACCTTCTTCACTAGATAGTAACCCTAACCCTGGTCCAGGCAGTCCCGGAAAACCATTAGACGATAACACAGAGCGCGAGAAGCCGAGTAATCTCCCAAACATTACCGGGAATGCGGAGGTATCAAAACCACCTTCGCCCACCGTGGTTACACCTGCCCGGTCCCGCCCGATTCGTAGCTGTCGTGTACAGAAGGCCCTGCCACCGCATTAAATACATTTTATGATCATTTACTATTGTAATTAGCTATCCGTGGTATGCACGAGTACTTATGGCATACAGTGTCAACGTATAGGCGCTTCGGCCATATAACATAACAAACATTATTTTGTATAAGGTCATTAATTATTTTAGTATGGTCAAATATTGTTTAGCAAGTCTTAGTGCTAATTTAGGGTGAAGGATTGTAATATAGATATAAATGTAGGTACAAAGAGAATAATAATATTGTTACGTAGGTGGCTCGATGCGAATCAGTGTTCGAGTTTATTCTATGTACAGCAGTCTAATAAACGGTGTTATGCAAGTTATACGTGTCTTTCTCTCATACACTTCAATTAGGTCGACCTGTATGTAAACTATGTAATGGAATCTAAGGTAACTAAGTTAACCATCTTCCAAGGATCGTAGCGTAATGACAATTGGCAGCTGTATGTAGTTCTGATGACAATACAATAATATGGTACTGTCGAACTGATCTGATGATGGATTAGCTGATGGATAGCTGTTTTTGGATTTCTTAGAAAAGTCTTGTAATGAACTTTGACCACCATTAGGTTTCAAGGTCTGTTGTTGAAGCGGGAAGATAGGCACTGGCATTCCATGATAGAATATCGTATAATAGTCGTGTTTGCACTTGTGAGAAAGGCCACGCAATGGACTTAGAACACAATCAGGTCCAAAAAGCGTGTTTTTCTAGTGTTTTTAAACTATTAATTATTTGATCCAGTATTAATATACCGGATTCTAATTCCTTTGCGGATATATATTAATATCCCTACTAATATTATAAACGTGAATGTGAGTTTGTTGTTGTGCTTTCACGCCGAAACTACTCAACCGATCAACATGAAACTTTGTACACATATTCTACCATGTAGGTGATGTCACCTACATGGTTGTCTGGAAAAGTAGGAGGGAATGGAAAGGGAGTTGTAGTTAGACAACCATGTGGTTGTCTAGATTACAACGTATAACGATAAGATGGCCATTTATACTTTATTTTTTGTAATTTCACTGTAAATTCTATTTTAATTTAATAATGATATAAGAAAAGACAAGAAGCTTAACAAAACTATTTTTATTAACAGTAACAATAAAATGCTTAACGCAATTAGTAAATTCATACACAACAAAATAGTAAACATAGTAACAGAAACAAATAGGAATGTTACATATATAATCACTTCTTTGGGGTGGTCCCATATTACCATTACCCATTACAGTGCTAATTTTGGGACTAAACTTTTTCCAAATCGCACTTTACCTAGTCAACATTGGCGTGTCCTTCTTCTATTATTACAGTAGGTGCAGTATGACTTTCTTCCATGCACCTTATCATCAGACGTCATTTCTGCAGTTAGGTACACCTTAGTTACCCTTTCTAATAATAGGTAGTATTTATATTAATAGTCGCACTATAATCCATAATTTACATTTCGGCAAATGTAATTTACACTATAAAAAGCTAATTCAATATTAGCTGTATAATATATTGTTAAAAATAGTCCTGTAATAACTTATACAATAAGACAAAGAGCTAGTAATGATCCAAAATTTCATAAAGTTGAAATATTTGTATTAAGATAATTATTTATCTTTTTATTATTATTATAAAACCTAATTCAAATAAAATATTTTTTTACTTTATTTTATTTTTTAGTACTTTAATTTCCATTTCCTCAACTGACATTCCGAGTCTAATAGGACTTATCAAGGGTGCGTTTTCCATCCAATCCCAATCCACTTCCCAAAGGACGCTTGACTTGGATTCTGCGCGGAACCACGGCAGGCGGCGTGGACACATCTATACCTAGGATCTTCTAGGATCTTAATGTAAGTAATTTTACATATAATTTTGTGTTAATTTTATTATAAATTAAATATAATTTAGTGTCAGTGTGAAATTCATGGGTTAAGTACGGCCTACACACACTGGGAGTATAAATACCTATACCCAACACGCAGTAATTGAAGAATTGACGAATGGTACAAATATAGCGTAGTAGTTACAGCGGAAAAAGTACTGCCACTATATTACCACTAATGGTAAATTCTCAATGGTAATAGTGGGAGTGGTACCGATCCCTTAGAATTAGATAAAGTATCTTGTTACCTTGCCCAAATGACACAAATTAAGATATTTTTCATTCCAAATTTCCAATACAAATACTATTTTGAGGCAAAAATGGAATTGTTATTAAGTGATATTATGTATTTACATTGGAAATTGGCTGAAACATTGTTTAAAAGCCGCCATCATAGTAAGAGAGCTTTCCGATTTTTTTCAATTTTTTTCGGCTTCATAAGCCTGTGTAAGCATATTCGGAAGCGCCCTTATAGGCGCGTATGCCGAAAGGAATATGCAAGAAAATATCGCTAGTCTGAATGCGGTCTAACTCCATATTCAGAAATTAATTCAGTTTGAAAAAGATACATACAAGAAACTGTACATATAACAACAAAATAACACTAAACTACTTATAGTAAATAAAAATAATCTAATCTTAAAACTACTTAAAAATAAAACTAATAAAAAGAAAAAGAAAAACTAATCTATTCCTCGAAAATATCGGTCCCATGCGGCAGGGAGGCAAGAACACTGGCTGCGTTTGCTCGCTGAATTGCAATGCTCACTTTTTGAGCGAAGAAAGAGCCAGCCTTCCTGTCTCCAGAGACGGCAACCAGTTTTGATGAAATTACTGAAAGAGAATTTAGTTGTGTTCCTGCGACTAAGTAAGGTCACCAGAAAGAAAGAAAGAATTTGTTGCGGGGATTGCGGCGCGCGAGTAATATTACGACCAATTATGGCCAAGGTAAATGCTTCACATCAAGCGAGTCCTATACTTGTCTCCCACCCGAAGTATAATAAAAAAATAACTACGTACTATTTGAGATTTTAGTTATAACGTTTGGTGAGCGATTCATTTATTCTTACTAGCTACACTGCTTTTTGGTGTACGTAACCCCGTACTTCAGGACATTTGCAAAAAGTTTGCGTTCCCAGTACTAGCCTTATTTATCGTTATAATTTGAAGTCTCTACGCAAATATTCTTCTATTATTTTAAGCTGGTCCCAGCAGACGAGCAGGAGCACGGTGTGCGGTCCAAGTCTGAGGTAGTTCGCTGTGACGCCCTTGTACAGTGAGGCGGCGCCTTCCGTGCGGAACATTTTGATGAAGCAGTCCGCCATGCCGCTGTACAATTTTCCTCGGTTGTTAACATCCACAGCTAAAAAATGATTTCTTTTTATAATTAATACAATTACGTCTAGATATCAGTATAATTTAAGGTTTCAGATCAGAAAGAAAAAAGAAGAAAAGCAAGAGATCTCTTGTTGAGTTTCATCTCTGGAGATTTCTGCAATTTACACCCCGATGGAATTATTCCAGGTAATTTTCATTATGGGGACGATTGGTGTTCTATCTCCTCTTTATTATTCAGACAGAAAAAATATCTCACCTCTATTCCTTCGATAGAACCTCGTTTGGTAACCGAAAGAGTAAAAGTTTGTATACAGGCATACCCTGGCTACTCCATACAAATGACGCGTCGTTAACTACTACATGAGCCACACAATGAGAGTGCAGAGTGTGTGTGCGTGAAACTTCGAACAAACCAGGCATCGAGGTCGATACGAGAGAGAGCCTGGAGGTCCATACCTTACGTACTTAAATATAATTAGGTACTTATACTGTGATACAGGTGAGATTGACTTTGACTAAGGCTCTATTTACGCCGCAGAATGGAATCGAAGCGACTATTTGCAACGAAATTGTTCATAGTATAAGTATAATGAACTATATGTCAATTGTATAACATATAAACTTCAATACGAGCCAAAAAACGTCTCGCGTCTTCCGGCGAATCCTCGCGCATTCTCGAGAATTCCCCTAGCAGTAGTACCTATGCCTATACTACTGCTAGGGGCTAGACTGCTAGTGCCGACAGTAGTCGGAACTGCCTGTGGAATCAGCGGAAAGTGGCGCGAACGAGGAGTCGGTCAGGTTGGTCACAGCAATGGAACACGTTCGCATTCCAGCGAATTCGCGCGCCTTCTCGCGTCATGAGGCGATATTGACGCTTCCATTCAAATAAACACGTGTAAATTGAACTTCGCGAACTTGAGTTTAAAACATGGTGAGATAGAGATGAATATAACTAAATTAGGTCCAGAAGTGTAGCTCCCACTACGTACCTTGATTAGACAGCCTCGTGGCGACGACGTCAAACGGGTTCAGGCAAAATGTCATGACGATGCCGCCCAGCACAGCACCGAAGAAGGACAGCGCCAGCGGCGACTGTGTGAACAAGTTGTGCTCCCGGAGCTGCTCCTTGACGTACGAGAAGCTAACCATCTGAGAGCTGCTGCCGACCGCGCCGCGAGGGATTTGTGGGTGTACACCACGGAATAAACCTTGAGTAAACGAATTATAGTTAAAAAACTGAAATAAATATGATGAAAACGCTCTAATATTGTTAAAACCCACGTGAAAAATCAGAATCTCCGCGACTGGACATTTTCTCCGATGAAGATCTCCATTTGAAATCGATACAACTCGAAACGAAATTGGTTCAGTTTATCAATCGGTCCCGGCTGTTGTCATTAAATGACAGCCGTTAAGGCGTTAATTCTCTTCCTTATATAGATATATATACTTATAACAATTTTAAAAAGTGTGACAATCATTCTCGTACCTACCTACGCATAGAAACAGAATCACGAATAACAGGGCGGTGATACCGTTTTTCTTAGACCGCATGTTGCCCTCCGTGGTTGTGGGCCTACAGTGTCCATGACGCCCTCAATATGACACCACTTGGGTGTCATGGGGAATCGCAATGGCCATGACACCCCCGACTATTAGTATGTAGCAATATATACGATAACGTATTATACCGCCGAACAGCCCTGAGTTTCCCTCTCATTTCAAATCATTTATTATTGGGTTAGTGTATCGTGGATCACAGAATACTGAAGTTACTATCTATGTATCTATCTATCATTACCATAGATATTAGCTAATATTAACACATGACTCTTGTCCCATGGGAAAGACACCGAGGTGGTGTCATTTTACATGGGCAATGAACGGCGTCTACAATGTCGTGTACATAGAGATGGGCAAAATGCCGGGCATTTACGATAAATGCCCAAAAAGTATTTATAAATTCGATATTTATGCCCAAAACTAGGCATTTATTGGGCATTTAACTACAGGTACTTACTGGGCATTTATTGTAAATGCAAGGCATTTTACCCATCCCTGGGTGTACAATACCTTTAACCCCCTCTTTGGCATAAATATCAGCTAATGCAGCCATTGTGCCGGCGTGTTTGTGTTGATGACCGACAGCAATGGCCCTGGCGGCCTGCGCTTGTATCCTAGTCTTCACCAGGAAGAAGGGCGTGCCGGTGATGGAGCCCAGCGCTCCGCCGAGACCGGCCGCCACCGCGCCTTTGATGATCGACGTCCGGCCATTCGCATCGGTTGCGAAGCCCCGACGTTCAGCTATTCGGTATACTCCTAATCTGGAAAGAACATCTAATAGGCTACTTGACAATGTTCTATAATTATAAAAAATATTTATTTATGTCGTACCTATATAGGTACGACATAAATAAATAATTTTTATAGTATTACTATATAGGTACGGCATAAATAAATATTTTTATAGTACACGAAACTAGAACTATCTACGATCAGAAAATTTTAATAATTTATGTCCGAATTATTTTATGGTCCATCAAAGTTTGGTGGGAAAGTCCATTTCAGAAGGATCAAATTATTTAAAAATATTACCGCTGGAAAAGCAAAAAAAAATCTATAACTTTTGTTACAGCGCTAGCTACATAAACGTATATAGCATAAGTCATTTATCGCCTTGGGGGATTTGGGCTTAAAGGGCTGAAAATAAATTCATATATTTTGGTGTTGTATAAAAGTGGTCTGATTCTGGCACGGTGACCGCTCCGCATCACGTGACCGAGTTTTTCGCGACAGGTGTAGGTAATGTGTTCCATCTGTCCACATTGGTTTCAGCCATCTTATACCTTTATGCCCGAGATCATTTTTTTTCGATTTTCAACCCCGGTCTGATTTTGTACGGTGACCGATTAGAGAAAAAATAATATATGTCTGGTGTTGTGCTAATGTAAAAATGGGCTCTTTCACAAAATATCTTCACCTTGCTTCTTAAATGTTTAAGCTTAATTCTTTTTTATAGCGGTCAGAATATCTCGAAAGTATTGGGGTGTGGCCATACTTTCGAAATTTTCTGACCGCTGTAAAAAAAATCTGTGACCGATCTGGATCATAAGAGGCTAAATGATGCAATTTGAAGTGTTCTTTCCATCTAGAATACAACTAGCCATTCTATGCCCTTTAGGTCACCCTAGGTCGCACTAGTCAGTTGCCGAAACCTGTAGATCGTCATAGAACTTACCTAAAAGTATTTAAAAAGAATTGGAACCCGAGCATGGCAGGAAGACCGCTCTGCAATGCTACCAACCCCTCAGTCTTGGCAATCACAAACAGCCCATGGGGTACATTCTTGTAGTGCACTGCATGCTGCCCCTTTGCCTTCAGCTCCCCTTGAAGCTGCAGCCTAGTCTTCACCACCTCGATGGGGTTAGTGAAAATCGTTGCGAACATAGCAGAGACCCCGCCCATCGCCATGTCTGTGACGTCACGACCGATGCCATCTTGCTTTGGTGTTGCCATTTATTCTGAGGAAAAAAATGTTAGCCGTAGGAATATGTTTTTGTTTAGTTTAGAACATACAAATTTGTTTGTCTTACCTACAATAGTATGAATGTTAGTTTGCACATACATATACTATAGGAGTATATATATGTGTGTAAATATATATATATTTTCCATATTGATTAAAATGTTTGGTCGAGCTGTTTGCGACGATATTCGCACAAGCTAAACTGAGTTGTCGATGCGCACACACCGACGATTTAATTGTTGTTGATTTTCTCATTAAACCATTTCATCAGGCCGATTTTGGCAGATCGATAACATGTATTAGCAATAATATAGCGCAGTTGGTCAAACTGGTCAAAGTCAATCGTGTGAACTTTTCATTTTTAGTGGAGCAACAATCGAGTTGGTTGTATGCGTATATAATAAAAAGTGTATAATAAAAAGCGGTCGTTTTTGGTATTTTACGGGTAAAACTGCTAACATTATTATAAAGCTGTAATTTTTTCACAAAATTATGTACTTTGAATCCTCTTTAGAATTTTTATTGCCTCCCTGCCGGAATATAGGGGTATATCCAACAAAACACTAAAACATGTATAAATATTTAGCAAAATATTATATCTCTGATAGTAGAACCAGTGACACAAAAGAGTAGGTATATAAAAATTTGAGGCGGCAAAAATTTTTGGGAAAAAATGTTTTCCAAAGCGTAAACAGTTCGGAAGAAAATGTGCCCTTTTGTTTGGAAAAACTCAATGATGCTACAAAATTAAATTTAGTTCCATTCCTACTCTCCAGTATCAAGAAGAGAGCACTGAAAACGGTTTGTTGTCAACCCTTACTCATCCCACTGTTGGGAAATGGGTCTCCCCTCATTCGAAGGGAGTGAGTTAGTGTGTACTCCACCACGCTGCTGAACCGCGGGTCGGCGGAGTGCAGCAAAGGGTATTTAGTCACAAATAATCAAAAAAGTTCGACTAATACAGGCAATTCACAACATAATTTATTTAGTATTTGATAACGCAGATTGGCATCTAAACAACTTATTAGGAACATCACTTTAATGTCACAATTAAATATATTATACAATATTATATTGTAAAAATAAATAGAGAATACACAAAGCGAGTTGATTTTAATAAATATTCACAAAAGAGGTTAAAAACACAAAGAGTGGACTGAATGGAACTTTACAAAACTTGGAAAATTTTACAAAATTTGGAAACAATAAAAGGATGATGAGTCTATTATTGTTAATTTAATTTCAATGTAACGGTCATTAAATAATTATTTGTAATATTTTATGTCATTGTTACATAATAGCGCAATTATGCAATATGGCGGTTGTCACAAAATTAAAAAAAAAGCGATTAAAATTTTCCACATGAATCCTACGATAAGTAGTAAGTATCAAATGTGTATTTGGTTTGATGTGCAAAACACAGTACCACCTAATGTGAAGCGGTTACTGTAGCTATATTGACGCTCGCAACATGAAATATTGCTCGTGCGCCGCCACCTCTACTGCCAACGCAGCAACTCCTTTTTTTCTGGTGACCTCACACACGCAGGAACACAACAACCTTCAAGGGAATTGTTATTTGGCTGCGATGTTCTGGGAGGTAGAGGTACTTCCCTAGTCGGGCAGCTCACAAATACGCTGTACACTACCTCTCTTCCGCCAGAGCCTCTTTCGCTAGTAGGCAGGGTGCACCACACACCGATGAGGTTGGCTTTGATTTTAAATATCGTGGTGAGCCACTTACACCTCTAGATCGTGGCGAGTCACTTACATCCCAAAGTATACTTTCAGTTGGTTTTTCTATAACCAACTCACAAAAGCTTGTTAATTTTTTTATTCTTTGTTCTATCGAGATAACAAAGTTTCCGAGCTAACATATTATTAAACCACCTTATAGTCAAAACTGCTCTGTGTAAAAAAATCATAATATGTTTATGGAAACATTAATTAAATAGAAAATTATAACACTCTTTTAGCTTATTTCTGTAAAAAGCTACAGAACTACAAGAGTTACATTGTCAAGTGATTTGTGATATTGGTTTCAATGAAGCAAACATAGCTTATCTTTGAAGTCGACATTGTTATTAACAATCTGAGGCTCAAGTTACACCGCCGCGGAATGGAATGTACTGGACGCGTCAATTTCGCCTCATGACGCGAGAAGGCGCGCGAATTCGCTGGAATGCTCTCGTATTCTACTGCTGTGACCAATGACATTCTATCATCATAATGCACTATTATTATTAGTATTAGAATGTCATTGGCTGTGACCGACCCGACAGACTCCCCGTTCGCGCAACTTCCTTTGGATTCCACAGATGCCACCGACAGTAGTAGGGGAATGCGCGAGGATTTCCCGGAAGACGCGCGACCTTTTTTGGCTCGTATTTAAGTTTATATGTTAAGCAATTGACATAAAGTTCATTATGCTATGAACAATTTCATTGCAATAAGTCGCTTCTATTCCATTCCGCGGCGGCGGTGTGAATTGAGTCTTATCATCTCAAAAATAGAGGACTATTTTCTACTGCGTTTATCAATTTCTAATTTAGTTTTCTTTGGTAGCATAAGCGTTATGAAAAAATAACTACCTAACGCAATTAGTAAGGCACTGCAATCGACATTTTAATTTAACTAACATATTTTTCTATATCAAGGTAAACAAATATACGCTTGGCTTGATGGTAACCAGTTACCGCCAGTCCATGGACACATGAAATATCAGGGGCATCACCAAGGGCGGATCCAGGGGGAGGGTCATGGGGGTCATGATCCCCCTGGGCTGGGTCCAGGACCTAGATGGACCACTAATAGAAATTGTTAAACTTAATGTTTTTATATATATTTTTTTGTCTCAATATAGATTAAGTACAGTACTTACATATATTATTAAATACCTACTTTTTACCTGTACCTATTATTATCAAAATCCAATTATAACTTGAGTGTGACTTGACCACAACTATGTGATCCGCCCTTGGGCATCACTTGATCATAGCCGACCGATGGCAACTATAATATAATAAAATGGCAACTATAATAAAATAATAGTACCTACATACTAAAGTATGGCCTAAGTAAAACACATTTTGAGCAAGCACCAATGTTATTGGTTGGTACAGTTAAGAGCAAGTCGAGCATGGTATTTTATTTGTCTTTATGCTGCTCGAAGCTGCAGTTAAGAATTGGACTACATATACCAAACTTGAAGTGCATTTAAATGTATATAATTTCTCTATTATATCTAACATATGAAATACATACAAAATTAATACAAATAAAATCTGAGATTATGTCAAAGATTCAATAATAAATTAGCTACGTAACGTACAACAAATATTTGGTGTTTGGAAAATTATTAAAACTACGTTTGACAGCATATTTCTAGGAAACATTTCTCATTAGTAATATATTTTTATGAAACCTTACATATTACAGACATCAAGTAATAACTATTATGCCTTTGAGCAGCGGTTCCTAACCTTTTCAATGTTGTTACCCGTATGACCAATAAAGCAAACTGAATTTACCCCTTCCCTAGTTCCCTAGATTAAATCTCAAAACTATACATTTGTAAATTAAATCTTAAAAAATAGGGGGTGAGATTCCTGAACTATTTATAATGATCCTACGTACGGAGCCCTCGGTGGGCGAGTCCGACTCGCACTTGTTCGGTTTTTTTAGCCTTAAGGATCCCTGTTTTACCACTGGGGGTAATTACCAAAAGGTTCAGAACCACTGCCCTAGAGTATGTACCTCCTTTTCTCCCACCTTATACAAATGACTTATAAACATTAAATGCTGTGACTACCAACATTGAATACATATTATATGTTTGGAATCTTTTATATCTAAGGAAAGGACATTGGTCGGAGCTACAGCAAAATATAATAGTTTTTAATTTATATATTGGGGTTGTCTTATATTACATAACATCCTTAATAACTAAAATTGCACATAAGTTACCTAAAAATAAGGAACATAGTTTTTCAAACATGGCGCCAACTGCCGTGTCAAGGTATTTTTTTGTAGGTTTTCGTTTTAATGTACAATAGTTTCATTGATTACTGATTATCTACTATTCACATCCTACCTTCTATAAAGAATCTTTTTTTTAATATGAGCAGGATAGCGTTGTGTAGTTTGTCCAGGAATATTTATTCTTAAACGTAAGAAAAAATCTGATTATTCAAATTTCGATGCCCAGTATATGCATTAGTCGCATCATAATGGTATTTCGGAAAATAAGCAGACAGGACAGGAGGCAATTTCTATAGCTGTATGCGCAGAAGAATATGGACGCATGTTTCCTTCTTAATTTTTGAAGTTATAAGGACAGTAGTGTCAAGGGTATTTACGAGGCTTACACTACACAAATATGTCTATGTGCATGAAAGTAATAGTTTAATATTATGTTGCATATTTAATAATATTAATGCCATAACAGATACGGAATTCGAATTGGATTAGTTATATCGAATATTTTGGTTTTGCTATAACTTGACCAAATTGTAACTTAATAAAATGCTCATAATACATGCATTGGAATAATAATACTGTGAGGTTACTGTGCTACAGGATATGTTACTCAGGTACCTATAATGGCGGATACAATTATATATATATATATACACATGCATACAATGACTTATAAAAAGGTCGATAACTGTCAAAGAGAACTCCTTAAATTGATACTTTTTGTGTTTTAGTAACTTCGATGCAATACTTTTGTATTATTTCACATTTTGTATAGTATAGAAATCACTAAATCACACCAAATGTGCGGGTGGTGCGGCAAGCAATCTATCGTATGAAGGACATACTTTTTATTTTGATATTTCGTAAAAGACATTACCTATATATAATTGCAAAACGTCTATTCATCCAGATCATACTTAATTGTACATAATCTTTTTAAACTAATATTTATATAAATAATTACAAATGAAATAACTGTCAGATAAAGTTGTATTTTAGTGTATGTATGGCATACATACATAATTTAACACTTCTTATGTAACTACATACATAACTGTTAAATTTATTAGAACTGTCTACGTAAGCCACATAAAATCTTTTTTTATTAGTCACTTTTATATTTCTTGTAACTTGCCTTTACTTTTAGAACTATTGTAATAAATAATACAAATTGGATATTTATTAGTACATGCTATCTATGTACTATAATTATGTTTTTCCTACAAAGCAAAATCACTGGCAAATTGTAATACGACTAAATGACTAATTAAATGACAAAATTTATTGAAAACTGATAGAAATTAATTTGTCAAAAATACGATAAATAAATTTTTTAAACATCCCCTGCGAGGGTAGAATAAGTTGGACATGCAATTATGTAATAATAGTTACATAATTGCATGTCCAATTTATTATTATTTCCATAACTTAACAAATAATAAAGGGCTATTTTTATTATTGCTCACTCTGTAAGTTTTCATAGTTCTCTAAACTTTAGCATAAAGCGAATTCGTACACAAATTCTACAGTATTTTTATCAAAATTGGCAATTATTTTAATAAGCTTATTTATTTTTAAGGCCGACCAAATCGATGCCTCCAACGAACTCTACGCCAACTAAAGTTTCGATAATTTTCTTTTTTTATCTAAATCGATTCATTACTTCAGTAACAGCTACCTGTATTCTATTTATAAAAAACACCCAGACACAACAAAATCGACAAATACAAACCGCTAAGTAAATGTATAACTCATATTAGCGGTGTGTATCTGGATGTGTATGTTTTGAGTTGACGTAGTGTTCATTGGGGGCATCGAAATACTATGCACCTAGACAATTTTCTCTAAATTTTGTCGTCCATCAGTGCCCCATAAGTTCGCCTTTTTGGAAGCCCTTCTGTACATCTTTTAGCATATCCCAGAAGACCAACAGCAGTACCGTGTGGGGGGCTTGCCGTAAGTACGAGGGTCCTATGCCTTTGTAGAATGCTAGTAGGCCCTCTGTTTTGGTGATTTTCCTGGCGCAGTCTATTATGCCAGAGTAGAGAAGGCCGCGTCCTTCTGCGTCGACTGCTGTGGATAGAATGGATTAGTGTAAGACTTACTATTTCTTGAGGCAATATCTTTTTTTTTATATTACGTCGGGTGGCAGACAAGCATACGGCCCGCCTGGTGTAAAGCGGTTACAGTAGCCATATTAACGCTCGCAACATAAAGTATCGCTCGCGGTGCGCCGCACCACGCTGCCAACGCAGCATCTCCTTTCTGGTGACCTCACTCACTCGCAGGAACACATCAACCCTCAAGAGAATTGTTATTTGGCTGCGGTATTCTGTGAGGTGGAGTTACATGCCCCAGTCGGGTAGCTTACAATTACGCTCTCTACCTCTCTTTTCGCCAGAGCTTTGTTTGTCTGTCAGCAGGGTGCACCGCGTGCAGGTGAAGTTGGATTTGGTTCAAAGATGTTGATGAACCACTTACACCCCAACCTGTTTTATAAATATCGTAAAAAGCTTGTCAGAAATCTTTGTCAGATCAGATATGTGTAATTTTTGTAATTGGGTATTTGATTTTCTTTTAAATGTTTTTAATAATTATGGATTTTATTATAGTAACTAGCTGTGTCCGCGACTTCGTCCGCGTGGAATAGTTATTTTTTTTATTAATAAAAATAAATCAAAATTCTAAAATAAAAGTAGCCTAAGTACCTGCATGTTGTTATTATATTAGCTATCGGCTAGTGAAAGTCCCGTCAAAATTGGACCAGCTATTTCAGAGATTAGCCGGAACAAAGGACAGACAGACAGACAGACAAAAATTGTAAATGTACTATGTACCCTGTATACATCCATATGCGTTTAGTAAAAGCGGTTATTTTATTTATCTGTATAGATGTATAGATTTTTATCTCGTTTTATTGTGAAACCCCTCCCCCAATTAGCAAGAATTCAGGATTATAAATCAATTCAACCTGGAGCGGTGCCTCGGTTGTGCATCAGGACGGATTATATCCCCCCCCCCCATCCACCGCATATGCGCGGGTAAAATGTTAGTGTAAAGACGTCAAGTTACCTTGATTGTAGAGCCTCGTCATAATGACGTCCATGGGCGTGAGGGCAACAGTTTTGACAACAGCACCGATGTTGCTCGCTACAAACGCCGACAGGTACTTCGACTGTTGGAACAAGTTGTTCGCGTCCATCCACTCTTTGCACCTGAAATATGCACGTTAAAAAGCTTAAAAACTTTTAGTCCATAAATAAATAAATATTCCTGGACAAATTAATCGAATCCGCAACCTCGGAGTCAATGTGGCCATTGCTAACCATTCAACCACCGAGCTCGTCATATATCACGGATATGATGGTTTATTGCATCTAGGCATGCATGATGTGATTGGTTATTAAAGTGTTACATACAAGATTAATAATTGCCTTATTTCGATGCAACGTCCGTTAGTTAATTATAACTACGACAATAAGAAGCATGACTTTTGGAATAAATATACTTACACGGCATACGACGCGATCTGTGTAGCAGAGCCAATAGAGTTCCTTATCATCATGCCATGAGCGCCTCTCCACAGGCCACCAAGACCATTCTTCCTATAAATCTTCATCACCGCATATGCTAGCCCTCTGTGTGCATGCTGGGTGCCGACAGCTATCTTCTCTGAGGAGTATGACATGAGCTGGGTCTTCACAAGCTGCAATGGACTTCCAAAAAACGCTCCGCACATACCAGATATTGACCCACAAAACAAACTATTTAAAAATAAGGTGCTTCCTTTTTCATCTCTAAGCAATCCTAAGTTATCAGCTTGTTGGTATATGCCTAACCTGAAATTTTATTGGTTTAATCAATGACTCATATAATTTAAAAAAAAATCCTTTATACTAAATACAAAAGCAATGTTTAAAGCAATTAGATGTTAAAGCGGTATAATTAGTAACCAACGGGATGGGATAAATATCCTTATTAACTTTTGATATCCAATCTGAATGTTTATTTAAAAAGCATAAAATAAAACTTCAAAATAATTAATAATGCAGTCTATTTATTAAACAAATAATGACTTACCGTACTCCATTAACTACCAATTGAAACCACAATGCCGGAGCAAGGCCTTTCTGTAAAGACGCTAGTCCATCATGTTTCACAATTGTGTACATAGCATGCGGTATATTTTTGTAATGCACAGCATGCTGGCCGCGGGCTCGGAGCTCCCCCTGGAGCTGCATCCGAGTCTTCACCACATCAAATGGATTGCTGAAGAAACCAGCCCCAACACCAGCCAGGCCTCCCACAACGAAGTCCATAGTTCTACGGCATATTCCCAGGGTATTCACAACTTTTAATGATTTAATAGAAATATTATTTAATTTTGTTAGATGTCAGTAATTTTGGCATACAATGTTAGTGTAATTAAATTTTGTTTTTTTTTTCTACAATGTACGATACTATGTTGTAAGTAAACTGTATGTTCTACAAAAAAAAAATATTTTTCCATTCCATACAATTATTTTTATATTTGTTGTTTTGATTGTATAATTTTACATAAAAAAAATTGTTAAGGACACAAGGGTAAATATCAGTATTAAAATTTAACAATAGACTATGTTCAATTTCATTGATCAAAATTGAGTTGATTACGGGAGTATCCGCATAACAAAATAGATAAAATATGAGATTCCAAATCAATAAAAAAATTAAATAAAAGATAAATGTATGCCAGATCAAGTTTACCTTCAAGTAATTTCAAATTAAATTCTTACAGTTTATTTTATTCACAGGTAAATAAATTAAATCGCAAATTTAATTATTAAGACATAGGTACTATGATAGTTGATATTTCTACAATTTTAACCTAGTTATAAGAGTTTATGTTCTCTTTTTATATAAAAAGATGACTAGGTATGAAAAAATAATTAGGTACACCTTAAATGTGCATAAGGAATAGTGCACTTAGTTAACAATGCAGAGTTTTTTTTAGAAACCGATGTGCCGAGGTGCTTATAAATGTACTCGGAAATTAAGGAATTTTCCTAACAATACCCGCACAATTTCAAGGTCCTATAGTCCGAGTGATAACAGCGAAAACATTGCAAATTATGACGACATATTACAATTGTTTAAATCAGATTATTATCTTGTAATGCCTCTTCAAACATTTCGTCTTAGACAAAATAAATTATTGCTAAATACCTTATTATTCTATAAGTAGAAGTGAATCACTCATCTTCTGCCCAGTAACACAGTTTTTCCAAAGAACATTTCAGTGTATTTAAATTAGTTCACGTGGTTGAAAAAGATTATATTTTATTTGTTTCGTAATAAATTCGTAACATATAACTTTAGCATGTTGACTTACGTCAAACTTATGTGACAGACAATGTGTTAATTGACAGTCAGCTGACTAATTTCATTTTTTGTTTCTAAAAAAAATTCGGCTAAGGCATCTTTCTTGATTTGAGACTCTCGACCCAAACCCGCCTAAATTTAAAATTTTAAGGTTTTCTTCAAGAATTTTTACTTTATCATGAGACATTTGAATCTCAATTTCGCGAAGGCAAAAAGCGTGAAGTTTTTAAGGTAGTTGTACCAGTTTTACTACTTTTTTTTTTTATCGACTTTACCATTCAGTGTGTATTACATCGCTTTTAATGCTACCTACGTACTCCCAGATATTGACAAACATAGAAGGCAATGTATAGTTGAATATTATAATGTGAACGGTCACCTGTGACAATCGTAATAAGTACTTCACAGATACTTTGATAATTAATAAAAATAGCATTATCTCTATTAAAAAATACTTAGGTACCAATGAAATTTGTCCATATAATAACTTGTGGAAGAATTTTCGCAATGGAAAGTGCTACAAAACACCATATTTACACACGCAGTTTTAGAAAGCATCAGGATCGCCAATAAAGCAGGTTGTTCAATTTTGGTGAAGACTGCGAGATTCACGTGAGCGGCACGGCGCGCAGCAAGTTCACGCGCGCTTACGACTTCTGGTGCCAGGTTATTTAGATTTCTGTGGGTCTAGCCTATTAACAAGCATATTCAGAGTAAACGTAGTGGTTTCTTTGTCTACCTACGCTTCAGAGCGTACCAGTACGCTTCAGAGAGATTTGAACGACACCAATGTCTTTCAAATCAATCAAAATATTGTATTTGTGTAGTGTTAGTAAAGTTGATTTTTGTTAATAAAAACCTTTAAGTATATCGAAAGTTTTGTCTTTTTAACATTTAGCTAATGTAGTAATAGCACGTTACATAAATTTTTATTGTTTCTCTATAAATTTTTAGTAAATATTAGCCTATTATCTAATTAACGTATATTAGTTACTCATCTGGATGACCGAACTTAACTTGGCGTTTTATTAAGAGAAAATATTTTTTCCCAGAGGTAAGGATCTAGTTAGATCGTTTTTCTACACATCAATTTTTTTAAATTAATCTATTAATTTAATTGTGAATTATAAATATTGCAAATTTCATTGAAATCGTTAGAGCCGTTTATGAGATCGTTGTGGCGGGCGTAGTATGTTTATTACCATGAAAGAATAATTTGCTTAATAGTATCTATAGCATATAAGAGGACGGGGGCGCCGACTCCGTGGGTGCTCGGGGGCTCGAGCACCCATGAGGAAAAAACAGTGGGTGCCGAGCACCCCCGAGAATAAATAAATATCAAGAAACAGATCAGTAATCGCTTTTAGGGATCGGCGTTTTTTCATTACCCGACGACCCGTTTAGCACAGTGGTTATAAACCACCGCCGGTTGAGACCCAATGGTCGCCGGTTCGATTCCCGCAACACAAATGTGTGTTGATGAAACAGATATTTGTGTTAGATCAAGGTGCTCGTGGGTCTCACACTTCGCCACTTTTTCGAGTCATCATATGAGCATGAGCACTCATGAGGTTTTCTAAAAGCCGGCGCCCCTGTAAGAGGAAACTGGCTGACTGGCTGATACGGTAGATCACCGCACACTGCCGCACAACTCAAACCATTGGTCGCATCAGGCTGAAGTTTAGTATACGGACTTTGAAAATTCCGACTAGTTACATGCGTACGAAATTACTGAGCGAAAGCTACTCCTGCATGTTACAACCCAAAGTAGTTGCAATATGTGTAGGAGTAAGGGGCTCACTTTCATCTATGTATGAGCAAAGTATGTACATACGTCTAAATACTTTGGTATTGGCACATTCATCATCGTCAGGTCCATTTTAGTCTCCACTACAGGAGCACGACCCTCTCCGTCCGTCCTAGATGGAAGGAGGATTTAGCCTACGCTACCCACGCTGGCCAAATGGGTTGGGGAGGCCTGATCGATATTTGATAATGTCAGTCCCTTAATCGTCTTGTACGACATCCACGGGAAGAAACGGAGTGATTCTATTCTAGTCTGCCGGAAACCACACGGCCAAGAGTATACAAAAGTAGGGTCAGACATTTCACTGTATCGTTATAATATTGTAAATAGTCTAAATGCGAATACGAAAAAAAAAGAAAAATTAAATGCGAATACGACCAAAGAGTATTGTAAATCAGGGGGTCAGAAGTTCAGGACGTTATGTAGGTATTGTATAATAGGTGGTGCACAAAACTTAATAATATACCTAGCTAACTTTATGGATATAATTAAAAAAGATTTTGACGCAATAATGTCAGTATAAAATAAACAAATTTCATACACATTAAAAAGATAAAAGATATGTAATTTTAAAATTTCCAGTACATTTTAATAATAAATATAAATTTATAAAGATGGCTGTCACGATGGGAATGTTTCTTTTTGAAGTCGTTGTGCAGAGTGTTAAAAGTTTGGTTGAAAGTAGAAACTTAATAATAAGGAGCGATTTTGCGGACATCTTTTCTTTAGAATTAAAGGATCCTAAACAGATGCACATAGTAATGCCCGAGCCTCCACCATTACCTCCTGAGCCCCCAGGCAAGAAAGGGAAAAAGAAAAAGCCACCCAAACCCAAAAAAGGTAAAAAGGGTAAAGGCAAGGAAGAACTCCCACCTCCTGAACCAGTGATACAATCGGGACAGTCCGTATTATTCACAAGCACTGCAGAATTCCTGATACAAAATATGAACAAATTCCCATTAGAGGTGTCCCTATGGAGTAAAGAAGACAACTTGGAGTTTATTGGTGCCACAGCTATCCCATGGGACAATATATTTATAAAATACTTAGAAAAGGTCTGTGACTGTCAAACACCCCCAGCCATAACCTTGAATGAGGAATATAACATTTTTGAAGAAGGTACTGCTAAGTTGATGGCAAAGCTTGGTATCCAGGTCAAGTTAACATATCTGACAGATAAAGTGACCACTGCTTTTCGAACGCTATCAGAAGATTCAAATATAAGGAAATGTTTGTATACCGGTATCAACTCAAAAATAACATCTTATATGTGTACAATGAAAACCACTGATGAAGACTTTGAACAAAATTGTAATAAGATTGAGAACAACTTTATAAAAGATAAGTCAAAGCCTAATAAGGTTGTATTTGCAGACTATAAAAATGCACCTGGTGCTAATCTTACATTTTTCAACGAAGGTGACTACTGTTGCATAGGCAATGCCGACAAACCCCCGGAATCTATTTACAAAGCACCAGAAACATGTCCAGATATTGATTTCATTATCGATTATGTCAGAAAAATTATAGTATCGTGTAATGATAATATGAGAATGCTAACTCCTCGTCCGACAATAAGACCTAGAGTTAAAGCGACAGATATTGATAGATTATGTTATTGTAAAGAAACGAGCTGGCCAGAGGGTAAATTTGCAGAAAGATTTAAGCAAGAAGTCCAAAATTCGCCTTGTCCGATTTGCATAAACGCTGGGAATAGAAAAGAGGACTCTAGAGCGACTACTTTCGACATAGCAAATATAAGAGGTCCGTGTGGAAAACACGACTGTAGAATAGCAAGAGATATGCGAGCCTATATAGAAAATCTAGTTGAAGAAGATAACAAGGAAATTGATATTAATGAAGTTATTGGACCTTGCGGCAGCAAGTCCTGCGATCTTGCGGAAAGAATTAAAGAATTTTTGCGACATGAAGGTATATTTAGCGCAGGCCCAAGTAACATTGAGGGTTTATCTACCCAATGCGCGTGTATGGAACAAATGCAAAAAGCACTGACTAAGCAAAAGTCTTGCGACAAGGTCTGCAGTAATGACTGTTCCGACAGCGATATCGACGGTCAGTGTGATCCTAGAAACAATGGTTTTGGCAATCAAAAAGTGTATTCTGTGTATTATTTCACCGTAGAACACGATTTTAACAAGAAATCTGAAGAAAACTCGTCTCCAGGATCTTCGCAATTTAGATACTGTTCAACTACTTGTCCGAGCATGAAAGCTGCTTCTTTATCAAAAACATCATGCTCAAAAAGTGTTTGTTCCACTTTAACAGATATTGTAAAAGAAAATAGGCGCTCTGATCATTCTAAATGCACAGAGACGCCATGCAATGGGAAAAAAGAGTTTTCACCCAGCCCAGCTGACAGTGATATCGTTTTATATTTGGATGACATTCATAACCCATGTTGCGTTAAATCATGTGACGTAGCGGAAACAGTCAAAGATTTTATAGTAGACGGTGTGACCAATAAGAAGAAAACAGAAGACGATGATCCTTGTTACTGTGACTGCGTATGTACCTTTAAATTTTCGAGAAAAACTACATATTGCCCCGTATGTGGCGGATATGAATGCTTGGGAGATGATATGAAGAACCAACCAGAGTACGTTAAACCACATCCATGTCCTGTATATCATAAATTGTACAACAAGAAATATATTAAGGTTCAAAGTCCGTTTCCTGAACAAGAGAAAAAGCCAGTTGATAGCGCCAGTACGAAAAGTTCGAAGCCAGCCTTATCAAAAACAATTCGACCATCAATTGAGAAGAGGTCATCGTCGCGTTCTATGAAAAGTTTGGTGGAAAAAAAAGAAAAGCAAGAAAAATCTATAAAGTCAAAACCAGAAAAGAAAAAAGTTGGAAAATTTACAGCAAACGTAGAAAAAGAGCGTTCGTATCTTCTTAAACATTTGAGGTTGAATGGCGCAATGCAAGATTTTTAATTTCGATAAAGAAAATTATGTTTAATGATACCTACCGTCTGGAAGTATCACTAAACTTGCTTGCTTTCGAGTATGATACTTGCTTGCTTTTGCTTACGAGATGCATAGGTCATTTTTTTATATGAGAAGGGGTAAATAGCATGTGGATCACCTGATGGAAAGCAATCAACACCACCCATGGAGATCAGCAACACCAAGGGTTCGCTGATCCTTCCTTCCATTCTTTCAAAAGTGACAATTTACACACTATGAGTACCATCTTGTCCTAAGCAAAGCTTGTATTAGATATCCATAGATAACTAATATTCATAAATACAGTACTTAAATACATTTTTTTTTGGAAATAGGTACATAGAAAACAAAATAAACAAACCAAGATAAATAGACATATTCATGCACACAAAAGTTTGTCTTGTCTTGCGGGTATCGAAGCCGCGACCTCTGATTCAAAGTAGCCGTCGCTAGCCATTCGTCCGACAAGTTCGTCAAATCGGTACAACTATGCCTGTAGGCAATTGTTTTTTTTTTCATTTATACATACTACGTCGGATGGCAGCCAAGCTAAATATCGCTCGCGCGCCGCCACCCCCTCTGCCTCCTTTCTGACTCACACGCAGGAACATAACAATCCCCAAGGAATTGTTATTTGGCTGCGGTATTCTGTGAGGTGGAGGTATTTCCCCAGCTGGGCAGCTTACAATTACGCTCCCTACTTCTCTTTTAAAATTAGCAATTGAAGTAAATCATTGCTTGTGGGTACGAGTACATATAAATAGAATTGAAAGCTGCCTGTAATATTGAGCCAATTGCATTCTCCTAAACCATTTTGAGGTGTAACTGGTGTTAATTTAATCCACGAGGATCTTTACACATTATGCCACAGCGGCAGAGATTTTCGCCGCCGTGGATCTATCGCAGTATTGACTCGCCGGCGCTCCTGCGGCGCCGTGTGTATGAGTTCATCCAAATCCAAGGGAAACTCAGGTAGCGGTGCCGCGGCGGCAGCGATTTGCGAGATAATTTGTGCCTTTCAGTTAGCGGCTCTCCACCATCGCCAAATCCACACGATATAACCAGATATGCAACCAAATGCTGCGTTAGTAGCGGGGATGCCAGAGCGCGAGATACGGCAGCCGGCAGATCCTATGCTTGTTTGACACCTTACGTGATATTAAACGTAAATTACATAGGTAACAGCTTAAGAAAGTCTGACTGCCCGGCTACTCTTTGGAACCGTTAAATGGATTTAGCATGGTGGGGCTCTAAACCCCTTCGAGTGAGGAGAGACCTGTATTACAACAGCGGTATGATAATGGGTTGATGCTAAGCTTCATTCTATAGAAATAACACAGGCTACTTTACTTACTCGATTTCCTTGCGAGCGGAGCCGTGGACAGCAGCTAGTATACACTAGCTGCTGTCCGCGGCTCCGCTCGCATAACAATAGTTATTACTTTATTTTAGCGTTGCCGATGGCGGAGATGAAACCACAAAGCAAATATCCTTATCCAGCGGTACCTAAACATATGGGTTGGAACTGGACCGCCGAAGACATTCCCGGAATGAAGGTATTCTTACTTACTTTATTGATTGTATATTTATGGATTTGATTTTTTTTTTATATACAAAACACAACGGTTTGTGGTTTATTTTTAAATAATGTACCTACTTACGTCCAGGTATATAATTTTAAGGCTGTACCTGCTGCAAAACTAGTACATTCGAGTGAAAAATTAAATTATCTGATAAATAGACTACGTATGAAAAAATCTATTAGGGTTAATAAACTATGTAGTTGTTGAAATAAATGTGCCATAATCGGGCGTTTTCCTCAAATTTCGTTGCAACCATGCAACGAAATTTGCGGGAAAACGCAAGCATGATATATTTTTTTCAACAATTGTGTAAGTTATAAAAAAAACTATACTTAAGGCTTATTAATAAACAATCGTGTCACAATCTTTTGATTATTAAGTATTTAGCGATTTTTTTAATCTAATGAAAGTTAAGTTTTGCAGCATGGAACCCCTGAAGTGGAATGTACACGATTTTTTTTTTTCACCGTTGATTTGTTGTAGGAAAGGTGAGTTTTTTTTTATTATTTTGCACGTATTTTTTTGCCTAGTTACTACTGTCATTATAATGTTACTCCATTTATTAATTAAATTATGTATGAATAAAAAATATAATGGTACGTAAATCTTTACAGGATAACCGTTGATATGAAGAGGGAAAACCAAAATGTTGAAGAATACATACCATACTATTTCTATTGATTTTACAATAATTCCATACAAACTATATTATCACTGAATAATAAAAACTATAATACATTTTTAATATGATCGATGTTTCATTTAACTTTTTATAGTGTGTAAAGTAAATAAAAATTACAAATCAAATTAAATTGTTTTACAGCCTCGACCTAAATGGAAACCCGGTGCCGCTAACAAGATTCTTGTGAGAAGGTACAGGACCATAAGAGAAGGAATTGATATCTTGGCGAAGAAAAAGCGAGCCCTGTTGCAGCGAAAAAAGAAGGTGGAATTTAAACCAACGTTGGTAGTCAAAAAACAAGATGGAGAGTACACTGTCCAAATGGAAGTATTCAAGAAATACTCTAAGGAAAGATTAGTATTTCAATACCCTTACGAAGAGAAACCTCCACTTATTTATACAATAGGAAAAACAGAAGCAGAAAAAGCCAAAATACAGAAGCAGAGAGAAAGGAAAGAACGACGAGAAACAAGACGAAAAAGCAGATTATTGCAATCTACCTTCAGAGATAGATGTCAAGAAATTTGTTTGAAGGCATATAACCAGGCGATTGGGATACTTCCTCTGCCAAACCCTAATGATCCATCATGCCCATGCTATACTAACCCTGTTCAATATTTCAGCCCACCAATTGATTCCTGTTCATGTTCAGATGAAGGCACTATATCAAGTAGCGATACAGATGGTGATGAATGGACCATTGAATTTTCTCCACCTGCGGCAAGGTACGACGCCAAAGCCAAACATCCTCCAGTTTTGACAGACAATGAAAGTCAATATAGTTATTTAGATTACAAAATAAAAATTTTGGATAAATATGGAAATCCTGTACCACGATATTTTAAAGGCCCTGATGGTAAGCAAGAATGCAGTGACTTAGGTGGTTTCTGGGGCCCCGGTCATGTTTGGATGGAGATAAATAAGGACGGTTATATAGGTCCAGATGAGCGTTGGGTACCCATGAATTTCATTGGGCCTGATGGTATGTTTTATTCAGCAGAAGAAGGTTCGTTTACTGATAACACCGGGCGATTAATAAAAATAGGAATAGATGGTTATGTAGATAAAGATGGAAAGTGGGCTTGGTACACTAGTGCTAAGAGAAAAGCGAGTCCAGGCAAAGAAAAATCTACAGTATCTGGCTCAACGAAAACTCAAAAGTCATCGAAGACAATTCAACAAGAGCAGACACGGCCTGATTCAAAAACTAAAGCTTCAGGAGTCAATTCTCCGACTAAAAGTAAAGCCTCGCCTGCTCCCACTTTGAAGGGAAGTGATAAGGATAAAAAGAAAGCGGTATCATACGCAGGTGGCGGGAAGGCAAAAGTAGTAATGAATTTTGGACTAGATTTTAAAAGAGGTTGGGAAACGACAGAAAATAGGAAGAAGTATAGAAATGCAAGAGATTATTTAGTTGATGCAAAGAGACTTGCAAAATATCGTGAAATAATGTTGAGTCTCCAATCGTATGACGATCTCCCGGAACTAAGATATCCCAGTAAGACCAATCGTGCGTCAAACACTCCACGAAAGTTAATATATAATTTAAATGCGACTAGAAATGTGCAAAGTCCTTTGGCTACAACTGCAATAAACTCATTTGCAAACAACTATTCATCAGGATCTGAATTTAAGGAATAAAAATACATATTCTGTTTTATATATTTTTTATTATGCTATTGTCATATTTTTTCTACAGCTTCTCTTTTTATTTTAAATTTGGGTGATGTGGGTTCCTGGGCAGTGTTCGTGTGGTGCAGATCCATGGTACTTTGTTTCTCAACATAATTGTAATCTGAATTTATTCCATGCTTATTATAATACGAAAGTTTTTGAGGGCGTTTCTCTTTCACGATTTAAATGTTTGGCATACATTATATAGAATATATTCGGGATTGATACATGGGATACTTTCTCTTACCGATTGAAAGTACATATATAAGTGGTTTACCACTACATTACGTACGTTTACGTTTTTGGAAGCTTACATAAAGAGCCCGATTAACTGCTAATTGGTAGCCGGTACGAGTGAGTTCAAAGCAAACTGTACTTTATTACATACATACTAATAATATAATTTATTTTGTCATACCGAGAACCGGAATTGCCGCTCTATTTATGCAGCACCTTTTTAAGCGAGCGGGCCGTAATTATATTCCATAGAGTGAATACAGGAATGTTTTTGTCTGTGGGTTAGGTACCCTTTATAACACTTGATAATATTTGCAATGTGAATGAATGTAATGAGAGAGGATATTTCTTGTTATTATTGGCCGTGTGGTTTCCGGCAGACTAGAATAGAATCACTCCGTTTCTTCCCATGGATGTCGTACAAGGCGACTAAGGGAAATACATTATCAAATATCGATCAGGCCTCCCCAACCCGTTTGAAGTGTAGGCCAAATCCTCCTTCCGTCTAGGACGGACGAGAGATGGTCGTGCTCCTGTAGTGGAGGCTAAAATGGACCTGATGATAATAATGAGAGAGGAAGACCAAAAAAGACCTGGTTGGATTCTATGAGATATGATGTGGGTAAGAAAGAGGTAACTGTAGATATGACTGCTGATAAGGGTGAGTGGAAGAAAAAGACATACTGTGCCGACCTCATACAATAGGAAATGGACAATACAATGATGATGATGATATTTTTGCATATAAATTCCTTGGTTTTAACACTTTCGTGATGAAATCAAGAAATTTATCTGCAAAAATATCATCATCATCATTTATAAGTCGTCGGCAACGCGTGAGTGATGCCTCTGGTGTTACTAGCATCGATAGGTTACTAAGACTGCTTACCATAAGCCACGTGGAACGCTTGCATGTGGTATGCGAGCGTTCGACGTATAAAAAACGTGTAAAGTCTAAACATAGTAGTTTATAAAACATGTAAAGTCACTGGCCAGCCAATATTTAACACAAATACTTGTACAAAAAAACATTTTGCAAAATTTGACATTTATATTTTTTGGCTGTTAATAAAATTACAAGTTTTAGTTATTTTTAGTGATTGTTTTGAAATATTAACCATATTTAATGCTATAAGCAATAAAAACATAAATAATGGCTTTTTCGGATTCAATGTTTTTGTTCGAAATAATTGTAGAAAAGTTGACTAGTTATATCAACTGTAAAGAATTTGAAATTAAATGTCAATTCGCAGACGTATTTTCACTGCATTTAAAAGATCCTTTTGAATTGCCTACAGTTTTGTCCATGACATGTGAGAAAAAGAACCCTAAACGCAAGAAGGTACGAATTAATAAACCTTCAAAGCCTATCATGACCTCTAAAGTACAGAAGGGGCAGTCAATTCTAGTAGCTAATAATATCGATAAGCTAATTTTGAGAATGAAATCATTTCCAATGGAGCTGTCCTTTTGGAGTAAAACCAACCCTAATGATAAACTGGGTTCGACACATATTCGGTGGAGTCAAAAATATATTGACTATCTAAACAAATTAAATCGGAAACCTACACCGCATCCAATAACAACGGTTGAAGCATATAACGTGTTTGATGAAATTACTTCAAGACGCATGGCCACCATCCAACTCTTTATTAAGTTGTATCATTTAAACGACAGATTTGCTACACAATTTCGAGCACTATCAGAAAACAAACATGAAACTTTCGTCTACACTGGATTCAAGTCTCGACCAACTAACATTATCAGTACAATAAAAGATAGTAGTCGTAATTTGGATAATCATACTATAGATAGCCGTAAAAGTTCTGAAATTGGCATTATTAAAACTATATACAATGGTGATAAGAAATCTATACACAAAGATAATGTTCGTAAGACAATCAGAGAAAGAAGAACTGTAAATGAAATCTATAATAGAAAGTCTGATAATAAAATTGAAATAGCAGATAGGATAAAACTAATAAATTCTTCAAACATAGTGCAAAGAGAAGAAAGGCAAAATAATAAAAGTATGGTAGATCTTGCGAAAAGTGAAATTAGTATAAAAAATAATTATGGAACCGCTATGATAAGGTCGTCGTTTTCAGCCATCAATTTCTTAACGCATTTTAACTCATCAAATTACAATTTTGGTGATCAGAGAGGACCTAATAGAAATCAAGTATATTGCGTGGGATACTTCACGGTTCAAAGAGACTA
This sequence comes from Hypsopygia costalis, assembly GCA_937001555.2. Taxonomy (NCBI): domain Eukaryota; kingdom Metazoa; phylum Arthropoda; class Insecta; order Lepidoptera; family Pyralidae; genus Hypsopygia; species Hypsopygia costalis. Next base: position 28,146,009 of record OW443330.2, read on the forward strand.
CTCTCCTACGTCGGGAGAGTCCTCAAAAGGCAAAATTTCAGAAAATCCGGAGGAATCGAAAGCTAAATATAAATTTGACATGTGTGATAGTGAATGTCCTAGTAAAAACCAAACCACTGGTTCTGGTACACAAAGTTTATGTTCATTAGACTTACCTGAAGAAGCCGCTCATTTAATTCATGTTACAAAGTGTCAGCAACTGGATTGTAATAAGAAAAAACAAAGAAGTCCGCCAACTCCCTCAGATGATTGTATATTGTTAGACTTAAACAGTCTCCAAAGACCTTGCTGTGATACTACAAATAAAGTAGAGGAAGTAATGGGGAGAATGGAAACCAAGATGAAATTTAATCGTGATCCATGTTTTTGTTCTTGTGAATGTAGATTTGGTTTTATGAAAAAAACTACATATTGCAATATATGCGGCGGTTACGAAAAAAATGGAGATGAAATGGCAGGCAAAGGTGGCCAAATGTCATTTCCCTGTCCCATATTTCATAAGTTAGTTGACAAGAATAAGTTAAAAACTTGGAGTACGTCTGGTAGTGATACTAAGAAAAAGGGAGATGACAGTCAAAAGAGTTCAAAAGCTGGATCGAAATCCTCACCTGATAAAAAGGGCCCTGAAAAGAGTATTGAATCCGAAAAAGATAAAAAAGGAAAAAAGAAAAAGAAAGATGACAGATTTAAATTTAACTACGGTTATGAAGGTATACGTACGTATTTTTAAATTGTCTCTTTTAACAAAAATAAAACAATCTCCAAAATTTCATGTAATTATGATATGATATGGTGTCTTAATATTATTTCAGCACCTCAAATTGGACACAGCCGCTGTGCTATGCCATGTACTGGGACTCTAGGTCCCGTGCCTAAGAATATGGGTTGGCTTTGGACAGCAGAAGATGTACCTGGAATAAAGGTAATGAACGGAGAATTATAATTATATATTAATAACTTATAGTTTTATTACAGCATTTTTTTTCTTTTTTTTTATAGTTTCGGCCGATGTGGAAACCTGGTGCAACAAATAAGCATGTAGTACGATTGTTGAGAATAGCCAAAAATCCTGGAGAGATCATAGCCAAGAAAAGAAGGAAAGATGGCCTTAAAAAAAAGCGGCCACTTAAACGACCTCTACTTATTGTTCATAAGAAGGATGGCGAATATACCGTCACTATGGAAACCATGAAAATGTACTCCAAACCTCGTGCTCTTAATCAGCATCCTTATGAAGATAAACCTGTATTAACTTATACAATAGGACGAACCGACGAAGAAAATCGTGAAAGAAAAAAGAAAAAGGAGCGTATACAAAGACGGCTTGAAAGAGCACAACGTCAATTTATTCAAAGTGCATTTAGAGATATGTGTCACGAGATCTGTTTAAAGACTTACCAACAAGCTCTTGGTATACTTCCTGATGATGAAAGTCCTGAATGTCCTTGTTACCCAGCGTCACCTGATGCTGACAGGACAAATTTAGATATTTCCTGTTCGTGTTCTGAAGACAAGTCCTCTATAGGTTCTGACACTGACGAGGATGAATGGATAGTAGAATTTACTCCACCAAATGCTTCATTTGATCCGACATTTAAACCGAAGAAAATAATTAAAGCCGATATTGGCAGTCAGTATACCTATTTGGATTATAGGGTGAAACTTCTCGATAGATATGGTAATCCTGTCCCAAGATTTTTCAAAGGCCCAGACGGGAAGCAACAATGTAGTGACTTGGGAGGCTTTTGGAGTCCTGACCATACGTGGTTGGAAATTAATGTTGATGGATTTATAGCCCCTGATGGTCGATGGGCTCCAGCCTTTTTTACTGGCCCAAATGGAGAACAGATAGAAGCTGAAGATGGAAAATTCTTAGCGGGCAATGGTGTTTGGCTAATTATTGGAGTTGATGGGTACATAGACAGTCAAGGTAAATGGCGATTTTATCCAAAACCAAAGGCAATGCCATCAAAGAAACAACTAGTTAAGGGAAAGAAAGGTGAGGCTGGCGATAAAAATTTTGACACAGTATTACCATCAGTTAAACCATCTGAAACGACTTTCAGTTGCTTCGGTGACGTATCGCCGAAAATGTTATCTAAAATGGGAATCATGGGACATGGTCATGATAAGAAAATATTGTTAGCGGCTTTAAAAGAGTTGTTAGCTCGAGGTGAACAAGTAAATATACCAGAGCCATCCACAGTACCACGGTCACCAGTGCTCCAGAAGGGTAAGAAACCCCATGCGCAAGGTGTTGATAAGGATTTATATCAGCATAGATGCAAACATCCGGTTCCTTCAGAAAAAGGTATATTAGCAGTTGACACACTTGGAAACAAAACATACTTTAGATTGAAAGATTACGAAAGTAACAGGCCAAAAGAGAGACTGGCAGACTTAACTAAACAGGGTATAAGTTTGAGCTCATTCCATGTGCCTTGTTTCCACTCGTTTATTAATGGCGAGATCATGAAGCAGCAGCAGCGCGACAGATTGACAGCACTCGCCAGGGACGTCCAGAGTAAAGGTGTGTCCACACAAGCATAAAAGTGCACGTGCGTTCAAGTGAATTCAAGGTTTGGATGTTTAGGAATTGTTGTGTGATATTTATTGATATAGAACTTAAGTGCAAGTTATATTTTGGTATTGTGCTAAGTTAAATTTTGTAACGTTATTAGGGCATGAATCTCGGAATCTCGGAATATCGTAATATCGGAATCTCGGAACCGATTTCCGATATTATAAATTCCGATACTGAGTGACCCAATATCGTAATATCGAAGTCAGACAAATTTTGTTTTTTTTTTGTTTTTAAATAAAGTTAATAAGAGCGCCACAAGTGAGCCAATATGTGACATTGTTGTAAACATGTTGAAACGCCTTAAATATAAAGAAAATCCAACTAGTACCATCGCCGACACAGAAACAGAGACGGAATCAACGACAACTGCTTTATTATCTTCCGATGAAGATGATAAACCCTTAGCTCGTCACGCTACAACGAGTAAGTTAACCCTCCAACAGGAACTGGAGAAGGAACTGGAAAAGTGCAAAGAAAAGACGAGAATCGTATCCGCGTCGGACAAATTTGATCTTTTGAGATTTGTACTGACTAAAAAAGTAATATACGACAACAGTGGTGAAAGAGGAGTTTATCTGACGCAGGCCTACACTTACCTTACATGAGTTTGGTCTACCAGTGTTGAAAATGTTCGTGTTTTTCGTCAGCCGGTTATTTTTGTAATAAAATACGAAGTTCACCGACAAAATGGTTGAAGCTTTGTCGTTTTGAGAATGTATTGCAAAGAAAAACGTGCCTTTAAAAAATAAGCCTAGTCTTCATTTCTAATAATTAATAGTGATTCCTAATAATTGTTGATTTCGCTGTTATTCCCTCTTCTTCTTCGTTACGCTTTTGACAGAGCGCTCGAGCGGTCGTGGTCGTCATGAGGGAGGATTCGGGGTTGTAGTTGCTCGCTTCACAATATCCCGCCATCTCGTCCGATTTGAGGCACATTTAGTGCACTCATGCAGTGGGCCGCCCACGGCAGACTTTATCTGGTCGGTCCACCGCATGGGAGATCTGCCGCGGGGTCTTGTACCCTCGACTCTACCCTGAACCACAAGGCGTTCGATGGAGTCACCTTCGTGTCTTGAGGCGTGCTCGAAGAACTTTAGTATACGCGATTGTTCTAGAACAGATAATCACTGCTTGATGCCGAGTTGTTGAAGTATGGAGACATTTGTGCGATCGTGGACCGAATCCACGATACTCCGAGCATTCGTCTCCAGCACCACATCTCTAAAGCGTTGATCTTTTTCTTTTCCACTTCGCGTAAAATCCACGTCTCTGCATCGTATAAAAATATGGGGAAGACTAAAATTGTTACGAGCCGGGTCTTAGTGACTTTAGTTAAGTTCCTGTTCTTCCATATTTCTTTCAGCTTACCCATTGCGTTTCTTGCTATAGCCATGCGTCTCATTACTTCATCCACGCAACCACCGCTATTCATTACAAGAGAGCCAAGGTATATATAGGACTGGACCACTTCACAGTTTGCGATCTGTGTTACTTCTGGCATGTTACTGTTGGCGAGATCCACGATCATTATTTTGGTCTTAGTACGATTGATCTTTAGTCCGAACTCTAGGTTTACGCGTTCCATTCTGAGAAGTAGTTCTTCCATATGACATTTAATAGTTGCAAACAAGGTGCTGTCGTATCGCATACCGCAGGTTTGCAATCCTGTATCCACCAACTGCTACACCGTTGTCCAATCCTTCAAAGTGATTCTCATTATAAGTTCTGTGTATACTTATATTAAACAAGAGCGATGATATTATGCATTCTTGGCGGACACCGGCACTGAGGTGGAAGTTAATTGACAAAATGTCATCTGTCCGTACCGAGGCTGTTCCTTCTTCATACAAACGTCTAATAAGGTGAACTAGATGTTTTGGTGTCCCCATTGCTAACAGCGTATTCCAGAGCCTTGGCCATTTCACCGAATCAAACGCTTTGGAGAAGTCAACAAAGCAGATATAAGTTAGCTTGTTGAATTCTCGAGCCTAACAATGAGTATTTGCTCTCGAGTGCCCTTCCCCCTTACAAAACCAGTCTGTTCCGGAGCAATCTCCTTAGACAGATAAGCTTTGCCTTTCATTTTGAATATGTAACAAGATCTTGCTAAAATGTGATATAAGTGCAATAAGGCGGTATTTGTTACATTTCTAAGTTGACCCCTCTTTGTGTAACGGGGTGAAGACTGTATGAGTCCATTCACCAGGCCATATTCCGGTTTTCCATATATTATTACAGATGGTGTATATAATTTGTGAGCCGTGCTCTCTCAGGGCTCGTATGGTTTCGATTGGGATCGCTTCTCTGCCCGTCGCTTTTCCGTTTTTGAGGTGGTTTATAGCGGCTTCAACCTCTCGTATAAGTATGAAGGGCTCAAGTTCCTCAGTCCCAGGCTCCGCGCTGGGAAAGTTCTTGCATCGTGGATCTTCAAATAGGGACTGACAATAACCTTTCCTAGTCTCTGAGATTTTATCTAGTTCTGTCACTATATTGCCACTAGTCTTCGATGGCCCATGTTTTCGATGACAGTAATTTTGTAATGCGAAGTTTATGGTACAAATGTTATTCCTAAATGTTGATTTTGCTTCGATATTTTCATTTGATATGTTATTGATGTTGATTATGAGTCCGTTTAATTAGTAATGTACTTACGATAATATCGAGAAATCTGTGATTTAATAAAAAACTAAAAAAATCCACAAAGTTTTGTACCAAATTAAAGAATTTGATCTAAAATATTATGTTTACTGTATCAAACCCAACTTTATGAGGATGTATAACGCATTTGTGAAATTCCGATATTAATATCGGAATTCCGATATCGAGATCTAATATCGGAAATCAGTATCGGAATTGAAAACTTTCCGATATTACATGCCCTAAACGTTATGTAACTGTAAGATATAAAAAATAAATATTTTTTCCTTAATTTAACTGTACTGAGCTATTTACGTATCACGTATGAAATTATGTTAGTATCCAACCTGACACGTCAGTTGAGACTTATTTTTACAAGAATGATCATCGAATTTTAAGATCTAATTCTAAAGCGAAGATGGAATGATTAATGGGTAGTCGTGTCTAGGAATTACAAGTATTGGATGACATTTATTATTATTTCTGTATTTAATATTCACTATCAGACCACGGCTTCGCCGGCATTGCTATATTGTGCCGTGTGGTTTCCGGCAGACTAGAATAGAATCACTCCGTCTCTTCCCGTGGATGTCGTACAAGGCGACTAAGGGAAATACATTATCAAACATCGATCAGGCTTCCCCAACCCGTTTGGCCAGCGTGGGAAGTGTAGGCCACATCCTCCTTCTGTCTGGGACGGACGAGAGAGGATCGTGCTCCTGTAGTGGAGACTAAAATGACCTGATGATGATGATGATGATGATTGCTATATGCGATCGGGTGGGCAAATTTTTCATCCAAATCCTTTCATTCGTTTACCCGTAAAAATCTGAAATGTTAAGGTACATGTGAAGATTCGGAATACGTAGTGACGTTCAGACCAAATCGAATATGTTCATGTCTTTTAGAAGTTGCCTATCCCGTACGTGGATATAACTACAATCGTTTTTCTTATTTGTTAAAATAGAGTCGAATTAGTATGAATGAGTACACTTTTCCTTTTAATTTATCAATAACATTTCATAGCAACGATTCGGCTTGCAATAACTCGGCTCGGTATTACATATCACCACAGACCAAGGATCTTTCGCTACGCATACTACGCACAAGTACTTGTAGTACGCATACCCACTACGCACAAGTTTTTTTCTTTTTTTTTCTTCACAAGTACAATATTAAAATCAACAACAAAACTCTCAAAGTAAGACATTTTTATTTATATTTTATGTTTATTTTTTATCATGAAAAGTAAATACATCACTTAATTACCCGTTTCATCTAAATCACTAATCTGTTTTTAGGTTACTCGGGGCTGGAAACCTGGCGCTATATCGAAGTATCTTCTTCGGAAGCTGATCATTGCTAAGAAACGAAAATCAGAGGTTACTCTAACGAAACCATCGAGGAGGGCCAAGAGAAAAGTAGAAACTAAACCGACACTCATCATCAGCAAAATTAAGGGAGAATACCGCGTCGAAATGCAGGTCACGAGTGAAAACGCTGAAGAAAATATCAACCAACCATGTACTCCATTAATATATAAAATTGCTAAAGCTAATAACGAAAACAGGATTAAGAAATTGGAAAGGAAAAAACAACGACTGGTAAAAGAAATGGTTGGTGATTGGAATGATCCCTACCACCCTGAGATTTGCGAAAGAACATGCTTAAAAGCATATAAGCAAGCTGTTGGTCTTTTGCCGTTTGATCCTAATAACCCAAGCTGTACTTGTTATGATGAAGACAATATGGAAGTACTTGATAGCTGTTCTTGTGATGACGATGATGATTACGATATCAGCTCTGATTGCAGTTCTTTAGACGTCGATTGGGAAATTCATTTCACACCACCTTATCAATCCTAATTATTGTTGAGGAACAACTTTTTAGTAAAATTACACACAGTACCGCTTGTAGAGCATAAGATGTTTCCACTGAAGTGGGCTGGGCGGGCGAGCGGTGTTTTCATCCATTTCACAACTCTCTGTACCCCGCTTACATCGTGAAATGTATGCGTACACAGCTCATCTCCGCCCAGCTCCAACTCTGTCAAATACACTCTAATACTTCCAGTATAAGAGAAGAGGTTCCACCAGGGGCGTAGCTACTGTCCTATATAATACGGGCCCTCTTGGCAACAGGGCTCCCGTCCTTCCACATCAATGCGGGAGATCTTCTATCTCGTCCAGATAGAAGACCTCCCGGCCCTGATGTGGTGATAGTAGGTCCGTCTAGTGCAAGCTACATCACTGGGCTCTACGTAGCGCTTGCTACGAACATATCTCGTAGCTACTAATGACCATCTTATACTGGACATCGCTTACATTCCGTAACACTGGAAGTGTTACGGAATGTAAGCGATTGTTGTTGTACCTGCAAAATACACTTTTTTTATTCACGTATATGTGAATATGATTCTTACTGCAGCCTTTATTATAATTTAATTCAACTTATGACTTCTACTTTGATGACTTTGAGTAAAACATTGACTCTGATTAACTATTTTTATTCTTCGTTATTATATTGTTGAGCATGTCCCATATGACCAGAGACAATGTGGTATGTGGCGCTATTCTCAGGTACAGTGGGCCGAGGCCTTTGTACAGGCCGTGTAATCCTTCAGTCCGGTAAATCTTCGTGAGACAATCTACCACTCCAGTGTAGAGCAGTCCACCAGAGGCTGGACCTGTAAATAGTTCATCGTTTAGTTTTTTTTACTCTCAGCAAATTAACGTAAATCATGTAAATAGTTAAAAAGCATTAAAATTTGGTTAGTGCATGAAAGAGAATAAAAACAAACATTTAAAGCGGCAACAGGACAATGCGAACTCAGATTGCTTAATGCAAGTTTTTTGATCGCGTTCGGTCATGTCAATGTAAACAACCGGACCAAATAGAGAACTCTCATGATGTGAATTCATAACACGCGTGTTACATATCAAAATTATGTGGCTTACTTACTTGTTTACATTTTGAAGCGAGTAACCCGGCTAATTTGGATATGTAACACGAGTCTGGTTAATTCACAATATGGAACTTTTTCTCAATTTGGTCGGCTTGTAAATGTTAACACGTTCGAATGGACCAAACACTCACACTAAGCACTCAGTATTAGTCTGTACCTACGCATAGATATAAAGATTTTTTCTTTAAATTGTAGGTATATCAGATAGTATATTTATTATAGTTTATTATGGATATGTAGATAACCAAAACAAGGCTGTTGTTAATAACATGACCCAATAAGAGCTAAACAACTCTTATATACACGAGTTTGCTCTTAAGTTAAAAACCATTTATAACCTAGAGTCAGGTACCCAAAACCGAGAAGCTATCTTCATTACCCTGATTGTAAAGTCGCGTATTGACCAAATCCAGTGGAGTTTCAACAAGTACTACGATCACGCCACTTAATAAGCTCGGGATGATGGCAAGCAGAACAGGGGACTGGGTGCAGTAGCCACGAGAGAGCATGGTCTCTTTAATTCTGTAAGATCATAAAGAGGAATGAATGTCAGTACCCTGGTTGTAGAGCCGTATGGTGGCGACGTCGAAGGGGCAAATGGCCAGGGCAACGACGCCGCCGCTCAGCGTGCTCGCTCCGAACGCTAAGCCCAGCGGTGAAGTCTTAAAAAATCCTCGTTCCTCCAACGCTTCTTTGGCGCTGCGAGGACATATTAACAAGTTTATACTTAGTTAAGTAAACACTATGCCTTAATGTTGCTGAAGAATTTAATTCTAGTTTGTACCTAGTCGTTTTATAAGTACTGTCACATGTTTATTGTGCTGTATGTAATTGATCTCAATTATTTCACAATAAACAAGTGACAGTATAAAATACAAACATATCTATGTTGTGATCGTTAAGAAATTACTGGTTTTCCTGGATTAGAGTTTGTCAATTAGGTACAAGTATGAGATTGAAAACAATTTTATTGAGAAGAATTTTGATTGATGATCATTGATTGTAACACTGAAGGCACCAATTGATCGTTTCGCTGTCATCAATCACATGCAATCACTCGCATGCCAATAGGTACAAAGATTGGAGTACAGATAGAGAAAAATATTCTTCAATGGCTTGGAGGAAGGACATCTACAAAGAGTAAAAACAGGTCAATTCAAGCCACATCAATTCATTACAATCGTAACGGCCAATAACGTAGACACATTGTCAATTGCAATTGATCGTTTCAGAGGCCCCTCTTTAAACTATATGGCAGATAAACATACAGCCCGCCTGATGAAAAGCAGTTACTGCTTGAGATGCTTCCGACATATCACTTACGCATCGCTACCTCTGCTGTTATCGCGACAATTCCTTCCTGCCATGTAACTTCATAAACATTCTTGTTGCACTCACTCTCAGGAACCCAATAATCTTTCTAAGAATTCTTACTTGGTTGCGGTCTTCTGTGAGGTGGAGGTATTTCCCTTAAAGCCCCTTTAAGAGATATCTCCACCAACTCGCGGTTGCGCAGCGTGGTGGAGTTTGCTCTAAACTCTTTCGATTGAAGCAGTAGGATAGTACCATGGATTCACGACGGGTTCACGACGAAGAGATCATTTTTTACAGCGAAACCTAAAGGTATTTTGCATCTAGATTTTTGAGTCATCATAACTAACGCATGCGTTTCATCTATTCAATTTCATCCTCATTATCTTCATTATCTATACTGTGTTGAATTGCTGAGAAACATGCATGATGTATTTCAAGGTAATGTTTTATTTAAAGTACTGTGCAAATAATGACTAGCAGAGATAGAATGCCGCAGTTTTATATTTATTTTTCCGCAGTGGAATGAAGTGATATAATTTTGTAAAAATAGAACTTTATCAGCAACATATCATCGACAACCCTTATGCATCCCACTGCTGTGTTACGAGTCTCCCCTCAATCGAAAGGGTTTAGAAAGGGTTGTCATACACCACCACGCTGCTCAACTGTGGGTCAGTGTATTCAAGTCGTCTATAGGCTGACCTAATGATTGTCATCTACTAACAACTACCGGGACCGACCGTTTAAAGTGTCTTCCGAAGTATGCAGGGCACGTTAAGCCTAGGTTAAGCACGGTTTTTTGTAAATTGATGATGACGATGATTGTTGATGAAATACATCGTTTAATGATAGGCCTTCGTCGTGTTCGGATGAAGTAATAAGGTTCTTGTAGCCGCGATACTGGCGGCACTTTGAATAAAAAATCATATCTTAGCATTTAGGATGAATATCAGAAATTCCTATGTACCGCTATGTAAAGTTTGTTACCAAGACAATAGAGTAAAAGGTTAAAAACGGCCGCTTTTGGTACTTTTCGCTATCACTTCTAAATCGAAATATTTTGAGTGCTGATACAATGACGTATAAATATAACTTATTGCTTTGTAATTGTAGAGCGCGATGGCGTCGTTTTGCGCGTCAGTCAATAATGATCAATGACTTGCTACGAGTGGTGAAAAACTCGTTGGTTGGGGTGTAAGTAGTTCATCAACATCTTTTAGCCAAAGCCAACTTCACCTGCACGCAGTGCACCCTTCTGGCTGACATAGAAGCTCTGGCGAAAAGAGAGGTAGGGAGCGTAATTATCACAATTATAAGCTACCAGACTGGGGAATGTACCTCCACCTCACAGAATACCGCAGCCAAATAACAATTCCCTTTGTTGGTTGTTGTGTTCCTGCGAGTGAGTGAAGTCACCAGAAAGGAAGGAGATGCAGCGGGGGTGGCGGCGCGCGAGCGATTTTTTATGTTGCGAGCGTTAATATGGCTACGGTAACCGCTTCACATCAGGCGGGCCGTATGCTTGTCTGCCACCAAACGTAGTATAAAAAAAAGAAACAAAAAAATTTGGATATTCATTCGAAATGCTAAAATGTGAATTTTTATTCTGGGCTTTAATCACAAAATAGATCCACAGAGCAAGCCGTGAAAAGATCTTACAGTGAGAATGTGGTGAGCTGAGCTGTGCTGCCGATGGCCAGTCTGACACACGTTGCGTTTACACCCGCGAAGAAGCCTGCCATGCCCTCAGTCTTGTAGATCGTTTTACACCCATCCCATACTCCTGGAAATTGTATTTGAGTTGAAATTGTATTTGACATATTTATTGCACATTAGTTGCAAATTTAGTTAAAAAGAATGAATGACAATTACTGGGGTGTAAATGGTTCATCAAGATCTTACCAAAGCCAACTTCACCTGCAGGCGGTGCACCCTACTAACTGACAAACGAAGCTCTGGCGAAAAGAGAAGGGAGCGTAATTGTAAGCTACCCGACTGGGGAATGTACCTCCACCTCACAGAATACCGCAGCCAAATGACAATTCCCTTGAGGGTTGTTGTGTTCCTGTGAGTTAGTGAGGTCACCAGAAAGGTAGGAGATGCTGCGCTGGCAGCGGGGGTAGCGGCGCGCGAGCGATATTTTATATTGCGAGCGTTAATATGGCTATGGTAACCGCTTCACATCAGGCGGGCCGTATGCTTGTCTGCCACCCGTCGTAGTATAAAAAAAAATCACACATTGTCTTCGTGTGGTCACCGCAGATAAATTTGGCACATTTGGTACTTCATTGTTGTTTTTATGTCGCTATTTCGTGGGCAGATGTGACTTCCTCCTTTTGTGGATTGTAAGCCACTGTTAGATGATGAAGGGCCTGGAACTATTAGTTGCAAGGGATCGCAGGGACCCCCACCACCGTACGGGCAAGTCGGACAGCTTCCGCTGAGTGGGTGACACTGGGGCGGAAAGAGTCGAAAAAATAGTTCCAGGCCCCTCGCCTGGAACTATTAGTTGCAAGGGATCGCAGCGACCCCCACCACTGTACGGGCAAGTCCAACTGCTTCCGCTGAACGGGCGACACTGGGGCGGAAGGAGTCGAAAAAGCTAGGAAGGTAGCAGAAAGTTCAGCTTGCGAGCGTAAAAAATTAAAAAAAATACTTCAGTTGAAGATCACGTGGGGTCTCGGAGACCCCGCACGCCTAATTAAAGCTTAAAAAATGTTTAATAAGCCATTTTTAAAATTCCATCCATAATGTATTGATATTTGGCGATCTACCACGGTACGTTTCATGACATTTTATACAACGAACGAAATTTCAAGTCTATATTTCCTTTAAATGGCTGGCAATGGATTGCTGAGCTAATTCTTGTTTGTTGTTGTGAGATTTCTTTACATCATGTGAACTACAGTGCTACAAATTTATCTGACCCGGTGGCCAAATTTAGAACTAAAGCCGCCATCTTGGAATGTAGTATTGCCAGGTACAATTAATTTACTTACCGCGTATGCATTCCATTGAGGTGTATTTTTTTAAATACATATTATCTTTTTCTACACATAATTCATTTCTAACAATAAAAAAATTGTCAACGAGTTGTTTCTGTGCAATATTATAACTCTAATATTATATAATAGCTATGATCGCGACTTAACGTGGTCCATTTTTAAAACTAATCAACAAAAATAGAAGGCAATTGATATTTAATTGAAACACCACACAACACAATTAATAAGTATATCAATGCTATTATTTTAACAGTGTATATATTTCTTTGATTTTTACGTTTCCTCTAAAACGGGCGGCATTTCGTTTAATGGCAACACTTAAGTCGATCGCACCGCCCCCGCCACCGGGCCAGATAAGTTTGTGGCACTATACACTCTTTTGACATAAAATAAAATGAGATAGACAATTTTGACAAATTTGAATTAGGAAATTCGAAAGTTACTACAAATGTATTTTTTTTGCATTCTTTCGATTGGAAGACCTTCTGAGAGAGCTCCGTTTTGCTCGCCGTTATTCGGTTATCAATCGCTTCATCATACAAGCAGGTAAGTTTACTTATTAGTAGTAATTCCAATCTACCTTTATACCTATGCTGTCGGCCAACAGCTATGCTTGGATGTGCTGCTGCTTGAATCCTGGTCTTCAGTACCGATGCAGGGTTCCCCGCGAATCCACTCAGGATACCGCTGACACACGACCAGAATACTGCTTTCCCAAAGTTTATGCTGCCGTCTTTGGTTTTTGTCCAGCCCTGGACTTCTGCTACATGGTACGTTCCTAGCCTGTTGGCAAGACAAGTCGGATAATTTTGATATATCAGTAGCAACTATGATACCAGAAGTTGGGAGCGACTCCTGGTTTTGGTTGCCTTATACCTACCAAAAACATGACATAGAATGTATGACATTATGATTTACTTATTCTGATTTTCTACTTACGCTAACATACACAAATAATATTGGGTATCGTGGTAAATCAGTGTTGTGCTGCGTTAAACGCAAACAGTATCTTATCTGTTATTTACTAAATAATGTGATTTATTTAACTTCAGTGTAGGTCGGTACTAACGTAGATTTATGGTTCAAATGTTACTAACAATATTATGGACTACTTATTGGTCTGAAATAAATATGATTTTATTTTATTTATTTATGTAACAAACAGTAAGTGAAGGGTTAAAAATATAATCTGTGATTTTGTCAAGTATTTGTAATAGCGGCACTCATGTATCAAGACAAACCGAATAATTGGTTTTTACGAAACATTTCTCAATAAAAACAAAGTAAAATATATTTTGTTAAATAAAAATGAAAAAAACCAAACGATTTATTTTCCCAGGACAGACTAACTAGCAGAAGTTAATATAAATATCGTTTTTGGGTATGTATGTATAGGAGATGATTCTGAGTAGATATAAAACTATTGCTTTGTGGTTATTAGAAAAATACTTTTGGGGTGTAAATGACACACCACCACCATCTTAGGTAAGTAATTGAAAGTAAATAAGGTTTTTTTTTATCGCATAAGTTATTCTTTTCTATAAAGATAAAATATAAAAGTTTGTAGGTAGTTTTAGTTTATCTAAGTTTTTTTTTTATAAAATAGACCTTTGGATTATTTGAAATATTTAGAAATGTTTCTAAATAATAATATAAAAAACAAAAGAATCCATACATTTCTGAAAGTACGTTAAGTCGAAAATCTTTCCTTTTAAGTTACTCGAGTTTGAGATTGAAAAGGGAATGGTATGGACGCGATTGCTCAAAGATAAGTCAAGAAAAAATTTCAGTGATATCAAGAGCATGTGATCCTAAACAAAACACGTTGACATTGAAATAAATGAAATTATTTATTGTCAATGGGCTGTAATAGGCACATAAAGACACGTCTCATACATTTGTATTAATAATATTCTTATCTTTTTTGTCATTAACCACGTAATGCTGCTTTTTTTATACTACATCGGGTGGCAGACAAGCATACGGCCTGCCTGATGTGAAGCGGTTACCGTAGCCATATTAGCGCTCGCAACATGTAATTTTTTATTTTTATTCTTTTATTTTTTGACTATGTGACATTGGATATTCTTAATTATGTATTAATTGTATTGTATTTTTTTTTTTTTTTTTTTTTTATTTAATCTTGTAATGTAATTTAATTTTATATTTGATTTTAATGTGAACTTGACATTATTTTTTGTTACATTGTTGCATTGGGTGAATTTACCTGTAATGACAATGTAGTTCTGAATGAATGAATAAAAAAAAAAAAAAAAAAATACAACATAAAATATCGCTTTTTGTTCTGTGTTCTTTATATTCTATGAGGTGGAGGTACATTCCCCAGTCGGGTAGCTTACAATTACGCTCCCTACCTCTGTTTTCGCCAGCGCATCGTTTGTCAGTCAGCAGGGTGCACCGCGAGCAGGTGAAGTTGGCTTTGGTTCAAAGATGTTGATGAACAATTTACACCCCAAAATGCTGTTAAAAAGTTCCGTTCATTTTTGAAAGTTTAGGCCCGAAATGTTATGTTTACTTTATGATATAGGTATTTAGTAGTCACAGAGAATATATTTAACAATTGTCTTCCAAAATCTTACCTAACAGAATTCATACTGAACCCCAGCAACGTGGCTGGCACGAGTCCCTTCTGCAAGGCCATGACACCATCAGCTTTTGCTATCACGTATAGAGCGTGGAAGATCCCCCGATATCGCGTGGTTAGTTCGGAGCGCGCCTGCAGTTCGCCCTGCAGCTGCATCCTTGTCTTCACCACATCTATAGGGTTGGTGAAGAGGGTGGCTGCCGCGCCAGCCAGCCCGCCAATTACGAAGTCCATGCTGATTTATAATCTGTTGGTGAATAGAAAAGTATTTTTCAGTGCTTAAGATGCTTTTGAGGCTTTCAGAATTAGCGCGAATCAAGCAACGTCTTTCAATGGGTGTAATTATTTTATCGAATCGATTATTTTCAGTAGAAACGGTTCTCCTAAGCGCATTCTCATTTATTTTATTTATTTAAATTTATTGACCACAAAAGTACATGAAGGTACAAAATGCGGACTTAAAAAGCATTCTCTACAAGTCAACCTTCGTTAATAGCAAAAATTAATGAATGCGGGCAAATGAAATAAAATAAGATTTCGAAAATAGAGATAATAACATAAGTATTCAAGTAAAATAATATTTTATTCTATTCAATTAAAATAAACATATATATTGTATTATATAAAAATAATAAACATACATAGACATAGGAAGATGATGATGAGTACTTTATTAAACTATCTAAAAGGCAAGCATGGTTTTCTTTTAAAAATTATTTTTGTTTGAAATCCTTGTGCGCTCTCTTCAGTAATAATGAATGGTGTCACCATCTGCATCGTTGCCATCACCGTCACAATCATCGCCATCTCCATAGTCACCGTCACCGTCTTCACCATGGCCATACTATTATTGCCGTCACCATCACTACCATCGCTATTGTCATTACTACTTAGTATAACCAGATTCATGTTATCGCAGTTTTTAAACGGTTTTATTTAGCTTGACCTGTTTGTTGTCTACTCAATTGAAGTACCTATACCTAAGTATAATTATGTGTTTACCTACTTAGAAATTAATGTTTACCTGTTTACCTACTTAGAAATTAATTGTGAAATTGTGTACATTTTGGAAACCGTTAACAATGATGATAAATGTTCGAAAGGGTGAGTGAGCCTAATGATCTATTTTTCTTTTAAGTGTATTGCACCTAGAATAAAATCTTTTTGTAATACTTTTACTATTATGTATTTGTAAATAAAGACATTTTAAAATCATCAATCAATATATATATTTTTTATATTTCAGGACAATTTACACAGCGTCATCTAGTCAACTACCCAAATTAAGCTTAAAGCTTGTACTATGGGTACTAGATTACTGATATAATACATAAAATATTTTTTTTTTGTAAATACATAAATATAATACATAGAAAACACCCAGACCAAGACAAACAGAAATTGAGAGATGTGCCTGTATCTAACTGGTTATGACACAATATTAAGTGACTTGACACAATAAGAAATATCGTGCAGATATCGCATATAAATATCGCGACAAGCTTTTATAAAATTTTAATTGTGTAATAGGTACCTAATACTAAATTGATTAGTTTGATTTAATTAAAAGTTTATTTTCATCTTTTTAGGTCACTTAAATAGAAGCTAGTTTTAAAAAGTTTTTTTTTACAGTTTATATAGAATACTCTGTTTTTATGCTGTCACTATGCGTATTATATCGTCTTAAAAAGAGTAAAATAGAGAATATAATCTATATACATATAATAAAACAGTAAAAATAATGTGTCTGTACATTGAATATATTTACAAAAAAACAATTGGAGGCGATGGAGACATAGTAATAGAGTAAGAATTTAAAAAAAAATGTCTGTCTGTTTGTCTGTTTGTCTGTATGTCTGTATGTCTGTATGTCTGTATGTCTGTATGTCTGTATGTCTGTATGTCTGTTTGTCTGTTTGTACACGCTAATCTCTGGAAGTACTGGACGGATTTGAATGAAACTTTTTTTGTTATATAGCTGTTAAGCCTGGGCAACATATAGGGTATAATTTATTTTGGAAATTGGAACACCTGATGCAGCACCATAATGGTTCAGCTTAACTATAAGAAATATAAAAATGACACCTTAGCAAAAGTTGTTCAGCCTGATGAGCATTTTCTATTGAGGTATAAAAATCCAAGATTTGGAACACCTGATGCAGAACCATAATGGTTCAGGTAAACTATAAGAAATATAGAAATGACGCCTTAGCGAAAGTTCTTCAGCTTGATGAGCATTTTCTGTTGAGGTATAAAAATTCAAGATTTGGAACACCTGATGCAGAACCTTAATGGTTCAGGTAAACTATAAGAAATATAAAAATGACGCCTTAGCAAAAGTTGTTCAATCTGATGACCATTTTTTGTTGAGGTATAAAAATCCAAGATTTGGAACACCTGATGCAGAACCATAATGGTTCAGGTAAACTATAAGATATTTAAAAATGACGCCTTAGCAAAAGTTGTTCAATCTGATGACCATTTTTTGTTGAGGTATGAAAATCCAAGATTTGGAACACCTGATGCAGAACAAAGTTAAATTTATTTGCATAAACAATACGTGTTTACAATAAATTATAGTTTTAAAAAAAAGTAAAAAAACACGCTATAATAGCAAATAGAACTAAAAAAGTTACTTAAAATAACAATAAATAGATTAACAAAATATTGAATGTATTGTAAAAAAAACCGCGGGGTGTTACTTTTATTCGTACCTGCTACAAGTTGGACGCAATCGTTTGATTTTAATTACAAAGGTAACGTGGTCTATTTAGTCAGTTTATTATAGACGTTTACGCTAAAATTGAAATGGAACGATTGGTATATATTCGCACAAACCAGAAGAATACGTGCATTTGCGGGACGCTTTGTAGCAAGATCAGAGTTTATTTGATTTAGTGGTGGAAAGTGTTTTAAGCAACGAGGGGAAACTGTTTTTTTTAGATGCTCCAGGAGGGACTGGAAAACATACCTGACGAGAACAATCCACGCTGAAATCAGGCGCCAAAATAAGATCTCGCAGCAGCATCGCCAGACATTGCAGCCACATTACTACTAGGCGGAAGGACGCAAATACAATGTTCAATATCCTAATGGATTTAAACAGAATTGAAACACCGACATGCTCTGTGATACGAAATTGTGACAAAGCGAAGGTGTTTCAGGATTGCTGTCTAATCGTTTGAGATGAATGCGAAATGACCAACAGTAAGGCACTAGAAGCTGTAGATAGAACTTTACGTGCCCAAGAGTTTTCAAGAATATTAATAAATTTGGGGAAGATCTCCTTCCTGAAGTAAAGTCAATGCTTGGCAGCGAAATATAATTGAAGCTGAGATTCTCACTGGGAGTGGTGCCGGTGAAACTGTATTTTCCGCGTATTACCACTCTACTCCAAAAAAAATCCATTAATTTTAAACGTACACAGTTCTCTGTGACCACTTGCTTTGCTATGACAATAAAGAAGTCACTAAAATTCGCTGGTCAAGCCTAAGACTGGTTGTTTTTCGCATGGCCAACGTGGCTTTTTCGAGAGTTGTAACGCTTCAGGTCTTTTTATATTAGCTCCCGAAGGAAAGACTCCCTTAATTTATTTTTTCTTTTATGTTTACAATGTTAAATAAAAAAAAATACTTTTAACGTATAACAAGTATTTTCTTATGTATCTACATTAGTTCGTATTTTTATTAATACGCCGGAATCATTAAGTCCACGCGAACGAAGTCGCAGGCATCAGCTAGTATATAATACGATGGTAATACGAGGGGCAGGGGAGGGGTAGGTCTTCGAGCTAAATGTTCTCAGCTGTGTCAACAAAATTCTTATATCCATTTGTAGTGTGATTAATGTATTAATGTGACCTAGCCACTGTATAGAAAAGTCAAATCACCCACCGCCATTAAAGGTACACTTGTAACTGATAAACGTACTTTTAAATACATTGTTTTTTTTTTGTAAATACATATAATACATAGAAAGCAAGAGATCGAGACAAATAGACATGTTCATGCACACAAATATTTGTATTGTGTGGGGATCGAACCCGCTCCGAGCTCGGAGCCAAACTAGCCATTCGACCGAGTAGTAGGTACCGAGGGATTATTTCGAGATCTTCAGGCAGGGGTGGCAATTTTTTCAAAGTTCAAAAATGTGAATTTCTACTGATATTAACAAATTTTGATTATATCTATCGTCAAAATAATATAACAGTTATATAATAATATAACAGTTATATTATTGTGACGTCCTTACATAACTAAAAAAATGGTCAAGTAGCCTATCATAAAATTTTGCCAATAAACAAAATCAGACTTTACTTAAGTATGTCAAAAACGCGCAACTTATTGAAATTTCAAAATCATAGTAGTATAGATAGGCAGCAGAGTTCAAAGTAAAGGCATCCGGGACATTCATTCGGGATGCATACAATGTTTAGGGGATTACTAATTTACTAATTAATTTTTATTTAGCAGGATCATCACACATCTGGCATTACGGAATGGATCTGCAGGATAAGGAACAAATGGTTACTTTTATTTTATTGATAATAATTACAATCTACAGACCCCGGAGGCCGTACCTTTTGTTGAAATATTTTATTATTATGAGAAACATTTTTTTAACAATCTATTAATTGCACTTCGCTATTATGCTAACAATCATACTATTGTCTAATATTACTTAATCTAAATCCTCATATTGTTTACCTTGCAACTATGACAGCCACGGCAGACTCTCCTCTGGCAGCGGGTGTTCACGAGTTGATGCTTGGGGTAAACATAGCCGCATTCAACCAGTTTATTGGGAATGCGTCGACCAGGCACACAACACCACCACCAGTTTGAACACTATAGTGAGCATGACTACCTGGGCTGTCAGGGTTGCACAGTAAAACCTCTATTTATTTCCCTATGTTTTTCTTTCTTTCTTCCTTCACCTACTACTTAGATACTTAATTGTTACTGATATTGTACACCTGTCATTACAGGTCGGGTCTGCAGGATGCTGGACAAATACTTACTTTATTTCATCTATACTTTATTTACTATATATATTATATCGGTTTACAAAATTATTATTTTAAATAATTTATGTAAATCGATCAAACATACGATATTAATATTCATTCATGTCTCGATATGTAATGTATCGACACTTAACTACATTTTTAGTATTTTGTTCGTTGGGTACTTACTTAGGACGACGCCTTTAGTCCCATAAGGACAACTTCCTAAAACGTCCACTTCCCAAAAAGGTTACAATTACATCATATTATGTATTAGGTACATACTTACATAAACACTATCATATCACAGTAGTCCGATATAACTAATTTTTGGCGCACAAGTCAACTGCACGTCGAGATAAAAAATTGATAATAATTTGTTACAACATTTTTACATCACTAACGTAAAACTACGGTAAAGCTGACGGTGACGGCCCGAGTGTGTGCAAAGACTGCCATGTGATGTGATTAACGTGGCATTGAAAATTAGAGATATTCAAACTGTCGACGACGCGGCGGCGGTGTGACGAGCGTGTGCGAGCTAAAATATGACGTAGTGAATACGTAATCGATAGCGATTTTGGCAGAAAGTCGCGCGAACGTTTGTGAATGGTCACGGTCGGGGACTGTGATCGTTCTGTTGATCTTGATTTCATAATACGAGCACGTGCCCCGTTGTTCTTAGAACTTGCTTATAATTGCGTATACGTTCGCGGTTGCATTCGCCCAGTGCGTGGAGTCCACTAATAAGGTGTCTGTACTATAGTTGTACTTCTATTAAGTAAACGAGACGTAGTGTAGGTAGCATCCGTAGTACTACGCGTTCCTTTTGTACAGACAACAGCTCGTAGGTCGTAGCACCACAAACACTTTCAGCCCCCTTACCACCATCTCTTATTGCGATTCAATAACTGAATAGAATGCTTATTCATACCAATTAATAAGCGACTCTATTTCAAATGGAATATAGTCGCTTATTCATTAGTATGAATAAGCAATCTATTCAGTTATTGAATACCATTAAGAGATGGTGGTAATAGAGTCGCTTATTCATTGGTATGAATAAGCATTCTATTCAATTATTGAATCGCAGTAAGAGATGGTGGAAAGGGGGCAGCTATAAGTCTTAGAGTTAAGTACTTTCAGTATAAGATGCCTAGAGCCAAGAGATGTAATTCCATAACATAATGAAGCACTATGTGAGATCTTACTATACAGAAAACGTTATGATCTCGAAATCATTGTCTGTACTAGAAGAGTAACGCTCTACGTGCTTTCGACTGTACACACCATAGATCTAGTAGGTATTTTACGACAATAAACTCACATTTTAATTGAACAACTGAAATCATTTAAAATAAAACCGCGAGGTCTCCTTTCTAAACGAATAAGCCAATTTCATCTGCACGGCGTACCCTGCACGGTGCACAGGGTGAGGTGGCTTTGGCTCTACAGACCGTAGTGAGCCACTTACACCCCAAACCGATGCGATTCCGATAACACGCCCTTCGGCTCTCTAATTCGGATAGTGTATTAAGACTGATATAGCTATTATTAGCAGATATGATAAGGATTCTCTTATCATCTAAATTAATAAATATTATAGATTGGAGGATAATGTGATCTACATGAGCATCATAATCATCAATATTAACAGATTGTGTTTACCCAAGGATTACCCACTGCTGGATATAGGCCTTTCCCAATGCTTTCCATCAAATGCGATCCGTTTTCCGCATCCAACCGCTACCAGCCCTTTTTTTTTGAGGTCGTCGGTCCATTTACAGCTGGACCCCTTCGGGTTTGATCCGCAGTATACGGGTTTGAATAGTGCACATCCGGGCTACGGGTTTTATATCGATATGTCCAGACGGCGATCGAAAGTAGTAAAACCGTATATCAAATCAAAGCAAAGATGCTGCAACAAACTCCAGTAAAAAATATAATTTTATTAAATCAAATCAATGTGGCCGCGGCCCTAGCATAGCAGAGTTTGAGTTGATTTATTTGATCTAGCTAATACGTAAATTATTTGATTTTAATAAATTATACCTACTTAAAAATATGTTTTGTTTTATTATAACAAAAAATAAATGCGATGTTTCAAAAATCTCCGGGTCTGCTCTCTTTGAGAAGTGGCAGCTCTACCTACGCTTCGCCGCCCCATATGTAGCCTCCACTCTAGGACTATCAAATGTATGTACATATATCATTCGTATTAACTTTTCGCTAAGGGGCTCGCATTCATCTGCTCTTTGTTTGGTTATCCGCTAGTATTCATATATGCAATGTTTTGAGGTGTATTCCTATATGCAATGTTGACAACACTGCATAATAGGCTATTTGACTAACATTTTTTTCGGTTTAATATGTAGGGACGTCTCCATAATATAACCATAGGTGAAAGAATTACTTCGATAGCACAAAAATCTCTCGAGATATGGTAATTTGAAAATCACAATTTTTAGACTGCCCGAAAACGCTCCATACAAACTACCGAATTATGACGTCGCAGGTTTGTATTTTGTATGCATCAAATCAGAAATTTGTACGATAGCTATGTTAAATATTACGTTTATGTGATTAGTATCATAATAAAAGTTATAGCATTTTTTATTGCTTCTCCAATGGAAATATTATTTTTTCATAATTTCATAGTTTTAAAATGGATTTTCCCGCCAAACTTTGATCGACGGTAAAAAAAGTCTGACTGAAGATATTAGAATAAAAGTTTGCAGATCCTTATAGTTTTGTGTATTTTACGATATTGTTAAATAATTTATACAATTTTTAAACATTGGAAAATAGCCTATTATTGTATGTGATGTCCCTAATGGCGTCATAGGTTGCTTACTGGTAACTGCTTTCAGTCAGGTGTCAGGTGGGTCATATAACTGATTGTTTCCACGTTAGTGGTATAAAAAAAATGTTGCAGCCAGAAACATGTCACGACAAACATAACACAAAATTGAGTCACGAAGCACGGAAGAGTTTTAGATAAATAAACCCACCCATAGACAGACTTCGGCAGACGTTGCTTAACTTGCGTGATCGATTAGAATCAGTCTACGCGCAACGAAGTGAAAGTCGAGCTCCTCGTTCAAGTGCTGTAAATAACATAACATACATTATATTGTACGATATTTATTATATGAATATATTGTACGATAATTATTATTGACAAAAGGTATCCTACGTCCCACCTTGAGATATGATCTATGTTCATGCCAAATTTCAGTCAAGTCGGTTCAATCGTTTAGTAGGGAAGAGACAGACACCCCGTGATATTTATATATTCGTATTTATGTACATCCCTCCCCAACCCGTCTGGCCAGCGTGGGAGTGTAGGCCAAATCCTCCTTCTGTCTTGGACGGACGAGAGAGGGTCGTGCTCCTGTAGTGGAGACTAAAATGACCTGATGATGATGATGATTTATGTACATGGACTTTCGATAGAAGTATAAATATTCCAATAGATAATCTAATTTCAAAGAGCGTGAGTTCCATATATAACTGCTGTATATAACATAATAACATAATGTATATTATGTTATATACAGCACATGAATGTGTTGTACGATAATTTATTGGTATGTTAAAGGACTTTGATACTATAGTTCACTTGCCATCGTTTTCGCGGGGTGGCCGGATGGACCTCTGACCGCAAGAGACTATCAGTGATTCATATCTTCCAACCTCACCAGGTTGCTTGGAAATTCAAGTTTAATTCACCAATTAAACTTGACCTTTCAAGCAAGGAATTGTTACTCTTCGGGTGTGATTAATTTTGAAGAATGGATCCTTTTAACACACGAGTCACGCCAACTCACTAACGCTTTATGAGTCAGTGAGTGAGTGAGAATTGAAACAACATTGTAACTAAGTGACCTCATCTACACTCATTTTTGGGACCTATTGTTATAATTAAATTACATATTATTGAAGAATCTATATAAATAAAAACCGGACAAGTGCGAGTCGGACTCGCCCACCGAGGGTTCCGTAGGTACGTAGTATCATTATTAAATTTGATATTTTTCATTATAAATGCGTCGAAAAAAATAAATAAAATATATTTTGCAATGTGTACATCAAGCCCTTTCATATGATACCCCATTTGAACTAGTAGTTTCAATTTGAAATTTCGACACCCTATAAAAAATAAAGACCCCCTATTTTTTAAGATCTATTTACAAATGTATAGTTTTGAGATTTATTCCTGTACTTGTAATCTATAACGATGTTACTTGCCAAATTTCATAGTTCTAGGTCAACGGGAAGTACCCTATAGGTTTTGATTCCCTTGAGTGTGTCGAAACATGCGTTTTTGCTGAATAAATGGCCGTAACTTTTTTCTACGTAAACCAGTTTGATTTTTTTACACTTCATGGGACCGTAGACCTGAGTGTACAGTTCAAAATTTCAGCTTGATACCTCCACGCATTCTCGACATAGAAATTCTTGACAGACAGACAGACAGACAGACAGACGGACGGACAACAAAGTGATCTTATAAGGGTTCCGTTTTTCCTTTTGTGGTACGGAACCCTAAAAATGAATGTTGCTAAGCGCAAAAATCGAGAACGGCTCAACTAATTCGGCAATTTTTTTTCCGTGTTTTCTTTCAGGTACACGGAAAGAAACGATTGAACCGACTTGAATAAAATTTGACATGAACGAACATAGATCATATTTCGAGGTGGGACATACATAGGTTACCTTCTGTCGTGATAATCGACATTTATGCGGGCGAAGACGCGGGCGAAAGCTAGTCTCTATAATATGAAAGAATTGTGCATAGAACATAGAAAATAGAACAGTCATAAGTATGCATTACATAGATAGATAGATACGTTTATTACAAACTACAGCCACACAAATAAAAAAATTACAAGGAGAGAACTATTAAAACTCTTGTGTACTTAGGGTTCCCAACCCTCCCGGATTGCCCGGGAGACTCCGGTAATAATGGTTAATCTCCCGACCTCCCGGAGACCAATAATTTCTCCGGTTTTTCTAAAAATTCTAGGCGTCCTTCGTTCGTACGTAACTACTCGTTCTCTCCATGCATGTCTCTATTTACTTTTGCATCAGCGTGTATAAGGCATAATGGAACAAGCATGGAGCGAGGAAAGAATCCGAATTAATATTTCTTTATTAAAAGCGGAATTACAAAATGCCCCCCCCCCCCCCATTCATTTAACATCCATAAAAGTCTCCCGGGTTGGTCCTTTCAAGAGTTGGCAACCCTATGTGTACTAGATAATAAATTACTACATTACACTACACTAGATGTTTTTACCTATAGATGCCATCTACATGCCTCAATTGTGGCCAAAATTAAGCAAGGTAATTGCCCGGCATTCACTCAGTCCCGCGATATTTACCGATGCAGCAAGACGTTAGCGCTAATTAAAAACAATTATTCAGAAGTTGTAGATATAATGCCTTCCTGTGTTTACGTTCTTTTCCATTTTTGTGTACTGCATATATATATGAGTAAGTAATAAATTAATTAATTTTCCTGGACAAATTACAGACTGCCATCTAGTCACAAAGCAAAGCAAAGTAAAAAAAAATGTATAATTTTAGTTACCTATAGTTATACTATAGGTAACTAAAATAATACATTTTTTTTGTACTTAATACATAGACAATACCCAGACGAAGACAAGCAGAACTGTTGAATCGAAGAACTGGGAATCGAACCATGCTAACAATTCGTTCACCGAGCTCGCGAAAAAAGGTACTACAAGTAAGTATGGAGTATAAGAATCTTTTGACTTATGCATGTAAATATCATGGACATTATTGACGTGAACACGTCTTTAAAATTGCTTTCATAGGGAGGCAATTAAAAAAAAAGCCGGACAAGTTGCAAGTCAGACTCGCCCACCGAGGGTTCCGTATGTAGGATCATTATAAATGGTTCAGGAATTTAACCCCCTATTTTTTAAGATTTAATTACAACTGTATAGTTTTGAGACTTATTCTTGTAATAATAGTCTATAAGGATGTTACTTGCCAAATTTCATAGTTCTAGGTCAACGGGAAGTACCCTATGAGTTTTGATTCCCTTGAGAATGTGTCGAAATGTGCGTTTTTTACTGAATAAACGGCCGTATCTTTTTTTTACGTAAACTTACTAACCCTAAAAACGAATGATAACAAAATCGGGAGATGCAGTATGGTGTTGCAGCTGCTTGAATTTTGGATGGAGATGATAGATATGTAGCTACATATCTATCATCTCCATCCAAAATTCAATCACACCACTGGATAGATGAAGGATCAAAGAATTGATTACGCTAAGTAAGGACCTTCCCATAGCTTCACGACCTTACGGTCACATGAGCCGAATCGTGGGAGATGCGCGTGGCATCGCTTTACGCTCTTTAGTGCCGCAAGCAATTCTTGACTCCCTACAAGTTGTTTTCTTCCTGTCCTTGCCCCTATCGCGCTTTCTCCCCATTCTGGAGCAGCTAAGTAAGGACTATAGAAAATCCCGTGCGGGCGAGGGGGAAGCGCTGACATTTTAAGATAATTTTAGTGCATATAACGTATTCATGTACACGTCGTGTCCATGACACAACCATACCCCATTTTTGTGTCAGTCTTTCGTGTTTTCTATAATTAGCTTCCAAAAGCAATTCAAATCAAAAATGTATCGTTAGCGGTGTAATTCCGTCCTCGACAGCACGTGTCATTTCCGACAACATGCGCTTGACCCAAATCTGAGTTTAGTTATGGGGCCATGGGGCCGTTCGTCACGTCTCCCCTGATGTGATTCGACTTGTGATAATGGACACTGATTGTGGGGAATGGTGTGGTAAATACCAGTTCGCATTTCGATAATATTCGTAAAAAATTGGTTGTTTGTCGACTTTACAAACTTGTTTACGGACGAAATTTTTTCGTTGTACCGGAATAAGAAACATAGGCCGATCGTGCCTCTCTATCGCTTGTTCTGCGCTCTCGCTTGCATGTTCGGCTCAGGAGGAACGTGTAAATGAGTCATGCTTTTTCGTGCGTGCAGCCGGCGTTCATCGACATAGAAGATTCTGTTCTGAGATTTAGTAGTATAGCTACATTCGAATAGGTACAAAACGATGTATATCCGAAAGTAATGTTAGGTAGGCTCAGTAGCTATTTTTTAGGGTTCCGTAGTAAACAAGGAAACCCTTATAGTTTCGCCATGTCCGTCTGTCCGTCCGTCCGTTCGTCAGTGGCCTAGCTCAGTGACGCTTGATACTAGAAAGCTGTAGTTTAGCATGTAGACACATATTAACTATGCTGACAAAGTGGTAGAATAAAATTTTGAAAAATATTTTTTTTCGGGGTACCTCCCCTACACGTAAAATCGGGACGTTTTTTTTTTCTGCACCTACCCCATGATGTGGAGTGTCGTTGGATAGGTCTTTTAGAAACATTGGGAGTGTGGGAAGATTTTCGATATAGTAATCTGTTTGCGAATTATTTACATTTAACGTGCAAATTTTTGTTAGACGCAAGTGTCCCCCCCCCCCCCACCCCTCCCTGTATCAACAAAACTGTTAAATTTAGATATGTCAAAAAAATCATTGAAGTAGTCCATATAGTGAATTTAAAAGTAAAACTATCACGGCTAAGTAGACTTCAGTAACTTGACTGAGTAATAGCCGTAGCCGACGAACTTATAAAATGTATTGCAAGACGAATAGAATTGTGTAGTACATTACCAGAGGCTAGATGGCGCTTTAGTTATATGTTCACGTCAAAAATAAATAATTAAATTAAAATAAAACAAATATTTAAGGAGGGCTCCCATACAACAGACCTGATTTTGCCGTTTTTATAGATAATGAATGGTACGGAACCCTTCGTGCGCGAGTCCGACTCGCACTTGGCCGGTTTTTTTAATTGAAAATATCCCAGGCGAAAACGCAATATAAACCCAGGGGTGTTTAATTTCCGTGACGTAAATTATATGCCAGGGCCATTACTCACGTGATGCCGACCTTGTGATTACCCCTTTACGTCTTTCTTGGAATCCTTTCAAGAAAGAGGGAAAACGGTAACATCCACCAACTCACAGTTGAGCATGGTGGAGTACGCTCTAAGCTGCTTCAAAGAGCAGAGACCCGTGTGCGCAAAGACCCAGCAACGGGATGAACATGGGATGATGCAGATTGAATAATACAGTAGTTGGAAACAATCAAACACTCACTACTAGAATACAAATCAAATTCAAATAACTTAATCCTACTAAGTCTTCTGATTAAATTCGTTGTGAGTTCTAAGGCAGCCGTAGTTTTAACCACGGGACTACAGCGGACTTCATTGTTCATTGGCCTTGTAATGGAGAACAATCTACTATATAAAAATAAGTCGGGTTTTCCTTCCTGACGCTATAACTCCAGAACGCACGAACCGATTTCCACGGTTTTGCATTCGTTGGAAAGGTCTCGGGCTCCGTGAGGTTTATAGCAAAGAAAATTCTGGAAAACATTGAAAATAAAAGCGGGAAAATCTTTTTTCACATACAGCGCCTTCTCTAAGGAAATGGATGGAAACGAAAAGATTGAGCCACAGCGAAGCGTGGTCGGGCCGCTAGTTTGATATATAATCTGTGCATTTATTCAATAAACATTACTCTCAGTATAACATTTGGTGATTAAATTACTCCCCTCCCAACTATAGATAGCGATCCTGCCAGGATTTTGATGGTCATTGTCGTTAATCCTGGTTACACAGGAGAGACAGTGGCGGGAAAGTGCGCTGGGCCTGTCCCGATAGTTTAAAATAATCTCATACCAAAATCGAACATTTTATCGCAAATAATAAACTCATCCGCACCATTGAACACGCGACGAGCTCGATGGCGTAGCGGTCAATGACGCGGCTTCGACACCAACGCTCGTGGGTTCGATTCCCACATAGGACAAACATTTGGTCCATGAACATGTCTGTTTGTCTTAGTCTGGGTGTTTTCTATGTATGATAAGTATGTATTTACAAAAAAAATGTATATACGTATGTTTTATCAGTTGTCTCTAGTACCCATAACACAAGCTTCGCTTACTTTGGGGCTAGATGGCGCTGTGTAATTTGTCTGACAATATTTATTTATTATTTATTGACCTACGAAGACTCCGTAGAGCACCCGTCGTCAACCTTTATTCATCCCACTGCTGGGTTACGGGTCTGCCCTCAATCGAAGGGGTTTAGAGTGTACTCCACCACGCTGCTCAACTGCGGGTTGGCGGTAGTACACCCGAAAAGTAATAATTTATTAGATGAACGCAAAAAATGAAGGCAAATTCAAGTGCAGGCTCATTGATTACCACTAATCAATATATAAATCGATTTCGTCTATATAAAATCGCCTAAGAGTTAATTGCGCAATTGAAAAACTAATGGAAGTTGATTGGCCGAACATCTGATTCTTCCCACGGCAATATCCTCGATTGATTACAGGCATATATGATGCTAATAGCAAGGTCATGGAGAAATTCTATCGCTTTATGCCCTGTGTAGTTCTTTATTAATGATCTAAGCCTGAATATGATCATTGGCTATAGTATTTATTATGATTATTGTTCGCGACTTATAGTTATTTTAAATAATCAGTAAAACACTATACTAAAGTAACTAGAAATGAACTAATCTTAAAATTACTTGAGGTATAAGTGGTTCATCAACATCTTGAACCAAAGCCGACCTCATGTACGAACACCTACCAACGAGACTCTGGCGAAAAGAGAGTTAAGTAGCATAGCGTATTTTTTAAGCTGTCCGACTGACACACAGCTTAAAAAATACGCTGTCCTAACTCTCTTTTGGCCAATGCCTCGTTTGTCAGTCGGCAGGGTGCACCATGTGTAGGTGAGGTTGGTTTTGTTTAAAAGTTGATGATAAGCCATTTACACCCCAAATTGTCTGTGCTCACGGTTTTAGTATTTATTATCTGTTCTCACGGCTATGTGTTCCTAAGTATAAGGAGAGACTTTACTTCGAGTATTTTACAGATTACTCTGATTATGTTGTTACAAGGAGATTATAATATTACAGGTTTTGTCCTTTGATTATTAATGTTCTAGTATTAAAGATCGAACGTCTTGTCGGCCATTGTTTGGTATCATGTCAGCGGTCTCGTATCGAATCAAAAAACTCGTACGAATCATGGAGCACTTTTCGTTATCTGAACTATGTCACTTTTCGCCATCGACATTTTATCTCCATAGATTGGAAAGAAAACGGTTATATGATGTTCTACACCAGGACGTTTTTCTCCAACCGTTCTATTTTCTTCATTGCACGAACATCTTCGAGCCGACGTCAACCTCATTTGCATGTAGTTTGCACCCTGCTAACTAACTAACGAAGTTCTGGCAAAAGAAAAAGTACCTTCACCTCACAGAAGACCGCTGGCAAATAACAATTTGCTGTAACTCTAGAGAATTCTTGTGTCCTGCTAGTTAGGGAGGAAACCAAAAAGATAGGAGTTGCTGCGTTGGTAGCCAGCGCACGAACGATATTTTGTGTTGTAAGCGTATAGGCTACCGTCACCGTTTCACATCAGGCGAGCTGTATACTTAGCTGCCACCCGACGTAGTATAAAACAAATCTTTCGAAATAGAAATAACAGTATAGATATGACAGTCAATATTTTGTAGTCATTCGAGCATATGTCCGGCTGTGAAGGTCACCGGATCGATGGCGATAATGACGGTCATTACACCACTGTCCACCGTCCGCCACCCCTGCACTAACACACCACGGCCGTCGACAGTGGCGACACCGCGACAAACGTACATACATCATTCATTACATTTATTGCCTATCGATTTCAAACTGACAATAAGCTCACAAAGCTTTGTACAAGGCTATAAACAATGACCATTGTCGTGAATAGCGGCCTCGTAACGATATTTGTTGCGAATATTTTGGACAAACCTTCGGGAAACCTACAAATTACCGGAATTATGTTTTATGGGACTGCAATTGTATGAGTAATATATAGCTCTAAACACGGCTTTTAACGTGGTGTACAGCCTTTGAGAGCACAGCGTTACGATTTTTTACGAGATCTGTGTTTGAGAGTGGCAAACTTAGAAAAAATATGAGTAGAAAGAGTTTTTTTTTCTGTATATAGCTGATATGGTAGAAAACAAAGCAATTTCCAAAGATAGAAGTTTCCAAACAGTTTTAATGTTATCTATTTTTTTTAAGAAGAAATAACATAAACAACACAAGTAAATACTGTCAAATTGTTGTCAATTCGCCAATCAATGTCGTTTCCCGTTAACAAATTATTGACTTGTTAATTGAATTGCTTTGGAGTAAAGTGCAATATCTGCACTTTGGTCAAATTTCGCAGATGCGTGTCGTAAGAACGTGATAATCTTGTCGGTGACGTCGTGCGCCCGTGCAGCAGCGGTGTGAGGCGTTACGTGGTGACCGGTCACGCGGAGGCTATCGCGCGTGAGCTGTTCGATTGCCGGTCAGGGAGGGGCATGCCACCCAAGGTCGCCAGTGGCTGTCGGCGAGCGGGCTCGCGCGCCTCCGCACGCCCCATGCTGCCCGGACCACTCGCGCCGCTTGACCCGCGCAAAACACGCGCACTTACCACCATATATGCGCCGCGGAAACTTAAAACGAGAAAACATAAAACTGCACAATCGAGAATGCTCGACAACGATATTTCCATTAAGCCCAACATCTCCCCCTTTCACCCTCTCCCGGCAATCGGACAGAAGGGCGAGAAACCCAAAACAAAAGTTATAGTTTTCGATTTCAACAAAAATGACAGCAACGCTTTGGAAAACGGCCCCACTCTTAAATTGCACGATGTTCTTAAACCATTGACGCCACTAAGAATTCATGGTTTTACCAGGAAGAATTCTTTGGACCAGTTGGATATAAAGAAACCCCAGCAATTGGTCAGGGAGAACACGTACGATGTAATAGAACCGATCTACGTAAATGCTGCTAAAGTGAGAAAAAGAGACTCTTCTATACCGAGGAGAACCTTGATACCCATGGCTGTAGATACCCAAGATAAAGAAAAAGTCGAAAAGGATAATCAGCCGAAAGTGTCTCCGAAGACACGATTCAGGAAGGCGGCGCTGCATGTTGCTAAACTCTCTTCTATGCCTGAAACTGGAAAGTTATTATGTTTAAGGGAAAGACAAACATTTAATATTTGTTTAGATGAGGATAATAAATCTATGTGTAAACTGGAAGAATTACCAAAGAGTCCCACTCAGAAGTTAAACAAGCTCACGGAGATATTCCAACACCTCGAGATGAAGGGACGACATAGAGATAAGCTGAAAAAAGAAAATAGTTGGTTTTAAAGAACTAATTTTAGATTAAGAAAGAGTGCAACTTTAATTAATAAAGTGTTTTTTGTACTGAAGAAAATGATAAGTGATACTTAATAACGTTAATAAAGTAAGAGTTTATTTTTTGTCGAACGGTACTTAATGTTTACGGAGATGTTATTGCTCAAAGTTTTCGTGTCGTGTACTTTCTATGTACTCGCTTAAATGTTTTATTAAAGTGTGGCCGTTTTTAGAAGTTATTTTTTATTTTGAAGTGAATGAATACGCTTTTAAAATTGCTTCCATAGGGAGGTAATTAAAATAAAAAAAACCGGACAAGTGCGAGTCGGACTCGCCCACCGAGGGTTCCGTACGTGGGATCATTATAAATTTGATATTTTTCATTATAAATAAGAAATAATGCGTCGGAAAAAATAAATAAAATATATTTTGCAATGTGCACATCAAACCCTTTCATATGATACCCCATTTGAACTAGTACCTAGCTTCAATTTGAAATTTCACCCCCTATAAAAAATATAGACCCCCTATTTTTCAAGATTTAATAACAAATGTATAGTTTTGAGATTTGTTCTTGTATTTGTAGTCTATAACGATGTTACATGCCAAATTTTATAGTTCTAGGTCAACGGGAAGTACCCTGTAGGTTTTGTTTTCCTTGAGAATGTGTCGAAATATTCGTTTGTTGCTGAATAAACGGCCGTATCTATTGTTTACTTAAACTTAGCAGTTTGATTTTTTTACAACTTCATGGGACCGTAGACCTGAGTATACAGTTCAAATTTCAGCTTAATACCTCCACGCATTCTCGAGATACAGGGTCTTGACAGACAGACGGACAGACAGACAGACAGACAGACGGAAAAAGTGATCTTATAAGGGTTCCGTTTTTTCTTTTGAGGTACGGAACCCTAAAAACGAATGATAACAAAATCGGGAGATACAGTTTGGTGTTGCAGCTAATTAAGAACTATGCAATATCGTGTGCGGGGGAAGGAGAAGCGCTGTCATTTTGAGATAATTTTAGTGCATATAACGTTTTCACGTAGACCTACAGTACAGTACACGGCCGACCATGCATGACACAACCACACCCCATTTTTACAAGTACAAGAAGATATATTTGAGATCTGTTCTGTCGATATTGACTAAAAAAGGAATATTCGTTATGAAACTGGTATTTTACATGCACCTTGTAGACATTTCCAGTATAATAGAGACCCGTAGCGTTGTGCTACGAATGCTTCTTGGCTACGGCCGGACATGTTATACTGGAGGTCAGTCAATCTACTGTCTGTACATACAAAAGATGAAGCTTTCCTTACTTTGATGGAAGACTATGTCCTCGACTTGAGTTGCTTCCTACAATGACGTGATTTTTGTTCTATTGACCGTGATATTGTTTGTATTCTTCTCTCTTTAAAATAATACGTTGGTCGAGGTAATTTACGCAACCACGGTTATTTTTTAACATGATTGTCATAGTCGCAATGGCGACAGAGCCCAGCGATCTGATTTCTGTAAGCTTAGTTGGCGATGGCAGAAGGTGGATATTAGAACTCTTCAATGGCTTCTTGTAAATCGCTCGAGCTGGGCTTATACGCTTTGTTTCTAATGCGTTCTATATGTTAGACTTGACGACGAGGGTCTGATGTTGGGCTGAGGAATTGGATAGTGGCATTAATTAATGGTAGTCGTATAGCTAACAATCGCTACTTTGAAACCGAGGTCACGGGTTCAATCCCCGCACATGACAAACATTTGTGTGCATAAACATATCTGTTTGTCTTGTTCTGGGTGTTTCTATGTATTATACTTTATATTATATGACTTTACACTAAGCACATTTGTCAGTAATCTAGTACTCATAGTACAAGTTTTGCTTACTTTAGGGCTAGATAGCGCTGTGTGTTTTCTTTAATACTACGTAGGGAGAAAGACAAGCATATGGTCAGTCTGATGTGAAGCAGCTACCGTAGTCGCTCGCGCGCTGACACCCCCCGCTGGGATGCAGCAACTCGTTCCTTTCTGGTAACCTCACTCACTCGCAGGTAAACAACAACTCCATTTTGTCCAGGATTATTTATTTATTTGTTTAATTTGTAAGTACGAACGATTGATATTCGCCCAATTTTGGTATTTTTGGTTTAGAATTATCTACCTATTTACCTTACCATACTATTTCGTCATAACGCTGTTGTTATCTAGAAACTAATACGCCATAATGCGAGAATGGCGGGTGGCCGGGTGGTTGATAACGATCTCCTTCCAGGAGTCTTGACCTTGGCTGCGTTTGTCAACAAGTGGCCGGGTCGCGTGCCCCAAGTCGTATTAAGCTTTGACGCCTCACAACCACAAGTCACAATTCTAATATGTAATGTAAATATCGAGTTACAATAAATGTAATTCTAGAGATACTATTTTGTACTTTTCAGTATGATTCGTACAAAATAAAAAGGATATTACAGTACGACTAAAGTCAGAAGTAACATCGGCAAAAATGGTGAAATTGATCACTTCCGAATGAGAGTAACTTATCAAAATTACAAATGTTTCTTGCTATTGTAAACGAAAATGATCTTTACGCCGACGCAATATTAGATATCTAACAAAAACATTCGTGAAAATTGATCTTTTGATTGATTTATTTATTCATACAAATAATTATGAATTATAAGACGTTGTCACGTCAAAAATACACCAATGCTTAAAGACTAAAGTCTTCATGGATGCGGAAGGCGGAGGATCGTTTCTGGTGGAAGGCATTGGGGAAAGCTTATATCTAACAGTGGGTAGGTAAAGGCTGATGGTGGTGATGATGATGATGAAAAAAATATGGGACCAATCTGGAAGTAACCAACATATAAAAAAACACTGCCGAAATGAGAACCTCCTCCTTTTTTGGAGTCAGTTAAAAATATTCCACAGGGGCACAGATCTAGGATATCGCTACGCT
Source organism: Hypsopygia costalis (assembly GCA_937001555.2). Classification (NCBI taxonomy): domain Eukaryota; kingdom Metazoa; phylum Arthropoda; class Insecta; order Lepidoptera; family Pyralidae; genus Hypsopygia; species Hypsopygia costalis. The sequence continues at coordinate 28,181,406 of OW443330.2, forward strand.
AGATCTGTGTCCTGCGTAGCTAAGATACGTAGGTAGTATTCGTAGCACTACGTCGGATCCTATAATGAACAGTCAACCGCTTGCAAACCGTTAATACCTACTTCCAATATAAAATAGTTTTATGTAGCCAAGAGACTTACGTACATAGCTTTCGCAAACGCTACGCATTACCCTAGAACGGTACCGCGTAGTTTTTGACGAGTTCGGTGGTCGAATGGTTAGCAATGGCCACTTTGACTCCGAGGTCGCGGGTTCGATTCCCGCACCCGCGACCAAGCGCACAAGACCCGCACAAGACAACTATTTGTGTGCATGAACATGTCTGTTTGTCTTGGTCTGGGCGTTTTCTATGTATTATATTATATGTATGTATTAACAAAAAAAATGTATTTAAGTATAATATCAGATAACTAGTACCCATAGCACAAGCTTTGAGCTTAATTTGGGACTAGATGGCGCTGTGTAAATTTTCCAGAAATATTTATTATTTATTATTATGGTGTACTATACGTACAAGTAAAACGCTCATCCGCATCTGTGATGCGGATGAGCGTTTTACTTACTACATATTACTTAGATTTGCACAATCAGCCGTTTGTAGACCAGAAGGGATGAGTAAGTGTTGACGTCGTCGTCAACCCTTATTCGTCCTACTGCTGGGATACGGGCCTCCCCTCAATCGAAGGGGTTTAAAGTGTACTCCACCACGCTGCTCGACTGCGGATTGGCGGACTTGGCTTAACGACTGGCATCTAATGACATCAGCCGGGCCTGACGGCTAAACGTGCCCTCCGCAGTACGGACGAACTCGTGATAAATAAACCCATCCATTGGCAGGCTAAGGTCGACGTTGCTTAACTTGCGTGTTCGGTTAGACCAGTGGTTCCCAACCTTTTTTTGTTTGCGGACCACTACGAGGTTTTTGTTGGGAGTAGGGTCCTCAATTGTCATATAAATCCATTATTCTATAACTCTACTTGTTAGTATTTTGTATAATAGTGCTAATTAATGTCTTTCATTATAAGTTTGTATCACGGACCATATTTTTACCTCTCACGGACCACCGATTGGGAAATTTTGGTATGTAAGTGGTTCCTCAACATCTCTGAACCAAAGCCAAGTTCACCTGCACGCGGTGCACCCTGCTAACAGACCAACGAAGCTCTGGCGAAAAGAGAGGTAGGGAGCGTAATTGTAAGCTACCCGACTGGGGAATGTACCTCCACCTCACAGAATACCGCAGCCAAATAACAATTCCCTTGAGGGTTGTTGTGTTCCTGCAAGTGAGTGAGGTCACCAGAAAGGAAGGAGATGCTGCGTTGGCAGCGGCGGTGGCGGCGCGCGAGCAATACTTTATGTTGCTAGCGTTAATATGGCTACGGTAACCGCTTCACATCAAGCGGGCCGTATTGCCGGTGGCTAGTCTGCCACCCGCCGAAGTAGAAAAAAAAAAAAAAACCCTGGTTTAGTCTGACACGCACAAGGACGCCGTTGAGCTCCTCCACATCTATATATACTCGAATATATATAAATATGTTTGTCTGTATGTCCTTTATGCATTCGTTTACCGCTCATCCGATTGCAATGAAACTTTGGTGGGATATTCTGGGTATAACTGCGTAAGGCTTAGACAGGACAAGGTCTGTCAGGTCAGTTAGTACCGTATAAAAACATATATAATGTTAAATGCTTATCTTACAAATATTCCCTCTACATCAAAATTCGACTTTCCGAAGGTACATTTAATTGGGTATTTGACTAACATTTTTTTCTGTTTGATATGTAGGGACGTCTCCATAATATAACCATAGGTGAAAGAATTACTTCGATAGCACAAAAATCTCTCGAGATATGGTAATTTGAAAATCACAATTTTTAGACTGCCCTAAAACGCTCCATACAAAAGACTACTGAATTATGACGTCACAGATCTGTATTTTGTATGCATCAAATCAGAAATTTGTACGACAGCTATGTTAAATATTACGTTTATGTGATTAGTATCATAATAAAAGTTATAGCATTTTTTATTGCTTCTCCAATGGAAATATTATTTTTTAATAATTTCATACTTTTAAAATGGACTTTCCCGCCAAACTTTGATCGACGCTAAAAAAAGTCTGACTGAAGATATTAGAATGAAAGTTTGCAGATCTTTATAGTTTTGTGTATTTTACGATATTGTTAATTTATTTGTACAATTTTTAAACATTGGAAACAACCCAATTATAAGAGCGATGTGATCCAATGCCCTTGATCTTAATGGACCTTGAATGAACTTACGAGGTCTTTACGGGGTTTTATACAAATTGGCCTGTAAGTCACGGGGTCGGCTTCGGATTATTACGACCTACACCTTGCGACCTTATCGCGGCTCGAACAGCGTTGCGCTAAATTATGTTAGATTTATTAGGTTGTTCTAAGAATTTTTATGGCTAGATTTTTTGAATGAAAAGGATTAATGTTTTCAGAATGAGTAGCTCGACGGACGATGGCGCTGTTGCGCGTGTTAGTCTTATCGAACACGCAAGTTAAGCAACGTTGACCGGAGCCTGTCTATGGATGTTTTTATTTATCTCGAGCTCCTCCGTGCTTTGGAGGGCACGTTAGGCCGTCGGTCCCTTCGTAAGATGACAGTCGTTAAGCCAAGTCAGTGGCCTTTGGGCGGCTTGAAAGCACTGGCCTCCGCCAACCCGCTGTTCAGCAGCGTGGTGCTCTAAGCCCCTTCGATTGAGGGGAGATCCGTATCCCAATAGTGGGATGATTATGGGCTATGTGCTTTCCGCCTGATGCAAAGCTCTTATAAGGTATTTGTCGTAGCATATATACGCTCTCAAGGATATAATACTCGCGTTGTCACCACAGCTGTTAATGCAGCATCTTATTACATCATCACGACCTCACTCACACACACGGTTGTTGTCTTTAGACGACAGTCGCCAAGTCAGTGGCCTTTAGGCGGCTTGAAAGCACTGCCCCCTTACCAACTTACTTTGTAACCCCAAACCAATGAATAAGCGACTCTATCCCATTGGAATAAAGATAGAGCATATTCATACCAATGAATAAGCATTATATTCAGTTATTGAATCGCATGAGATGGTGGTAAGGGGGCTGACCTCCACGAACCCGCAGGTGAGCAGCGCGGTGGAGTATGCTCTAAACACCTTCGATTGATGGGAAACCCATAGCCCAACAGTGGGATGATTATGGGTTGATGCTAATGCCACCGCTTAGCATCAAGCATGTCGTAGTATGTTTGCCATCTCAGTGGTATTTATAAAAATGTTCTGCTAATGTTAAGAAATAATAATAATTCCTAAACCTAAGTTTTCCGATTCCCATAATGACATAAGCTCATAGATTTATGGACACGAAGGGCAACTAACTAATATCCAATTTGAGAACGATAATAAAGTGCTAAATGCTCGGTACATAATTGGTGTGTTGTTCGTCTGTCCGTCACGCGACCTGTCGATACTTCCCTGATGCAGTAGTATCTTTGCTTGACCTAATTTTAAGTTTGCACAACTACAACCTACTTTTTAATTTTAACCCTATACAAAAAAGTTTGTTGACTCTTTAGAGCCAAAACCAAATTCACCTGCACTTGGTGCACCCTAACGACTTGCGAAAGAGGGATTTGTAAGCTGCAAGTTATTTACCAAAAAAAATTGTTTGGGGTAGAAGTGATTCTTTAGAGCCAAAACCAAATTCACCTGCACTTGGTACAACCTGCCGGTTAGCCAAAGCTGTGGGGAAAGAGAGGTAGGGTATAGTGTATTTGTAAGCTACCCGACTAGGGAAGTACCTCTGCATCATAGAATCTTTTTTCTCAGACTGTTGTCACCTATTGTTGAGTATACTCGTAGGACACTTTAGGGGCTTTTCACTCCAGCCCCCTTTCTCTTATTGCGATTCAATAACTGAATAGAATGCTTATTCATACCAATGAATAAGCGACTCTATTTAAAGCTGAATAGAGTCGCTTATTCATTGGTATGACTAAGCAATCTATTCAATTATTGAATCGCAATAAGAGATGGTGGTTAAGGGGCAGAATTTTGGCTACGCGCATCCATGTTCGTAGAATGAATGGGTTATAGGGTTAACGGGGCAATGCGGTAGCATCCAAATAACAATTCCCTTGAGGGTTTTTGAGTGCCTGCGAGTGAGTGAGGTCACCAGAAACGAAGGAGTTGCTGCATTGGTCTACCGACTAAGCTGACGATGTTTGTCATTACATTAACCTAAGATCTATTTTTGTAATCAAAAAATCCGATGTCCGTAATCGGATTCAGCATCGGCGTTAGGGTCAATTTGAATAAAATTTAGTAAACATATAGAATATGTTCAGGGTAACACATAGAACAGCTAGTTGTTAACTACTTGACAATCAAATAGAAGCCACTTTACTATATGATGCAGGGGTAGCGGCGCGCGAATGTTGTTTCAAGTTGCGGGCGTTAATTTTTCTACGGTAACCGCTTCACATTGTAGTATGTAGAACGCATATTGCTTGGTCAGCGACAACCCAGTAGTATAAATAGCATTAAGAAATTATTATAAAGGGTCTATTCTTATTCAACAATAAGTGTGTACATCATTGGTGCTCCTCGGAGCACCCTCCACAAGCAACCCTCTCATCACGTTATTACAACATCAGGCGGGCCTTCTGCGACACGATGTAGTATAAAAAAATGAGGGATGTTATTAATCCAACGCAGCTCTCCGCAAATCTGGTAAACTCACTCACGGGGATACAACAATCCTCAAATGCATTGTTATTTGGCTGCGGTCTTCTGTAAGGTAAAGGTATTTTCCCAGTTGGGTTTGTCAACAGGGTGCACCACGTGTAGATTAACCCATTGAGTGCCAAAGCCGCCCGTCGGCGTCTAGGTTTTGCAGTCAATGCAACGCAGCATCTTCCTTTCTGGTGACCTCACTTACTCGCAGGAACACAACAACCTTCAAGGGAATTGTTATTTGGCTACGGAATTTTGTGATGTGGAGGTACATTCCCCAGTCGAGTAGCTTACAATTACGCTGCCTACCTCTCTTTTCACCAGAGCTTCATTTGTCAGTCAGCAGGGTGTACCGCGTGCAGGTGAAGTTGGCTTAGGTTCCAAGAATGTTTTTGACTCTAAAAATGGTGGCGAGCTACTACACCCCATCGTTCATAGATTTCGCTTCCAATGTGAGGATAAATTTTTATTTCTCTATTATAGCTGTTCGACCAAGCTTGTCATATTAATCGAAATGGAATATCAGTTATGATTGGTAGACACGTTAACCCACGTTAAACTGGCACCTAACTAGACAGCGATCGATACAACTCGACGGATATTGAAATGTGGCTAAAAATAATAATAACGATTTTATATGACATCAAGTTCAACGCTTGGCTCTCTCTAAGTTGGTACTTTTGGGCACATTGAAGCCTATAATATTTTTTTTTATACTACGTCGGGTGGGAAACAAGCATACGGTCCGCCAGATGTGAAGCGTAAACACATAAACGCTCCCGACATGAAACATCGCTCGCGCGCTGCCACGCCCGCAGCCAATGCAGCAACTCCTTCTTTTCTGGTAACCTGACTCACTCGCAGAAACACAACAACCCTCAAGGAAATTATTACTCGGCTGCGGTATCTGTGAGGTACTTTCCCAGTCGGGTAGCGTATAAAAAACTATGCCCTACCTTTTTTCACCAGAGCTTCGTTCGCCAGTTAGCAGGGTGCACCACGTGCAGGTGATTTTGACTTTGGTTCAAAGGTATTGACGAACCACTTACACCCCATCGACACGCGCGAAGACGCCATCGAGCTCCTCTTGTTCAGATTATTTTATTAACAAGAACTCTCACACTGACAGTTTACATCCAACACTCCAAGGCTGGCTGGTAGAGATCTCTTATAGAGAAAGCCCGGCTTTGTACATCTATGTTTTAGTGTTTTTACGTATTTATACTCTGATTAAGGCCGTGTGGTTTGCGGCAGACTAGAATAGAATCACTCCGTCTCTTCCCGTGGTTGTTGTACAAGGCGACTAAGGGAAATACATTATCAAATATCGACCAGGCCTCCCCAACCCGTTTGGCCAGCGTGGGGAGTGTAGGCGACATCCTCCTTCCGTCTAGGACGGGCGAGAGAGGGTCGTGCTTCGTGCTCCTGTTGGATGCGGAAAGCGGAGGACCGCGTATGGCGGAAAGCATTGAGAAAGGCCTATATCCAGCAGTGGGTAGATACAGGCTGATGATGATGATTTATCTCATTATGTATTCGTACAATAATAATACAAACAAACGAGAAATTACAGCAAACTATAAATTAAATTAAAATTAACTAAGTACATATTGTGTCAACAATTTCTTTCTATCCTTGTCTTATTCCAGCATTTCAAGCTTTTATTGTTGTTCAAGTTCTTCAGTCATAATAATTCCGAGTGAGGTTCCGAGACCCCCGACCTTCTAGTCTAGTCAAGCCCTTTCATTTGATACCCATATTCGCCATTTTGTGGTGGCGCCCATCTTGGATTTGACATTTATCAAAATGTATAGTCACAGAATATATAGGTACACTACAGAAAATACACTTTCGACACAATCGGAATAAAATATGGTATGTATAGTATTCTACTAGTCAAGTCCTTTCATTTGATACGTATAGAAGTTGCTGTGAAAAAATATGTAACCCGTCATTTTGTAGCGGCGGCCATCTTGAACAGATTTTCATCAAGCATAGCCTACTATGCCACAGACAGACACACACATACAGACACACACATACACACAGACACGTCAAACTTATAACACCCCGTAGTTTTTGCGTCGGGGGTTAGGCAATTACAGAAGGAGAGCAGAAAACAAGCTTGGTTTTCGTTTATAGGTACTTGTTTCCGCAAATGTTCAGTTTCATGAGGTTTGTATTAATGAACCCAAGACCCTGTTTTTGTACCTATTAAATATTTCAAAAGCATCTGTATTGTTGCCTTCACCAATTGTAACAGTCACAATTGATATTACCTACTTGTTGACGGCCATGGGTCGGAATGTGAACTGTTGTCTATTGCCTTCAAATACGACGCAGCAATTACATTAAATTTCTATTTATAGTATTTATAAATAATTACATCCAACTAATCTAAATTTTACTTCCTTATGCGTATTTTGTTTGACGTCGGCATTTGGTGAACAGTTGGTTATGTTCTATTATTAAAATTATTTCAATGCAACCATTACGGACAAATCTATGTATTTCAGTAGGTAAAGAAAACGTTTAAAAAATTATAACGCGTTGAGTTTGCTGGAGTCGGCTATACCAATGTCATTTGATATAAAAATATCTAAGTATATATTAATGCGCGAAGCAAAAACTTTGTACCCCTTTTTAAGAAATATGCGCGGACGGAGGAGTATAAAATTTCGCTTATACAAAATAAATTTATACCATCTTATACTAAACTTATAATAAAAACTTATAGTTTATATACAGGAGTGCAAAATATATTAAATATTGTTATGCATAATTAAAAAAATATATTAGCACCACAAACCGTCCTGGTAGCTCAATTGGAAGAGCACTCGACCGGTAATCGAGAGGTCGCGGGTTCAATTCCCACCTAGCCTAGGAGGGGGATTTTTTCCATTTTCAAAATATTAGTAATGAAACTATTTATATTTGTGTGTTGTATCCGGCTCGAAGGAATTATGGGCCTCTTGTAGACCAACAGATATGATGAGATGATTGACGCGGATGTTGAGTGTTGACTTATTATAATGAAAATGAGATGTTGTTTCCACGGTATCTTTATTGGTGCTAAATATTAAAATACACAATGAATTCCGACAATGGATTGGGAACCTGAAACAGATAGTTAAAATCCGTGGTGCAAGGCAGTTGAACTTCGCTTGACTAACCATTTCTAAAACTCACATTGCTAAGAGGAGAACCCATTCCACAAGCTACGTACTCGTACTAATTTCTTCTGATTAAATTAGTTATGAGTTCCAAGGCAGTCGTACTCTTACTCCTGGGGCTGCAATGGACTTCATTGTTCATTCCCATTTTGGTGGTCAACGCTGTATTAACAGCCCTTTTTGGTGGCTGTGTGAACAGCGGCGACCACTAAAACCTAGCTACAAAGAAGACAGTGGTGGGAATGTGTGGTGGGCCACGGTCCCGTTCCGACAATGGATACAAGTAGGCACATAGTGCCTACTCGATATCTCTATAATGTAGTGTAGTTCATACAAAACCTACTCGTTTTTAGGGTTCTGTAGTAAACAAGGAACCCTTATAGTTTCGCCATGTCCGTCTGTCCGTCCGCGGCCTAGCTCAGAGACGCTTGATACTAGAAAGCTGTAGTTTGGCATGTAGACACATATTAACCATGCTGACAAAGTGGTAGAATAAAATTTTGAAAAATATTTTTTTTCGGGGTAAGGCTTACCCCGAAAAAAAATATTTTTCCTTCCCCTACACGTAAAATGGTGATGAATTTTTTTTTCTGCACCAACCCTATGGTGTGGGGTGTCGTTGGATAGGTCTTTTAGAAACATTGGGAGATTTTTCGATATAGTAATCTGTTTGCGTATTTACATTTAACGTGCATATTTTTGTTAGACGCAAGTGTCGTCGTCCCCCCCCCCCCCCCCTGTATCAACGAAACTGTTATATTTAGAAATGTGAAAAAAATCATGGAAGTAGTCCATGTAGTGAATGTAAAAGGAAAACTACCACGGCTAAGTAGACTTTACAAGTTACTGAGTAATAGCCGACGAACTAATAAAATGTATTGCAAGACGAATAGAATTGTGTAGTACATTACCAGAGGATAGATGGGGCTTTAGTTATATGTTCACTTTATAAATAAATAATTAAAATAAAACAAATATTTAAGGGGGGCTCCCATACAACAGACATGTTTTTTTTTTGCCGTTTTTATAGATAATGGTACGTAACCCTTCGTGCGCGAGTCCGACTCGCACTTGGCCGGTTTTTTTTAGGTCTTTTTAGATATTTTTATACGAGAGTCAAATATAGAACAATACACAACATACAATGTCTTGAAAAACATTTATAGTAAACTTTTTAATTTGAAAAATAAATATGGATAAATATTATTGGACGAATTACATACTGCCATCTAGACCCAAACTAAGCAAAGCTTGTACGCATGTTCGCCCTTCAAATACGAAAATTTCATATTCGCCCTTTCTACAACGATATTAGCACGTATTATGTATCAATATAGCAGTTCAAATCTTCCTTAAACAAAAAATAAATAAATAATAGAACAAATAATGTATGACATACATTCTTTATTACATTACAAAATTTACATTTAGACTTTAGAGTATTTACATTGAACTTACAAAAATTTTCAGTCATATCTTAATATATTTCCTAAAAGAGAGTTGTGTAAGAGAATTTTCCGTCTATGTTGTTTTCTCTGTAACATCAAGTTTTATTTCTTTGTTTCTTCACTAGCAAATGAGTGTCTGGAGCAAAGCGCGAGAAGAGTCAAAAGCGAGGCAAAGGCTTGGCGCATTTAGCCAGGCTTTGTACGTATACATAAGTATACATTGTTGCAGCATAATACCACAGTATACGAGTTAATATTAGTAGTACGTACAGTATGACCTCGCCCTGTTGCTTTTTCGTATCGACCTCACCTCCCTTCTGGGACAAATCTCGAACAGTTTGCATGGCGCCGCACGCACACACGCTCATTCTCGCTCTGTATAGACGTCAGTATTTATGTAGTTGTGAACGACGCAACATTTGTATTGAGTGGCCGGGGTATGATAATACTATGTTACGGCCCATTTGGTTCAGCCTGCCTCTCTCGCTTGTGAGATGAATGCATATGTCTCTGCTCCCTTTAAAATGAGATAACATATGTTCAGTTCGCTCAGCAGTCTCGCTTTGTCGCCTCGCGAGGCTGCTTACCCATGCAGTCAGTACCCAGCGGAATTTTTATAAGCCTGGTAAAGTATTTGAGTTGGAGCTATTCTGCAACTTTGCTATTTCGTCTTTAAACTTTGATATGGTCTCCTTGGCTAGATGAAGTTTCTCCTTTAACTCTGATATGTCACCCCTCACTTTAGTTTGTGCAGAGAGTATCTTTTCCAATGTCTTCTCTTTTTTATCTTCAACTGTAAAATAAAATATGCACCATAACAGTAAATCGATTCTTATCCTTACATCCTTATTGATATTACAAATGCGAAAGCGAGTTTGTTTGTTTGTTCGCCTTCACGCTATAACTACTGAACCGTGCCATGGAATTTGGCAGAAGTCATATTAGAAGACCAGAATAAATAATAGGATACATTTTATCATGTATATACGAGCTGTTCTCGAGGAATGACTGAGGAAAAGTTTGTCCTTTTGGCTCGATAACCAACGTACACGAGAACGAAACCGCGGGGGGAACTACTTTACTAATTATTGTAACAATTCGGACATTGCCACCCCAGCACCATCACAGTGACTCCTTCCTTCCTAGTAACCTCTCTCACTCGCAGAACCCTACAACCATCAAGAAAATTGATTTTCTTCTGTGATATTCAGTGAGGTGGAGGTACTTTCAAAGTCAGGCAGCTCACAATTACGCTGCTTGTTTCAAAAGGCACATGAAAAAAGAATGGGGTGTGGCTGTGTCACGGACACGGGCATATGTTGTACGTGAATACGTACATGCACTAAAATTATCTATGCTGTAGAAGTAGGAGCGAGGTAGGAGTATACCAGCAAAATCCCTCTATAACCTGCTGAAAGACCTTGGCTTGTCCAGAAGTGCAGTAAGTTCTATACGAGTATCTGAATTGCATTAGCAGGTTCATACCAGATTTGGCAGGACAGGGAGAGAAACACAAGTAGTGAAGGTGAGTGTTGATGTACGTCGGAAAGGGGCCCCTTAAACCTACACCCGTGTCACAAGTCTTGGGATCTGCTTGGGTTTCTCTCTCTGCCACACGATGGACCCGGCACCCGCACGGTGAATCCATGGAAGCTAAGAAGTTCGTCTCAAATGGCAGCTCCCCCGCACACAATGTTCAATAGTCTTTACTTAGCGTTCTTTGATTGTTCAGCTATCCAGTGGTGTGATTGAACTTTGAATGAAGAGCATAGATTCAAAACTACAACGCCAAACTGTTTGCCCCAATTTTGTTACCATTAGATTTTTTGGATTGCTCCCAAATGGTAGCAAATTTAAAGATATGCACATCAAAAGATATTTGTTTTTTTTTTTTAACAATACTTACAGTCTGTATCATGTGTCCAAGAGCCATTGGTGATTGGCTTGACGCTGCTAAGTAAATGTTGCATGAGTTGTGTGGGCTCTTGGAACACAATCTCTTCATATGACTCACTGACAAGAGCTCGGCCAACTGTTGGAGGTGCACCCTCCGTTACTGGTGACTGGAATAGCTTGAGGATGTGGTATAATGTCACCTAAATTTATAATGATGAACAAGATAAAAAGTCATTGATTATGAGGGCATTTTAATTTAATTAACTAACCTAAATTTAAAACTATTGTTATAAACTTAACTAATGTTAATAAAACTTTGCACATTGTGTGTAATTTGATCTAACTGAGACATAGGATTGCCTTTTATATAATCCATCACCTAATGAATAGATATAAACATATGAAATAAATAAATATTTCGGGACAATTTACACAGCACGATCTAGTCCCAAATTAAGCGAAAAGCTTGTTTTATGGGTACTAGACAACTGATAAATGTACTTAAATACATTTTTTTTTGCAAATACATACTTATAATACATACAAAACACCCAGACTAAAACAAACAGACATGTTCATGCACACAAATGTTTGTCTTCTGCGGGAATCGAACCAACCTCGGAGTCGACGTGTCGTGTCGTGACCCCTTCCCTTCGATTGAGAGGAGACCCATATCCCAGCAGTGGGATGAATAAGGGTTGATGAAATCAGTAAACCAAAACAGTACTAACCGGCCTCTCATTAGGATCATGAAAATATATCTTGATAACTATCTCAAACTCTCCCCAACCTGTCTCTGTAAGCTCGTACGGCGGTTTGGTTACTATTCTGTTCGGGTTCGCATAACTTTCGTGCAATTTAAAGTGAATTTTCTTAACGTACGCCGACATATCTTCATTGGCATAAGGCTTCACATATACCGTCCATTGATGAGTATGACCATCTTCCTCGCGTTTTTTACCAAAATATCTTGCCACGTTACCGTAAACCATAGGTTTTACAATCACTAGCCCCTGAAAAATACAAATGTTTATCAACAAACGAATGTAAATACAATGTTTTTGGTAAGTATCATGAATACAAAAGTTCTATAATTACCTTTATTCTACCGCCAGAATCTGGCCCAAAATCTGTTGGCAAACTCATATCTGAATCTATTTGAGACGACAGCTTGGCTTATTTACTTAGATCTGATTTATTTATTATATTTTTTGCTTTTTTTTAACAAGTGTAACAACAATATTTTGAGTTTAATTCGGTCTTTCTAACCTCAAATTTTGAGACCAGTGTTGCCAAATATATTTAGGTATAAGCCTAAAATCGCTCATTTTTAAAATGAAATGAAGAATGTCAGAGGCCTGTTAACAAAAACACATTTGATGTCGCACCACACGCTTGCCAAACCACAAACAACAAACACGCAAATCTCAAACCAAATGCGAATCCATTATTATAGTAGAAATTGTTACTTATCCTAATTGTATACGAATTTACAATAAATTACCTAACTCATTAAAAGATTTAAGAATAAAACAATTCAAAATGAAATTATTTAAATGGTTAAGTACTAAATGTTTTTATTCCGTCAAAGAGTTCCTTGACTCTAAAATTGGAAAAAAAATATGACATTGTTGAACATCATTTATTTAGAATAAAATATATATTTTTTCAGCATTAATTAATTTGACATCTGAAATATTATGACATATTTTTTTAGTCAATTAATATTCAATGTTTTATATTACTATTTTATATTTTGCATGCCATTTATTGGCTGAATGTTCAGGAACATTATTTTAAATTGAAGTCAAGACCACTTGTTGTACCACATTTAAAGCAAATAAATCATTCATTCATTCTTAATTAAACACAGTACACACAGGTGTACTGTCTTTGCGTCAAACACCAAGCGTGTGGAGCAGTGTTTGTGCTGGGTGTTTGCTGTTTGGCATGTGTTTACTTGCCGTTGGAAGCGTGTGGGCGCGGCCTAGAGCCGCGCCTTCATGCTTGAAATTTTAATACAAAATTGCATTTTTATATAAGAGTCTTTTTACTGTTACTTAAACGTACTTAAGTACGTTTACCTAAGTAACAGTAATAAGACTCTTAAATAAAAGTGAAATAGTCTGAGCCACAGCGAAGCGAAGCGGACTTCAACAAATCCTGAATAACTTAGGAAGAAATATTGATCATTTTTACCCGACTGCGACAGAAGGAGGGTTATGTTTTTCGAGAGTATGTATGTATGAATGTATAATTGTTTGGCGCGCTCTGCAGCCTGAACGGCTGGATGGATTTTAGCTTGAGAGGTGTCGTTAGATTCGTATTTGCTGTGAGAGTGATATAGGTTATACATCAAATATAAAAAAAATCAATATGGCGGCTGTGAGCCGCAAAATTGTCGTTGCAGTAATTTTTTTTCTTCTTAATATCGATATGAGTATCAAAATAAAGGTCTCGACCTGATTTCAAATATATATTTGATATATTAGTTTTTGTCTGTGGCTTTGCTTGTATGTAATTATATTTTTGTTACGCGTGATTAATAAAGGAACAATATTTTCTGTCACCTAATTTTAGATGTGTCACTAATCTGCAGTACCCAATAATAATGTCTATCCCCAAGAAATATATTAGTCATCATTTTAATCAAAACTGTCTCTAAATATAAATCATCAGCTTAACAAACTACTATTATCATTTAATTCGTTTGATCATCAAAATAATAGATCTGTCACCAAATAAATAGAACCGCTCCTTAATTTAATGAAAACATGGCTAATAGGGGCGAAGTCAAATTGGCGTCATATTCAATGAGTGAAATGAACTTATGAAAAATATGAAATGACGAGTCTTACCAATACTTGGTCAACGTAATAAATCATGTTTTGGTTAGATTTGAGTTGATTTTTGGTTATGTTAGGGTTTTCTTGTGTCCTGTCATCGGAAATAGGAGCTCCGCGAAGTGGAGCTCCGTCAACCTAGATGATGAATGATGTGGTGCCAAGTAAGCTTAATTATTAATAATTGACAATATAATACATACAAAAACATTTATTTGGTACTAGACCCTATATCTCTATGATTTTAGGTGATTTATTGTGGAATCGATTTTATATTGTTTGGTGACATTACATTTTGGTGACAAATCTATTATTTTGCGGGCAAACCCTATTAGTTAAGAAACACAAAACTAATTAAATTGGTGATAGCATAGATGATACCCATTAATAAATCAGTTGTAGGTGCAGTCGGGTTTTTGATTTTTTTAATTAACTTTACCTGTGCCCGCGGTTTCATACGCACGAATGTCGATTAGGTATATCGCGTCAAAAAATAGCCGATGTCCTTGTTCGCGATATCATCTATGTATTTTCATGTAAAATTTGTTCAAATCGGTTTACCCATTTAGTCGTGAAAAGTAACAGACAGACACACACTTTCATGGATACGTTTGTTGGCTTTTGTATATTATGATCAGACCCCTTACCACCATCTCTTATTGCGATTCAATAACTGAATCGATAGCTTATTCATACCAATAAATAAGCGACTCTATTCCAATTGAAATAGAGTGAAATGAAAGGAAATGAAATGAAAAAGAGTCGCTTATTCATTGGTATGAATAAGCATTCTATTCTGTTATTGAATCGCAATAAGAGATGGTGGTAAGGGGGCTAACCCGACTTCAAAAAGACCTCTCTTTTTTGAAGTTGGGCCTACATACTTGGATAACTTCAGAAGCGTATATAAATGACTAATTATCTAGCGTAGTATTTTTCGTAGACTGCATCAGCAATACAGTAAATCATAATTTATTTGAAAATACTTTATGTGTATGTACAATAAACAACGATACTATCGGTTGGTTTTACCTTGTTCTACTATTACCGCTACCTGTTGTTTGAAGCCAATAGCGGCTTATTTTTTTCTTCAAGATAGTGACTGTCGCAAATCGAAATTTTGTCGCCCGTCCTTCGAGATACCCTTCGAGACATCCTAAATGGTGGTAAGTCGCTTAATCTGGCAACATTGTTCAAGATCAAGCTGTCGACGTCGACTTACTGACGTTGACATTATCTTACGCCGGTTTGATGTCAGTTATCGTATATGGCAAGCACTCTAGTTTTAAGGCTCTGAATACAAGTCTTTTAACCATAGCTTTGCTGTCAACTTCACATCAACCTAACATAACCAAAGCCACTGATATTCAATATAGTAAATGTCTGTGACCAAAGCACTGGAACGGAACGGATCAACCTGACTACGGCTAGGCATCATCCCGATGGTCGCTGGTCGTCAACTGATCATGAAGACGCACGTTATCTATTATGTAACTTTCTATTGCAGCGGCGATCCGCGGCTGCTGCGGTGCTATCTCGAGTTGATCACGTAGAGCTCGCTGTTCGAGAGCTTATTGTGTGTTGTAGAGTTTCATGCAAACGATCCGATTTGAATATCTATCCGTTTAGCAGCTGATAATGTGTGCGGTAGTACTTTTCTTCAATTTCATCTGAATCGGCCCACTTGCCCAAAAAACCAATTACTCGCACTTGGCCGGATTTTTTATTTTGTTACATATTCATAGCCTATGTATGATGTATAATTGAAAACAGTAGTAATATTGTTCAATGTAACAGTAGTTACCTGGGAGGAATAAACAAAATGAAACACACAAATGGCATTTGAGAATCGTTTATTTCTTATTAAAAGGCAAGTGAACAATGGTCCAACAAGCTCATACCTTACAATTAAATGCAGTACAATATTTGAATAACATTAAACTAACTAATTGAATAGTGTCCGCTCTACGGTATAATGAGCACAAAATTACAGTCACAATTTTGAAGGGGCTGCTACTGACCACTCGGGGAGGCTATAGACGGAAGGAGCTGCGTGTTAGGCCGTAGGGCTGACTTGCAGTGCTCATTAGTCAAGAATTCACATCAATTAACATCGTCCTATATTCTATTACATTAATGCAGTTTAACCATGACCTGTGAGGCTGTGAGAGAAGTCTTTATGTAAGCAGCGACCATCGATAGCCGTGGAAATCACTAGAATTTATGGTCAGTACGTGTCTGTTCAATTTCTGACAGCAAAGGATTGCTTTCCTCATCACACCTCGAAGACCTTGAACCGTGCCTAGTCGCCGAAATTCTCTGGGTAAATGTGAGAAGGTTAGGGACGAGGGGATTGCAGGGCGTAGCAGGCGCGGAGCGAGAAGATGCGCGCGCTCCGGGAGATTTCCGCGATTGCCTTACAGGGTAAGCTGTCGACAGCGGCATGTATAAGCTCGATTTCCTCGTTCTAGGAGTCTTCTTGTTCTCTAGACGTCGGTGACGTCTCTCGTCACTCGATCTTCGCAGCGTAGACTCTCTGGAAGTCTGGGTTGGACTCGTCGGCTGTGGCGGCGATTCGCACGAGCCCGGTGGCGAGGGGCATACGAATAGATGCCTCAATCCATACGGTTCGTGCTCGTATATTTCTTCGTCTACGTTCGAAGGTGAGCGGTGAACTGGAGGTGACGCCCCAAGCCGGGGCTTGCAGCCGCCGTCACAGTACATTTCACAGTCGATGAGTTCTAACTCTAAGTCGAATGAGGGATCCTGAAACAAGAATTATTTTGTTGGTAATTATACAAAAAATCGATCAGTAAGTCTACTCTCCAAATTAGTGCGATCCATCAGTATTGCAATTATACGGTTTCTTAGTCTTTAATTATTACAACAACCCCACAGAGTGGTATTCACTTTATTATAAATATTGACAAAACAGAGCCATTTTTGGATGGGATCAGATTGTTATTTATTATACGTAATTTATAAAGATGTAAAAAACAAAGCTAGTACCTCCTTGTATTATTATACTTTATAATTTTTGTCTTCAGATCTATCGGCTTTAAAACCCTAAGAGATCTGGCACAGTTAAGAACTCAGCCCCCTTACTACCAACTCTAATTGCGATTCAATAACTGAATAGAATGCTTATTCATACCAATGAATAAGCGACTCTATTCTATTTGAAATAGAGTCGCTTATACATTGGTAGGCTATTCAGTTATTGAATCGCAATAAGAGTTGGTGGTAAAAGGCAGTACAGCAAATTAAACATGCAGCAGCACTGCTCTTTATAAGCTATTGTATTAATATGACACAGTAAAATTTGTGTAATTCTCACGAGTGGCTGCACAGGCGAAGTTATGAGATTCTCCCGAAAGGCGGCGGGAGGTTCCCGCGGACGCTGCATGGCTGATGGTGGGGCAGGGGACACGTCGGGTGCAGTGCGCGCGCGCTGCGCCGGCGCCGGTGGAGGCCCGCGGGGCTCCGTCAGCGAGGACAGCGAGCGTAGCAGCGAACGGCCGCAACCCGCACCGCTGCAGTCTTCGTAATTGCTCGCACATGAGTAGGGAGGTGGGATGATTGAATTTGCCTTAAAAAGAATAAAAAAATATATTCATTACAGTGTATGCTACGGCGGTGCTACGAGGTAGCAAGAAGAGTTCTTAGATTTAAGATGATAGCTAAGGCGCTTGGCTACCTAGACAATCGGCTATACGACAATCGGTAGATTTTATTACACCTATTTTTTTTATAGGAAATAAGCTGTGTAGCAAGAACACGCTTAAAATACATATAAAATGCATGCTACGGTAGTGGTACAAATGTAAAACTGTGTACCGTACTCTATACAGTGTGTCAGGGGATAAAGTGTAAAAAATATATATATATAAAAAATACGATTTCTATTTTTTTTACTAAGGACAGTACATATGCCTATTGAAAAAAATAGTGAAAAAAATTTTTATTACTAAAAGCACAGTGTAGTTTAGTTATTTCTTTTTTCAACGAAATGGCCCGATTACTTTGAAATAAAAATCTTTTTTGATCGATGATTTTTTTTTGTGTTTCAGGGTTACATACACTTTATCCCGGGACATCCTATCCTACTAATATTATGAATGCGAAAGTTTGTGAGTATTATGTGGATGGATGGATGTTTGTTACTCTTTCACACGAAAACTACTAAATGGATTATGATGAAATTTGGTACACAGATAATGTGGAATAATACATAGGGTACTTTATATCTCGATATTCCCACGGGAACGGGAATAATGGGACTGAACGTGTAAATCACTAAGTACTGAAGGGATTGTGATGAAATTAGTACACAGGTAGAATCTGGAATAACACATAAAGTACTTTTTTATCTTGGAATTCCCATAGGAATGGGAATAATTGGGGCTGAACGTGTAAATCACTGACTACTGAAGGGATTGAGATGAAATTTGGTACACGGGTAAAATATAATCTGTAATAAACTAATCCTACTAATATTATAAACGCGAAAGTTTGTGAGTATGTGTGGATGGATGCATGTTTGTTACTCTTTCACGCAAAAAACTACTGAATGGATTTTAATGAAACTTTACAATAATATAGGTTATACATCAGAATAACTGTACGGTTCTACCATATTAGAGCCAAGCGTATGTCAGCAATTTACGCGGCAGCGCCTAATATATATATGAATTAACAAGTACATACAGCAGTTCGCGTTCGGTAGCAGTTAACCACGCGTGCTCACAGACCCAAAGCCGTCTCACCAGCATCTCGTCATCATCAGGAATAAATTACTATCAAGTTTACATCAAGTTTAATTTAAAGGGTGTTCGAAACGTACCATAACATATAGAATATAATTTATAAACATATTGTGTGAATTTTATAACGATGAAAAAAAATCTGTCATCTGCGAGCTATTCTGTCGTGCGCTGCAAAAATCGCGAGAGCTACACGTATATAATGTATGATGAAAATGTTTATCCCAAATAGGCCTACAAATAAGCCCACGATAGGATATATCTATCTTTTATGTGTAAGCCATCTTTGCCAAAATAGAGAACAATAAATACAGTAAAAATTTATACGTTATTTCTAATGCACATTTGGTGGTAATAAATTGATCCATATGAAATAAATACTTTTAACGCTTTTGGTATTTAAATTAGATAAACTTTGTCTTTTGCACTACATCATTTGGACAAATATTTTAATAGTTACGACGATGACAAACGGAGTGCGCGAAACTAAGGTCCGGTCCGGGCGGCGGGCGAGGTAGGGGAAGAAGTCGCTCATCGCTGAGTGTACGATGAGCGACGTCGTTGATAGTTGTGTCCGTTTTGTGAATTTTCAAGGCACCAGCAATTTGTTAAAAACGCACTGTTATGTAATGTAGTAGATATGTATTGGCAGGTATTTTTTTGTGGTTGGGTTAGTTACACGTATAAGAACATACTTCATTTTAAGTTAATTTACATGGGTAAGTATTGTTTTTATTTATATTACATTAAAAATAAACAGCAGGAGTAGGCATACATTTTCGCCGCGCGGTAGAAAGAGATGGGGATATTACTTCCTCTCCTACGCCGCGCCGGCGGTCTACTCTCCCTCCGTCTTACGAATTTTCGATCAGGTAACGTGTTAACAATTTTTACCCATCCCAAAAGGTGCACAACGCCGCTAAAGAAGTTTTCACTTCAAAAAGTATATACAGTCGAAGTGAGAACCTCCTCCTTTTTTAGAAGTCGGATAAAACTGTTTTCTGTGGACGCGCTATTTAAAAACTGTAATAAAGCTAATTTCACGCGGGTGAAACCGCGAGCACAGCTAGTACTGTATATTTAGTGGGAATTACCAACGAGACTAAGACTAAGTAGATAAGAGATACAAAGCAAGAATACACAGCATATGTATTTTAGAATTATTTTGCACGCTTCGTAATAGCAGTACTACGAGCGTAGACCTGTACGAACTGCGTTCTATTTATTTTATTTAGAGAGGAACACCCACTAGGCCATGTAGAATTTCAACGTAGAAATGATTGCGTAGCAAGGTTACACTTATAAACTAATATTGCTACGGTAGTACTACGAGCGATGGCTACGACCGTCGAATTTTGTTTACCGCATTCTATTATTCTGTTTATAGGAAATACCGATAGGGGATGTATGGCAGCGAGTAGTATGCAATCACTTAAAACACATTTTAGTGCTTATACACGGAGGTGTTCCAAACCTTTAATTAAGTATTATAAAAATATTCAATGTCAACTTTATTAGAGCGCTTTACATAATACCTGTTTATTACACTTAAGTTTATTCATTGATTTAACATGCCATATTATAAAAAAAAAGCTAAATAAACTAAAATTACATATCATCATCAGGTCATTCCAGTCTCCACCACAGGAGCACGACCCTCTCTCGTCCGTCCCAGACAGAAGGAGGATTTGGCCTACACTTCCCACGCTGGCCAGACGGGTTGGGGAGGCCTGATCGATGTTTGCTAAATGTATTTCCCTTAATCGCTTTGTACGACATCCACGGGAAGAGACGGAGTGATTCTATTCTAATCTGCCGGAAACCACACGGCCAAAATTACATATAAAAAAAAATACATATAAATAACTTAAAATTAAATTTCATTGCTCCATATGTTTAACTGAAATTTAGACTACATTCGGTGGATATAGCGGCCTGCAGACTCCCTGAGTCTTGATGTCCACGAGAGCTACTGCCGACAAACTGACCTACAGTTTGACAGACTGTATTCATTGTTATGTTTGTATACTGGTTTAATTAATTAAATAAAAATAACTATACCGAGTTATATGTAATCTATAAGTGGAGACCACTGACGATGGAACTATGTAGAAATAAGATATGCCCCAAGAATAAATACAAGTGGGTACTCGCCTATGACCTACGATCCACATGGCCCCTCAAGTACTAAACCTAAAATGAGTATATGAATACTAGACTATATAACACTGACTAGTTTAAAAAAAAAATGTTGCAGAATTGCATGTATGTTAGTGAAGAAATAATATTAGAGATTAAATTATTATCTAAAAAAAACCGGACAAGTGCGAGTCGGACTCGCCCACCGAGGGTTCCGTAGGTACGTAATATCATTATTAAATTTGATATTTTTCATTATAAATAAAAAATAATGCGTCGAAAAAAATAAATAAAATATATTTTGCAATGTGTACATCCAGCCCTTTCATATGATACCCCATTTGAACTAGTAGTTTCAATTTGAAATTTCAGCACCCTATAAAAAATATAGACCCCCTATTTTTTAAAATCTATTTACAAATGTATAGTTTTGAGATTTATTCCTGTACTTGTAGTCTATAACGATGTTACGTGCCAAATTTCATAGTTCTAGGTCAACGGGAAGTACCCTATAGGTTTTGATTCCCTTGAGTGTGTCGAAATATGCGTTTTTTGATGAATAAACGGCCGTAACTTTTTTCTACGTAAACTTAGCAGTTTGATTTTTTTTTTACTTCATGGGACCGTAGACCTGAGTATACAGTTCAAATTTCAGCTTGATACCTCCACGCATTCTCGACATAGAAATTCTTGACAGACAGACAGACAGACAGACAGACAGACAGACAGACAGACAGACAGACAGACAGACAGACAGACAGACAGACGGACAACAAAGTGATCTTATAAGGGTTCCGTTTTTCCTTTTGAGGTTCGGAACCCTAAAAATAGATAGTATGTTGCCAGCAAGATTAACAACTATACTACTGGAATGCCAACCTTCCGGTAGGCTACTATACTCTATTCTCTATCTACTCTTTCATTTTATATATTTTTTTATAACACATTTATTTACTTATTAAGTTAAATTAATAAAGAGTATACCTACTACCTACTAATAATTAAAAATATACAATTAAAATAAAAACTAAGTATGGCTAACTATATATACAAACAAAAGAGAAATAACAAAAAAAAAAATATATTATATATCTCTTTTTAATCACGGGTAGGCGTGCGCGGGGATATGGATCCAACGCGTAGAGAAGTTTGATGTAATGTTGTACGCCCGCCGTGACCCGCTCCAGGACATGACACATCCACGAACAGGTCTCGGCAGGCGCTGAGACTATTGCAAAGTGTGATGGAAAATAAATATTATATATATTATTATGATTACTACTTACTTCATTTGCCGCATTACATATGAAACTGGAGTTGAGAGATTCGGCAGTACTCGTCGCTGATAGAGATCCTGAAAATAAGAAAAAAAAAAATATATAAATACATCGTGCACGTGCTCAGTTTGTGGTATTATAATAAACTGTGCTAATATCAAAGATTACAGTAACAAAATGGACGCGCAGTTTTCACTGTTACGGTAGATGACGCCTCGCGTAAGGGCGAAACACGTATTGCTGAGACGACCGCAGCAGCTGGAGTAGAGATGACCAAAACATCTATCTACTAACGGTACTGGGTGGGTGCCGGCCGGCAGTAGTTAATTGGTGGCGGAATTACGCAAAATAGTGTAGATTAAATTGCCTGTAAATTTGACTTCCGCAAAATAACACCTGAATCAATTAACTATCATACAATAGGAAACAAAAATATCAAATGTCTTTTAATCTCACTGTAGTAATATTAAACTTGGTTAACCGCAGTCCCCCCTCATGTCTTTTGTAAATCTTCTTCAACGGCTCCACCATTTCAACCGATAAACGCACTGATTGAACACTAGCAAAAATATAACTGTATGAACAAACTAGTTTTCTCACTTAATTTAATTATGAACGAAGGGCTTGTTTGCTTTCAATGATAATCTTACAAGCCGATTAGGTAGCTCAATACCTAATTGCTAAGTGTATACCTACCTACATACGTCACTACCTTATACATTACTAGCTGTGCCCGCGACGTCGTCGTCCGCGCGGAATAGTTATTTTCTAAAATAAAAGTAACATAAGTTACTCCTTATTACATAAGCTAACTGCCAGTGAAAGTCTTTAAAAAAATTGGTCCAGCCGTTTCATAGATTACCAGAGCAAACAGACAAACAAAAATTGTAAAAAATGATGTTTTGATACATGTACCGTGTATACATCCATACATTTAGTAAAAAGCGATTTATAGTATTTTAATATTACAAACAGACACTCCAATTTTATTTATCTGTATAGATGTATAGATGAAGCTTACGTCATACATAGAAAGCCTATATTGTACTTTGTTGTGTAAGGGGCACTCCATGATCTTTTGAGTCTTAGCCAATAACATCTGCACGTAGTCCACCTTGCTGCCTAGCTAATTGTTCTGATGAAAGAGAAAGCATGTCGAGCCCGACTGGAGAAGGATCTGTACCTCTGTGAGGTGGAGGTATTTCCCCAGTTTGCTTAGAGTATACACAAACTCCTGTATGTATGTATTTACAGGAGTTTGTGTCAAATTTCTATCTGGTTTTCATTTAATAATCTGGGGCTCAACCGCCAAAGCTGAAGCCGATTACCATTGAATATTTTGATTGGAATAATAGGTCTTACGTTTAGTTATTGACAAACATCTTTAGCTTATTCGCTAGAGCTCTAGGGTGTTTATCAGCTAAACATAAGTACCATAATATCTATGCTGAAGATATTATGGTAGGTACTTATGTTTAGCTTAACTGAAAAACACTGTAAAAAATCTAAGCTGAAGTCTGATTTTTGCAATAAAAACTCCTATAGTAATCGGCTTGAGCTTCGGCGGAAGGGCACCTCGTTGACTTTCCACAAATTGATCACGAGGATCATTACAATGAGAGGAGTGTTATCTAATCATTGGTTCGATTCAGTCTCCTAATTAGGTGCTCTACGTGTGATTGCATGTACCCAAATTAACTTGCTGTTTTATAACTAATAGGTACCTGTTTTGTTATGTTAAGATGCTTATTATAAACGGTTAATGATGATGTTTATATGCGAAAACATAATAATGGCATGTTTTTGTGTATAAAATAAAAATAAAAATATTTACCTGGTGCGCGAATTACATAGTTCCTAAAGTATTGAACCATAAGATAGTTTCCAGAGGTTTTGCCGTCTCCTTCTCCACACGTAATGACGAGTGGGTACAAATCGGGCTTGGACGTAACCTGCGCCAATTACAAAACAACATGTTATAACTTGTGTATACATTGCAAGTTCATACAAAAAACAAAGACCAAAGCAAATGCAGTAGAGTTATTGCGTATTTCTGTAAAGAATATTATAATAAATATCATATTCGTCTGTTGATGAAACTTGGCAAAAGTAACCTAAATTTGCCGCCAAAAAGTAAGCAATTAATTTTTAAAATTTGTATACGTAATAGCCCTTCGCGTAAGTTAAGCTACGTTGACACTATCATAGATTACTTGAACAAAATTACTTTCATTGATTTACTTGGATGCATGTTGTTCATGACAAAATTGAACAAATAATATACCTATATAGACTCGGACCATATCTCAATTTAGTAATGCTAATTTGCCAAAGTGGCGAAGCGAACTTAGATTGTGTCAACGATGCTCTACGGCTGTGGTAATCGAAAGAGCAGTAGGAGGTCTAATTTTGAGAAAGTAGTTTTTTTATACTACGTCGGGTGGCAGATAAGCATACGGCCCGCCTGATGTGACGCGGTTACCGTAGCCATATTAACGTTCGCAACATGAAATATGCGCCGCCATCCCCGCTGCCAACATAACAACAAACTCCATTCTTTCTGATGTCAAAAGGATCCTTACATCTTTTTGACTTAGAAAAAATTGAGAATTCATGTTGCGAGCTTAAATATGGCTACGGTAACCGCTTCACAACAGTCGGATCGTATAAGCATACAAAGTAGTCTGCCACCCAACATAGTATAAAAATACTAAATTCCTATATAAATTCAAACGTTTTTTTATCGAAATGAGACTTTGGTTACTGCCTCTTCGACTACCACGGCAGTGGAAAACGAGTACATACAACAGGTGTCTGAATAAAGATATATTCGTCGTTGTGGGTTTTTGTTTTTAAGTATTTTTGTATCTAATTTGATCTAAAGTTATCTGACGTGGATAAAAGTTATAGCCTTTATAGAGAGAGCCAGTAAATTAGATGTTTATTTTTATGCAATACCAGTTGACCCTACAGACGTTGTCGGTCGCACAGACTGGCTCGAAGAGGAGAGCAGATTTTGGTGGCGTTTAAAATAGAGTTTTGGGTCATTGGTATAAGGTTCATTTTTTAAATTCACTTCTTTTGTTATATCATCGGCTCTCGTGCATTCTCAAATGCACGAGAGCCGATGTGAATTTTTAAAGTAAACCTTATGAAAATGACACAAAGCTCTATTATAAACGCATTCAAAATCTGCTCTCCTCCGAGCCGGTCTGTGCGAACGGACCTAATAGAAATAACAGTGAATATTAAATTCGAATTGTTTCGCGCAATCTGTCAAACGTCATAAAGTTACATTAGAAAAGTTAATATGGACGTTCAGTTCTCTTAATTTTTTTAATTTTCCGCTCAAATTTCTTATCTTTTTCTTTTATAAGAACCTTCTCCTGACAATAACAAATATAACATAAAAAGAAATAGCGAAATCGGTCCAGCCGTTCATGCGTGATTCTGTGACCAAGGGGCATAGGGATTCATTTATACTCGTATGCTTAGGCCGCACTCATCGCGATAACGCGAATATTCGGGTTATCGCGATGTATGTGGGCAAGTATCGCGAATACTTCGACACTTCGGGCGAAGCTTCGGGCACATCGCTCTGCTGTCGGTAAACTCTCACATATCAAAGGGTTTTATCGCGATGAACTTCGCTTGTTACATTTAGTTAGCCTTGAAGACAAGTAATATTCAATGTTCATGATCTACATTGGAAGGTCACTCGCCAGTCCGCATCATAAAAGATTATGTAGGTATGTATATTTGCTTTTATTACGCTGAAGTATATAAAATACTAACTTGGACATATCTTTACATCCATACGACATAATATAATGTCAAGTTTGAGAGTGGTTGGAAAATTGCGGGTTTCTTGGCGCAGTGCCCAAAATTTTGTAGCCTGAATGAATTAAATATGAGACTCGGATCCTCAGTTGGATTAAAATTTAGTGATTATTTTTTTATGTAGAGTGACTATTATGTTATTACAATTTTTAGCCAACCGAATAGGTAGAGTCGTGTATACTTGTAAAATCACACTCATACCTACGTTAAGCTGTATAGATATCCTTGAGTGTTTCAAATATTATTTGAGGTAAAAGCAGTTTTCTGCGTTCCTTTTTAGGGTTCCGTAGTAAACAAGGAACTCTTATAGTTTCGCCATGTCCGTATGTCCGTCCGTTCGTCCGTCCGTCCGTCCGCGGCCTAGCTCAGTGACGCTAGATACTAGAAAGCTGTTGTTTGCCATGGAGACACATATTAACTATGCTGACAAAGTGGTAAAATAAAATTTTGAAAAATATTTTTTTTTCGGGGTACCTCTCCTACACGTATAATGGGGATGATTTTTTTTCTGCACCTACCCCATAATGTGGGGTGTCATTGGATAGGTCTTTTAGAAACATTGGGAGTGTGGGAAGATCATTATTCGATATGATCATCCGTTTGCGAATTATTTACATTTAACGTGCAAATTTTGGTTAGGCGCAAGTGTCCCCTGTATCAACGAAACTGTTATATTTAGAAACGTGAAAAAAATCATGGAAGTAGTCCATATAGTGAATTTAAAAGGAAAACTATCACGTCTAGACTTTACAAGTTACTGAGTAATAGCCGACGAACTTATAAAATGTATTGCAAGACGAATAGAATTGTGTAGTATATTGCCAGACGCTAGATGGCGCTCGTACCGAAACACTCCGTTCGCTATTGAACCTTACGATGCAGAGATAAGGTCCAAAAACAATGAAGTTGATCAATCAACAATCGCTCACGACCTAATTATAGATAGTACGGAACCCTTCGTGCGCGAGTCCGACTCGCACTTGGCCGGTTCTTTTGATATCATCATCATCATCATCAGGTCATCCGCACATCTCTGGACTCAAATCTCCACAGTGCCCTCCACGTTGCGAAAGATCGCAATAGTTGGAGAAAAATTGTTAGAAGGAAGATGTTTCTGTGTGGGAGTCACGACCCTCAGTAATGAGGTATACGACGCGAGGAGGAGGAGTTTATATAACAATGTAAGAGATAATTAATATTATTATATTATTTTTGAGCCTAATTACAGCATTTATTGTTATAGCATCGTTCACGTTGTATCATCATAAAAGCTTTTCGAGTCAATGCGGTATGACCGCATTGACTCGAAAAGCTTTTATGATGATACAACGCTTTTATTAGATAAATTTCCAGTAGCTGGAGCTACTCCGCGATATAAAACAGCACACACATGCAAACACCGACAACGATAACAAACAGCCTAGAAGTGTGTGGTCTCTCAAATGAAAAAGTATCATAAAAATTAACTAGCAAAATAATTAAAAATCAAACTTAGGTAGTTCACAATAAGAATATCACTTCAGAATACGGTGGTGGAGCCTGGTGGAAGGAGCTACAGCGGCTGTAGTGCGGCGGGGGGTAGACCGAGCCCGCGGAGTCGTGCTCGCTGGTGGGGCGACGCATGCAGCAGGTGAAGGACCACATGTAGACGCCGTGCTGGCGACGCGGTGGCCGCTTGCAGAACAGGCACCACATCGAGCATATCAGTATCCCACCGAGAGTGCCGAGCAGGAACAAGACTGGCCTGCCAACAACCAAATTCACACATGCGTCAAATATTAACTGAAAATCTCATAGTGATCTCCATATTGCAGATGGATTATGGAGTAGCGCTGTCATCTTTGAACGGGAGCACCTAGATATCAGCTAATACCTTGCGATTCAGTTTTGGGCGTACTGTAAGGATTATTGACTATTCCAAGCTTACAGAACAGATGGTATTGAGACATTTAATCTGAGGAGAGACTTTGCCTGCCTGACCTGCCTGCTTTCAGATGTTCTAAACAGAAAACAGATTTGACAATGGAACAAAAAAGAGATTTGCATCACTTGTTAAAATGATGCTTATATGTTGGTTACGAGCTGTTGCTCGACGGCCAACCAACTACCTAGAATTTCAGAACTACGATGCAGATGTGTCAGACATTAGTGATAAACTATCGTGGTAACTTCTACCACGATTGAGGCTCTTGCCCAATAGCTCCAACCCTTTATTAATAAATCCTTATTTTTTTAATTATACTACATCGGGTGGCAGACAAGCTTAAGGCCGCCTGATGTGAAGCGGTTAACGTAGCCATATTAACGCTGGCAACATAAAATATCGCTCGCGCGCCGCCACCCCCGCTGCCAATGCAGCATCTCCTTCCTTTCTGGTGACCTCACTCACTCGCAGGAACACAACAACCCTCAAGGGAATTGTTATTTGGCTGCGGTATTCTGAGGTGGAGGTACATTCCCCAGTCGGGTAGCTTACAATTACGCTCCCTAGCTCTCTTTTCGCCAGAGCTTCGATTGTTAGTCGTGGTTCAAAGATGTTGATGAACCACATACACCCCACAATCCTTTGTTAATAAATCTTAAGATATAAAAACCGGCCAAGTGCGAGTCGGACTCGCCCACCGAGGGTTCCGTACGTAGGATCATTATAAATTTGATATTTTTCATTATAAATAAGAAATAATGCGTCGGAAAAAATAAATAAAATATATTTTGCAATGTGCACATCAAGCCCTTTCATATGATACCCCATTTGAACTAGTAGCTTCAATTTGAAATTTCGACCTTCTATAAAAAATATTTTTTAAGATTTAATTACAAATGTATAGTTTTGAGATTTATTCCTGTACTTGTAGTCTATAACGATGTTACTTGCCAAATTTCATAGTTCTAGGTCGGCGGGAAGTACCCTATAGGTTTTGATTCCCTTGAGAATGTCGAAATATGTGTTTTTTGCTGAATAAACAGCCGTAACTTTTTTTCACGTAAACTGAGCAGTTTGATTTTTTTACAACTTCATGGGACCGTAGACCTGAGTATACAGCTAAAATTTCAGCTTGATACCTCCATAGAAATTCTTGACAGACAGACAGACAGACGGACAACAAAGTGATCTTATAAGGGTTCCGTTTTTCCTTTTGAGGTACGGAACCCTAAAAAGGATCATTCATCACATTTTTTTGTATCCTCATGAGTATAAAACTTATAATCATTTAAAAGAAGTGAGGGACAAGTTACGCTTTGCAAGACGCTCAAGACACACTACAGATATTGGCAACAACAGGGGTTTCCAAACTTTTTTGGAAGGTATTAGTGTTTCGCTCAACTCCTCTGGAAGCATTTTGACTTTTCTATAAAACCCAATTTTGGGATCGCTGGGCTTCAACACTCACCATTGAGCATACCACGGGTACTGCTGTTCGTGCATTGTGACGTCGCGGCGTGGCGGAGGCGTGCCGACAGGAGCACAACATCCCGAATCACAGCATTCCCAAGGCACAGGGCAAGCTTTACCATCGTCGCAAGAAGTTACCGTAGCACACTATAAAATGAAAAAAAAAAAGAACTTTAAAGTTGATTAGAAGTTAGCGGTTATATTATTATAATTACGACAGTACTTTACATAAAATGACGATGAATTTATCTGCTCGTAGTCAGTCTAAATTCAAAGGAAAAGACAGCTTCTTCTTCTTATTTTTATATAGGTATTCCGTACCAATTTTGAAGTTCTTTGGGCATATTACCAATTAAGAAGATCAATCAATCAAAAGTTTATTTGAAGACTCAATGGACCGTCTTGTAGACCAAGGCATGATAGAGGGCAAGAGACCCTGTGGTCGGTTTTTAACCAAATGGGCAGACTTCATTCCATCCACCAATCACAGAATCCTCCATGTCCGACTGCCCCACAATACCTCCAATAGCCCCAAATGGAAGCGTGTATCAAGAGCCGCCATTGGTGATGTTGCCCATGAAGACGACCACTCTGCCAAGAGTGCCCGATAGAGAAGAAGAATTCTGTTCGAATACAGCCAAGGGCCCCCCTGAATGGAGGCCACAACAGTTAATTCCTGAGATGCACTGAGGAAAACAAGCTGTACCTTATCTACAACTAGTTTTATAAGTGTAGCTTGAGTGACCCCACTTATAACTTGTATGCCAAACGACCAAAAATTTAGGAAATTTTGTAGAGTAATTATTAAGAAAATGTCAAGCAGGCACCTATAGAAAAGTTGTATCTGTGACCAATTCTAAACAAACTTTTGATGTAACAAAGTTGCTTTCGCGATGTGTGTACTTCACTCATAAAAAAGAAATGTTTCCAATCTTCCCTTTGACTGAAAATCAAACAAACTTCGACTTAAAAGCGTGTAGAGATGTAGAACGACGAGCTGCATAGGTTTCGATTCATCCATGAATCCCCAGACTCTTCAAAAGAGAACTTTCAATGTGTGTAGGTATTTTAGGCGAGCGCGAGCTTTGAGCGCGAGACGCGCAACTCGAGTCAACAGCGCTTCGAAATTAATGCTTGAATCAACATGCACGCGGAGCTATTCATTCACGAAAATGTCTAAAGTCTTTATTCCTAACAAAAATTACAAATTCCTTTTTTGAGAATCACCATGTGCACAGTCAATTTATCCCGGAGATTCTCAAGTCGATATTACATTTTGTAACATCAACCCTAATTCATCCCACTGCTGGGATACGTGCCTCCCCTCAATCATAGTCGTAGAGTATACTCCACCACGCTGTTCAACTGCGGGTTGGCGGACGCCAGTGTTTTCAAGCCGCCTAAAGGCCACTGACTGGGCTTAACGACTGTCATCCACTGACAACAGTCGGCGTATAATAATTGTAAATTTTAACTATATGAAGAGAAATGAAAAAGATGCTATCAAAATGTATTCAAATATCAGAGGCGGCTTCGACACCAACGCTCGTGGGTTCGATTCCCACACAGGACAAACATTTGTGTGCATGAACATGTCTGTTTGTCTTGGTTTGGGTGTTTTCTATGTATCATAAGTATGTATTTACAAAAAAAATGTATTTACGTATGTTTATCAGTTGTCTAGTACCCATAACACAAGCTTCGCTTACTTTGGGGCTAGATGGCGCTGTGTAATTTGTCTGACAGTATTTATTAATATACCGTTAGCTCTGTGTGTGTGAGTGACTCACCACCATCTTTGCCAAAGCCAATCTCACCTGCACTTGGTGCACTCTGCTGATTTACTAAAGAGGCTCTGGCGAAAAAGGGCTAGGGCATAGAGTAATTTAAAGCTGCCCGATTGGGGAAGTACCTCCACATCACAGAATACGCAGCCAAATAGCAATTCCCTTGAGGGTTGATGTGTTCTGCGAGTGAGTGAAGTCACCAGGATAGAAGGACGGAATGAGTTGCTACGTTGGCCGCGGAAGTAGTAGCACACGAGCAATATTTCATTGTGCGAGCGTTTATATGGTAACCGCTACACATCAGGCGGGCCGAATTGCCCGACGTAATATGAAAAAACCTTACACTAACTAGAATGACATTAAATAAAATCTCTTTAATCGAAAATTACAAAATTATTCATCATCAGCCTGTATCTACCCACTGCTGGATATAAGCCTTCCCCAATGCTTTCCACCAAATACGATCCTCTGCCAGCCTGCATCCAGCCGCTTTCGTAAACAATACATAATTAATACAAAACCTTGAATGTTGATTAGATTCTAATGTTCAAGTTCATATGCCATTATGGCGAATCACGGTTGTTCCTACTGTTTTATTCATATTTAACATCCCTTGACCCTACCTACCTACCCTAACCCTTCGTCTGTTTATCTATAATAATAAAAGGCTTTGTCCTCACTGACTCACTAATCAACGCACAGCCCAAACCGCTGGGTCTAGAGATTCCAAATTTGGCAAGTAGGTTCCTTATGACGTCTAGGGGTGCACTAAGAAAGGATTTTTCAAAATTCATCCCCTAAGGGGGTGAAACGGGGGTCCAAAGTTTGTATGGGGAAACAAGATTAGTTGGACTATTTTATCCGAAACTTTACACGAGTACTTCTATAGATAAATGGGTAAAGACGTGTTTCAGGATTTTTTTTCAAAATTCAACCCCAAAAGGGGTCAAATGGAGTGAAAAGGACTGAAAATCGTCATGGGTATTGTTTTTATGGTTTATCGGGTTGCTAATTACGAAAACAACAACTATTTTATAATCCAACATAGCCGACGTGACATAAAATCACCCCTATGGGGGTGCAATGGGGTTGTAATGTCATAATATCAATATGGTGTTAATTCTATAGTTTTCTGGGACGTCAATTACGAAAATGGCATCGCTTTGAAAATATATCATAGTGGACACGAAATTATTTAAAAGGATTTTTCAAATTTCACCCCTAAGAGGGTGAAACGGAGGTCCAAAGTTTGTGTAAGGAAACGAGATTAGTTGGACTATTTTATACTAAACTTTACACGAGTACTTCTATAGACAAATGAGTAAACGAGTAAACACGTGTTTCAGGATTTTTCAAAATTCAACCCGAAAAAAGGAGTAAAATTAAAAAAAAACGATTTTAAACTTCAACGTGGCTAACTTGATCATCATCGTGTAATATTTTTTAAGTTTTGGTTTATCCTTTTTAAGCTGATGGAATAAGACTTCTTTCTGTGTTGACTGAAGTGTTATCCCTATAAGTTTTTAAATTTGTATTTGGCATCAATCAGTGCTTATAGTATCGCGGGCGGCGCGGCGAGGGCGGTACGGGTGTAGTAATTATCCGGCAAGATCTTAAATCCGTATTTAGTACAATTAAAGGTGCTACATGGAGGTGGTTGCTTTGCGTATTAGACTTGACTTAGATAATCTAAAATGCCCGAATTTCACGCGAGCGAAGCTGTAGGCAAAAGCTAGATAATAAAAGGCTTTGTCCTCACTGACTGACTGACTGACTCACTAATCAATGCACAGCCCAGACCACTGAAGCTAGAAACCTAAAACTAACTTTGGATATGTGTTCCCTATACAATGTAGGCGCGCACTAAGACGGGATTTTCCGAAATCCCACCCCTAAGAGGTTGAAAATAGAGGTTGAAAAAAAACCCTCTTTTTAGAATTCGATTCACCTACTATTTTGAGACTTGGTGGAATGGTTGTTCATAGAAAAGGGGATGTTTATGGGTAACTGATTAACTTTTGACCAGCGCCCAGACAAGAAATGTCTAAAAATGTTATATTTATATTTTAACTAGCGACCCGCCCCGGCTTCGCACGGGTGCAATGCTGATACTAAATGTACTACAGAAGGTCTTTGCGCTTTGTCCTATCCAGTCCTTCCCCAGTTATAAGCACACGCCGCCGGCTCCGCGGCCGGTACCGCCACAGCCGTTATGTCCCTGCATTTTAAATGTGTAATATCTTCTAAACTATTCATTTAAATTACATGCTGTGAAGGGCCATATTGATCTATATTAAATGCGCAATGTATTTAAGGTACTTAATTGGATAAGGATTAATTCTGTATTGCTTAAAATCGCTTCGTAAATAAGGCATTATTTCTTGTAAAAAGCAAAGGATAAAATAACGGTTATTGTGTGTTACCACTAAGAGATAGACATATACCATCGCGAACTTTTTTGTAGACCATTTTAAGGTGAACAATACTGTACTACATTATTTTGATCTATCTCGTTGGGTTCAGCCAGCGTTTGCAATGAAAGAGCAAAAAAATGTGTTTATTTACGACATCACATTAGAAACCTCTAAATTATCAGTGTTTTTCTACTATGTTATGCATATATTATACATATAAACTTTCCAGTTGAATCACTCTATCTATTAAAAAAAACCGCATCATAATCCGTTGCGTAGTTTCAAAGATTTAAGCATACATGGGGACATAGGGACAGAGAAAGCGACTTTGTTTTATACTATGTAGTGATTAACTCATCACTAAATGGCGCTATACCTAGCATTTGTACAGCGAGCTATGGTTTCGTTATTAAGGAAAGGGTATATACGAGAGATTATTTCAAACCATGGGGTTATCCATGAGAGTTCATCGCTCACCTCATCCCCGTAGTTACCACCGGAGGTTGTCCATCGCGCGCGTGGAGCGTAAAAAAATCTGTTTCCCTCAAATGAAGTTAAGTAACGACTTTATGGGATATGCCTACTTAAAATCAGAATTTCGGTATTTTTCAAACAATGACATCAATATTGGCTAAATTTATACTTGTGGAAGATGTGATGATGCCCCTTATAGCTGTAGAAGGTGATGGAGCTGGCCTGTTCCGCTCCATCTCCTACCACTTGCATGGAACAGAGGTACACCTCTGATGATGCACGAACCTCCTGATGACACTTCATCAGGAGGTTCGTGCCACCATTGTTCACTTATTAAACAACTACAACAATGAACAATGAGTTACAGTTGTTGAGTGAAGACGGTAAGGGATGCGGTCTTGAGGAATGTCTCTTTATACCCCGCATTCCCATTATTGCATCAGACCACCCCGTTCAATTTGAAAGACTTCAATTGACCATAAAGGTGTTTTGCTATGACCATTAACCAAGCTCAGGGGCAGTCTCTAAAGGTCGCTGGGGTTGCCTTGAGACAGAACTAATTCTCTCATGATCAGTTATATGTAGTTTGCTCACGAGTAAGTTCTCCTGGAAGCCTTGCAATTTTGGCTCCTGGTGCATATGCCTAAAATATTGTTTACCGGGACGTCGTAACCTAAATGGTGTATGTTTGTAATAATGGTCAATGCGTTTCGCATTCTTCCTTTATGAGGGAAAAATGAAATATCTGGAATCTTAACAAAAATAGACGCAAGTCAGGAGTGTTCCCGTAGCGAAGCACGGGTACTTTGCTAGTATAAAATAAGAAACTGAGTGACTGACTGATATTTATCAACGCACAGCCCAAACTGCTGGGTCTAGAGATTCCAAATTTGGCACGTAGGTTTCTTATGATGTCTTGGGGTGCACTAAGAAAGAATTTTTGAAAATTTATCCCCTAAGGGGGTGAAACGGGGGTTCAAAGTTTGTATGGGGAAACAAGATTATTTGGGCTATTTTATCCGAAACTTTACACGAGTACTTCTATAGATAAATGAGTAAACACATGTTTCAGGATTTTCCAAATTCAACCCCTAAAGCGGTAAAACGGGGTGAAAAAGTCTGAAAATCGTCATGGGTATTGTTTTTATGGTTTATCGGGTCGCTGATTATGAAAACAACAACTATTTTATAATCGAACATAGCTGACATGACATAAAATCACCCCTGTGAGGGTGCGGTGGGGTTAAAATGTCATAATATCAATATGGGTGTTGATTGTATGGTTTTCTGGGACGTTAATTACAAAAATGGCAACGATTTGAAAATATCAACCCCTAAAAGGGTAAAATGGGGTCAAAAAGTCTGAAAATCGTCATGGGTATTGCTTTTATGGTTTATCGGGTCGCTGATTACGAAAACAACAACGATTTTAAAATTCTACGTGGCTAACGTGACCATCATTCTCTATTGAGGTGCGATGAGGTTGAAATGTCTATATATTATAAATGCGACAGAATGTCTGTTATCTCTTCACGCCTAAATTGCTGGACCGATTTAGATGAAATTTGGTTGAGGATGACCGGTCGAGTGCTCTTCCAACTGAGCTGTCAGGAAGGTTTGTGTTGCTGACGAATTTTTGCATCTTATATTCTACTGCGTGAGTCACAGTGTGGTTATTCCATTTTTCAAAATATTTATAATATTCTGGCAAGTTGGCCAAGACAACTATTTAAATAATAATAATAGTTTATTTCCAGAAAAAATGCACAAATTTTATGCTTAAGTCTAACTTAGCCAAGTATATTTAGCCAAGTAATAAACAGCAGTAGTAATACAACATCCGTAGCCGAACTAAGTTTAAAACCTGTATTTCAGCATACGGCGCCACTCGCCGTGGTGATTACCATTATTAGATATACATACAATTACATATTGCATACAAATTACACTTTTAACTAATATAACTAAACATATAAAAAAATACAAGTATAAATAATAATAAGATACATTGAGTCCTGGGATAGGACATACCTATGATAGTTTTTATCCCAGAAATTACCTATTATTGTTATTTATTGTACCCGTAAGGCGGTAACGTGACCATCATCCCCTATTGGGGTACAATGGCGTTGAAATGTCTAAAATGTGGTGAAAAAATCTGAAAATCGTCATAGGTATTGTTTTTATGGTTTATCGGGTCGCTGATTACGAAAACAACAACAATTTTAAAATTCAAGTTGGCTAACGTGACCATCATCCTCTATTGAGATGCGATGAGGTTGAAATGTCTATATATCAATATACATATGTATCGTTTTTACGGGTTTTCGGAACACCAATCCATACTAATATTATAAATGAGACAGAATACCTCTTCACGCTTAAATCGCTGGACCGATTTAGATGAAATTTGGTTGAGAGATACTTTGAGTCCTGGGAAAGGATAAACCTAAGATAGTTTTTATCCCAGAAATTACCTATTATTGTTATTTATTGAACACACAGGGTGGTAACGTGACCATCATCCCCTATTGAGGTGCGATGGCGCTGAAATGTCTAAAATGTGGTGAAAAAGTCTGAAAATCATCATAGGTATTGTTTTTATGGTATATCGGGTCGCTGATTATGAAAAAACAACTATTTAATAACCCAACATAGCCGACGTGATAACTCTGTAGGGGTGCAATGGGGTTGAAATGTCATAATATTAATATGGGTGTTGATTCTATGGTTTTCTGGGACGTTAATTACTACAATGGCATCGATTTGAAAATGTAACGTAGTGGACACGAATTACTTAAAAAGATTTTTCAAATTTTACCTCTATGAGGATGAAATGGAGGTCCAAAGTTTGTATGGGAAAACGAGATTAGTTAGTTTGTATGGGAAAAGATTAGTTGGACTATTATAACCTAAATTTTACACGAGTACTTCTATTGATTAATGAGTAAACACGTGTTTGCCCCGAATGTCACGCGAGCGAAGCCGCGGGCGAAAGCTAGTGTATATATATATATATATATATATATATTTATACTACGTCGGGTGGCAGACAAGCATACGGCCCGCTTGATGTAAAGCGGTTACCGTAGCCATATTAACGCTCGCAAGATAAAATATCGCTCGCGCGCCGCCACCCCTACTGCCAACGCAGCATCTCCTTACTTTCTGGTGACCTCACTCACGCGCAGGAACACAACAATTCTCAAGGGAATTGGTATTTGGCTGCGGTATTCTGTGAGGTGGAGGTACATTGCCCAGTCGGGTAGCTTACAATTACGCTCCCTACCTCCCTTTTCGCCAGAGCTTCGTTTGTCAGTCAGCAGGTGCAGCAGAAGCAGTGTCAGTCACCGCGTGCAGGTGAAGTTGGCTTTGGTTCTAAGATGTTGATGATCCACTTACACCCCTAAAACTTGTATTTCGTTAATTGATTTTTAAACAAAACAATCGTTAAGTGATTAAGTTCGAAAGTTAAATCGTTTAACGATTGTTTTGTTGAACATTTTTGACCTAAAATTTATTTATTTACACACTTCCAACTACTTTACAGGTACATTTGTATCTACACCTAATACAATAGTGTAAATATCTTTCAATGCTGTTCTAACAATAATTAAACACATCTACTAGAACGAGATTAAAAGATCATTACATGTTTAGTTGTTCGCACATAAGTTATCTACTATATAAAAATAAGTCGGGTTTTCCTTCCTGACGCTATAACTCCAGAACGCACGAACCGATTTCCACGGTTTTGCATTCGTTGGAAAGGTCTCGGGCTCCGTGAGGTTTATAGCAAAGAAAATTCTGAAAAATTTGAAAAGAAAAGCGGGAAAATCTTTTTTCACATACAGCGCCATCTCTGATAGATAGCATGTACTACAAACCAATATTGGCGAAACGGAGTTCGCCGGGTTTGCTAGTATTACATATATATAACATTAATATATACATATATATAACATTAATATATAGTATTACATATATATAACATAAATAACTTATGTTATACATTGCCGCCTTATTGAATTCAGTCAGAATAGATCAACAATTTCCGATACCTGATTGAATGTACGCAGCGCCTATAATTACCTATAATCGCGTAAGCCTATAGAAACATGGCTAATTAATAACTAAAAGCTTTATAAAAGGTTCTTTTGATCTCATTCTTGGCCACGTGGTTTTCAGTGAAGGGGTGTGTTCCCGCCCGCCCAGTTGCCATCCACCCGCTCACACGGCGCCGGGGGCAGACGCCGCACGTCCTACTCGCGATATTTGCTAACAACCCAGTAGGCTATAAATAACAAATCAATACAGGTGCATTGCTCTTGCATCCGGGGCAGTTAGCCCGGGCCCTTGTGTTACACGCATCGTAGGGCGCATCGGTTCCATCGTCGGAAATATGCACTCATATGCATTGCTTTATTGATTCGAATTTGGTCCAATTGAAGCTAAAAATGTCTAGCAATTGCTTGTAAAGAAATAACATTTAACTTCATTTTGATTAGTTATTGAAAATAGGAGGAGTTCGATGGTGTAAGAAGCTCGATGGTCTCGTTGCGTGTGTCAGTCTAATCAATCACGCAAGTTAAGCAAGCACGTCGACCATAGCGTGTCTGTGGGTGGGTTTATTTATCTAGAGCTCCTCCGTTCTTCCAGTCACCAGATAACAGTCATTAAGTCAAGTCAGTGGCCTTTGAGCGGCTTGAAAGCACTGGACTCCGCCAATCCGCAGTTGAACAGCGTGTTGGAGTATGCTCTAAATCCGTTTGATTGAGTGGAGACTCGTATCTCAATAGTGGGATGGTTATGGGTTGATGCTGATGAAAATATGTACATCATCATCATCATCCAAACATAGAGCATTGAACTTTTCCAGTATAAAGTAGTCCCACGGACTCTCACGTAGCAACGAGACAGGTAGCGCTACACAGATCTTCTTTACTAGAAGTGAATGGTCTACCTCCGTTCCGTTGCTGAATGCTGTCAAGTGTCAATGTGAGCCTACACCGGGGATCAGCTTTAGGCCCTTACCTGATAATAACATTATGATTTCAAAATGTCACTCTGCGTGTATGTAGAGTTTGCAGATGACATTGAACGTACTTATTATGGATGATGAATCCGGGGTACAGTGTTTTCTCTCAATAATAGTTATTAATATCATTATATTAATAAACTAGCGACCCGCCACGGCTTCGCACGGGTGCAATGCTGATACTAAATGTACTACAGAAGGTCTTTGCGCTTTGTCCTATCCAGTCCTTCCCCAGTTATAGGCACACGCCGCCGGCTCCGCGGCCGGTACCGCCACAGCCGTTATGTCCCTGCATTTTAAATGTGTAATATCTTCGAAACTATTCATTTAAATTACATGCTGTGAAGGGCCATATTGATCTATATTAAATGCGCAATGTATTTAAGGTACTTAATTGGATAAGGATTAATTCTGTATTGCTTAAAATCGCTTCGTAAATAAGGCATTATTTCTTGTAAAAAGCAAAGGATAAAATAACGCTTATTGTGTGTTACCACTAAGAGATAGACATATACCATCGCGAACGTTTTTGTAGACCATTTTAAGGTGAACAATACTGTACTACATTATTTTGATCTATCTCGTTGGGTTCAGCCAGCGTTTGCAATGAAAGAGCAAAAAAATGTGTTTATTTACGACATCACATTAGAAACCTCTAAATTATCAGTGTTTTTCTACTATGTTATGCATATATTATACATATAAACTTTCCAGTTGAATCACTCTATCTATTAAAAAAAACCGCATCATAATCCGTTGCGTAGTTTCAAAGATTTAAGCATACATGGGGACATAGGGACAGAGAAAGCGACTTTGTTTTATACTATGTAGTGATACATACAATTTCGATGGGCAGTACTCTCACACAGAGCGACAGAAAATATAGAACTGACAGTGATGCTTAATTGATGAACTAGCGATAGAAAAATGTTTAAAATAGAAATTTAATCTACCGCCCTACATATCGAAGCCCTATATCTAAGTTTACTTTCAGAACGACAAAAGGTGGGAGGGGTGTCGTATAAGGCGGTAAAGTAATGTACAGGACAGGGAACGCTGGAGGAATAAGAAAATTGTTACACGGACAAGAACTATGCTCTTAAATTTGACGACGACAAAGTAAGAATATTCAAATCAATTAAACCACGCCATGGTTTGGTATGGGTATGCATAGAAGTGAAAATTTTATACAATGAATTTTTGTTTTCAAAATCATGTTTCAATTGCGAAAATAAAACAGCTGTGTTTTTTTTACTTTTAAGTTGCTTTTGTTTCGTATAGGTAACCTGCTCCGAAAGAAAGTAAATTACAGATTGTTCGCCAATTTCGTAAAAAAATTACAAACTAAACACATTATCATGATAAAGGTATAAGGACCGGGTAATATAATTCCATTGATCACTATTGTATATTCAGGATTTATCTCGATCGATTTTGTATTTTCCCGATATTTTAAAAGTCCGTATATACAATAGTAATGTAAAACTGTGTGAAAATTCCTTTAATAATATTTTCAACCTTTTTTACTTTTTTCACTTATAAATTATAATAGAAAAGTGCGTATATGCCATACATGATTATCTTATGTATATCTACATTCGTCATTTGAAGAAATAAACATAAAAGAAAACAACTTTGTTGTGGTCGTTAAGTTTCGCGGGGAAACTACAGGACGACGGCGCATGTTTTTCAGCGATTGATCGCTGTAGTCTGTTCCAGGAAAGCGAAATTTTCTCTAGTTTCACTTATAACAATATTTTCAATACTAAGTGTAGGAATTGACAACTAAAAAGGAGATTTTCTTGTGGCGTTATAATTTTTTTAGTAAACGGAACGTGATCATGTTTGATAAAGATGGAAATATTAGTGTCATGTTATGATATCTAGATCCCGGTCAGACCTACATTGAGTAGCTATTAGCGAATTTAATAGTTGGTATGAGTCGACTTTATTTGTTTTTATGAACAAATTAGCATCTCATCATTCTTTTATAAAATTATTTTTAATAGTTCTTCTTAAGCGTTAAATTTGGTAATATTTATTTATATTAATTGACTAAATATATCCGAATTTGAGAATTAAGTGATCGTTCACGTTAATAGTTCTTTCATGAGTTAATTTTAAAAATAAGTTGATGGGTTCACCTATATATTAGACCATAATTATTTGCATTTAATAACATAAACAATGCATTGAGGGCTGCAATTTTGATTAGATATCATCGTCAAACAAGGGAAGGGAACTCGACAATAATTTTACATGCATAGGACGAAAATAGTTAAAAAATATGTTAACAATAACACTCACTGGTATAGGTTTAGTAATTAAAATCCCGAACATGAACAAAGCGAGAAAGGAAACCATGGTGCTTATCAGTAGCAGCGTTTGGTGGGTGGCGCTTCTTGCCGTCATGGAGAGCCGATTACACCATTTATCACAGGCTAAGCAAACTGCAAGGTGCAACTGCACCTCGCTCCACGACACTCGCGGTAATAACACTATTTGTGATTTCGGGACGCCATGCCATCCCCGCGCCACCTGTCTTTCCCGCAGGGTCGCGCGTCACTGAGTCTACGTACGGCTGTATTTGGGCGACCAGTTTAGCCAAGAGCTGCCTCGGCCCGCACAAACAGCAGCGCCCTCAATCGGGTGTGGAAGCCTACGCGACTACCCGGAGATCTTTCAGCGCTGGACAGCCGTAATGCCCGACAAACATACATTTGCGGCCCTTCAAACTGTGTTACGTTGCGTTATGAATTGTAATTATGAAATATTTTTGCAGTGGATTGGATTTGTGCCACTGCAAGTAATGTTTGTATTTTGTTGTAGTCAACAAATTGATAACGGATTCCTGATGGAATTACAGGCATTGGAGGATGAGGTTGCAGGGACGCCTGTTTGCTACGATTTTGCGTAGCAGTAA
Source organism: Hypsopygia costalis (assembly GCA_937001555.2). Lineage (NCBI taxonomy): Eukaryota > Metazoa > Arthropoda > Insecta > Lepidoptera > Pyralidae > Hypsopygia > Hypsopygia costalis. The sequence continues at coordinate 28,223,560 of OW443330.2, forward strand.
ACAAATAATTTATTTCTAAATTATGAAGAAGTTACTAAAATAACTATTTCAAAGGTGATTTATTTATTAACACCCTTTTATTAGGTCGACCTGTATGTAACTAACTATGTAATGGAATCTAAGGTAAGTAATTTAACCATCTTCCAAGGATCGTAGCGTAATGACAATTGGCAGCTGTATGTAGTTTTGATGACAATACAATAATATGGTACTGTCGAACTGATCTGATGATGGAGCAGAAAGATATGAACTGGAACTTCATGATGGAACATCGTATCATAGTTGTTTTTGGATTTCTTAGAAAAGTCTTGTAATGAACTTTGACCACGATTAGGTTTCAAGGTCTGATGATGAAGCCGGAAGATAGGCACTGGCATTCCATGATGGAATATCGTATCATAGTCGTGTTTGCACTTGTGAGAAAGGCCACGTAATGGACTTTGCACACGATCAGGTGCATTTATAAAAGCGTGTTTTTCTAGTGTTTTTTAAACTATTAATATTATTAAATTGTTTTTTTTTATACTACGTCGGGTGGCAGACAAGCATACGGCCCGCCTGATGTAAAGTGGTTACCGTAGCCATATTAACGCTCGCAACATAAAATATCGCTCACGCGCCGCCTACTGCCAACGCAGCATCTCCTTCCTTTCTGGTGACCTCACTAACGCGCAGGAACACAACAATTCTCAAGGGAATTGTTATTTGGCTGCGGTATTCTGTGAGGTGGAGGTACATTCCCCAGTCGGGTAGCTTACAATTACGCTCCCTACCTCTCTTTTCGCCAGAGCTTCGTTTGTCAGTCAGCAGGGTGTACCGCGTGCAGGTGAAGTTGGCTTTGGTTCAAAGATGTTGATGAACCACTTTCAAATAATTTGGAGTAAATTTCATTATTTAGGAGGATAAATTGAGATTCGATATTAATCAAATTAACTAGGTAATCGAAATCTGCATTAGTTAGTACTACTATTTATATACAGTTTTTGTTAGTATTTAGGCTACAAGTAAACTAAATTAGTTATTAGAATAGTTGACTGATTCAAACTCAATAAAAAAAATATTATCAGGTTTACTTGAAGTGGTAGCAAAAATTACTACGTAATCTTAAAAAAAAATGTTTAAAAGTTTGATAAAGGGAAAATATTCCTTTACTAACAATTTCAATGTAACTAAATATTATTTTATATTTCAATGTTATGTTTTTAGTATACAACTTGCTTCGTAAGTTCATAGCAGACATTGTCTTATTCCACAATCTTGTTCATATCCTAATCGAATAAAATTTCATTTACTTGTCTTTTCTACATTATTAGGAATGACATTAGTTGAATCTCTCAATGACAATGACATTAATAATCGAATTTTACAAACAAGATTGTCTTAACCGTGATTGTGATTGCATACTCAAAATAATACGTACAATGCGATTTTGTGTAAAATAAATTACTAAAGGAGATGATATTTTTTGAGCATTTTAGGAAACTGTTGGCCAACAAAAAAAATGTTAGGTACATATAGTTACAGCAAGAGTTAGTATGGCCACGTATGGTACCCAACTTTTTTACTCTGTGATCTGATAATGAAGGTTGACAAGTCATTATTTTGGAATAATTATTGTTCGGAAAATGAAAGTAATTTTTTACACATTTATTACACCCCGATTTATTACACATCTACTTACAATAATTAAAATCATCGTGATGTAATATTAAATGATCATTTTATATTATACTAAAAATATTAATGTCACATTTTATATCAGTTAGACAGTACATACGGTCTTATTGTTTCGTGACCTTGGCCTATCTCATCCAGGCTAGATTGGGGTTTAGCCTATCGCAAACTGTAGACTTTTTGTCTGCAACGCACAAAATGTCTGCATGACGTACAAAAAGGCCTTGGCAGACTTCTTACAAACTCAAGGCACGCGTAACTTACGTTCATTTAATAAACAGAACTGTAATGAACACGCAAAGAAAATACAGAAATTGCGATGTACTGTTTTGTATGTGATGTAAAGAACTGTTATTTTGGGTGTATTCTCAAAATTTACATAGATAAATATTCTTAACTAAAATTTGATATTTTATTATACAATTAAATTTTTATGTTCTGTACTAAAAGTGCCATACACTACTGGTCTTGTAACCTGGATGCATCAATTACCGAGCGCCATGATATCGTACCGCATAGTATGTCATTGCGTACCGAGTACTTCACTAGAGATTGTAGAATACTGACAAGACGTGCATCTATGATAGTACAGTCTACCGCACGTTTTCAGTTTTCAGAGAGTACTATTTGTTTTTATACCACCAAAGTGGCAAACAAGCATACGGCCCGCCTGATATAAAGCGGTTAATGCAGTCGCCTACAGCTACAGCATAAGTTAGTAAGTATACCTCGTGCGCTAGTAAGCGCGGTAGTAGTAAGGGTCGGCAACGCGCGTGTGATGCCTCTGGTGTTACAGGCGTTTGTAGGTAACTGCTTCCATCAGGCGGGCCGTATGCTTGTTTGCCACTTTGGTGGTATAAAAACAAATAGTACTCTCTGCTAAAGTAAGTAGTACCACAGTCGAGTTCGACATGCCTCTTCTTCACTTTCACCAAAATTTCGTAGAGACGTAAACTTCCAATTTATGGGAATCCTGCATAGTGCTACGAATGTGGCCTACGTCTCGTAGCTACGCTGGACATTTTTTTTTATAGAAGTGTAACTTAAAGTACGATTGAGTTGTATGTGTTGAAATATTGGTTGGTCTCTGTTGCGCTGCGACCGCAGTGTGATTTGATTTGATACGTACGATCTGTAAAGAATGAGGTAGGTATAACTTTTTGTGCGTAGCGTGTGTTACTGCAGGTGCCAATGCAATGTCAAAGTACGTAAAAGGCCGACTATGTGTTCTAATTTCACAGAATAAAATTACGTCACGGATAGTCTGCTGTTTGTTATGAGCCAACCTCACGCAGGCGTGACAGCACTCAGAAGACACTGCGTCCTACTGCTCTGGACCTACGCCGCCGCGTAGCAACCAGCTACGCCGCGTGGATTCTTGTTGCTACGACAACTTTAGACGAATACGTAGGTTTGGACGCAATCTATATTATACTTCAGATTTTGGTATTTAATAAATGAGACAAAAACATCGGACGCGCAGCATGCGCCACCATAGTGATTTTTTTTTTCTTTTATTATTTTCTAAATCCCGAATTGATATCGGAAAACTAAGGTCACTTTACATTACTACTTTTTGATGCTCTACACGAATCCGAAGTCAGAATTTCGAAATTTTGAGTTTCATGGCAACGGACGGACAGACAGAACGACTTTTTTTTTAAAACCAAGGTCACTTTACATTACTACTTTTTGATGTTCTACACGAATCCGAAGTCAGAATTTCTAAATTTTGAGTTTCATGGCAACGGACAGACAGAACGACCGGACGATTTTATAAGCTCGCTGAAATGAATTTCGCTGAAAATCGCGTTGACAACTAGGTAATAGAGAACTAAGACTTAAGACCTAAAATATTTTTTTTATTATCACTCTTTTATTCGAAATCAGTACATAATCTTGTTTTCACGTGAATACGTCTTTAAATTTGATACCATAATAATAAATAAATATTGTCAGACAAATTACACAACGCCATCTAGCCCCAAAGTAAGCGAAGCTTGTGTTATCGGTACTAGACAACTGATAAACATACGTAAACACATTTTTTTTTTGTAAATACATACTTATGATACATAGAAAACACCCAGACAAAGACAAACAGACATGTTCATGCACACAAATGTTTGTCCTATGAGGGAATCGAACCCACGAGCGTTGGTGTCGAAGCCGCGTCATTGACCGCTACGCCACGGAGCTCGTCAAACCATACCCTTTCGTATCGTAAGGTTATTTAAGTAAAACGCCCTATGAGCACAACGTCCTAAAAGCAAAAGGGCCTATAAGCAATATACTAGCATAATCCAAAAAATCAAATTATAACAAAATCGTGAGTACCATTTTGGCATTGTAGTTTTGAATCTATGCTCTACATCCAAAATTCAATCACATCACTCTGGATAGATGAAGGATCAAAGAATTTATTACCCTAAGTAAGGACTATTGAACATCGCGTGCGGGGGAGGGGGAAGCTCTGCCAATTTGAGATAATTTTAGTGCATATAACGTATTCACGTACAATACACCGCCGTGTCCCTGACACAGCCACGCCCCATTGTTTATGTATGTATATTTATGTGTTTATTTATTTGTTAGTTATTTATGTCGTCATCATTATCAGATCATAGTCTCCACTACAGGAGCACGACCCTCTCTCGTCCGTCCCAGACAGAAGGAGGATTTGGCCTACACTCCCCACGCTGCCAGACGGGTTGGGGAGGCCTGATCGATGTTTGATAATGTATTTCCCTTAGTCGCCTTGTATGACATCCACGGGAAGAGACGGAGTGATTCTATTCTAGTCTGCCGGAAACCACACGGCAAATTATTTGTATTTATGTATGGTTCTTTTAATTTATATTAATTAAAAAAAAATATTAATAAAAATGTATTTATGTATGGTTCTATATTTTTTGATAATTTGGTTAACATAAATACACTATATACTTTTGACATTCTAGTTAATTGACGTCTTCGCCACTCCAATTTATTATTTCCAACATTCGAAGGTTGGCTGTTAAAGATCTCTTATAGAGATAAGCCTGCCTTTGTACATATTTTATTAAGTCGGTTTAATGTAAGTGGATGTATATTTGTTTTCTTTTGTGTATAATAAAGATGACAGACAAGCATACGGCCCGCCTGATGTGAAGCGGTTAATACCGTAACCGTATTAACGCTCGCAATATAATATATCACTTGTGCGCCGCCACCCCCGCTGCTAACGCAACATCTCCTTCTTTTCTGGCGGTCTCACTCACTCGCAGGAACACAACAACCCTCAAGGGAATTGTTATTTGGCTGTGGCATTCTGTGAGGTGGAGGTACATTCCCAAGTCGGGTAGCTTACGCTCCCTACCTCTCTTTTCGCCAGAGCTTCGTTTGTCAGTCAGCAGGGTGCACCGCGTGCAGGTGAAGTTGGCTTTGGTTCAAAGATGTTGATAAACCACTTACTCCCCAAAATAAAATCTTTCATTAAATATTCATTTATTTCAGATTTGAGTAGGTATTCATATTCAGACATTCAAATAAACTTAAGCTATAAAGAATAAGTACAATTCAACTATAAAACTAAAGTACCTAAAATTAAATAATCTTTCATCTATTTTATTAATTCATTAATTGCATTATATGTGTTGGTCAACTAGATAATATTTACAGAACACAAATATACAATGTGCCTTTTCTGACCTATTCTTTTACATATTACCCCTAATATCTATAATAAACATTTAGTGAAAATTCAGTTTCGTATCAGTCTCGATTTCACGTATGTCACTTATTTTTGGTACTGTCTTATTACAATAATGAAGCTGAATTATAGGGAAAGTTATTATTTATTTATTTTAAATTTTATTAATGTGATTATATTGAAATATGACTGTAAATTAAACTGGTATGCTGGTCGCAATATGTATTGATTTCAATTAATAAATCAAATATGAGAGCTCGATATCGTTATTGCGCGTGGCAGTCTAATCGATCACGCAATTCAAGCAACGTCGACCGTATCTGTCCATGGATGAGCTTAATTATCTTGAGTTCCTCCGTGATTCGGAGGGCATGTTAAGCTGTCCGTCGGTCCTGGCTGTTGTCGTTAGATGATAGTCGTTAAGCCAAGTCAGTGGTCTTTAGGCGGCTTGAAAACATTGACCTCCACCAACCCGCAGTTCAGCAGCGTGGTGGAGTATGCTCTAAACCCTTTCGATTGATAGAGAGACCCGAATGCCAGCAGTGGGATGAATGAGGGTTGACGACGAAATCTAATATAAAATTTTTCAATCAATTCATAATTCATTCTCGATATGGTCAACTTTCATTCTGCAATTAAAATAATTACGAATTAGTCTTCACATCTCTCAAGGGGCTGTAACGGTTCTGATAAAATTTACTGTAAGTAAGTACTTTTACAATATAAGGGTTTAAGGGGCTAAAAGATCAAAAAATATTTTATTATCGACTAGCGACCCGCCCCAGCTTCGCACGGGTGCAATGCTGATACTAAATGTACTACAGAAGGTCTTTGCGCTTTGTCCTATCCAGTCCTTCTCCAGTTATAGGCACACGCCGCCGGCTCCGCGGCCGGTACCGCCACAGCCGTTATGTCCCTGCATTTTAAATGTGTAATATCTTCTAAACTATTCATTTAAATTACATGCTGTGAAGGGCCATATTGATCTATATTAAATGCGCAATGTATTTAAGGTACTTAATTGGATAAGGATTAATTCTGTATTGCTTAAAATCGCTTCGTAAATAAGGCATTATTTCTTGTAAAAAGCAAAGGATAAAATAACGGTTATTGTGTGTTACCACTAAGAGATAGACATATACCATCGCGAACTTTTTTGTAGACCATTTTAAGGTGAACAATACTGTACTACATTATTTTGATCTATCTCGTTGGGTTCAGCCAGCGTTTGCAATGAAAGAGCAAAAAAATGTGTTTATTTACGACATCACATTAGAAACCTCTAAATTATCAGTGTTTTTCTACTATGTTATGCATATATTATACATATAAACTTTCCAGTTGAATCACTCTATCTATTAAAAAAAACCGCATCATAATCCGTTGCGTAGTTTCAAAGATTTAAGCATACAAAGGGACATAGGGACAGAGAAAGCGACTTTGTTTTATACTATGTAGTGATTTGTTAAGTAAGGACTTCAACATAATATAACTATAGGTAAAAGAATTACTTAGATAGCTTATAAACTTTTCGAGATATGATAATAATTTGTAAATCACAATTTTGGACATTTCTGACAACGCTCCCTAAAAAAGTTATGTTTTATTGATTCTCTTGCAACAATATTTTACTTTTTATAATTTCATCATTTTAAAACTGGACTTTCCCACTAAACTTGATCGACCATAAAACAAGTCGGTAACATAATTTATCAAAATGAAAAATCGCAGATCGTTCTAGTTTTGTGTATTTTACGATATTATATGTTTTATTATAATATAGTTATTAATTTAGTTATTTTAGTTTCACTTTTAAATTGTTATTTTATTTTTATCTCTAAGTATATTGTATTTCTAATTTAATTTTACGTAAATTACAGTATATCTACATTATAAAAACCTACCTAAACTTAATATATACAACTTAAAATATATAGAGTATACAAAAAGAAAGAAAAACTACATTGCGTCAAAAACTCAAAAAAATTATTACTGTTGCCAATGAGATCCAACCAGTTACTGACAAATAATGTAATAGGTATGTAGGTACTTTAGCGTGTATTTCAGTAATACGACATGTACAAAGCTGATTGCAAATAAATCCTGGGTTTTAGTTTGTCGGGTGGCTTCAACGATAACTTTAGCTACATAATAACCTATCCGTCGCTAGGAGCCCGGGACTCAGCCGAGCTCCGAGTAAATAAAATTAGACGGACTGTGTGTGTGTCGTTTTATGGACCTATATATTAACCTACAGGTAGACAGGTAGGTAAATCTTCATTTACCTCGAGAAAAGTTTATGTATTTTATTATAAAGTATTTAGATGTTTCATTCGTGACGTACTTGTCGTAGTCCATTTTTTTTTTGCAAACTTTTATATCAAGTGTTTGTTTAGTACACCTCGGCGATGTAATCAAATCTTGCAAGTTAAATTTCCACCTCCTACCAGTTTCCGAATGAGCTCAAATTGGGTACACTCCTTTGATTCACGTGACAATTCATGATTACCTAAATGCTAGCATATGTATCCATTATGGCGAAAGCCGCAAAATGCTGTTTTATAATTTCTACATTTATCCCCTATGATTGGGTATTGTATTGGGTACCAAACTACCAAACAAATCGGTTTGTTGAACAAAACACAACTACTTAAAAAAGCTTGTTCTTTTTTATTTATGCTCGTATAATATTGAGAAATTTTACGTAAAACACTATCACTTATACTGTGGTAAAACACTGGCCTACGCCAACCTGCACTTGAGTAGAGTGGTAGAGTATCATCTAAACCTCTTCAATTCAGGCGGGGCTCGTATCCCAGCACCATTAATATGACAATATGACATGGGAGCCTTCAATAATTAAGTATTTTTTTTCTCTTAAAAGACTGGTTACGGATCGGCGACCCCTTGATGTTGCTGATTTCTATGGACGGTGGTGATTACTTTCCATCAGGTGACATACATGCTTCCTTGCCCCCTCTCATAAAAAAGAAATTTTATTAACTAAACTTAATTCAAAAACTAATTACCTACTTATATATAATACCGAGAAAACACCTAGACCACAACAAACAGATGTGTTCATGCACACAAATGTTCGTCTTGTACGGGGATCGAACCCGCGACTTCTGCGTCAAAATGGCCATTGTTAGCCATTCTACCACCGGGCTTGTCAAAAATGCTACGGTGGGTGGGTGGATAAGATCACTAAAGTTTTGTGGAAATAATTGTGAACCCATAGGGTTCGTTACCCGTGAGGAAGGTTGCTAGTAAGATTTTAAAAAATGACTTCAGATTTGCCGCTCCTAAAATATGTTACCCTAGGCTCCAGCGTACTCAGCCTTTTGGGAAATCCGCCATTGGTCCAGTTGCAACAAGAAGTGGTGCAAAATACCATTAAAATTTAACTATTTTATTAGGACACCAGTAGTACATATAATGATTGACGATTTTAAATTATACAAAATTTACTTGATAAAAGCAAAAATAATCTTCGACTGACGACTGATTGCCAAACGAAACAAACAAAGACAGAAATAACAGCTGACGTTGACAGCGGGCTGGTCAATGGTTGGTGAGTTGTCAAAAATGCGAAAGTCGTCTTCATGTGCTGTAAATTTATTAGCAACAAATTTTAATTTTTAAAATCAAACTTGAACTTAGAAGAAAAATAAGAAACATGAAATTGAGATTGCTATTATTTATTACGTTCGTATATAATGCCCGTGCGTGGGATGATGACGACTTCGAGGTGTTCGACGTGGTGGAAGAAGTTAACCAGAATTTCTACGAATTGCTTGGCGTAACTCAGGTTAATATTTGAATATTACATTTTAACTATTTATTAATATATAACAGCTTCTTTTAAAAAATAAATTATAAGTTTTGAGGATCAATCAATAGAAGACTAAACGGCGAGAGTGACTAATCTTAGGTGAACCTCTCGCCTTAAGTTTATGCTTCTATTTGTCTTTCGGGACGTAAAATCCTTTTGTTTGAGCATTCTTTTATAGGTTCATACTCATATTCATACTTAACAAGAGTCTAAAAGATCAATATATGTTACTCTTATTGTAGGAGGCAACACCATCAGAAATTAAGTCTGCATTCAAAAAGCTGACCCTAAAGTTGCATCCAGATAAGAATGACGCCCCTGACGCTGATGTGCAGTTCAGAAACTTGGTCTCCGTTCACAATATACTGAAAGATCCTGGGAAAAGAGAGAAGTATGTTAAAAATATAAAAAATGAATGGATAGATTTTTTTTTAAATGGACAAAACTTTTGTTTGTAAGCAACACCCTATTAGTTGAATTGACAGTAAGTACTGCAATTGAATTGATAGTAAGTTTTGGGGAGTTAGTAGTCTGTCAACATATTTGAACCAAAGCCAACCTCACCTGCACCTAGCAGGGTGACACAAGAGTTTCTGGTGAAAAGGTAGGACCAGGGAAGTACCTATACCTCACAGAATACTGCAGCCAAAAGGTTGTTGTGTTTCTGCAAGTGACTGAGGTTGCCAGAAAGGAAGGAGGTTGGTGTGTTTCATATTGTGAGCATTAATATGGCTACGGTAACTGCTTCACATCAGGCGGGCCATGTGCTTGTCTAAAAAACTGCATATTAGGATTGCCCTTCCATACAATTGTGTGAGTTTCAAAAATATGTATTAATTTTTTTTTTATTTCAAACAAGTCTTGTACCTTAAATGCTGGGTAAAATGTAGTATTCAAATGTCTTTTCAAGTGGGTTTTAGTAGTACATGTATAATTTGATGCTGTTTTAAGTAATCTAAATTATCTAAAATTAAAAGATTAAACATATCTATTAATCCCCATATTGTCAGTGATATAATAATAACCTTGTGTAGTTGGCTTTCCCATCAAAAATATGTGAGTGATTTATTATATATCACTCACATATTTTTGTCACTCATTATTTTTTATTAATTATATACAGCATATATCTACTACATCAGCCCTTGAGCAGTATCAATACTCGTACATATATGTTGTACATATTAGTAGACTGGCGAAGTACCTCCACCTCATAAAATACTGTAGCCAAATAACATTGTTGTGCTCCTGCGAGAGTGAGTGTGAACATTAGAAAGGAAGGAGATGCTGTGTTGGCAGTGGTGAGGGCAGCGCTCCAGTGATGTTTCATATTGTGAGCAATATTATGGCTATGGTAACCGCTTCACATCAGGCGGGGCGTATGCTGTCACTCAATGTAATATCTGGATCTGCATTGCCACTGGATGTGGTATAAAAAAATGAATGAATTATTACACTTAAATTACCTTAATATTGCTAAATTCTTCTAGGAATAATAAAAAGTTTATTGTATAATACCACTGTATCAGAAAAGCTATGTATTGACATAGCTAGAGTGCCAAATAATACATCTAGACTTGTAGACTAATCCGTCCAGTGTAAGAGGATCTCACAAAGTGGTATGAATGCTAGAATGCTACATCTGTCTATTGGCTATGCAGGTCCATCTTATGCATGAAGTGGTTCAGTCTATAAGTGGTTGCCTATGAAAGTCATTTTTCTCTTTGTTAGCTTGCTGCCTACGTGTTTTGGAAGTAAACAATAATTTCAGATATAATGATGTGCTCAAGAATGGTCTTCCAAATTGGCGTTCAGCCGTGTACTACTACCGGCATGTGCGCAAGATGGGCCTGGCCGAAGGCTCCATTATCTTATTCGTCATCATCACCTTTGGGCAGTATGCTGTTAGCTGGGCAGCATACGCTGAGAAAAGATTTACAGCAGTAAGTGGACTACTTATTAGAATCGGAGTTAAAGCATAGAAGAAACTATGGTTTATTATCATACATATTTATATTTAACATCATTAATCATCATATTTAACATCGTCTGTCTAATCTAATTGAACACGCAAGTTAAGCAACCTCGACCGTAGTCTGTCAATAGATGGGTTTATTTATCTTGAGTTTTTCATGCTTCCGAGGGCAGGTTAAACTGTCGGTCCCGGCTGTTGTCATTATTTATTTATTTATTATTCAGGCGGTTTGAAAACATTGATCTCCGCCAACCCGCAGTTGAGCAGCGTGGTGGAGTATACTCTAAACCCCTTCAATTAAGGGGAGATCTATCCTAGCAGTGGGATTAATAAGGGTTGTCGACGAAGTCAACTTTGAATATGTTTGTATTTTTTTTACTTTGAAAAGATTATATTGCACACATTCTAAAAATATTTTTCTTCATATATTTTAAAGAGTATAAATTGAAAAGAGTATAATCTTCACGGAAGAATATTCTCTAAGGCATATTTTCTGTGGATGACCTTAGATTATGTTATTTATATAGCGTTTTACTTATCAATAGGAACAAATAATAAACAGCAGAGGTAAAAAGCATTCAAAGAAGTCAGGTTTCGACACCGGCCTAGCAGAAATACTTGATCAGCTTCCGAAACCTAGTATAAAGGACACACTGCCGTTTCAAATACCGAGGTTCTTTTGGTGGTTGATCACTGCATTGCCTCGGGGAATTGTTGAGTTCAAGAAACAAATGAAGGAGAAAGAGGAAGAGGCGAGGAGACAGAAAAAGAGGTGTGTATATTTTTTTATTATAAAATTTCAGTGGCTTTTGTGACAGTTAATTCATTAAGGTTTTATATGATTATAAATTAAAGCGTGGAATATGTTAGTCTGACTAATTCGCTTTTAATTAAGGTTATATATGATTATAAATTAAAGCATGGAATATGTTAGTCTGACTAATTCGCTTTTAATTAAGGTTTTATATGATTATAAATTAAAGCATGGAATATGTTAGTCTGATTAATTCGCTTTGCCTAAAATATTTAAAGTATTGATTGGTATCGTAATTTTAGAGTTTGGACGAATAGTCTATTGATTTAAAATTTTTTGCATCATTTTAAATATCAGTCTGGAAAGCGACTGTGAAATAACAAATAGCAAAGATTATATGAAGGATATTACTTTACATACTGTATAGTCTGGACAAACTGATATTGGTAGCCTTTTCTCATATTAAAATCTATTGTTATTCCACAATAATATTTGTGTAATGTAAAACATGTGTTTCTTGCTTAATTAAATATGATATTACTTATTATGAGCAGTTAATTGTTCACATGTTTTGGCGCCACAAATATTTCAGTAGGTATATAATATGTCTTTTATGTTGTACTAGCTTTCGCCCGCGACTTGTTGTTAGCGGATGCCTACATCATAATAGCTATCTATCTATATGCCAAATTTCAATCCCTTCCGTCCAGTGGTTTGAACAGTGCGTTGCCAGTGGTCAGTAACTTGCGGAATTTTTATAGATACAGAAGATTCGACTCGCACTCCCTTTCGCCCGTGTGGGATAATATAGTTTTGTTATACCATAATAATCTTCTGAAGAAGAAGACATTCTCTAAATGATATTTAGGAGTTCGACGATTAACAGACAGACAGACAGGCGAAAGGCAACTTTGTTTAATACATATTTAGATTTACATACACAGTACAGACATATTACAGATACAGATTTGTCAACCATATGATTTTTCAAATAAAATGGAAACCGCAATTTCCAATGGACATGCGATATTTGTAGAACAGATAAAAACTTTTCACATAACTCGGACGCAAAATCTGTACCAGAGAGTAAATATATTAGGTTGGGGAAAAAGTCTTTTCGTATTTTATATGAAAATTCAAAACATTTTTTAATAAAGTTTATTTACATTTAACTAAAGTATGTAGGTGCCATTTTGTTCGATAACTTTTTGCCATCTTGTAGGTATAGACATGATCCCATTACTATAGAAATTTTGGGACTTCTGTTCAAAAAACCGCGATAAGTGGTTTTGTCAGTCTTCTCGTGATGTTAACCTGACATTACCTAAAGAATGCTGAAGAGACTGAAACAGGTGGAAATCGGAAGGTGCAAGGTCAGGACTATACGGCGGATGCATTAACACCTCCCAGTCAAACTCTCTTAATTTTTGCTGAGTGGCTAAAGATTTGTGAGGTCTAGCGTTATCATGATGAAAAATCACACCCCTTCTGTTAATTAATTCCGGCAGCTTTCTCTCAAGTTTTTGCTTTAATCTCATCGGTTGTTCACAGTAGAGTTCAGAATCGATAGTCCTGCCTGGCGGTAACAGCTCATAATGAATAATGTCCTTCCAATACCACCATACACACAGCATCACCTTGTTGCGGGTTAACCCGGGTTTCGCCAGAGTCTGTGAAGCCTGGCCGGCCTTTGACCACGACCTTTTTATGCGCCAAAACTGTTTTATGGTCAATTCCTAGTTCTTCAGCTACGTCGTAACTACTGATATGCCGATCTTGCTCCACTTTTTCAAAAATGGCATCCATTTTATCCGTAACAGGGCGACCAGAGCGACGTGCATCTTTGACATCAAAATTTCCGGATTGAAAACGCATAAACCAAATTTGTGCTACTCTCACAGACACTGCACTAGGTCCATAAACGTCACAAATTTTTTCGCAGCTTGCGTTGCATTTTTACCTTTTTTGTAGTAAAATTTTAAAATGTATCGAATTTTTTCATTAAATTCACTCATCTTGACAGTAAAAAAAAACAAATGAAAATCACACATTTATCTAATTTGAATTTGGAATTATCTTTTTTAAAATTTAAACTTTTTAAAGATATCTAAACCTTTCAGATACAAATGGTATAACCAAAGAGATTTTATTACAAGTTCATACATACTATAATGCGAAAAGACTTTTTCCCCTACCTATTATGTATCAAATGTACATTTTGATAAATAGGGAGGAGGAAGAACGATTGCGCGCAGAGCGGGAAGCGGAAGCAGCAGCGGCGGCTAAGGCGGCGCGCGCGGCGGGCGGGGCGCGGCGCCGGCGGTGGGCGCCGCCCGAGCGGGACGACGGCTGCCTGCTCGACCCCGCCGACGAGCCCGACCACGGCGGGCCCGTCGCCGTGCCCGTCAGACCCGTGAGTGAGGTTTACAGTAGGCATCCTGACTCGCAGGACTGGTGTCTGCTGGACCACAACGGCGAACCAAAAAAAGGGGGCCTGTCAGACTCGTGAGTATGGAAACGAGTGAGCGCGGCGTGAGGTTTACAGTAGGTATCCTGATCCGCAGGACTGGTGTCTGCTGGACCTTAACGGCGGACCACAATAAAGGGGTCTCGTCAGACCCGTGAATGTGGAAAGAAGTGAGTGCAAACCCACCACCTTCCCATGGCTCCATCGACCTCCTGGTCATTTGAGCCGAATCGCGGGAGATGCTCACGGCACACTGCACTTTGGCTTCGCGGTGCCGTGGCACGTCTTCACTCCCTTCAAATTCTTTAATCTAGTCCTTTGCCCCTTCGCCCTCTCCCCCTTCTGGGGCGGCGACGAACACTATTACGCCTTCGCTGCAGGCCTCTAGCGCCCCTCCTCCCTTCTTCTCCGCTCTCTCCATTGCGCTCCGACGTGCGTCCCATCTATGGGCGAACCTCCGCAAAGCGTTGAAGTTAGCCGCCGTCGACACGAGATCCGTGTGGAACACCGGCCCTGGTGAGTCTTCTATGCGCTGTATACCTTCGAGCAGCTCATCCCGTAAGTCCCCATAGATAGGACAGGACCACAGGATGTGATCTCTGTCCTCATTCCCTTCACCACAGTCACACATCGCGCTCTTATACAATCCCAAGCCATACAGTCTCTTTCGAAAGATCCCGTGACCCACGAGGATCTGGGAGATCTGATAGTCCGGTTCGACCCAAGTAGCCTTGAGTCGACCGGTCACCTCCGGGAAGAATTGAGGAGTGAGGGCAACGTACCCTATACCTAACAGCTAAAGCGCCCCGTGTGCCAACCTTCCGGTTATATCACGGGTTGCGAGTCTCTCGTCCAGTAATGTGAGTGAGGGCAGCGTGAGGTTTAGAGTAGGCATCCTGACCCGTAGGACTGGTGTGTGATGGACCTCAACGGCGAACCAAAGCAACGGGGGAGGAACCGTCAGACGCGCGAGTATGGAGACGAGTGAGGGCGACGGGAGGTTTACAGTAGGTATCCTGACTCGTAGGATAGGTGTCTGCTGGACCCCAACGGCGAATTAAAGCAAGGGGGCCCGTCGAACCTGTGAGTATGGAAAGGAGTGCTGGCAGCGAGAGGTAAAGTAGTCACATCGACCAGCAGGACAGGGGTCTACTGGACCACCTCGGCGAACCACAGCAAGATTAGCCTTCACCGTGTCCGTCATACACGAAGTGTTCAAAGGAATGTGGGCGTCGCGTCGACAGGGATAGAGAATATGCTGGGCCATGCCAATGATGAACCTTCAAAGGAATGAATATTCAGAGAAATACGGGCGGCAGAAGTGATACGACAAGCGCTTACAGTAACAGATCTGGTGTCTGTTAGCTACCGCAAATAAGCCAATCTTGGTCTCAAGTCATTATTTATTACACATTATAACAATTCCATGTCTATATACGTGAAGCAAAATCTTTGTACCCCTTTTTACGAAATTTGTCCGGACGCAGGAGTATGAAACTTCGCACACTTATAGTTTATATATAGAGGAAGAATGCAGAATGCTAATATTTCTTTAAAATTATTCATAAAAATACATTAAACCAATGAAATAACATTACATACACTACCATGTATTTGACACACCCACAAACACACACGCATAAATACTCTTTTGTTTCTTGTGAAAGTCTGTGGTAAAATTGATAATAGGTTAATATTGTTTCTCTTTAATATTATTTGCCTACAGTCTTACTGAATGTCAAACATAACCATAATAAATAATGTAAATTAATTATGGTCGAATTTCGACCACTACTTTATATAAAATTGTCATTGTTACAGTCACCGCCGGTAATATCGGGCGGCCTGTGGACAGACGACGACCTGGCGGAGTTGGTTCGTCTCGTGAAGAAGTACCCGGGCGGGTCGTCGGAGCGCTGGGAGCGCATCGCGGAGGCCATGTGCCGCTCGGTGCCCGAGGTCACGCACATGGCCGCCAAGCTCAAAGACAACTGCTACAAGTTACCGGGCCAGGAGGCCGCCGAACAACCTGTCGCGGAACCTGTTAAAAAAGTATGGCTTTCTATTATTATTCATTCTTCCCATGTACTAATATGAATAGGAACCCTAAAAAGAAGTCCTTCTTGTCGATTGTTCATACTTTAGCTACAACTACTAAAATTTTAATCCTCTACTGATAGATTCCTGCGAGCTAAGTGGTGTTTGAACTTACACCTTCTAGCATGCCGGAATCGGTAACGAAATTTGAATTTCATACATTTTTGCATGACGGAATCGACCCTTGGGGGACCGCAGACCACCCAGTAACGTAGAGGGTTTATATATATAAGAAAATGTATACGCAACTCTGATTTAGATAAACAATTCTTGTATTGTCTAGATTAGGGACTCCCGATGGAAAATTTTAGTTCGGAAACAATTAGCAAAACAAAAATTGCATAACAATATTATTCGCACAAGGTCAATAAAGTATTTTTACGTCACTTATTTTATTTTGTTATTTTTATAGGTAAAAACTCGCAAAACAGAAGAGGTGAGTGGAGGCAACTGGTCGCAGAGCCAGCAGAAAGCGCTAGAGATCGCTTTAGCAAAATTCCCCAAGGGCGGCGCGGGAGACCGCTGGCAGAAGATCGCCAGCTCCGTGCCGGGGAAGACCAAAGTATGTAATATAATGTATACCTTAATTATAAAAAAAATATACCTAATTCGAAATTTTCAGATTTCAAGTTAGAGAGAGTTACTTTTGATGTCCATCTAGAGTGCCATCCATTCGATAATTCTCAAAATTTTGGATTAGGTCTCTGCAATTCTAAAGGTGCGATATATTGGCACTTAACCGCGACGTCGTCCTCGTACTTGAAGACGGTCGGAAGAGAATTTGTATATATGTATGTTTGTATATATGTATTCAATTACCTATGTTCTTTGTCAGGGTTCAAACTACCTCCTTATCAAATGTCGTCAGAATCAATTCGTTGTTTAAACTTAAAAATATATTAATAGTTATCGCTTATTGTATGTGTGTTCCAAGTTCTCGCGATGTTGTTTATTTCAGACAGTATAGCTAAGAGCAGCTCATGCTTGATCAACACAATGTGAATGTGATGCTAGTTACGTACGGCATAAGTATAAATGTCGACTTGAAGTGCTCTTAGAAGTTGTAGGTGCGTTGCTTCTCAGACTTTAAGTTCTGTCATGGGTATACGTTATATGCACTAAAATTTTCTCAAAATGGCAGTGCTTCCCCCTCCCCCGCACGCGATATTCTATAGTCCTTACTTAGCGTAATAAATTATTTGATCCTTAATATATCCAGTGGTGTGATTGAATTTTGGATGTAGAGCATAGATTCGAAACTACAAGTACTACAACGCGAAACTGTATCTCCCGATTTTGTTTTCATTAGATTTTTTTCATTGACCCCGTATGGTACCAAATTTAAAGACGTATCCACGTCTAAAATCGGTTGAATGGTTCGAAAACCTAACCGATAAACGTAGTTATTTTTTTCCATTCCCCGTGTTCGTAAGTGTTTCTCAAGAGTATCGGATACTTTTATACGAGTGTCGATTTAAAAGTAGGTCAATTTTGTCGTTACATAACTTAGATTCTCAGCGAAAACGAAAGCGTGACGAAAGCATTCTGCAAGATTTATTTCCAATCACTAGCCTGTATAGCAACAGCTCGCACCAACTATGACGTTGGAAAAAATATACTGCGCCATTTAACTTCCGTGAACTTGACAATTTAAATTAAGTTTTTCAAACAAGATCATGGAATACATTTATTTTAATAATATACATATTCATCGTGTGAACACACGCTTGATGAGCATTGAAACGAGTCGCGGATACATCGGCCGGGTCATTCCCGCTATTTGTAGTCATGTTTCTCATAGGAATATAGTGAAATTCTCGTCACAGTTTTAGTTGCCATACTCCGCTGGACCTATTTTGATGAACTTTTATATGTATATTCAGTAGGTTTGAGAATAGGTTGTTATCTATTTTTTTCTACTAAATCATCCTAGGAATAATTCGGAAAATATGGCAAAACAACGTTTGCCGGGTCAGCTGGTATTCTATTGTCAAGGAGGTAGTATTATATGAAACTTCTGAAATTAAATTATATGCCTGCCGAGAGTGTTAACAGTACTTAAATTTTATTGTATACTCATGCTCGCAGCTTTGTTCGCGTCATATCTTTCGAACCTAAAAAGATATCGAATTGAAATATAACTCAAACAATTAAGTTATTTTTTTTTTGTTTTAAATCAGAAATTTTCATTGAAATTAGTTGAATCGTTGCAGAGTTCATAACACTTAATTTAAGTTTTGACATTTATTTTGAAGTCACAGACAGACTATTTATTGCAATAGATTTATCCTTACATCTGTTTGCCAAGTTTCTTAACAAAATTATAACAATATACAAATTAATAACAATAGACCAATAATAGGAAAAATCAAAGTCAATAATTCCGTTAATACATTTAAAATTATCAATAGTGGAAACGCTTTCTGGAATGATTTCGGTGTACAAAGCCTTTATACTTTATTCATAATTAACCGTCATATATTTTCAGGAAGAATGTATGCAGAGGTGTAGATATCTGTCAGATATGGTGAAAAAACAGAAACAGAAAGAGGAAGAAGATCAACAGAAGGAGATAGACTCAGATTCAACAAATGTTACAAATGCAACAGAAGAGCTTGCCAACGGCGATGTTGAGGCAGAACAGGATGATTAGAAGTTTTCTTTCGTAAATTTTTGACGTGATAGCGTTTTACAAATCGATCAACGCCAGCTGCACGCACGAAAAAGCATGACTCATTGTCACGTTCCACCTCAGCCGAGCGTGCAAGCGAGAGCGCGAAACAAGTGACGCATCTATCTCTCTTCCACTCCATCGGCCGATGTTTTCTAATGACGTTATCACGTAAAATTATCCTTCGTAAACCGACTTTACAGAAAACCAATTATTTTGATTATATTTCGCCTCGTGATTGGATCGAATTTAACGCGATCGGCACTGTATCGATTCGTAAAATACTACTGTTGGGTATTAATTACATATTTTATTAACAAGCTGATTGCGTACATCACACAACGGACTGTTTGAATAATAAAATATTTACGCCACCAATTTTCTATTTTTTTCACTCAAAAATATTCCCATTCACCTGGACCCGTACCTACCCGTACCCGTAGACTGAAGCCTATTCCTGTCAGATTTTTTAATTGCTAAAATCGCAGCTTACATTAGTTACCGGCACGTGGTGCACCCTGCTGACTCAGAAACGAGGCTCTGACGAAAAGAGAGGTAGAGCGTAATTGTAAGCTGGGGAAGTAAAGTACATACTCGTACCTCGGCTTCACAGAATACCGCACCCAAATAACAATTCCCTTGAGAGTTATTTTGTTCCTGAACCAGAAAGGAAGGAGTTGAGTTCTGCCTCACACCTGTCCAACGAGATGGGTATTTGAGTACACTGTTCGTCGGGATGAGCATGTATTCTACTAGGCTGGGATATCCCTCTCCTAAGATTTCTATCCGTTTTCCGATGTTTGATGGTTTCGTTGGATTCTTCACAGGCCCTGCAGTTAGGGCTATCAACTTGTCTCATCTTATGTAGGTTGGCGCCCATTGCAAGCATTCCTAGATGGACGGATGACCTTAAGAAAGCGGCTGGATGCGGAAAGCGGAGGGTCGTATTTGATGGTAAGCATTGGGGAAGGCTTATGGGTAGATACATGCTGATGATGATGAGGTGACCATTACACGCATAGTGTTTTATTTTTTCATTTTATTTTTTCATTTTATTTTTTTATACTACGTCGGGTGGCAGACAAGCATACGGTCCGCCTGATGTGAAGCGGTTACCGTAGCCATATTAACGCTCGCAACATTAAAAATATCGCTCACAAGCCGCCAGACCCGCTGCCAATGCAGCATCTCCTTCCTTTCTGGTGACCTCACTCCCTCGCAGGAACACTAACAACCCTTAAGGGAATTGTTATTTGGCTGCGGTATTCTGTGAGGTGGAGGTGCATTCCCCGGTCGGGTAGCTTATAATTACGCTCCCTACCTCTCTTTTCGCCAGAGCTTCGTTTGTCAGTCAGCAGGGTGCACCGCGTGCAGGTGAAGTTGGCTTTGGTTCAAAGATGTTGATGAACCCTTACTCCTCATAATTGTTCTGTTATCATACCCAGCATGCGACGCGTCCTTTTCCTATGCAGTACGTATCTGTACCAGTTAACCTGTGATAATGGTTTCTTTAGAGTGCTGGATTCCGCACGTCACTCTTTCAGCCTGATACTTTGTTGAGCTTTAGTCTGACTGAATCTTAGTTATAATCACATATTACTGATGTTATTGTCCCATACGATAGACCTACAACCAATTAGCTCTCTCTTTCCAACTCATTCGCCATCTCATTGGCCGGGAACCAAAACCAGCTCCAACTTGTTTTTGCTTAACTTAACGGGAGCCACACCTGTAAGAGTTAACCCAGGTGTGTGTATGTGTCAGTGTGTGTGTGTGTGTATGGTGAGTGCTTTTTCACTTGTTTTTTTTATACCACTAAGGGGCCTAACAAGCGTACGACTCGCCTGATGGAAAGCAGTCATCGTAGACAAGAGTCAATAGGCTGTGATGAGCGGTGGTCCAGAGGCATCACTCACGCGTTGCCGACTTTACAAAGATCCCTTAAAGCCTTTCTTGAAAAACCCCATACTGTGTTCTCTCTCGTCTTCTTGTTCTTGATAAGTAAGCAACTACAGTAATAACGAATTGGTTATTTAATAAAATCGAAAAGAAAATCCATTTAATATTAAATATATGAAAGAAAACACTGCTCTATTGTTATAGATTGTATTGCCGGAGACCACACAACAAACTACATTCAACAGATTTCTTTTACTATTAGTACTTATTTGGTAATCTTCAAAAGGAGAACAAGAAAAGGTGTTTTTTTTTTACCACACATTGCCACCACTGTCTCCTGTGTAGCCAGGATTAACAGGGGCGACTACCAAAAAAGCTAATTAACAAATGAGGTCCACTGCAGTCCCGGGGGTAAGACTACGCCTTCTTTACTACGACTACGACTACTACTGCCTTGGAACTCGAAACGAATTTAATCAGAAGAAATTAGTAGGAGTAAGAAGCTTTTGGAATTTGACTTCCCCTCTTAGCAATGACGACGAGCTCGGTGGCGTAGCGGTCAATGACGCGGTTTCGACACCAACGCTCGTGGGTTCGATTCCCACATAGGACAAACATTTGTGTGCATGAACATGTCTGTTTTTCTTAGTCTGGGTGTTTTCTATGTATCATAAGTATTTACAAAAAAAAATGTATTTACGTATGTTTATCAGTTGTCTAGTATCCATAACACAAGCTTCGCTTACTTTGGGGCTAGATGGCGCTGTGTAATTTGTCTGACAATAAAAAAAAAAAATGTGATAGACAGCAATAATGGCAAATAAGGTATTTAAGAAAAACTATTGTCAACTATGATTGAAATTTATTGTCTTTCCAGTAAACAGTGTATTCGATGTCATTTGAGCGGATCATTGTTCATCTGCGCCCAGGCTTTTCAGTGCCTAAGCGTTTGAAGATATCTGGTATTTCGCTCTCGACCTCCTCGGGCTCCGCTTCGGGCTTGTGACCTTTTACGCCCGTTTTTGTGTATCCTAAGTAGAAGTAAAAATAACATTACCAAATAGCTCATGTGAGAAGCTCGACGGCATCGTTGAGCGTGTCATTCTAGCAAAACACGCAAGTTAAGCAACGTCGACCGCAGCCTGTCCATGGATGGGTTAATTTTTTTCGAGCACCTCCGTGCTTTTGTGCTCCGGGCTGTGTCTCAACTGAAGGGGTTTAGAGCATACTCCACCATGCTTACTAAAGACCACAGCCTTTAGGCGGTTTGAAAACATTGGCCTCCGCCAACTTGCAGTTGAGTAGCGTGGTCGAGTATGCTTTAAACCCCTTCGAATGAGGGGGGACCCGTATCCCAGCAGCGGGTTCAAAACAAAATCTAAGAGCTAGATGTCTAGCTGGTTGACTGTAGAACCTCTAACTACTAAGCCCAACCCACCTCCAGTTTTGGTGGGCCACTTGGAGACCGTGTCTCCGCACCGCCTGCACTCGCACTTGGAGGGGGAGGCGACGCGGTGCTGCTGCCGGGTGCCGTCCTCGCAGACCAGGTCCACGACCAGCGGCACGTACTGCGTGGCCTGGCAGCACTCGCACTTCGAGTCGTGGCTGCCCGTTTCTGGAGATAACATTTTGCATGATTAACTTTCGACGCCATGTAAACAAAAATCAATGTTAATTGTTTCATTATTATAATGTATATATTAATAAATATTTATATAATATCAAACTGTTCTGTGATACATAATGTAAGTACTTTTTTAATTTGTACGCTGACAGGTTTGTGGATAAACAATAAAATCACGGGATAAACCCGGTCATTTGGTAGACGTGCACGGGGATATGGATCCAACGCGTAGAGGAGTTTGAGAAATTTGATGTAATGTACACCCGCTGTGGCCCGCTCCAGGTTATATCAATAGCGCCTATATATAATAATATTGCCTTTGGCGTGCATGTACATAAAAAATATCTGTCTTTTTGTCAAAGCACATCCAGAATATTTTAAAATGCGCAGTGAATTTTGTCCACGACAAAAACGAGTAAAGTTTGCTAACTTACTATATCAACCTCGGTGTCATAAAGATATTTTTAAAAGAAATGTATTTAATAATGCAATAACTATTTATAATAAAATACCGAATAAATTAAAATTATTACAAGGAAATACATTTAGGAGGAAATTAAGTGACTGGCTAATGACTAATTGTTTTTATACTATTAAAGATTTTATAGAATATTGTGACAAAAATACTACTTAATATTTGCACGTCTGCATGCAGGCAGAATACATCTACCAATGTACTGTAATAAGATCTCATATTATGATATTGTGTATTCTGGCAAATAAAAATATTATAATATTATAGAACGATATACCCATGAGCAGGTCCCGGTTGCGTTGAGACTATAGCAAAGTATGATGGAAAACAAATGGGCTATGGAGATAATAATAATAATAAATAATAAATATTGTCAGACAAATTACACAGCGCCATCTAGCCTCAAAGTAAGCGAAGCTTGTGTTATGGGTACTAGACAACTGATAAACATACGTAAATACATTTTTTTATAAGTAAATAAATAGATGAGATCTGACTGATCTGAGTGAACTAAATATCAGGTTTTTACAGAAGAGGGACGGCCACCTGCCATAACTGTTTCTATTCCTTAACAATAAAAATAAAAACTAACATTACTACATATTATTATTGTCCAAAAAGGTAGATACTCGTATGCCAGAGCGGCTCGATTTTGCCATGTAACTTTGTTTCTATGCTACATCGCGATATCGGCGTATGTTGTTATAAGATACATATCACTCACGGTTGTTGTAGAGGGTGCCCGAGTCGCAGGAGCCGCGGCACTCCTTGAAGCCCTTGAGCGGCTGTCGGTTGAGGCACTGGCCGTGCGGCCCGAGGCGGACGCGCACCGTGTGCAGCGAGTCCTGGCTCGACACCGGCGCCGGGACGCACTTGCCTGCAAGGAACACCGTCGACCATTTCGTACATGTCAGGACCTATGCTCTTTGTTCACATAAGGACAGATTCTCATAATGGCGGATTTGCAAAAAGACGGGATTCGAACAGGTTCACATACCGACATTACGCGAATATGACATTGTGCTAGTGTAAAATCTATTTGTGACGTTTTGCAAAGTGACATTACTTATATGCCGAAATTGTAGTGTAGTGATTGTGTCACGCTTTGGTAGAAAGATTTGATTCTTATAATAAAACTAGCGGTCACCTGCGACTTCGCCCGCGTGGATTTTCATTCATAAAAGTCCAGACGGGCGAAGAGGATGAATTAAGAATTTCACGCAATGCCTAATTTCATTAATATGGGTTAAATAGTTTCGTACTTATATTTATAGAAATAATAATGATCGAAATATAATTATGTTAAATACCACCACCTCACAGCATACCTACCGCAGCCAAATAACAATTCTTTAAGGGTTGTTGTGTTCCTGCGAGTGAATGAGGTTACCAGAAAGGAACGAGTTGCTACGTTCGCAGCGTGTCGTATCGAGTGATATTTCATGTTGCGAGCGTTAATATGGCTACGGTAACCACTTCACACCAGGCGAGTTGTATGCTTGTCTGCTACCCGACGTGGTAAAGAAAAAAAGTAATTAATATGCCTTACTCAGTGCGCTGGGTTTCTCGACGCATATCTGGCAGCAGGTGGAGTTGACGATGTCTTCGGAGTCACAGGAGGAGATGTCCGGGCAGGTGTCCCGCGCCATCGTCACGTACACCTCGTCGCCGTTCCTGTCGCACGAGTAACTCGTGCAGTTGTCCGCAGACTGCCAGCTCTCGCCTGACGGTCACCACATGAAATTACATTAAGTAGATATAGTGTGGCTAGACTCCACTGGCTCGGGAAGGTAGAGAGAATGAGGGAGGATCATGCTGCAAAAAGAGCCTTCATGGGACAACTGGTACAACGTGGTAGCCGACCGATTGGGTACCCGAGGTACCGCTTGAGGGAGACGGTGCTGAAGGATCTGCGGAACCTTGGCGAGAGTTGACCTAGGATCGAAAGGTATGGCGTCATCTGGTGTCAGTGGCCAAGATCCACTTTAGGTCGTTGCGCCGCAGCAGTAAGTAAGTAAGTAAGGTATAGTACACACTCGTATCATTGATAACTAAAACGACTTACAAAAGTGATTAGGTTTTTAGAACCTAATTACTTTTAATAGTTTTTTTTTTGGCAAACGAACAAAATTTTAACTTTATGGAAAAATAAAATATTAAATAAATATTCCTGGACAAATTATACACGGCCATCTAGTCCCAAACTAAGCAAAGCTTGTACTATGAGTACTGATATAATACGTAGAAAACACACAGTCCATGTCTTGTGCGGGGATCGAACTCGCGACTTCGGAGTCAAAGCGGCCATTGCTAATCATTCGACCACCGAGCTCGTCAAACATCAAAAGTCTATAGTAAAGATTTAACAATTAGTTGCAGCAGTGAGAGCTGCACAGAAACGAGTCAGTCATGACAGAGTGGACGTTTGCCATAGGTTTGTGGATTCATATAGCGCTGTATAACCTGCCATCGCATATCGTTTAGAAAAATATCGTATGATCCAACTCTATATTATTACTAAAGGTACGTCATGTTCAGAAATACAGAGTAAGCCGAACTCCACTATTTATTCTGAATTACTGTAATTGGTTACCTATGAACTGAAAGTTCATGATAAACACTTATATTCAATGACTTTAAAATTTAACAAAAACTTCATCGTATAAAAATCAACGATGTGTGCCTCACGACTCTAACTCTAACTTACTCAAGAAAACTCACTCTCTTTTACTCAATCTCATTTAGGGGGGCTAGCCCAGCGAATCTAAATAAATTTTCACTTTAAAATAACATCGACTTCAGAACCTCCCCTTTTTGAAGTCAGTTAAAAGTACGATAAATTTTTAAAGGTACAATTGACAGTAAAAAACATTTATCTTGAGTAGAATTTAATAGTTAAGTAAATGATGTTACCGGGTCGTTTAAGGCCGTCGTCCACGATGCAGGCGTCCTGCCGGCACGCCCCGCAGCAGCGGCCGGCGGCGGGCGCGGCGTACGACCAGCCGCGGCGACACGACTTGTCGCACGCCTGCACGCTGCCCGCGTGCGACAGCCGGCCGCTCTCGTCGCGGGCACATGTCACGTTCTTGCACGGGTCCGATGTCGGCCATGTCTGGCCCTCCTGAGATTCGAATACAAAAAAAAAATGGTTGTCTATATTTAAATATATGTATATAAAGTCGGTTTACGGACGATAATAACCTGAATATTCGCGTTATCGCGATGAGTGCGGCGTAAGCCTAAGTGTTTAAAATTGGCCACGCAGTGAACAGTGCGCATTCAGGTGACAAGAGGGAGGCTCTAGCAAAAGAGAGGTAAGGTACAGCGTATTTGTAAACTGCCGTAACCGCTTCACATCAGGCGGGGCGTATGCTTGTCTGCCACCCGACGTAGTATAAAAAAAATATATTATTAACAGTGCTAGGCGGCAATATGAACTAACCTGGTATATCTTATTGCCGACCCTGCAGGCGACTGGTTCCCTGGAGAGGCAGCACTGCCCTGCCACCTTCTCTTCACGCAGCACAAACAGCTTCTTCACTGATTCTGCCACTTCAGGACACGTCTCGTTGGTACATTGGACTTGTAGCTGAAAAGAGAAATAAAGAAATACTGTCTGGTAATTTACTCGTCAGTTACTCAGGTGGGTTGTATGCTTGTTTGTCATACTCGTGACATAAAAGAACAGGAAGTTAGTGGAAGATTAAAAAAAAAATCTCGCAAGAAGTTTGATAGTAGAAGGCTCCAGCCAATCTGTAATTGACACATTGGGGTGTTAGTGGCACACCACGATCTATAGAGCCAAAGCCAACCTCACCTGCACGTGGTGCACCCTGACGACAAACGAAAGAGAGGTAGGGTACAGCGTATTTCTAAGCTGCCGGACTGGGGAAGTATCTCCACTTCACACAATACCGCAGCCAAATAACAATTCACTTGAAGATTGTTGTGGGTCTTGTGAGTGAGTGAGGTCATTAGAAAGGAAGGAGTTGCTGCGTTGGCAGAGCATGAACGTTAAGATGGGTACGGTAACCGCTTCACATTAGACGGGCGATATGCTTGTCTGTTACTCGACATAGTATAATAAAGAACATAAACGTACCGTTCCGTTGACGTCGAGGCAGGTGTAGTTGGTGCAGAAGTCGTCCGAGGTCCATTTCTCCCCGATGCCGCGTTCAACGCCGTCCACGACGCACGCCACCGGCTTGCACTTGCCGCAGCACTGCTTGCTGCCCTCCTCGGCCGGGAAGTACTTCCAGCCCTGGTCAAAGGACCGATTACTTTATAACCAGAACCATGGAATCAGGGGCGCCGGCTTTTAGAAAACCTCATGGGTGCTCATGCACATTTGATAACTCTAAAAAGTGGCGAAGTGTGAGAAGAGAAATGCGCATTGATCGACCGAAAAATAAATTAATGTCCTACTTATATACTGCTTACTCTAAACGACGGGTCATCGGGTAATATAAAACACCTATAATCCCTAAAAGGCGATTACTGATCTGTTTCTTCATGTCTATTCTCAGGGGTGCTCAGCACCCACTGTTTATTTCTCATGGGTGCTCGAGCCCCCGAGCACCCACGGAGTCGGCGCTCCTGCATGGAATACCAAAAAAAGCTCGAGTATGCTTTAGACCACACGACTAAAGTAAAACTTCTTTAGCTCTACAAACTTAGGTATATCTCCCTCTCAACTACCGTTTGCCGTTTCCCGTTACGGAAACGGCAAATGGAAGTGAACTCTCGTCACGCATTAACCAGCTAACCCCCCAATGCAAGCGTACGTAAAGAAGTTTTACTTCAATAAAAAGACTTGTGATTGAAAAACGACATGTAATTTCTTACAAACAGATCTAACTATTTCAATTAAATTTGAAATTAGAAGGGTAACATTTATTTTAAGGCAAAAAAACAAACCAGCTATAATAGGTCTTATTTCTGCGAAAGTAAACATTGTAACACAACGCCATCTGTTAGCAAATGAATTTTCCCCAAAGCATGTCGGGTGGCACGTAGCGCCATCTATTGTAACATCATCATCAGCCTGCATCTATCCACTGCTGGACAAAGGCTTTTCCGCATCCAGCCGTTTCCGGCCGTTCCCATATGGTCTTCGGTCAATCTAGAGGGGGGCGCCCGACGTTTCGTCGCCCCATACGAGGTCTCCACTCTAGGACTTTCCGCCCCCTTCTACCATCACTGACACTGCGGAAGTGGCTGGCCACTTCTACTTAAGTTGTCGAATTTATTTGTTCCGGATTCGCTCCTGTAGAGTAATATATGGACGACTAGGCCAATGGTCTGAGTTTAAGTTTTTGCACCGTAGGTCATGGCGGGGACTATTGTAACATAAATATTAAATAATGTTAATTATTTGACAATAAATGGTATCTATACCTACTACACGTGTCTTAGCATTAATATGAGACAATGCGTTTTGTAATAGAAAAAATACGGTAATATAATCGGTTATTCATGTACTAATAGTAGATTATTGCATCGAGCACAAAGTAATTTATTATTGCACCGAGTACCTGATTTAGAGCCCGAGCGTTAGCGAGGGCTCTAATCTAACAGGCACGAGGGCAACATAAATTACTGAAGGCGAGGTGCATAATCTGCTTTTCTTTCAACTAATACCTATAGGAATAGTAGATAAAAGAAACTCATATCAAACAGTTGAAATAGAAGTTTAATTATTGAAATTAAAAGTTATGTTTGAGCAATTATTAAACGTAAGGTTAAGAGTTTTTTATCTTTCCAATCAATAAATTTCTCATAAGATTTTACGTATTGTACTCGAGATTTTAAGGGTAAAAGATTTTCTATAACACTGTCGGCTTCATTTAGAATGTTTTCCGGAGTTAATGTGTCGCTAGATGATTCCATTTTAATTCGAAGCCGAAGCACTCAAAATCAGATAGTATCACACTTTTATCGTTTCCAAAAATATTGTCAAGCAAAATTAACAAAGTTCCCGCCAAATCACTTTTTTAAATTTCTTTCATTTTTAACTCAGAGTTAGCAGCAATCATTTTTTAAATTTGGAACAAGTAGGATAGAAACGAATAATACTTACGAAAAAAAAAGTATTGATATCGGCTGGCTGAATAGAGCTAATCCATTGAGATTGGCACCTTTTGGTGCGATTAAAAAAAACTGAGCAATAATGAAATTTCATACATTTTTATTGCTCTAGAGCATTAAAGACTCGTTTTGTACTGAGTTTTTAGAGTGATTGTGATGAAATTAAAGCATAGTTGGAAGAAAATATAATTTACCGCTTGGCAGTCCTTGTCGCAGGTCTGCACGGTGGTGACCTTCTCCAACTTGCCGTCGTCCACCTCGAGGCATTTGTACGACTCGCACACGTCGTGCGGGGACGTCCAGTTCTCACCGACCTGTAACATGTTTAATTATCACTATTGTAATTTAGTTCATTTCCTCCTACTTGCCAGAATATTATAAATATTAAAAAAAAATGGAAAGATTCACCTCCCCCGCCTAGGTGCCTAGGTGGGATTTGAATATTTATAATGTTCTGGCAAGTTTGGTGATATCAAAAAATATTTCAAAATAATGTTTCGTTCAGGCAGAGTTCCGAATATCCTGAAATGTAGGTGCTCAAAAAATATTATATCTTGTAATATTGACAATATATTATATTGACAATATATAATAGGTACAATACCTATAATATTATAACAATAGTATACTGTGCTCAAAAATTAATAAATAGCAATATGCGACTATGTTGTAGTAAAACACAGAATTAAGCCAATATGCTAAAATAGGTGTAACGGACAGTATGTGTGACGTTACCCGGTATATGTTGTCTCCGTCCCTACAGGCGACGTGCACGCTGCGCGGGCAGCAGGCGAAGGGCACGGGCTTCGGCTCCAGCACGAACTGGTCGCTGGCCGCCAGCGCCGGGCACTCGGACACGGCGCAGCGCGCGCCCGGGCCCGCCGCGCCCGCCTCGCAGCGGCACGAGCGGCACGGCCCGTCCAGCCACACCGCGTCCACCTGACATCCACATCATACATTCATCATCATCATCATCAGCCTGTATCTACCCACTGCTGGATATAAGCCTTCCCCAATGCTTTCCACCAGATACGATCCTCCGCCTTCCGCATCCAGCCGCTCCCAGTCACTCTCTTTAGGTCATCGGACCATCTAGAGGGAGGGCGCCCAACACTTCGTCGTTCTACGCGCGGCCTCCGATCTAATACCTTCCTCCCCCATCTGCCATCACTTACTCGGCAGATGTGACCCGCCCATTGCCACTTCAGCTTGCAAACTCTGAAGGCTATGTCGACAACTTTAGTTCTCAGTCGAATTTCTTCGTTCCGGATTCGATCCCGCAGAGAAACCCCGAGCATAGCCATAATACATTATGTGACATTATTTAATGTACACTTTAAAAAAAATATATTGAACAAAAATGTACATAATTTAACACACGTGGTTGGGTCCTCCTTTTAGGCAAAAATGTGCCTATGCCAGGAGGATCCGCTTCAAATATGATATCTATATCATCATCGTCAGCCTGTGTCTATCCACTGCTGGACATAGGCCTTCTTTAATGCCTTCCACTATATGCGATTCCTCCGCTTTCCACATGCAGCCGCTTCCGGCCGTTCCCTTGAGGTCAGCGGTCCATTAATACGGGAGGCGTTCGACGCTTCGTTGCTCCATACGACGTCTCTACTTTATGACTTTCCTCTCCATCTGCACCTGCCATCGCTGACTCGGCAGATGTGGACGGCCCACTGCCACTTCAGTCTGCTGTCTCTGACAGCTATGTCTACAACTTTGGTTCTCCGTCGAATTTCTTCGTTCCAAATTCGGTCCCGTCGAGAAATGCCGAGCATAGAGT
Organism: Hypsopygia costalis; assembly: GCA_937001555.2. Lineage (NCBI taxonomy): Eukaryota > Metazoa > Arthropoda > Insecta > Lepidoptera > Pyralidae > Hypsopygia > Hypsopygia costalis. The sequence goes on from OW443330.2 coordinate 28,254,604, forward strand.
TCTATATCACTCGCTGCGCGACATTCATTTTATGAACGAACGCAACGGTCAGAGTACCTACAAGTTTCTGTACCGTAGGCCATGGCGGTGAGTCCACCTATACTTAGGTCACATACAGCATTAGGGACGGTAACAGTATGAAAACATACTTAATAATGAATTAAATCAAATTGATAGAATCGACAGCGTCGTTGCACGTGTCAAATTGACCATGCGAGTTAAACGACGCAGCTCGAACTCACGCCTATAGTCATTAAATGACGATCGTTAAACCAAGTCAGTGGTCTTAAGGCGACTTAAAAACAATGACCTCAGCCAACCCGTAGTTGAGCAGCGTGGTGAAGTATACTCTAGATCCCTTCGATGTAGGAGCAACTCGAATCCTATCATGATTTAACGCAGACTGCATTTTTAGAACGTTTCTCCACTATTTCCAGTACGGTTCCAACACTTTGACGTCCGGATTCCGACATCCGGAGCTATGTTTTTGTTCCGGCTTAGGGAATTTGTCTAAATCGGATGTACTGCTATATTGAGGATTGCTTCATTTGTCCGCGGCATCCAGCGCCGGATCGTCACGCAAAGAAAAGAAGTATGCCGATTAGTTTTCATTGGTATTCACCAATATCTCTAGAAATGTTTTAAACTGATTTATATACACTTAACGTTTTTCAAAGGTAAAAAAATAAAACTTACATCTTTAAGCATAACTTCAGGTTTATCTCGCGCTCTTTCTCCGCCTCTAGCAGCTGCTTCCCACTCGAGGTTCACGAGGCATTTGTCCTTGGGGAGATCTAAATAAACACATTTTATTAAATTAATTGATTAATTGCAGTTTATTTGACTGTAACTATAATTAACATTTCGCAAACAGATTCTCGAGTCAAAAAATAGTATTCATACACCCGCAATATTTTGGGATCACCTATGTAATGGTGTTTAGACTGACCGCACTTGTACTGCGGGTAGCACTGGCCGGTGGCATTAGTAGTGGTCAGCGAGTGGCACTGCGGGCAGGCGCTTCTCTTCGGGCTCTATTACATGTAATGTCGATGATACTGACCGCACTTGTACTGCGGGCAGCACTGGCCGGTGACATTGGTGGTGGTCAGCGTGTGGAACTGTGGGCAGACGGGTTTCTTCGGGCAAGTGTCGGGCCGGCAGAGGAACTGCACGCGCGGGCAGCACCCGCCGCGGTCCACTACCCGCTCCATGCCCGCCTCCACGATCTCCACCTCGTTCTCGGATGGAATTGGCTCGCATTCGCTTTGCGGTTTGCATTCTGTGAAAATTGTTTAAAATGTACTATACACTTTTAAATATTTGTATTATTTTTATTTTATTATTTATTTTTAAAGTAAATATATAATTAAATATTATGTGAGTATTTCAAACGCCTACCTATTGCCGTTATCAATAATGAGCAAACACGAGCAAAAAATTACGTTTATTGTATGGGAGCCCCCTTAAATATTTATTTTATTCTATTTTTTAGTATTTGTTGTTATAGCGGCAACAGAAATACATCATCTTTGAAAATTTCAACTGTCTAACTATCACGGCTCATGAGATACAGCCTGGTGACAGACGGACGGACGGACGGATAGCGGAGCCTTAGTAATAGGGTTCCTTTTTACCCTTTGGGTACGAACCCTAAAAATACTTTCATTATAATTTTTTTATGTAGGCAATACAAGCAATACCCGTGGCTTCGTCCAAATAAATCTCGGTCGGTCGCATTAAAAGGTAGCCAATATTTTTCCTCGTCATACCAAAATTCAATTCAATCGGTTTAGCCGTTTAGTTGTAAAAACATAACAAACAGACAGACATGTATGTATATGCTTTCGTATTTATAATATTTCTGGAATATTTATTATAGAGTTTATAAGTCACTAGCTGATCCGCCAAACGTTGTTTTGCTATATACATTATTCATAGGATTAATTAAGTAGAAAAAAAATAACCTATTTTCAGACCTACTGAATATACATATAAAAATTCATCATAATCGGTCAAACTGTTTCAGAGGAATATCGTAGCTAAAACTGTGACACGAGAATTTTATATGTTAGATTTATTCGTATGTTTTTTTTGTCAATAAACCATATACAAAGACAGTTACTATTGTGACTAATGGATTAAAAATTCATATGGATCCATGATTGGTATATCCCTAGAGTTTGAAAAATAATAAATACTAACCACAGGCGAATTCCTTGCATCCATTCGGTGCAGTCTTCTGTTTTAGCACCTGACCAAACCCGCACTCCATTTTCTTCGCCTCCTCGCATACGGGGTTGTCTTGTGGTTTTGGAACTGGAAGAAGATTAGTCAAGTTAAGTGTACGTATAAAACAGCTGCACGTGTACTAACAGCGTCTTTCTGATCACTTTCTTAACTCATCTCTTTAAATCCACTTCAGACCCACCGTACCCCTGACCGTACCTCTGGTGGCACGGTGGGTATTTTAAATTTAATCCATACCACTAGCTAATAGTGTTGTAAGCATCACTAATTTAAGCCATTTCAAATAATAAAAGATTAATATAATAGTGTCAGTACCGGGATTACTATGTATTTTATTTGTTTTTATTTATTTATATTTTATTTACCATAGAATAAGGGTATAAAAGGCGGATTTAATGCTAAGAGCATTATCTATCAGTCAACCTTCGTATATTATGTATATGGGATTAGATGGCATTGTGTAATTTGTCCAAGAATAATTATTCCAGTAGGCAAATGGCAACTTAGGCAAACAGATACATAGACTAAAAGCTTATCGAAAATTGGTTGTTGCAAAGAATCTTTCATAATCATGACGAATACTTTAATTATAATAATAATATATTACAATAAAACATAAGATACAGAAACCTGTCCTCCTTTGCACGGCATGTGAGGAGGTTTCTGTCAACTTGTGACCTTAACCATCGACAGTTTGGATTTTATTCCCGCTATCGGGAGGATTCTGTTTTATATATTTTTAATGTATGTTTTTATATTATATATTAAAAAAATGTATTGACTAAGATTAAAATTAAATAAATGAGATAATAATAATACTATGACTATGACTTACTATGAGATTTAATACTATGCTTTTAATTGATTGAAAGTTATTTATTATGAAATTTTATTTATATTAATGTTGTGTACCTACTGTTTCGTAATGTTGTGCATGTTTGCTACTCTGTTTAGTTGAAAATTGTATATTATTATGTCTAATGTAAAATTCTAATACTACTACTGAATAATTATTTATTGATTGATATAATTCAATTTCTTACTTCACATGTCTGCAGTAGGCAGCTGGTTCGGCTGGCTCGGCAAGGACATACGCTCAGGGTGATCTATATACCTCTGATATATAGAAAATCTTGAGTCAAAGCACCCACGGCAGTCGCATGCAACTACTGACGATAGGGGGTAACTAATAGGTGGCGGAAGCACGCAATCAAATTGCCAGTAAATTTGACTTCCGCAAAATCACATCTGAATCATTATAATTATCTATATAATACAAATTCCTTACCGCACATGTACTCCGGGCAGCAGGCGGCGGGTTTCAGTGGCTTGGTGATCATGTCCTCGGTTTCGGCGCACACGGGCGTGGTGCAGCTCTGCGTGGTGCACGCCACGTGCGCGGCGTTCTCTCCGGACAGTTTACTGCACGTGCACTTGGTGCACGCGTCCTCCTGGAAGCACACGTTTTATTATGAGTGTGTCATAAAACTATTGGTGAATATTTCTTTTTCTTTATTGTCCATCACATTATTAAACCGAAGAAATTTAGTTCATTCTATATAAGTTTCTACTCGTATGAACTTCTAAATATTCGCAACAATTATTAGCTCAAATGTACAAAAAGCAATGTCGGAAGATTAGTTTCAATCTCAAAAGGAGACCTTCATCAGGGCGAGTGTCCATACGCTACCACCCTCTGTCTATCGCGAGAAACACTGTGTGCTAACGTCCTCGGCGCTCGACTCGACTCGAAAGACTCGACTGATGGAGGGTTGGTGCGTTGTTAGGTGGAACGCTGCCTTGCTTCCTTTCCCATTATACTTCTTGTTATCCGCTGCAGTTATGATAAGTGAGTACTTACTTGCCACTGGTCGCCAGCGAAGTGTTCTTTCTTAGCGTCACATGGGAAGCACTTGGCAGCTTCAATGCAGGTATTGTTCACTCGCACCTATGGACATACAGAGAGTTTAGGAATCATACTGCCTAAGTTGAAGACAATTCTGATGGCATTTTTAGGTTCCGTATTTTTTTTATACGAAAGGGGGGCAAACGAGCATGTGGGTTACCTGATGGAAAGCAATCACCACCGATCAGCAACACTAAAGTTGCCAGACTCTTTCAGCAGAACCTTGTTAGTAAATCAGCAGGGTGCACCACGTGCAAGTAAGCTTTGGTTTAGAGATGTTGGTGATTCACTCCAAAATGTCAGAGTTAACAGTATATATATTGTATACATTTTGAAAGCTTCTTTTTCATTTCTCTTCGCAAGATCGTAGGGTGCGCCACATGTAGGTGAGGTTGGCTTTGGCTCTAAAGATCATGGTGAGCGACTTACACCCCAAAACTTAGAATCTGAATTTACAAACTCCAGCTCTGGTGATATAAGTATGGTGATATGAAGTTCTAAACATTCAAAGTCCCATACCTGTCCCTCCGGGCAGTAGCAGCCTTCGACCGGTGTCTCCTTGCATTTTTCCGGGCTCTTTTTGAGTTCGTCGTAGTTCTCACAGGAGCGCTCACACTCCATGCAAGGATGGAACACGAAAGGTTTCGAGCTATAATGAAAATTACACACATCCATTGATACATCCTAGAGCAGGACATGTTGAATTCATTGCAAGTTGCATCCGGTAGTATACTATTCAGATTTGGTAGCAACAAGGGAGAATCACCAAGCGTTCAGACGATTTTGCAATTCATATTATTGAAATCGATGTGTTAGGTAACAACTCAATGTTTTAGGTTCCCAATAGTGTTAGAAACTTAAAATCCGTGGTGCACGGCAGTTGAGCTTCACTTGACTAGCCATCCCTTTAGGCTTTTAATGCCTTATTTGCCATATTGCTGTCTCTCACATTGCTAAGAGGGGAAGTCAAATTCCAAAAGCTTCCTACTCCTACTAATTTCTTCTGATTAAATTCGTTGTGAGTTCCAAGGCAGCCGTAGTTTTACCCTCGGGACTGCAATGGACTTCATTGTTCATTTCCCTTTTTTGGCGGTCGCCGCTGTTAATCCTGGCTACACAGGAGACACAGTGGTGGGAATGCGTGGTGGGCCCCCGAAAATCATGGAGCAGGACACGGCGGGTGTACAACATAACATCAAACGTCTCAAAAGGGCCACTACGCGTTCGATCCATATCCCCGCGCACGCCTACCAAATGACCAGGCTTGACCCGTGTGTCACAGAGATGTGAAGTTAACGCTTGCAACATGAAATATCACTCCCGCGTTGTCACCCCCGCTGCCAGCGCGGCAACACCTTTCTGGTGATCTCACTCACTTGCAAGAACACAACAACACTCAATGGAATTGTTATTTAGTTGCGGTATTCTGTGAGGTGGAAGTACTTCCCTAGTCGGGCAGCTTACAGATACGTTGTACTCTACCTCTCTTTCGCTTGTCGGCAGGGTGCATCACGTGAAGGTGGGGTTGACTTTGGGTCTAAAGATCGTGGGGAGTCACTTACACACCTCACTGTATTTCAAAGAGTAAAAGACATCAACGCGCATCCATTGTTTGTTATTGTATAACTTTAACTGTAATAGTCCAAATGACCGAGCGAGCTTGCCTATAAATATAATTGGGATGAAATACCAAGTATTTCGAGTTATTATCAAACATCAATAAAATAAATATTTCTGGTCAATTTACACAGCGCCATCTAGTCCCAAATAAGCGCAAAGCTTGTACTATGGGTACTAGACAACTGATAAATGAACTTAAACATATATTTTTTGTAAATACATACTTATTATACATAGAATAACATCATTTGAAGAGCTCGGTGGTCGAATGGTTAGCAATGGCCACATTGATCCGAGTTCGCGGGTTCGATTCCCGCACAAGACAAACATTTGTGTGCATGAACATGTCTGTTTGTCTTGATCTGGGTGTTTTATTTGTATTATAAGTATGTAATTACAAAAAAAAATGTATTTAAGTACATTTATCAGTTGTCTAGTACCCATAACACAAACTTTGCGCTTATGTTGGGACTAGATGGCGCTGTGTAAATTGTCCAGAAATATTTATTATTTAGCTATGTGTTACATACCAGTTGTAAGGGCAGAGTTTAGTCCGAGTCCTCCAGTCGAGACAGACGCCCTGCAGGCGACAGTCGGCGGCGTATCGCTCGAGAGTGGCGCATGCGTCGGTCGTGTTCAGTGCACACAGCTCCGCCTCGCAGGACTCCACGTACGTCGATGGGTCTACTAGGGCGTGACACTAGCCAAATGATAATTCGAATTAATGCAAGCAGATCTATTACGTATATTACGTATTAGCTTAGGTTCAAACGTAGTCAAAATGGTCAATAGTGATGTACGTTATAAAAATAATTTATCGAACGTATAATTTTAGGAGACAAACTGATTCTACCAATGCAAATGGCTCAACAGGGGTTGTAGAGTGTGTGAGCAATTCCTACAAATACTTGCTTTAGAAATAAACATTCAAATCCTGATATCTAGGAATAGCGAGCCGCAGGGCGGAGATCACATTTAAGATATATATTTAGATTTTGCGCCTATATTTCCAAAGCGATTATATATGTACATTAAAATTACTATTTTATTTATGCATGATATAATTTATATAACCTGCCTATAAGCAATTTTTCATTTCAATATTAACTAAAATGTTTATTAAAACTTATAGATGCAACTCTCACTTGACAATATATTTTCGATACTGTATCGACTAAAGTACGTCACTATTTCATAGTGTCATAGATTGCCATCTTAAAATGCCTGTCTGTAGTGCTTTTTCTTCACAGATTTTTATTATGTGTTGAAAAACGTCGAATGATACTAGGTTGTGTCATACGACGTGGTTGTGGTTGGACGTGGATGTCGTTGTGTATAGGTTTTATACACTCGCGATGGTGGTGCCTGTTTACGACCCCCGTCTATTGTTACAGAGTGTACAGTATGCTTGTATACCTTCTTTTTTTCGATTTGTTATTTAAATACGTCGTAATAATATAAATATTGGTGAAATAATTACTTCGATTGCATAAAAACTTTAGATATGATAACTTGAAGATCACAATGTTGGACTATCCCGAAAACGCTCACCTTGCTATTTTATATGCATTAAATCAGAAATTTGTACGACAGCTATGTTAAATATTGCGTTTATGTAGCCAGCGCCGTAACAAAAGTTATAGTATTTTTTATTGTTTCTACAATGGTAATATTTATTTTTTATAATTTCATACCTTTAAAATGGACTTTCCCACCAAACTTTGATCGAACATAAAACACGTCGGACATAAGTTATTATAATTTTAAGATCGCAGATCGTTCTAGTTTTATGTATTTTATGTTACTGATAGAGAGTTTTTATAATTTTGTAACATTGCCAACTAGCCTATTACAGGTCTCGCAGTCAATAAACAGGTGCTGCAACATACACTTCATCAACAACAGCAACTGTTAGCTCCTGTGTACGCTTATGTGTGTAATTTTAATATAAATAAACTATTTATGTAGCTGTCTAAGTGAATACTCACAGCACCGAAGACGTCAGCGTTCATCAGGTTGAGGCAGGGGTTCTGTTCGGGCGGCGGGGCGGTGCAGGGCGGCGGCGGGGGCGGCGCGCCGCACACGGCCTGCGGCGGGAGCTCGAGCGCGGCCAGGGCTGCGGGGCTGGCCTGCCAGCTCTCGCCGAACTAAAGGGTCCATGACACAACAGAACAATGGTGATAACAATCACGAAGTATTTTTTATTGTAGAAATATGTAATCTACAGATCCTGAGATCCGCACTTTTTGTTTTTATTGAAGTAAAACTTCTTTACGCACGCTTGACTTGGGGTTTAAGCTGATGAATGCGTGACGAGAGCGTTACGAAAAGTGTGATCGGGTGAAGCGAACGGAAGTTGAGAGGAAGATATTTAGTAGAGCTAAATAAGTTTTACTTCGGTCGTGTAGTCTAAAGCACACTCGTTTTTTTTATAATTTAATATTATAATTAAGGATTTAATAATAGATTCAAAAAGATATAACTTACCAAAAAATAGTGAATCATTATAACGCTAACTGTACTCCTAAGCCACTAATCAAAGATACTAATTTGCATCTACTTTAGAAGCCAACCGCAAATTTCTCTACTTTTCTTTATCTTGGTTTACATAGTATTCGATATTGCGATCGGGACGAAGGCACACATTCCCACCACTGTGTCTCCTGTGTAGCCAGGATTAACAGCGGCGACCGCCAAAAAAGACAATGAACAGTGAAGTTCATTGCAGTCCCAGGGGTACAACTACGGCTGCCTTGGAACTCACAACGAAATTAATCAGCAGAAATTAGTAGGAGTAGGAAGCTTTTGGAATTTGGCTTCCCCTCTTAGCAGTGTGAGAGAACATTAAAAGCCTAAAGAGATGGCTAGTCAAGTGCAGCTCAACTGCCGTGCACCACGGATTTTAAGTATCTAATATAATATAGATAGATATTGTGATGAGGATTTCATTGAAAAGCGACATAATGATTCCAACCTCGTCAATGTCCTCGGTGATAGTTCCGTTCCTGGTGACGAGTTTGGGTTCCAGTCCGCCGCAGATTCCGCAGAGACCTTCAGTACGGTTGCTGTACAGGTGAGTTGGTACACGAACAGCGAACTCCATCTTGGCCTGCTGGACTGTCACCTGTTGATAGAATATTAGTGCTTATTGCTAGAGTTCACTTTTTTATACTGGCAATCAGTAAGATGCAGCTATAAACAACAAACGAACAACCATTAAATCAGGTGAGAAATTTCTGAATGTGCAGAAATTTTGTACTTACGTCAAATACTAAAGATTCTCAACTTGAAATGTATTTGTTTTCGTTAAAAGGAATGGTGAATGAGTCAAATATTTCATGTTCCGACACGGTAACCGTATCGTATCAGGCTGGCCGTATGCTTGTCTGTCACCTGATGGAAAGCAATCACCAAGGCCCATACAGATCAGCAATACCAAGGGGTCGCCAATCCAATGCCAGCCTTTTCTATATAGTGATATAGATATGATGAGAATGCTGGGTACTAGACCCTACTACGTATAGTACTAGGTACATTGATAGGTTTTCAGCTGGGTAAAATGAAATTTAAGAGCAAAAAAGGATGTCTGTAGTGGTTATAATTAAATGTAGTTGTTATTTGGATTGCCATTTGGTTATTTATTATACCCAATTTAGCTTAGTGGGTCGTCCTTTAAATAATACATACCTCTACATGTGCGTCGGGTATCAACAGAGTAATGTCCTGGCCATTCAGCGTCGCCGTCACCCAGTCGGTCTTCAGTGGGAACTTGAACACTGGTGTTTTGCCGATCAGCATTATCAACTGTTATGGGAGAAAGACACGTCTTAGTATCTCAAATTTTAATTCTAGAAATTTTACAGCCTATTCGTGTTTGTTTATAATTAAATTGTTTTATTTAAAAAAAAATGCCGGTACCTAAGCACCACAATTTGGTAATTGATAATCATGGCTAATGCGGGCTTTCGTATTTTAACTACTTTCACAGCAATATGTACCGCCGTATATTAAAGTAAAACCGACGAACTAAATTAATTTTCATTTTACAAAAACAAAATTATTCGCTCCATTTGTAGAGTTTTAAGGAATACTTAAGCAAATAAACTTTCAAAGAAATAAATATTCTTGCATTTGTATTTCAATGTGTATTTAAAGTAATTATTACAAAAAATATTATCTCCTTCTTAAATACTTAAAATTTTAAGGTAAAATTGAAATTAGTGCATCCGTAGCCTCCGAATCCATTTCCCGTACAGCTTTCTTTTCTCAGCGCAATATCATTGTTAGCGAATGTAGAGGATAGAATAAATAATAGGTGTAGGTAAAATGCCTATATTATACTAACTTCTTTTAACTGAACTACCGCATACCGCTATAAAAACTTGACGATATTTTTACATGTACAAATGTTTGTTGATACTTTTGAAATTTTTAAATTAAGATAGAACTCTTTGAGTATAAATCGACGATAGAACTAGTCTATTAATAAAATATAATACTTATTACCTTGTTCTTTTCATCCTTGGTGATATGTATGACGTTCTTCTCGTAAATGACGTGAACTGCTTTGGTGCAAGTGACGTCACCGGTTCCCTCACAAGGCTCGTTGGTGGCGTAAACCTGTTTTTTTTGTTTATTAATTTCTTTTCAAGGAAGAATTTACAAATTGACATAATACGGGGACTTGATAATACATACTTTGCAATATACTTGTATAAGGGGCGTATTATCTTACAGAAGCGTGGTAAAAAAATAAAAAGAGATAGCGCATATCGTGTCTGACGGTGAAGAGTATCTCCACTTCATAAAATACCGCAGTCAAATAACAATAACCTTGTGAATTGTTGTGTTCCTGCGAGTGAATGAAATCATCATACGTTTTTGTATTGCGAGCGCTATATGATTACGGTAACCGCTTTCACATCAGAGTGGTAATTCTCGTAATTAAAATATAATCAAAATTCAGTTCCGATCCAATCTCAATATCACAAATGTCAAATTTAGTATTCTTGTATCGCAATACGACACTTCAAAGTTTTAAATATGCATCACTCCCGTCGCCAACGTAGCATCTCCTTCCTTTCTGGTGACCTCACTCACTCGCAGGAACATAACCTCAAGAGAATTGTTATTTAGTTGCGGTATTCTGTGAGGTGGAGGTACTTCCCCAGTCGGGCAGGTTACAATTACGCTCGTTACCTCTCGTAAATTTTTATTAGTAAATTAAATTGTTATTACCTCGTACTTATGCTGTCCAGTTTCGTTGGTATCTCTTGAAGCCAGATAGGTGCAATTGCCAAGGAATGGGAACTCGTCGCCCTCGAACGTGGTGTAGGTAGCTGGTGTACCGACACCCTTACAGTTGCCTGGAATTTACCTCAGAGGATTAGGTAGAGCACATCACACGACAAAATAGGTGTCTACATGTTACGTATATACTAGGATATAGGAAATTGACTCTTATTGCCAATTGAGTACGGTACAAAGTGAAGTGTTATCTTTAACGTAATCTCAATTAGCCGTATTCAGTAGGGTCGAACCGAACTTATAACATATCAAATTCGCATTGTAGTAACAGTCGTGTCCCTGTCTGTCTAGATTGCAACAGTCTAGACAGAGAGCGCGCCTAAAGGGTGTACCACCCCTTTACGCGCGCTTCCTGTTGTTAGTGTACAAATGATACGTTTGTGTTTACCTTCACGATAGTAGCTACCAAATAGTATACATCTACTAGCCACCATCAGCATAAAGTAACATGAACGTGACGTCGAACTGAACCACGAACATGTCAGCTCGCAACGCTTACAATAAACTACTCACAGTCTAGACATTCAGCGGGCGATATACAAGTGTCTCCTTTGCGCAGTTTCCCTTCAGGGCAGTAGCACCCATGGAAGCACTGGCCGTCTTCAGCAGGACACGATCGAGACGCCGAGCCGAACGAGGAACATGTCGGCTCGCAACGCTTGCGGTAACAGTCATAGTGAACGAGCGGTGGGGGACAGTCGGCAGCTAAGGGGGAAACGATACCAATGTTTAATATAAATCAAATTAGGATAGAAGATACATGATTCAAATCTATGATGTTTTTGAATTGCGACTGGACACATAATAATATTCGATAAATTACCACTCGCCCTGGATTCTGATCTGGATCAATGGATTTAAAGTCCCATATTGCTACTGAAAATATTTAAATTAAATTTTGTGATCAAAGTTAAGTTATCAACAAAGGTTTTAACAAATCTGGTCAAGTTCAGAATAAAAAACTTGGGTTTTTTATTCTGGACTTGACTTCTATGGTTGTGCCACACTAATGACGTTCGGTGTGACGAAAGCTCACCGCTTTCGCTGGCTTACTAATCTAAAAAAAATGTGCAAATGCAACGCGAAGAAAGCGTACAAGTATCTTGGGCAACCGAGCAGCCGTCGCCTGGTTGATTGACCAAGTTATCACTGAAGTGAAAAGTTAAGATGACCTGCTCGACCTTCAAGCCATTGAGTGGCTAGAGATCGTGCAGGACAGGACAAGCTTGTGAGTTCTCATTTCGGAGGCCAAGACTCATCATGGGTCGTTGAGCCAGTATAGTATGTAAGTTGTATTTAGTGCGAAATATATCCTCAGTTAAATAGATCATACTTACGGCAATCCATCTGCATCCTCCAAGAAGCAAGATCCAGGTTCTTGTCGGCGGCGAGACATTCCGCCACGAGCTGCTCCACGAGCAGACACCGACACTCCTCCTCGGAACGCTTCGTGCCGTTCACCACCAAGTCAGCGCATTCACAGATTTTCTCCAGGCAAATAGTTCGCCATTTATCCAGGTTCAGTACTTTGCCGCATTGGGACAGTGGGTTTTCGCTGTTGAGGCATGAGTTGTTTTAGTTCATAGGACGTGAATCGTTATTACATTTAGGTTTAAAAAATCCTGGAAGAGAAGTAATTACAAACCAAGAAAGTGGCAGACGTATACTAGTAAATATAGAAGGGCCATTTTTATTGCTAGAAGACGATCAACTGGAACTCGAGCAGTGATAACTTAGACGTCATCAACATCCCCAGACTGTATCTAACTAATGCTGAGTACATAGGTCTACCCCAATTGGTTTAACCAAATGCTATTTATTATCCGCCATCCGGGGCCTTATTCAAGCGCTTTTTCGAGGCCATTGGTCCATCTAGAGAAGGGGAATTCCACGCTACGACGCCTCACACGATACCTCCACTTTAGAACTTTCCTCTCCAATCTGCCATCACTGACTCGATAGATGTGGTCGGTCCACTACTGAACACTACTGAAAGCTATGTGATGACTTTTGTTCTTAGTTGATTCCTGTTTCGACCCCTGAGAGACCCTTAGAATAGCTATCTCTGTCGCTCGCCTTGCTACCTTCAGTCTGTAAACCAGCCCAAAGGTCAGAGTTCAAAACCTAGTCGTAGTACTTATCTTGTTTTTTGCATTGCATTTTGTATCATCCATTTCCTAACCTAAAAAATATTTTTACAGGTAAAACGCTATGATTGGAGACAACTCACGTGATAACCTTGCAGAGCTCCCACGCTTTCTTCTGCTTCTCCTCATTGATGACCCTCGTCTGGCAGGCGTTGGGTGGCAGGCCAGGCTTGGCCCACGAGCGGCCGAACTGATCGACGCTGGTGGCGAGTCTACCATCAGGCAGGCGGCGGTCGTTGCGTATGTCACCGTCAAACGCCCCACACATGCCGTCTACTGAGCCCATGTGTTTCTTGTACACCTATTCAGTTTGGACAATGAAACTTAGATATAGGGCGATTCATGGTACAAAACATATGGTATGTTCTTTTACGACAAATGTGGCCACGTGAGTTGACTCGCCTACGACTCACTGGAACGTCAGGGCGCGCGAGCCGATGTAGGCTCAAACGTCCGAGGGAATTATCGTCCCGTAATACGCGTCGAGCGGCCGCTGCGTTATAACAAAAATCATGATAGCTGGCGTAATACTACAGCTATATTGAAATAAAAAATACCTATGGATAGATATAATATACAGAATTAGACTACATTGTTTCAAATTGCTAGAATTGAATATAAAGTGCAAAAAAAAAAAAAAAGTTTTTATCAATATTTACAAAATGTTTTATGTGCTACAAGACGGCATTATTACTGAAGGCAATTTTTCCAATTTTTTTTGGAAGGCTACATCGTAATAGGTAGCTACTTGCATGCCAAATTTAAACTCGATTCATCCAGTGGTTTGAGCTGTGCGTTGATAGATAAGTCAATAACAGTTGCATTTTATAGATACAGAGAGCTTAGTGCGAGTTTTTTGTTCGCGTTCGATCATGTCAACGTAAACAAACCGACCAAATATCTCTCATATTGTGAATTTATAAGACGCGTGTTACATATCAAAATTATGTGGCTTACTTGCCGACATTTTGAATTTGGATAATATGTAACTAACACGCGTCTGTATATTCACAATATGTTTTTTTTTCTCAATAGGCTCGTGAACCACTTTTTTTTTTCGTTATTTATTATTATTTAAAAATTTCACAGAAAGAACTATAATAAATAGGTTGAAGAAAGATATTTTTTTTTGTTATTTAAGACGTCACAATAATATAACTATAGATGAAAGAATTACTTTGATAGCGTAAAAACTTCTCCAGATATGATAACTTGAAGATCACAATTTTGGACTATCCCGAAAACGCTACCATGTTATGACGTCACACTACGCTATTTTATATGCATTATCTCAGAAATTTGTACGACAGCTATATGTTAAATATTGCGTTTATGTAGCTAGTGCCGTAACAAAAGTTGTAGTATTTTTTCATAGTTTCGACAATGGTAATATTTATTTTTATTTATATAATTTCATACTTTTAAAATGGACTTTCCCACCAAACTTTCATCGACCATAAAACACGTCGGACATAAGTTATTAAAATTTTAAGATCGCAGATCGTTCTAGTTTTGTGTATTCTACGTTACTGATAGAGAGTTTTCATAATTTTAGAACATTGGTCACATGCCTCAATAGGCAAAATAGACAATGCCGACCCAATGGTCGGCATGTAAACGTTAGCACGTTCGAACGTGACCAAGAAACTTGCACTAAGAACTCAGTAGAAGAAGATTGTGGAGACATCACTTACACCGATCTTGATATCCCCATCACTCGTGTACAGCACAGTGAAGTTATATTTCCTCGACTTGATAGCCAGGCCGTTCCCAAGGCGGTCTACGTCAAAGCTGTTCTTTTGGAAGCAGATCTTGGAAGTCTGCTCGACGGTATACTCGTAGTTGTCGTATTCGATCATCAGGTTCGGTTTCACCAAGATCAGCTGGTCATCTTGGTGCACTATCAGGTAGTTCTGGCAACCTTCGATGCGACACTTCTTGCGAACTGATGGAAATAATATTGGTATTGAAGAAACAACCATCATTATGCTATTTATGCAAATGCAATACTAAATTCGACCGAAGAGGTTGATAGCGTGTCAGTCTAATCAAACATGCAAGTAAAGCACCGTCGGCCGCAGCCTGTCCATGGATGGGTTTATATTCTCTCCTCAATTGAAGGGGTTTAGAGCATACCCTAGCACGTTGCTCAACTGCGGGTTGGCGGAGGCCAGTAATTTCAAGCCGGCCAAAGGCTACTGACTTGGCTTAACGACTGTCATCTAATTATAACAGCCGGGACCGACGGCTTAACGTGCCCTCCGAAGCACGTAGGTGCTCGAGATAAATAATCCCATCCATAGACAGGCTACGGTCGACGTTGCTTAACATGCATAATCGATTAGACTGACACTCGCAACTTCACCATCGAGCTCATCATATTTTCATAGAATAATCAAAATGAAGTTAAATATTATTTCTTTATATGCAATTGATAAAAACTAATTATGTGTGTGCTGGAGATCCAATCATTCAGTCATTCATTTCACTTAGAATAAAGTTAAATTGTTACCAAGTACAGTCCAAGCGCCAAACTTGTGTTCTCTGGCGAGGATGTGGAAGCACACGTCATATTTGTACTCGGCGCCGTCAAACGTGGTGAACGTACGTCCCGTCACGTTGCACCACACCGGGCGTTCCACTGGTGGAACACAGATGTACCTGGTGGGGAAAAGTTACGTGAGAAGCAAAGTTAAGGTGAAACAGCGTTAGGGCAAAAATAGCACATTCTTTTCAGACTATAGCTATAATTCAAATAATGTTAAAATCATAGATTAACAATTGGTCGCTGCTCCGCTTCGACTAGATGCCGCACTATCTAAAAAACAACAGCTCCGTGAATGCGGCAACTCAATATTGTAGTGTGCGTAAAACAATGTGCAGAGATGCTAAAGCGTGCGTGAAGAATTGTATTGCAACTGATGTGCAGATATGCTAGTGTGCGTGAAGAATTGTATTGCAACAGGCTCGGGTACGCCGAGTTCGGCGTAGTATTTGTTGCCGCATTTTACAAGTGCGCCGCGGCATCTAATCGAAGCGGAGCGGAGACCAATTGATAATTTAAGGTTAAAATGGACTAATTCACCTTCTCTGACTAGGCGGGATTTGAACCCAGGACCTTTCGATTTATCGGTCGAGTGCTTTTTCCAAATGAGCTACCAGAAAGGTATGTGATTGTGACGATTTTTTCCATTTAGATTTACTGCTGTAAAGTCGCAGTGATATGCTTCGTTTAATAGTGTAATATTTAATATGTAGATGGCGCCACACATCGATTTTACAGTCATCATCATCAGGTCATTTTAGTCTCCACTACAGGAGCACAACCCTCTCTCGTCCGTCCCAGACAGAATGAGGATTGGGGCTACACTCCCCACGCTGGCCAGACGGGTTGGGAGGGCGTGATCGGTGTTTTATAATGTATTTCCCTTAGTCGCCTTGTACGACATCCACGGGAAGAGACGGAGTGATTCTATTCTAGTCTGCCGGAAACCACACGACCAAGTCGGTGGAGAGGTCGTCGGCTCAAATCCCACCTAAGCAGGATAGGTAAATTTTACCACTTTAAAAATATTTGTAATATTCCGGAAAGTTGGGCGAAATCAACATTTTAAATAATAACTATAGGTATAATGTAGAGACAATGACTCACTGCGGGCAGTGGTCTCCAGCGACGTGGTCCAGCTTGAGGGCGTAGTGCGGCGGGCAGGCCGGCGCCGAGCACACGAGCGGCGCGGGCGGGGCGCCCGGCCGCGGCGGCGGCGGCACGCCGGGCACGCAGCGGAACTGGCGGCACACCGCGGCCTGCGGCTGGGACCCGTTCGCCGGCTTGTCCAGGGTGAACCGGTTCGATTGGGGAGGGGGCAGGGTCGCTGGACCTGAACATATACAGTACCTTTATACAGGACCTAAACATATACAGTACTTTTATACTTCGCGACCCTTGTGTCGTCGGCTGCGAACTTCGCAGCCCTGCGAGGGTTCGCCCACGGGTGGGAGAAGCGCAGGAGCGCGCTGCCGGGGCCGAGGGAGCGGGAGCCACAGAGGAGGAAGATCCAGAGAGTCCAGCGCAAGAGGAAGGAGGCGAAGGTATAGCTGTGATCGTCGCCGCCCCAGAAGGGACACGGATGTAGATTAAATAATTTGTAGAGAGTCAAGAATTGCCCGCGACACAAAAGAGCCTTAGAGCAACGGTGCTGCGCGCATCTCTCGCGATTCGGCTCATATGACCGTGAGGTCGGAGGAGTCGTGGGAAGTGGTGGGATGTAGTACCTTTATACAGGGTGGCGAATTAGTCACCTGCAATATTTCAGGGAAACGTAGGACTAGTCGTGTTATAAGTAAGAAAAATGAGATAGAATTATATTTTGAATAAAATAATACACTAATGTAATTATCATTTATACGCATTGTTTAACAAACTCATTATTCCTATAGCGCCCCTAACGCAGCGGTGCGACGGCAAGTGAAGAGCGGGGATGTGACTCGTCTCGTGCGCCTGGCGGCGTTGTGTAAGGCGCGCGGATGCAGATTGTTAAAAATACGCAGATTATTAAATGAAAAAATAGGACAATTGAAAAAAAATAAAACTTAATACTTTTCTATTTATTATATTTGAGTAGTATATCACTTCCAGATACAGTTCCTTAAATATTGCAGCATCGCCACCTGTATATTACAAGGTAATTTTTTCTAGATTGACTGAGTAATGATAAATTGAACACTTTTTAAGCTTTCACCGAAAATAACATTTCTGGATTATCTAATGTTGTCAAAATGCTTTGTACGATCTTTATGATTTGTACGTATTTCGCCGATGTTAGAGAGTACGATATTTATAAGCACAAAACCCTTAATTAAATTAGTTTTTATACTTCGATATGCCAACAGGCGGCCTTACCTGCCCTATTAAATGATTTACATTAATATTTTTTGTTTATTCAAAACTTGCTTACCATATCCGCCTTTCGAGTAGCCTCCTTTAGAGTATCCAGTCTTGGAGAATCCGCCTTTAGATCCTTCGTAGCCACCTTTGGAGTAACCTCCTCTCTGATACCTCTGGTAGGAGTAGCGCGGCCGCGGTGGAGGAAGGTCTGATGTTGAGCTGTAGTAACTGGATGGAGTGGTCGAGGTGTACCGGATGATGTAGCCAGGCGGGCACTCCACTTTGGGACATTCCAGAGCTAAAATAAGAAATAATGATGAGTCAAATTAGTATACACAGGATTTTTATATTTATTTGTATATTGCTGTCAAATTTGGGGTGTAAGCGGTTCATCATTTTTTTTTTGAGTAAGAAAATTTACTCCCTCATTTAAACAAGAAAAATATATAACCATCACGAGACGAGTATGAAAACGTTATATTAACCTGATAAAGTGAAAATAGAAAACTATATTATACTATGACAATACAAGGGAGGCGACATGTCTCTTTAAAAATTTAAGCAGCTTTAATAAAAAGTAACTCACGTTTAGCCGTAGTGAAAGTAGTAACAGCAGTGGTAGTGACGGCGGCGACGGTAGGCGCGACGGTGGTGACCACCAGCGGCTCCAGGGTGAGCGCGGCGGTGGTGCAGGCCAGCTCGTCGTCGGGGCAGTCCTGCAGGCCGTCGCACCACCGCTCGAGCGGCAGGCACAGCTTGCTGGTGGGACATATCATGGTGCCGTTGGGGCACGGCTCGCAGAGGCACTGGCACGTGGACTGAGATAGTTTTGGTACCAGATCCTATTAAAAAATAATACGCACCTTTACAATTATACAAAAAAACTTAATCCAGAACGTTGAAATTTTGAGTTGGTGAATGAATGAGGGTCATTCCCTACTCTCACTTAAGCCACGTCACTTGCGTTCAGGTGGCTTGGCAATACTTGCTTCCGCCAACTCGCAGTTGAGCAGCACTTGCGGTTGATCAAAGTGCAGAAGGTATAAAAAAATGGGATTTGTTTTTACCGGTCCACAGAGGCAATCTTTGACGGGCTTGCAGTCGGTAATGCCGCCCAGTTTACACACACACTCGTCGCAGTTCGACCCTCGGAATGTAGAGCCGACAGCATACCTGATGAACAAATAGATTTTCATTGAAATAGACAGAAATATAAATAATTATAAAATGCTGTTTTATTTTTAAATAACCAGTTTTGGTTTTTTAAAAAGAAAACAGACGGACCGTTTGATGTTAAGCCGTTACCGTAGTCAAACCAAAAATTTAATCTACAACTAGTAAGTAAAATTATCCGATACAAGGGTTCTGATCCCTTAGTACAGTTTTCCCGCTGTCGCAAGGCAAGGATGTATTGTAGAGTTGGCAAAATCATGACAGTGGGTAAAAATAATACATATGATGGACTCGGCACAAAGGCATCTGGTCCTTTAGTACCCAATTTCTCCCGTCGTAGTAATACGAAGGTGAGTTGCAGATTGGGTTTTGTCATGACAGTGGGTAAGAATGATACTTACGACATGAAGGTCTCATCACAAGGCCACTGGTCCCTTGGGACGCAGTTTTCCCCGTCGTAGGAAGATAAAGATGTTTGCAGACCGCGTCATAATATGACAATAAGTAAGAGTGACACTTACGACATGAAGGACTCAACATTAGGGCACAGGTCCCTTGGGACTCAGTTTTACCCGTCGAATGAAGAAAAAGGTGGTTTGCAGACCGCGTTATACTATATATATATATAGCGTAGTATGAGTGATACTTACGACATGAAGGACTCAACACAAGGGCACTGGTCCCTTGGGACGCAGTTTTCTCCATCGTAGTAAGACGACGGTGGGTTGCAAGCGCAACCCATGGTACTAGTGACGCCGGGGCACAGTTGGCATGGAGAAGCAGTAGACACTTCTAACACAACCGTCGTTGTTGTTGGGACAGCTGAAATTTAATAACAATAGCGCGATGACTATATTATTATGATCTGCAGGCGAATTCTCGTAATTATTTTAAATCGCAGAATGGATGTTGGTCGACTTCAGGGCGTATGAAATAATATAGAAAATCTACAGTAATATTTTAGGATATATATGTAACACAATCTTTTTTTTCCGACGAACACACGGGTGCCAGACCACACCTGATAGTGATAACTATGTATGTGGAGTTTTTTTCAACAATTTGTTACTCCAAAATATTTTTAAACATATAAGTTATGTGGCCCTACCGCAGAAACCGATTACCATCGAAGATTTTGATTCCAAATATAGGTATTACGTTGTAGTTATTGACAAACATCTTCAGCTTAATCTGTATAGCTCTATGGTTTCTACCAGCTAAGGTAAACACAATTACCATCAATCTAAGTTAAAGTTTCATTTTTGCAGTGAAAAAAACCGATGGTAATCGGCTCCAGCTTCGGCGGTAGCCCTGCAACGGGTGAGCTTTGTCACTGTGGGATGAAAATATGAAGGTGATTTTTAGCCCAAAATTTTGTCTACATTCACTACTAGCCTTTGTAATTTTTCTAAAATTTTTTCATCTTTCTTCTACCTGTAATAACTTAGTTTCTACTTATTGAAAGTGTAATGTGTTACTTACGATATGTTAACTAATCCTACTTCTACCTGTAATTATTTAGTTTATATACAGTGTGATTCTTGATAAAGTGCACATATGAAAATAAGATAAAATAGAACACTTTTTATCGACAAAAATAATATTTAAAAAATTAAAAAATTTTTTTTTTGGAATTTAGAGCCATTTTAATTTTTTAAATTGCTACTGTGAACCCCATGTAAATAACATTTTATAACTCTTGAACCAAGTGACGTAGAGCGTTAAAACAAAAAGGGTGATGATTCTAGATAATAGCCAGAGCTGATAAAATAATAATTTAATGTATAAAGAAATTATTATATTTTTTGTGCATTTTTTTCATTAAAAGTCAAATTTCTTTAAAAAATCACTTATTATTATTATTTTATTATTCATTTATGTTTATCTGCATCGTATTAGCTATCTAACAAAAAAATAACCACTTCTATAACCCTCACACAACATTTATTATGAGGCGTTAAACAATGGCACTCCGGATGTACCGTACATTATTTGCTATAGCAATCTAAGGCTGGCTCAAATTATTTAGATCATTGAATCAACTAAATAAAAGAGGTTTTTTTACTAACAAATTATTATTTATTTCTGAGTAAAATAACTTAATTTTAATGAAGTAAATTTTCAAAATGTACGGTAATAATGTACGGTACATCCGGAGTGCCATTGTTTAACGCCTCATAATAAATGTTGTGTGAGGGTTAGAGAAGTGGTTATTTTTTTGTTAGAAAGGTATTACGATGCAGATAAACATAGATGAATAATAAAATAATAATAATAAGTGATTTTTTAAAGAAATTTTACTTTTAATGAAAAAAATGCATAAAAATAATGATAATTTCTTTATGCATTTCATTATTTTCGATAAATAGAGATTAATTTTGTTGTAAATTATTATTTTATCAGCTCCGGCAATTATCTAGAACCATCGCCGTCTTTGTTTTAACGCTCTACGTCGCTTGGTTCATGAGTTATAAAATGTTATTTACATGGGGTTCACAGTAGCAATTTAAAAAATTAAAATGGCTCTAAATTCCAAAAAAAAAATTTTTTTTATTTTTAAATATTATTTTTGTCGATAAAAATTGCTCTATTTTATCTCATTTTCATATGTGCACTTTATCAAGAATCACACTGTATATTGGAAATGTATACTTACGATATGGCTCGAAGCAACCAATAGGTTCAATCCTCATCTCGATGCTGTCCTTCCATTTCAGAGGCAACACCTTCAAGTACCGCGCGTGTATTGGCAACTTGAACTCGTTTATTACTACGGTGTTCGAGTCGAAGTTTGCGGGGAACACCTACACAGTTTATGGATTATTTTATTTATTTTTATACATTTTTGATCACAATTATTTAAGGGAGCAAAAGACGGGCTTAAAAGTCCTTGTCTTATGTTGCCTGATTTTGTAACAAATTTGCTCAACCTTTTCCCTTCATTTTCCAGAAAGTCTGTAAAAGTACGCTGTGTTTGAGTATTGAATATTATGAAAGACCATTCCATTTGGACGGAAAAAAATTAATTATATTGTTTATTTAACTCAGTTTAAATTATATAATAAATTGTGTGTTCTAATTTAAGAACAGAGTAATTTAAGTAGTAGAGTTTTCGAATAGTATTCGATATTTATTTTTACGAAAACGAATAATAACAATATTTTCGTGTTTTGCAAAATAAAAGAGTATTTTGTGCAGGCACCTATTATATGTATTTTTTTTTATTTATTTGAAATTTTGATATTTATTCATGAACAATATATAATTGTGTCTGAAATAATAATAAACCTAATTACAATATTATGTCCCTAATTATAATATTTTTATAGAAATTATCAAAATTAATACAAAATTAATACCTATATTAAATTAATTAATTTTAACACAAGACGACACCATTGACAACATGTGCAATAACTTCAATTCTACTAAACTTCTATGAATAAGTTATTCAACATAACTTTTTGAAAACGAACCTACTACTAGAGGATTCTCGGATTCATTCAAGTTTTTGAACAAAGACAGTAATGCTGGATCATAAAAACCGAAAACAGTGCCTAAAGATGTATAAGTGTGATATATCTACTTATAATTTATTATCTACGAAGTTGCAATTAAAGGAAGAGTTAATTTCATTACATCTACTTGTTCCTACATTATGCATAACAGGAAAACTTAAACGGACAAACTATTCTCAACATATTCTAGCAGTTTGATGACATATGCGTATAGTCACGTAGTATAAGTTTTGAGAAAACTTATACTACGTGATATTTTTATTCCTATTACTATATTTTTAATTTAGATGTAACAAAATGTCGGTTGGATCTATTCTTTTTTATTTTTTTTATTTTATACTACGTCGGGTGGCAGACAAGCATACGGCCCGCCTGATGTGAAGCGGTTACCGTAGCCATATTAACGCTCGCAACATAAAAAATCGCTCGCACGCCGCCACGTCTGCTGCCATCGCAGCATCTCCTTCCATTCTGGTGACCTCACTCACTCGCAGGAATACAACAACCCTCAAGGGACTTGTCATTTGGCTGCGAAAAGCTACCCGACTGGGGAATGTACCACCGTACATTCCCCAGTCGGGTAGCTTACAATTACGCTCCGTACCTCTCTTTTCGCCAGAGCTTCGTTTGTCAGTCAGCAGGGTGCACCGCGTGCAGGTGAAGTTGGCTTTGGTTCAAAGATGTTGATGAACCACTTTACACCCCAACTTCCAACCAAAAATTCTGCATAACAGGGTCTAAATTTCATCCAAACACCCAGCTATTTAGCCTTGAACCAGTTACAAACCATCAATGTATACATTTTCCCTCACTAATCTACTATATAAAAATAAGTCGGGTTTTCCTTCCTGACGCTATAACTCCAGAACGCACGAACCGATTTCCACGGTTTTGCATTCGTTGGAAAGGTCTCGGGCTCCGTGAGGTTTATAGCAAAGAAAATTCTGGAAAAATTTGAAAAGAAAAGCGGGAAAATCTTTTTTCACATACAGCGCCATCTCTAAGGAAATGGATGGAAACGAAAAGATTGAGCCACAGCGAAGCGTGGTCGGGCCGCTAGTTATATTAAATTAGTAGAAAGTATGGTAGGATAGCAATACTAACTTTGTGTGAGCCATCGTTGGTGACCACAGGGTTGAAGGTGGAGAGGTCAGACGTGTACATCACGTTGTATGAGGTCACCCATCCGCTCGGCCCGCCCTTCGTCTTGATGCCGGTTATATTGCGAGGAGCGGTGAAGTCAAACTGAATAAAACAGAACAGTTAAAATGGGTACATGTATATATTTAAATATACAGTTACTACCCCGGCTTCGCTCGGGTAGAGGTAGAACTACTCTGTGGGCAGAACTCTTTTGAATTAAACGGGAATCCACCAGTGAAGCTCCTTGTTGGCATGAATTTTTGGAATACCGCTGCTTTTGGGTGTTTTGGAATTTCACTGATAACTGGTAGTGACACTTGTTTCACATGGTTTTTTGTGGATCTACCATTTTTATTGATATGAGGGTTTTTTTTTATATACTACGTCGGGTGGAGGACAAGCATACGGCCCGCCTGATGTGAAGCGGTTACCGTAGCCATAGTAACGCTATAAAATATCGCTCGCGCGCCGCCACCCTCGCTGCCAACGCAGCATCTCCCTCCTTTCTTTCTGTTTCGGTTCAAGCAAAAAAACTACGTGATAAACTCAAATCGCCTAACCTTCTCCAAAACTTTTGTAAGGCGATCAGCCTCTAGGATCGTTTTATCAAAAAGAATGAAGATTATAAATGCGGTATTTAAGCGATTTATTGAAAACTCGGTATCATTCTATAATGAGCGTTAATTAAACTCGGAAATTAAAATCTATTTACCATTATCCATTCTCCAGGCGTGCTATACGCTGGTTTCCATCCTCTGTCACCCTCGAGCGTGAAGTATTTGCGCGCGTCGTTGTTAGAGCTCACTTCGATGTTTTCTATCGGCAGTTCTGCAGCTATTCCTAGTGGTTCCGTACATTGTATGGGAGATAGCTGTCAAGGTAGAGAATATGGATTATTAGTAAAACAATCGAGTGACTTAAATACATGAGTTGGTTTAATAAACTTAAGTATAGTTTCAAAATTAATAGCTAATCGCTTATTGCAATATTTTCAAATAACTGTAACCTGTTTGAACTAGCAAGCTGTTCTTGTTTTTATGTTTACTTTACGTCGGGTTCTAAAATGTTTATGTAAGTACAAAATCCAAATATTATTTTATAAATTTTGCATGCCAGTGTCTGGTGATGTGAAAATGTGTGAAACCAGACGTTATTCTTGACATTTTTAATATTAATAATACTTAGACAACATTTTGAGCAAAATAAAGATATTTGTATTTGAACAAGTGTGTTGTAAACGACCTCGCCCTGGGGTCAACTACAAGACGGGAGGAGTGCTACTCCACATACAGCATCGGTTTGCATTAAAATGTGACCCTAAACCATTAATTTCCCATCTCACTCTCTCTCACTATATAAGAATCGAGTTATTTATTCGTCGAATATGTGGAAGTAATTTAAGAGACATACCAAAATTTTAACCCAATATTCATGTTCAGAGATGCAATTACCACTTTGAGCAACTTTACAAACAGCGGCCATTTTAAAAATCCGCTATCTTGAAAAATAGTAGGTCTATTTACTTTTGTTCTAATGGTTACATTTGTAGAAAAAGTTACAGCTACAAACTTCCACTAAGTTTCAACTCACGGTAGTAACAATAGTGAATGTGGTAGTAGAGACAGGTTCCTGGCACCCGATCAGTTCGAATCTGACTGCGATCTCCTTGTGCCAAGTGAGGGGGCAAATACGAACGAACTTGGCTTCTATCGGTGGTTCGATCATTTGCTTCATTGGTTTCTTGCTGTCGATTGGACCACGGAACACCTGGGAAAATATACATTGATTGGAAACCCGATACGTCTTGAGATCCCTAATTTAAAATTGACGTCTTTTCACATTCCCAAACCACTGAGTCTCTTGTATAGCCAGGATTAACAGTGGCGACTACCAAAATAGACAATGAAGTCCATTGCAGTCCCGGGGATAAGACTACGGCTCACTTGGAACTCACAACGTACGTAATCAGAAGAAATTAGTAAGAGTAAGAAGCTTTTGGAATTTGACTTCGTTAAATTAACGTCTTACAGATAACTAATGTTCAGTATCAACTCATAGTCATCGCACTGCGGAGATACAAGTTTTCCTTCGGCCGTAGAGGTTTTAGAAAGTATTCTATCACGCTGCTCAATTGCCGGTTGACGGAGGCCAGTGTTTTCCAGCCGCTTCAAGGCCGTTGACTAGGTTTATGGGTTGTTTGTTAATAGTCTAACCCCAACACATCTTCTACAGTTGCACCGCTTGCCATCGACAAGGAAATGATCATCATAAATTAGAGCGGAAAAGCTCACGTCACGTACTGTTCGATTCAAGAGAGGTTTTCTCTCACTATCTGGCATTTATGTGGTTACGGTAATCGCTTCACATCAGACGGGCCGTAAGCTTGTCTGCCACCCGATATAGTATAAAATTTGTTGAATGAAGTGCCTGTCTTGGTTTATTCAGAAGACTATGAAGTTTTTTTGAAGAAAAGCCGTTTTTGAAGAAAATAGATTTTTAAGACGCAACATGCATGTCCCTCCTGCGTGTCACAGAAGTCCTGCCAATCTGGTAATACTGCTTTCTTCTTCTAGGTGGCCGTATGGTCGGTTGCCACCTTAGTGTAGTAAAAAATAATGAGATACATTAGAGCAGATAATGTAGACATTAAGAAATTGTTCATAGACGAGCCCTGTGTTCGAATGACAAGCAATGGCTACATTGACTCAGAAGTCGCGGGTTCGACAAACCCCAGCACAAGACAAACATTTGTGTGCATGAGCATGTCATTTTGTCTAGGTCTGTATATTTTCTATGCATTATAAGTAAATATTTACAAATAAATATATGTTTTGGTACATTTATCAGTTGTCTAGTGCCCATAGAACAAGCTTATTTTGTGTGCTTAATTTGGAAATAGATAGCACTGTGTAAATAGTCCAGAAACATTTATTGAAGTGAAAACTTCTTCTTCTTCTTTCAAATGGGTAAAATATGTTTTTTTTTTTATACTACGTCGGGTGGCAGACAAGCATACGGCCCGTCTGATGTGAAGCGGTTACCGTAGCCATATTAACGCTCACAACATAAAATATCGCTCGCGCGCCGCCACCCCCGCTGCCAACGCAGCATCTCCTTCCTTTCTGGTGACCTCACTCACTCGCAGGAACACAACAACCCTCAAGGGAATTGTTATTTGGCTGCGGTATTTTGTGAGGTGGAGGTACATTGCCCAGTCGGGTAGCTTACAATTACGCTCCCTACCTCTCTTTTCGCCAGAGCTTCGTTTGTCAGTCAGCAGGGTGCACCGCGTGCAGGTGAAGTTGGCTTTGGTTCAAAGATCATGATGAACCACTACACCCCAAAAACTCGCGTGGCCTCATCGAAAATTCTAGACTACAAAATTCAACTGAATGCAAAGACGATACGATTGAGATTGCTCTGAATATTTTAATTAATTGAAATAGTTTCGCCATTCCACGCTAGATGTCTAGGTGCTACAAAGTTTTGCGTGGTTTTACTATTCCCTAGCAGGTGGCACTACGTATTTCATCATTCCATTATAATTCTTATGTCGTTTCAGTAACACACAAAATGTTTTCACTTCTACCGGCACTCCCGGAGTGCAACCCGTTGTTTTTTTTATTATTTATTATTCGAAATCCTGAATTTTAACAACTAATCAAGATAGATCTGTCATACCTTAGGAGCTCCATCTTCTCCACTAACAACAGAGAAGGCAGTGCCATCGTCTCCGTACATGAGCTCGTAGCTGGTGACGTACTGGTCAAACATGGGACTTCCTTGCATCAACACGCCATAGATCGGCTCCCGTCGAGGCAGTTCCACTTGGATGTACTGGTCCTTGTTCATCAGCTCTGGAGTCCAGGCACCAGCTATGTCAAATAAAATGTTTGATAAAATATACTTTGCTAAATTGCGCAATCCTATGCATCGGCTTGCTAGAACTGAAAAATCTTTTGTTGTAAATTTTGTTAACGGTCCAGAAGCAAATAAAGAGTTAAAGTTTTAAGGTAGGGTACAAATGGTTCAAAATAATGTTTTAGTGAGTGACACAAGAGGTGATAGCGGATCACGGAAGTCAAGCAACGTCGACCGTAACCTGTCAATGAATGGGTTTATATATCTCGAGCTCCACCGTGTTTCGGAGGGCACATTAAGCCGTCGGTCCCGGCTGTTGTTGTAAGATGACAGTCGTTAAGCCAAGTCAGTGGCCTTTAGGCGGCTTGAAAACACTGACCTCCGTCAACACGCAGTTGAGCAGCGTGGTGGAGTATGCTCTAAACACCTTCGATTGAGAAGAGACCTGTATACCAGCAGTTGGTTGAATAAGGTTAACGGCGAGTGACAAAAGGTATTTATTTCAATATAGCATGTGTGAAAAAAGGGCGGTTTTAAAATTTATTTTATCTAATCTCATACTGAAATTTAGAGATTAAAAAACTAAACACAGAATCTTAATGTCAGTCTTTTACGCATAAGCCATCAAAATAAATTTAAAAAAATATTTTCGATTAGCTCTTTATGGACAACTGTATCGAAAAATAACTTTTTTTTTTCATTTCGATACAGCTTCAGCCCTGGGTTCAGGTTCCAATGCAAATGCATTGCAACTTTGCAAAAATCTGTAAACGCGGCGCGTCACGCATTTCCATCACGTATCGCATCATCATTGGTCGATCAGCAAATGGATTTATAAGTAAGAAATAAAGCTGTTAAATTAACTTCATGGTTTTATTTAAAATATTACTATCATCTATTTCATATAGATAAAGTAGTGTATGAAACTGCACATAATTAGGTCTTAAAATAGTCGTGTGATGCTATTATCAAATGAGCCGAAACGCATTTCCACCACGCATCGCATCATCATTGGTCGATCTGCAAATGGATTTATAAGTAAGAAATTAAGCTGTTAAATTAACTTCATGGTTTTATTTAAAATATTACTATCATCTATTTCATATAGATAAAGTAGTGTATGAAACTGCACATAATTAGGTCTTAAAATACTCGTGTGACGCTATTATGAAATTCGCCTTCGGCTCATTTGATAAACTCACACTCATGTTTTAAGAACCTTTATTATGCAACAGTTTCATAAACTACATTGCTTTTTAGTTAGTAATTTCTAAAGCAGTAGGGTTTTTTTGTCTCATTTCATTAAATCTTGTCAGTGATTAATTTAGCTTTAAGTAACATACCGCTGTTATCATCAGGTTTTCCATTTAGCTTGGAGTACTTGGGCGCGAAGAAGTCGTTGGACATGGAGCTTGCAGTGAAGGCCTGGTCAGCCAGGGGCTCGTCTTCCCAAAGGAGGTTTATGTATCTGACAAAAATTTAAATCCATACTAAAGAAAATATGAAATTGTGTTTGATTGCCCTTCGTCCACGTCGAAAGAAGTTAATGGTTTTTTTATTGTTGTTTATGGTTCATGATGTTTTTGACGTGATGTCTTATAAATCGATGAACGCCGACTGCACGCGCGAAAAAGCATGACTCATTGTCACCTTCCGCGAGAGCGCGGAACAAACGATAGAGATGCACGATCGGCGTATGTTTCCAGACCTCAAAGCTGTCCCCGTAAAAACATTGGTTGTCTGTAAAGTCGGTTTACGGACGATAATTTTACGTCCGTAAACCGACTTTACAGACAACCAATGTTTTTACGGGGACAGTTTTGAGGTCTCGAAAGTGACATAGGCTACTTTTATCGAGGAAAAACCGTTTATTTCCACGAAAAAAAAAGGTTTGTTAAAACAATGATCACATGTACGAAGCCGCGGATAACAGCTAGGTAAGGTTTTTGGTATACTACGTCGGGAGGCAGACAAGCATACGACCCGCCTGATGTGAAGCGGTTACCGCAGCCATATTATCGCTCGCAACATAAAATATCGCTCGCGCGCCGCCACCGCTGCTGCCAACGCAGCAACTCCTTAATAATGTTGATATTGGTGATTGGCACTTGGTGGAACGATTTCAACATTTTTATTTTTTCTCTATAAGGTCATAAAAAGATATGATACTTTTATTTTATAGTTTGTCAAAGAAGACGTAAACTCCCGCCACTCCCACTGCCAACGCATCACGTCCTTCTTTCCTTGTGAACTCAGTCACACGCAGAAACAGAACAGTCCTCAATGCAATTGTTATTTGGTTGCGGCATTATGTGAGGCGAAGTCACTTTCCCAGTCGGGTAGCTTAAAACCTACGCACCCTACAACACTTTTGCCAGAGCCACGTTTATCAGTCAGCAGAGTGCACCACATGCAGGTGAGGTTGACTTTGACTCAATGAACCACATACACTCCAAATACTTACAATAAAAAATGGGGTGTATGTGGTTCATGATCAAAGATGTGCATGTGGTGCACTCTGCTGACTGATAAATAAGTAATTATTTCTCAACAAATTACACAGTGTCATGTGGTCCCAAACTAAGCAAAGCTTGTACTATGGGTACTAGTATCTGATATAATACTTATATGTATACATTTTCAAATACATACATCTGGGTGTTTTCTATGTATTATACATAACCACGACAAACAGACATGTTCATGCACATAAATATTAAAATTTGTCTTGTGCGGGGATCGAACCTGCGACCTCGGAGTCAAAGTGGCCATTGCTAACCATTTGGCCACCGATCTCGTCATGTACAATAAAAATAGTTTTATTTCACCACCTTTACATAAAAATATAAAAAAAATATACCTATCAGGAGCACATTCAGGTGGTGGTGTTGCAGTGTTCTTTATAATCAACGGAGTGGTAGCTGGAGTGGTAATGACAACATGAGTTGTAACTGGAATGGTTGTGGGAGAAGCAGTAGTGGTAACTTCAGTCGTGGTAGTAGGTTCTGTGGGTTCTTGAATGAGCGACGCGAGGGATGTTCCTTCAGGGGCCCTTTCGAGTTTGACGCAGTCGCTCGTGTCGCAGTGCATGTCGTTGTCGAGACATTGGCATTTGATGCAGTCTGTGTTTACCACTGCACCAGGCTAGGGGAGGAAATATCACATTTTAAACAGTATACAATAAAATTACATAAATAGATAGATAGAGTATGTTTTATTTGCACAATAAAAAGAACAGACAATTAAAAACTTATTTGCAAAACATTTATGTGCAACAAGGCGGCTTTATTGCTGAAAGCAATCTGTTCAAGGCAACCTTTGTACCAACCTTAGTATAATTAAAAATAACATCAAATCGAGGACAGATATTTGAAAATGTACTAAAATTGTAAAAAATATTTGGCAATATCGTAAAATCAACGTACGTCCGACTTGTTTTATTGTCGATCGAAGTTTGGTGGATGGAAATGCCTATTTTAAAAACATGAAATTATTAGAAACTAAATAACCATTAAATATTATAACTGTTGTTGCGGCATTAGCTACATAAACGTAACATTTAATTTAGCTACCCTACAAATTTCTGATTTTACATTAAGTATACAAAATAAGATCGTGTGACATCCTTGCATAACAATATCGTATCAAAAAAAAATAGAAAAAAGTCTACATAAAACGCTCGCTGACGAAAAACGTTAATTAGTATATTGTAAAGCCGGTTCAAACACTACAAATACAAAACACATACCAAACACATACCAGGTCCAGCCGAGCCGCGAGGAGATCTCCAGACATCGATATCGTTCAAAAAGAACCAGGTATCGAGATCATGATACTGTAAGTACATTACTATTTATTTGTAGTGTTGCTTTCCTTTAGTCCTTAATATAATTCCTATTATAAAATTCTTCCAAGATTTTTCATCCCCGTAAATCAGCTCGTAGCTCTGCATCCAAGCAGGCTAGGGACATTTTAGTTGATAGTAATAGAGAGTTAGAATTAGACGATAGTTTTATAGAGATGTCTCAACCAGCAGCATCATCCGGTCAACAACCCGGCCAACCCGCCTTAGTTGACCCGGACATCATTCTAAAGGCCCTTCGATTGGCGCCGGATTTTGATGGCAACCCTCATACATTACCGAGGTTCATCCAATTATGTGACCAGATTGTAGGAGCCTATGGCACGGAAAATAACCATCTGACTAACTTATACTTAATTAATGGCATATTAAATAAAATTACTGGACCCGCTGCTATGACCATAAACGGTATTCCATCTGATTGGATAGGTATTAGAAATGCACTTATTAATAATTTTAGCGACCAAAGGGATGAAACCACCCTGTATAACGATTTAGCGATGCAGATCCAAGGCAATAGCTCTCCACAAGAGTTCTACGATCGGTGTCAGACCTTATTTAGTACTATTATGACGTATGTCACCTTACACGAGACCGTACCTACTACAGTAACTGCCAAGAGAGATTTATATAAAAAACTTACTATGCAGGCTTTTGTGCGCGGTCTTAAAGAACCCCTAGGGTCTCGTATAAGGTGTATGAGGCCAGAGAGCATGGAAAAAGCATTGGAATTTGTCCAGGAGGAGCTGAATACTATATACTTACAGCAACGTAATGACGGTCTTCCTAAAAATGCACATGGAGCATCAGCCCCTAAACCTGTACAGATGCCAATACCGACGCCACAGCCTCAGATGCCTAAAGCATTTACTTTTGGTCCTATGATGCAAGCCCCACCTCGCCATAGCTTCAATTTCCAGCAACCTAAACCTCATCCACAATTTCACCCAAGTCAACCCCGCATGCCTTCACGCACGCAACAAATGTTCGCAGCACCACCGCGAAATTATAATGCTAATAGTAACACATTTAGATTGCCATCCCGAAATTTTAATAATAACACGGGTCCCCGCCCCATGAGCGGAGTCAATCACTACATCCCGAAAGCGCTGCCACCTAGTGGTCACGATTGGACCAAGCACGGGAATCCACCACCCAATAACTATTTCAAATCTCGGGATGTAAACCTAAACGAGTGCTATAATTATGAACCTGACTATATGTACCACCCCATGTACTACGAACCCGATTATTTACCAAGTGATTATAATACCTATACTAACTACCCCGAACAAACTGACTATGACAGAACCAGTTATATGTACGAAGAAATACCCTGTGTCGAACAACCCCCCGAGTTTACCTATAACGAACAGACAGACAATGTACCTCAAGCTTCGTTTAGCCAGGACGAGGATTTTCAAGTAAAGGGCCGTATAAAAAAATTAAGATAGAAGTTAATCTGCAAACACAACGGCAACTACCCTATGTGCAGATATGCCAACCCCCTCTTAAACTTCTTTTGGACACTGGCGCAAACCAGTCTTTTCTTTCTCCCGACGCCGTGCAAAGGTACTACCCTCATATTCCTTTAAATTATGACCCCTTTGTAATTACTAATATACATGGTACTTCTAAGAACAACTACTCTGTGACTATACCGTGTTTCCAGGAATTCCATTGCAATAGTAACATCAAAATGTTCGTTTATAAATTTCATGATTATTTCGATGGGTTGATCGGATTAGACCTGTTTACACAATGGGAAGCCAAATTAGACCTCAAAGATCTGAATTTAGTGACTAAGAGCGCAACTAACCTCATACGTATGTTTAACTCTAGGAATGTCAATCTTTACGAAGACATCATACCCGCTAGATCCTCTAAATTAATTAGAATTCCCATTAACGCGCGTGATGGTGACGCATATATACCAGAACAGGTATTATGTAATTGCCTAATTCACGAATGTATAACATCTGTCAAACGTAACCGTGGCATAATTGAGATAGAAAATCCATCTGATCATGACGTAATATTATCCTTAGATCGACCTGCAGAAGCAGAAATGTTTAACGCTGAATGCATCAGCACAGAACAGCCTCCGTTATCCGCGCGAACACAAGAGGTTTTATCTCGATTACGCACTGACCACCTGAACCCTGAGGAGAAAGCTAACTTGATCCGTCTGTGCTCCCAATACTCTGATATTTTCTATCTAGATAATGAACCTTTGACCTTTACCAATAAAGTCAAGCATTGCATTAAAACCACAGACGAAGTTCCCATATATACTAAAAGCTATAGATATCCCTTTATACATAGACAAGAGGTTCAAGAACAGATTCAAAAAATGCTAGATCAAGGTATAATACGACCTTCCGAATCCGCCTGGAGCTCCCCTATCTGGGTAGTCCCAAAAAAGACAGATGCATCCGGTAAGAAAAAATGGAGGATAGTTGTTGACTTTCGAAAACTCAACGAAAAAACGATTGACGACAAGTATCCTATCCCCAATATCAATGATGTGCTAGACAAACTAGGAAAATGTCAATATTTTACAACCCTCGACTTAGCATCCGGTTTTCATCAATGTGAAATGAACCCTCAGGATATACCTAAAACAGCATTTAGTGTAGAGCACGGGCATTTTGAATTCTTGAGGATGCCTATGGGTCTTAAAAATGCACCGTCAACCTTTCAAAGGGTGATGGACAACGTGCTGAGAGGGCTCCAAAACGAAATATGTCTCGTTTATCTCGATGACATAATCGTTTTCAGTACATCCTTACAAGAACATATCCTCAACCTCGAAAGAGTCTTCCAGAGACTGCGAGAATCTAACTTCAAGATTCAGATGAATAAATCCGAATTCTTGAAGCTCGAAACCGCTTACCTAGGACACGTGATAACCCGTGAAGGTATAAAGCCTAACCCAGATAAAATCTCAGCTATAGTTAATTATCCCATTCCAAAAACTACCAAAGAGATTAAACAGTTTCTAGGACTTCTCGGATATTACCGAAAATTCATACCCGATTTCGCCCGAATCACTAAACCAATGACCCAATGTCTAAAGAAGGGTAACAAAATCTCGATAGATAACCCCACCTACGTTAACTGCTTTGAGACATGCAAAAGTTTGCTAACTAATGACCCTATCCTCAGTTATCCCGACTTCAAAAGGGACTTCATATTGACTACAGATGCAAGTAACTTCGCGATTGGCGCTATATTATCCCAGGGGCCTATAGGCTCCGACAAGCCTATATCGTATGCATCCCGCACCCTCAATACTAGTGAAACCAACTATAGCACTATAGAAAAGGAGCTACTAGCTATAGTATGGGCCACTAAGTATTTCAGGCCGTATTTATTTGGCAGGAAGTTCAAGGTAATAACAGACCATAAACCACTTCAATGGTTAATGAGTCTGCGTGAACCCAACTCACGTCTTACGAGATGGAGGCTAAAACTTAGTGAATACGACTTCTCAGTTGTATACAAGAAGGGTAAAAATAACACCAATGCAGATGCCCTATCCCGAGTCGAAATTCACAACGAAGAGTTAGAGTCTCTACTTGAAGAACTAGAATCCTTAATTGCTAACCCGTCAGAGAAACCTCAAACTTTACATGGTTCCTCTACTGCTACAGTTCACACTAGTGAAGAAAATCCCATATTAGAGGTCCCCATTACTGATGACCCTCTTAACAAATTTCACAGGCAATTGGTATTGACTATTGTGGGTGACGTAAAGAAGCGACCGGCCGTTTCAAAGCCATTCGATACGCACACCCGGGTCTCAGTCCAACTTTCTGAATCCAACCTGGAACAGGAAGTTATCAATTCTATCAAAGAATATGTTAACCCTAAGGTAAAAACAGCTATCTTAATAAATCCTCCACTTGCAATGTACTCAATCATACCTATAATACAGAAGAGTTTCAAAAACTCATCTATGAATCTCGTACTGTCCAAAAAGGAAATAGAGAATGTAAAAGAGTACCTTAGACAACAGGAGTTAATCAGTAGTTACCACAATGGTAAAACAAATCACCGTGGTGTCACTGAGTGTTACCTGTCTCTCTCCCAACGGTATTACTGGCCCAAAATGAAAGACCACATAGCCAAATTTATTAGTGAGTGTACTATATGCGGCCAAGCTAAATACGACAGGAACCCCATCAGGCCACAGTTCAATCTTGTTCCACCGGTATCCAAGCCCTTTGAAGTAATTCACATGGATTTATTTACAGCTCAAAACGAAAAATATTTGACTATCATAGATGTTTTCTCTAAATATGCGCAAGCATATCTCCTTAGGGACGGTACAGCTCTTAGGATCTTACAGGGCCTCTTAACATATTGTACCCATCATGGGCTCCCTTTAACAATTGTCACTGACCAGGGTCCCGAATTCAGTAATCAGCTGTTCTCAGAATTCGTCAGACTACATAAAATAACGCATCATAAAACGCTAGCTCATACCCCTAGCGATAACGGCAATATAGAGCGTTTTCATTCCACTCTTCTCGAGCACTTACGCATCCTTAGCTTAGAACGCAAAGCGGAACCCGTTGTTAACCTAATGCCATATGCTCTAATAGCATACAACAGTTCTATACATAGCCTCACCAAATGCCGGCCTTATGACTTAATAAATGGACATTTCAACCCCCGAGACCCCATAGACATGGACGTTACTGGGCACTTAATGCAACAATACCTACAGACACACAAAGACCGAATGAAAACAGTATACGACATAATACATGAGTCCACCTCTATTGAACGGGCAGCTATTATAGAGAACCGCAATAAAAACCGCGAGCCAGAATTGCAATATCAACCCCAACAACAAGTCTTTATAACTAACCCCGCGGCCAGTAGACA
This sequence comes from Hypsopygia costalis, assembly GCA_937001555.2. NCBI lineage: Eukaryota > Metazoa > Arthropoda > Insecta > Lepidoptera > Pyralidae > Hypsopygia > Hypsopygia costalis. The sequence continues at coordinate 28,291,172 of OW443330.2, forward strand.
AAAAATAGCTCCACGTTACACACAAGACACTGTATTAGCAGACCTACCGATACATATCTATACCACTAAGAAACGCGGTCCTATTGCAAAGGCTAGACTAAAAAGAATACCCAAACCAGCAAAATTGTTACAGGTTCCTCCTAATGTTGACCCTGACCAGAGCACACGAGATACAAGTTGACAGCCTAGAAGACGGACCAGGACTTTTACCCTTTAAACTGGGACCGACTAGACTAGTGACACATTACCATTCCTCCCTCCAATACGTCGAACTTAAAGATATAGAAGATCATATAAACTTAGTTAGACACCAGATCATAGAGCTGCAGAATAGATTACCAAACGATACCTACATATTATTTGAAAACCAGATAAACTATTTAAGCAGCAAATTAAATAAAACAAGCTTTGAATTAAATAGTTTGGAACCCCACCGTTCACGGAGAGGTCTCATTAATGGTCTAGGTTCGATAATAAAGAGTCTGACCGGTAATTTAGACTATGCAAATGCTATTAATTATAATAGGGCTATCGAAACTCTTAAGTCTAATCAGGACAAAATAATTAAAAATTATAACGCACACATTACTCTAAGTAGAGATTGGATGGAACACCATGCGAGTGTGCTAGTTAGTCTAGTAGAAAATCAAAGGAATATTAACAACACATTGAACATGCTCCTGAACGACGAAATATATAGGGATAGTAGTCTTATCAAGTACGCTAAGTTAGCTCAATCCCTATTCATTATCACTAATAACGTAGAGGAATTGTCAAACGAATTGCGTAGAATAGAGGACATATTAGCATTCACTCGTTCATCAAGCATTCATCATTCAATGTTAAGGGTAGATATATTAGGTAAGACTATTAGAAATCTTAAGGAACTATATGACAGCGATCAGCTGTTAGACATAGATTTAAGGGACTATTATAATGTTATACAAGCAGGTTCGTACTTTATGAACAGGCAGATAGTGATAGTTTTTAAGTTTCCGATCCTCTCCGCAGAGATATACGAGCTCTATAAATTACCTATAGCACCCAACCAACATAACCAAATTCTAGTTCCACCCTATCCCTTAATAGCAACTAACAATAAAAGGTATTTGTACATAGAGGCTGAATGCCCGAAGATAAGATCTCGGTATCTATGTCAAGAAAAATCCTATCAGCAAACAAGATCAGACTCCGACTGTATCCAGACTCTTATCTCCAAACAAACTCTTAGTCACTCTTGCCAGCAGACGACTATAACGCTTACAAGAGAAACCTTGGAGAAGCTGGATGACAGGCATTATATCATCACCCTACCTCAACCTACCAAAGTAAGGCTCACATGCGAGCGAGACGAATATCGGATCCTGCACCGCAGCCATCTTGTTACTATACCATCTCAGTGTTCAATACAAACAGACGAGTTCACGATCTACAACATGCAGGATCGAATTGAAGGACAACCCGTTAAGATACTCAACATTCCAGCGCATCCAGAACGACACACTCCATCTCAACCAACGATAACGCTCAACTCTATAAGTTTGAAAAGTCTTCGAGAGATACAAGACAGAATCCTGTCACAAAAAACCATGAAGCCAGATGATGTCGTCACAGCATCCTTGTACCACACCACGCTACCACTATACACTATCCTGAGCATCATCATCAGCATTGCTGTCGCAGTCCCGATATATAAGAAGTTCATGAAACGGAACCAGAATCCTGAACCTTCCAAGGACAATCCAAAAATTGAAGAAAATCCAGAAGTTTCACCGGTATACAGCATCCCGAATCCTGCAAGCAGACACAACGCAACATTTTTGCTAAACACCTTAAAATAGTTGCGTCTCTAAGGGTGGAGGTGTTACGGTATCGTCCTACATGAAGACCGCCGACGCAGCATAACATTGCACACGGCACCGATGCATGAATATTTCGCAAGTGCGGTAAACCGCTGATGCAGCGGCACGTGTTCGCATCGGTGCCTGGCCTCGCCGCCGCGTGGACTCGTTCACTTGGGCTTCACACTTCGACCCATTAGCATTAATATTAGTTGTAATTAATTTTGTATAATTCTTTTTCTTTTCTTTAATAAATTAGTGATAAAATTTTGGTTTTTTTTGAGACCTCCGGCTGGCAAATCCATATTTAACAGGCAAACATCCATCCACACGTAGGTGTTTGTTGTTTGCAGTTTATATTGTTTGCCAAATATGTCGGCCGTCTTACCTTGACCATTTTTCCTTCAGAGTAGCACGTACAGTCTCTGACAGGTACGCAGGTGTTCTTGTCTCGCCATAACGTCCCATTGCCACACTCTTTGCCTTCTTCAACGCAGCCTTCAGCACATTTCTGTACGATATAATTTCTTTTAAAATCTTGCTACGAAAAATTGTAACTTTCGGGGGAAAATATGGGATTTTTCAGATACAAATTTATTTCGATTGGGTTGGTGGATGTGATTTTTTTATCCAGTAGGTTCTAATTTATTGCTTAAATAAACACAAAAAAAGTTACCCTGAATTTTTATCAGGATCGCAATGTTTATCAGTCTACTGAAGTTACTGTTGAAATTGGTAATAAAGTCTTTGTAAGAAATATTTCGGCGATTTAAAATTATATAGATCGGGAAGATTCATTAATTTAATGCCGAAAAAGATAAATATATTATTATTTTATAACATTCGTTTTAAAATAATAATATTATACCTATGTATATTCATTGTTATATGAATATTACAATATTTTAAATGTTTAAAGTGTATGTGGCTCTTTTCTTCTTCTTCTTTAGAGCCAAAGCACACAAGGTATCCCAGCCAAATAACATTGTTGTGTTCCTACGAGTGAGTGAAGTCATTAGAAAGGAAGGAGATGCAGCGAGGGATGCGGTGCCCCGTCAAGATTTCATTATTACGAGCGTTAATATGGTAACGGTACCCGCTTCACATCAGGCGAGTCGTATGCTTGTCTGTCATTCGACGTAATAAAAAAAATGAATACCTCTCCGTTGTTGCACTTGCCGTCGTCTTGTAATGCTTTTTCGAAGTACATGCAGAGAGAGTCGCAGGGGTAGGCGCACTCGGAGTACACTTTTTCCGGACCGCATCGACCCGGCGTTGTTGGCTCTGCTACGGGATATAATATAATCATTAGAATTATGTCACATCCTAAAACCATCCTTATAAACAATGATGTTATAAATACTATAGATATGGCATTTGAGCATACTTATTTTAATCATAAATATTTTAAATGTTGGTAATTATTTCAATGTAATAAAAGACTGTTATGTTTGCATGTTTTTTACAATACAAAATGTACATGGGAAATTGTCTAATGCCATCATTATATCTGCCCCCCTACATTTTGTGAAATAATTATTGATTGATTGGCTCTCTTGAGCTTATCATTGAACTTGAGCTTATCATCTCGGCCCTGGCTATCTGTTTCCCTCGCTGAGTGCGTAATCGGCGCAATGGCGTCTTATTTTCTCGCAAAAATATGAAATTAACCTAACATACGTTTTAGTTAATATCCAATATTATTGTGTACTTTCGGGTGATATGTGATTTATTGGGCTTTATTTACTTTAATGGAAATTGTGCTTTTGAAAATTATTATACAAGACGGAATTTTTACCTATTTCATTCAATGAACACATAGGAGTTAGAGGACTGCCGCTAAAGCTGCTAAAAGATTATCTTAGTGATCGTACGCAGAGAATTAAAGTGGGGGATATCATCAGCGAGGAAACAATTACTCGCTATGGTGTTCCTCAAGGCAGTGTACTTGGCCCAACCCTATTCCTTATTTATATAAATAAACTGTGTGATATACAAATTGAAGGCGGACAAGTATACTCCTATGCTGATGATACCGCAGTTGTTTTCTCTGCTAAGAACTGGCAAAAAGTACAAGTATCTGCGGAGAAGGGGCTCATTCAGATTGCGGATTGGTTAAATTGTAGTTTGCTTACTTTAAACGCAGCAAAAACTAATTATATATGCTTCACCAAAAACAGTCTTACACAACCTCCTACTTCTTTCAAAATCAAAATGCATACCTGTTACAATCAAATATCAAACTGTAATTGTATGACAATCAAGAAGGTTGAAAACACCAAATACCTGGGCATTATGCTGGATCAACGTTTATCTTGGTACGGACATTTGGAGCTACTGATGGGACGTATGAGGAGACTTGTATGGACTTTTAAAAACTTGAGGCATATTACCAATAAGAGTCTTCTGACTCAGTTATATATCTCTCTCGCACAAGCTGTCCTGGTGTATTGTATTCCGATATGGGGTGGGGCAGCAAAGGTAAAATTTTTGGAATTGGAAAGAGCACAGAGGGCGATACTGAAAGTAATGTACTTTAAATCGTACAGGTTCCCAACCGATACTCTTTATACTATAACCGATATACTATCGGTGAGGAAACTGTACGTTTTGAATACTGTATTAAAATTGCACAAAACTCTGCCATATACTATTGCAATTCCAAACAAACGAAGAAAGCATAAGGTGGCTCCCTCCAACATAAGCAACTCAGCGTTTGCTGACAGGCAATACTTAAATCAATCCTCACGTTTATATAATCGAATAAATACAAATATGAACATATATCCTATGAATTTTCGAAAATGTAAAATAGTACTATCCAAGTGGCTAAAAACTAAAAACTACGAAGAAATTGAGTTGTTGTTATCTAAGTGATTTAGGTGTGATTATACTGGTAGGTAGTAATATAAATAAACTGTAAACACGTAATAATATTAAGAACAAAATAAGAAGGAAAGTATTAGAAACAACACATAATATACATAATTATAAATAACACAAAAAGGTAGTAGGTATATATAATAAGATATTATTTATACATATATATAGATATTATATATTATTTATTTAATACTCAAAAATAATATATATAATAATCCACACTTACATCATACCCACAGAAGCTGGATTCACTTGTTTGTTATTTTTATTTTCCATAAAATAGAATATATATTATCATTATATAGCTGCTTACACTGCTTGTAATTGTCAATTAATTTAGAATTGTGTTAAGATGTACATGTGTAGCTTAATTGTCTTGCCTAACGTGCGCTTGTTATGGAAGAGCGGGCTCTCCTGGCACAGGTATTTGATTACCTAAAAGGAGGGTCCCACATATATGATGTTACTGTAATTTTATAGACAATAAAACATTTATTTATTTATTTATTATTTATTATGAACGTCAGATTCGTCGCATTGCTTATGCGAAGCAATTGCGAGGTGAGACAATTGTCATTACAAGTTTATGTAGTTAGCTTTGGACACTTTTATCATGAAATTTGTATTAAACTCGGTTCGTCCATTTTGATAGTAGGTCCATGGTAGAAAGACACAAGTTATGCTCTTTCCGTATGTTGTTATGACTACGTCACAAATTAGTTAAAGTCTAATTCAAAACTCATTGTATAACTAAGTGTCCGGAGAATTTTAGACTTGTATAAGCACTTAGTCACCTTTGGCAGGTATTGCAAAAGACTTTAGGCGCGCGCGCGACCATCTACTTACATCCATACTTACGTGAAACATTTTGGTATTATAATAGGTTGTTCAAATTTGACATTTTCTGTACAAAATACAGTCGACGACGTAGGCGAATTCAGATCATGTGACCTTATTTGTCGCTAGGGAGCATATCTTGTACTATCGGTATATCAATGAGTGATTAGTTTGTAATACCTGTTGTCGGTGAAATCGTTGTCATAGGGATAACGGGAAGAACGACGGGTTCTGAAACGAAACATAGGTAAAGTAACATTACAAATACTTACTAATAAATATACCTACTTAATCAGAGTAGGAGGCTAGCTAGATGTAATGATTACACAATAAGGAGCATTAAAAATCGCTAAAATTGTGACTAGAAATTGTGACTATAATGAAAATTTAGGTATTTTGAGTTCTAGGGATTGTGATTTAAAAAATCAGTCTACTATTTCAAAGTTTTAGATGGATTAAAATCATTATCAGAGTCTATAAAACCTCGAAAAGTTGTTCAGTTAAGTTGCACATCATGCTTACCAGTTGCAGATTTCAACTCTCAGCGTGCTTAAAGAAGTTTTTACTTCAAATATTGTGTGATGACCGAAATCTCCCGAACTGCTATTCTTATTCTTGAGAGTTACAAATTTACAATTGCATATTACCCGTTGTCCTAGGCGAGCGGCACAATACGACGCGACGCGTCAAGGTTCACACTTTTTTTGTTACAAAATACTAAGTTTCGTCTGTGCTCCGTTTGTTGCACGGACAGTTATGATCAAGTCAGTCGAAGCTTTTTAGGGGTAAGGGCTCCCCATTATGTTTAAAATCAAGCGTATATAGCCGGCTTTAGGTTAACTTTCGTTCGGATCGGTTCAGGTCGGGTCCGGTTCGGATTAAGTCGCGCGCGCATTATATCTGCCATATCGCATTTTATCGCTTACGTAGGGCAGGCATTAGGTAACAATTGATAACGTTGGTAATGAAACAAATTGGACATTCATTTTGATGCTAATTAACATTACTTCTTTCTTTTATTCCTGTTAAAAACCAAAAGGTAAAAAACAGGTATACCTTTGCATTCAGGTCTCACAGCGTAGACAGCAGCAGGCCAGTCGCAGACCATGGTGCGGGGATTGTACAGGGTGCCCTCAGCACAAGACTTCAGCACGGTGTGGGGTTTGTCAGGGTTGAGAAGGTCGGGTGTACACTCGTAGAACTGCTCGCAGTGCGTCGGATGGGGCACACTTGGGTGATCAGCGTTCAAGCATTGGAATTGTTCTGATGGTGTGAAAAACATATTATGCCACTAAATGTTTATAAAACAAAACAGACAATCATAGGCGATAAACTAAAAAAAAATCATAATGTCACATGCACGGAGTGATTCATGAGCGGTTTAGGTAGGTATATAATTCAATAGGTTGTGCCTGCGATTTCTTACGCTCGTATCTCGGTACCTTTTGACTGTGCTGGAACATTCTAAAATCCTTTCTTAACGGGCGACCGTGAAGTAATAGCTACCTGTATGTCAAATTTCAAGCAGATCCCGGGCCCTACGGTCGAAGCTGAAGCCAATTACAATCGAATATTTTGCTTCCAAAAATAGGTCTTAGTCGATAGACCTCTAGGGTCTCTACCAGCTAAGCTTAGTTACCAATGTTACAAAATTATAAAAAACTCTCTATCAGTAACGTAAATACATAAAACTAGAACGATGTGCGATCTTAAAATTTTAATAACTTATGTCCGACGTGTTTTATGTTCGATCAAAGTTTGGTGGGAAAGTCCATTTTAAATGTATGAAATTATAAAAAAATAAATATTACCATTGTAGAAACAATAAAAAATACTATAATTTTTGTTACGGCACTGGCTACATAAAAGCAATATTTAACATAGCTGTCGTACAAATTTCTGATTTAATGCATATAAAATAGCAAGGTGTGACGTCATAACATAGTGGTCTTTTGTATGGAGCGTTTTCGGGATAGTCCAAAATTGTGATCTTCAAATTATCATATCTCGAGAAGTTTTTATGCAATAGAAGTAATTATTTCACTTAAATTTCTATTATTGTGACGTATTTAAATAACAAATCGAAAAAAAAAAAGGTATACAAGCCTATTACCACCATCCTAAGCTGTAGTTTTATTTTCTCAAAAAAACAAATTGTAATCGGCTTCAGCTTCCGAGGTAGGGCCCTGTTCAGAGGTTTAGGTGCGTTAATAGATCAGTCAGTAGCGGTGCCTATTATAAATACAGATTGGGGTGTTATGTAAATTGACTGAAAGATTATTGAAGATGTCGGAAAAAATAATTGCTTTCAGTATCAAGAGCTTATTGCTGTCGTCTTCTATAAAGAACACATCAATCGGAAATATGATATCAGTAGTACCTAAGTTTTACATGGCCGTGTGGTTTCCGGCAGACTAGAATAGAATCACTCCGTCTCTTCCCGTGAATGTCGTACAAGGCGACTAAGGGAAATACATTATAAAACATCGATCAAGCCTCCCCAACCCGTCTTGCCAGCGTGGGGAGTGTAGGCCAAATCCTCCTTCCGCCTGGGACGGACAAGAGAGGGTCGTGCTCCTGTAGTGGAGACTAAACTGACCTGATGACGATGATAAAGTTTTACTTGCCATAAATTTAAGATAATTATTTGTATATATTTAAAATTTACAAAATACATATATTACATTATTATTCGAATACAATATATGTATTTTGTAAATTTGAAAAATATACAAATGAGAGGGGACGCCCTACGCTTCATCGCACCATACGTGGCCTCCACTCTAGGATATTCCTTCCCATCTGCCATCGCTGACTCGGCAGATGTGGCCAGCCCACTGCCACTTCAACTCGCTGACTCTGAAAAACTATGTCGACCACTTTGGTTCTCAGTCAAATTTCTTCGATCTGGATTCAATCCCTTAGACTTTAGAGAAACTCGAGAAGCATTACTCTCTCCATCAAGGTAGAATTCCATAAAGGAATAGGAACAGGAGATGATGATCATTCTCATTACATACCTTCACACTCGCAATACACGCGTATCTCGAAGTCAGGACAGGTATTGCCAACTTCTTTGCAGATCAATCCTCGTTCCAGGCTGCACTCGACGTCAAGACCAGTCTCCTTTGGAGATTGATGGTTTACTTTCGTTCGGCACTCGATCTTTGTCATCATATCATTCTTGCACATTGGCGAACCGATTTTCTGAGATAAATAAACATTATTTAAATAATTAATTGATGCAATTGTTATTTTGCAGAAGTCAAATTTACCAGACCAGAGACGACCAAAGCAGCCACGGCAGTCGCATGCAACTAATAACGGTAGTGGATGGGTGCCGGCCGGCAGTAATTTGCATTTACTAATTGGTGGCGGAAGCACGCAAAGTAGTGTAGAACAAATTGCCTATTATTTAAATAGTTGATTTGGCTAACTTGCATTTTATATTTTACTGCTGTGAAGTTGCAGTGTGGCGCCATCTAACTATTATATATTACACTACTAAACAACCAAATGCGCCACCATGACAAACCTTCCTGGTTGGAAGAGCACTCGACCGGTCATCGAGAGGTCGTGGGTTCAAATCCCACCTAGGCATGGGAGGTGAATTTTTCCATTCTATAACAATCAATTAGCATTACCCCTAAGAATTCCTTTTGCTGCCGTAATAGACGATTCAAGTACACTTCTAGTTGCCTAAGGATGTTTATATATCGTAATTATAAGGTACTACTATTTTTTAATGAAGAATAGAATCTTCTGTCTGAGTCAACAAGATTTAAAATATTTAAAGATAATATATGCAGAAGCTCGAAAAAACTATCTATGACCAATTTTACCTAGCTTTATGGAACTACAAGGCTTATTTATAACCTTTGCATTTAATTGCATAGATACTCTACAGTAAGGTAAATGGAGATGTTAAGTGTTGTGTACCTACTTAACATATCGCGCGATAAAGATTCATATTGGGCGCTAAAGTACTATATTGGGCGCCAAAGTACAACGTTGGGCGTCAAAGTACCATATTGGGCGTCAAAGTACCATATTGGGCGTCAAAGTACCATATTGGGCGTCAAAGTACCATATTGGGCGTCAAAATACCATATTGGCGCCCAACGTGGTACTTTGTATCGTACTTTGGTTGAAGCGCCACGACTCTAGAAATAATGAAGGCGTAAAGATTTTTATTATCATATTTATAAAAAGTTACTATGTCATATTTAGAAAATAAAATTAAAATATTTTAATGAAACGATAAATTTACCTAAAGAGGAACTTTTTCAGCAGAAGTACATATTACTTTTTTTATTCCGTTCATATACTCACCAGGTCTTTAGGTTCTGGCAGTGGTTCCTTGTCAATGGACTCCCCGTTAGGTCCAACTTCCGGAGTGTTCTTGCTTATCCATTCAGTCCAGCCGGTGAGGCATTTGAGTGGCTCATCGTGAGGCTTAGGTGAAGTTAATTCTGTTGTTGGCTGTGAATTTTATTAAACTTAGGGTAAGTAATGAGGAAATGTTACGTTAGCAGAGGGAATGTTAGCGCGGGAGCAATAGTCCGGGCATTACAGGCTTCTATGAGCTACAGTAACCGCTTGATATTTGGCAGGCGGTACGCTTGTTAGTGAAACTGAAGTCGATTCCCAACGAAATTTTTGATTCCGAAAGTAGGCCTTAAGTTAAAGTTAATGACAAACATATTCAGCTTAGTCGCTAGAGCTCTAGGCTTTCTGCCAGCCAAGCTAAACACAATTACCACCAATTTAGGCTGAAGTTTGATATTTACAAACAAAAAAATCATTAGTAATCAGCTTCAACTTCCGTTAGGGCCCCGATTGTGGTATAAAACGGGAAAAAAGTATTGTATTTTTTTTTTATTTGAAATAAGTAAATCAAAAAATATGACAATGTGTTCTTATTTTTTTATCTAGGGTTAAAAATTTTGGATGGACAACTTTTTCATCGCATAGTACTATCAAAGTTATCGCGTTTTCTAATTAGTCATCATCATCATCATCAGGTCCATTTTCGTCTCCACTACAGGAGCACAACCCTCTCTCGTCCGTCCTAGACGGAAGGAGGATTTGGCCTACACTCCCCACGCTGGCCAAACGGGTTGGGGAGGCCTGATCGATATTTGATAATGTATTTCCCTTAGTCGCCTTGTACGACATCCACGGGAAGAGACGGAGTGATTCTATTCTAGTCTGCCGGAAACCACACGACATAATACCAAGACGTTATTGATGACCGACGATAGTTGCAAAAGTTACTTTATTCGTTGTTACTTACCGCTTCTGTGGAGCAGGGTTGTCCAGTACAAACTTTATGTTTCTTAGAGCATCGGCAAGTGTGACATGCGTCTTCTTCAATAATCTCCCCTTCGAGGACCTCCCTTCCATCAGGCAACGTCATGCAAGCAGGCTTGCACTTAGCGCGGGGAACGCACTCCGCGAACGAACTGTTACTGTATACTGAACCCTCGGGACATGATTTTTTGGGCTTGCAACCTGTTGAATAGTTTAACAATGTTATGCAAGAAGGTGCCAATGTGGTAGTCGAATACTATATTTTTTTTATACTACGTCGGGTGGCAGACGAGCATACGGCCCGGCTGATGTGAAACGGTTACCGTATCTATATTAACGCTCGCAACATAAAATATCGCTCGCGCGCCGCCACCCCCGCTGCCAACGCAGCATCTTCTTCCTTGCTGGAGACCTCACTCGCAGGAAGACAACCTCAAGGGAATTGTTATTTGGCTGCGGTATTCTGTGAGGGGTAGTACATTCCCCAGTCGGGTAGCTAACAATTACGTTCCCTACCTCTCTTTTCGCCAGATCTTCGTTTGTCAGTCAGCAGCGTGTACCGCGTGCAGGTGAAGTTGACTTTGGTTCAAAGATGTTGATGAACCACTTACCCACCAGACATACATGATTAGTTAGTTACCTGGCTCCGCCTGCGAAGACTAAACCGGTATAAACCTATATGATAATCCTGAACATATTCTGTGTAAGATGTGTGTAGAGGAGCTCGAGTGCGTCGTTGCGCGTGGCAGTCTAATCGATCACACAAGTTACGCAACGTCAACCGTAGCCTGTCTATGGATGGATGGGTTTATTCATCTCAAGCTCCTTCGTGCTTCGGAGAGCACGTTAATTCTTTGATCCCGGTTGTTCTCATTATTTGATAGTAGTTAAGCTAAGTCAGTGGCTTTTAGGCGGCTTGTAAAACAATGGCCTCCGCCAACCCGCAGTTGAGCAGCCTGGCGGTAATGTACTATTAAGTGGTGGGATGAATATGGGATGACGATTCTTATTTATTACATCATATACAAAAAAGAACTGTCCCACGTCATACCTTCAATACAGACGTCTCGTTCGCAGTTAGCGCTGATGTCGGCATAGTCGAGCGTATTGTCGCACGTCTCCAGCGGACACGGCGACAGACACGCGTCGTAGTTGGAACACTCCTCGTCGCACTGCATCGCTGTGAGAATTTACTGATTACTAAGATTACAATTTTGTTTTAATACTATGTCGTATAAAAAACAAGCATACGGCCCGCCTGATCTGAATCGGTTACCCTAGCCATATACAGGGAGCTTTTGATTTATCTGCCAGGATTGAAAAGGGTAGTAGTATTACATATGCCGATTTCGATAGTAAATGAAATTTGTGCCCCACGTGTTATTTTTTTTCTCTTAGGAAATAAAATCGCATCATGAAAAGATTAGTTTACTTTGTATGAACCATCCCTCTGTGTCGCAGTCTAGACGGCGTGGTCAATGCGCTCGGGTATGACCCGTGCCGAAAGGCTACGTCACGAGCTGCCAAACGCTTTCCGAACACGGTGATAACCGCGGTAAAGTCAAAGTTTACTCAAATGTTGGGCCGCCCTTTGTAAACGCCGCCGCTTCGCAGCGATGTCTGTCGCTTGATCTCCTGCCGCCCGCCCCCGCACGGGCGGCACGGCAACAGCGCTCGCGCCGCGAGAAAGAAGGAAGAAAGGATCAAAGGAAACGAAAACAGTGTTAACCGTGATTCGTCCGTGTGTTGACCTAATTATGCCTATACGCCGCAGTTTTACGAAATGTACAAATTTCTCGAAATGGTATGGTATGGTTTCTTGTCGCGAGTGTAAATGCGCACGCAGAATATCTGTACGAAATTCAGTACAGATAGACCTCGATCAGTTACAGAAAGCGGTAGTGGACTTTTTCCGCAGACATTCCATGGCAAAAAAGTGGTAAAACATGTATGTAGACGTGGATAAATTAGTGACTAATTGTGATTTTGTGTAAATAATTTGAATGAGCTTTTAAACACGCCAAGTTTTTGTAGAACATGTTATGTGACTGCGTTATTTTTGAAAACTAACATCGTAACTAAGTGTTTTTATGATGTTTCCATAAACAAACACTTACATTATTCGACGAGCTCGGTGGCGTAGCGGTCAATGACGCGGCTTCGACACCAACGCTCGTGGGGTTGATTCCCACATAGGACAAACATTTGTGTGCATGAACATGTCTGTTTGTCTTGGTCTGGGTATTTTCTATGTATCATAAGTATGTATTTACAAAAAAAAAACTGTATTTACGTATGTTTATCAGTTGTCTAGTACCCATAACACAAGCTTCGCTTACTTTGGGGCTAGATGGCGCTGTGTAATTTGTCTGACAATATTTATTATTTATTTATTATGATATTAATTTGACAGTTCAAAATCTGTGATAATAAGTGTGATGAAAAGTTCAATGACCTTGATAAGGACAATCATCTGCCCTCCTGTAAGTGTATGTTATTATTACCTATCAGTTTTACATTTGATTACATTTTTTTTACCTATCCTATTTTGATTACAACGCATTTTAAAGGAAATATGCAATTGGGACGACGCTACCTACGTACAGCTGTTATTGTTATTATCGACTTCATCTGATAGCGCGGAATGTATTAAGCACTATGAAACCAGTTCATTGACTACGTTATTTATTTTTTCAAAGCTTATTAATGATATTGGGACGCCATATTTCTTCACTAACGTAACAAGTAGGCTTAATACTATCTGCCATTAAATTCCTGGCTAATACAAAAAAAGCACCTTATATATCACTAGCGCGTCTCCACCACCGCTGCCAACACTGCAATTATTTCCTTCCCGGTGATCTCAGTTATTCCCAGAAACATAATAACCTTCATTGGAATTGTTATTTAGCTGCGGTATTCCGTGAGGTGGAGAAATATTTGTGCGCATGCACATGTCTGTTTGCAGATAATTTGATCTACACTACTTTGCGTGCTGCCGCCATCAATTAGTTTATGCAAATTATATAGGCTGTTGTTGTAATAATCTACATGTACCGATAGCCTCGATCGATCGACGGAGGGAAGGGCATAGCTCGTGTCTTTCGATCATGCTGTACCCGTTGAGTCATTTTGTTCTAATAATAATATCTCTCTACATGGATTTTCTTGTACTATGGAAAGTCAAAAATAAGGAGTATTCTGACAAAAATAGAATGCCATATCAGCGTTCGAAATATTTTTATTACTGCAACCAACGAATTGCGAGGACTTCCTTGAGCACAGATCGGAAGGCGACTATGGCTGACCGGACTCGACGGCACCTCTCGGGCGTCAAATCTCCCATCGAGCGAACTCGTCAATCACGTGAGACTTGTCAAGTGGACTCGATCGTCTCGGGGACCCATTAACATGGAAGTGCACTCACGACACAACTCCTGCGTGCGCCACTTGAAGTTGACCCCGCGCAGCGAGCAGGCGTGCGCGTAGGCGGCGAGCGCGGCGCAGGCGCAGGCGCAGTCGCCGCCCGCGTCGCAGGCGCACGCGTCCCGCTCGCAGCGCGCCGCCCACGGCCCGGCCGGCACCTCCGCCGCGCACAGGGAAAACGGGGGCCGCTTCAACGCTCCGCACGTGCTCACGGCCCACTCGCTGCGATCGGGACGCTGCTTGCAGTGATCCTGACGACCCAATGGAAACTAAAATTCAGTCTCGATCACAAAAATTACTTTGTTTTTCATACACGATAGGGAGGCAAACCCACCACCACCCGTGGCTCCACCGATCTCACGGTCATATGAGCCGATTCTGGAGATGCTCGCGGCACTCTGCCTTTGGCTTCGTGGTGCCGCGACACGTCTTCACTTCCGACACATTATTTAACTCTGTTCCTTTGTCCCTTAGTTGCCCTCTCCCCGTTCTGGGGCGTCCGTTGGCGCACCTCTGACCACATGAGGGGGGCAAACGAGCATGTGGGTCACCTAATAGAAAGCAATCACCACCGCCCATGGAGATCAGCGACATCATGTTGTCGCCGATCCGTTGCCAGCCTACAGTCCTTTTTTTATTTCTTTCTGGTGACCTCACTCACTCAGGAACACAACAACCCTTAAGTGAATTGTTATTTGGCTGCGGTATTCTGTGAGGTGGAGATACTTCCCCAGTTGGGCAGCGTAAAAAATACGTTATGCCCTACCTCTCTTTTCGCCAGAGCCTCGTTTGTCAGTCAGCAGGGTGCACGACCAGCAGGTAAGGTTGGCTTTGGTTCAAAGATGTTGACGAACCACATACACCTCTCACTCATTTGGTAATCTCGTATTACAATAGGTACAGAGCTCCGAAGTTTTACCAAAGTGTGATTGTAACGAAATATGACTGAAAAGGGAACAAACTAAGAGCGGTATGCCGATTTCGATATGAATTGATATTAATCGATTAATGAATTCAAATGTACATTTGTTAGTTAGTAATTCACAATTCAATCTCGATTCGGCCAACTTTCATTCTGCTAACGTAAAATAATTATGGGAATTGACCTTCTGGTCCGAAACGACATCCAACAATTAATATTAAAGTTGGAATCAAACTACTTTCAAAAAATTAATTAATTAATAACAGAAAAGGTTAAAAATAATAGTAATAATAATTAAATTAAATTAAATTAAACATAAAAGTCTAAAATGATTGTATTATCTTAGAAATAAAATGTATTTAAATACATTTTTCAGTTATCAAGTAGGTAGGATGGAGAGAAAAACATAGGAACTATAACTGATGTTGTAAAAATAAACTGATGTTCATATGTTGTGATGATATTTACATGAAGAAAATTATTTAAAATTTTCTAGAAAATAGTGATAACACATAAGGGCGAGGCTAATCCGATACTTAGAATAGATAGATGTAATGAAATCAATAGAATGATGTCAGTCTTACCCCAATAGATAATGCCTTAGGGCAAGTCGGCTTCAGCTTCCAGGAGTCGGCGAAGATGAGAGCAGATGACTCAGCCAAGCCTCCACCGGATGGCGTTTGGAAATCATCTCGCATGTCTGAGTTGTAGTTACCGCAGAGACCTTTTACCTATTAATAAATAAAAATATTGCCTATAATTTATAACTAATACGTTAAACTAAGCGATATAGGATACATATATATTCTTCTTTTTATACTTTTTAAATCTATTTAGTGTAAAAACTTAGTCGTGTTATAATTTGATAATAATTTTGTTACATTTTTCATTATTTATCATAATTATTAAACAGTCAACAAGTAGGTAAATACTCATTTAGTGGTCGCCATATAAATAATCCAAATGATCTAAAATTTGTAGTGAAAACGTAACTGATGTGATTAAGCATATTTTTTTATTTAATATAAGAGGGGGTCAAACGAGCCTGTGGTTCACCTGAGGAAAGCAATCACCACCGCCCATGGAGATCAGTAACACTTAGGGGTCGCCGATCCGTTGCCAGCCTATACTCCTTCCTTTCTTTCTTTCTGGTGAACTCACCTCACTCACTCAAAGGAATAAATACAATATCCTTTGAGTGAGTCTCTCTCAACTCTCTCTTGACTGAATCTCAAGTGGATTGTTATTTGGCTGCGGTATTCTGTGAGGTGGAGGTACTTCCCCAGTCAGACAGCTTAAAAAATACGCTATACCCCACCTCTCTTTTCGCCAGAGCCACATCTGTCAATCAGTAGGGGGCACCACGTGCAGGTGAGGTTGGCTTTGATTCAAAGATGTTGATGAACCACTTACACCGCAAAATATACATATAAATAAATACCATTCTACAAAACTAACTCACCCTGCCACGCCAGAGCGAATCCACTTTGACGTAGACACGTAGTTCGTGATCCCACTGCAGGCTCATGCCAAGGGATGGCACGTCCAAGTATATGTATGCTCCTGCCACTCGCAACTTGATTCTGAAGGAAATATTTGAAATATGTGTATCGCTAAGGATGTAAATACAAGCCGAATTAGTCAAAATACATCGCAATAAGTTCATGTACCATCGAAATAATTGAAGAGATTTAAAAAATATAGCACGTACGTAATTTATATTTCCTCGCGGCTTCGCTCGCGTGCATCGCGTGCGTGCGGCGTTCATCTTATGTCCAATTATTATTCGAAAATAATAGATAAATATTTCTGGACAAATTCCATACTGCCATCTAGGCCCAAACTAAGGAAAACTTGTACTAAGGTAACTGATATTATACTTATTTTTTTTTGTAAATACATACATATGATACATGGAAAACAACCAGATGAAGACAAACAGTCATGTTCGGGCACACTAATATTTGAATTATGCGGGAATCTAACCCGCGACCTCGGAGTCCAAGTGACCATTGCTAACAATTCGACCACCGAGCTCGTCAAAAATCGAAAGACCGAAATAAGCGTAACGTTAGTGAAGATTTATGCACTAATTAAAGTTACCTCTTCAACTTAGAAGTATCAGGCAGAGGAGCGTTCCTGGTCAACGATACAATCTCTTCGCTTCCAGATCCTCCGACTTTGAGGGTGACGGCTTTGGAGCAGGTGGCGCCCGTTGTGCCGCATGGGACATTCTGTGCATATACAAAAATATATTCCGCTAATGATGTAAAAATACGAGACTATAAAGAAAGAGGGGTAAGGCATGTCGAGCCTGACGAGGAAAATACCTACATACCTCACAGTATACCGCAGCCAAATAATACTACACTTGAGGACGATTGTGTTCGTGTGAGTGAATGAAGCTACCAGACGTCAGAAGATGCTGCGTCGACGGGGGGACGGGGACGGGGGTGCACTTGCACAAGCAATGCTCCTTGTATTGAGGGCGTCCATTTCGCTATGGCAATAGTTTTACATCAGAAGGGCTATATGCTAATTGGGAATTTGGTGCAGACCACACTGCATTGGCACCTCGGAGCTGACTCGAATCGCGCGAGCGATATATCATGTTATGAGCGTTTATACAGCTGCGGTAACCGCTTCATGTCAGGCGGGCCGTATGCTTATTTGTCACACATCCAAGAGCAAGACAAACAGTTTATGCACGCAAATGTTTGACTTCTACGGCGATCGAACCCATGACCTCGGAATTAAAATAGCCATTGCAAGTCATTCGACCACCGGGGTCGTCAAAGTCAACAGTTTCATCTGACAATAGCCTAACCTGTATCTCAACATCGAAACCATCATTGGAGTCCATGACTCCCTTGGCCAGTAGATAAGTGCAGACGCCTTCAAAGTCATAGTCCGCTCCGTCAAAGGTGATCACGTGCGAGTCTCCCCAAGCACTGCATATGCCGGCGCACTTGCGTTCAGTACACGACCAGTTCCCATTCTGACACTTGCTGGAAACATCAAAATTATCTGCCGTTAGGTACTTATATACATACATATACAGAGTTAGCGAGTTGAAGTGACAGTGGACTGGCCACATCTGCCGAGTCAGCGATGGCAGATGGGGCAGGTAAGTCTAGAGTGACTGGTACCGGTTGGATGCGGATAGTGGAGGATCCCATATGGTGGGAAGCATTGGGAAAGACCTATAACCAGCAGTGGATAATGATGATAAGGTATTATTGATAAAACCATAAATAATATTCAAGATGCATTTAGACACGGTATTGCCGATTATAACCAATAATAAATATATTAAATGGCTTATTCCATAAATCCCCTGGCATTGTCCCCTTTGAAGGGGATTTTTAGATATTTTGTCCATAAATCCCCTTCCACCGTTTAAAAATGCGCAAAGGGGATTTCTGGACATAGAAAGGGGATTTCTTGACTGAAGTTCTAGAAATAAAATTTAGACAACTAATTTGATAATCTCAGTCTGTATAAGTTTTACATAATGTTCCATGATTATTAACTAATAACTATGGTTATATAAAAACCAGTTTTTTCAAACTATTTTCACCTACGAGAATGGCGTTAAACATAATTACTTTTACTTACCTGCCAATAACTAAACACTTGAATTGATCTCTTAAAAATAAGTAGAACAGTTGAAATTTTTTTAAATAAAGTCAAATAGTGAAATGTAAGTATATTAATATGAAAGATAGTTTGAAAAAAACTGTTTTTTATAAAAAAAAACTGGTTTTGAGATTATCAAATTAGTTGTTTAAATTTAATTTCTAGAATTTCAGTCAAGAAATCCCCTTTCTAAGTCCAGAAATCCCCTTCGCGCATCTTTAAACGGTGGAAGGGGATTTATGGACAAAATATCTAAAAATCCCCTTCAAAGGGGACAATGGGATTCATGGAATAATAGGGGTTAGACATCTGATGTACTTAAATATTATATTTATATTTTTTGTAAATAATACTTATATATAATACATAGAAAACACCCAGATCACGACAAACAGACATTTTCATGCACACATTGTCTTGTGCGGGGATCGAACCCGCGAACTTGGAGTCAAAGTAGCTATTGCTAGCCATTCGACCACCGTGCTTGTCACTATGACTGTATAGTGAGTGTACCTAGTAAAAGTATTTTACCTATGTTCTACAGCTGTCGCTTTCGATTAGCGGCAGATATTGTGCCTATGAATTGTTCTGCCCCCTTGCCACTATCTCTTATTGCGATTCAATAATTGAATAGATTGCTTCAAAGTCAAAGTCAAAATTCTTTATTCTGTGGGCCCTCGCGGGCACTTAGACACGTCTTTTACAATTAGGTATATTATTTTTATCTACCAGCATTTCGGAATGACCATTGACATTGAATAAGCGATTGAATAAGCTTATTCATACCAATGAATAAGCGACTCTATTCCATTTGAAATATTCATTGGTATGAATAAGCATTCTATTCAGTTATTGAATCGCAATAAGAGGTGGTGGTAAGGGGGCTGTACTGTGATTGCGGGCTATGTGGTCATGCATCCCTAAACCGGTAACCGGATAAATGATAGTGTTATAGGTACCAATGAAAAACTTTACAATCAAAATATTATTAGGTCGGATTCTAAGCCCACGTGGTCGAAATCGAGGTAGAGAGGAACGAGTAGATTCGCTGAGTGTACGTTTTTCATTGATTTCAATGGAAAATGTATTTGATTCCTCAAGTACATGATCGATCTCAATTTTTTTTCGACACAAACCTCAAGCATGTCTAGGTCTTTAATTATGACAAGTTTCATAAAAATGGGTTTAGTGGTTTTGGAGCCTATTCATTTCAAAAAAGTGACTTTCCGGCTCCGCTTCCAGTTCCGTTCGTTCCACTCAATAATACTTCTCCTACTAAGTATTATACGATCCCAGTGTCTTATACGCTTGTTAAGCGAGCATTCTATCCTAAGAGGAAGGTTTTTGAACCAAAACCAACCTCACCTGATGCACCTGTTCACTGAGTGCATCTGCTGACTGACTTGAGGGTTGTTGTGTTCCTGCGAGTGAGTGAGGTCACCAGAAAGAAAAAAAGAAGGAGTATAGGCTGGCAATGGATCGGCGACCCCTTGGTGTTGCAAATCTCCATGGGCGATGGTGATTGCTTTCCATCAGGTGGCCCACTTGCTCGTTTGCCCCCTCTCATATAAAAAAACCCATTTCTATAACGTCCCCTTTGTAGTCTTGACACACTATATATAACCAACGAGTTATCTGACGTAAGGGGGAAATGTATAAACACTCCCAAAAAACTTTTTGGGAGCGAAATTTACAAAAGCAGGGTTTTGGAGGCGCCGGGTATCGATCCCGGTACCTCTCACATGCTAAGCGAGCGCTCTACCATCTGAGCTACGCCCCCCTTAGTAGAGTTAAAGAAATAAAGAAACTATACAACGTTCGAGTGACCTCACACAAATGTAAAGCCTCTCAAAAAAATATACAAAAGAGGGTTTTGGAGGCGCCGGGTATCGATCCCGGTACCTCTCACATGCTAAGCGAGCGCTCTACCATCTGAGCTACGCCCCCCTTAGTAGAGTTAAAGAAATAAAGAAACTATACAACGTTCGAGTGACCTCACACAAATGTAAAGCCTCTCAAAAAAATATATAAAAGAGGGTTTTGGAGGCGCCGGGTATCGATCCCGGTACCTCTCACATGCTAAGCGAGCGCTCTACCATCTGAGCTACGCCCCCAGTTGATAAACGTGATAAAATAAAGTATCATACTAAACCAATTGCATAATGAAATTGCTTTAAATGCGTAATGCGTAGTTTACACCGCCTTCGAGGTCGCCCTCGAACTTCCTTTCACTCGTCGCCAAACGTCGACATTTAAAACCAGTTCATTTATAAAACTGGCTATGAATGATTGTTATCATTTTTTTTTACTAATCAAGTGGCAAGCAATAAGCCCATTTGAAGGTAAGCGGATGTATCTTATCTTATCTTGAAATGGGTCCAGCGCCGCAGCACCGGTGGCACGTCGACCCTCTTGGATCTTTTGTGCACTCCCTATCCTTTAGTAACTCTCCCCTGACTGTCTGAAGACATGTTCCATGTACTTCAGTACGCCTTTAATTGAGAAAAAGTATGTAAATAGCTTGTTTCTGTGGGATCTTTCAAACTTGCGCTGAAATGTTTTTTTTTTACATTATGAAAAGCCTGAAGTCCTCCAGGTCTGGGTACGCCTTTCCAAAGATTACCATTCGTTTGCCAGCTAGGGCATCACATTGACACATCAAGTGCGGGTGCAATAAGCGGGTGTAACCTATAAACTTTTGACGTGCGTCCTTTCGTCCAAAAAATGTAATGATAGCAAAGTCGCGGGATACAGTTTGGCATTGTAGTTTCGAATCTATGCTCTACATCCAAAATTCAATCACACCACTGAATAGATGAAGGATCAATGAATTTATTATGCAAAGTAAGGACTATTGAGCATCGCGTGAGGGGGAGGGGGAAGCGCTGCCATTTTGAGATAATTTTAGTACGTAGATATGGACACGGTCGTGAGAGTAGTACCTACAGCTCATGGCCGTTTCCATGACACCGCCACACCCCATTTTTTTTAACACCAATCTCATCGTAGGTTTTAAATCATTCAACATATCAGCCCCTCCAGATACTGTGTTTATACTGCCGCTAGAGCCGAAGAAGGGATGGAGAAGAGTAGAGGTGGTACGCCAACAGACGGCAGCGGAGCCGTTAACGTATTTGCCGCTGCCCCAGAAGAGAGGGAACAAGTGGGACAAAGGATGTAGATAAAATAATTTG
The DNA here is from genome assembly GCA_937001555.2 of Hypsopygia costalis. Classification (NCBI taxonomy): domain Eukaryota; kingdom Metazoa; phylum Arthropoda; class Insecta; order Lepidoptera; family Pyralidae; genus Hypsopygia; species Hypsopygia costalis. Next base: position 28,313,227 of record OW443330.2, read on the forward strand.
TAGAGTCAAAAATTGCCCGCGGCATAAAAGAGCCTTTGAGCAACGTTGCTGCGCGCATCTCTAGCGATTCGGCTCTCGGTTTGCGGAGGTTTGCCGCTAGAATCACGTCATGACATATCGTTATGCGTGATGGAGTGCAGGATAACCCTATGGTGGAAGGTACGGGTGTACCCTCCGCTATAAATAAAGCGACCGTTTACCGGTACCGGCTTTCGGTATGACAAAATAAGTATATGGAATAGTTTAGTTGGCTTTGTATTTACACGTACCGGCTACTGTAAGTAGATATTCGGGCTAATCTTTAGGTAAGTATCCTAACTGCTAGTTTTAGGAACGGCGCAAATAACTGCGTGTCGGCCTCAACGCCGCCGCAACGCAACGCAACGCGACGTAGAGCGTTGCGACATTATCCATCATTATTTCTGGTCGACGCAGTATCTCCTTTTCTTCCAATCCCGTCGTCTTTACTTATTTACTCCTGTAATGTATTATATTACTCCTGTACGGTCTATTGATTCCTATATACACCTTTATATAAGTCATAACTTAATACGATAGAAAATAAAATGATAGGCTACTTAATTTATGGGGGAAATGTCTTCAACATACTTTAGTGACTGTTGATGATATGTGTTAATGATTGATACAATCGATTCGATTAGATTTGGAGCACGTACGACGAGTTGCTTGTCGAATTACGACCTTAATTAAAATATATATAAACGTCGCACATTGTGTAAACTGCTGACGTTAAATTCTGCGGTTGTATTGCACCGTAGACTCCTCGTTTACTTTTTACACATATATTTCACATAAATTTATCCACCTTTCTTAACAATTCGCTTACAACACCAAATTTAGTTTTTTTTTTTCATATCACTAACGTGGATTCCTAGAGTGGAGGCCACGTATGGGCCGACTAAGCGAAGGGCGCCCCCTCTCTAGATCAGTGATCTTGTGGTCCGCGGACCACTAGTGGTCCGTGAGAACACCTCAGGTGGTCCCTGAGCAGTACTAAGCATCCATAACAACGAAACGGCCTTGAAAATATACCGCTAAGGCGCTACATAAATATCGAATTGATGCCAAAAATAGCCAGCACAACACAGATCCAAATGGTCCAATCAGGAATAGGCCGAAAGAATAATGAAAAACTGAAAAAGTGTTGGGAAGCGTAAAGGCGCTATCTAACCTTTTATTTTTCAGTGACTTACGAGAGTACGAATACTCAGCGTTTTTTATAATTATAAGCAACACTCCCCCGTCCTCAATTTTTGGTGGTCCGTGACATCATAAAAAATGTTACATGGTCCGCCATAAAGAAAACGTTAAGAACCACTGCTCTAGATGGACCGACGATTTAAAAAAAGTGGCCGGTAGCGGTTGGATGCAGAAAGCGGAGGATCGCATATGGTGGAAAGCATTGGGAAAGGCCTACATCCAGCAGTGTGTAGATACAGGCTGATGATGATGATGATGAACGTGGAAGTACCATACTAACTCCTTGAAAAGTAATCACTGCACTCCATAGACGAGAACAACGCAAGGGGTCGCTGTAAAAATTTCTTCACGCCCTTCTTCTAGATAGGGCAACCCAGCCACTCCATACAAATGTCACTTAGAGGCAAAACGTGAATTCACATGTGCGTGCCGCGTGTCATACAAAATGTTCCAGATTCGACAGTTAGTTGAGTTAGAGAGAGGGAAGGTAAGGTTGATACAAAACAGTGACTGACTGTCCAAACTGTTAGTATTATACTGCTGCTATACTGCGGTCACGCCCGGCGTATTCGTGTAGAGTAAAATCGGATGAGTAGAAGCATCCAGCCTTCTAGTCAGAGAGGGGTCATAGAGTAGACAATCCGTTACCTCGCTCGGTCAATTCTTAGGTTTTTTAATAGGTCCATCAGTAGCCCAGGGGGAGTCATGAGACCCGTAATCCCCTTCCCCCTTCCTCTTTGGATCCGCGCTTGGAGTACATTACCAATTTTAATCTACCCGTGTCCAAAAGGCTTAGAGTTAGGGTTAGAATCTCACCAAGTGTTGCATTCCTCCTGCATGACGTGGCCATCAGGGTAGCTCCTCCCGCCGTGGTGGCAAGGACACTGGGACGCAATCACGCATTGCTTCGACGTGGTATCCATGACGTAGCCTTTCTTGCATTGGCAGCCTGGCCGACATTCCTCTGAAGTCTTTGAAGGTGGGAGATGCATATTCTAAACAAAGCAAGCGAAATACATAACAGCACGTGTTTTTGATGACATTCTCATGTTTATAATAAACGAAAAGATATTTCTGGAAATGCTTTAAACAGTATTTTTTTTTTAGACGTCGGCTGGCAGACAAGCATACGACCCGCCTGATGTGAAACAGTTACTGTATCATAATAGCAGTCGCAACATGAAAATCCGCTCGAGCGCCACAACCCCTGCTGTCAACTGGAGAAGTCATACCTTTCTGGTGACCTCTCTCACTCACAGGAACACAACAACCCTCAAGGGAATTGTTATTTGGCTGTGGCATTCTGTGAGGAGGAGGACTTTCCCAATCGGGCACCGAAGGGAATCCGAAGCACGGAGGAGCTCGAGATAAATAAACCCATCCATATACAGGCTACGGTCGACATTGCTTAACTTGCGTTTTCGATTATACTGACACGCCCAACGACGCCATTGAGGTCCTATTTACGGTAAGGAAATAAGGGTATTCATTACAATAAATCTTTCCTATCACTAACCTTGCAAGTGAGTGGTTCAGCAATTTCGCATGTAGTGAACTCCATATTTTTAGTGGCGCTGCAGTTGCTCTTCAGGTCTTCAGCCGGAGGGTAGTTCTGAATATCGTTTTGGGTCGCCGGCGTGCACTCCCATTGAGCTCCTACGCATGTGCTGAATAAATTCAAATTCAATTTATTTATTACAGATAACAGAGATCAATTACTTAGTAAACAAGACTTAAAAATATATTAGTAGGAATAATAAAATTAAAATAAAAGGAAAAATAAAATATTCTCTCGTCACATAACTAGAATACTAGAATAACTATTGTTATTCTAGTATTCTAGTATACATATATTTTAAACTTTCGCGGTTGTTTACATCACTATTATAATATTTGCACGGCACTTGAACATCACTTGACTAGCCATCTCTTTAGGCTTTTAATGCCTTATTTGCCATACTGCTGTCTCTCGCATTGCTAAGAGGGGAAGTCAAATTCCAAAAGCTTCCTACTCCTACTAATTTCTTCTGATTAAATTAATTGTGAGTTCCAAGGCAGCCGTAATTTTACCCGATACTGCAATGGACTTCACTGTTCATTGCCTTTTTTGGTGGTCACCACTGTTATTCTTGGCTACACAGGAGACACAGTGGTGAGAATATGTGTGGTGGGCGCCCCGTCCCGATCACTATTATAAATACGGGATTACCGCGACAGATTTTTACGTTGTCCCGATATTTCGGCGACTTTGCAGATGCCATGATCACGGATAACTCCGTCGTCACTGATATGGTCATCCCGTGACAAATATCATGGCATGATCAAGGGATGAAGTTATCAAAGCTACCCGACTGGGGAAGTACCTCCAATATCACATTATATAATACCGCAGCCAAATAATAATTCCCTTGAGGGTTGTTGTGTTCCTTCGACCAAGTGAGATGTCCAAGAAGTAAGGCTTTTACAAACATGTCAGTGATAAACCCTACAAGGCGGGCTTACAAGTGAAAATCGGAAATTTCGGGCGAAAGATCGGTGATTTATTTCGGAATAGGTTGATTCCCTGCGTTCACGTACCCTTTATCATAATGGTTTAGTGTTCTATACACCGTTGCCAGCGGGAGTGGCATGGCGTGACTGATATTTGATGTTGCGAGAGTTTCTATGGCTGCGGTAACAGCTTCACACCAGGCGAAATTATCATCTTCTCTTTTTTAAACGTTTCTAAGATATACATCGTTGATCATAACATTTTTATTGAAATATCACAAAAATCTAGGTCGGCAATAACTACAGAAAACTTGCTAAAACTCAAAACTCTGACTCGTCTTATTTTTGAAGTGCTTTAGGCACTTTATTTTGTAGCTGGTGATTAAAAGTGAGCCGTCACGCTCGGCTCTGTAACCCTCATTCGGGCAAAGTCGGCAGGGAGGAAGCGAGACAGAGTGAGACACGAAGTTTTCACTTCTGTCTTTGTATGATCAAGCACACGCCGTTTATATATATATATTTCTCACCAAAGTTCTCTTTCCCGTCGACCAGCTCTAACTTCTTTGTATTCAGGATTAAACTTCATCCCTTTGTGATAGCACGGGCAAAGACCAACTGGCACGCAGACGCCGCTTTCATCCAGGAGCTGTATATCATTACAAAACATAACTTAGGGCTCAAACACACGAGCAGCACGTTGCCAATGGCACAAGCAACTGTAGCCTGCTTGCCGTTTGCAATACTATTGGCAATTTGCCGCTCGTGTATTTGAGCCCTTCATCATCAGGTCATTTTAGTCTCCACTACAGAAGCACGACCCTCTCTCGTCCATCCCTGACAGAAGGAGGATTTGGCCTACACTCCCCACGCTGGCCAGACGGGTTGGGGAGGCCTGATCGATATTTTATAATATATTTCCCTTATTCGCCTTGTACGACATCCACGGGACAAGACGGAGTGATTCTATTCTAGTCTGCCGGAAATCACACGGCTAATTTGAGCCCTAAGAGAAAAGAATTGTTTGGTACTCCTATCAAATCTTTCTCTGTACCACAATATAGGACATATTCTCTCTCTTCCATCCAAACCTAGAGCCCAACCGCCGAAGCTGAAGCCGATTACCATCGAATATTTTGATCCGAAAAATAGGTCTTACGTTTTAGTTATTGACAAACATCTTCATGTGATGTGCATCAAATAAAACTAAAAGTAGAATTTGGATTTTTTGTCTCCAACGTAATGTCTGGTCCTTCGAGCCGGATGAAAGAAAGAGAAAAATAATAATGTACGTCAGAGTAAGACTTAGGATGAACTACTAAAACTAAAAGTAGAATTTGAACTTTTTCTCAGTCTCCAACATAACTTTTGGTCCTTCTAGCTTCAAGGATGGAAAAAAGAGAAAGAACATAATGTACGACAAGTACTTTTAACTAGTAATTCATACTAAATCTTTCACGGATTTAGTATGAATTACTAGTTAAAAATCTAAGAACAAGAGAAGGCTTGCCGATTTGGCAATATTTTTTAACACTAATTCGGATAATATACGGTCAACCTGCATAAAATATGCTCCAGCTAGAACCTCATTTCTTAATCAGCTGGATGTATCACTTGCAGGTGAGGTATTAGCTCAAAGATGGTGGGCCATTTACACACAGTCTAAAATTACTTTGGCTTCTTCGAATATGGATACTAGGTTACATACAAATAAATAATAAATAAATACTCCTGGACAAATTACACACTGCCATCTAGTCCCAAACTAATAAAAACTTGTATAATGGGTACTTGGTAAGTGATATTATACTTTTTTTTTTTGTAAATACATATATATAATTCATAGAAAACACCCAGACGAAGACAAACAGACATGTTCATGCACATAAATATTTGTCTTATGTGGGAATCGAACCTACGACCTCGGAGTCTAAGTGGTCATTGCTAACCATTTGACCACCGAGCTCATCAAAATATACTAGGGTTATATAACAGTGTCTAATCTTATATGGGGACAATATACATATATAGTCTTCTCTAGTAAGATCAATCCAAGTAGATCACCTGTCCAGGGGGGCAGGCACATCCCTCGACGCAGCTCGGCTTACAGTGGGGAGAGAGCCCCACGTCGGAGCACTGCCGCAGGCAGCTGTCCGCGCACACCGTGTACTCTTGACCTCCCGAGCATGATAGTTCTAAAAAAATGTCGCATGTTGGGTTCACTTCACGAAGGATTTTTTTTATATGAGGGGGGGGGGACGAATATGTGGGTGATAGAAAGCAATCACCACCGCCAATGGAGTTCAGCAACACCAAGGGTTCGCCAAGGCTCCCATGTGGTAATTGATCGGAAATAGCGCTGAAGGAAGTTGATTCCACAATTTCATACATACATACATTTTTAGATATATAAATAACAGTTCCCTTGAGGGTTGTTGTGTTCCTCCGAGTGAGTGAGGTCACCAGAAAGGAAGGAGTTGTTGTGTTGGCAGCGGGATGGTGGCGCGCGAGCGATATTCCATGTTGCGAGCGTTAATATAGCTATGGTAACATCGTACGATAATATCAGAAACAAACCATCATGTTTTAAAATTAAAATGTTGTTAAATTGTTTTAATTTCATAATAATAATATAAAGCCCGCACAGGGCAGCTTGTGGCAAACTGTGTAACGATAGTACAAGTTCATAATTCACTTCATAAAAAAAATTGAGTACCATACACTTTTGTGAACTTATTTCTTTTTTTGTTGTGTTTGAAATTGTCTCAACAAGGTTTGTATGGGGAAACCCACAGGAACGAGAATGGAATCGGGAAGATAGGGCCACAGCGAAGCGTGGGCGGTACGCTAGTTTGTCATAAATAAATTAAAAGCAATGATGCTGGTGAACCTTTGGCCAACGCTTCCAACGGTTTCCAACGCTTCGTCTGTTATGGAAAACCTAACCAATGACGACGTCGACGATTGTCACCGTTCATCTCGTCTTACTACAGTAGTGACAGAGTTTCTTTCGGCATTTCTTCTCGTCAATGGTCATTCCGAAATGCTGGTAGATAAAAAAAAATATACCTAACTAGCGGCCCGACCACGCTTCGCTGTGGCTCAATCTTTTCGTTTCCATCCATTTCCTTAGAGATGGCGCTGTATGTGAAAAAAGATTTTCCCGCTTTTCTTTTCAAATTTTTCCAGAATTTTCTTTGCTATAAACCTCACGGAGCCCGAGACCTTTCCAACGAATGCAAAACCGTGGAAATCGGTTCGTGCGTTCTGGAGTTATAGCGTCAGGAAGGAAAACCCGACTTATTTTTATATAGTAGATTGTAAAAGACGTGTCTAAGTGCCCGCGAGGGCCCACAGAATAAAGAATTTTGACTTTGACTTTGACTTTGTAGGACTTACCGCATTCCTTAACATTGTACCGCCATTGTACCTTCACGCCGTTCTTAGCACAGGTCATGGCATAGTCTCCGATGATGGGGCAGAGACAACGGGATACATCACCGCTGCAGGCACACATGTCATAGAGGCAGGCCTTGTAGAATGGTTCTACATCCACGTACCAATGGCATTCTGTGGAATAGACAGTGCGTTATAACGAAATCTATGTATGAACAGAGAACGGCGCTCTATACCAGGGGCCCTACCGACCGCCGAAGCTGAAGTCAATAGGCGAGACGACAATGATAAAAAATTATAAAAAAATACTTATCCGTATCATAAAATATACAAAACTAGAAAGATCTGCGATGTTGAAATTTTAATAACTTATGTCCGACTTGTTCTATGATGGATCAAAGTGTAGTGGGAAAGTCCAATTTAAAAGAATGGAATTATAAAAAGAAAATATCAACTTTGGAAAAACAATCAAAAATACTATAACTTTTGTTATGGCACTAGCTACATAAACGCAGTATTTCACATTGCTGTCGTACAAATTTTTGTTTTAACGTATACAAAATACATAAGTGTGACGTCATAATTCAGTAGCCTTTTGTATGGAGCGTTTTCGGGAAAGTCCAAAATTGTGATTTACAAGTTATCATATCTCGAGAAGTTTTTATGCTATCGAAGTAATTCTTTCGCCTATAGTTATATTATTGTGACGACCTTACATAACAAATCGAAAGAAAAAATTGTCGTCTAGCCTATTACCATCGGATTTTAGGATCGCCAAAATAGATCTTAGGTTTAAGTTAATGACAAATATCAGCTTAGTCAGTAGAGCTCTATGGTTTCTACCAGCTGAGCTAAACACAATTACTGCCAGTCTAAGCTGAACTTTGAATTTCGCAATCAAAAAATCCGATGGTAAACGGCTTCAGCTTCGGCGGTAGGCCCCCAGATCTCAAAGTTTCTCCATATGAATTAACACGACACTGTGTTTTATCCATACCCTAAAATCTATAGAACAAACAGTTTGATGTTCTTTATATTATACAGGGTGGAAATTTTAACGACACCTGAAAGGAAAGTACTCGTAAAAAATGGCTAATAGGTAACAAATTTAACTCAAAAGAAACATTCCTATATTTTTGAAAGAAACAAAAGTGTATTTGAAGAATTTTTAAAATAGGCTTCCTGGAATCGAAGCGGATATACCTAATTAGAAACAACAACATTCTGTACTTTTATAGCATCAATCTATAGAGTCAATCATAAGGGTCAAATTTCTCTATTAAACATGGTAAAGTAAATGAAAGCCCTAATCAACAATTTTTTCCCGTTCAATTCAAATAATTCCGATTTCATGATTTTCGTTTTATTTAATTTACCGTGTTTGCTAGAAATATGTGATTCTTATATTGAGCCTATCATTGATGCCATAAAAAAGACATGATGTTGATTTTTTTTTAATGTTTGCATTTCGATTCACGGGCATGGAAAGCGCCTTTTTAAAAATCATTGAATGTAGGAGTCGTTTTGTGTCTTTTCAAAAATATAGGAATGTTTTCTTTGAGTTAAATTGCTATCTTCATGGGTTAGAAAACTTTCCCTCTAAGAGGCATTAAATAATTGCACCCTGTATAACTGATTACGACGTTGTGTAGTTATGACACTATTATTGTTACCTACCTTCAAATAATTTGGTCTTCAATCTACTGCAATATTTTTCAGCAGCTTCCTTGTTCTCAATATTAGCTTTACAGGGGTGTTCAGGCTCTTTAGTAACTTCGTCGTCACAGAACTCCCTGGTCTTCCATTTATTGGCAAACGCAATAGTCGACTGCTCGATATCACCCTCGGGCGTCAGGAAGTCATCTTTTTGATTCAGGTTGAACGTACCGCATAATCCCTATTTAAAACGATATAAATATGATTAAAATTCATACTCATTTTGGGGTGTAAGTGGTTCATCAACATCTTTGAACTACAGCCAACTTCACCTGCACGCGGTGCACCCTGCTAACTGACAAACGAAGCTCTGGCGAAAAGAGAGGTAGGGAGCGTAATTGTAAGCTACCCGACTGGGGAATGTACCTCCACCTCACAGAATACCGCAGCCAAATAACGGTTCCCTTGAGGGCTGTTGTGTTCCTGCGAGTGAGTGAGGTCACCAGAAAGGAAGGAGATGTTGCGATGTAGCGGGGGTGGCGGCGCGCGAGCGATATTTTATGTTGCGAGCGTTAATATGGCTACGGTAACCGCTTCACATCAGGCGGGCCGTATGCTTGTCTGCCACCGGCGTAGTATAAAAAAAAAATACTCATCGCCGTTTGTTACGACTGACTTTTAATTCGATAGCAGTAGAGTAAGAAACGTAAGTACGTTGAGGAGCTTGGTGGTGTCGTTACGTCGTCTAGACTCACGTCTAATAGATCACGCAAGTTAAGCAACATTCGGATACCATGTCATAAAAATGGACCGTAACGGTCTATATCGTCTTATCTTAATAATTAGTGTACTGTCATAGGACATAATGACAGTGTCGTTATGTAGCTTATTTATTCCCTTCGCTGATGCAACTTTGACTTTGCGTCGAGATGGGAGAAGTTTGCGGGGATAGGCATCTCGCAAAATAGCCGATACCGGTCGCTGATATAGGTTATCAGACAGACGTTTCCGACACAGCCCAACCTATTTTTTACTCTATTGATTTGGCAAACAATCATACGGCCTGCTTGAAGACATGTAGTTGCACAAAACATGTTAGTTACAAGTGGTCTCTTATTGCAATAACATGCTGTAATCTTGGAATTTATAAGAAAATTTTATTTTACATCAAAACTAGTGATACGTAATATTATTCTATTCTATTTTATTATAAAATATTATTATATACAGTACCAGCCTATGGACGCTTGTAACATCCGCTGGTTATCATCGTGTGTTACACCAACCTTACAATAACCTCTATACAGAGTCATTAGGATTCATTTGGATTTCCATTTATTATAGACTTTAAACCCTCCACCTCCACCAACCCGAAGTTGAGTAGCGTGATGGAGTATGCTCTAAACCCCTTCGATAGAGAGGAGATCCGTATTCCAGCAGTGAGACGAGTAAGGGTTGTCGACGATAGGTTTTAATGATCGAAAATTATTGAAAACGAAAAGGTGGCCTACCTGAGTTTTGCCTTGCAACTTTGGTGGTACATCTACAAACACCCTGGTGTTGCCATCCCACCATAAGTCTACCTTCATTGGTAATTGTACTGTTAGGAAAATAAACAAACAACATAAAGAAACAACAATGAACAGAATACAATTAGAGAACAATATTTCCAGCAATAAATCACGCTAATTAGTTACTTCATAATTATTATTTAAATAGTTGATTTCGTGCCAACAGAATATTATAAATATTAAAAAAAATGGACAAATTCAGTAGTGTAATACTTAATAGGTAGATGGCGCCACTCTGAAACTTCGCAGCAGTAAAATATAAAATGCAAAAATTCACTACCATTTCAAACCTTCCTGGTAGATCAGTTGGAAGAGCACTCGACTGGTAATCGAGAGGTCGTGGGTTCAAATCCCGCCTAGGCGAGGAAGGTAATTTTTTTCCATTGTTAAAATAGTTACTTCAAACTTGCAAGCGTGTCTTATTAACTATAAAATCATAGATTTCTTTACCAATAACGAAGAGGGAAGAAGCAGCTCGAATTCTGATTTTCCCAACGGTGACTGGTAACTTGGTGACTTCCTTCCCGTTGACAAGGATAAAACCACCCTGCTTGAGGTGGATGCTGGCTCCGTCGTAATTTACCGTTACTGCTTTAGTGCAAGAAGGCTTGCCTTCGCCTTTCCAAGGAGCTAAGTTCATTGCCTGCGTATGTAGAGAAATTACATGATTGCAAAGTACGTGACAATTTATTTCTCTTTCTATATATACATATCTTTCTTTCTTTCGCTTTTCATTTTAATGAGGGATTAGTTGAAGGATTAATCATTACTTAAAAATTATTTTATTAGGAGTATCACACTAATATTATAAAGGCGAAAGTTTGTGAGTGAGTGTGTGTGTATGTTTGTTATACCATACAAACTTTACTGTGATTTCCCACGGGAATAAGACATTTTCCCGCAGTAAAACGTAGCCTATGTGTTAATCCAGGGTGTCAGCTAACTCCATACCAAATTTTATTTAAATCTCTCCAGCCGTTTAGACGTAAAGAAGCGTCTAAACGGCTGGAGAGATTTTAATAAAATTTGGTATGGAGTTAGCTGACACCCTGGATTTGCTTCTAAAAATGTGAATAGTTGTTATTTCACGTCAGTACACAATTTATTTTCCCTAATAAACCGCGGGTAACACCGCGGGGCACAGCTAGTGTAATTATGAATGTTAATAACAAAATGTAATCTTTTAGAACAAGTGGGGTAAACAAAACAAATGAAAGATACATGTACGGTTCTACCATATTGGAGCCTATATGAGTAATTTACACGGCAGCGTCTAATATATTAAATTATTTTACAAGTACACAGTTACTTCGCATTCGGATAGCAAGTTAACCACGCCTGCTTACAGACCCAAAGACGTCTCACCAGCATCTCGTATATAATCAAGAATATATAATCAAGAATAAATTACTATTAAGTTTTCATCAAGTTTTATTTAAAGGAGTGTTTCGAATAATGCAAAAAGTAGTAATAATAGTGGGCATAACTGATCGCATTAAAGCTTAATTTTTGAAGCCAGGATTTCAAATAATAATAATTTCAAAAAATTACTCGTAAGATAACTAAAAACAGAAATGTCAATTTCATGTACACAGAAAGGAATATACGGAATGAGTCACCTGCCTAGATTCTAGATATTAAGTAGTTTAATTATTAATATATACTTACAAATATTAATTTAAATATTATAAGACCTTGTTACTATCAAAATAAGTTGCAAGGAAACAGGTAGGTTCGACGTGATTGCCGGATAAACCCACATCCTCCCCAAAAGGGAGGACTAGGGGAAATGGGTGAAATGGCCTCAGGTAAGGCTAATCACCCGCCCGATAGCCGGCGTCCCCGTTGGAAATAATAATAAAAAATACTATCAAAATAAGCTGAATAAGATAATTATACAGCATAAATATGATATTCTCATGTGTACGAAGCTAAATATAGTTAAATACATTTTCATAATTTTTTATTATTTCATTTATTTTAATACCTCAGTGATAGCTCCAGAGCAGGCTACATTTTCTACCTCCATGGTGATGTTCTCAGTCTTCAACAGATTATAGGTACAGTGGCCCATGAAGTCGTAACGCAGACCATCGAAGGTAGTATAATGAGGGTCGCCCACAGCGCTGCATCTTGCTCCACAAGCCACTTGAGTGCAAACCCACTCGCCCGCTTGACACGTACTGGGTAAAAGAGCATTTCATCGCTTTATATATTGAAGCAATTTAATTAAACTAACTTGAATGAAGCAATGTAACGAAACTTAAACTATTGAAGCTTAATATAAAGTTTCAGTGTAGTTGTAATGACCGTTAATAGTAATAACGATTCTAAAATGACGATTGAAGACGGCATGGACAATATAAGAATTAATAATATTATTTTATTTATTAAAAAAATAAAAACAAAAAAGTTTATATACTGTGTTTCGTTGTTGATATATTTTGCTGCGGGTACCATATTGAATTAAAAATAGCGGCATACAAAAAAGTGTGTTTCGCTCGATATATTTTGCTGCGGGCACTATATTGAATTAAAAATAGTGGCATATACTCGTAAGTGATCATACATTGATATGAGAAATAAACAAAATTTAACTTGCAATATAATTATTACAGGCAGCGAGATGCGTGAAACTAAACAAAAGTTTGTACTAACAAGAATGACGTCAATTATATTTTGAAAAATGGAAAAATTCACCTGCCCCCCCTAGGTGGGATTTGAACACAAGACCTCTCGATGACCGGTCGAGTGCTCTTCCAACTGAGCTACCAGGAAGGTTTGTGTTGCTGACGAATTTTTGCATCTTATATTGTACTGCGTGAGTCACAGTGTGGCGTCATCAACCTATTAAGTAATTATACTACGAAACAAACAAGAAAAAAAATTCGTCAGCAACATAAACCTTCCTGGTAGCTCAGTTGGAAGAGCACTCGACCGGTCATCGAGAGGTCGTGGGTTCAAATCCCACCTAGGGGCGGCAGATGAATTTTTCCATTTTTCAAAATATAATATTCGGGCAAGTTGGCCAAGACAACTATTTAAATAATAATAATGATGTCAATGTCTACCTACCAAGTATTGCAATCCTTCGAAATAGCAGATCCAGGCTTGAAGGTTTTATTTCTCAATCGACAAGGGCACTCGGTCTTAGGGATGCACCGGCCTCCTTCGAGCAACAGACCCTCGGGACAGAAGCAGCCCTCGACACAGGTGGTATTGTCCGGCTTGGAAGTGAGCAGAGGGAACATGCAGGTGGGCTGAGCCGGCCCACAAGCCTTGTAGATTTTGCCTTCAGGACACTTCATGGCTGTAATAATATAATATTCTTTTTTTAAATAAAATACTAGGACGGATTCTAGCCCACTGGGCCGAAATCGAGGTTGAGTGGAGCGAGTAGATTCGCTGAGTGTATGTTTTATGATCATGAGTATGATCATTCCTCAAAGACATCATAGACCTCAATTTTTTTCGACACAAACCTCAACATGTCGAGATATTTAATTGTGTCAAGTTACATCAAAATCGGTTTAGTGGTTTTACCTATTCATTTCCAAGAGTGACTTTTCGGCGTATATGTATATATAATTTTCGGTGTGTATATATATATATATATATATATATATATATATATATTAGCGTTCTGCTCGCTCCGCTTGCTAATTAATAATTATAATTAATAAAATATAATTTGTTTCGTTATAGTTGATAATGATTGTTCCTCTTAAGCTACATAGCTCAGTGTAGCTTATAAAGCATAGAACGGAGACCTCTAATATTAATAAAATCCGCAATAAGCAAAGGGGCGGGTTGCACTGTCATTTTGCGTCGTTTCAGCCTAATAGCACTTTCGCACGATATAATGCCCACCCCTGAGTACGAAGTTCAGGCTGAAACCTCTGACTCTGGGACAGCTCTGAACCCAGCGACTCTGGGAGTGCTTTTCCAGCATCAGAAGTGCCAGTACCTTCCTGGCGTACTTCTCTTTCTAAAACCGCTATCATAAAGAGAGAAGAGAGGAGCTTACTGGTGACCTTACTTGCACGCAGGAACACCGCAAGACTTAAAGATATTGTTATTTGGCTGAGGTCTTCTGTAAGGTGGAAGCACTTCGCCAGTCGACCAGCTCCAAATAGAGCGAAACATGCCGCTATGCCCTACCTCACTTTCGCTAGAGCCTCGTTCGCTATTCAGCAGGCTGCACCACGAGCACTCAAAGGTGATAATGAACCTCTTACACCCCAAAAAGTTAAAAGTTGCTATTTTTTTTAATAAAGTCAGCGTGGAATGGTAGAACCTGAAGGAGTTAGGTACTTAAATCGCTATATAATTTAACTTACGGCATGTGTCATCATCTCTCCAAGATTTCATTTCTTCCACTCCATGTCTTAGACATTCCTTAGCGTAGACTGAGACGGTGCTGCACGCGCACTCTTCTGAACCTGTCAATATTAGTTTTTTTAAAGTAATGAACAAATCTAATGAAACTATAGTCGTAGTAACCAGAAGACGGTCCTCCTGTAATCCCGTGAAAACTTTGAAAAAGAGTTTAAAGTAACTTCTGCAGAGTTTTTTAAAGAAAAAAATATAAGATAAATTCCTTATAAAAAATTATAAAATAAGAACCGACTGCATTAAGTCGATGTAAGCAAAGATCAAAACATAACATGAGTGTGTCTTTATGTGGTCGTCGACTTCAATGAAATCAGAACGTGCTTATAAAGTTTTTATTTAATATTTTTTTAGTTACATCATGGAACTATTCTATGGAAATGGAGCTACTGCTCAAGCTGAAGCCGATTCCCATCGGGTTTTTTCGGAAAATCGGACTTTTGTATAAATGTGTGATAAATATCTTCAATTTAATCAATAAAGCGCTTATGTCCTTACCTGCTTATTAGCTGTAATTTAAAGTGAAGTTAGAATTTCGCAATCAAAAAATCTGATCGTAATTGGCTTCAGCTTACTGGTAGGGTCCCTGATTCATTCATAGTCTTCCACAAAAAATATAGTGATTACGTTACGGCTTCGATACGGCTGAAGATTTCCGAACGAAATATTGTGAAAAATAATAACACGTTCCCCGTTTACGTATTCGAATAGATACCCAAAACGATTTGCCGTGAACCTATGCATCCAAAAGGATATACTATAACTGGACACTAGGGAATTAATAATGAAGGGAACTTGAAGCAAAAATCTCTCCTTTTGTATGGTGACTGGGCGCATGTTAAAATAGGTAATATTTTGTCAAAAATTGCACTCACTAAGGCTGGTGGTACAAGCACAATAGTCCCACTGACAGGTCTCCAGCAGCATAGATACATCCATCACCTGTATTAGATAGATAAAATTAAAAACGTGTTGTATTTATTTCTAAAGCTTTAAATATAAAAAAAGACATTTCAGCGCAAGCTTGAAAGATCCCACAGAAACAAGCTATTTACATATTTGTTTCTTTTTGGAATGGTTGTGGAATGCACAAGCTCACTGCCAAGGTTTCCTCAGGATACTACAAGATTTTCAATGAAGACTTAAAAAGAAGAGGCATGTGAGTGATGGCTGCTTACCATCAGATAGTTCGTATGATTTTTGCCACCATAATGTCTTTTTATATGACACGGGGTGCCAAACAAGCGGCCCGTCTGATGTAAAGTAGTTACCGTAACCATATAGATGCTTGCAATAAAAAGAGTATCGATTGTCCGCTGGCTCACCCGCTCCAGACGCAGCAACTTCTCCAGTCTAGTGACCTCGCTCACTCGCAGTAATACAACAATCCTCAAGGGCATTGTTGTTTAGTTGCAGTAGTCTACAAAGTGAATTAGGTTGGTACCAAGTAGAGCCTGCCATGCCCTACCTATTTTTCATCAGAGCCTCGTTTCCTTGACGGCAAGGTGCACCACGTGAAGGTGAGGTTGGCTTTGGCTCGAAACATAGTGGTGAATCACTTACACTCCCAAAAACACAAAATGCTAAGTACAAAAAATTCTAAAGCCTTGTAGGTCAACAATTACATACTTAATATAAATCTATCTCACCTTCGAACATTTACGGAACTTCTCCTTACTGAAAACTTTTGTACAGAACTGTAAAGCTTTCTTCATGTTTGCGTCATTTTCTGTTTCACATGCACTTGTTTCAGTTGGGTTACTTTCGCAAATATCTAAAAAGAATATTAATTTCCTTTATATACTCTCAACGCAACAGCCGATAATGAGGCTGTGAAATTATAGTATGTACTTTGAAATGTAAATACAAATAATTATAAAATACAATAAATAAATAAAAATTTTAATACTACGTGGGGTGGCCCACGTAGTATTAAAAAATTGACAATAGTAATTAGACTCTGAATTTTCTCGTAATTTCCATCTGAAATAACTAAAAGTCAATAATTTTCAAGAACAGTAATGGCTGTCCCAGCGGGACATAGAAATTTATACATGAAATGCGGGACGTTCCGTGAAATACAGGACGGGTGGCAACGCTAATGTCAATAGACCGTGAAATTTTGACGTTACAAGTATTAATATACTTGTAACGTCAAAATTTCACGGTCTATTGACATTAGCTTGGGTTGAGGGCGTGCCCACAGTGCCCACAACGGTGCATCCGTCAGTGACTACATACCTCCAGTCTTATGGACTTGCCATGACGAAGCCAGTGCTATGTTGGTTTTAGCGAGTGTTCCTTCCTTGGTAAGTAAATCGTTTTCGATGTGGCCGTCTAGGGTTCCGCAGAGACCTTCCGTATTGTTCCACAGTTGAACCGTCCCCTCTACCATTATTAAATTCTGGAATGAAAATAATTATTTCAGAAAATTAGTAATTTTCGGGTTTAACGATTTCATCTCGTTAAATAAATAAACTACGAGCGAAATCATGTTAAAATGTATACGCTGTTAGACAGACTAGCACGAGATTGATCAATATAGACGAATACAATGAACAAGATATACCCTCCTATTCCCAAAACTATGTCAGATCGGCCACAACATTTGTTAGCTTCCTATAATATGTTCGCAACAAAATACTAAATCATTATATAAATATTAGCATTCACACATCACATAGGCTATTTGACCAACATTTTTGACCAATATGTAGGGACATCTCAATAATATAACCATAGGTGAAAATCTCTCGAGATATGTTAATATCAAAATCACAATTTTGGAACGCTCCATACAAAAGGCTACTGAGTTATGACGTCACAGGTTTGTATTTTGTATGCATACAATCAGAAATTTGAGCAATTGCATTCATGAATGTCCTCTTTCGTACATTAAACGTGATGTCACTGGCAACTATACTGTTGTCATTTAATGACAGTCGTTAATCCTAGTCAGTGGCCTTTGGGTGACTCGAAAACACTGGCGTCCGCCAACCCGCAGTAGAGCAGCGTAGTGGAGTACGCTCTAAACCCCTTCGATTGAGATGAAAGCCGTATCCAAGCAGTGGCATGAATAAGGGTCAACGACGATATGTGTTGTATTTCATTAATTTAAGCACCATACAAGGTATAATGCGTCCTACCTGTACTTACATACGGAGCTGAGGCATGGGTAACAATCAAGGCTATTGTCCAAAAATTGGAAGTTGCACAAAGAGCAGTGGATAGGAAATTGGTTGGAGTGACACTCCAGGACAGGAAAACCAGCAAATGGCTCCGGAAACAAAGTCAGCACACCATGTGGCGAAGCTCAAGTGGCAGTGGATCGGACATATAGCCAGAAAGTCGGACTCGTGGTGTAAAACACTCCTGGAATGGCGGCCATGGAAATATAAAAGACCTGTCGGGAGGCCACAGATACGATGGAAGGACTACTTCATAAAGATGACTTCAAATCAGAGAGAGATAGAGGAGGTTGAAGAAGGTCTATACTGATATGGTAGAGAGTGGGCCAAGATGATGATGGACCTGATGATGATTTATCATCATCAGGTCCATTTTAGTCTCCACTACAGGAGCACGACCCTCTCTCGTCCGTCCAAGACGGAAGAAGGATTTGGCCTACACTCCCCACACTGGCCAAACGGGTTGGGGAGGCCTGATCGATGTTTTATAATGTATTTCCCTTAGTCGCCTTGTACGACATCCACGGGAAGAGATGGAGTGATTCTATTCTAGTCTGCCGGAAGCCACACGGCTAATGAAACATGATGATGATGAAGGATGACAAAGGATAAACTTACATTGGTATCCCACTTGAGAGTGACACCAGCGGCATCCAAGTTGACAAGTACATAGTCGCTGGGCATGGACACCCTGATGCCGGGCAGCGCTGCCGGGATCGGGAGGAGGCGTTTCGTACTGCGGAAGATTACTGTGCCTTCCTCTGCACAGTAAATTAATGATCAAATTTGTTATTATTACATATTCACATTTTTCCATTTTTTTTAAATATTTATAATATTCTGGCAAGTTGGCCAAGACAACTATTCAAATAATAATATTCACGTTATTACAATAAATGAATAATAAATATTACTGGACAAATTACACACTGCCATCTAGTCCCTAAGTCAAACTAAGCAAAGCTTGTACTATGGGTACTAGATAACTGATACTATACTTAACATATACACTTTTTTAAATACATATCTACATATAATACATAGAAAACACATAGACCAAGAAAAACACACATTTTCATGCACACAAATGTTTGCCATGTGTGGGAATCGAACCCGCGACCTCGAAATCAAAGTGGCCATTGCTAGCCACTCGACTACCGAGCTCGTCAATTTAGTTTCCATTTATATTCTTTAATCATTAATACTAGAACTAGATGCACAACGTAACCTGACAATAATGTCCGCAGTAGGCAGAAAATGACATAAATCTTACTTATTTATGACCAATATTAAAAAAAACTATAACTCCATAATAATGCATTGTAAATTCGCCCTTTAGGCTTTCGGTTTAAGATTTACAATTCAGACTAATTCTTATGTCATTTATATAAACAAGGTTAAGACAAAGACAATCATTAATTTGAAAAAATATGGAAGCGTAGCTCCCAGATCGCCGTTGGGTGCTGTTTCGCCGAGGACTTTTTTGGGTGTTGGTTGTACATCTAAATTCTAGTATCAATTGAAGTTTGTATATATTTTTCCTACTCCTTATTTCATATACCTACATATTGTTTGATATTAAGTTCATGTTTAATTTTAATTCATAGACAAATTACAACAATTTAATTGAACGTACCTCCAACAGTTAGCACGTAAGGTTTGTCTTCCAAGTAGATAGTCAGCTCACTGGGGCAGTACGCTTTTCTCTTACATTCGCCGTGTTTGAGTACCACGGAGTACGTGTGCTCTTTAGCGTCGCGAACCAATATGTGTTGGCACGGTGATTCGAAACTGTAACGGGAAAATACGTGTCATTTACTCTCCTCGTTTATAGCATAAAGGATCCACGAGGGTCGACGTGTCACCGGTGCTGCGGCACTGGACTCTCTCTAAGATAAGATATTCTCCTCTCGGAATTTTGTATACCACCAGGGATGCAAACAACTATATGACTTTCCTGATGTAATCATCACAGCCTATTGACGCTTGTGACACTAGAGGCAACATTAATAGGTACCACTGTAAAACCAACTTTACGCATTTCTTCAAAAACCATATGCTGTGGTGTCTCCTAGAAAAACCTTGGCAGCGGTTGGGGGGCGTCCATTAATTACGTAATGTATTTTTCAGGATTTTTGACACATTTTGATTTGAATTTTCACAGTGATAAAATTAGATAATAAAAACTTAAACGAAAATTCTAAAATATTTCTTCTAATTCAGTCCATGGAGACTCGTGCACTGTCTCAAGATTTTTGGAACCAACATATCCAAAAAAAAATGTGATATTTGCCAAGATCGGGAGATCTTTGAGCTCTAGGTAGAAAGCTCCTCCGGAACCGCCTATTTTGAGAAGCTATCCTTTGGAAAATGTGTATTTTGAGTAACTTATGCGTATTTTTTTTATGTGACAGGGAGTCAAACGAGCATGTGGGTCACCTGGTGGAAAGTAATCACCACC
Source organism: Hypsopygia costalis (assembly GCA_937001555.2). Lineage (NCBI taxonomy): Eukaryota > Metazoa > Arthropoda > Insecta > Lepidoptera > Pyralidae > Hypsopygia > Hypsopygia costalis. The sequence goes on from OW443330.2 coordinate 28,333,599, forward strand.
GCCACCACACCAAGGGGTCGCCAATCCGTTGCCAGCCTTTATTATAAAAGTGACTAAACGTACCTATAAATCTTTCCATCAAAAGTCTTGTAATGTACGCCGGCCCATGTAACACAAGTGCCGCCTTTAGGCGTGTAGTCTTGAACTACCACCATGACGGTCTCCTCCCTACCCCCACTGCTACCGCCGCTCACAAACGACTCTTGTTTGGTGTGACTCTCGCTTGAACCGTAACTGTAGCTGTGGCTAGTACCCGACATATTGTACACGTGACTCTGTGAACCCTGAAAGAGAAAAAGAAATTTATGGACAAATCATATAAATAAATAAATATCTCTGACAAATTACACAGCGCCATTTATTCCCAAACTAAGTAAAGCTTGTACTATGGGAACTAGATAGCTGATATATGTACTTTTTTTTTGTAAATACTTATAATAAAAAAATACCCAGACCAACACAAACAGATATATTCATGCACACGAATGTTTGTCTTGTAGGGGAATTGAACCCGCGACCTCGGAATCAAAGTGGCCATTGCTGTAGCATGCTACATTTGTGTTTGGAGTCTCCTTTTATTTAAGTATATATACTTGTGCTAGGAAACTCCGCTCCTCCATATCAATTTGGTGTTGGTAAGTACATATTAAGTTTTTAATTTATATAAAACTAGTAAAAAGATATACATATATGAATTGTGTATTATATGGCAAGGGGGAAGCCAGTCTCCAAAGCTTCCTACTCCTACTAATTTCTTCTGTTTAAATTCGCAGTGAGTTATAGGGCAGTCGTAGTTTTACCCCCGGGATTACAATTGACTTCATTTTTCATTGCCTTTTTGGTGGTCGCTAAATTAATACTTTTTTTGAAAATACATACTTACGTATAATAAATAAAAAAAACCGGACAAGTGCGAGTCCGACTCGCCCACCGAGGGTTCCGTACGTAGGATTATTATAAATTTGATATTTTTCATTATAAATAAGAAATCGGATTATTCTTCGGGAAAAATAAATAAAATATATTTTGCAATGTGCACATCAAGCCCTTTCATGTGATACCCTATTTGAACTAGTAGCTTCAATTTGAAGTTTCGACCCCCTATTTTTTAAGATTTATAATTACAAATGTGTAGTTTTGAGATTTATTCTTGTATTTGTAGTCTATAACGATGTTACTTGCCAAATTGCAAAGTTCTAGGTCAACGGGAAGAACCCTATGGGTTTTGATTCCCTTGAGAATGTGTCGAAATATGCGTTTTTTTGCTGAATAAACGGCCGTATCTTTTTTTTACGTAAACTTAGCAGTTTGATTTTTTTACAACTTCATGGGACCGTAGACCTGAGTATACTTTAACTTTGAACTCAAAGTTCAGCTTGATACCTCCACGCATTATCGAGATAAAGGGTCTTGACAGACAGACGGACATCAAAGTGATCTTATAAGGGTTCCGTTTTTCCTTTTAAGGTACGGAACCCTAAAAACACCTAGACCAAGACGAACAGACGTGTTCAAACAACTCACACACAAATGTTTGTCTTGTGTGTGGATCGAACCCGCGACCTCGGAGTCAAAGTGGCTATTGCTAGCCATTCCATGTTCTTTTTTCTGACAATAAATACTTATTATTATTGTTAGGAAAATCCATCTAAATAGGCATACATTTTAGGAAATCCTATTATAATACTTACTGAAGAGTGATAATTGCTAGGCGTGATCACCATAACGTCATCTGAAAAAACAATAATTTATAAATCAGCGACCGTTGCTACTTAACTAGTCTTCGGAATCCTAAAATAGTCGGTTTGTGTTGTTTTTATATTTTTTGAATTAAGTTACCAAGAAGGAAAGAGGTGCTGCTATCGCAGCGGGGCTGGCGGCGTGCGATCGCATTCACATCAGGCGAGTCGTATGCTTGTCTATCATTCGACATAGTATAAAATCAAAACATATATACACGTCACACGTTATTTTCAAGTCTGGGTCACTTAATTTTTACGTATATTTTAGTTGATACTTATCTCTTAGGCGTAATCCGAACAAGTAAATTTAATGCTGAAGGGATAACTAATTAAAATAATATTTTCAGTTTCAAGTAAGTATTCTCTAACGCAAGCGAGTTTTTGGTCCATTCAACAATTTCTTGTTTGACTGACCGTTTTAAACAAATACATTCATCACACTAATATTATAAATGTGAAAGTTTGTAAGTGTGTGTGTATGTTTGTCACTTCTTCACGTCTAAACGGCTGGAGAGATTTTAATAAAATTTGATATGGAGTTAGCTGACACCCTGGATTAACACATAGGCTACGTTTTACTGCGGAAAAATGTCTTATTCCCGTGGGAAATCACAGTAAAGTTTGTATGGGGAAACAAGATTAGTTGGACTATTTTATTCGAAACTTTACACGAGTACTTCTATAGATAAATGAATCAACACGTGTTTCAGGATTTTTCAAAATTCATCCCCTAAAGGCGTAAAATGTAGACGAAAAAGTCTAAAAATCATCATGCGTATTGTTTTTATGGTTTAGCGGGTCGCTGATTATGAAAACAACAACTATTAATCCTGAAACTAATTTTTGAAATGGAATTGAAATAAAAATCCTGAAATACGTGTTGACTCATTTATCTATAGAAGTACTCGTGTAAAGTTTGTTTATTAAAGTGTCTTTATTACGGGTTTTCGTAACGTCAATCCATACTAATGTTATATATAAATCCGACAGAGTGTCTGTCTGTTACCTCTTCACGCTTAAATCGCTGGACCGATTTAGATGAAATTTGGTTCAGAGATACCTTGAGTCCTAGGAAAGGACGTAAGGTAGTTTTTGTCCCAGAAATTATCTGTTATTGTAATTTTTTGTAGGGCGGTTCTATGTTCGACTTTATGTATTTCTTAATATAGTCTCAATGATTTCTCCGTCAAATGTACAGCAATTTTAATAATTCTTATTTGTTTGAGAGGGTACACTCTTCAGGTGGTCCCATATTAATCAAATCAGCATATGATGATGGGCTCCATGGAAAATCGAGAGAAAGGATTGCAATTTATAGGCTTGGACATGGATACAGTAATTGATGAGTTTTCTGATGTTATATATTTGGAACGGTTAGGAGTTAGGCAATAGTGTTGAGTTTTGTTAATTAAGTTATTCATGTATTTTCGTCTAGAATGCACCATGTCCTATCATCATCATCATCATCATCATCTCAGCCATTGAAAGTCCACTGCTGGACATAGGCCTCCCCTCTAGATCTCCAATAAGACCGGTTGGAAGCGGCTTGCATCCAGCGCGATCCTACGGTCTTAATGAGGTCGTCTGTCCACCTTGTGGGTGAACAGACATTATGTCCTATACTGACCCATAATCATTCATACTAATATTATAAATATGAAAGTGTTTTTGTTTGTTACTTTCTTTCATGTCGAAAGTAACAAACAGATTGACATGATTTTTTTTGGTATATAGTTTAAGGCCTGTAGAGTGACATAGACTACTCTTTATCCGGGAAAAACATCCTATTCCCACGGGGAAAAATAAAGTATATAATCATTTGTCCTTCTCTCACTAGATCACTAGATCGCGCTGTCTAATTTCTAAATCGCGCTTTGGTTGTAAGAAATAAATATACACAAATCAATGGCAGCTCCCCTGGACCACGCGGGCGAAGCCGCGGGTAACGGCTAGTTATCTATATAAATAAAAATGAATCGCAAAATGTGTTGCTAAGCGCAACACTCGGGAATATCTCAAACAATTCGGCTAATTTTTGTTTTCATATTTTTGTTAATGCTTAGGTTAGTTAGGTTAGGTTCTTATGGAGACAACTACAAAAAAAAAGTTCGTAAAAACAAAACTGCAAGGAAAGCGTGTTATTATTCTTCTACCCGTGCGAAGCCGGGGCGGACCGCTAGTTATACATATTTATGTTAAATCTCTTTGATTTTAAATAGGTACTCATACTTACTGAAAACGCAATGAGGTATCGGTTGTGGTTCAAAAATGCCTGTGGAATAGCGACAAGTATAAAGTGAAGACGGCGGCGAGCTGAATGAAGATCCAGTCGGGCACTTCAACTTGCAGGAGAAGGTCTCGTCGTCACCGAAGCAGGAATAGCCGCCGTTGAAAGCGAGCTTGCGCATATCGCATACGCTCGCCGCTAGTGGAAAAACAATTAAAGATATAATTACTGTATACAACTGTGATGTTGATATAAAATAAATTGCTTTTGATGTATGGCAGGGATAAATTAACTCATGGCAGCTTATGGCAGGGATAAGAGACTTGTGATAACAAAATAATTAAAGTGGATAGCAAAAATATCTATTAGGTTGTTAGCTTCAACGAACGATAATTTTTAGTAAAAAGTAGCAGCTAAATAATTCTGTAAGCTTTGTTTTATTACTTTTAATTTAAACCATTTTGTGTTGATACCTGAATTTACTCGTATTGCTAAGCGAACTTTTTATGCACTCAAAGTATTGCAGCCCACTATGCAGACATACTTGCTACGTTCACTTCTGGTAACATTCATGCCATTCTCATCTCAGAGACATTTCCAAAATCAACTTTTTGGGAATTTGGGGTAAGTAAAGTAAGTGGTTCATCAACATCTCTGAACCAAAGCCTACTTCACCTGCTCGCGGTGCACCCTGCTGACTGATAAACGAACCTCTGGCGAAAAGAGAGGTAGGGAGCGCAATTGTAAGCTACCCGACTGGGGAATGTACCTCCACCTCACAGAATACCGCAGCCAAATAATAATTCCCTTGAGGGTTGTTGTGTTCCTGCGAGTGAGTGAGGTCACCAGAAGGGAGGAAGAAGCTGCTAATGCTGCCAACGGGCAGCGGGGTGGCGGCGCGCGAGCGATATTTTATGTTGCGTGCGTTAATATGACTACGGTAACCGCTTCACATCAGGCGGACCGTATGCTTGTCTGCCACCCGACGTTACCTAGTATAAAAAAAATCACTACGGGATTTTTTTTACTACGCTAGAAGGCTGACACGCATACAGCCCGCATGATGTCAAGCGGTTACCGCATCCATACTAACGCTCGCAACATAAATTTAAATATTCAATGCAGCAACTCTCTCTTCTGGTGACTTCACTCACTCACAGAAACACAAGCTTACAAATACGCTGTACCCTACCTCTCTTAGGCCAGAGCCTCTTTCGCTAGCCGGCAGGGTGCACCACGTGCAGGTGAGGTTGGCTTTCAACTGCCGTGCACCACGGATTTTAAGTATCTAACACTATTGGGGACGTAAAACATTGAGTTGTTGCCTAACATATCGATTATCACGCCATAATTTATTGTAAATAGCTTACGGGACAGGCCCACCACACATTCCCACCACTGTGTCTCCTGTGTAGCCAGGATTAACAGCGGCGACCGCCAAAAAAGGCCATGAACAGTGAAGTCCATTGCAGTCCCAGGGCTGCCTTGGAACTCACAGCGAATTTAATCAGAAGAAATTAGTAGGAGTAGGAAGCTTTTGAAATTTGACTTCCCCTCTTAGCAATGTGAGAGACAGCAATATGGCAAATAAGGCATTAAAAGCCTAAAGAGATGGCTAGTCAAGTGAAGCTCAACTGCCGTGCACCACGGATTTTAAGTATCTACCTAACACTATTGTAAATAGCTTATTACCCGACTGCCGAAGGAGGGTTATGTTTTTCGAGAGTATGTAGGTATGTATGTCTTATTATTTGGCACGCTCTACAGCCTAAACCGTTTGACAGATTTCAACAAGATGTGTCGTTAGATTCGTCTTAATCATGCGGGCGACATAGGCTATATCAAATATAAAAAAATCAATATGGCGGCTGTGAGCCGCAAAATTGTCGTTGGAGTAATTTTTTTTTTCTTTTAAATATATCGATATGGGTATCAAAATAAAGGTCTCGATGAACTGTTTTCAATATATATATATATATTTGATATATAAGTTTTTGCCTGCGGCTTTGCTTGTGTGGAATTATGTTATTGTTGCGCGAGATTAATAAATCTGCAGTAGGTGCAGTCAGATTTTTTCCATTTTTTAAATTAACTTTACTTGTTAATATTATTTCTACTTACAGAACTGACAAGAAGGCCCCCTGAAGCTTTCAGGACACTGGCAGGTGTTAAGAGCGAGACAAACGCCGCCGTTAAGGCACGGAGGGTTGCACTCCGGCAGGCAATCAGGTATGGTCGAGAAGTCAGCCCGCGTCGGTCGCCATTCTCCGTCCAAGCATTGCATATTGGCGATCGTAGAACGGTCTATAAATTTGTATCCTGCGCGGCATTGTATTGTGCAGTAGCTGAGGAGGAAATAATGGAGTTAGAGGCTGTTACATTCCATGTTTTTTTAATCAACCCATAATCATCCCACTGGTGGGATACGGGTCTCCCCTCAATGATATGTATATCAACTGCGGATTGGCGGACGCCAGTGTTTTCAAGCCGCCTGAATGTCACTGACTTGGCTTAACGATAACAGCCGAGACCAACGGCTTAACCAGCCCTCCGAAGCACGGAGGAGATAAATAAACCCATCCTTAGACAGGCTACGATCGACGTTGCTTAGCTTGCGTGATCGATTCGACTGGCACGCGCAATGCCGCCATCGAGCTAGGTACTCTATTCCATATTTTTATTGAACCTGTATAATTACTTTATAAAATATCGTTTAAAACTTTAAATAAATAGACTGAAAGACAATTCAAAAACTATTCACCGAACTGAAAAAAAGTCACAGACAATGTTCCTCTAGCTCGTAAGTTTTTTCCATTTAAAACGAGGCCTATGTTCGAAGTGATAAATAATATATATAATATTAATATTCTTGAATAAATTACACATCGCCATCTAGTCCCAAACTAAGGAAAGCAACTACCAACAATAATATTTGATACTTTATGGGTAGTTTGGGTACTCCAAATACATGCATAAAATATACACCCAACCCAAGAGAAACAGACAAGTCATGCACATAAATATTAATTTTCTGCGGGAATCGAACTCATCACCCTTGGAGTCTATTCGATAGTATTGTAAATATTACTATTATAAGCATGACATAAATTAATATTTTTGAATTGTAATTATGACGGTAACCATGATCTCTACAGACTTTTTGTATACCTTTATGGTGAAACATGACCGGATTGTCTTTATCATAAGATCTATATGATTGCCACGCATGTTTTTAAATAAATAATAAATAAATAAATATTGTCAGACAAATTACACAGCGCCATCTAGCCCCAAAGTAAGCGATGCTTGTGTTATGGGTAGTAACCCATAACACAAGCATCGCTTACTAAAAAGTTAAAGTAAGCGATGCTTGTGTTATGGGTAGTAACCCATAACACAAGCATCGCTTACTTTGGGGCTAGATGGCGCTGTGTAATTTGTCTGACAATATTTATTTATTTATTATTTATTTAAAAACATGCGTGGCAATCATATAGATCTTATGATAAAGACAATCCGGTCATGTTTCACCATAAAGGTATACCCATAACACAAGCATCGCTTACTTTGGGGCTAGATGGCGCTGTGTAATTTGTCTGACAATATTTATTTATTTATTATTTATTTAAAAACATGCGTGGCAATCATATAGATCTTATGATAAAGACAATCCGGTCTTTATCATAAGATCTATATGATAAACAACTGGTAAACATACGTAAATACATTTTTTTTTGTAAATACATATTTATAATACATAGAAAACACCCAGACCAAGACAAACAGACATGTTCATGCACACAAATGTTTGTCCTGTGTGGGAATCGAACCCACGAGCGTTGGTGTCGAAGCCGCGTCATTGACCGCTACGCCACCGAGCTCGTCAAAATAAATATTCAAGTCAAAATAAATAGTCTTTTACAAAATAAATATCTTGTATCTTGAGTCAAACAGCCATTGCTAGCCATTCGAGAGCATACTCTACCGGCCTCGTCATAATGTCTATGCTAATTATCTATACAGAAACATTTAATAAACCTACTCATTGGAACACTTCATGTCAGAGTTCATCGGCAACGGCGGGTACGCGTGGCACACCTTCTTCTCAAACTCGCAGTACTTGCCGCGGAAGTTGGTTGGACACACGCACGTGTTTGTATCCACGCATATACCGTTGTTCTTGCACTCCGGATCACATTTTGCTATGGAAAATAATTAAAAAAATTATAAAGTAACACACTAGACCAGTGTTTCCCAATTAGTGGTACGCGTACCCCCGGGGGTACGTGAGATTGCATCAAGGAGTACGCGCAGCGATCTCTTAACTAAAATGTTAAATCCTTAACCGCTTGATGTACCCGCCCCGCGCGCTTAGCATAAACAATAAATAATGCAACAGCAATTGCCAAAAAAATATTCAATTTAAATAAACGATCAGTAGGTAAGTCAAACGTATGCATCGAGCGCTTTAGTATGTCATTATAATGTCTTTTGATGATAATAGATATAAAATACCCCCGATTTCAGCTAATAATATAAGATAAGGATACCACTTCAAGAAAGACCTCAAACTTGCGTACCTGTTTAAGGTCTTTCTTGAATTCCCAATAAGTTTGTTCTACGTACCAGAACAAACTTATTGGGAACTGCTGCACTAGACCAAAGGCCCGACCGCCGAAGCTGAAGCCGCTTACCACCGAATATCTTGATTCGAAAAATAGGTCTTACGTTTAAGTTATTGCCAAACACCTTCAGCTTAGTCGGTAGAGCTCCATCGTTTCTACCAGCAAAACTAAACAATAGTAGCATAAATCGAAGTTGAAGTTTAATTTTCTCAATCAAAAAATTCAATGGTAATCGGCTTCAGCTTCGGCGGTAGGGTCCCCGTTATTTTAATTAAGTGGTACGACAATCCCTGGTGGTATGCAAAGTGGTATCAAGGGGTACGCGCGACTATCACTAGTCTCGACTGAGATAAGTTAGTCAGTAAAAACAAACAAGCAAACGATAATTCGATAAGATGTACGGTAAATTGAGCTCTTTATTAGAGGGGGTTTGTTTGTTTGTTTGTAAAAACTTTATTGTACTATAACATAACAGTAATACACACAGTTTTAATAACATTTTTGTACAATGGCGGAAGTCCGCCATTGTACTACATTGTTTGTTTGTTTGTTTGTAATATCTTTATTGTACTCCAAAAATAAATAGACAAAAAGAAATAACAATTGTGAAATTTTAAGAATGTACAAAGGCGGGCTTATCTCTATAAGAGATCTCTACCAGCCAACCTTCGACTGAAGATGGTTGACTGGTAGAGATCTCTTATAGGGATAAGCCCGCCTTTGTACATTCTTAAAAGTATCCCATCAGGGATTTCTTCCAGTCAACCATAGAATACTCATAAGAAACTGAAAGTTTAGCGAGGCAGTTAAAATTAAGCATAGTGTCTAAATAAATATATACATATATACATACACATATACACATACCGGGGTAGTCCGCGGAAAAACTAATTGGGAACTACTGCCCTAGACGCGTTCCTTGGTCCATCATTTCTACTGGGGTACATGCGAGTCTCCTCTCGATTAAAGGATTTTAGAGCTCACTCTAACGCACTGCTCAAGTTCTGGTTGGCGGAAACCAATGTTTTCAAACCGCCAAAAGGCCACTGACTTGACTTAGCGACTGTAATTAACCTCGAGATAAATAAACCTATCCCTAGATAGGCTTTGGTCGACGTTGCTTTCGACAGCGATAGACTACGCTCTTAACCCTTCGACTGAGGGTACACTCGTCTCAGTATTAAAATGAATATAGATAGAGTAGAATTGCGCAAACAATATTGCATACCGAACTTTACTATTGAAACCCTGACCTCTATTTGCATTATCATCCTCACAAAGGGTAGGGAACTAGCTTTTATCAATGACATTGTGGACTATTCAGGGCACGGTGCCATGGCTAGATCAATTATATATATTTACAGAGGTATGTATGTACAAACAGCATAACATTTCAGTAATCACGCGGCTGGGATTTGAAGTCGTTTCCGCTCTTAGCAGATAACATCCCACGCTCACTATTTGATAATTTGTTTTATGTACAGATTTATTATTTTAAGGTTTTTGTGGACTATATCGCTGAAACTATATTTTACGAATGTTTGATATTAAATTTTAACAAATAAGTACCTATTCTATACTTTTTTCCTATACACATTGAGAATTTAGTTAGCGGTGCGCGAACGATAGTATAAGAGCTTTCTCTAATCCTTTAACATCAGGCGGGCCGTATGCTTGTCTGTCACCTGACGAATTAAAACAAAATATAGGACTAACATGGTTTTGACCACTTACCGGTGTAGGGCTCGTTAGCACTGCCAGAGAACTCATTGTAGCTAGGCCTGTAAATAAAAACAGATATCTTAAAAAGGTTTCAGCGACACCTATTCACATAATTCGAAAAAAGCCTGACTGAGACAGTACCTAAAATCACAAAAGATCGCATACAAATAATACTAGGCCGGATTCTAGCCCACGGGGACCGAAATCGAGGTTGACTGAAGAGTAGATTCGCTGACTGTATGTTTTCCATTGATTTCAGTGGAAAATATATTTGATGATCATTCCTCAAGGACATGATCGATCTCATTTTTTTCGATACAAACTGTCACTTACTGATACTGTAAAGCATGTCGATGTCTTTAATTGTAACAAGTTTCATCAAAATCGGTTCCGTGGTTTTGGAGCCTATTCATTTCTAAAAGTGATTTTCCGCTCACTCCGGTCGCTTCTGTCAATAAACCTTGAAATGTTCCGTTTAGTAACAGGTTTACGACACTTTCCCAACGCTGAGGCGTCCTATATCCCATTCTAACCATCCCACACCCGTCTAATGGAGTAAATTTACCCTTTTTTTCGCATAAGGACAGATTCTCAAAAGGACAGATTCTCAAAAAGACAGATTCTCAAGACGACAAAGTTATTTATTAAAGGTAATTTTTAAAGGTATTTTCTATGTATCATAAGTATGTATTTACAAAAAAAATGTATTTACGTATGTTTATCAGTTGCCTAGTACCCATAACACAAGCTTCGCTTACTTTGGGGCTAGAGGGCGCTGTGTAATTTGTCTGACAATATTTATTTATTTATTTATTTAAAGTTATTAATCTTAAAATCCGTTTAAAATGTGGGTGGATTGGATCGCACTATTTCCATGGAAATACAAAATGGAAATAGAGGGACCAACTAAGCCACAAGTAAGTTCGAGGCCCGTACGCGTTTGAAAGGTCAAGTTTCACTAGCTGACTGACTATTTGCCATATTGCTGTCTCTCACATTGCTAAGAGGGGAAATCAAATTCCAAAAGCTTCTTACTCCTACTACCTAATTTATTTTGATTAAATTCGTTGTGAATTCCAATGCAGCCGTAGTTTTACCCCCGGGACTGCAATGGACTTCACTGTTCATTGCCTTTTTTTGGCGGTCGCCGCTGTTTATCCTGGCTACACAGGAGACAGTGGTGGGAATGTGGTGGGCGCCCGTCCAAGTATTAACTGACTGACTTAACAACGCTGTCTCCTGCATAGCCATAACTAACAGTGGCAACCACTAGAAGGACAAAGAATAGTGGAGTTCATGCAATCCATATGGTTTACCACGATTTTTACTTTATTCCTGTTATTTCTGGGTGTAAGTAGGTTATCCCCATCTATGGTGCATCCTGCTGGCTAGTGGAACAGGTTCAGGAGCAAAAGTGGAGGGTATGTCGAGTCCGACTGGAAAAGTTACCTCCATCCCACAAAATTCTGCAGCCAAGTAACAGCGAGTGAGGTTACCAGGAAGGATATTTCATGTTGCGAGCGTTAATATGGTTAAGGTAACCGCTTCACATCAGATGGGTCGTATGCTTGTTTGCTTGTATATTACCAGAATGATATCGAAAAAGTACTTACGCTTCTCCAGAACTAGAATACCAAGTTCGTTTTTCACCATAGGATTTCGTACCCGTATAACCGGTTTTGGTACCAGTGTATCCAGTTTTGGTACCAGTATAACCCGTTTTGGTACCGGTTTTGGTTCCAGCATATCTAGTTTTAGTACCACTGTACCCCGTTTTAGTACCGCCACTGGGATACTGGTTACCGTAACTCGAATATCTTTGATTTTGCAGTTGGGCTGGTGCATACGCTGGAGCTTGTGCATCGGATTGTCTGTAAAAAATATATACTAATTTAAATATCGACTTAATCCAATAATTCCGAACTCGGAGGTAATTACCCCCCCCCCCCCCACAAGAGTAAAACTGGGATTTTTAAAGTCAACCAAGCGAATAATATTTTCGTAATTATTTGTAAACGTGTTGGTCTGCCTGCATAAAACTCTTCTGGAATGGAGGCCATGGCAATACAAAAGACCTGTCGGGAGGCCACAGATGCGATGGAAAGACGACATCGTAAAGCTGGTGGGCATCAACTGGATCAAAGTGGCCCAAAACAGAAAGAGAAGGAGGAGGTTGAAGGAGGCCTATACCAACAAGGTGGAGAGTGGCTGAAATGATGATGATGATGATGTTGGTCTGCAAATGATTTAAGTATTTCTTTTTAATCACGGGTCAAGCCCGGTCATTTGATAGGCATGTGCGGGGATATGGATCCAACGCGTAGAGGCCCCATTGAGAAGTTTGATGTAATGTTGTACGCCCGCCGTGACCCGCTCCAGGATATGTCAATGGAACGACATAACCATGAGCAGGTCTCGGCAGGCGTTGAGACTATTGCGAAGTGTGATGGAAAATCAATGGGTTATGGAGATGAGATCTGGGTGAACATAATACCGGGCTATTACAGAAGAGGGACGGACGCCTGCCATAACTGCTTTTATTGCTAGTTATTTGTGGCAGGCGGTGGCTTGCCACTCACTAGATGGGCCTCCGAAATGCCAGGAAAACGGCCGGGGGCAACACCGGTGTGAGTGACTCAGGGATGTCGAGAGGTGTGCTGCGCTTTCTCCGAAGTTACTCGCGGCGTGATGCCCTTTAACACTTCCACTCCTGGAACATATAGCTCTAGCGGGTCCTCTCTGGACGGCCAATGAAGGCAAGCCAGAGCTGAGAGTCCTGCGAAGAAAATATTTTTTTCTGCAATGGAATTTGTTTTATTTTTTCATTATAACAAAAAAAAACTTACGGATTGCTTTCTTGAGCAGGAATTCCATAACCAGCATTGCAAAAATAAATACTAAGTAATATAATAAACGTATGTGATAATAAATTCATTTTTACTAAATTATCCATCTATCCATTTATTTTGTTTATTAATTAAACAACACAGTTGCAGGCACTGATGCCAGAAACCGAACTGATTCCCTGATGGCTATGTTTTATTACGTTATCTTCTATTAGGTACATTAAATAATTCAGGATTTGTATTAGGTATATTATTTGCAGTGTTTTATCTAAAATTATCTGCAGGATTTGCGTAAAGCTGGGATGTAGGTAATAATATGCACATCGCCCACCACATTTCGTTATCTATAACGAGCAACATAAGCGGGAAAAGAAAACCAAATCGTCTCTATGGAAGTTAGGATCTACCCTTAATAATTTATTTTCTCTGTGGCTCTATAGTTTCGGCGGGAAAATATTTTTAGTACTTAAATAGGTAGGTACTTCTTTCGTAGTTTGTAGATACATAAGTATGTACGTATTTTTATTTACGCAAAAATATTATAAAACAATAAATTAAGAAGTACCTACCTTCGTACATATTAAAAATAAAAATACTTACTTACTTTGTTATATACATACTGAACAGACTTTCAAAAATGCCAGTACGGAAAAATACAAGAAAGCAATCAGCTGCAGCGCATAATAAACAGGTGAGATTCTTCATTTTTATTGACTACCTGCAGCAACAAATTATTAATACTTAACATTAATACCTTATTATTAATACTTAACATTAATACCTTATTATTAATACTTAAAATTTTCGCATATTCTTAAGAGAAAATAAAGTGAATCATCTGTAGAACAGAGTCCGATATGATCATGGAACAAAAATGTGTTAAGCTAGCTACACTAGATAAGGAATATGAATTCTTCAGACATACGATTTTATAATTTTCTTAACTCATTTATCTTCCGATATTTACATAAAATAAAATCAAGTAACGTTCAATCTGACATTAACTCCCCATAAAAACCCACGAAAGTGAACTATCTACAATACACATCGGACTTTAAGCTTCGATTATTTAGTTAGATGGGCCTAAAGATTCTCGTATCGGGTCGCCCGTATGGGTTTTTTTATACTACGTCGTGTGGCAGACTAGCATACGACCCGCCTGATGTGAAGCGGTGACCGTAGTAATATTAACGCTCGCAACATAAAAATATATTTTTAAGCGAGCGATAGCTCGCGCGCCGCCACCTCCGCTGTCAACGCAGCATTTCCTTCCTTTCTGGTGACCTCACTCACTCGCAGGAACACAACAACCCTCAAGAGAACTGTTATTTGGCTGCGGTATTCTGTGAGGTGGAGGTACATTCCCCAGTCAGTCAGCAGGGTGCACCGCGTACAGGCGAAGTTGGCTTTGGTTCAAAGATATTAATGAACCACTTACGCCTATTACTTCTAGCGGGCCCTTAGGCAACATTGTATTTCCGGGCCAACTTAGGCCCGGAAATACAATGTTGCCTAAGGGCCCGCTTTAGCCTTGGTCCGCCACTGCACTGTTCGAACGACCGCCTCTAATATTTCGATACCTCCAATGAACACTACGCCAACTCAAAACATACATCCAGATACACACCGCTAATATGAGTTATACATTTACTTAGCGGTTTGTATTTGTCGATTTTGTTGTGGCTGTGTGTCTTTTATAAATCAAATTCAGGTAGCACAATGTTACTGAAGTAATGAATCGATTTAGATAAAAAAAGAAAACTATCGAAATTTTAGTTGGCGTAGTGTTCCTTGGAGGCATCGATTTGACCGCCTTAGATCCGGGCCTAGTTGGCCCTAAGGAAAATCCGCCTCTGAGTGGCATCACTTTAAAGATGTTACGATCTGGAATTTTGTCAAACTGAGTTGAATCGGTTAGACAGTTCATGCGATTCCAAAAGTCTTCTTCGTTTTGTCGATTCCAAACCGAATCGACGAAATCGCGATTTGAATTATTTGCAGAGCACGGTGATACAATAGTTAGCGACATTGGCACCAATGGTCGCAAGTTCGAACCTCGCACAACATAATATAAATTTTACTTGAATTGGAATTTTATTAACCGACCCCCAAAAAGGGAGGAGCTTCGGCTGTTTTTTTTTTAATGATTTGTTACATTAAGTACTACTCCGTAATTTAGAAACCGATAGTTTTGTTTATTCGAAAGAGTATACTTCCAGATTGGTCCCATATTTTTTTCATTATCATCATCATCAGCCTGTATCTACATAGATAAATGTAGAGTAATGTTTGGAGTCGGTTTTTTTTTTTAGTAAAAATTATAATTATTTATTTAATGTTACAAAAATTCCAGTTAAAACGAATTACAGCCAGACTGATTGAAATAAGTTTGAAAGTCGATGGATACATTTACAAACAGCAGCCTATAACAGCTAAGAGCGCTCGGATGTACATGCAAGAAGTAACTTCTTACAGATCACACTGCAAGGAAGATGCTCGCTCGTTACAGGTAAGAAGGTCTTACTACAGGTAGTATAGGTACATGAGTCCCGATAATTATGATTAGGTATACCTAATCATAATTATCGGGACTCATGTTCTGTTAATGATTGTATTTGTATTTAATGTAACGATTTTGGCAATTAAAAGAGTCGGCCTTGAGTTTCTTGCCAGTTCTTCTCAAGAAGCCCCTTCGCCGGAACTGGTACTTAAATTCACTTTCACATTCAAGATAGTGTGATGGAAGTGAACCTAAGCTCTGCAGATTTAGAGTAGTATGATTTATACATGTTCTTATATTTAATTTGTATGATGTTTCTAAATATGCTTTGTAAAGTCCAAGGAATAAAGATATTTTAATTTGATTTGATTTCATATGCTACAACTTCAATAGTCGACTTAAAAGTGGTTTTAATCGTTTCATATGGTTTAATGTAGAAATTATAAATCGCCATTTATAATTTTCTCTGTCACACTATCACATAAAAAACCGAGATTTAGGTCTTCGTCGTCTACTCTTAATCCTACCACTGCTGGGATATAGGTTTCCCTTCAATTTAAGGGGTTTAAAGCATACTCCACCACGCTGCTCAACTGCGTGTTGGTGGAGGCCAGTGTTTTCTAGCCACCTACAGGCCACAGATCTGACTTAACGACTGTCATCTATAATAACAACCGGGACCGATGGCTTAACGTGCCCTCCGAAGCACGGATGCGCCCGAGATATAAAACCCATCCATGGATAGGCTACGACCGACGTTGTTTAACGTGCGTGTTCGATTAGACTGACACACACAACGACGCTCCTCTTTTAGGGATTTACATAATCATACATTATCACGAGAACCAAACGAGTGTGCCAAATTTTACAGTTTAAGTCAATCGAACATTGGGATGCTGACAAAATTTAACATCAAAATTTGATTTACACCTTGGTGAAACTAAGCAAAAGCATGTAAAAATTACTAAAAATCTAAACGAAAAAAACGTTATTATATTCTAGCTTTAAGTATTATGACTTGATCAATTAGATTGCGTTACTCGGTCAGGGTTCCACAAATAGGGATGTACGTAGAGGAAAATTGATAGTGCATCGGATCTACGCAAATGGCGTTCAGCGAACTGGTGGGCGTTATAATAATAGTAATTATCACCGACAAATTGCATATGACACCCACTGTATTCTAGTATTAGGCTGAATTTACACCGCCGTGGAATAGAAAAGAAGCGACTTTATGCAAAGAAATTGTTCATAGCATAATGAATTTTATGTCAATTGCATAAGTTATAAACTTAAATACTTACCAACGTGCCAAAAAATATCGCGCATCTGCCGGGGAATCCTCGCGCATTCTCGAAAATTCCCCTAGCTAGGTACGGATCATATTTAAGTTTATATATTATAATAACCACACCCCAGACACTCCATACAAATGTCGAGAACAATGTTGTCTGTGCAAAGCGCGAATGAGCGTGTGTGCGTGCGGCGCCATACAAACTGTTCTAGATTTGTCTCAGAGGGGAGGTGAGGTCGACATGAGAGAACGGCAGGGAGTGGCCATACTGTACGTAGTACTATTACTTATAATGTGATTATACAGTTCACATAACATACAAATTTCATTATTCTATGTACAATTTCGTTGCACAAAGTTGCATCCATTCCATTCCGCGGCGGTGTAAATTGAGTCTTAAAATATCATTTTGGCCGCTACGACAATCTAATGTTCTCAAGAGAATTTCTAGGCAATTATTTGCGGTGGAAGAAAGAAGGAAAATACTTTATATTTAGATTTTAAACTATAAACATTAATGAAAGTTTCGTTATATAAGGTTGTCTGGAAGAGATCGCTTAGTGATAAGTCCGCCTTTTGTACTTTTATTATATTAATACCTCTGTAAAATCTTTTATTTGGAGCAATAAAGAATATTGTATTATATTGAAAGAAAGTTGTATTTATATTATACTACCTAGGCGGCAAGCAAGCACGCACCTTGATTGATATGAAGGATAAGAATTTCGGTTATCACAACAGCAAAAATCTTTAATTGTGAGTGACCGACAACAGCCTTGTGGAGGATTTACGCCCCAAGAAATACATAATTTATTAGTTAATTGATTCTACTTTGCGGAAGTCAAATTTACAGGCAGTTTATTGTATTATGATAATATTGTTTGGCTATTTAAAAAAAGACCTATATTGACAGAGTTTCTTTCGGCATTTCTTCTCGTCAATGGTCATTCCGAAATGCTGGTAGATAAAAAATATACATAATTGTAAAAGACGTGTCTAAGTGCCCGCGAGGGCCCACAGAATAAAGAATTTTGACTTTGATCTATACTACTTTGCGTGCTTCCGCCACCAATTAGTTCATGCAAATTACTGCCGGCCGGCACCCACCCACTACCGTTAGTAGTTGCATGCGACTGCCGTGGCTGGTTTGGTCGTCATAATTTATTCATAGACAGTCGTCGTCATAATTTATTAGTATACAGATTTTTCAGAAAGGCAGTAGTAATTCCACACATCAATGTGAACAACTAAGGGCGAATCTTCAGAATCGCAAATGATATTTTTCATTTCCTCATATAAAAATGATCGGCATACAGCTGATCGTTCAATTCACAGAACACATAGAGGTTCAATTTGTACGGAGATCATCTATTTTCTCATGTTGTAAATTAACTCAATATTAAAATATGTTCACATTGCTGGGTACAACCACTTACTTAGGCTTGATGAACAAAACTTTGTATTGTTTTACAGGCGCTAGTAACGTATGGGTAATAATTTATACAACTGTTATTTAAATATTAGGGATGTTTATATGATTAGTTGAAAAAAAATATGTATTTTTTTATGTTACGTCGGGTGGCAGACAAGCATACGACCCGCCTGATGTGAAGCGGTTACCGTAGCCAAACCGTACCGTAGCGCTTGTAACATAAAATATTGATCGCGCGCCGCTACCCCCGCTGCCAACGCAGCATCTCCTTCCTTTCTTTCTGGTGGTTGGTAAATTGCTACAGTAGTAAAACATGAACAGTATTAAAAAGAAAATTATGCAGTTATTTCATCCCACAATTCACGTTAAAAAATTATCATGCAGTAAATAAATGGGCAACAAATAGTTCGACAGTTGATCATCGCTTTGATTGAAAAGAGAGGCTGTCTGCCTTTTTAAAAGGAGATAGACTTAAGCGTTAAACTCCCGCAACAAGCCATTAAATTAAAATGAAAGTTTTTCCTTTCATAGTCATATCATAATTTGCATATACATAACATTTTTTTTTTTTAATTTACTCAATAAAATATAATACTTAAAATTAAAATAGACATAACTAATGCTGCCTTATTTTAAGAACTGTTTAGAATATCATTACTTACCGACAAATTCAGATTTGTTAACTGGCCTAATAACTGCTCGTTTAGTCATAGGTATTACTGCTCAATATTTATTTAATTGCCCAATTAAATATTTAGTGCTCAGATTTTACTGCTGAACTTGTTAATAAACATGCATTTTGGAATTATTAATTACCAAATCTACAATTATAGAACTGCCGCTTTAAATCTATGCCGTATTATATAAATTAATGTTTACAGGTAATCGATAAATTGACATATCAAATGAAGTCTATAATCAAAGAACAAGAAATTAGCAACTCCGACAACATTTACGAAATGATTCAAAACAGTTGCACCAGGGAATATGAAAGATCACCCGTTTACTCGCTAGCCGACAGTAATATCACCGAAGATATAGTAGAAGTACACGATACAATAAAACTTGAGGTAACATCGAAAGAACTTGAAACTATTAACTTATGTGGCGATGAGGACGAGAATATTGAGACAACCACAAATAAGAACAGAAAAAAAGATCCACATCTATCAAGCGTTAATGAAATGCAAAAATGTCTTTCTACGCTTTCTCTAAAAGAGGCAGCATATCCAAACGAGACAAATCCAGAGGTCGAGACAGAAAATTATTCGCAAAGTATACTAGATATTAGTTTACCTCCTACTGAAATCACACAACATAACACAGTAAGAAATACTAGTAATCTAAAAATAACACAAGACAATCAGAACAAAACAAAATACTCTGTGCCATTATTTACATGTACTAGTAATGATACAGAAAATCTTATTGGAACCAACGCTTCAATTAATAACGCAAGTAAAGGCGATTTTATGTCTTTAGAAAATAAGTTGAACTTAAATAACATTAAACCTGTTAAAAATAAACCAAATAGAAAAAGAAAACCAAAAGCGCTTACTCAAATATTGGAAGATAAAAAAAACAGTAATCTTAAGAAAAGAAAACCTAAGAAAGCCGTTGCTATTGAAATTGCAAAGGTACCTACTACGATAAAGAAAAATAAAACAGTGTTGCCTCTAACAGATAAAACAAAGAAGCAAGAAACCTCCCTTAAAATTCCAAAACCCAATACAGAAGTGAATGTTCCAGGATTTAATAATAACAATTCTATAACCAAAGTGTACAACAACGAAGTAATTGAAGATTTATCGTGGATTGAAAATATTCGATATGTGAGAGAAATCACTTTAGATGAATTTGATCCTAAATTAACATATTCAGATGAAAGTTTTTGGGATAACTGTGCGTTGCCAGATAATTGGGATGATCGAGACTTTATGTATTAGTAATGCTATAGGATGCAAACCTGCATCCTGCATCCGTAGGTAGGATTCGTGTAGAAAGGTCTTTTGTTATCGAAATACGCTAGGCCTTTCTGCGAGAAATTTCTCCATTAACCTACTGGGCATCGACACCCTATTAAACGTGAATTGAACTGGAAGAGTGACATTAAGTATGTGATAATGACATTTTGCGAACGGACAATATACACCGGGAGGTATTCGCCATTAATTTGCAATCTATAGCCAATAGGCATATATGTGGATATAATACGCAATAAGACGGATTCTGATATAAGAAAAAGAAGAATTCTGGTGTAAAAACAATCGAAATCTGGAGAACAGTACAATCGCAATTTGGCACATCGCCACTTATAAGGATGGTTTGAAATTAAACAAAATATGCGATTAAAAACTTTAATATAGTTAGAGATAGCGAGATAATTTATTAGTTTAATGACAAGAGTCAAAAGTATATATTACTTTACATATAAAGCAACATAATTGTACATTTAGTGCTATTTGTTATTTATTTGAACCCATTAAATATACAACAACAAACATTTAAATTTTAATTATTACAACAAATTATTATATCCCACAAACATAAATTGGTCTGGAATAAATAGGCCATTTTTACAATATATATACATTAAATCACATCGTTTATAGTATTTAACTACAAATTTAACATATTTTACAATAAATCTATTAAAATTAATAAACAAAACGGCGAAACACGAAAAAAGTGAAAACTTCAGCTCTCGCTCCGTCTCGTTCTCTCTCTGCTGACTTAATAAATTGAACGAGTGTGACACGTTACATATCCGAGCATGACAGTTCGCTCTTATTCACTACCCACAAATTTAAGTGCACAGCGCGCCTAAAGAAGTTTCCACTTTAAAAACAAATACTACGGCATAAAATAATAAAAGTACCTCTATAAATAATATATACATACATATATAAAACCTAATATAACCTACCTATTATAAAGGGTTAAAGTTTTTATTATAGGTAGTATTGACTAATACCACAAAATCACAAAGACCATTCGAAAGTACAACACCATTTGAGAGAAAATATCCCTCACTTCTACCTTTCACCTTCTCACCTCGCAACAATCCCTGAGAAGGTGTCAGGAATGAAGGTGTGAGGAATAGTGTGTCAGGGATGGATTTTATTTATTTATTTATCAAATTTCATCGACAAGGGGGTGCCCCCTTGTACCCACTCCCCTTGGAATGACAGCCATTTTAAATTTAAATTTTTGCTAATAACTTTGGCCAAAAAAAAAGTTATTGTTGTGGACAGGGCAGAAACCCTATGGTTATAAAAAAGACGAAAAACTGACAATATTGTCTACTACTTGTGAATATAATATTCAACAAAAAATAACACTGCTAAGTTAAATTAAGTTGCCTTGGCGATTTTATTCTCTAAATTCGTGTTAGTCATAATTTAAAATATTTTTTAATTCTTTATTGTATAACCAAACCCCGGCCACTCCATACAAAAATGAAGCTTTTGCATGTAGTAACCAAATGACGTCTGTACACGTGCCTATGTTTGAGTGACGTTCTCTAGGGCTGACATTATTCAATTATTAGTCGGACATGTAAGGGGGTGTAAGTGGTTCATCAACATCTTTGAACCAAAGTCAATCTTACCTGCACGGGGTACACCCTGCTGACTGACAGACGAGGCTCTGACGAAAAGAGAGGTAGGACATAGCGTATTTTTTAAGCAGCCCGACTGACGAAGTACCACCACCTCACAGAATACCGCAGTCAAATAACAATTTCCTTGAGGGTTGTTGTGTTCCTGCGAGTGAGTGAGGTCACCAGAGAGGATGGAGTTGCTGCGTTGGCAGCGGGGATGGCAGCGCGCGAGCGATATTTAATGTTGCGAGCATTAATATGGTTACGGTAACCGCTTCACTTCAGGTGGGCGTAGTGAAGAAGAAAAAAACGTGTGACACTCGGGGACTGCCGCGGTAAATCCATCCATCCACCCATCCATCCACCCATCCATCCATCCATCCATCCATTCACCCATCCATCCATCCATCAACCCACCCACCCATCCACCCATCCACCCATCCATCCACCCATCCACCCATCCATCCACCCATCCACCCATCCATCCATCCATCCATCCATCCATCCATCCATCCATCAATCCATCAATCCATCAATCCATCCATCCATCCATCAATCCATCCAACCATCCATCCATCAATCCGTCCGTCCGTCCGTCCATCCATCCATCCATCCAAATTGTTTTTTTTTTACTTTCCATGTGTTGAGACATCCATCCACTGCACAAATAACTCTCATCTTTTACATACTCGCATATTATTTCAAACTGAATGGAGAATAAAATACAAGCGACGTCAATTCGTACGTTGTGGCATTCCTTGCGAACGGTTCCAAATCGGTTCCATAGGGGAGGTGAGGTCGACTAGTGAGAGCGGCAGAGAGTGTCCATACTGTACGTTAGTACTATTACTTATACTGTGGTATAACAAAAAATACAGAAATTATTATACAAAGGTAAGCTTATCTCTTCAAGGCATTTCTTCCAGCACACCCAACTAACTGTGTTTATAGAAATTTTACATGGCTGGGAGTCAAGCAAGCCAGTCATAACATTTTAGTATGTTTTTGACAATGAGATACTAATTTAAACTTATCACTCGTCATGAATAAGTTAGTGCTCCTTTAGCTTCTTTTTAAAAGTAGCGACAGTACAGCTACCTCTAATATGCTACAGAAATAATTCTGGCGTCATTTTAAAGATAATTTCAAAACGTAGTAGTACAATACAAAAAAAATGCACATAATGAGCCAGCTTTTTACATAACAGACACTACATCAAGTGCGTGTAGTCGACCCGGTAAAATAGCTTACTTAGACTTATTTAACGCCTTTTCCGAAGAACCCCATGCTATTAGCTCCTAGGAATCTCGAGACAATAGGCCAAGAATATTAAAGATATTCTTAAACTTGGACGTAACCGGTATAACATTATATAATAAAAAGGTAACTAATGAGCAATAGCTACACTTTCCTACATTTAAAAAAATAATTAGTGCATCGAATTACATTACACGATTCAACTTCAACAGCATAATGCAAAAGCTACATTTTAACAATATATACTCTGGTTTTTTATTATCAATATTATAACACCGACATCGCCCCCAAATTCAAGCGGAAGTTTATGTCTGTTTGTTACATTTCCTTGATTATGTAACCATTTTATAAATAAAATTGAAAGATAATATTAGTAACGCTAAATGCTGGGTACAGTCAACGCTTAGCAACATTCATTTTTATTTTTAAAGATGGAATCCAATCCGAATAGGAAGTCCAATACAGCAGAGTTAAAAAAAAAGTGTATGTGATGATGATCTTTGACGCAACATATTCAATTCCTACCACAAACCAATAGTTGATTATAACAAATAAAAATTGACGTACCTTATTAGTTATCACAGAAAAATGAACTAACCCTAAATCACAACTGAACCAAATGACTTCAAAATGTCTTGCCAAGTGGGCCAAGAAATAGGTTTGAAAATTATGATGGACTATTTTCGCAAAAAAATAATACCAACCTTGCTAAGGATACCAACCTTAGCAAGGTTGGTATTATTTTTTTGGAGCGAAAATAGATCTACTGAATCGATCAAAATTAAAGTCAGCACGTATTTAAATCTATTACTTAGTTACTTACACAGTAAAATATCCAGTGAGCGATATATTCAAATATATATGTAGATATTACACAAACAGATAGACAGGAAATAAAAAATATTGCGGTTATTTTAATTTTATTCCAGGCATATCCTTTTGTTTAAGACCAGCAGTGTACTATCGATTCTCATATTTTTTTTTGTATAACATAGAATTTAGATTATCATCCATATGGTGGCCGCCTTATCAACTGTATATAAAATATTCATGGTCATTATTACGTGATAAATCAGGTATTACGAGTTCAAATATCATGGCCCTGCATAATCAACGTATGAAGATTAATGAACTTAATGTAAACTGTCTTTAAAAATAATAATTGTAACAATTTCATATAAAACATAAATTTTCTAAACATATAATTAACATTCACAGACTGCATGTTATCTCCAATCTAGAATTATTTATCTGTACTATGATGACCAAAACACCGATAGCGGCCTACCAGCATAGACTTATAATAATAAGCTACGTTTTACAGTCGCCTGGTGCTCTACCGCTGAAGCTGAAGTCGATTACCATCGAATATTTTTATTCAAAAATACGTCTTATGTTTTAGTTATTTACAAACATCATCAGCTCAGTCGCTAGAGCTCCAGGATTTCTACTGGCTAAACTAAACACAATTAATTAACAAAGCTAAGCTGAAAGTTTGATATTTGTAATAAAAAAATCCGATGGTAAACGGCTTCGGCGGTAGAGTATGGTTGACGTGGCAAATATGAGATAGAATATAATGCCGAGATTTTATATAGCGCTGGCATAAAACTGTTTCGCACATTATTGTTATTCCCATTTAAAGAAATGCAAAAGAAATATATCATCCCGTACCGTATCAATCTGTCTCCTTTCCTCACATGATGATGGCGTAAATTGCTCTTTTTCTTGTGTGAATGCGATAGAAACTATAAATTTGTCTATCTACGATTACCAACCATTCACTCGCATACTTGGAATAAACATTATTAAGCCATACGAACATTTGCCTGATGCAGGAATCAAACCTGTGAGGGTATTTTACTATATGCACTTCTATTACAACTCGTGGCTTTGTTTTATGACAATACTAATAATACTTAAAATATACTCTTCAATCGATTGCTAGAAATTTTATTATTAATTATTCAATACACATAAACGGAGCACAAATTGATTTCGCATGAAAGGCCTATTTAATTATGAGATCTTAATTATTGAGCATAATACTAGATTTTTTAGTCTAGATTAAAAACCCTCCGTCGCTGAATATCACATTCTCAAAAGACCACATTCATAAATCACCACATTCGCAAAACACGATATTTGCAAAACATCATATTCTCAAAATATCATGATCTCATAGAACCACATTCGCAAAATGCAACATTTTTTTTATTAAAAAGTTTCGTAACTATTTATTTAGTAACTGGTGCATAAAGCGACCGTCGGCATTATTTTTTGGAGCCCAGTGTCCTTTTTACCTTTTTTGAAAATATGATGTTTGGAGAATGTTGTGTTTTGCGAATGTGGTCTTATAAGATCATGATATGTTGAGAATATAATGTTTTGCGAATATGGTGTTTTGCGAATGTGGTCTTTTGAGAATATGATATTCAGCGACGGAGGGATTAAAAAATACTAGCCTTATTGAGTAATTGATGTAGCAGCAGGCGGTGGTGTAAAACCATCTAATCAGACGACAGAGAAAGAAGATATGCGAATGAATTTACTGTATTGTTATAAGATCTACTTTCGATATTGACTGTACACGGAAACGAAATGACCTAGTCCAGAACCAAATACTTGTATTGTAATATTTGTATTGTGATACATTTTATTAACATAAATTAACATCGTCAGCTCCATACAAACACAGCATTTGTCTAAATAAAAAATATCAAGGTTTTTTTTTCAAATTCAACAACAGTCATTTCTTTCTCCCATCTGCCCCCTTCGAGCCCGTCACCGCGGTGGCACCATCTAGGTGGCGTTTGGTGACCACCGGAGTGGTGGATGGTACATACAGACTAGGTAGGCGTTTTTCACCCCGGTGGTCAATAGAACTTATTTAGTTTCATTTGCCCCCCTTTATAAAAATACCTATTGAAAATTATCACTAGAAATTAAAATAAAATATCAATTATATCATGGGCAATAAAAAGTAAAAAATAATGGCGAAATAACAAAGTAATTATTATTTACTAAATAAATGTAATTTTCTAATAAATATTTTATAAAAGAACACAAGAAGTTAGGCCAATTTGAAAATCAATTTGCACCCACATGAGAAAACATTGAATATTTTAATTAGGTATATACAATACAATTACATAGATAATTAATTGGGCATATATCACACTTATGTACTGAATTAGTCGACTAATGATTAAATCTGTCATAATCCATTAAGTTTGCCAGTAGTATCCTATCGCCCTGATAACAGCATCGCAGTTTCTTTTTAGAAGTAGGTGAAAATATTTTTAAATATTTGTTTCCTCACAATCCAGACGCACCTACCTATTGTCTTCTCACATAGATGGACCAATCGCAGTCCATAAACAATACAATCTCAATAACCACGGCGACACCAGCGCCATCAACTAACTACTTTAAAAACTGAACTTCCCTCTGACTTTGAAGAAGCCCATGCTCGTCTTATTGTGCAGCATCGAGGTGACTCCCACGTAACTCTGTATCACTATTGGGGAGTGGTGTATACAACATGCGGATGAAGGCATTGCCTCTATAGCCCTCTGCAGTTTTTGAGCAAATATCTCCATGTCATATGTCGACTTCTCCTCGGCTTCGCCATCTTGAAAATAAAAAGTATATATGTTACTTATTAGCTAGGTTGCCGTGTAAATTACTTAATCGATTGTAAATTATTAAACATTTTTAAAACTTGAATACTACTTCGAGAATACAATGCCTTGATATAAATATTTTTTATAAACGACTTGTTGTGCCCCGCGGTTTCATCCTCTCTTTCAGTTCCTAATAGGCATATCGCAATGTTAAAGCCCATAATTTTCCTCAAGAATTGGATTACCAAAGTAAGTCTCCGGTAGTTCCAGATCAGCGGGTTCAAAAAAATTAAACTTTCCTCCTCTTCATACATTATATACCTACCTACTTTTTTTATATAAAATATTCAAACACCAACAGCATCATAGTTGTAAACATAGACATCATCCGTATGGTCTATCTCAAGGTTCAATCTTTGAACTCCTCTTGTTTTCTAGACATATTTTGCCAGTGACTAGAATCTGCTTGGCCCATGTGGGATAACCAATGACATTCCAAGGGGATACCATAAGTATATTAAATGAAAATTCTCGAAATGGGAATGAAAACTGCATCAAACTCCGTAGCGTAATTTAAAGTGATTGTCTTCGTTCGACGATGTTCGTGTCGGCACCTGTTGGCTGGGCGTAGAATATCGGCACTGTGTTTATTACACAGCATTAATGCCTAGCGACGGACAAATTTGCATCATGAGTTATGTATGTATTTTGTTTGTTTGTAAGTTCTTTAATGCAATAACAATATGTAATACAATTCTTAAAAGTAAAGAGTAATACATAGGCGGACTTATCATAAATAATTTTAACTACACTCAATAACGAAAAGTTCACTATATAGATTTTGGAACAAATATTTATAAACAGTACTAAAACATTTATAATATAATTTAAACAGAACTAGTTGTTTTATTGAAAGATACTTAATTATTATAACAATACCTATAACTAATTGCAATACCTAAACATAGATCACACCAGCCAAAATGTTATGTTATTGTGTATTGTTTCCTCATATGATGATTTTGATTAAATATACTTTCATCTTCTTTCTTCTGATTGCCAAAAGCTGTTCAGCATATCACACACTACGCGGATACGATACATATAGAGTGAGACATTGCCATGCGTGTAACAGACGGTAATGGAGCCTCTCTTGTCTCACCTATTAGCAGTCTAACATATGTCACGTATCTGATGAGTGTGTGATGTGCATTACATAACCTTGGTATACCGACGATGGTGCAATGTGCATCAAAAGGGATTCTCTTACATTGCCGACCTTAATTAATTTTAGCCAAACTCAAAACAAACCTTTATGCCAATAAATAGGGTGCGAAGCGAAAGTCAAGAAAGGCACGTCCTGGCTGAAGGGATTCCACACCGTCTTCAGCGGCAAAGGCTCTCCCTTGTTCCACATAAGACGAACTCCTCGAAGATTGCGCTCCCTTTAACATGACAAATAGACATGGATAAAATAAGGGGAGAATTGAAGAAAAAAGGAATGCTGTCAAATGAGCCAAAAGAGATACTCGTACTATAATGATGAGTACAGGACGATCAAAAAGAGTAGAAAAAACAATGAGATGCTACTTTTTTGTCTGGTTAGGATTCAACACAGACGTAACAAATAATACCTAACTGTAATTTACATTTTGATCATTGTATCTAATTAATGATCTGAATGAAGTCCCATATTAGCAACTTTCTTTCCAGCATTTCTTCTTGCTAAAATGGTCAACCAGAAATGAAAAGATATTTTTTTTTTACAAAGAATAATATATTAACTAGCTTTCGCCCGCGGCTTCCCCCTCGTTTAAAAAGCCTTTTCATATTAGCCTTCGCCCGCGTTTACGAAAAAGCATTGTCATTATTCGGGTTAATATATAATAGCCTATGACATCCATAAATAACGTGACTTTATATTGGTAATAGAATTTTCTAAATCGATTCAATAGATCCAGAGATTACCCCCAACATCCTCACAAACACACAAACTTTACTAATTTATAATATTAGTACAGATAAAAGAGTGTAAGACGTGTCTAAGTATAGAAATAAAGAAATAGAGGCAAATAAAGTATGTAAATTTCATTTCAAGGATTATCATTTCATTTTAATTAATTTCTTCTGATTTTACATGGCAACCCTTGACCACTTTTGTATGTAAAAAGTCAATGTTGCTATCACTAATCAATTTAGTTAAATTTCTACTCTTTCTGGTTACACTGTAAACATTTTGGATTCTACTCCATATGAAGCATATATAAAGTGTAAGGTTTTAATATAAAAACATTCGATTATTTCCCACCAAAATGATTTTTATAGGTTTTTTGTATCAATATATTTATACAATACATGGCTTAAGTACAAGATAGTTCTAATAGTGAAATGATTTCTTTTTATTACACGAAGTAGCACCATTACAACATACACATAATCGGTAACCATGCCAATCAATGCTCTATCATTTCAAATAATAACTTTAATTTTAAGTAACATATTTATCGCCAGTTAATTGACGTCCGTACGCTTCGTTGCCTCAGTATAACTTAGTGATATAAAAAAACTAATTAATACGTTTCTACATTTATTTATACCATGCCGGATGCCAATCATGCATACCTGCCTGATGTAAAATAGTTACATTACCTTATAGACGAGTATTGCTCGCTTGCACCCTCGTCACTAAAGCAGCATTTCCACGAAAATATTAATATTTCTACAGGTAGGTATAAAAATGTTTTTCAATACAAAGGTAATTGAAAGTATATAAAAATCTATAAAGACTGGTTTCAAATAAATTAAAGCATAAATACAGACTGCCTTTAGTACACTGTAGTAAAGTAACATATCAGCAATAACGTGAACAAAACACAATTAAAATCACAAACTTTACCAGTTATAAACATTAGTATAGATAGATGTATCTAGATTTCTTCAAATATATTTTACTATAGACATTCTACATAAATAATCATAATTATAATGACGAGCTCGGTGGTCGAATGAGCAATGGCCACTTTGACTCCGAGGTCGCGGGTTCGATTCCCGCACAAGACAAACATTTGTGTGCATGAACATGTTTGTTTATCTTGGTCTGGGTGTTTTCTATGTACTATAAGTATGTACTCGTATTTACAAAAAAAATGTATTTAAGTACATACATTTATCAGTTGTCTATCCATAACAATAAGCTTTGCGTGTCCAGAAATATTTATAAAACTGCTGCTATAATTGCTGTAACTATCTCAAAAAGAAAGAGGTAATAATTCCCTATTGTGTATGTATCAAATGATTTATTTAATTAAGAAACTATAGGTGGTTGTAAACGAAACACCTGTAACGTGTAAAAATTGTACTGAAAGAACCATCACTATTTTGTCCATACGATCTAAACGCACAAAATTATTCCAACATGTTAAACAAATGCCGCAATAGCTTGAACCTTCTGTACTACGGCATTCGATATAAATTGTCGGTCACGCCTATTTGGAATAAATTGGTCATAACATGATTAAATTTTCCAATAAAGCCATTCTATAAGAACTACGGCTCTACTCAAAGCGATAAGTATCTACAAATATATTTATAGAATAAAATGGATATCGACTACATAATACATGCTACATAGTTAGCAGTTTACATGAAGCAAGCCTTGCGATTACGACTGAATTTAATTTCGCTTCAATATCCACTGTCTGAATCGGTTCCCTTTTTTTATGAAAGTAGTAACGTAAGACGTATGTAAGGTAAAACCTGTATATTTCAAGCATTTTGGGGTGTAAGTGATTCATCAACATCTTTGAACCAAAGCCAACTTCACCTGCACACGGTGCACCCTGCTGACTGACAAACGAAGCTCTGGCGAAAAGAGAGGTAGGAAGCGTAATCGCAAGCTATCTGACTGGGGAATGTACATCCACCTCACAGAATACCGCAGCCAAATAACAATTCCCTTAAGGGTTGTTGTGTTCCTGCGAGTGAGTGAGGTTACCAGAAATGTAGGAGATGCTTGGTTGTTTGGCAGCGGGGGTGGCGGCGCGCGAGCGTTATCTTAAGTTGCGAGCGTTAATATAGATACGGTTACCACTTCACATCAGAGCCGAAGACTTGTCTGCCACCAGACGTAGTCTATAAAAAAGCAGTACTGACATACTTAAATTTGTTTTCCGGAAACATCTCAAAAATCTCCAGTAGTATTCAGAATGTCTACGAAATTTTGAAAACACTACCAGGTACTTAAAATGAACGACAAATAAGTATGATTCTTTAAGATCGCTATTGAGGCAAACTTTAAGTCAAGACATATAAAATAAATCGTAGTTTCTTGAGAAGAAAAAAGTCTTCACACATGTTATTTAAATAATACTGACTATATCAGTATTATTTAAATGGAGTAATATGCTCAACGACCTGTTACGAGTCAAATCCAAATTTCATCTACACGTAACGCATTCCGCTGATTAACGAATATGGCGTATGGAAATAAGCGAGGGCGTTGCAACTTAATAGAGGTACAACAACAAATAAATTACAGTTCTACTTATACTGGACAGTTAACAGTTAAATAAAATATTACAAAGTACTACACGCATTTCTCGACATGCGATTGACAGATTTAGTTTACTTTGTTTAGGTCACCGAAAATCCTGTCTAAATAAAGGTATGGATACATTACAGCGCATCCCGTCGCAATGCAGCTTGTGCAAAAGTAATTTTCGTGATAATATATTTTATCGGTACTTACTAGATTAGCATACAAGAGACGTCGCAACGCCAAAAATGTATGAAAAATAACATGCCTTTTGTTGCGTTGTGGTGTCATCCACCGTAATCTACTAGGTCCTTAGTGCACGTACATGCAGTAGAAGTAACTGAGAAGCTAGCAAACAGTACCACGTAACATAATAAACATGCGTCTACAGCAACAAAAGATAACTACCTAGGCTCAAAATACTTGGGATCGAACAGTTTAGCATCCTCGCTGGTGGGGCTAGGTCTCCTGCACAGGCGGTCTATGACGCAGTCTTTCACGACCGTCGTCACCCCTGTGGCGATGCCGTTTATCCGACTGTAGGAATAAGTGGGGACGATCAGTTTCACTACGAATAATATTTGGGGAGAAGTGCAACAACAGTTAAGAATGTCCACATGACAAATCACAGCAGGCGTTTACAAGACCATAGCTACACGATGCGTTGCAAGGAGGCGTGTTTTGCACAAAGGCAACTAGGCCCGGGCCTAGGTCCAAGGGCGTCGCCAAGGGGGGGCAGGGAGAGGCAGCTGCCCCCCCCCCCCCCCCCCCATCCCGACATTCTATTTAGTTATAAGTTTTATTTATATTGTACAGTCAATAACTCGTGAAGCCTTACACGGTGGACTCTGAACCGTTATTATTACAATCGCAGTAGATGTAAGGCTCGTACTACAACTGAAAAGCTTCATGAATTAAGTAACCACTTGTAGGAAGAGAGTTAGAATATACTCTTCCTACAAGTGGCTACAATCAAAGTGGTCTCGCTGGTGGGTAAAATACATTTTGTTTCACGATTGTTTCGCCCATCTGTGCATCCAACTGATTTTATCAACGCATTTAAACAAAAAAATTCGGGTATTGCGTGAACGAGTCGCTGAGAAGGGGGCGGCTGATATTACATGGTCTAAGGCGGCCATGGCCCTAACTTTGCTTCTTTGAAAAGCTGCAGCGAATTTTTTTTGTAAGAAACCATATCATGGACGCTTAGTCACAATGCATCGTGTAACATTAACTAGCCCAACAGATACTTCTCCAATACACTCAAATACAACTTTTAGGTGACTAACAATCCACATGCAATCTCTCACTGTATGCATTTGATACACTTGGGTATGTGTGCGTTAAAGGTTCATTTTCATTGGTGTTCAACGCTTCTTGTTCAGTATCTACGTAAAGGCTCCGCTTTACTTGATGCATGTAGGAGTAATGTAACAACATCACATGTATTGTTGACACACTACATTTTAAATATGAAAAGTTTTGAAATTACTTGGCGTTTTTAAGGTAAGCATTCAGATTGAGCGTATTTATCGCACACAAAAATGACTTAAAAAACGGCTTTAAAGGCTGGCGACGGATCGGCGACCCCTTGGTGTTGCGCTCGATGGTCGGTGGTTATTGTTTTCCACCAGACGACCCACATGCTCGTTTGTTTCTCATATAAGAAAAAACACAAACCTGTTCCTACAATATGATACGGTAAATGCGTTAAATGCATGGCGCAACGGACTTTAATTATCTGTAAAGACAGTTAATTTTTATAATTCACTCTTCGCCACATCACAATTGTAAGATATACAAATAATAGGTGTCGATTTGCAGTCCCAACTTCCTCACAATAGAGAGAGAAAAAAAAAGAAAGGGCTTTCTTTTTTTTTATCTTAGTATATTGTGACTAAACAAATCAACACTTTGTATAATGAAACAACGAAATG
Source organism: Hypsopygia costalis (assembly GCA_937001555.2). Classification (NCBI taxonomy): domain Eukaryota; kingdom Metazoa; phylum Arthropoda; class Insecta; order Lepidoptera; family Pyralidae; genus Hypsopygia; species Hypsopygia costalis. The sequence continues at coordinate 28,366,942 of OW443330.2, forward strand.
TAAAAAAGAAATTCAAACACCCCATCCCTGGTGTAGCACTGTGGAATCAACTTCCCTCAGCAGTATTTCCGAACAACTACGACATGGGAGCCTTCAAGAACAGAGTCTTTATTTACCTTAAAAGGCTGGCAACGGATCGGCGACCCTTTGGTGTTGCTGATCTCCATGGGCGGTAGTGATCGCTTTTCACCAGGTGACCCACATGCTCGTTTGCCCCCTCTCATTTAAGAAAAAGCACGCGTCTAAAGGTTACATTAACTTATCTATAATCTGTTCATTGAGATTAATAAAATGAACCCAAACACAATACCTCCGCTGTAAGTTAATCAGGAGTTAAATATCCTGCAGATTCCCGGTGCTGCTGCAGCATCACAAAGTTAGTGAAATAAAAACTTAAACCAGAGAAAGTAAGCTCAATATGTTAACTATTACATCAATAACTAACAAATTACAAAACTTACGGCACTAAAGAAGAAGGTGGATAGACCAGCTCGCCAATAACTATGGTGTCCAAATCATCCAAGTAGGTCTTCTTGAAGTCCAGCTGCTTCATAGCAATGAAGTCGTATTTTATGGTCATAACTAGCCTTGATGTGAGGATAACAATCCTCTCCTTTTCATTGTCCCATAGAGTTATTCTGTGGAAATTTATTAATCACAAGATAATATTTTCTAGTGTAATTTTTAAATATGTCTTCTCATATTCAAAGGATTTTCTATTTATTGAGCGGTAATCGAGAGGTCATGGGTTCAAATCTAACCTATATGGGGAAGGTGAATTTTAACATTTTTTAAATTATTATAATATTCCGATAAGTTGACCTTCTTGAGATTCTGATAAATGACCAGTTTTTGGGAATAAATAGAGAATTCACGTGAACTTATGTCCAGCATATTGACCCATCAGGTTGGCTTTTACTTTGATAATGTGGTAAGCCACCTACTATACCTAATTTGACATAAAATAAGGCTACATCTGTATGAAATGTAGTCATAGTAAAAAAGTTTCAAAAAGAAATTAACAGAGCACTATCACAGTATAAGTAATAGTACTACATGCAGTATGGCCACTCCCTGCCCCTCTCTCAAGCCGACCTCACCTCCCCTCTGAGACGGATCTGGAACAGTTTGTATGGCGCCGCACGCACACGCACTTATTCTCGCTCTGCACAGACGCCATTGTTTATGTAGTAGTAAACGACGCGTTATTTGTATGGAGTGGCTGGGGTGTGGCACTACTCAACTCAAATTAGATAATTATGTTTTGTACATATGTATAAATTCATAAAATGTCAACATTAACATGTTTTGTATATGTCGCCTTAGGGGCCATCCATAAATTACGTCACACATTAATGGGGAGGGAGGCGGTCGACGAAGTGTGACATTGTGTGACAAGGGGGTGGGAGGGGTCCTAAATATTGTGACGTAACATTTCAAAATCTATTATAATCTAAGTGTTAAAACACTAACTTTGAACTATTAACAAAAAACTTAACAACTGCAACTCTAGGTGTAAAATTTCAAAATATGTGACGTCACACTAGGGAGGGGGGGGGGAGTCTCACAAGTGTGACCAGCTGTGACAAGGACTGGGGAGGGGTCAAAAAATCATGAAATTCGTGTGACGTAATTTATGGATGCTGCCTTTGCCAAATAACATTTCTATACTATTGTTAAAGTTGGCTGGAAGAAATCTCTTAAAGAAATAAGCTCGCCCTTTTACACCTTGATTACACTGTTTTTTATGTAACTATGTTATATGCAATAAAGAATATATAAATAAAATAGCAAAATTATACATACTCGGTCAACAACCAAGAGCCTAAAAACTCCCCATCTTCGGGAAACAATAAAGCTGTTATGCACTCTTGTAGAGCATGCTCAGTGACTCCCTTCCGGAACGTAAAGAAGTCCTTAATGTTCTCTCTATCAAAGGGCACATCATAGCGAGGGTAGACAGTCTGCACTGCCTCAGGGGCTGCAGCGGCTCCCTCTGCTCTCTGTTCTTCAGTTCTTGCATCTGTATGAGAGAAAACAATAGTAATGTGTTTGTGAATAAGACAGAAAGATTATCTGATGATGACAGATTAATAATTTTTATACTAAAATGAATGAGGTTTCCATTTATTTAATATTATAGTTTATCCATTTAATTCAGTGGTTCCCAACCTTTTTCGTTCGCGGACCACTACAAAGTTTTTGCAGCGTGTAGGGTCCCCAACTGTCATATAAATCCATTATTCAATAACTCATGGTTTGAGTATTTTATACAATGTGTAACTCCAAGTACGCAAAACCTCAAACACCCCTAATAAGTTATAAGATTGTATCACAGACCATAATTTACCTCTCACCAACCACTGTTGGTCCACGGACCACCAGTTGGGAACCTATGATTTAATTAGATGTTCAAGATCATTAATTTATCTCTTAGCTGTGAGTTTTTAAAATTATATTTACAAAGGAAAAAGGTAGTAGTATACTTAGGGAACAAAGGAGCCAGATATTGTTCACCAGCATGTTTTACCTGGAAGCAACCATAAGAACAACAAAGGTATCGTACGAGATGAAGAGTAAAATTAAAAATTAAAAAATTCGACATGCGTAATCTATTATTAAACAAATTTATGTTTACCTGCAAAAGATGACGTGGAAGACGATAGAGAATCGGCACCAGATAACACCGAAGAATTAGCCGTTGGTTTAGTTTTAGTCCTAGAATTATTTTCTGTTGCGTTGTTTTGATTGTGCTCGGCGGATTGCGTCGCTATATGGTCTGTAGATAATTGAAGAGTGCCGCCACGGAACTCTAAATCTTCGTCCAACAAATCACTCATTTTTATTACTAATTACAAGATATTAGAAATTATTTAGTTCCTTGTTTTTTTTAGTTTTCTTTATCACTTTGCGTAAATAATCGACCGAGTCCGTCTCCGTCTCGCTGATAAGAAAATGTCACAGGGTTGTAGTAAGTATCGATATATCATAGAATCGATATTTTTCCCAAAAATAATCGCTTGCGACGATTTTATTAACTTTCTATCCCCCCGTGCCCCCCGTGCAGTAATTGTGATCGCGCTTCTCAATGTGCCAGTATTCCGAAAAAAAAAACAAAATTATGTAATGTATGTACAGTGCGACAAACTTATCTGGCCTGGTGGCGGGGGCGGTACGATCGACTTAAGTGTTGCCATTAAACGAAATGCCGCCCGTTTTAGAGGAAACATTAAAATCAAAGAAATATATACACTGTTAAAATAATAGCATTGATATACTGATTAATTGTGTTGTGTGCTGTTTCAATTAAATATCAATTGCCTTCTATTTTTTGTTGATTAGTTTTAAAAATGCACCATGTTAAGTCGCGATCATAGCTATTATATAATATTAGAGAGTTATAATATTGCACAGAAACAACTCGTTGACGATTTTTTTATTGTAAGAAATGAAATATGTGTAGAAAAAGATAATATGTATTTAAAAAAATACACCTCAATGGAATGTGCATAAGCGGTAAGTAAATTAATTGTACCTGGCAATACTACATTTCAAGATGGCGGCTTTAGTTCTAAATTTGGCCACCGGGTCAGATAAGTTTGTGAGCCTATAACATGACACAACACTATTACATAGATTACTGGTAAGGTAGGTAAGGGGGCCATCCATAAATTACGTCACACGAATTTCATGATTTTTTGACCCCTCCCCCCATTCTTGTCACAGCTGGTCACATTTGTGAGACTCCCCCCTCCCTAGTGTGACGTCACATATTTTGCAATTTTTTTTTTTATACTTTGTGGGGTGGCAGACAAGCATACGGCCCGCCTGATGTGAAGCGGTTACCGTAGCCATATTAACGCTCGCAACATAAAATATCGCTCGCGCGCCGCCACCCCCGCTGCCATCGCAGCATCTCCTTCCTTTCTGGTGACCTCACTCACTCGCAGGAACACAACAGCCCTCAAGGGAACCATTATTTGGCTGCGGTATTCTTTGAGGTGCAGGTACATTCCCCAGTCGGGTAGCTTACAATTACGCTCCCTACCTCTTTTCGCCAGAGCTTCGTTTGTTAGTCAGCAGGGTGCACCGCGTGCAGGTGAAGTTGGCTTTGGTTCAAAGATGTTGATGAACCACTTACACCCCAAATTTTACATCTAGAGTTGCAAATGTTGAGTTTTTCGTTAATAGTTTAAAGTTCGTGTTTTAACACTTAGATTGAAATAGATTTTGAAATTTTACGTCACAACATTTAGGACCCCTCCCACCCCCTTGTCACATAATATCACACTTCGTCGACCCCCTCCCTCCCCCTTAATGTGTGACGTAATTTATGGATGGCCCCTAATACAGAAAGACGAAACAATAACTAGTGCTGTATGAAGCCACAAATTGGACCCAACTCAGCATTATGCTGTGGTCTGGCTATGTCAGACCACAGCGATGATTTTCAGCTGGGACCAATCCGTGACACCACGGACGGACAAACAGACGCAATACAGGTGTTTCACAAGCCTTTTACTTAGTTTTTGACGCGATAACGTCTTATAAATCGATAAACGCTGGCTGCAAGCGCGAAAAAGCATGACTCATTGTCACGTTCCGCCTGAGCCGAGCGTGCAAGCGAGAGCGCGGAACAAGCGATAGAGAGGCACGATCGGCCTAAGCGTTCGGCTCGTGACACATCTATCTTTCTTCCACTCCATTGGCCGATGTTTTCTTATGACGTTATCACGTAAAATTATCGTCCGTAAACCGACTTTACAGACAAGCAATTTTTTTTTATATGAAAGCGGGGCAAACGTGCATGGGTCACCTGATGGAAAGCAATCACCACCGCCCGTGGAGATCAGCAACACCAAGAGGTCTCCGATCCGTTGCCAGCCTATACTCCTTCCTTTCTTTCTTTCTGGTGACCTCACTCACTCGCAGGAACACAACAACCCCCAAGGGAATTGTTATTTAGTTGCAGTATTCTATGAGGTTGGCCGTGTGGGTTCCGGCAGACTAGAATAGAATCACTCCGTCTCTTCCCGTGGATGTCGTACAAGGCGACTAAGGGAAATACATTATAAAACATCGATCAGGCCTCCCCAACCCGTCTGTCCATCGTGGGGAGTGTAGGCCAAATCCTCCTTCTGTCTGGGACGGACGAGAGAGGGTCGTGCTGCTGTAGTGGAGACTAAAATGACCTGATGATGATTCTATGAAGTTGAGGTACTTCCCCAATCGGGTAGCTTACAATTACGCTCGCGCTACCTCTCTTGCGCCAGAGGCACGTCAGTGAGTCAGCAAGGTGCACCACGTGCATTTACTGTACATTGTTTCAGGTACAACTGTACCAATTCATGGCTAAAGACAACGTCCCGTTCCACGCCATAATGTTCCCGGCCACCATGCTTGGTGTCAACGAGGGACATCTGCTCGTGAGCCATTTGTTCGCTACAGGTAAGGGTATAAGCACAGTATCGTACAGTAAGGCCTCTCCCTGCCGCTCTCTCGTGTCGACCTCACCTCCCCTCTGAGACACATCTGGAACAGTTTGTATGGCGTCGTACGCACAGACGCTTGTTCGCTCTGCATAGACGTCATTGTTTATGTAGTAGTTACCAACGCTACATTTGCATGGAGTGGCCGGGGTGTGGTATAAGTTTGTGGAGTTCGACTAAGTTGTAATTTATTTATTAACGAGGGCGACACTGAAAGTTTTTAGAACTGGCCACTTGTAAACAATATAATAAAAAAATAAGTTTAAATTTTGAAAATGGAACTCTTCCAATATTATTGAGTATAGTGCCACAAACTTATCTGGCCCGGTGGCGGGGGCGGTACGATCGACTTAAATGTTGCCATTAAACGAAATGTCGCCCGTTTTAGAGGAAATATAAAAATCAAAGAAATATATATACTGTTAAAATAATAGCATTGTTATACTTATTAATCGTGTTGTGTGTTGTTTCAATTAAATATCAATTGCCTTCTATTTTTTGTTGATTAGTTTTAAAAATGCACCACGTTAAGTCGCGATCATAGCTATTATATAATATTATAGAGTTATAATATTGCACAGAAACAACTCGTTGACGATTTTTTTATTGTATGCATAGAAACAGATAATAAAGTATTTAAAAAAATACACCTCAATGGAATGTGCATACGCGGTAAATAAATTAATTGTACCTGGCAATACTACATTTCAAGATGGCGGCTTTAGTTCTAAATTTGGCCACCGGGTCAGATAAGTTTGTGGCACTGTACTTGGTAAATTACTTTCATTTACGACTATCAACTTTTATTCTTTTTGACTTATTTGATTTGACAATATATTTAAATTGTTATCCTAATCAAAATATTTTTTTATACTATCAAATTAAATTATTATTTATCTTTTTATTTCATCATTAACAATTTTAGTTCTAGTCAGTAATAATAATAATAAAAAGGATTTATGTGACATTTATGCCGCAAGACATCGTACCTAATATAAGGTTAGCACTCAATACAAATATTTTTTTGTATTTTTTACTGCATCGAGTGGCAGTCAAGGAGCCCGCCTGATGTGACGCAGTTATCGTAACCATAATGACACTTGCAACATAAAATATCGATCGCGCACCGCCACATTCGTTGCCATCGCAACAACTCCTTCCTTTCCGGTAACCTCACTCACTCGCAGGAACACAACAACCGTCAAGGGAAGTGTTATTTGGTTGCGATATTCTGTGACGAGAAAAAAATAATATGTACATGTAGGTATGAAAATTATACATAAAATATTACTCAAATGGTAATTTTTTTGCCTATGCAGACTATGCAATAGAGATTTAGACATATAAGTATTTGCCGAAAATCGAAATGACCGCACCCTGGCACTTAAGAATTAATACTAATTATATCGACTTTCCATATTTATTTCTGCGTATAAAATTCGATATAATAAGAGCTCTTATAGCTTTTAGGACTTACCATGTATCGAAATTCCGACTACTCCGTTTCGATGTCAAAGTCAAAGTCAAAGTCAAAATTCTTTATTCTGTGGGCCCTCGCGGGCACTTAGACACGTCTTTTACAATTAGGTATATTTTTTATCTACCAGCATTTCGGAATGACCATTGACGAGAAGAAATGCCGAAAGAAACTCTGTCAATATAGGTCTTTTTTTTTAAATAGCCATACAATATTATCATAATACAATAAAAATAATGTCAATGTACAATAAAAAAATGGTATGTCAACCAAAATAAGAGAGATAATAAAAAATAAAAAAACAAGTAAAATAAAATAGTAAAAAAAAATAAAAATATAAAAAATCATAGTATAGAGTGTATATACATATTGTATAAAGTCTAAATATGTATATCCACAATACTACTTGTAAAGATAAGACGCCTGTGCTTCACATCCTGTGCCGAGAATTTGCCATACATTTTTATCATTAAGGTAATCGTCGGTCCTGTAGTAAGCCTTTTTACATAAGGTGGTCTTAATAAGCTGTTTGAATTTAGTGTCGGGTAAAATCAGGACCGACTCCGGCAACTTATTGTAGTAGCGGATGCAGTTTACAACAAACGAATTATTGATGTTATCTTTAACCTATTCTCTAACCTGTATCTGTAATTTTCTGGCAGAAATTCGTGGAATGATGAGTTTGTGTTTCTAATCAAATTTTAATAATTTGATTTTTTTATATTCCTTTATTAGTAGCACATAAATAACATAATGGGCACATTATCAATATATGAAAATATTTATTGATAATAATCTATTATGAATTAATCGATTTGTGATATTATCGATCATTTTTTAATTTCATCCCTATAGGGTAAAGCTGTCAGTGTCATGTTTTATGACATTGTTTATTGGTGGTTTAAGGTCCTGGATATAAAGCTTTTAGAGCTCGACGTGTTCTTCTTATTACCGGCTTCGGACATGCCGAAAATATCGTCAGCAATCTTTAATTTTAATTAAAACTGCACCAGAGATCACAAAGATCACCAATACCCTGAAAACTTATTCCTTAAGATTACACGTTCATTACACGAAGATCCGATAACATTAAAGAAGAGAGCCCATTCGATCAATAATTATTTCAACACAAACTCATATAATTGACTTCATTTCACTCAAAACGTATTTGCATATGTCTCAATTATGTTCACAATTATCACACCATAAATTTATAGCTGATTTCTGTAGGTAACCTCACTCACTCGCAGGTACTCAACAACTCTTAAGCGAATGGCTATTTGGCAGCGGTATTTTATGAGGTAGAGGTACTTCCCCAGTCAGGCAGCTTGCCAAACACCAAATGCCTTACACAAAAAACTTAAAAATATGTTTGAATCGTTTTAACAAGGGACAATTAAATAAAATGCATGCATATAGTCACATATTTATTTCATTTATTTTACAAAAATTATATATCTAAATTCAAATCTGACTCCAAGCAAAAATGGCAAAAGATACAGCATTGGCGATAATAGATATGAGGTGTTTGCGTTTTATTCTATATTATAAATTGTAATTTACATAAGACATTCACTAACTTTATATAAAAACACCTAATTGTAATATTCTACATCTGTACAAGTTTAATAAGGGAATATTCATATGATAATATCTTTAAAAATATTACATTCATGTTATGTTTCGACTAAGTAGGATTGCCAAAATCAGAGTACATATTTTGTGAAAAATGCTGAACAAAATGTTACTAAATCAGTTAAAAACTAACAGTTTTTACCTGTTTTAGCGTTATACCTTACAAAGTTTTTTTCTTACATCTCTGCTGCGGCTACAGTACCGTGATATGCCAATAATTATTGCCATAATTTCAACAACGCCTAGGTGTAACCACGATTTATGGCCATAATTTTACAATGCCAATCAATATGGCAAATGACGGTAGACAATAGCTCCGGCGGCGATCTTTTTTCGCACATCAAAGAGATTTACCGCAGTAATTAATGCGTTTGTGGTCACACTACCGTTTGTCCAGTGTGCAACATGAGCTCAACGGCGACGCACGTATCGACCGACATGGAGTGGTCAAATGAAAAAAGCTTGAGTTTTGGAATTATTCCAATGCGAACCGTATCTTTTTATGGGCTTTCGGTCGGGTATACCCCGATAAAAATCGCGGTGTACAATGATGATTTGAAGAAGAAAAAAGACCGAAACCATCTAAATAAATATAACAGCTGTAGCTTCAACCGCCATCTTGAAAAATGATATTTTTACCGCCTAATTTATTGACATATCCAGGTAAACTCTAGTGTAACCACACCACTTCACGCAGTAATTTAAATGGTAATTTAATGCCACAATTATTGCGGTAACAGCCCGGTAGACGGTAAGGTAGTGTAGCCGCAGCATAGAGTATGTACTACTACTTACACACGCACACACACTACTACGCTCGGCACAATGTTGAGCGTAAACAGATTTTATAAGCGGTGTGTGCACTCTTCAGTTTTTATTATGTAACTCTAAGTTACATTTGAGAAACTGGAGACCTACCGGCTAAGCTGAAGCCAATTCCCATCTCTTTTTTTTTTGACAGCGAAATCAAACGTTAACTTCGATTTATGGTATTTGTGCTTAGTTCAGCTGTTAGAAACTCTGGAGCTCTACCAACTAAGCTAAAAATGTTTGTAAGTAACTTAAACGTAGGACCTATTTTTCGATTCAAAATATTCAATGGTAATCGGCTTCGGCTTCGGTGGTAGAGCCCCTGTACTGGCTTACCCCACCTCGGAACATATTCACATAGGTGATGCGCGAACAAAATGATAATCTACTTGGGTGGAAATATATATTATGCATAATATGTATAGTGCTTCTAACTATATACTGTTTGTAATATCTCATAACATAAAATAAGATAAATATACATATTTAAATACCTAATGTCTAAATTGAAAGAATGTCTAGGTAGGTACAATCAGCAAAAAAAGAGCAACCCGAGTTTCCTTTAAACTACATTAATGGATTTAATATAGTTTTTTTTAAGCAGCATTTTGCTTATTATAGGTACTGTATTAATTACAAAGTCTAATTAATTAATAGTATTTCTATAGTACATTAATTATTTCCTATTCTCGGGCCTGGGATTCTACCGCTTAAGCTGAAGCCGATTACCATCGGATTTTTTTAATGCGAAAATGACTCTACCGCTTAGATTGTTGGTAATTATATTTAGCTCAGCTGGAAGAAACCCTGTACTAACTAAGCTCAAGATGTTTGTCAATAACTTTAACCTAATACCAATTTTTGGAACAAAAAAATCGAATGGTAATCGGCTTCAGCTTCGGCGGCCCTAGTAGGTAAATCTTCTTTGCTGACTTATATAAATTCAAAATATTACAAATGGCGTGAAAGTTGATATTATTTTACAGCTTTTCTTTTATGTAAATATTTATATATACATATTATAAAGTACAGAAATTGCTAAATCTGCAAGCGACTTATTGGTAGGTACGGAGAAGGGTTTATGTCGACTGCGCTACGGACTGGTCACTACTTTATATAGCTCTCTTGTTTTTGAAATGAAATGAAATTATTTATTCGGCCATTGAGCCCTTTTGTACACTTAGACACGTCGTACACTTTTTATAATGAATATTCTTATTTTTCATGATTTATTTTCCAATAGCTTTTCGGTATTGACCATTGGCGAAGAAGAAATGCTCAAAGAAACTTGCCAATGTGAGTCTATTTTTTAAATAATCACATACCAAATACAACTATTACAATTGAATTTGTATTTACATTTCGTAATTAAGATATCATGTATTTGATTTAGATATTGTAATAACATGTATGTGCTTATCATTCAATACATTCTTGTCACTTAGATTTTTTTAATATGTAAAGTATTGTCAGTTGGAATAATTATTTTAAAGTAAATACAAAACACATAGAGAGCTATGTAATGCCCAGTCCGTAGTGCTCGGCATAAACTGTTCACAGTACTACTTATAGACAGAGAAATCAATAATTATTATTTTTTTATAAAAAGACTATTCTATACATTTTCTACATTTCTCCTTTTTACATTGTTGACTTGTTGATCTACGTACATGTTACTTACTTACAGGTTTTATTGCATTTCAGAACACACTAAGTACAGCCAGTTAAAGTACATTTTTAACACATTCTGTATATAGTGTTATATATAATATAGTGTTAGATATTTAAAATCCTAGGTGCACGGCAGTTGAGCTTCACTTGCCACATTGTTGTCTCTCACATTGCTGAAAGGGGAAGTCAAATTCGAAAAGCTTCCACTCTTTCATTTGATTAAATTCGTTGAGAGTTCCAACGGGACTGCAGTAGACTTCATCGCTCATTGCCTTTTTGGTGGAAGTTTGTTTGAAGGGTTGTTGTGTTCCTGCGAGTGAGTGAGGTCACCGGGAAGGAAGGAGTTGCTGCGTTGGCAGCGGGAGTAGCGGCGCGCGTTTATATAGCATAAAACCAGCCTGATGCTAAGCAATCATCACAGTCTATAGACATTTGCGACAGCAGAGGCATCACATTTCTGTTGGTGATTAACACCCCGGTTGGTATATACAGATTTTTTTTTCTCTGGTTTTCTCTGAAGACTTGGAACTTTGTATACAACCAGGCAAGTCGTACGCTTGTTTTTCACATTAAAACACTGACTGTACTTATTGGATCTATGTGTGGAGTTTGAAAAATATAAACACGTATTCAAATCTACATTGCCTATTTATAACCAGGAGCTAAACGGAACAGGCGTCCAGGCGTGACGTATCTCGCGAACTCGTCTTCGTAGTCCTGCGCCTCCAGCCGCTCGTCGTAACACCTGCACCGGTTCCTTGGACAGCGCGGCGGGTATACGATGCATTGGTCCATACAGTACACGTCAGCTCCGTCTCGGCCTTCCAGCTCGCCTACAGCTTCGCATGTTTGCCTGGAATTGTAAAAATTAATTAATATTTTTGGACAAATTACGCATCACCTAGTCTCAAGACCGCGCCGCGCGTAGGACGATGAAGCGTTGGATGCCCTTCCAGATGGTCCGATGACCTTAAGAAAGCGGCTGGGAGCGGCTGAATGCGGAAGGCGGAGGATCGTATTTGGTGGAAAGCATTACGGAAGGCTTAAATCCAGCAGTGGGGATACAGACTGATGATGATGATGATGACCTAGTCTCAAATTAGGCAGTCTCAAATACTAGATAAACATGATAACAAATAAATAATAATTCGATTATTTATGCACATAATCTAAATGTTTGTTTTGTGTGGGGGTCGTACCCGCTACCACCACTACCTTCGGGGTCAAATCGGCATTGATAGCCATTATTCAAATATATTGTAGGCAATTTGATCTACACACTGTTTTGCTTACTACCGCCACCAACTTTCAAAGCGAAAGTACGTAAAGTAGTGTTGATCAAATTGCATGTAAATTTGACTTTCGCAAAATAACATCTGAATCAATTAAATATATGGTATCGGGACGGGGGCCCACCACACATTCCCACCACTGTGTCTCCTGTGTAGCCAGGATTAACAGCGGCGACCGCCAAAAAAGGCAATGAACAATGAAGTCCATTGCAGTCCCGGGGGTAAAACTACGGCTGCCTTGGAACTCACAACGATTTTAATCAGAAGAAATTAGAAGGAGTAGGAAGTTTTCGGAATTTGACTTCCCCTCTTAGCAATGTGAGAGACAGCAATATGGCAAATAAGGCATTAAAAGCCTAAAAAGATGGTTAGTCAAGGGAAGCTCAACTGCCATGCACCACGGATTTTAAGTTTCTAACACTATTGGGGACCTAAAACATTGAGTTGTTACCTAACACATCGATTCCAATAATATGAATTGCAAAATCGTCTGAACGCTTTGTAATTCTCCCTTGTTGCTACCAAATCTGAATAGTATACTACCCCGGATGCAACTTGCAATGAATTCAACATGTCATCCCGCTCTCGCCGCCAAAGATCACACTCCCAGAGAACATGGTGTGCTGTTTGATCGAATTCAGAACTAACAGTGGAACATTCGCATAAGGGCGACGGCACTAATTTAAACGAAAAGAGTTTAGCCTTAAAATTGCCATGTCCAGTTAAAAATTGCGCAACTGGGTGGACGACTTCTAACCACTTTTTATTTAATCTATCTCTTACCGATTGAAAGAACAGATACAAGTGGCGTCCTTTGGTAGAAGTTTCCCACCTTTCTTGCCATTCAGACAGCAATGTTTCAAATACTTCATTAATAGGTCGTGAAAAAATAGTTAGACTGTTCAACAGTCTAACTATTTTTTCACGATCACGCGTTTTCAAGAAATCAGGGACCATATTTTTAGATGTATAATAGCGATGTAACGACTCGACTTTTTAAACCGATTCAAACCGATTTGAGCATAAACCGAGTTGCGTCGATTAGCGCGTCTACTAAACCGATTTGGCCGAGTCGAAAGCGATGTAACGACTCGACTTTTTAAACCGATTTGAGCATAAACCGAGTTGTGTCGATTAGCGCGTCAAACCGATTTGGCCGAGTCGAAAGCGATGTAACGACTCGACTTTTTAAACCGATTTGGCATAAACCGAGTTGCGTCGATTAGCGCGTCAGCGCGTCTTGCGTTTACTAAACCGATTTGGCTGAGTCGAATTTACTTACGCATCTCGCTCGCGTCGCTCTGCGCGCATTTGCGCGCCTGTCGATTCGGGTTTATACTAGTGATGTGTCGTCGACGGGTTTGCCGTCAATGAAACGAGACCGTTTATCCACAACGATAAACTAGTTAAAAAAAAACGTGTGGCACTCGAGGACTGCCGTGGTAAAGCTATTGCATTATTTATCAACTTATGCAATTATAATTATTTATTTATTTGTTTATTTATTTATTTAGCTTGTTTGCCCGTTTCGCCGTTTACCCGTTTGGCCGTTTGCCCGTTTGACCGTTTGCTCGTTTAGCCGTTTGGCCGTTGGCCCGTTTGGCCGTTTGCCCGTCTGCTCGTTTGGCCGTTTAGCCGTTTGACCGTTTGCTTGTTTGGCCGTTTGCCCGTTTGGACGTTTGCTCGTTTGGCCGTTTGGTCGTCCGTTTGCTTGTTTGGCCGTTTGCTCGTTTGGCCGTTTGCTCGTTTGGCCGTTTACTCGTTTGGCCGTTTGCTTGTTTGGCCGTTTGCCCGTTTGGACGTTTGCTCGTTTGGCCGTTTGCCCGTTTGCCTGTTTGCTCGTTTGCTCGTTTGGCCGTTTACTCGTTTGGCCGTTTGCTTGTTTGCCCGTTTGCCCGTTTGCTCGTTTGCCCGTTTGGACGTTTGCTCGTTTGGCCGTTTGGCCGTTTGCTCGTTTGGCCGTTTGCTCGTTTGGCCGTTTACTCGTTTGGCCGTTTGCTTGTTTGGCCGTTTGCTCGTTTGGCCGTTTGCTCGTTTGCCCGTTTGGCCGTTTGCTCGTTTGCTCGTTTGCTCATTTGGCCGTTTGCCCGTTTGGCCGTTTGGCTGTATGCTCGTTTGGCCGTTTGTAACAAGTAAACGAGCAAACGGGCAAACAACTAAACGGGAAATCGGCCAAACGGGCAAACGGCCAAACAGGCAAACGGCCAACCGGCCAAACGGCCAAACGAGCAAACGGCCAAACGACCAAACGACCAAACGGCCAACGAGCAAACGGCCAAACGGCCAAACGAGCAAATGGGCAAACGCGCAAACAGCCAACCGGGCAAACGGCCAAACGAGCAAACGAGCAAACAGCCAAACGGCCAAACGAGCAAACGGCCAAACGGCCAAACGGCCAAACGAACAAACGGGCAAACGGCCAAACAAGCAAACGGCCAAACGAGCAAACGGCCAAACGAGCAAACGGCCAAACGAGCAAACGGCCAAACGAGCAAACGGCCAAACGAGCAGACGGGCAAACGGGCCAACGGCCAAACGGCTAAACGAGCAAACGGTCAAACGGCCAAACGAGCAAATGAGCAAACAAGCTAAATAAATAAATAATTATAATTGCATAAGTTGATAATGCGCTGACGCGCTAATCGACGCAACTCGGTTTATGCTCAAATCGGTTTGAATCGGTTTAAAAAGTCGAGTCGTTACATCACTTTCGACTCGGCCAAATCGGTTTAGTAGACGCGCTAATCGACATAACTCGGTTTATGCTCAAATCGGTTTAAAAAGTCGAGTCGTTACATCGCTTTCGACTCGGCCAAATCGGTTTAGTAGACGCGCTAATCGACGCAACTCGGTTTATGCTCAAATCGGTTTGAAAAGTCGAGTCGTTACATCGCTATCAAACCGATTCAAATCGGTTCAAACCGATTCAAATCGGTTCAAACCGATTCAAATCGGTTCAAACCGATTCAAATCGGTTCAAATCGCGATTTCGTCGATTCGGTTTGGAATCGACTTGCATATTCATGCAAGTCAAGACAATTCTGTCTAACCGATTCAATTCGGTTTGACAAAATTCCAGATCGTAACATCTCTAATGTATAATACATTGAAGCTCGGCGTTGTACTTCTAAGTCTACTGGTAACACACCTGCTAGCACGGGTAGTGCCTCGGTGCATACAGTTCTATACGACTTACATAAAAATATCAGAGCAAGGCGCTGGTTTTGAAGCAATTTACGACGTGCTGCACCTATAGTAGCCCTATCTGCCCACGCAGGTGAACCGTACGTAACACAACCTAAACTAAGTATGTGGCGGTAAATATATGGTAGTTAAATATTTTTTAACAGATCGACGGAACTCATTGCAAAGTCGCATTGGCAACGTGGGTTGGTAACAAGTGATACCTACTAGAGCTGTAGCTTTCCGCACGATTAGATGATATGATATCACAATGACCGAGCAATTTTTTTTGTGGTGTCAGTTAAAATTAGTGCCTTAGTTAAAGTCAGTTAAAAAAGATGTTCAACGATCAAATTCTAACAAGCTAAACTTCCGTCGTCATAAAGCCACATTCATCCCACTGCTGGGATACAAGTTTCCCGTCAAATGAAAGAGGTTTAGACTGTTGCGTTCTACGGCAGGTTGGTGGAGGCCAACAGTTTCAATCCGCTTATCTACAATTGGACAATGTGAATCGAAAAACCTTTTTATAATACTTACGGGCATTGGCAAAGAGCAGGCGGACAGTTGGGCGGATAAGAAAGGCAGTTGGTCTGACACCAGCTCAGCATACCTGGAATCTTCCGGAAGCCTTCCGAAGGCGTGCACACCTGGTCCCTGGAATTGACAGTAAAATCCAGTCAAAATCTTGTTATGTCGGCTATGAAACTCCTTATCACAGATGGAACCCTCAGTTTTCGTCACATGATATTTTCTGTAAAAAAAATAAAATTTGGAAAATTTATGTATGTACTCCAATTTTGAAGAATTATGTAAGGAATATTAACAGCCTAACTTATAGGTGTTTAAAAAAATCGAATATATTAGGTTATTCTTTTTTAAAACAAAATAGAATAAAAGCCGAATTAAAAACAAAGATAGTTATTTGACGACGAAAACATACGTACCAAAGAAAACATAAATATGTACAATCTATACAAAATAACACACAAATAGACTTAATCATTCTCTACGTAACTACGTGCGATAATTATTACAGTAGGTAGCAGATACTTTATTTGTGAGTACAAAAAATATCAATCAGCTATAAGGATTAGAAATATCAAATATGCATCTCAGACGAAGAGATATTATGTTCATTCAAAATAATTTTTCGAGTTTATTTATTAACAGCTCTTAATTTATTTATTTTGATTGTACCCAAACAAAATATCTAAAGGGAAGTTAGTTACATTTGCTTTTTACAGAGCCCAGGGAAATGCTAAGTAACAACTTACTGCGAACGTAAGAACAAATAAGTAACATACAAGTTAGACACAAAACTTTACAAACTACTACGACACAAAGAAATTAACACAGGGTTAGTTACGAATTAATTATTTATGTAAAAAATAGACACTACATTATCTTTTTAGACAACAAACTATTATCTACGTTTATTTTGTGAACTCTACAGCAGTTTATCAAAAGTTAGTTTGGAAATATCGGCTTAGGATTGAGATGAATAAAAAAGAAGTTAATCTTTGATCGGGAATGGATTCTATAGGTAAACTGTGGAATCTAAGTGAAATTATCGGTAAACAGTAGATGGACTTCGATTTTTGCGAAGTTGTTTAATCCAAATCTAATCCACATATTTTATATATAGTGAATAGGTACATGCTTATTACAATGAAATAGGGAAAAATCTCCATATTATTATGAAAGATCTCATGTATAGTACCTTAATGTTTCAAGAAGAAAATCTTCCATCATGAATTGCAGAACTTGAGTTACAGACACGGTTCCATGGATTGGCAAGATGAAGTGACAGGCCACATAAACCAGAACTAATGGTCGTCAGGCCAGAAAAATTTTGGAATGATATCCGATAATCGAAAAAAATAATATAGGATGTCTTATGATTTGATGAATCAATGATTCAGTAGAGAATTCAAGAGGGAGACGAGGTGGGAGTGGGATGGAGTTTATAGATCCTCCCACCCCGCCTTGCCTTCCCTGAGACTGCTGATGGGTCTAGAACAACCTCTAATATTTTAACGAACCAGCGAAGCAAGCGTGGGGTTTGTTTATCTTAAGTATGTTATTTAACTCTAACCATTTTTTTATTCTGAAATAAATATCTCAATCCGAACCAACATTCCAAAACACAAGGGAAAATTTATTCACAACAGTGTGTCCTTCTATATGTACCAGACGCCTTTACCACGAGGACCATCCCCCATTCAAGATATAACCGTGCTATTTATACCTAATCACAATAGGTCGAGGTCGACCTATATCCTCCTCTAGGTCGGATATATCGTTGCTGAAAAAAAATCAACAAACATTGTATAGTGCAGGTTAATGAGAAAAAGAGAAATAAACAAGAGTTATTGGTGAAGTGGTGGAAAGGTTTACCTAATCGCGCGTAAGGTCTCCAACATCAAGGGGCGTTTTATTCCTCTGAAATATTAAGCACACTATAGAGGCTGGCTGAGGCTTGGCTATATGGGGGCTCAGATACCGGTAAAATTTTATCTTTTTTATTTCGGTTTCGGTCCGGCAAACCCATTTTACGTAAAGATGTTTTTGATTACCCGGTTTGGAGAAATAATAACTGGTTAATACGGATGCACCTAGTAAATATATACTAGGTACTACAAAAATATTATATGTTGGGTCGGGGACGTACATATGTATAACATAAGCAGATATTATTAAAAGCGGAAACATCAACTTTTTTTACTTGTCCGCTTCACGTAGAATACTCGTATATCGCTTCTGGTATTAATTGCTAGCATTACTTTACCTAGCTAACAATAAAATATTAAAAAAATAAACATGTGTTTTATTGCCACATACTTATTATTAAATAATAATATTAGGATTATTTTTATTAGGTAATATATAATATAATATTAATAGAATCTCAATATCCGTGATAACACATAAATTTATTTATGTAAGATAATACAAAAACACCCAACGTAAATCAGTATTTCAGAAGATAGCATAAATACAACATAAACACGCGAAATTAAGGTGTATGATACAAAAGATATTTGGTTTTAAATAGTAACATTTATATTAGGAATATTTAAGAGAGGTAGGGTACAACGTATTTGTATGCTGCCCGGGGAAAGTACCTTCACCCCACGGAGTACCGCGACCAAATGACAATTAATTCCCTTGAGGGTTGTTGTGTTCTTGAGTGTTGTGTCGTGTTGAGAGTGAGGTCACCAGAAAGGAAGGAATGCATATTCCGATCATTTCATATCAGTTGGGCCGTATGCTTGTCTGCCACCCAAAAAATATTAAATAATAGAAGAAAATCATTATTTTGTTCTATTATAACATTTTTTTTATACCATAAACCATTGTTTATGTTCATTATTGATAATATTCGGTACTTAAGACTGCTCTTACGCAACGTCGAGTGTAGATAACTTCAAAATCGTGTAGCATTTATTGTATCTACCTTGTAGTAGTATAGGTCTTTAAGTTATCTTTAAGTTAGGGTAGGTTAGTTTTGTATTGTGATTAATTAGAAATAGGAGCCTCTATCTATGTGCATAAAGATTTTAGTTAAGGTTTACACGAACCGTCTGCTGAGGCAGACGGTTCGTGTAATAGTACTTAACGTACGCCTAATTTGCTGCAGTAGGTAAGAGAGCGTTGCCAAACAAACAACTTTCAACAACTCTGCTCATGCCTAGTCTAGTGCTGAAGACCTTAATAGTCTTTGAGAGTACTATGTTGGTACCACTTATCATGTATTTTATGGTAACTAGATACAGTTCCCTTGTTAACTTCTACTTCGTTAGTATTTTCAATACTCTGTACTATTTACCATACAAATCGGAGCCATCAAAGTTAAAAGACTAGTGTGCGTGTATCTTCGATAGTCAAACAAAAAAGATCGTGGTCAATGATATGATATTTTACCTGAATGATAGAATTATATGTATAGTAGTTTATGACAAAATTGAATTACAGTAAATATATTAAAATTCATCCATCACGTCATTTAGTACTCTAGTCGAAGAACTTTTTATCTAATACAAAACTTTGATATAAATGCCTCTAACACGGTGCACTATTTTTAAAATTTTCTTCATTGTTTCTTACCTGACAACCAAAGGGTAAATAGTCTTTGGCATGCTGTAGTCCCTGTAGTACAGTAGGAAGGGGTTATCCCTGCGGAGGTCGCCGGCGAAGGCTGGCGGCAGACCACCGGTGCTGGTGACGACGGTCACATCCGCGCAGTTACGGAAGGTCTCCGAGCGACCGCAGCCAACTGCTTCGGTTCCATTCGCGCAGATACCCCACATGTTACCTGAATTGCAAACAGTTTTATCAACTTCCACTATAAGTGATCCTCCGCATCCAACCGCAATATGCATAACTTACAATATGCACAATGTTAATTTTACAAATGCTAGATTACAACTTATCTCCATAGCGGCGTAACTAGGCAATTAAACCTCAACTGCAGCAGATGCAATCTTCTGACAAATATGGGTCTTGCAAATAAGAAAACAAATAAATATAAATATTTCTGGACAATTAACACAGCGCCATCTAGTCCCAAATTAAGCGCTAAGCTTGTGTTATGGGTACTTGACATCTGGTAAATATACTTAAATACATTTTTTTTTTAAATACATACTTATAATACATAGAATATATCCAGACCAAGACAAACAGACATGTTCATACACACAAATGTTTGTCTTGTGCGGGAATCGAACCCGCGACCTCGGAGTCAAAGTGGCCATTGCTAACCATTCGACCACCGAGCTCGTCTTAATATTCTTAATAAGTCGTCTTAATATATAACATCGAATAATTTTAACAAAAAAAATACAACTCCAAACATTACTCTACATTTGTGTACGTAGATACAGGCTGATGTTGATGATGATGATGATGAAAAAATATGGGACTAATCTGGAAGTATATTCTTTCAAATAAAAAAAGGTTTTTTCAAATTGGTTCATAAATCACGGAGTAATTTAATAACAAACATTAAAAAATCCGAATTGAGAACCTCCTCCTTTTTTGGAGTCGGTTAAAAAAAGATGTAGGGCATAGCGTATAATCTGACTAGGGAAGTACCTCCACCTCATAAACTCCTCACATTCTCTTGAGTGTTGTGATCATGCGAATGAGTGACGTTTGTATTTGACATCAAAGCAACATCACATTTTGTGAGCAAAATTGCGCTACAGGTAACGTATACTCGTACGTACAGTTCCAAATGTTCCAATTATCTTTCTGGGAGATAGCGATAAGGTGTCCGAAATATGTTACGTATGCTACGACAGATACTGTGATTTAACGGTACTTTCCCCCATTGTAAATGGCTCGGCACTTATCCACGATCATTATGCGTACTGCTTGCTACATGAATTCAGACACGCACTTCATTATTTTTATAAATTGTTTGGGAGGTCTGTAGGCCAGTGAAGAAACTTAATTATCATATATCAAACTCAACTTCAAAACTCAGTTATCTCCTCAAAATAAGTGATCAGGTACATATTAGGTAGTTCTTTTTGTGTTACAAATGGAGAGATAGTATATGAGTTTTATGGAAATACTGTTACCATTATTATTATTCGTTATAAATTAGAAGTTGAAACCCGCCAGTAAAGCACACGGAAAGCTTTGAACACGTTGTAGGTAATATCATAATCCCTACTATGTGAATATGAGTTTGTTACGCTTTCACACTATTCAACCGATCATCATGAAACTTAGCACAGATATTCCTTAAGGTAGGAAGGACATAGGATACTTTTTATAAAAAATATTTTAAACGCGAGCGAAGCCGCGGGTTCGAAATAAAACAATAGTTGGATCAGCCGCAAATATAGTGCGCATGAGCGCCTAACTTATTCGTTGGCGCTATTGGTTAAGAAACTGCAATTTCGGAGCGTCTTTAGTATAAATAATTGAATCATTATCTGATTATTATTATGACTACTTTAACACATAAGTAATGATTAGCGAATCTGTAATGTCATCATCATCATTATTAACCTGTATCTATCCACTGCTGGATATAGGCCTTGCATAATGCTTTCCACCACATGGGATCCTCCGCTTCCCGCTTGTTTGGCGCCTGGTATGGTATAAAAAAATATTTACCCGTGTAGTATGTCCACTGCAACACACATTGCGTACAAGTGACGTACGGCGGGAGGCGCACCCTGTACCTGAAGATGTCCTTCTTCTTCGTGTCGAGGGGGATCAGGAACCTGTCTTCTCGTGTCCCGGATATGTATAATGGATACCTAGAGCATGTATAATATTAGAATAATCGCAAAATCAATTGTTAGATGGCATGTTCAGCATTGATTGTCATTAGGCTGTTGGTTGGTAAGCTCACCACCATGTTTGAGTCAAAGCTAGTCTCATCTGCTCATGGTGTATAATTTGCCAGTCATTGGTCCGGATTCGAAGTGCCTTTATGTGCGTGTAATCACTCACCGTACATGTGGTTTAGCTACGTGAATTACCTGTCAAAACATTCCTGGCTGGCTTCTTGTCGTGGGTTATTGTTTGGGCAGAGCTTTATCACAAATGTTCCAAGATGATTCGCCGTTAATTCCACTTCAACTTCGATTTCCTTGAATAAATAGTAAAACAATTATGACAAACTAACCTAATTTTAAAATTTTACGAAAAATGACGTAATTTTTAATGTTTTTGTGTCATAATTAAGTTTGAGTGCACAAAAGTGCCTTTTGGAAACAAGTTCAAGTTTAAATTATAAAATACACAATTTCGCACCTAACCATAAATGTACCCAAAATAGCACAAAACAATTAGAAGTGTTCATCAAATGTTTTTGCTTGTTTCTTTGTAAGGTACTGCAATGGAAATACATAAATATGGTTATTATTATTTTCTTAGTTCTGGCATGAAAAAAAGAACCAACTAATATTATTAAAGGTTTATGTTCACTAACGTTACTAAAGTAAAAAAAAAAAAATCAACTTCCACTACTATTATACCTACTGTCGCGCTGTATAAATAACGTTGTCTTCTGCTATTAAATTACAGTTAATTTTTTAAACTACTAGTAGAGAGTGATTTCGAACATTTCTGACTATTTCCTAACATTAGACAACATTCCATAATGTTCTAGGATGTTTTGGAATATTGCGGATTGCACTTGAACATTATTAGTCTGTTCTAGAAACATCTAGAGGACGTAACAATTCAAACGAAATATTCAAAAGCATGCCCTTCAGGTAAAAACAGGAACCTTCTTTATGAATGAACGATAGGGGACTACTACATCATATATAGTAACTCAGTCAGTAACCGTTGCCTTTTATACATACAGAAGAAGACTTGTGCCCGCAACTTCGTCAGCGCGTATTCCGGTATTCTGTTAGAATTTTCAAAAATCCTTTCTTAGCGAATCCCTACGTCATAATAGCTACCTGTATGAAAAATTTCAACCAGATCGGTCCAGTAACTTGACCTGTGCGTTGATAGAGTAATCAGTAGCGATTGCTTTTTATAGACATAGAAGAAGAAGAGTGAAGAAAAAGGTATAAAAGAGAAGAATATTTAAACTAAATTTTCGGTTCTTTCATAGCGGGCTATGAAAGAACGAGATATTTTTCTTTACATTGAACGAATAATTATCGTTTTAATGGAAAACACACGTGATACAACACACTGAAAAGGTCCACGGTCCGGCGAAGAAGATGAAGAAGAATCGTGGGACAATGTGACAACCACCTCAGCTCACCTGTCCAACACTATAGTGCCTGGTAACGATGCCCTTTCCGTACATGCCGCCGGCCTCGTGCGGCCGCGGTATGCTCAGATGGTCAGCGTCCCCGCACACGCCACACCGGCCGCTGTTCTGCTCCCACTGGACTACGCACAATAATATTAACATTTCTGTAATAGTAACAGAATTAAAGAGTGTTCGAGCCAAATTTTGCGGACCGCAAAGCGGACACATCTTATCTTAAAATGTTAAAGTATAAATAAACGGATTAATAATTCAGACAACTAGTACTTATAATTAAGGACACTGTAAGGGTGCGCTGTAATATTTTATCGCAGTGCTATCGATTGGTTGCCAATCGATTGAGCCTTCCAGGTACTATAAGGTGCTGAGGGACCAGCGGAACCTTGGAGCTATCACAAGGCACCACCTCTTTCTCCTTAAGCTTTGAGTCTAAAAATTGTGGTAGAAAATAAACGAAACGTTTTTTACTTATAAAGTTACAAAACGTGTGCTGTGAAAGTATAAAGTTATCCTAGATTACAACTTATACAAAAAATTATGGAATATTCCGCCTCTAAGTAATATAATAAACATTTAATTAGAATAGAATGGATCAAGTTGTTGAGTATAATATTAATTATTTCGTAACCAATCGGCTATACTATTAAGCTGATTTCCTGTTAAATAGTCGAACCAGCGACAAATAAAATAATTGAACAGTTAAAAGATGATCGGTTAAATTTATAAGAATGAAAAAAGTTACCAGTAAACAAACGGATACTCGTTGATGTCTTTTAAAAGAACATCTGATTTTGTGCATGTATTTTAATACAAAACCTGAATTGCACGATTCTGCCATTCAATTTCGATAAAACAACAAAAGTGACTCCTGTAAATTTATAAATAAAACATTCTATATTAATAAAGCAAATCATATATTTCTGTGACTTTCATTCAGCAAAGCGATTCAATTTAGTTGAACAATGTAATTCAGCCATAAGTTAAATAGCCAATCATATTAAACAGGTCGCTCCACACCACCCGCGATGAGATGCAAATTTGGTTTGGTGACTTCGAAACTACGGGATATCTAATGTTCGATTAGGGTTGATCAGTATTTAAGATCGTACGGATGGCGATCCGTCCACGTTTCTCCGGATTTGTCCTAGTTTTTAGAGCAACTGGGGAGTTTCCGGGCCGGTGAAGGTCTCTATTCCGGGTATCTTATAATCTTCATAGTGACATTTGTCTATTTCCTAAGGTTGACACACCCTGACCACTGACACAAATGACGTGTCATTAAGTAACATGAATAATGACATCTGTGCAGACCGTGATTGTATGTGAACCAAAAAAACTGTTACAGATTCGGCTCAGAGAAGAGGTGAGATCGAATTTAGAGGGCAGAAGGGATTAGCCGTACTGCTTAAACTGTGCTTACAATAACAAAAATATTAGATTATTTCATAAATGATAGAACATATGGCATAGGGAGTGTAAGTGCCTCACCAATATCTTTGAGCCAAAACCAACCTCGCCTGTACGTAATGAACATTGCTGATTGACTAACCAGACTCTGACGAAAGAGAGGCAGGAAAGATGGTATAGCATAATATGATACGAAACTACCCGACTGGAGATGTATTTCCACAGCCAAATAATAAACAGCCAAGCCTTGGGGGTTAATATGTTCCTGTGTGTGAGTGAGGTCACCAGGATGAAAAGTGACGCTGTGTCGACAATGGGTGGCAGCAAGCGAGCGATATTTCATCTTGCGAGCATTTATATGGCTGCGGTAACCGGTTCACATCAGGCGAGCTGTATGCTTATTTTCCATCCGACGTAGTATTAAAAAAATATATATTGCACCCGTGGGATTCCGAGGCGGAATGCTAGCAGCAGTTACAATAAATAATTTCTCTTTACAACAGTGTGCACTCTGGGAGCTGGATTTCAGCGAAACCTCATTTCTTCATTTAATGTTTACAAAAAACTCTATTTTAGAAATTAATATTATCAAATTTTGGGCATATATACAAAATCGTCCATCTTTGTATGTTTAGACATGTAAATTAACACATATTAATTTCAAATTACGATAATAGTCTCAAAGGACAACGACACGAAAACCATAATGTTAATTTCATTATGTCAACAATTCAGAGATCATTCAACTATCAATATATTATGCGATGACTCAGCTTCTACTAATGATCTTGATTGCCGCGAAATTTAAAACAAAAAATCGGATTGCTTTGTCATCGCTCGTGATTCATAAAATTAATCTAACAATAGAAATAGACATACTGCATTGAAATTATTAGTACAGGCAAAAAAATATATTAAAGACTGTTATAGTTACTGAAGAGGTTTTTTTTTATACTACGTCGGGTGGCAGACAAGCATATGGCCCGCCCGATGTGAACCGGTTACCGTAGCCATATTAGCGCTCGCAACATAAAATATCGCTCGCGCGCTGCCACCCCCGCTGCCAACGCAGCATCTCCTTCCTTTCTGGTGACCTCACTCACTCGCAGGAACACAACAACCCTCAAGGGAATTGTTATTTGGCTGCGGTATTCTGTGAGGTGGAGGTACATTCCCCAGTCGGGTAGCTTACAATAACGCTCCCTACCTCTCTTTTCGCCAGAGCTTCGTTTGTCAGTCAGCAGGGTGCACCGCGTGCAGGTGAAGTTGATTTTCAAAGGTTCAAAGATGTTGATGAACCACTTACACCATTAAGGTATGTTTAGAAATGATAGTATTGACTTTTTTATGAAACGAAAAGAACAGCTTGTGCAAACTTTTCAAGTTGGGACGGAAAGACATTTTAAGTGCATTCATTGTGTTCAAGGTATTAGTGTTGTGGTAACTCCCAAAAGGCGCTTTGAACAGTTAAATTACAAGTATGAATACGTATGAAATAAACATAATTTTTTATATCGTTAGATATCATGATTGCTTAATTATATTTTATTATGTAGATTTTAAGTATTTTGTTATGTAGATTTTAAGATAATGGCGTGGCGTTAACGGGAAATTGTACAATGTGTTTAAGACTCGAATTCTTGTTGATCGGATTCCGATAAAATTCAATGGATACCTAGAATTTCACAGGTGCTTAGGCATCATATGTTTATATACCACAAATAAATACACACACAATCTTGCATATATTATAATTCCAAAAGCAGGCAACTTTCTCACTCGCAGAAAGAAAGACACTTTAATGTATTATTATTTAATTTGTTCTCTTTGAGGTACCCACTTCGATTTATTGCGGAAGTATGCAGTTTATTCCTACGGTAACTGTTTCTAATATCAAGCGTACAGTATGATTATTTGGCGCACTGTGTAGTATAATTTATTTCCAGAATATCAATTTTATATACTATTGTAACTATTTCATATATAATTTTACATTTTTATATACTAAGGAATAAGTTATTTATTTGTTTTAAACTAGGAGCTCGATGGCATCGTGGCGCGTGTCAATCTAATCTAACACGCAAGTTAAGCAACGTCTAGCGTACCCTGTCCATGGATGGGATTATTTATCTAGAGCTCCTCCGTGCTTCGGAGGGCACGTTAAGCCGTCGGTCCTGGCTGTTGTTATTAGATGACAGTCGTTAAGCCAAGTGGCCTTTAGGCGGCTAGAAAACACTGTCTCTCCGTTAACCCGCCGACGATATACTAAGTCATCATAATATGTGGTCTCAGACCGTTACTTGCATTACTATACTATTTTAACCGTCATACTATGTAGTTTTTCACGCTAGCAGGCGGCACAGTCTCAAAGAATTGATGAGCAAGTTCGGTGACCCTACGAGTATGTTCGGTACATTAGCTTCGCTTCATTACCTTAATCTATACAGAACAAAAAATGTTTGCCCAATTGTTCCAATGCAAGGATAATGCCCCGATGTACTGAGGAATTCGCAAACACGGATCTCTTCTCTCATACCTACATGTTTATCTAAATAAGGACTACACCACAGTAGACTTATTAGAGAAGTACCGACTAAACCATGGATTGTGTTTAGAGGTCTTTGATATGATGCCTACGACCACTTTCTATAATTACACACCCATACCCATAAATAAGTCCATCCACACATTTAGGACCGAAATTGTTTCGAACTTTTCGGGTTTTAGAGAGGGTTTCTTACGCGAGCTCTCAGGTTGTGGGAGAACTCTTTGCCAAGGATATTTCAAGAGGCTACCTTATGGGTTTCTTGAAGAAAAGGACGTAAAAGGATTTTTACAGTCCATAATTATTTACACCCCATATTCAAAACTTACCATAACTTCTTAGTTTTGCGGTATAAAGGGTTCACCGCAATCTTTAAAGTAAAAGCCTCAGCTTTTACTCGTACACATGTGCATGATAGGCAACGTGCACCACGTGCAACTTGCACGTGGTGCACGTTGCACCATAACTTCTTAGTTTTGCGGTATAAAGGGTTCACCGCAATCTTTAAAGTAAAAGCCTCAGCTTTTACTCGTACACATGTGCATGATAGGCAACGTGCACCACGTGCAACTTGCACGTGGTGCACGTTGCCTATTACTCAACAAGTCTCTCGCGAAAGATCGGTTGCAGATTTCGAATCTGACTGGCGAATTACCTCCACTTTACAGAAGACCGCAGCCCAATAACAATACCATTGGGGATTGTCCTGTTCCTGCAAGCGAGTGAGGATACCAGACGTGGGAACATGCTTCATATCATGAGCAAGAGTTTGTCCCTCTCAGTGTTCATCTTTTTTTTATAATTTCGTAAGTTTACGTACCGGCATATCCTCCACAGAACAGCTCATTGTCGTTATAATTTACTGGATTGGGGAACCCAAACCTCCACATAGAGTTCCTAGCTGGAGGGTCCATGAGCCGCCCATGACCTTCGGCGCCACGTCGAGCGCTGCCCAGCATCTGACATCAAATAGACAATAAATTCAATATGACAAAGAATTTTCATACTATCGTTGACTCGGCAGATATGTCCAGCCCACTGCCACTTCAGCTTGCTAATTTTGAGAGCCATGTCGACAACTTTAGTTCTCTGTCGAATTTCTTCATTCCCAACGAACTCTTAGAGAAACTCCGAGCATAGCTCACTCCATCGTTCGCTGTGCGAGTTTTAGCTTGTGAACTAACTCACGCACTAGAGACTGACCCAAGTCTGCACCGTAGGTCGTATATCGTTCATTCTTCATGTGTCTATATCATTCTTCATTGGTCGTATATCTTTCGTTATTCATGTGTTTGGTACACACTTAATCTTAATAAATTAATTAGAACTTAATCGATTCAATTGAATTTAATTAAAATTGACTGACAGACACCAAACCGTTCCTCATTGCCATACGACCGAATGGCAATGAGGAACGGTATGGTAGAACCCGAAAAGGCATTCAAATAATCTTAACGCATAAAAAGAACACAATATTCATTTTTCACATAACGAATTGACTCCAATTCACTTTATAAACATATTTCGTTATTACGTACAGTTATCCGGCAATAATGTGAATGTCCCAATAAATTTAAAATCCACTTCATACAACTGTACTTATACAATTTATTCACTTACTTGCAAAAGTAATATCCAATATGTTAAAAAGGATGTGCCACCCGGCTTATACCTCCTCATTTCCATCTGGAACCAATAAAAATAATTGATCATTATCATTATAATTAAAACAATAAAATTAATCTTACTGGGTCTTAAATCATGTATACAGTTAAAAACACGTACAGCCTAACACATAGATTCACATTTAAATTCATATTATAACAGTATAATATATTTATTTTGATACTACATCGGGTGGCAGACAAGAATACGGCCCGACTGATGTGAAGTGGTTAACGACTATATTATCGCTCGCAACATAAAATATTGCTCGCGCGCCACCACTCTCGCTGCCAACGCAGCATCTTCTTCGTTTCTGGTGACCTCACTCACTCGCAGGAACACAACAACCCTCAAGGGAATTGTTATTTGGCTGCGGTATTCTGTGAGGTGGAGGTACATTCCTCAGTCGGGTAGCTTACAATTTACGCTCCCTACCTCTCTTTTCGCCAGAGCTCAATCAGTCAGCATGGTGCACCGCGTGCAAGTGAAGGTGGCTTTGGTTCAAAGATGTTGATGACCCACTTACACTCCAAAAAATAAATTTATAAATTCGTCGTTCATATCAGGGAAGTCGTCAAGTTCATAGTAATTTTTACATTGAATGTTAACAAAACATCTTTCAAAGGATTTTTTCATTTCCAATATTACCAACAAACTGTCAATATATAGTTCGTCGTCAACCCTTATTCATCCCACGGAGATACGGGTCTCGCCTCAATCGATGGGGTTTAGAGCATACTCCACCACGCTGCTCCAACTACAGGTTGGCGGAAGCCAGTGTTTTCAAGCCACCTACAGGCCACTCACTTGGCTTAACGACTGTCATTTAACGACAACAGCCATGACCGGCGGCTTAACGTGCCCTCCGAAGCACAGAGGAGCTCGAAATATATAAACCCATCCATGGGCAGGCTACGGTGGACGTTGCTTAACTAGCGTGTTCGACTGACTGCTGACTAGACTGAGACGCGCAACGATGCAACTGAGCTCCTCAATATCAATATATAGGTACCAATATAAAAATAAACATGTTAAAATATAAACATGTTAAAATAAAATAAAAATATAAAGTGCGTTTCGTTTACACTTCTCCGTCGCAATATCAAACCAAATATAAGTCTCTTTTCCCCGGTTACAATCACCTAAATTGGTCATATTTTAGGATTATCAGGGATTAAGATCACTTTGTTGACCGATCCTAAATAAACGTGTTAAACAAATTGCAAGTTAAAATTTCATAAAGTGTTTAAAAAATTACAAAAGCGTAAACGAAACGCAGAATCTATATGTGATAAAAATTTAATAGATTCGATGCAAATTGTTTTCGAAGAAATCCGATGCTTTCTTAGCAGTTATAATCTGTAATGGCGATAAAGCATGATTTTATCTGATCAGGGAACATTAACGTCTTATGAAGAAGGAAGAACGGAATCCATTCATGGAAACTATTTATTTTTCGATCAGCGTGACTTCTACAACGAAAATCCTATAAATACGAAAGTCAAATCTATTTCACTTACATTGCTTTTTAAGTCAATCTTTTAAAATGGAATGTCTACGAAAAATAGCAATGGTATATGAATACGAATGAAATGGAATTGATTTTGAATTATTCTACTTTCATGATATTTCAATTTGTTCATTAATTGAGTGGATATAACCGTAAAATATGTATTGAGATATAATTTTCTTTTATGCTAATATTACAAATTGTATGTGGATTTATTTATGTCCCTGCGTGGTCGCTTGTGGCTTGTTGTAGTAAATTTAAGGCAGGATTCCGATGGAATGTTGTCACTATCAAGAATATTGATATAGGAAAATGTCAACCGCTTATTTTTTATTTAATAGCATATCAAAATATAATACTTCTATTTAAGTTATTGCGTTTTAAAGCAGATGCTTGGATGAACTTGAACTATAATGTAATTAATCACAATTAAGAACAATATTATTGCGTCTTTGTTGTACTAAATACCTATACGTAACTGAAGTTTGAGATTTATTTAGGCTATGGTTCGTCGACAACCCTTGGGCTGAATTTACAAGGCCACAGAATGGAATGGAAGCGACTTTTTGCAACGAAATTGTTCACAGCATAATGAACTTTATGTCAATTGTCTACGACCCAAAAAAGGTCGCGCGTCTTCCGGGGAATCCTCGCGCATTCTCGAGAATTCTCTTAGCTACTGATGGTATTTAAATTTATATGTTACATAACTGCCATAAAGCTCATTATGCTATGTACAATTTCGTTGCAAAAAGTCGCTTCCATTCCGCGGCGGTGTAAATTGAGCCTTATTCATCCCACTGCACATAGAGTATACTCCACGACGATGCTTCCTTCGCTGCACTGCGAGACTTCGCTGCGCGAACTGCGGGTTAGCGTAGGACTGTGTTTTCAAGTCGTCTAAAGGCCACTGACTAGGCTTTACGATTGTCATCTAATGACAACAACCGGAGCCGACGGCTTAGTGACCTAAGCACGGTGGAGCTCGAGATATATAAACCTATGTACAGTTAATATTATTATAAGGTCAAGAAAACCCATCCATGTACTGTTATTATTAAGGTCAGAAACGTTTAAGTGATAACGAATTCACAAGTATAGAAATTCATTGCAGTCGCAGTGGCAAAACTACGGCTGCCTTGCAAAATTGTAGTTTTAATCATGATATTGGTAAGAGCACAGGGTATTTTGTAAATCAATTCTATCAAGAAACCGATTTAAAAAAACTAAATATGTAAGCATTAACTGTTCTCTCGCACTCTAAGAGGATAATGTTGAGATCCGAAAGGCGTCACAATTCATATTACGCATGAATATTTCGAAGTACTCAACGCCTTTCCCGAATCATTTGCATAGAATGACACTCGATGACAATACACCCAAACTTCGGAATGGCAGCAAAAAACAACGCTGGCTTTTGAACCCTAATGACACAACCCGGCCACCTCACTACCAATACTTGAGCATATGACGTTCGTGTATTGTATGTACGTGCAAGTGTGAGTACGTGAATAAGCGGCTACGGATTCATCTCAGAGAGAAGGGCGGGGGAGAGGGGGGGGGGGGGGGGGGTACCTGGTGCCCTACCACCGAAGCTGAATCCGATTACCATTGGAATTTTTGAATGCGAAAATGAAACTATTGCATAGATTATTGCTAATTATGTTTAGCTCAGCTGGTAGAAATCTGAGAACTCTACCGACTATTCTGAAGATGTTTGCCAAGAACTTTAACCTAAGACCAATTTTTGGAATAAAAAAAACCGATGGTAATCGGTTTCAGCTTCGGCAGTAGGGCCCCAGGACAGATGTGGAAGGCTAATTGGTGTGTGACTGTGTGAAATACTGTTAATTTCGTCTAAGCACATCGTAGCATGAAGATCTCGATGGCGTCATTGCGCATGTCAGGCTTATCGGACATGCAAGTTAGGCAATGTCCACCGTAGCCTGTGGGGGGATTAGTTATCTCGAGCTCCTCCAAATACCAAAGAAATCAATCACGAACATTGTATTAACAAGTCATAGGCTGTGTACCTATTAGGTAACTAACCAGGCGCTTGCCAAACTAAAAAAAGAAGTGTCTTGAAAAAATAAAAAACGCGCGAAATACTCTTCGTTAATAATTGTTTACTCAAATTCGTATTTTATTTAGTTTTATAAAAATTTGTGTGTCTTTCTCAAGTAGCGAGAGTATTATTCTTACATTAGCTGTATTCACTTATTTTCTCTTATAAGGTGATAAAAAGGCCTCAGGAGCAACATTATTTTAAAACTCGAAAATTACTTTGAATCACTCGCTGCACTCAGGATTCTACTTTAGGATTGTTTACTCAAATCTTTAGTAAACAAGTAGTTCTTGGTAAACAATCTAACTACTAATTAAATGATCACTTCTCCTGGTAAGTTTTCCATACGGCCGTTGACAGTTCAGCCGTTGTTGTAGGCGTCTATAGGTCAAAATACGAGTGGCCTTGACAGAAGCGTTTGATATGCGATACCGAATGTCGATGTGTATGGATTATGTCACTTAAATGTCGCTAAATGCCAGATATTATTATCGCACAGATAAGTTAAGGACTTGACAGTTAAATTCAAACATTGCCGGCGGCGGTGGTTCTGTATAGTTTTGAAGGACAATTAATCTTTTGACGCATCAGAGCATTTAAATAGAGCGAGGGAGATAATTAATCCGATCGGCGAGAAATAAATCGTGTCTTTATGGTCATAGCTCATCTCCTCATCTGCGAGTGAAGCACCTCGTCGGTGAAAGGCCTCGTGTAGAAAATATTGTGCACAACATTCATGCATAATTTGGACTGGAAAAGTGTTTTACTTTAAAATGACAAGAATTGATTGTCATATTCTCCGAACATTTTCTATTAAGGGGTTTTTACCTAAGAGCTTTAGAACTAAACGTTCGATATTTTTTTTTAATATTTTTTTTTCGAATTTTTTTCAATTGCTTACGAAGGGAAGGTTATGTTTTTAGTGAGTTTGTATGTATGTATGTTTCTTTGCCGCGCTCTACCGCCTAAACCACTTGACAGATTTCAAAATGTAAGGTGTCATTCGATTCGGGTCAGGTGCGCATGTGACATATTATTTCTAAATGGTGTCTGCGATAAAAATATTGTAGTTAGCATAAAAATAAAAAAAAAATTCAGTCGGTTTTTTTTTGTTTCGGATGAAAATTTCTTGTTCAATCTGTTTTTGCAAATGAATAAAATTCTTGGACACTTAAGACTGCGTTGGTAGCAAGGCCGCCAGATTCCTCTCGTCATTAGATACGTATGCTATTCATTTTTATTTCAGTTTACTGTCGCTACTTACCGAACTCTAAATAGTTTGAAAGGCTGTCAAATTGTAACCAGTTCCTGATTGTCTAGTCTCTCAGTATGCATGTTACTGATTCGATTCAATTAACTTTGTGCAAATGTTAAGCTGAGATAATATAAAATTGTCTCGCTTACATGTTCATTTATAATAATTTATGTAAAGTATAGTAGATAATATAGTTTTTGTCGTGTAGCAGGTAGATAAGGTAAATCGTTTGATAACATTATTAAAATTACATAAATATTAACGTGCGTACTATTATTACGTACGTCTAATCATCATCAGGTCCATTTTAGTCTCCACTACAGGAGCACGACCCTCTCTCGTCCGTTCTAGACGGAAGGAGGATTTGGCCTACACTCCCCACGCTGACCAGACGGGTTGGGGAGGCCTGATCGATATTTGATAATGTTTCCCTAAGTCGCCTTGTAAGACATCCACGGGAAGAAACGGAGTGATTCTATTCTAGTCTGCCTGAAACCACACGGCCAAGTACGTCTAATACATGCGTCTAATACATTTTGTATTTAATTATGAATCTAATTTACCTATTTATTTCTTTAAATTTTTAAAGGACTATCGTCGCGTCTGGTTAAAACAACTCGTGACCAAAATGATTGCCTATATATACTTTGCCCAAAAAATTATTGTTGCGATTCAACGAGGCAATGGGGCTAGCATATTAGGAACTTTGCCTACGGGTAGCGGTTTATTAGCTAAACTAAAAAACCGCTTTTAGTTTATTTATGATGGATAATTAGTTTCAATTTAGATGTATTTATTTAATTTTAAGCTTATTTTAATTTGTATTTGCTGTATTTTATTCTATTAACTATTCATGAAAATATCTTTGTTTGATATCGGTAAAATCATTCATCAGTATATATATAGCCACTGCTGGATATAGACCTTCCCCAATGCTTGTTTTCCACTCAGTTTTTTTTAAGGTTAACGGTCCATGTAGAGGGAGAACGCCCAGTGCTTCGTCGCCCCATACGAGCCCTAACAGTTCTGCCCATTCCAGTTACTTTCTTTTTAAAATTGAATCGACAGACGTGATCGGCACATTGCCACTTCAGCTTAAAATCTTTGAGAGTCTTAGAGAGAACTCCGAACATAGTCTCTCTCTCTCTCTATCACTTTTAGCTTGCCAACCAGCCCATCTAGTGTCCAAGACTCTGTACCTTGTAGTTTATAGCAAGGACGACGCGCTGGTTTGAAGATTGTAGTTCACAAGCTTTAGGGTATTTGTAGGTCGGAGATGTATCTTGTTGAAATTACCATTTATTTTTTATTTGTTATCAACTTTTAAGTATGTTTTTAAATATAATAAATTTAGAATAAATTACTGCAGATTTTTTCCGATCGTCAACGATTCCTCAAAGGAGGGTTATCTTTCGATCGTTTAACTTTCTTTTTATTTTAACGTCATGTAGCCGCATTTTTTAATTTCTGTTTTCCGCATTTGTGAGGTTGAAATCACATTCACGGAACATTGATAGACTAATTGGAAAGTTTTAACGTTAATTCCACCTTTTGTAGCCTTGTGTAATTTGTGGTCAATAAAGTTTAAATAAATGTAGGCAACTACAATACTTATCCGCCAACTCACAAACAACAAAACGGATTCACATAAAGAAACAAAACCTTTTTCAAAAAGCCATTTTGCAAGCACATTTTTCAATGCACCAAACAAAACGACGGCAGACTGTCCTCTTTCCAACCGCAACGTATATATAACAATTGAAATGGGTAAGTAAACCAGGATGTGAACAAAAGACTGACTATATACGATTATAGCGCTATCCACACCCGTCCATCCAATCCAAGTATAGTATAAAGACATTGTTTTCATTGAGACATTGAGAAGGGGGTTTTCTATGTATTATATGTATGTATTTACAAAAAAAATAAGTATTAAATCAGTTATCTAGTACCCATAGTACAAGCTTTACTTAATTTGAGACTAGATGGTCGTGTGTAATTTGTCCTGGAATATTTAATAAAAAAACAAAATAAAGTCAACAAAACTAGTGCGGAAGTTTATTTATATTACGGGTGGCAGACAAGCATTTTGCCTGATTTGAAGCAGTAACAGCAGTTGCAGTAATCGCAAACGTTTATGAGGAATTAGACCACAATGCTTCTATGTCTGCCTCAACAAATAATGAACCTGTTGCGATTGACTTAATCAGTGATCGCTTAGTAAATTCTCACCAAGCCACCTGAACACAGAAGATAAATGACAACAAATTTTAAAAAAATATATGAAATAAAAAAAAACTTGAAAAAATATTAAAGAAACGATCACATACAAACTTGTTATTAAAAAAGTCAGTAAATAACAATATTAAACTAGCTACAACGGCACAGTTAAAACGACATAAAAACAGTTTGGTGGAAAGTGAAAACCGGTATAGTACTGTCACGAAACGTCAAAAGTTGGAATTTGCATCTTTAGAAAATTTCTTTTGTAAATTAAATGCCATTTATGAACAGAAACAATTAAAAGAGCACATGCTGACGATGGACGATTTGATTGACTTGAGTAAGTATAACGAGGACAAATTTCAGTCAGTTGTATGTGTGACCACAGGAGCGTTGTGGACATTGTGATCACACATACAGTGATCCGACCAGTCAGACTTTGGGGGTCAGTGTCGACAGCCAGATTTAAAAACACAAAACAATTATTTCTTGTGACAAAACGAACTGTAATTTGAGTACATCATGTATAAGGAAAAAAATATTAATTATTATATGCTCAACAGGCAAATAATTGTCAAAATTTTAAAAACAGAAGTAGATGACAATAATTTTAATAATTTTGTTTGAAAATAGTACTAGAATAACAAAAATGACTAATGTCATTTTTGTCATTGCAACAATAACTTATTAAATTCAAATGATTTGAATATAATCCTCTGTGTTTTATGTAGTACAGTACAGGAGTTGCCAGTCTCAACAGCTAAATACTAAAATAAACAACATAAAATGTAATAATGCAAACGCTGACATGACGTCATAGTGACAATTTTATATTTTTGACATTAATAGTTTTATTTTGACTCGAGATAATTTATATCTCTCAAAGAAATCATAAACGAATGCCTAATTGTTGCCATATAATATACATTTTATGACCAGTTTACATGTAACCTTTAGTAAAAATTTGACTACAGATTTAAACTGCTAAACCAGACAGAGGGAAAGCTTTCTCAATTAAAAATAGTACATAAGAAAATTACATAATACATCTTGGCAGATTTTACTTGTACAATTGTTTTTAGAAAAATATGATGTCGATATTCTGTGCTTGACAGAACATTGGCTTGATGACAGCCATGATGTTTAAACTTAACAATTATAAGATAGCAAGTTACTTTAATAGGTAGTCAACAATTACAGGTGGTTCATTAATATTACTCAAAGCCACTATGAAAGTCAAGGAGCGTGTGGACATTACTAGACTTTCTGTTGAATGCGCTGAATCAGACAAATATTTAATTGTAATGGAGAACGTATTAAGGATGACTTTTGCAGTCACACTTTAGAAAATTTAATAATTATTCTTTACGAGGTACAATACGAGTTCACTGCCGGAATGTCCATTACCGATGCAGGAGTCGCTCTTATTATACACATTTCGATGGGTGGGAATGCGATTGGAACGTGGCAATACGATTGGGGTATTCTGCGACCTTTCCAAGATGATTGATAGTGTCGATCATCAAACACTTACGCTCAAGCTTGATCACTATGGTATTAAAGAAAGAGCACTGAAAATGATTGAATCATACCTTAGCAATAAAACTGAAATAGTTAATATATAGTGCACTAAATCGAATGGCTCCGATGTAAAAATAGGTGTGCCCCAGGGACCAATTTTGGGTCCATTTGTGTTCTTTACATACCTAAATGATTTGGCATATTAGTACAGAAACTCTCGGATATTGTACTGTTTGCTGATCGCTTATATTTAATGTTGCTAGACAAAATATCAATGTAGGTACACGAGGTTAACACTGCAGTTTCCGCTATTTTGAACTGGTTCGAAAATGTGTTTAAGATCTGTTTGCTATGCCCGACTGATAATTGAATAATGAATCAGCCCTAGAGCCCATTATGCACACATGGGCACGTGTACAGACGTCATTTGGTTTACTACGTGCAAACGCACAATTTTTATATGAAGTGTACAGGGTGTGGCAAAGCCCATTGTTTTCATTATAAAAAGCAACTCAAAGCAGTATATTAACGACCACCCGGCACTAAGATAAGCCCAGTGAGGCTTGTAAGGTGCGGTCTTAATTACTGTGTGTATATCGTAAATTATTGAATAAAATAACAATAAATAAATAAATTTTTTTTTCGAGTACTGAAATTGCTTCTGCAGTCAATTATTTTGCACCCCATAAGTGGCAGGTTACAACAACGCAGCGTTTGTATGGAGTGTTCAACAGCCTATGTGTATATTTTGTATTTTAATGGCCCATATATATTTACAAGAGCCGCTGGCTGATGTATGGGCACACCCTGCGAAGCACCCACGGCTCCGGTCATATTTTAAACATGCCCTTCCGCATCCTCGACACGTGTTAACGTATCTTGTTAAACGGTCTTAAGGTGAACATTTATCCTGACAATATAAATTTTCGCCGATAGAAGCATAATAATTATATAACGACATAATAGGTAACTTTACAGAGTGTCGAGCCAAAGAGCAGAGACAAACGGCTCGGACGTCGAAAAGTGCTAGCTGTGAGTAAAGATTTTAGACATTGTATAACGTAAGGTTTTTTTATGATTTCATAATATAGATTAATACCTTCATAGGTATTATATATATATAACATATATAATCTATGAAACGATGATAAAGGAGCAAAATAATCCCTTGATCCTGTTCCCTTCGCTGGTTACATGATGCGACTGCAACGATGCTGTCGAAGCTTCGAATTAATAAAACAGTGTTTTTTAACAGTATAAAGTACGGCAGCCAACAAGCATAGGACCCGCCTGATAAAAGTAGTTACCATAGCTTATAGACGCGTGCAACACCAGGGGCATTATTTGCGCGTCGTTGACCCTATAAAAATCTTTCCTCGCACTTTTTGGAGAACCCCATGAGAGTCTCTAGGGAAAACTCGACAGGGAGTTAATTCAACAACTTAATAACTTAATAATGCGCGGGAGATGCCCCCTTTGGAATCGGTTTTTACTGGGGTTCCAAAGTGTGAGGAGGAATTATGTGCAGATGGCGAGCGGATTGTAGAAAGAACCCGTTGGAATCGTATCACACAACTTCTCTGAACCCAGTCCGTTATACAATCGACACCGGCGTTATACAATTACCTACAAACGTCTGAAATCGACACACAGACACACAAACGCCGCTATACGGAAAACTCATGCAATATACACTGTAGAATTATTGCAAAGTAACTTTACTCTTTGCTTATGACTGAATTGGTATGAAATGGTGAAAAGTAGAGTAAACTCCCCAGTCAAAGTTTTAAATTATTTTTAGCACGTTCGTCACCTTATTCACTTTCAAATTAATACGTTCAGCGTATATTAATTTGACATGCGTTGTATATCGTACCTCGGGAACGACGCGACGTGATTGCGGCTGAATATAATTTAAATGTAAATTCGTCCATTTGTCTCTGCTTTTAGTTATCGACGATAATAAGAGCCACTGAGTCGGTAATGAGATTGAATGCCCGCTGAATCTCGCTACGATCTCGGAGTGTTTTACCAAAAACATGTATCATTAAAATTTATATCCAGCAATTGTGTACACATATCTTTATAATATAATATTAATGCAATAATATTTTGTACAACGACCTAAGAAAGTATATACCTAAGGGGTCGCATTCTTACTGCTATAGGTATATATACATTCTTCTGTTTTGTACTGTCACCTAGGATAGGCTCGGTTACTCCTTCCCCGTGCCCCCCGTATGCATTCACAGAAGCCGTAGTATTCGTGTGTATATGAAAATTTGTTCAGTTGGCCGGCGGCGAGTGCGCTAAAATGTGGACGTTGAATTTATGCCCGAAAATTATAACTGACATATTCGTCCATTTGTCGCTGCCTTTAGTTATCGACGATAATAAGAGCCACTGAGTCGGTAATGAGATCCCGCTGATTTTCGCGTTGATCTCGGAGTGTTTTACCAAAAACATGTAGATACATATCATTAAAATTTATATCCAGGAATTGTGTATACATCTTTACAATATAATATTAATGTAATAATATTTTGTACAACGACCTAAGAAAGTGCCTGGTAAGGCTTAGTCTCTGGTTAAACGACATGTTTCTTTTAAAAGGACAAGCGATTACCGTCGATTTTATTCGCGTGGTTAATTCAGCAACATTAACCATACTGCACAGGTTATCTTTATACCTACATTGGTAGGTTAGTATTACAAAAAGAGTGTGAATAAAATATGACGAAATGTAGATAGAATATGACAAAGGATAAGAATATGATTTATAAAAGAGTGATAAGTTAATTAAAAAAATAAAAAACCCGACTGCAACAGATTTATTAATCACGCGTAAAAATAATATAATTCCATACAAGCAAAGCCGCAGGCAAAAACTAATATATCAAATATGTATTATTTGAAATCAGGTCATCGAAACCTTCATTTTGATACCCATATCAATGTATTTAGAAGAAAAAAAAATTATTGCAGCGACAATTTTGCAGCTCACAGCCGCCATATTGATTTTTTTTATATTTGATGTAGCTTATGTCACTCTCACAGCAAATGCGAATCTAACGACACCTCTCAAGCTAAAATCCATCCAGCCGTTCAGGCTGCAGAGCGTGCCAAACATTATACATACATACATACATACTCTCGAAAAACATAACCCTCCTTCTGTCGCTGTCGGGTAAAGAGTGTCTAAGTGCCTACAAGGGCACTGTAGCATTAAGTCCTACTAATTATTTTTGTCTCCCTGAAACTGATAATGAGCTGAGAGAAACCCATAAAATTTGACAGAGATTTTTGTTGACAAAGCCACAGAATAAGTAATATTACTAATATAACAAGCAATAAGAGTCGGTAAACTAAAGGCAGACCACATCTGCTGAGTTAGTAAAAGCAGATGGAGAACAACAATTCTAGAGTGGAGGCCGTGCGACGACGAAGAAATGGGCTACTCAATCTTGATCTGGGTAACTTTAAAAATGTTTCCAGAAGTGGCAGGGTACGGAAAGACCAGAATTACTTTGGTGGAAAAACCCAAGGAGCGCGTATGTCCTCCACTAACTAAAGTGGTAACTAAAGTGGTAGATATGTGGGCTGATGATAATAATGATGAACAGGATTTAAAAATTAAATTAAATTATTGGTAATTGTACGCATTAGTTACAACTAGAGACATTGTTACATTAAAAATCTAGGAGGTTTTCTGGCAGTCGGGAAGATGAAAAATAAAATTTGAAATCTCTTAATTTCCAAGAAGAGTATCGTATGGCACATAAAAATAAACATACTTTATCGTCAAAAATGCTGTCGGCAAATATGACACTTGAGTTGGGAAACTTGCAAGCCTTCGGTGAATCTCATGTAGATTAATTGTTGACAAGATTGCTTTATTAGTATAATTAAGTCATATATATTTCCTTCATAATTGCAATATAATACCGCAATTATCCGGCACTTAGGATAATTTACGTGTCAGAAGAGTTTTTCTGTTAATTTTATGCCGTACTGTTTTGGGAATGGTCAATTTATTTTTACTCAAAATACGAGGATAAAATTCAGTTTTCTTGTTAATAGCCATTTTTAACTGGTGGTTACCGCTATGAGTAAACGGAGGTGCATATTTAAACGGTTTGTAGTTGGGTGGAAATAAATGGACTTACATTGTTGGAATGCAATGATAAAATAACTAAATCCACACGTAAAGAAATATGCTACGAAACCTAGTAATATTACTTATTATACTTATTATGTGACTAAACCTAAAAATACAAATAATCCTACGACACGGAAGGAACCACCAATTTGATCATATTCCTATACTATATGTTACGAATGACTTCGTCTGTCTTCGTTCTTCACGTGTTTTCTTATTATTTTAAAGTAAAACTTATTTACATACGCTTGACTTGGGGAGTAAGCTGGTGATTGCGTGACGAGAGCGTTACGGAAACGGCGAGCGGAAGTTGAGAGGGCGATATAAGTTAGTAGAGCTAAGTTTTACTTCAGTCGTGTGGTCTAAAGCTAGTTTTTTTTTCTGTTGAAATATTTTTTTTTTATTTTCATTCCCAGACATCTCTATAAACTATCTATTTCTATGCTCTATGAAACTCTCTTTCAAGCTATTTTCAAGTGAAAATCCCACAAAAATCTTATATGCCGTTTCGATAATTATTGCACTCACACAATAAATAATACTGGAAATAAATTGCGATATTATAAATTTATACGTTATATAAAACTTCAGGCAATGTAGGTATGCAATATCTCTACTTGGTATGCTATTAGAATAGATTTATACAATACCGGGCATTGTATTAATTAATCATCAACCAGGATGTATTAAAACTAAAACTTCTTTTAAATATACAATTCGTTGTATCAACAATTTATAATTGTAAGTGGTTTTTGTAAGGGGTTTGTAAGTGGTTCATTTCCAACTTCACCTGCACGCGGTGTACCCTGCTGACTGACATACGAAGCTCTGGCGAAAAGAGATGTAGGGAGCGTAATTGTAAGCTACCCGACTGGGGAATATACCTCCAC
This sequence comes from Hypsopygia costalis, assembly GCA_937001555.2. Classification (NCBI taxonomy): domain Eukaryota; kingdom Metazoa; phylum Arthropoda; class Insecta; order Lepidoptera; family Pyralidae; genus Hypsopygia; species Hypsopygia costalis. The sequence goes on from OW443330.2 coordinate 28,409,501, forward strand.
CTCACAGAATACCGCAGCCAAATAACAATTCCCTTGAGGGTTGTTATGTTCCTGCGAGTGAGTGAGGTTACCAAAAAGAAAGGAAGGAGATGCTGCGTTGGCAGCGGGGGTGGCGACACGCGAACGATATTTTATGTCGCGAGCGTTAATATGGCTACGGTAACCGCTTCACATCAGGCGGGCCGTATGCTTGTTAGCCACCCGAAGTAGTATAAAAAAATATATCTAAATAGTAATTTATTTCATTATCACAAATTTTACGTAGTTTCAGGCTGGGTCCTTCTACTAAACAAATATAATCTATGATTACATATTATTTACGAATATGCTTCTGATAGATAGATCTGCTCTGTCACAATTAGTCGTTTCATAACGAGACAATCAGATAGTAAATATAATAATAATTTATTTCAGACATTCTCGCCTATATAGTAAAAAAAAATGTCTTAAGAAACTTATGTTGATATTATGTAAGGTTTTATGTATATATTATTTTTTATAATATTATTTATATAGAACACAATTTAAGTACAATTTTAATATTAAAATAAAAAAAAAAATGTTTATATCTTCTTATTACGTGACAGTAGTAAATGTGCCATAATTCGTTTCTCATGAGTAACGTAAATTTTGCACCGTGCATTAGTGATCTATTTCGATATTACAGACATACGAGTATAAGGTAAATTTTCAAAATTTATCGACAGCACGTTCCAGCCATTCATTATACTTCAAATTATCCTCTACAAACTACATACACAGTGGTGACCCGTCCATGTAAAGGTCGTACATCCTCGTTGCAAGGGGTTCTGATTACATATTATTTACGAATCTGACACGCCACTTATGTGTCTCGCAAGATTACCCCTCGAGAATTAATTAAAAACCGATACGTCATTTTTGTATGAGCACACATCTTGTAAAGTTCCCGGTAATGCTATGTATACACGTAAGCATAGTTTTGGAATATATAGCAAGTTACTTTTACTAAAACATGAACTGTACTTATTAACTGAACTTAAGTTATTAAGTCATAATTGTTAAATTTTGCGCCAAAACATACATCTTGTACACCACTAGCGTTTACCCGCATAATCACACATTAACGGAATTATGACATATAACGGGAGTGAGTGTACTATAATGTTAATTCAGACCACATATATAAGGTCCTAACCTTTTAATTGACAATACTATATGGTTGGCATCTATAGCTTGTATACATCGTATTGTGAATGAAATTTTGCATAAATAAAAATGTTTTTAAAATGATATTATTTTTCTGTATACCAAGAAAAAATATTCTAACTTGCTCCCTTACGCATTTACCATCACGCGTAAGAATGAAATTGTAATAATGACTAGTTAGGTACGACGATACGTATACGACCAAGTACTGCCACATATGACAGCTACGGTGACGCGTGCGAGCGTTGAACTCTGTTTATCCCTCTCTTTTTAACTTTTTTATACCACGTCGCGTGGCAGACAAGTATACAGTCCGCCTGATGTGAAGTAGTTATCTTAGAGTGGGTCCAGTGCTGCAGCACCGGTGACACGTCGACCCTCATGGATCTTTTGTGTTCTCCCTAATCCTTTAGTCACTCTCCCCTGCTTGTCTGGAGACATGTTCCATGTGAAGTAGTTACCGTAGTCGTATTAACGGTCGCGACGGTAACAACGCTCGCGCGCCCCCGCCAACCCCGCTACCAACGCAGCAACTCCTTTCATTTTTGTGACCTCACTCACTCGCTGGAACACAAGACCCTCAATGGAATTGTAAATTAGCTGCGATGTTCTGTGATGTAGAGGTATTCCCCACTCAGGCAACTTACAAATACGTTTTACCCTACCTCTCTTTCGCCAGAGTCTCTTTCGCTAGTCGGCAGGATGCACCACGTGCAGGCTTTGGATCTAAAGATCGCGGTAAGCCAAACATACCCCTTTACTTTTTTATAGGGCCGCAAGACTCATTGTTGCAAAAGATTCAAAAGAAACATTCAATAACATTAAAATCATAATAACAACTTTGTCAAAAAATTAGTTAGGTACCTAAAATTTCATCTAAACTCAATCGCGCCGTATTTAAATAAAAGAAGTCATCGCCCATATACCTACGAGTTGACGGCATAGGTATGTAGCTAGCTTTCTAACTTCCGTACATACCCCAATAAGTAAAGTAGAGGGCCAGCCGTAACGGCCGATAAATAAATAAATAATAAATAAATAAATATTGTCAGACAAACTACACAGCGCCATCTAGCCCCAAAGTAAGCGAAGCTTGTGTTATGGGTACTAGACAACTGATAAACATACGTAAATACATTTTTTTTTGTAAATACATATGATACATAGAAAACACCCTGACTAAGACAAACAGACATGTTCATGCACACAAATGTTTGTCCTATGTGGGAATCGAACCCGCGAGCGTTGGTGTCGAAGCCGCGTTATTGACCACTACGCCACCGAGCTCGTCAAATCTGTTGATTTCTCGGAAGTCGATGTCTGTTGATTTCTCGGAAGCACAAGGTCATCGCCCTCACAGCTGTCTTTCATAAGCGAACGGCCATTAGTATCATTATTATCAATGCACTACCAATTACCTACTAGGGTTAAAGCTGATCTTTAGTGCACGTGGTGCAGCCAGCTGATAAACAGACGCGGTTTTGGCAAGATGTAGGGTATATCGAGACCAACGGTACAGTATTTATTTTTTCTTTCGATCTAATGAGGTCTCAATTCAATAGCGTAGATTGAAATGTCGAGAACTCGCAATCGCAGCTGATATGTAGATACGTCAGAGGTACTTGCCATCGGATGCTGACTAAAAAAGTCCAATATTTCCTCCTCAAGACAGCAGGATATCGAGTCCTACCAGCGTCCACCGCAGGTTGGTCGAACCGTCCATGTTCTCGGAAGGGTAAACAGCTGTGAGAATCGTGTTCCTGCTGACACGTGTTCCGAGCCTTCGCTCTAGTAGATTCTACGCTTGCAGAACAATCTCCCCACTATCACTTCACTATCACGGTACGCAATTACCATTGCCAGGTATTCCTGGTTGGTGTAACGTCGGTTTGGCATGGCAAATTTGAACAAATCACACTAAAACTAAAACGTACGAGCAAGAGCACTACGTTGTCGGGCGGTAGCGGCGCCGGCCGGTAATGCAGAAAACACGCGTGCGCTCACAAACTCAGTTTAGCGGCGACTGATTGTCTTTCGCCGTTCGCGCAGCGCGCAAGCATGAATGGTAGGTAGACTGCACATGCGCACATGATACTACTACCAACATTTGCACTGGTATGAACTCGTGAACAAGGACGGTTTTATGTAAAGATAAAAAAGAACATTTTAAACATGTTTTAATGATAAATAAATTTTGTTATACAAACACTTTTCTTCACTAAAGCGTTCAGTATATGGTATTTATTTGATTAAAATGATAATTTATTTTTTCTTAAAATAAAAAAATAATAATTGCTAGCCGTGAAATTCCATTAGTAATGTGATGTATTTAAGCAATACGCATCCTCAATTCAGTATTGTCAATTAATAAGTTAGGACCTTATATACATATATATATATATATATATATACATATATATATATATATATATATATATATATATATATATATATATATATAATATATCGTATTATATAAAAATTTAATTAAGTTCAAGGAAGAGCGGGGTCTCCTAACACTGGTATCATTTCTTTAATTTACTGATAAAGCATTTGTATTTATATATCTTTAATTTGAGTTTGTTCGCCACAAAGATGGCGCCACCTTAGTGGCGAACAAACTCTGAACTAGACTAACATATATCTCAGACATCAGCCACAGTACAAGCAATGGTAAAATAATCAAGTATGTACGTGGTCTTATAGTACGATTTTTTCCGATAAATTTAATGATTAAAAGGTATGTTGATGAGTTGGTGCGTGAGATGCAAATTGCTGACCCGTTTTTGATTGGTTGTAAATTTTGGCCTTCGATTTCGAAGATTAATTTCCTCCGAATAACTCTCCTTTTTAAACGATGCGACGTATACGCCTGAATTAAATTATTTCTGTGAATTTATGTTCGTATAAATTGAGAAATTTCAAAGCACGCACCTTTCAATTAAATATATTATAAAACTATATTGACTTATGTTTATAGAAAGAATTTATAATGCCATGAGATTTAGAAAAGGATTAAACATACTAAACACTTTAAACTTCGCATTAGAATAACTACAAATCGTCTTAGTCATTACAAACAAGGTAATAGGTATTTTACAAACTATGATTCACAACCCAAGAATTACTAGAAAAAAAGCAATGAAACATAATATCAAGCCACAGTGTTTACAAATTAGAAAAATGTTAGTTTCAATTTAAATAATTCTACTCTTTTCGGTCGCTCTGTAGCTAGGACGATCCCTAGTAAGAAATAATAATTATTTAAGTAATCAGAATAAATACGGATAGGCATATTGTTTATACTACGTCGGATATCAGACAACCATACGCTCGCAAATCGCAACATGAAGTATTGCAAACATCGGTTACACTGGTTCATGTCATGTATTGTTTCCTCAGAAGCTTCTTGCTTCTTCGATCACACCATCCAGAATGATTTTCTTCATGTCTCCATGTTTAAGGATGGGGCTTAAATACTTAGCGCTTCTAGGTTCCATCCTAAGTTTTTAATAGCGATCAGTCCTTTTTGCCGGCTTTAAAAAAAAACCCAATCAATTTAGGAGCCTTCTTTTGGCAATGGTATGAAAACAAACAAGAATAAATACAGCATGTATTTTTAACAAGTTTTTATTAGGTGTTGATAAAAAGAGATCTAAAAAGTTCACCTGTTTTCATTTGATATCCATATCATATATATAGGATATTATAAATCGCCATTATGTGGCGGCCGCCATATGTTTTAAAAATGTCTGCATTTAGATATTCCTGCATTGTCCAGAGCAACAAACGAGTGTTTGTTTGACGAGCTCGGTGGCGTAGCGGTCAATGACGCGGCTTCGGCACCAACGCTCGTGGGTTCGATTCCCACATGGGACAAACATTTGTGTGCATGAACATGTCTGTTTGTCTTAGTCTGGGTGTTTTCTATGTATCATAAGTATGTATTTACAAAAAAATGTATTTACGTATGTTTATCAGTTATCTAGTACCCATAACACAAGCTTCGCTTACTTTGGGGCTAGACGGCGCTGTGTAATTTGTCTGACAATATTTATTTATTTATTTGTATATTCAGCCCAATCGGATACTGAAAAGTGGGTCAAATTTATCTTGCAAGATTTGATTACAGACATCGCAGTGAAACTAATTACAGGGTTGTAAAAAAACCTCATAGTCAAAACTGCATACATTAAAACTATTAAGTATAGTCAGCGATGGCAGATGGGGGGGAGTCCCAGAGTGGAGGCCACGTATGGGGCCACGAAGCGCAGGGCGACGCCTCTCTAGATGGACCGACGATCTCAAAAAAGTAGCTGGTAGCTGTTGGATGCGGAAAGCGGAGGATGGCATATGGTGGAAAGCATTGGGAAACGCCTATATCCAGCAGTGGGTAGAGCTAGGCTGATAAAGATGATGATGATTATGAATTCTGACATTCTATCATATTACAATAACCCCATTCATTACACGAAAACGGGGCAATTTGTTAAGATAATTAACATTTTCAATACAATGAAGCGATCAGATTAATTTAAAGTCATCGCGAAACGTTTTACATGCACATAATTGCCTTTTAGCGGACCGTTGTCGCCGAGAATGATCTACAATGGAGCTGTGACATTACGAAAATCAACAGATATGTTTCATTTTTATAGTATCGTTTTCATTTGTAATTCACTGTATTTTGTTACACACACACACACAGAGAGAGAGAGAGAGAGAGAGAGAGAGAGAAAGAGAGTACGCACAGCGTATTTTTTAAGTTGCCCGATTGTGGAAGTACCTCCACCTCACAGAATACCGCAGCCAAATAACAATTCCCTTGACGGTTATTGTGTTCCTGAAACAAGAAATTGAATTGAGGTCCCCAGACAAAAGAAGGAGTATAAGGCTGGCAACGGATCAGCAACCTCTTGGTGTTGCTGTTCTCCATTGGCGGTGCTTTCCATCAGGTGACCCAAATGCTCGTTTGTCCCCCTCTCATATATAAAAAAAGCACGACACCCTAGGTTTGCCTAACAAGCGTACGGCCCACCTAATGTTAAACAATTACCATAGCCATATTGCAATCCAAGTTGTATTCTGGCATCTCCTCAAGTCTGATGACCTAACTCACTCGCGGGAACACAACAATCATCAAGGGCATTGTTATTTGGCTGCGGTGTTCTATAGGTACTTCTCCAATCGGGCTCAACGTGGCCGACTTCTCTTTCATTAAGACTTGTTTACTGACCAACAGAAAGCACCACGAGTAGGTGAGGTTGGTTTTGGCTCTGCAGATTGTGACACCCCAAAATTATTACCGAATATTGTAAGTATGCGAATTCGTAGATTCTGCAGCTATATGTACACTTTGTGCATGTAGATATAAAATGTTTACTGTTTTATGTATATGTTTACTGTTTTATGGACTATGTTTGATTTTATTATCTAAAAACCCGATGGCACACGGAAACAGGACAATCCTTAAAACAATGTAGTGACTAACTTTCCATCATCGACAATAAACAATTTCGCGGCAAGTTACTCAAGTCGCGACTGATCGGCAAGCAATTAACAAGAATTTATGCACCATTAACCCGCCCACGAGCAAATTTATCAGTTTTATCGTGATCTTTTAGTTTGTACGTTAATGTGTGAATGAAAACACACATATTACTAAAAATGGCGCCGTAAACTACAGTAACTGAGCTTATGGAGATCCGATAAATCCGTTGAAGAATCGTGTAATTGGCCCTTAGAGCAATAACCATAACTCGTGTAATGAACGGGCTGGTACTGATTTTTTTTTCGGTCTTTCACGAAATTGCCTGTAAATGGTATTTGTGTTAATTGTTGCTTTTTAGGCTGCTGGAAGTTATTGGTGTGTTATTTTCATGAAGTTTTAAGTACGATTTTTTCATACAACGCGGATGTACAGCAATGGACTTCATTGTTCATTGTTTTTTTGGTGGTTGCCGCTGTCAATCTTGGCTACACAGGGGGCATATCAGTGGGGAATTGTGGTGGGTCATCAAATCAACACCATTAAAAAAAAACGCACGTATGTGTGTGTGCATGGCTAGCTATTATCAGAACCAAAGTTAACCTCGTCTGTATGTGTGCAAATGAGGTGCTACAGACAGAGATGTGGAACAATGAATTAATCTTGTAAATATACCATTATTCATATTATTATGTGTAATTACGATCTTGCCGGTCATGCAAGTCTTGCCGGACGACTATAACGATTTCAATGAAGTTTACAATTCTTGGAAAATTCGCTTTCCGCTAAAAAAAAAAGCTGAGGGAAGCTCGGTCGTCCAGGTATTCTATATTTACACTAACCTACTCAGGCAATATCTCTACTTCTCAGAAGACAAAAAACTTTTGAGGATTGTTGTTTTCATTTTGACAACCCTTTCTATTGTAAAAGGCATTCATACGTAAGGTAATTAATTAAAAACTTTAAAAAAAAGTCTAATATAATTCTACATATATTCTACGATTTGAAGACCAAAATTAACCTGTAAATGTATTGTAAAAATAAAAGTAGGCAAACGTAACCTAATTATGGTTACGTCTAATTCGGCTGATAAGCTGATCGCTTTTCAAAAACTAACTTGGCACTACTAAATGTAGTTCTAAATAACGTAAATAAGCCACTTGTCATCTATTCAAGTCTTTATATTGATACTCTAAACACCATAATAACGATTTCAATGAAAAATAAAGGTTGACTGGTTGAGAGCTCTTATAGAGATAAGCCTGCCTTTGTACATCTATAGTTTAATTGTTTTTTATGTATAAAAAATTTCAAATTGCATAGAGTCGCTTATTCATTGGTATAAATAAGCATTCTATTCAGTTATTGAATCGCAATAAGAGTTGGTGGTAAGGGGGCTGTTCAGAGTGCTTAGTGCGAGTTGTTTACTCACATTCGAACCTGTTAATGTTTAAAATCCGATCAAATTGGAAAAAAGTTTCATAACGCGAATTCACAATATGAAACTATCAAATCCACTGTCAATTCAATCAACTAATATCCAAATTATCCGTGTTGCGGGTGAGCAAGTAAGCCACATAATCTTGATATGTAACACGCGTCTTATAAATTCACAACATGAGAGTTCTTCTCTATTTGGTCGGTTTGTTTACATTGACCTAATCGAACGCGAAATAAAAACTTGTTCAGTTTTCTACTACACATGTATAGTTTCGTTTCAGCCGGTTAAAAGCATCGCAAGAGAAAACCGTCAAAGTATGAGTTCCGCTTCAATCAGGCGCGTCCAGCGCTAGATATAATCTAACTATACTGAATTTCATTCATTTCTATTCAGCCGTTCTGACTTCATTTTTCTGTGGTTCAAACATTCACATATAGATATTTCAACATGTAAGAAACAGAATTTATATATATGCTGATGTATAGATAATACAGGAAATAGATAAATGACAATACGACTATAATAAATCATAGGTATATGTAATATGGTATCCTGAGTTGGAAGAGAATTTATGCTTTACAAACATTGTTGATTCGAACGCTTGGTACCAGCGCGAATTCAAGCCAATTTAGTGACCGTAAGTGTGTTCCGTCAGTTGGACGAATACAAAAATGTTATCTCTTAAGACATTTCTTAATTGTATTTATTATTTAATTAACACTGTGTGCAGAGGATATCGAACTACCGCAAAGAGATGTCAGCATTCACGATAATATTTATCTGCAGTATATGCAAATATTCGATTCAATGTACCAATGTTGAATCGAATATTCTAGTATTAAAATTCTTATAAGCTACTTCCATAGATAGTAGGTGGTTTGCAATTAAAATATTTAAAATATAGAAGCCAGAAGATAAGTGTGGAAAGGAAAATAATGATTTTTAAACTTTTCAAATGCCTATATAAATTCATTCCATATTCCCAGCCATGAAATGATAGAAAATTTCAGCTGAGAAACAGCCCATTTAATACTATATACTAAATATAATTCTGTGACTATTCTACAACTAGTGACCGAAAATGGCCCAGTGGCAAATAAATTACATATTAATTTAAAACTATCTCCACCACGCTGCTCAACTGCCAAACCGCAATTGAGTGGAGCGGGAGAATGCTCCTTAACATTATTGACGCTGTTCATTTTTGGCACATGGTGGAACATTATTAACGTTATATTATTTATAAAGCACTTGTACAGCGAAAGAGTACAAGATCTTTATTAATATACAATAAGCATTGTGTTATTAATAAAGATTAAACCCCTTCAATTAAGGGGAGACCCGTATCCCACCAGTGGGATTTAAGATTTGACGACTAATGAAAAATGGTAGTCACAATAAAATTTAGATATGTTTATGTCATATCATGTCGTTCACAAAGGAGTCAACGCACTTACCCTTGACATTCATTAACGACATTGAGAACGGGGGCTCGTCTTGTAGCCGAAGCGGGTCGGTGTAGACCTAAGTAACTGATAGAACTGACTGAAAAATATTGTCGATTGCTATAATTACTGAAATATTACACACAAAGTTTCTCGGTTCTAACAAAAAGTTAAAATACACTTCACTCGAATTTGAGCCCTATGTAGGTAGTGAATGATCCTTAAATACTAGAAAATGCAACTTTTCCAAAGGATATTTCTAAAATATTTTACCTACCATTCATTCTACAAGTACGAATGTAAATTAATATCCTGTACATGATAAAGTAAATATTAAAATATATATCGCGAAACATAATATGCATCGAACGAACAATGTCTGTTTGTACTGTGTTTGTAATGTGCTAGAGCATTATTAGGCTAGTGGATATGCAGAGTAATTCATATTGATTCGATGTGCATTACGTTACATTCCATTGATGTGAAGGGTAGATTAATATAACGAGCCCAGCAGGCACGTCAAATAAGGAATCTAGTTCCAAGATATAATGGTATCTACCTATCATCATCATCATCATCAGGTCCATTTTAGTCTCCACTTCAGGAGCACGACCCTCTCTCGTCCGTCCTAGACGGAAGGAGGATTTGGCCTCCACTCCCCACGCTGGCCAAACGGGTTGGGGAGGCTTGATCGATATTTGATAATGTATTTCCCTTAGTCGCCTTGTACGACATCCACGGGAAGAGACGGAGTGATTCTATTCTAGTCTGCCAGAAACCACACGGCCTATATAATATGTTATACCCGAGAATGGCGATAGCAAAGACATTTTCATCAAGATAAAAATCTGTGGGCAATATTTTGCAACCAAATTGCTTCGAGCTCGCGTACACGACATCTTTTAAGAGCGGAAAAGCCATGCTATCACCGTACATGACGTTCAATTATATTCAGTTTAAAAAAAAAATTCACTGTATTTATAAGCCCTGGATGAGAAGAGCTATTCATAATACTGTATTCTGCCTAAATTTTAGGACTAGGTAGTACTAGCATCATTTATTTAATTTTGTATGTGATATGGTGATTGTAATATTGACATCTCTAGATGTATTCTTGAGTCTATGCAAAAAAAAACTGGAGCACACATTTTACAAGTTAAATATAATCGCGACTGGTTCACTTAAAACTCCGTAATTGGATATTTACGTCGGATTTCGATCGGCGCGCCCCCTGAGCACGCTTCCGTATTTAGTTCTATTTTTATGATCGAAGACTTGTATCAATATACTACAGAATGGGTACATGTTATACGTTTGGATTAAGAATAATTATTATTCATCAAGATCTTAGAACCAAAGCCAACTTCACTTGCACGCGATGCACCTTGCTGACTGACAAACGAAGCTCTGGCGAAAAGAGAGGTAGGGAGCGTAATTGTAATCTACCCGATCTGGAGAATGTACCTCCACCTCACAGGATACCGCAGCCAAATAACAATTTCCCTGAGGGTTGTTGTGTTCCTGCGAATAAGCGAGATCTCCAGAAAGGAAGGAGATGCTGCTTTGGTAGCGGTGGTGGCGACGCGCGATGGATATTTTATGTTGCGAGCGTTAATATGGCTACGGCAACCGCTTCACATCAGGAGGGCCGTATGCTTGTCTGCCACCCGTCATATTATAAAGAAAAAAAGAAAATTTATTGTAAGGGTGAATGAGGTGCATGATATATTATGAAAAATAAACAATAATGTTATATTTTTGGTCTCGCATTTTCATGGGCTTTCAAACTGACACTTCTTCGCAATAAATACCGACACATATTTTTATTATTATTACCTCTACATATCTCCCCAAAAGATAAAAAAAAAACCTCATAAAAACTGTATGTGGACATCGGAGTGATGGTTATTCGGTCAAATAATTTATTTTTAGGGTTCCGTACCTAAAGATAAAAAAAGTAATCCTTATACAGAGGAGCGAGAAGTAATGTGGACAAGGTGTCATTGTAACTTCTAATGATACGGAACCCTTGGTATGCGAGACCGAGTCACGGGTTTTTTTTTTATTTTCGCATCCAAAATTCTTCAACACTATCTTTACTCTCAGCCTACTTTTCCATTAAAAAGTGTATTAGGTACAAAATATGAATAAGAATACATACAAAAAATGAAATACAAAAATTGAATAATGTAAACTATCTTTAGCATATTACAAGCTTTGCTTAGTTTGGGACTAGATGGCGCTGTGTAATTTGTCCAGGGATATTTATTATTCGCATTATTAATCAATATTTTCTATGAAAATAATCAGAAAACCTGTTATCTTTGAGAATACGCATATTATACGGCTAAATTAAAAACTTCGATGATTCAATAAGGGCTTGTAACTCATATTAGCATTTAAGATTTATTCAAATTGATTTTGATGCTGACTTCTTTTAAAAGGAGACAATGACCCGAGCGAAATATATAAATACAGTCAGCTACGTAAAAGACATATTTTCATAGTCATGGCTTTCGACTATACTTACTTACGTACGCGTATTCCAGTATCCCGTCGATATTTCCAAAAAAAATATTTACAAGCTAAAACATGGTGTAAGCTCATCATAGAGATGAGAAGTGTGAAGATAATAGAGAACCATCTTTGGAGTGTAAGTGGCTCTCCACGATCTTTAGAGCCAAAGTCAACCTCACCTGCATTTGGTACCGACTAGCGAAAGTGACTCTGGCAAAAGAGAGGTTGGGGGCAGCGTATTTGTAAGCTGTCCCCGACTGGGCCTCTACCTCACAGAATACCGCAGTCAAATAACTATTCTCTTGATGTTTGTTGTGTTCCTGCGAGTGAGTGAGGTCACCGGAAAGTCGTTGCCATTGGGGGTGGCAGCATGCGAGCAATATTTCTTGTTTTGGGCGTTAATATCACTACGTTAATCGCTTCACATCAGGCGGGCCGTATGCTTATCTGCCATTCGATGTAGTAAATATATTTAAAAAAATATTTCTACCAAACTTCAAATTTGTACCAGCAGTAAACTTTACAACTGTTTATTTTTGAATAAATCCTACTTAGTGAAACGATTTTTTTTTAATTTGTTGAAAAGGAATCTCATGTGTATGGATGTGAAAATAAACTTGATTGAATATTGTTATCAATATTTAAAAAAATGAATAAAGAAATAAAAGAAAGAGAGTAAAGTCGCAGTATACACACACAGGCATAAACATGTTATGCCTTTTTTGCCGTCGATTTATCGGCTCGATTTTAATTATAAAATACTTATACATCATCTTTTCAACGGCTGTTTCTATGAATTATGGCTAAATTATAAAAATTAAATCATTAACTTTTATATTTATTTAAATTGAATGGATAACAAGTCAGGACATGGACATTAACTCTATAAAATCTTTATAGAAAAATTATGTAAATTTCGTAAGATCCAAATTTTGCACAGAGAGGAACTATCTTCCAAATCTCTACTAAGTATAAACCTAAATATATAAAAAAACAAGGTGAAAAGATTAACTGGCCAGTTCACCTCTCCGAATCTAGGTAAAATTTGGTAAATATGTTCATACATGACTATAACGATATACTACGTTAGTACTATTACTTTGGATATACCAAAAAATATAGCTACAATTAATGTAAATTGACACCTTATGTTTTATTAATTCTGTTGCACTATAAAGTCGATTAAAACTTCAAAGTTATTATCATCATTTTTCAAATCTCAATGTCCGGTCGGTGGTTGGAATTCGATACAAATTGAAAGGAATCTCTAGAAGATGTACCATTTTATCCCTTGCCCGTTTCGAGATATCACACAAGTTCATTAAAATTCTCGAACACGATCATATTATAATCAAACAAACACACACAAAGCCGTGAATTCGCAATAATGTGTGTTATCTAAATAACCTTTATGAGTATTTATTGTAATCGTGTATTTGGTCACAATATAAATGTTTTAAATTTAATGTAAGTGCAGCTTCGACGACGAGATATGAAACCGCGCTGGATATGATACGTGTTCATTGTACGTACAGGTGTCTTTTAAACCGGTGCCTTTCTTCCGACAGCTGACTTATTAGACTCTTTTATAGCGGACTCACTTAAGGAGCGTTCTTCTGATTCTTCTTTTTTTAGTTGCGGTAAACAGTTCCCACTCGAAAATCTACCATCATCATTGCAAATGTATATATAAATATGACGTATATTGCTACCAAACCACTATAACCATCGATTTTATGATGATTACGTCCGTGGCTCTCTACCGTCTTTACTAGATGGTCCGTCCACGGCTCTTTTGATCCATGCCGTCGGTTCTGGGTGCTTAAAATATATGAAGTTACTGATATCAGTATTTTTCCTGCGATATTCCGAAATCCCTAGATATTTCGGAAAATCTGACCGTATTCCTTGTCTAGAAGATACAGGAAACTGTGCAAAGTTTCAGTAGTTCCAAGAGTTTGAGCTGTACATTCACGAACTGCGAAATGGAACATATTATATTTCTTACATTCATAAAAAAAATTGAAGAAAATGGGATCTCCAAGTGATCAAGTCAAATTGTATCCAAAATTTTAATCAATGATCTTAATAAAAATATATGCCATTATTTGTTAAGTGGGTCCTTAACAAGTAACATGAAATTATAACGATAGTGTGTGAACAGCAAGGAGTTAAGAAAAAGGAAACTAGTTAGTATAAACTAAGTACTATTATTTTGTTAATACACACTGCTATTAAGGGCGATAGGAATAACTGAAAAATAGGAACTGTACCTAGGAGGTACACTCATTGCATGCATAATACATCATAAAATTAATTACAATAACGTCCTATTAAAATAACAGGCCATTTATAGTCAATAAATGATAAAAATATTCGTCATATCAAGATAATATGACAGGAACTTGATATTTTCCAACAAGCAACTTAATTAAAGATACCGCTATTGATTTATTAAGTTGAGAATTTCAAATTAAAGAAATCGATAAAAGCCGTATTCGATAAAATTCGCACAAGATCAAAGAATGTAAAAGATTGGAGTACAATCAACATCAAAAGATAATTATGTAATTTTATTGATTAATAAATCAGTACTGACACTAAGATCTTAGGATGGTAAGATGCATCATCTTTTGGACCACGACCACGTGTTTATGTTATTAAGAGTCTGATTGTTGAACTGTTTTTATCTTACAGAAGACTGAAGTAAAATAATAATTCCTGGGAGTTTTGTTTTGGGATGGCAAATTAGTTTAGTTAATTTAGTGTAATCAATCCAATTTGTTTATTTCTAAAACGGACCTAACTAACTTCTAACCTAGCGAGTTAATTTACTCAATACAACAGATCCCAACCACTTCAGTAACCTAAGTTTTTGGGATCATGTAATTACTAATTCACTCAGAAAACAAATAATCATCTCTACTATTGATACATTTTTTTTTACCCATAGCTTTTTTTCCTGTAATAAAAAAATCCTGGTCTACTACTTCGAAATAAAATAATTATTAGTTATTGGGTTGTACGCTATGTAGCAAAATATCTGCCCTATACTTGTGTACTGTATTCGGCCGCAGTTCAAAAGATTTGGAGCCAGTTAGTAATGGTTACGATATCAACTAATTAACTCTCCATTCGACTAACGTTGTTCGAGTGACTGCTCTACATAACGAGACATATGCTTGTTTGCTATCCGATGCGAAAAAAAGAAATAATATTACACCCGGTAACTTTTGCTGATGATTGTACATGTAAGCGTAAGTACCTCTGTCGAATAACGAAGCCCAAATCATTTATCAATGTTTTGTTTCCATTCAAATCTGACTTTTTCGTACACAATAATTAGTCATTTTTTTTCGTACTCCAACAAACATCAAAAGAACTACCAGTACTTTGTTGATCTTTATGGAATTAATTAACGATGTTTTTGAAGGATATCACGTTAGTCTCTGGCTGCTGGCTGGGGTGAATAGGGTATTAACAGATCCAGATAATTTTCCTTGTATGTACCAAACATCCTAATAGACCTACCGGATTTACCCACGAGAGATTACCATAATCCATATATCAATACCATTCATTCAGTTACCAAACATATCCATTCCATCACAAACTTTTTGGGGTGTATTGGACCGGTAGATGTGGCGTTCTGAAACAGTTCTGTTTGTTTGTTTGGAGATGCTCGCACACATTCACGTTCTGCAAAGAAGTCTTGTTCCGGCAAATTCTGCTATGCCCTCCTCTAATTTAAGCTGGATTTTGTATCAATTTAATATACATATAACTAAAACTGCCATCGAGCAAACGGTGTGCACTTTTTATTATGTAAATAAAGAAGAAGATCCAAGTACAGTTACCGGCACAGCCTGCTTACGGGTGAGCCTCATGCGAAATTCGAGCCGATCAAGTTTGTCGATATCGACAAAACTGCCTGTAACTCAGTGTTGTCGATAATATATGAACATAACATACAATAAACCGGTAAAAATATATTTGCAGACTTAGGCAGCAAAAGGACTGGTCACCGGTCCGGGCAAAATAAGAAAACCAACTTTAGTTTACTTTGTAGACAGTCGTA
The DNA here is from genome assembly GCA_937001555.2 of Hypsopygia costalis. Classification (NCBI taxonomy): domain Eukaryota; kingdom Metazoa; phylum Arthropoda; class Insecta; order Lepidoptera; family Pyralidae; genus Hypsopygia; species Hypsopygia costalis. Next base: position 28,425,658 of record OW443330.2, read on the forward strand.
CCGGCTGTAAGAAGGTTACTTACTGAGTTTACCAATATCTCTTTTTTTTTTTTTTTTTTTTTTATACTACTTCGGGTGGCAGACAAGCATACGGCCCGCCTGATGTGAAGCGGTTACCGTAGCCATATTAACGTTCACAACATAAAATATTGCTCGCGCGCCACCACCCCCGCTGCCAACGCAGCATCTCCTTCCTTTCTGGTGACCCCACTCACTCGGAGGAACACAACAACCCTCAAGGGAATTGTTATTTGGCTGCGGTATTCTGTGAGGTGGAGGTACATTCCCCAGTCGGGTAGCTTACAATTACGCTCCCTACCTCTCTTTTCGCCAGAGCTTCGTTTGTCAGTCAGCAGGGTGCACCGCGTGCAGGTGAAGTTGGCTTTGGTTTAAAGATGTTGATAAACCACTTACACCCCATCTCATCTCTAAGATCCACTGATCATTCTTATATGGGGAATTTTATCGCACTAAATATTTTCCCACCTAAGTTGCTTAAAAAATACTAGGCCGAATTCTAGCCCACGGGGCCGAAATCAAGGTTCAGTGGAGCGAGTAGATTCGCTGAGTAGGTATATGTTTTCCATTGATTTCAACAGAAAATGTATTTGATGATCATTCCTCAAGGCCATGATCGATCTCAATTTTTTTTCAACATAAACCTCAAGCATGTCAAGGTCTTTAATTGTGACAAGTTTAACCAAAATCGGTTCACTGGTTTTATTTTTTTATATACTACGTTGGGTGGCAGACAAGCATACGGCCCACCTGATTTGAAGCGGTTGCCGTAGCCATATTAACGCTCGCAACATAAAATATCGCTCGCGCGCCGCGACCCCCGCTGCCAACTCAGCATCTCCTTCCTTTCTGGTGACCTCACTCACTCGCAGGAATACAACAACCCTCAAGAGAATTGTTATTTGGCTGCGGTATTCTGTGAGGTGGAGGTACCAGTCGGGTAGCTTACAATTAGGCTCCCTACCTCTCTTTTCGCCAGAGCTTCGTTTGTCTTGTCAGTGAGCAGGGTGCACCGCGTGCAGGCTTAGGTTCAAAGATGTTGATGAACCACTTACAAAACGCTTTGGAGCCTTTTCATTTCCAAGAATGACTTTTCGGCGTATATAAAACGTTCCATTCGCGCTCCATTCAACAAGTATAGTTAAAAAACTTCACACCCACCATCCATCCATAGTTCAGTTGTGAATTTGATCAACAAACAGCACCTCGTCATTAAAAAGTTATGTCAACGGTCGCTTTAGCTTGTTGAGTTTTGTTTGAACAATGGTTATTAAACATAGACAGATTTTCCATAAATACACGGCCCGAATGTCGACCCCGTGTTGTTCATATGGCATAATCAGTTTTAGTGCCATCGTCGTAGAGCAGTGAACTCTACAACATAGTTATATATTAAATATCACACCCATATCATAATTTATTCATCAGAGTTGGTAGCAGACTGACCGGCCTACCAATATGTAGTCAATTAATCGTCAAAACTAGCATAACGTAGTGATAAAGTGTTCATGTAATACGTATCTTTCACGGCACATTGGGGTGTAAGAAACTCACCAAGATCTTTAGAGCCAAAGCCTTTTTATTCATCCATAAGAGCAGTTCATTTTCACGGCATAAAAGTAACCTATTATTTATTTTGGCGATCAAATAACAGTTATATTCTAAAATGTATATTAAACTAAAACTAATCTAAAAGCCTATCTAATTTATCTATAAAACAAAGAAAAAGTTATGGGATAAAAAATAAATATATAAATAAATACAAATTTACTTACAAATAAAAAATATCCCCAAGATCGTTGTCTTTCGGCAGTGTCCCCAGAACACTGGCAGCATTACCTCGCTGAATAGCTATACTTATTCTCTGAGCAAGGTAATGGCCAGCCTTCTGGTTATAGGACGTGTCGACCAATTTTTGAGAAATATCTCTAAATAGTTTGTGGGCTGACGGGCCCCACGGCCCCAAGGTCTCTACCCCAAACGGCTCAAATATGTAACTATTGTTTAAATTACTATATTTGCGGCGTTTGAGGCATTCTGCAGAAGCCGCTGCGGCACCGGCCTTAGACCATAGACCCTGTTGCCATGAGGCGAGACGGGGCCAGGGTATCGACGCAATAACATATATGCAAAATTTTAAGTATAAATACTTAAAATTTTGCGTGCGTGAAAGCAGAACAAACAAACAAACTCCCTTTCCCATTTATAATATAGTAAGGATCTAGTATATGTGTTATAACATCGACACTTATGAATCGATTATTGCAATTATTTTTTGTGTTCCCATAAAACTGAGCCATAACCAACCAACACAGTTAACAGATATATTTTTTTTTAATTTACTTGGGATACCTAATTCATAATCGCAGGGGAGGATGACGCCTGCAGTAATAAAGATGCATTTTACACCGCGGTAGTCAAATATTTTTAAAATCTTTTACCGATAAATGTGGTACATTCCACAAAGATATAAGCATTTTTTCTGTTTTATCCTTAAAATTTGAAGTAAGAAAGAAGAAAAAGACATGAAAATGTCTATGAAACAATTCGATTTTTATGGCCAATAACAGTAAATTAAACGATTTTCGCATATAAAAAACATGTGTGGTTTGTATTTGTATGGGGAACTTATGTTAATATATGATTCTTACCGTCCATAGCGGTCAACGCCATATTCGAGACTTGATTTATGTACCTACTAAAATAATATATTTAGATATCAATAACACATAAATCACTAAACATAATCTTATTGGGCAACTACATAATTTCAAAGTAATTTGTAATTCAATTTGTTGAATAAACGTTGGAAATTAATAACAATAAACTGATTCAGTAAGTAGCTGCCGTAAAAGAAAAAAGATTAAATGAAAAAATTATTAAATATTCATTTATATATCGATTTCATACGATCATTATATACGATCATTTATATACGAGTCATGACCATAAGGATCTCAGACATTTCCTATTTTGTTAACTTGTCTATCAGATTTTTTTCTGAGGATCGGCTTTTATCGACTTTGTTTACGTTTTCCACTATACATTTTTATTCTTAACTTCAATATAAAAAAAAATGTTACACATCTTTTGAAAGATGATCAAGTGGGATGCTTGTTTGACATCTTCTTGTATAAAAAAATATGTTACACATCTTTTTTTATACAATAAGGTGTCAAACAAGCATCCGACTTGCGTGTTAGTTAACAGTCATCGCAGTGTAAGACGCTCGCAACACCAAATGCATTGGAAGGTCATTGGCAGAGATACCACCTTGTTGTGTTAACGACCCTGTAAATGCTGCTTCGCGAATTTCTTGAAGAACCCTTCTGTATAATTTGTAGATCACACAAGTGGAGGAGGAAAAGTTCATTTTTAGATGTTTAATACTAAATACAATTTTTGGAACATCTACGATTATTATCATAGCTCTGCATCTGAATCTAATCAAAGGGATATAGTTTTTTCGCATCTGTTATTCAATTCAATAATTTAAATGTGTAATTTAAACCAAACAATTTGCCCGAAAAACCACGTCGCTTTTGGCATAACTTTTTTAACCATCAAATTGTCCCGCGGACTACCTATTATATTTGATTACCGTATTTGAGCGTTTGATAAAATGTATCTATCAACATTGACCTACTTTGACAACCATTTTGTGTAAAAAAACCGGACAAGTGCGAGTCGGACTCGCCCACCGAGGGTTCCGTAGGTACGTAGTATCATTATTAAATTTGATATTTTTCATTATAAATAAGAAATAATGCGTCGAAAAAAATAAATAAAATATATTTTGCAATGTGTACATCAAGCCCTTTCATATGATACCCCATTTGAACTAGTAGTTTCAATTTGAAATTTCGACACCGTATAAAAAATATAGACCCCCTATTTTTTAAGATCTATTTACAAATGTATAGTTTTGAGATTTATTCCTGTACTTGTAGTCTCTAACGATGTTACTTGCAAAATTTCATAGTTCTTGGTTAACGGGAAGTACCCTATAGGTTTTGATTCCCTTGAGTGTGTCGAAATATGCGTTTTTTGCTGAAGAAACGGCCGTAACTTTTTCCTACGTAAACTTAGCAGTTTGATTTTTTTTTAACTTCATGGGACCGTAGACCTGTGTATACAGTTCAAATTTCAGCTTGATACCTCCACGCATTCTCGACATAGAAATTCTTGACAGACAGACAGACAGACAGACAGACGGACAACAAAGTGATCTTATAAGGGTTCCGTTTTTCCTTTTGAGGTCCGGAACCCTAAAAACATTAACTCAGAATGTACAAAATAAAGTTGAAAACGAAGACAAAGTTTTCAACACATTATTATCCAGAAACAAGCCATTAGTCAGCTAAAGGCACTAAGGGCCATACAAAAGTGTAAGGATCCCTGGTACACACGTATAAACGTGTATTAAGCCAGTAATGGCCGTGCCAACGATACGATTACAAGGAAAGCGATGACAATTCATGACCAGCCCATGTCCCCGCTTATACATGAACATTCAACATGTTTACAAATCATTGACGAATATCTGACAGTAAGTAAACTGGACTCTATAACATTTTAACGAACAGCACACGCCGGCCACGCCATAACAATGTCGCGTCGTTCACTACTACATACATAAAGAATCACGTCTGTGCAGAGCGCAAATGAGCGTGTATGCGGGCGGCGCCACATAAACTGCGCCTGGTTTGTCTAAGGTTGACTGTACACATTTTCAATGAAACATTAATACAGGGTGAATGATTCGATTAGTTTGACCACGAGGAAGCATAATTCCTCGTAGTCAAACCAGTTGGACAAAATAGTTTGACTACGTGGAAGGACCCAGAGGTAAGGTGAGATCGACACGAGAGAGCGGCAGGGAGTGGCCATACTGTACGTAGTACTATTATTTATACTGTGCAAACAGTATAATTTATATAAACGCAACCAGCGCTCAAGAGTACAGCTATAGACTCAATTCACTCAATTTCAAATTCAATAAATTTTTGATCGCACCTTTAAAGAGGCATATATGTGGTACGAGTATGGCGAGGGATTGTAACAATTTTCACCACCAATCTAGAATACATAAATACATTTTTTTGTAAATAAATGCATATAGTATAATAGAAAACACCCAGACCATGACGACCAGAGATATTCATGCACATAAATATTTGTAATGTGCGGGGATCGAACCCGCGACCTCGGATAGCGATCACGTCTATTCTGAGTATACAGGATGTATGAAGTTAATGTGCTGTTAAATATATTTACCCTGGCACTGTTTTCAAATGTGAATCATGTGGAAGTCACGAAGGCATGACGCCCGATGACGGGTCGCGCGTGGCGCGTGTTTGCGAATGCAACGATTTGTCACTCATCAAAAAACATTTTATGCCTTTTTTAAATCCTTTCGAAGGAGGAAGGAGTAATGAAGGACGCTTGTAACAACTGCCTTTTAGTTCCATTGATTAAAGTGGATTCGTAAAGTTTTCGATCTTGTTTGAAAATCTTATCATCTTTATCAACAAATACTGTTGCCAGTTGGGGCGGCAACAGTATTTGTTGATATTAGCTGTGGTTATAAATCATCATATTATTGTAAATATGTATCTTAAATTAATTTTATTACGCTCCGGTGTTGATAGGTACTTTACAACAGTAAATTATCTAGATAACTAAATTGAACTAACACTAATCAAAAAACCTATATATTTTATCTATAAAGAAAAGAAAAAATGCGCGATAAAAGAAAAATAAACAGAAATTTACTTACAAATAAAAATTATCCCCAAGATAGCGATACTAATTGTCTGAGCAAGGCAATGACCAGCCTTCTGGTCAGTCTCTACCCCAAACGGCTCAAACGGGTCCATATTGGCTCATCTAAAGTTTTTACCCGAAATTGTTTTTCCTACCGATTTGTAATCCGAATGATCACTCTTCCTAAAGTTTTCATTCATAAATTAAATTTTAGGTGAACTTTGGCGCACCCGGCTCAAACATGTAATTGTTGCTTAAATTGTGGTTATTAAATCCTTAGTTTATAATGCCATATAAAGTAATGATCAGTGGCGGAGCTTACGATAGGTGGACGCTGTACCAGAATTGGGTGAGGCCCTTCTACTCAAACACGTCAACGCCGTGTTTCTACCTACTCGAACCAAACACGGCGATATCCTTGAAGCCCGGAAGGCCCGTATCATTGACAATGACGGTAACTTTTGAACTCTTAACAAGAATTCAAGATCCTTTTGTTTGAATGTCTTTCAAAGTTTATACGAGTGCCCTGTATACAGTGGTGAATTGAAAGAGGACAGCAAAGAGTAGCATAACCGATAAGATAGTTTCACGAAAACTGTCTAACCCCGCCGCCACACTATGCTCCTCGCGCTGTTCATCGCCTTGCTCCTCGCGCTGCCGCGATGTTTCCCTCTCTGCCCACATACTGCTCTACTCGCGCAATTATTCGCGACGCTCCGCACTTGGACATTTGCTTTTGCTATACAATGGACGTTGAAGCTGTGGCAGCGTGCGCGATATGCATTTTTATTATAGCGAAAAGAAGCTTTTTTTTGTGGACTAACGGTCTAAAAGATGCCATCAAACATTTCTTTTTTGCTACCAGCTCTTATAGGGAAATGTTCATGAGAGACATGATTTTAAAAATATGACGCGTGTTACGCGCCCGAGCGCTCGATGCGGAATGCGTCCAAGGCGATTATGTGGCCGGCCACTCGCACTCACGTTGCCGATCCTTTGACTCGCGCCCAAAAAACCGACAAAACAGGGAATGATGGGCAAGACGAAGAGCAAGACGAGCGGCATGACGAGTAACTTGGCCACACTACGTTCCTGCCTACTTCCCTCGCTACTTCCCTCGCCACTCGACGAGTGTATGGCAGGGCTATTAGGTGACCACTACGTATTTTTTCATATACATGATGGTTACCGAACAAGCATACGGCGCGCCTGAGGAAAGCGGTTACCATAGCCTATAGACTAGATTTTAGGTTACGCGTCGACTAGATTCCACCAACATACGAATAGAATACGGCAAAAACTATACGCCGAATATGGTGTAGACGAGTCTTAATTCTATCGAGATATGAGACATGCGGCGTGACCTCAGCACGTGTCTTTTAATTGAGTAAAATTTGGAAGTTCACTAAAGTTTATTAACTAAAGGAAAATGTGCCAAAAATGGCCAATTTCCACAAATTTCGTTATAACAGCTGCATGATTCACTGCTTCATCAATTTATTAAGTTATAAAAATTACCCACTCCATCTGCTGCGTCAGTAATGGCAGATGGGGGAGGAAAGTTCTAGAGTGGAGACCTCGTATCGGCATCGGGCGCCCCTCCTCGAGATGGACCGATGATCCAAGGAAGCGGCTCGATGCAGAAAACAGAGGATCGCATATGGTGGCATTAGGGAAGGCATATGTCCAGCAGTGGATAGATATAGGCCGATGATAATAAAAAAAACTATGGGGCTTAATAATCATGCACAACAGTTTTTTTATTAGATAAGTACATACCTGTACAATGCTTTGCAGCACAGACGTCCTTGAAGAGAATAGTATCATAATTCTATTACATTTTATTAAAACAATGTGACTACTTCGAGAACAAAATGAAACCTTAAAATATTCCCATCTTTTCGAGCCCAAGGATCACGGTTACTTCGATTTCGATATTTTCGATTCACTTTTTATCTGTAACTCCTTTAAAATTCTGAGCAGTTTTTTCCTGTTATGTGGTATTGCATCGTTCTGTATACATTGAAATGTATTATCATTTATTACACTGAAATGTATTATCATTGTCGTAAGTCAGCCTTATAATATTTTCTCGTATTGTAATGGTATAGCAGATCCTTATTTGCTTCTGAATAATAGCGACATATTCAGTTTTCTCGGTAGAGGTTATATATAATATATAAATATTCCTATATAATAAATAAATATTCCTGGACATACACATACTGCCATGTACGTATAGTCCCAAACTATGAACACTACAGAAAAAAAATCTAGCTAAAAATCGACTCCTCCTATTGCTTTTTTTAATTTTATTTTTTATAGGGGCTTATATCTGTCTCAGATATGCCAGCCCCATCGTCCCCTGTCCCTGATCCTCAGTGATGAGCATGTGCCTCATGGAGACTCAGTGAAGAGATGTGGTAATTAAGTTGAAAGACATCCTATTGTTGAAGTCGGTTAAAAAGTAGTAACAGTAGGTGTTAATCAATTCGTTATAATGGCTTATCCGGGCCATAATAATGAATCGATTAACACCTATTTTAACAAAATCGGATGAATGGTTTAAGAGCTACTCGTACATACGTAAATGAAGGGTACATGCAAAGGACCGGGAATGTCACATTTTTTTTTTAGTTTTATATTGGAAGTAAATCTTTATTTAGGGCAGTTTCATTTACAATACCCTACCCTAACTACGACATACCCTACCTTTTTAAAAAAGGAAAGAGATGACGTCAAAAGGGCAAAGTAAAAGTTACTTACTACATACGCTAATTTCAATATAAAATTGTAATACTTCTGGGGGGCTAGCCAAATAGCAGTTTGCGAAATAGAAAAGTGTAGCGATCGCTAATTTTAACTGTGGAGCTCATACCAAAATGTTCGAATTGACAAATGTCACGATCTATTTAGATAGGTCACGTGACGTTCGTTATGCTACGAATTACACTTGGCTAGGGGGGCTGAACTTTCAATATGACATTGCCTGATATTTGCCTATACCCTTCAAATACAAACATAGGTACATACTTCCTTTTGGTTTGACCGTAATCGGATAAAAAAAATTATATGTTTGATCTGTAGGTTGAGCTTCCCCGCAGTAGTCTTTTGCAAATAAAACAAAAGAAATGTGAAAATATTACTCACATAAAAAGTATGCCCTTTATTAACCCGTTTACTTCACTGAAAAATGCGTTGGAGAATATATATGACCAATGGCTTACACAAACTTTCTTTATTAAAACATAACTCTTCATTAATGGCATACCCACACAATACATACGTATATCATCAGGCCGGCAGTGGTACAAAACATTAAAAAAACGCTTCGATCAATAAAACATTTCACATTCAACTGAATATTTCTTGTTCCGTAAATAAATAAGTGGCGAGAGACGTCGCTGGATCGAATTTAAACGCTGATAATCCACATAAATGACAACCGACTACCGGATGATGAAGCCCCCGATAACCATACGTGATAAATTCCATTCGCCACGAGACATGTTAAAGAAAAATTAAGAGAGAAAATCGGACCAAAATCCTGAGACATCTGAGGCATTTTAAGGCGGAATATCCTTTTTGACCGATCAATGTATTATTTATGAGATGGGAATGATTTAAACACTGTATAAAATCAGCCAAGGCGACAATTGTTTTTCAGTCCACTGATTTGTGATTTAATTTATGGTCGATTTGCATTTACGTCGAATCGACTCAGTACTATAAGGGCAGCCACATACGTTCGGGATTCCGGTTAGAAGTTCCAATTCGAAAATTCGTTTGGAGTAACAAGATTTTAGGGACTTTCGTTTAAGGTTCCATACCTTAGGCGAAGTACGATACCTTAATGCAATTTTAAACGCAAGTCCGTAACGATTTGTTATTCCAAACGAATTTTCGAAAACGGAAAGTAAACGGTAAAACGGAACCCGTATAGGACCACTTCTCTCAAGCAAGACCCTTTTTCTTAGGACGCGTGGAGGTGTCAAGTTGAAATTAATATCACATACTCAGGTCTCAGGACGAAATCAAAAGATACGGCAGTTTATGTTCCATTTATATCGTATATTTTGACATTCGCACAGGGAATAAAACCTAATAGGGTACTTCCCTTTGACCTAGAATCATGAAATTTGTCAAGAAGCAATATCATATAGCACAAGTAAAGGAAAAATTTGAACACCGTAAATTTGTTCACAAAAAAAAAGTTGGTGAATGTAGCTGCACATCCTACAAGATTGTACGGAACCCTCGTTGCGCGAGTCCGACTCGCACTTGACCGGCTTTTTTTACTAAAAGGGGTATTACAACGAGGCAATAACTACAGTCCAGTACAGTACAGACATATTTGTGTAGACAATTTGTGGTCAAATTTTGGAAATTATTTTGAGGATATTTTTCATATAGTCACTATATCAAAAAAAAACCGGACAAGTGCGAGTCGGACTCGCCCACCGAGGGTTCCGTAGGTACGTAGTATCATTATTAAATTTGATATTTTTCATTATAAATAAGAAATAATGCGTCGAAAAAAATAAATAAAATATATTTTGCAATGTGTACATCAAGCCCTTTCATATGATACCCCATTTGAACTAGTAGTTTCAATTTGAAATTTCGACACCCTATATAAAATATAGACCCCCTATTTTTTAATATCTATTTACAAATGTATAGTTTTCAGATTTATTCCTGTACTTGTAGTCTATAACGATGTTACTTGCCAAATTTCATAGTTCTAAGTCAACGGGAAGTACCCTATAGGTTTTGATTCCCTTGAGTGTGTCGAAATGTGCGTTTTTTGCTGAATAAACGGCCGTAACTTTTTTCTACGTAAACTTAGCAGTTTGATTTTTTTTTAACTTCATGGGACCGTAGACCTGAGTATACAGTTCAAATTTCAGCTTGATACCTCCACGCATTCTCGACATAGAAATTCTTGACAGACAGACAGACAGACAGACAGACAGACAGACAGACAGACAGACGGACAACAAAGTGATCTTATAAGGGTTCCGTTTTTCCTTTTGAGGTTCGGAACCCTAAAAATGAAGGTAATATACACTAGCCCTTATTTAAAAAATAAATAAAAATTCAATGGCACTTGTAAAGGTATCCGGATGGTAACTATATCTCTTCCTTCTACAGACGCGTCCAAAAGGAACGTGTCAACAATATTCCCGAGTTACAAGGCGATTCAGCAAGAAAGTAAAGATATAAATCAGAGAATACTGAATCATTATTATGTCTATTTTTAGGCAAACGAATTCTTTTAAGTGTGTAATAAGGACGTTGACACCGTAGTAAAATTTGATACTGTTACCATTTGTCAAAACAGCGATTTTGTATGAAAAATGTAATGAATTCGTTAGAATTCAGTATCCATACTCTCTCTCTCCATATGTTAATATGGAGTCACTTGTCACTTTATTAAGTACTTTTATTGTATAATGTATCGTTAATAGTTCGTAACAGATTTCAGAAATCTAAGCGAGTTGTTTTTTTCAAAGGTGTTTTGTTTTAGATACAATATTAGTACATACATACCATAATTGTTCATACTCGTACAGTCAACACCCCAATTCCGTCCACAGTTAACGTTACCATTACCGGTACATAATTTTATTTGTGCCAAACTTTTGCATTACTTTTGCAAAAATTTGACATAACGTTCCTTTTCTATAATTTGATATCCATTGTAGGTTATGTTAGGTATGATATTTTTTAATCTGTTGCAAGTCAGCAATGTATTAAAAATTATAGCAAAAAAATTATATCAATGGCGTATTTTAAAAAATGTTATGTGCTTGAACACTTAGAAATGTTAAAGTATTATCGTGTTTTGAATTTTAAATAATGTAAATCTAAATACACATTAAGAAATGTCATTAAATTCTTAAATCTAATATATTAATTTTAATTTAATGAAATATACAATATAATTATTTATACAACAAATGATCACATAAATTAAAATTGTCAAATAAGGTAGACTTTTTTTTATATCTGTTACATAATAAACGCTTTAGTTTCAAAGATCTCTTCTTCTCTCTTTTCTCTTGCAATATATATTAATTTTCTAATATTATTATTTCATTAATAAAAAAAATACTTCAATCACTAATAATAAATGTTTAAATAAAATCTATAAGCAAATGATGCATATTATCATAAATATGTAAAAACTGGATGTTTCTATATATGCATTATGCCCATTTAATGTCTTGCATAAAAGCAAAAAATAACCCAAAAATATTAAATTTGGTATTATTATAAGATTAATAAGATCATGTGACGTCAGTAATGGCATTTTATAAACAGACATGGTATAGGTAAAACCGCGGTAGTAAAAATTGGTTATAAAGCACTTACTCAATATTTAAGTATATAACACGTAGTAAGTACATAAAGAGAGGAAATGAACGTGAACACACACAGGAAGTTTATAAATACAACTTTCAGTAATTGTTTTTGATTTGCGCTAATGTCTTGCCGCGAGGATAAGTAGGCGGGGCTGAGTAAATGCCGGGTAATTACCTTGCTTTCTTCTTGCCACAATAGAGGCAGGTAGAACGGGTCTATAGGTAAAAACATCTTAGTGTACAGCTATGTTTGTTAGATTAAAAAAAAACCAGTTATGATAATTTTCAATATATTTTCGACCATATTAGAATAATCCGTCTATTATTTCCATGTTATTTATTTCGTAACTGGCATTTAATTTAAATTTAATGTGGGTAAGTTGTAGTTGGCAACCAGGTACTACAGTTTCAAATTGAGTTTTTTCTTCGTACCTACTACCTATTTGAAATCGGGTGACACTCGCGGGTTAGGGTGCTAACATAAAGAGCATTTAGTTACCTTTTTTTTATATAAAAGGAGGGCAAACGAGCATGTGGGTCACCTGATGGAAAGCAATCACCACCGCCCGTGGAGATCAGCAACACATAGGTGTCGCCGATCCGTTGCCAGCCTATTAAGGGAAATATAGACTCTGTTCTCGAATGCTCCATTGTCGTAATTGTTCGGAAATACCGCTGAAGAAAGTTGATTCCACAGTTTCACCATTCGTGGTATAAAATGTCTTAGGAAACGTATTGTAGTACCTGCTTACCGGTAGCCGGTACGTGTGAAAGCAACACAAACTGTATTCCGTACATTTATTTTGTCTCACCGAGGACCCGGACCGGTAACCTGTCGCATTATGTAAGCAGCCTTGCAGGCTACCAACTGAGTAGGTACCGTTAGAATCTCTTAGTCTCTTAGTATGTCTGACATATGTTTTATTCTGTAATCTAAAGTACTAAACTCTTGAAAATATCAGCACTTTTCAGTATCTCTTTTTAAAACCAGCCTTGGTTACTCATATCAACTTTTTTTAGAGATATTCATTTGATCATCTATATATAATATATAACATTCAAAGTCCTGACTAACTGACTGACTGATATACGGAGGTTCCTTATGACGTCTAACACTAAGAAAGGATTTTTCAAAATTCATCCCATAAGGGGTGAAACGGAGGTCCAAATTTTGAATGGGGAAACAAGATTAGTTGGACTATTTTATCCGAAACTTTACACGAGTACTTCTATAGATAAATGAGTAATTACACGTGTTTCAGAGTTTTTCAATATCAACCCCTAAAGCGGTGAAATGGGGTGAAAAAGTCTTAAAATCGTCATGGGTATTGTTTTTATAGTTTATCGGGTCGCTGATCAGGAAAACAATAACGATTTTAAAATTCCACGTGGCTAATGTAACCATCATCCCCTATTGCAATGGAGTTGAAATGTCTGAAATGGGATGAAAAAGTCTGAAAATCGTCATAGGTGTTGTTTTTATGGTTTATCGAGTAGCTGATTATGAAAAAAATAACAACTATCTAATTAAAAATCCAACATAGCCGACGTGACATAACATCACCCCTGTGGGGTGCGATGGTTTTCTGGGACGTCGATTACGAAAATGGCATCGATTCGAAAATATAACATAGTAGACACGAAATTACTTAAAAGGATTTTTCAAATTTTACCCCTAAGAGGGTGAAATGGAGGCCCAAAGTTTGTATGGGGAAACGAGAGGAGTTGGACTGTTTTATCCTAAACTTTACACGAGTACTTCTATAGATAAATGAGTAAACAAGTGTTTGCCCCGAATTTCACGCGAGCGAAGCCGCGGGCAAAAGCTAGTCTAGTATATTGACGTTTTCATAATCATAATTGTTAACGCGTATAATTTTATTTTACAAAAGAAATAGTCCAAAATAATAAATAATCTAATTAAATATACTAGTGAAATCGAGCAGTGTTGATACTACCTTTAGAATAAGAAGTGTTAGTTAATACGTCAATTAGCTTTTTTGAACTGCTCAATATTTCGGACAGTCTACTAAACTGTCTCGGCTACATTTTATTTTTCAGCAAAGATATCGATAGACGAATTCGATTGCGCTGGGCAGCTTTTGGAGAGGTTCGGCACATCTTCACCACAATGTTTGAAAACTAAAGTCTTCAACCAGTGCGTCCTCTCTACAATGACCTATTGATAGGAACCAAAGTTGTCGACATAGCCATCAGAGTTTGCAAGCTGAAGTGGTAAATGGCCGGTCAGATCTGCCGAATAAGTGATCACAGATGGGGGGGAAAGGCATTAGAGTGGAGGTCGCGCGTAGGACGATGAAGCGTTGTTCGCTCTCCTTCTAGTTGCTCCGAGGCCCTTCAGAAAACGGCTGGGTGTGGAAGGCGGGAGATCGTATTTGGTGGAAAGCATTGGGGAAGACTTATATACAACATTGGGGCAACACGATTCCCACATACGTAAACGGAAGTTTGATTTTCGGAATCAAAAAAAATCAAATTTGAATCGGTTTCAAATTACGTTATAGCGCTCCTGGGCCCCTGCCGCCGAAGCTGAAGCCATCCAATATTTTAATTTGAAAAATATACCTTACGTTTAGGTTATTGACATCTTCAGCTTAGTCGGTAGAACTCCAAGGTGCTAAGCTAAACATATCGCTCACTGGCTGCAATAAGGTCATAACGTACATTTATGTCGTTGTTGCAAGTAAATCTCTTTTATGATTGTCCAACTAAATAACATTTAAAATTAATTGCAACAAAATAAAATTAAAAATGATTAGGCCTTCTAAAATTATATTTCTAAGTTAAGAAGAATTAGGAAGTAGAATTAACATATTAAAATAAATACCAAATAGACGTTCGAAAAATCATTGCGACTTCGATGTTTATTTTGTTTTTTTTTTATACTTCGTCGGGTGGCAGACAAGCACACGGCCCGCCTGATGTGAAGCGGTTACCGTAGCCATATCAACACTCGCAACATAAAATATCGCTCGCGCGCTTTCTGGTGACCTCACTCACTCGCAGGAACACAACAACCCTCTAGGGAATTGTTATTTGGCTGCGGTATACTGTGAGGTGGAGGTACATTTCCCAGTCGGGTAGCTTACAATTACGCTACCTACCTCTCTTTTCGCCAGAGCTTCGTTTGTCAGTCAGCAGGGTGCACCGCGTGCAGGTGAAGTTGGCTTTGATTCTAAGATGTTGATGAACCACTTACACCCTAAAAGGTGTCGTTGTTACACCAAATGAGCGGTATATACCATAAATGGATGATGATGTTTGATTTGCGCAAAATTCCGATGGGTATCGGCTTCAGCTTTAGCCGGTAAGCTGAATGGTTTGCTTTTTATTTCAACAAAATTTGAATTTTAAAAAAATGAGTACGAGTATTTAACCAAATATGGATAGAACATGATCGACATTAAAGCGTAGCTTGCTTCTACATTTAATTTGTATAAAACCGGTAGAATTTTATCCATTAAAATAGATAAATTGGACCAGTTCTGACTTCGGCATAGATATAATTTGGCGGAAACCCAAGGACGGTTCTTGTCAAGGTCATTAAACTCGTAAATGAAGTCTCTTAATCAACTTGACTGACAGTTCTCTTAATGAATATCATCAATCTTAATTATTGTACGCAATGTTAATGATACTATTAAACTAGCGGCCGCCCGCGACTTCGTCCACGTGAACTTCAGAAAACAAACAATTCTCTCCATCTCTATGTAGAGATATACGTAGTATAAAACATAGTCGCTTCCCACCATCTATACGCTTAGATCTTATGAACTCAACGGATTTAAATGCGGTTTTCATCAATAGATAGAGTGATTTAAGAGGAATGTTTATATGTATAATACATTCATATTTCTGTACTGAAATATCTCCATTGCACCTGTGCGAAGCCGAGACGAGTCGTCGTTGTCGTCAACCTTTAGTCATCCCACTGCTGGGATACGGGTCTCCTCTCAGTCGAGGGGATTTAGAGCATACTCGACCACGCTGCTACGGTCCATCACGTTGGCGGAGCCAACACGCAGCTACAGAAAAACATAGCTATAGCAAAAGCATAGCTGTTGCTGCCGATTTAAAGTGAAAATTTTTGTCGAAACTTGATGTTCTATATTTCGGTCGGCGCCCCCTTAATTCATTCTAATTCTAATGCTTACATCCGATACTTTCAAAAAAAAGTGAAATATCAGAAATAAACTGTCATATTGTATTTATACCGGTATCCCGGTAAGAAAGAGGGGAAAAAATCGATATTAATACTGGTTTTAGAAATATAAAGCCTAAGACTTTCGAATACCGGACACGCACGTTTTTAGCACTGAGAGAGCATATTATTTCTGCCAGATCGACAAATATCTTTCTCTTTCATAGAATTTCAGTATTCTACAACAGAATAAGAATTGGCTCTTACACTGAATTGCATATTTTTACATGGTATTTAGCTACTTTAATACTATTTTGTTATATATTTTTATATTTTTTGTTTATATATTTTTATTATACTTAGTCATATTTTACATTTACAGATTATACACAACGAATATCAAGAATGGTTATAATTACGATACCATTTAAGACTAATATTTGGGACTATTATCGCACATTTTCACCCCGACCATAATCAGAAGTATTTCTGTAATTACTAACTCAGACTAAATAAATATACAGGCTAAATAAACGCTGTCTAACTGATTCTTATCTATATTCTGTTCAGTATGCAATTCCCACAAATAACATGTCCATAATTGTCGCATATCGTATTACCAATGCAATAAAGGTTTCCTTTATGTGGCAGGACCAGTAATTTCTCAAATTATAATTACAATACTTTTTGCGGAGAGCCCTCATGCGAGAAGTTGTTTTGGTCAGTTCCCTCCGGTTACGGGACAAACTTAAACACGATTGGTTAATTTTACTGAAGCCGTTGAGGTGTGTACACACTGAAAAAAAAGTAGATAAAGGTAAGGCAATAAAATGCCGACTGACTAGCGAAACAGAGGTATATCGAGTCCGACTGGGGAAGAGATCTTACAGAAGACTGCAGCCAAAGCAGCATGTGACTCAAGTCACCAAGAAAGACGGAGTAGGTGTGATGGTAAAACGCGAGCGATACTATATGTTGCAATATATTGCATATTATTTTTATACTACGTCGGGTGACAGACAAGCATACGGCCCGCCTGATGTGAAGCGGTTACCGTAGCCATATGAACGCTCGCAACATATAGTGTCGCTCGCGCGCCGCCACCCCCGCTGCCAACGCAGCATCTCCTTCCTTTCTGGTGACCTCACTCACTCGCAGGAACACAACAATCCTCAAGGGAATTGTTATTTGGCATTATAAGTCATAATCAAGTAATTTTTAATTGTTAATTATAAGTCTACTGCGGTAGACTTATAATTATAAAGTATATAGACTTATAAAGTCATCACTTACTAGGCAGATGTGACCATTGAACTGGTCCACAGGCTAAAGGTTGCACAGCGAACGATAGAGAGGGCTATGCTCGAGGTTATTTTCAATTCGCTGATCGAATCCGGAACGAAGAAATTCGACGGAGAACCAAAGTTGTCGACATAGCATTCAGAATTTGAAAGCTGAAGTGACAATGGGCCGGTAACATCTGGAAAGTAAGTGATGGCAAATGGGGGAGGAAGGGAATTAGAGTGGAGGCAGCCCTCCTTCTAGATAATCCGATGATCTTAAAATAAACCGTACAAGTGCGAGTCGGACTCGCCCACCCAGGGTTCCGTACGTAGGATCATCATCACTACATAGTATAAAACAAAGTCGCTTTCTCTGTCCCTATGTCCCTTTGTATGCTTAAATCTTTGAAACTACGCAACGGATTATGATGCGGTTTTTTTTAATAGATAGAGTGATTCAACTGGAAAGTTTATATCTATACTAATATTATAAAGCTGAAGAGTTTGTTTGTTTGTTTGTTTGAACGCACTAATCTCAGGAACTACTGGTTCGAATTGAAAAATTCTTTTTGTGTTAGGTAGCCTATATTTCAAGGAAGGCTATAGGCTATATAGCATCACGCTTCGACTCATAGGAGCGGAGCACGAGTGAAAAATAGGAAAAAAATATTCCTTTTGAGGGCTTATGTCGCGTGCGCTGCGTAAACGGTTGAAGTTACGCAAAAATCATGTATGACGGAATTGTTCTTCTTTAAAAGTTCTAAAAAAAAGTCCGCGACAGCATATGTCTATCTTTTAAGATTAACTCACTATAACCTTTTTTTACCTACTTTCTCCTATTGATTACCATGAAAAAACGTTATAGTGTGTCAATCTTAAAAGATAGACATATACTGTCGCGGACTTTTTTTTAGAACTTTTAAAGAGGAACAATTCCGTCATACATGATTTATGCGTAACTTCAACCGTTTACGCAGCGCACGCGACATAAGCCCTCAAAAGGAATATTTTTTTCCTATTTTTCACCGGTGCTCCGCTCCTATTGGTCGTAGCGTGATGTTATATAGCCTATAGCCTTCCTTGAAATATAGGCTAAGTATCTAACACTAAAATATTTTTTCAAGAGTAGTTCCTGAGAATAGCGCGTTCAACCAAACACACTCTTCAGCTTTATAATATTAGTATAGAATTAGATAGTATAGATTAATTTTATATATAAAACTAGCTGTTACCCGCGGCTTCGCCCGCGTGGTCCAGGGAAGCCTGCTGCCATTGATTTGTGTATATTTTTCTTTTGTTGTATTTTTTTTTACTTCGTGGGATAAAAAGTAGTACCAGTATGTACACATTTTAATGATGATTGGCTGCATAGTTAAGGCATGAAGAAATAACAAACAAACAAATTTACTTTAACACTTATAATATTTGTATGGATGGAACGCCCACACTCAAGAGAAAATAATTGTTCACCACATAAATGTTTGCCCTCTTTATTTTTCTTTGGAATAAAATATTTTTCCTGGATAAAAAGTAACCTATGTCACTCTGCAGACCGGAAACTATTCCCTGTTAAAACATCACGTCAGTACTTACGTTCCTTTCGACGTGATAGAAGGACAAATGATTACAAAGTTTATTTTTTCCCATGGGATTAAATTGTTTTTCCGGGATAAAAAGTAGCTTATGTCTCTCTCTAGATTACCCTATTAAAAATTCATGTCTGTACTTAGGTTTCTTTTGACGTGAAAGAAGGACAAATGAACTTTATTTTTTAACTAGCTGTTACCCGCGGCTTCGCCCGCGTGGTCAAGGGAAGCCTGCTGCCATTGATTTGTGTATATTTTTCTTTTGTTGTATTTTTTTTTACTTCGTGGGATAAAAAGTAGTACCAGTATGTACACATTTTAATGATGATTGGCTGCATAGTTAAGGCATGAAGAAATAGCAAACAAACGAATTTACTTTAACACTTATAATATTTGTATGGATGGAACGCCCACACTCAAGAGAAAATAATTGTTCACCACAAATGTTTGCCCTCTTTATTTTTCTTTGGAATAAAATATTTTTCCTGGATAAAAAGTAACCAATGTCACTCTCCATACCGTAAACGTACGTTATTAAAAAATAAAGTTCATTTGTCCTTCTTTCACGTCAAAAGAAACCTAAGTATTACTAAGTACGAATAATTTTTTCCGTGGGAATAAAATGTTTTTTCCTGGATAAAAAGTAGCCTATGTCACTATCCAGACCGGAAACTATCCCCTGTTAAAAAAATCATGTCGCTACTTACGTTCCTTTCGACATGATAGAATGCCAAATGATTACAAAGTACATTTTTTCCCATGGGATTAAGATGATTTTGCGGGATAAAAGGTAGCCTATGTTACTTTCCAAACAGTAAACTATCCCCATTTTAAAAAGTCATGTCCTTACTCTATTACGTAACTATCCCGTTAAAAAAAAACATGTCGGTACTTAGGTTCTTTTCGACTTAAAAGAAGGGCGAATGATTACAAAATATGTATTTTCCCGTAGAAATAAGATGTTTTTCCTGGATAAAAAGTAGCCTATGCCACTCTCCATACCGTAAACGTACGTTATTAAAAAATAAAGTTCATTTGTCCTTCTTTCACGTCAAAAGAAACCTAAGTACAGACATGAATTTTTAATAGGGTAATCTAGAGAGAGACATAAGCTACTTTTTATCCCGGAAAAACAATTTAATCCCATGGGAAAAAATAAACTTTGTAATCATTTGTCCTTCTATCACGTCGAAAGGAACGTAAGTACTGACGTGATGTTTTAACAGGGGATAGTTTCCGGTCTGTAGAGTGACATAGGTTACTTTTTATCCAGGAAAAATATTTTATTCCAAAGAAAAATAAAGAGGGCAAACATTTATGTGGTGAACAATTATTTTCTCTTGAGTGTGGGCGTCCATACAAATATTATAAGTGTTAAAGTAAATTTGTTTGTTTGTTATTTCTTCATGCCTTAACTATGCAGCCAATCATCATTAAAATGTGTACATACTGGTACTACTTTTTATCCCACGAGGTAAAAAAAAATACAACAAAAGAAAAATATACACAAATCAATGGCAGCAGGCTTCCCTGGACCACGCGGGCGAAGCCGCGGGTAACAGCTAGTGTATAATATATGCATAACATAGTAGAAAAACACTGATAATTTAGAGGTTTCTAATGTGATGTCGTAAATAAACACATTTTTTTGCTCTTTCATTGCAAACGCTGGCTGAACCCAACGAGATAGATCAAAATAATGTAGTACAGTATTGTTCACCTTAAAATGGTCTACAAAAAAGTTCGCGATGGTATATGTCTATCTCTTAGTGGTAACACACAACCGTTATTTTATCCTTTGCTTTTTACAAGAAATAATGCCTTATTTGCGAATCGATTTTAAGCAATACAGAATTAATCCTTATCCAATTAAGTACCTTAAATACATTGCGCATTTAATATAGATCAATATGGCCCTTCACAGCATGTAATTTAAATGAATAGTTTAGAAGATATTACACATTTAAAATGCAGGGACATAACGGCTGTGGCGGTACCGGCCGCGGAGCCGGCGGCGTGTGCCTATAACTGGGGAAGGACTGGATAGGACAAAGCGGAAAGACCTTCTGTAGTACATTTAGTATCAGCATTGCACCCGTGCGAAGCCGGGGCGGGTCGCTAGTTATAAATAGTTCAGGAATCTAACCCCCTATTTTTTAAGATTTAATTACAAATGTATAGTTTTGATTGAGATTTTTTCTTGTACTTGTAGTCTATAACGATGTTACTTGCCAAATTTCATATTTCTAGGTCAACGGGAAGTACCCTATGGGTTTGGATTTGATTCATTTGAGAATGTGTCGAAATATGCGTTTTTTGCTGAATAAACAGCCGTATCTTTTTTTTACGAAAACTTAGCAGTTAGATTTTTTTACAACTTCATGGGACCGTAGACCTGAGTATACAGTTCAAATTTCAGCTTGATACCTCCATGTATTCTTAACTTAGAGGGTCTTGACAGACAGACGACAGACAGACAGACAGACGGACAACAAAGTGATCTTATAAGGGTTCCGTTTTTCCTTTTGAGGTACGGAACCCTAAAAACGGCTGGAAGCGGAAGGCGGGGGATCTTATTTGGTGGAAATCATTGGGGAAGGCCTATATCCAGCAGTGGGTAGATACAGGTGGGTAGATGACTGTGATACTTTTTAATGATAATCTTTATGTATGTCATAAATATGTATTAATAACCATAATAACGTTCAAGTTCTGACGGACATGAAATTTAAAAAATAAAATGCATTTATATTTTATTAGCCAAACTGCTGTACCTACTTGGATGAAATTTGTTTTTGGGTAATGTTTGATTTTCCAAATTCACTTAAGTAGTCCACAGAACTAGTAGGCGGTGAAGGAGGAAAGTTCAGGAATGGCGACTCGAAAACTCAGCATAGGACGGTCTACCACTAGATAGACCGACCGTCAATCAGCTGATAAAAATCGTAGGGAGCCGATGTCGGCACGGCACAAAACCATCTATGGGGAACGGCTAAGTATATTCAGCAGTGGACGTTGGCTGAAGTGATGATGATGACGATGATCTAAGTAGGTAGGATCTTTCTTATTCAAATCGGTTACACAGATGCTAGTAAACAATATTAGGAGGTGAGTTCAAGATTTCGTATTTAAAAATGGACAAACCAACAGACGGATTTATATCTTTAGGAAACCTACCAGGCACCTTCCCACGCTTGCAATTATATCGATGTATTTTAAATATATCTAGGAAGACTTAACAGGGAAAAAATATTATTTGTATACGTGGCTTTACCCTGTAATCTTCATTACTTGTGTACTGAACATAGCTAATTACTTCCCGATGTCGCCGACTTTGTAGTTCACTGCCACGACCGATGCAGCGGAGGATTCAATCGGCCGTTAAATTTTAGCACGTGATTGCATTTATGTTAATATTGTGTGTAAACCCATGGGGCGAGATAATTTTGTCAGGTGATGGAGGATAATCTGTTCATTTTACGGAGTGAATGATTGCTTCTTTATATACAAGTACGAGAATGTATCTATTATTTTACATATTACGGGTACTTAAAGCTTGATTTAGAAAAAAACTGCTGCTGCTGCTGGTATACAGGTCTCCCATCAAACGAAGGAGTTTAGAGCATACTCCATTCGCTGCTCAACTGCTGGTTGATGGAGATGTATACCAGTGCGCCTATGTGTAAATAAAATTATCCATAGTCACACTAGTGTGACTACTTGGTGTGACTACAGATCGGGCAAATATGTCCATATTTCACCTTACTGACTAGGTACCCATACGTATATAATCGTATATATAACAAAACCCGTGATGATAGTTGTCTTCCTGTGACTGAGTGAAATCATCAGACGTAAAAGGAGATGCTGTGTCAGCAGGGGGCTACCTGCGCACAAACGCCTGCTTTAAATCAAACGCAATATATGCTTGTTTGACACCCAAAGTTGTATAAAAAAAACTGTTTTTCTGTACACGGCAGATGAGCATTACTTGTCCAGCCATCTCCTCAGACCGTTGCCTTATTATTAGGGCCTTTGGTAATGTGACCAATATTGTTGTCTCTCCAATTGCCAAGGACCCCATATTATATTTAAAAGCTTCCTACTCCTACGCATTTCTTAAAATCAATTGATGTAAGTTCTAAGGCAGCCTTAGATTTACCGCTGGACCTGCAGTCCAGTTATTGATGGTCGCTGCTGTTAATCTTGACTACATAGTATACTTACATCGGTATATCGGTGGACATATTCTCTTTTCCAAATCTTCCTTTTTATAAGACAAATAAATAAATACATATTTAGGTAAATGTAAACATACACTTATACTTTATTTGTGCAAACTTTATTTAGTTGCGCAAACAAAGCAGTTACCTTTATCATTTTCTAAAGATACTTACGAAAATTAGTTCATTATGATTAAACAACATATAACGAACCATGCTATTTTGGAACAATATATTGACTTCCCATATTATCTCCACTAAAAATATTTATTCCATTAAAATTTTGTGAATTTGCAGAAATTTTATTCTGGGCACAATATTTGTTATTTTTATGGTTTTTATCCACAATATCATTACACAAACGTATCATAACACTTTATTTTGTATCATTCTAATTGAGAATGGAAGAGATCGCTTATAGCGATAAGACCGCCTAGTGTAAGTCCATTTACACTTATTTTTATATTAACAATTAAATGCATGCTAAATTGCATGCAAAAAGTAATTAGCTAAACATTCGCACATTTCACGATGTACCACCTATAGACCATGTTTTAAGCAATAAATGAATTGTATTGTATTAAATTTTGTATTGTATTGTAATGCAGTTTCATTGTTTTCTTTTATGTGTGTATTTTATTTGGTGAATAAAGAGTTATTTTTAATTTATTATGTAAAATAAAGCATTGGTAGATAATCGGTGTATAATTTAAAAATGAATCGATCCAGATGAAAGTCGGGTTGGACGAGGTAAGATTTAAAGCGACGTTTGAACTAAACAGGCAGCAATTTCCTAATTTATTGGACCAATAAAATTGAATCTGATGCTCTTACACTCAATAAAATAATAATAAATAACATTGGGATGCAATTCGTGAATAAAAATATTTAAACGGCACGTCTGCAACGCGAAATGATTTATATTCATTTTGTCTTATTCTACCGACGCGTGGATAAGTTATACGAATAGTATGCAAATGCATAAAAAGTGAAAATTACTGTAATCCGTAATGGGCATTCTTTCTCATAAATCGATGGGTAATTTCTGTTTCAGGTTGTAGGTTTTTTTCATTCTTTCCGTCATTTAGGTATTTCGGAATTGAACTGCGTAAGTAAATAGTTCTAGTACAATGACCCATTAACAGTCTGTGCTCTGCGTTTTGCGTCTGCGGAGGAGCTCGATGGCGTCGTTGCGCGTGTCAGCCTAATCGAACACACAAGTTAAGCAACGTCGACCGCAGCCTGTCTATGGATGGGTTTATTTATCTCGTGCTCCTCCGTGCTTCGGAGGGCACGTTAAGCCGTCGGTCTCGGCTGTTGTCATTAGTTGACAGTCGTTAAGCCAAGTCAGTGGCCTTAGGGCGGCTTGAAAACACTGGCCTCCACCAACCCGTAGTTGAACAGCGTGGTGGAGTCTGCTCTAAACCATTTCGATTGAGGGGAGACCCATATCCCAACAGTGGGATGATTATGGGTTGATGTCGATGCCGACTTTGTGTTTTATTTTTTATATATAATTATTTATTTTTCTTGTTTTGTTCGTTGTCGACATGATCAAGATTAATGACATGTAGTGCTATCTGTTCTTGTGTAGTATAATTAAAACTTACTCACAAATGGTGCTCTAAAGTCATATTTTCCTAGTGAAGATATATTCATCAAATATACTACATAGATGATATATATGAACTTTAAAATCAAAACATTACAAAACAAAACAACAAATTACAATATTACTATTATACAAATCGTTAGAACCGTTTTCTAAATACCAATTTTATTTATTTAGAAGGATTGCTTAGAGAAACCTCAAGCATAGCTCTCTCCATCGATCGCTGTGCGACGTCTAGTACACCTGACATAGCGAGAAGGGCGCACATATTGAAAACTTTAGTCTCCAAGCATGTATCTACGCTGAGGATGTGCTGCAGCTTGCCATAAGCTGCTCAGCCCCCTTACCACCATCTCTTATTGCGATTCAATAACTGAATAGAACGCATTCTCTTACCAATGAATAAGCGACTCTATTTCATGTAATTATTTCATGAAATAGAGTCGCTTATTCATTGGTATTCTATTTCATGAAATATCTCTATATCACTCGTCTCTCTTTCAAGCGACTCTATTTCATGAAATTTCTCTATTTCAAGCGACTCGCTTATTCATTGGTATTCTATTTCATGAAATTATTTCATGAAATAGAGTCGCTTACTCATTGGTAAGAATATGCGTTCTATTCAGTTATTGAATCACAATAAGAGATGGTGGTAAGGGGGGCAGCCCAGTCGAATACGTCATTCTCTTTGTTGAAATTACCCTGGCCTAGCTGTATGGCCGGCCGGCCCGAGATAGACGTTGTCTTTAACCACTTCAATAGCTGCATTCTCTACAATGACAACACTAGGGATGTTAAGTCGTTTGATATAAACCACAGCAATCGTATGTTGACTATTACGACTCTTCCGATATATAAATACAAAATTATCACATTTTACGACGACTATAAAACTTATATACTAAAACAATATTACTTGCGTTCTTAATATTATACTTATTTGTTTTGTAAAACAAAACTATTTTTATTACTGCATAACATAAACATAATAAATTTGCCTCATTTGCAACGATGTGCGAATTGAATATTTTAACGTAAATTATAACGCAAATTGGTGGAAACTTGTGAAAATTTGAATTCATCTGCATAACAATTTTTACAATAGGTATCGTTATATATACATGTATCTCCAAGTATTATTATATTATATACTTCTATTATGAATATTAGATTATAATATAATGTAAAATAATACTACAAAAATTAAAAACACAGCATCGAGCTCTGCTCTTGTGTGTTCTATTCTACCGTTTAGATTGTCCGTTTGGGTTGCGTTCGGTGGATTTGTTTGATAAATCAATACCCATGGTCTATTCATCCTCACACATTCATATGTATCAAAATGATCAGACGTCAAAATGATCACATACAAAGCGTATCCAAAAAGGTGTTCTTCCGAGTACTGTCAAGTTATAGAATGAATTTGCAGCCGAGGATTTTTTTTTATACCACTAGAGTGGCAAACAAGCTTACGGCCCGCCTGATGGAAAGCAGCTACCGCAGCCTATGAACGCCTGTAACACCAGGGGCATCACACGCGCGTTGCCGACCCTGTAAAAACCTCTTCACGCCCTTTTTGAAGAACTCCATGCTGTAGTCTCCTGGGAAAACCTCGACAGGCAGTTCATTCCACAGCTTGACAGTACGCGAGAGAAAACTTCTCTGGAACCGCACAGTACGCGACCACTTGGGCTCCAATGTGTGAGGATGAATTCCCTGTCGATGGCGAGCGGTGCGACTGTAGAAGGAGGCCGTGGGCATCATGTCAAACAACTCCTCTGAACACACCCCATTGTACAATCGGTAGAACACACAAAGGGACGCAAATGATAATGATTTTCCAGGAGTCTACACTCTACACAGCATAGGGTGCTTTAAAAATGGCATGAAGGTTTTTTAAAGTGTCGGTAACACGAGAGTGATGCGCGCCTTGTGTTGCTAGCGTCTATACCTTCGTTAAATAACGCTTACTATCAAGCTGCTAGTATACTTGTTTACCACCTTAGTATAAAAAACCGGACAAGTGCGAGTCGGACTCGCCCACCGAGGGTTCCGTAGGTACGTAGTATCATTATTAAATTTGATATTTTTCATTATAAATAAGAAATAATGCGTCGAAAAAAATAAATAAAATATATTTTGCAATGTGTACATCAAGCCCTTTCATATGATACCCCATTTGAACTAGTAATTTCAATTTGAAATTTCGACACCCTATAAAAAATATAGACCCCCTATTCTTTAAGATCTATTTACAAATGTATAGTTTTGAGATTTATTCCTGTATTTGTAGTCTATAACGATGTTACTTGCCAAATTTCATAGTTCTAGGTCAACGGGAAGTACCCTATAGGTTTTGATTCCCTTGAGTGTGTCGAAATATGCGTTTTTTGCTGAATAAACGGCCGTAACTTTTTTCTACGTAAACTTAGCAGTTTGATTTTTTTTTAACTGCATGGGACCGTAGACCTGAGTATACAGTTCAAATTTCAGCTTGATTCCACGCATTCTCGACATAGAAATTCTTGGCAGACAGACAGACAGACAGACAGACAGACGGACAACAAAGTGATCTTATAAGGGTTCCGTTTTTCCTTTTGAGGTTCGGAACCCTAAAAAAAAGGATTTTCTATTGAAAAAACGAATATTCAATGATAATGATTGATAGTGATTGATGAACACACCAATCTTCCCCCCTATTTCCTCATAATACGTAGCCTGACTAGGTTAGTAGATCCAATTTACAGAAAACCGGATCCCAAATAACAAAAGACCTCTAGATATTTATTATGAAGCTCCTATAAATTAAGCTCCTATAAATCCTATAATTAATTAAAATGCTGATCTATTTATTTGGTGACAGATCTATTATTTTAATGATCAAACGAATTAAATGATACTAATAGTTTGTTAAGCTGATGATTTGTATTTAGAGACAGTTTTGATTAAAATGATGACTAATATATTTCTTGGGCATAGATATTATTATTAGGGTACTGCAGATTAGTGACACATCTAAACTTAGGTGACAGAAAATATTGTTTCCATTTTAAAGACGTATGTATACACGTCAAAAAGCATCTAAAAACGCACCTGCCTCAGGCCTCAGCAAAAACATCGGAGGGTAATAGGTACTCTTTGTATTAGCTTGCGGAACCATCGGCCAGTGATTGTAATGTCACGGCCACCTCGCCAGTCTAAGTGGACCCGTTGACATTTCTACAGCTCTCTCGTGGGTGTCCGTCATACGATGAAAAATAAATCATAGAGCAATGAGCTATCAGCTCTAATGGAATGCTAGTTATTGGCCAATTATAATTTAATAACATAACGTGCATTAGATGCGTTTCAAACAACATTATTGATTGATCTAGTTTTAATAAAGTAGAACAACGTTTATTATCTATATTTATTTATTTCTTAATATAATACGATTTTATAAAACATTTCTACAATCGTATTCACACCCTCACATATGCATACAACATTATAACCCTAATACGCATAAACACAACATGTATGAATAATTTCATAAACAACAAGAGACAAAAACTAATATTTAAAAAAATCGCAATAAATTTAACTTTTCACTATTTTATTTTTTTATATTCCTTATCACCCCTTTCTCATAACTAAATAAACACTATCAGCTTTGTGAGTTATTGTGATTTTTCAATTGTTACAATATTAATTATTATGGCCGTATGCTTGTTTGCCACCACTGATGCCTTGTTATTTAGATTTCTGTGCTTGCCACCTTAGTGGTATAAACAAATGTAAAGTGTTTCGATTAAAAAATATTATTTTTTATGCATATTCATGTGTGTTTATGTATACCATGAATCCACGTAATTATATGTAATACATAATAATGTTCGTGGGTATACCTCCCACGTAGTGAAGTGGAATAATGGAAACAATCGGAGCAATCGAATATCGATAACGTTACGTAAAGCGTGTCGCAACATACTAATTTTAAAACCGTCCACGTTTTCCGTTCGTAACACTGTCGATCAATTACAAATACCTGACTGAATGCCTGTGGAGGTAAGTAGTAAGAATAATCTTAATATTTTTTTTATTTTTTTATTTATTTGCAGGTAAATTTCTGCTTTTTAATTTTTTTTAATTTCTTTATAGATAAAATATACAGGTTTTTAGATTAGTTTAATTTCCATTTTTAAAATTAGATTGTGTTAATTAAAATTATTCATATTCTAATACGAAATTTTGTATTTGTATCTCTATCTTATCTTCGAAACATATTTTTTTATTTTATTATCACTCTACATTGAGTGAAAACGCAATGCACCAATACCCCAGTGCTTCTACCGCTTCCAGTCACTTTCTTGTGGTTATCGGACCATCTAGAAGGAGGGCGTCCGACGCTCCATTGTCCCTCGTGCGCCCTACAGTTTGACGGGGAGGACCATCTGCCATCACTGACACGTCAGATGTGGCCGGCTCATTGCTACTTCAGCTTGCAAACTCTGAAAGCTATGTCGACAACTTTGGTTTTTTCTTCAAATTTCTTTACTCTGGAATCGATGTCCATCTATCGCTCGCTGCACAATCTTTCGCCTGTGTATCAGCCCAATGGTCAGTTCTAAGTCTCTTCAGGTCATTGCAGGAAGGACACACTGGTTGAAGACTTTAGTCTTCAAGCATTGTGGTATCTGTACTGTGAAGATGTGCCAAAGCTTTTCAAAAGCTTCTCAGGCCAATGTTTATCGATCTCTTTGTTGAAATTACCGTTGGCAGTATGCGGTAAACGAATACCTTGTTTTATTGTACCCTGGCCATTGTGTTTAGATCACCTAGATTTGTGAATTGACACATAAAATCAAAAACAAAACAATTAACTAGCAATTAACCCATTGCTCTAGAATACTAATTTATAATTACTAAAACCAATCAAAATAAATATTATCGCTTTGATTTTAGGTAATTTAATTTTACGACGTTATTTATCAATACAATTAGGTATGTAGTAGATACTAAAATTTTTAATGTCAATAAAATAAAATTGCACAATTAGGAAACATATAATGGTAATGTGCCCAATCAACATATATTATTTTTTCTATGTATTATAAGCATTTATTTACTAAAAATAAAGTGTTTAAGTACATTTATCAGTTGTCTAGTACCCATAACCCAAGCTTTGCACCTAATTTGGGACCAGATGGCGCTGTGTAAATTGTCCAGAATTATTTATGTATTTATTATGCCGAGTCCACACGCTTGCCAAACAGTAAACACCAGCATGTGGACAGGTGTTTATTTATCTATATATATAAAAGAGAAAATCACTGACTCACTCATCACGAAATCTCAGAAACTACAAGTGCTAGGAGTCTCAAATTTTGCAAGGGGGTTCCTTTTAGGACGTAGGTGCTCACTAAGACGGGAATTTGGAAAATTCAACCCCTAAAGGGGTGAAATGAGGTGCAAACGTTTTGTATTGTTTTTATGGTTTATTGGGTCGCTGATTCCGAAAGCAACAGCTATTTTATAATCTAACATAACCGACGTGACACAAGAGCACTCCTGTGGGGGTGCGATGGGGTTGAAATGTCATAATATCAATAGGGTGTTGATTCTATGGTTTTCTGAGATGTCACTTACGAAAATGGCATCGGTTTGAAAACGTGGACATGAAATTTTCCCTTTCGTATCGTAAGGTCATTTAAGTAAAACGCCCTATGAGCACAACGTCCTAAAAACAAAAAGGCCTATAAGCAATTCGCCTTATATGCAATATGACCTAGTAGCAAATAGTCCTAAAAGCTAAAGGACATGTCATCTAAACGTCCTTATATAGACAAGTAATCAAAACAGAAATATTTATTAGACAATATATTTATGAATATAATATCAAGTTTATCGAATGTGATATGATATACGATGATTACTACTAAGTAGTGCCTAGGGCAATAAAGGAATAGTTTACGTATGTAGTATACGAGGTCTGTAAATTAAGTAATGAGACAGATTTAAAAAAAAAAACCATATTCAAATAGAATTACAATTTTATTTTGTCATCCTCAAAATAACTTCCTTCTGAAGCCACACAGCGCTGGAGACGGTTCTTCCACTCCTCATAGCAGTGCTGGAACTCCGATACTGGAATAGCCTTCAGCTGGTCGGTTACAGCCGTTTGAAAATGAGTTCTCTTGAGGTGATTTTTCGATCTCGGAAAGAGAAAAAAGTCACAAGGACTCAAGTCAGGCGAATAAGGAGGCTGGGGAGCCACAGGAATATTTTTACTGGCCAAAAACTCATTTATTGAAATTGTTTTTTGGAACCATTTTTGCGCAGATTTCTCTCATCCCCAATTCATTGGTCAAAATTTGATGAACGGTGGTGTGAGTCAAATTCAACTCTTCCCCGATAATTCTGACTGTCAACCGACGATCTGAACGCACAAGATCTCGGATTCTGTCGACATTTTAATCGGTTCTTGAAGATGAAGGTCTTCCGCTTCGTGATTCATCTTCAATCGACTCTTTTCCTTCTGAAAATGCCTTAAACTACCGATAAACTTGGGCTCTTGACAAAACACTGTCTTCGTAGGCCTGCTGAAGTTTAGCAAGAGTTTCCGTTGCACTGTGCCCAAGTCTGAAGCAAAATCTGATAGCACACCGTTGCTCGAAATTGATGTCACTCATTTTTTTTTCTATTTTTGAACACAATAGAAAAAACTGTTTTACAAAAAAAATCGATACTGACAAACAAATGACTCGAGCGAATTCAAACCAGTGCGGAACGCGTATCACATGTTCCCCTGCCGTCCCTTCAAGCCCAGCGCCTCAAGTGTTGCCAGATCGAAGGCTACGTAGCCAGTCTCATTACTTAATTTACAGACCTCGTATGTTTAGTCAATATTATTATATGACTAATAATCATTATTATTTTTAAATGTGACAACTTTTTAATTAATATAATAATTTTAAATAACAATAATTTTAATTAATAGAAATGAAAACGTAATTGTCAGTATCTCAATAGATTTTAATATTTTTCTCAAGTGGCCAGTACTGGAAAGAGATTTAAATCTCTTTCCAGTACTGGCCACTTTAGTATGCATGCATACAATAAAATTACTCATTCGCCTATTCATGCAAAGAGAATACCTATAGTATCCTATGGGAGATGTGTATAAGACTGTACTGTACATGCCTTATGATAACATGTCCTTTAGCTTTTAGGACTATTTGCTACTAGGTCATATTGCTTATAAGACGAGTTGCTTATAGGCCCTTTTGCTTTTAGGACGTTATGCTCATAGGGCGTTTTACTTAAATGACCTTACGATACGAAAGGAAATTTTCATCTCGGTATAAAAATCCAAGATTTGGAACACCTGATGCAGAACCATAATGGTTCAGCTAAACTATAAGAAATATAAAAATGACGCCTTAGCAAAAGTTGTTAAGCCTGATGAGCATTTTTTGTTGAGGTATAAAAATCCAAGAGTTAGAACACTTGATGCAGAACCATAATGGTTCAGCTAAACTATAAGAAATATAAAAATGACGCCTTAGCAAAAGTTGTTCAGCCTGATGAGCATTTTTTGTTGAGGTATAAAAATCCAAGATTTAGAACATCTGATGCAGAACCATAATGGTTCAGCTAAACTATAAGAAATATTAAAATGACGCCTTAGCAAAAGTTGTTCAGCCTGATGAGCATTTTTGTTGAGGTATAAAAATCCAAGATTAAGAACACCTGATGCAGAACCATAATGGTTCAGCTAAACTATAAGAAATATAAAAATGACGCCTTAGCAAAAGTTGTTCAGCCTGATGAGCATTTTTTGTTGAGGTATAAAAATCCAAGAGTTAGAACACTTGATGCAGAACCATAATGGCTCAGCTAAACTATAAGAAATATAAAAATGACGCCTTAGCAAAAGTTGTTCAGCCTGATGAGCATTTTTTGTTGAGGTATAAAAATCCAAGATTTGGAACACCTGATGCAGAACCATAATCAGCTAAACTATGTATAAGAAATATAAAAATGACGCCTTAGCAAAAGTTGTTCAGCCTGATAAGCATTTTTTGTTGATGTATATAAATCCAAGATTTGGAACACCTGATGCAGAACAAAGCTAAATTTATTTGCATAAACAACATGGTATTTACAACAAATTATAGTTTAAAAAAAATAACTAAAAAAACACGCTATAATAGCAAATAGAACTAAAAAAGCTACTTAAAAAAACAATAAATAGTTACTTATGCCTTATGGGATTACTTATTTTTATTTGAAAATAAGACAAAATTTATTAAAAAATTAACAAAATATTGATTGTGTCCAAGGGTGTACTAAGCCAGGAAATCAAACTACTGTTTAACTCCGGAACGCATAGACGTTTAATAAAAATAAGTAATTCAATACCACTATACACAAAAACACAACCATAGCGCGATGGAAAAACAGAACAGCGCCATCTAGTTCAATTAATCGGAACTATCGGTACATACATTTTATTTTATATTTTTACAATATTAGACATACCGCCCACCAAAGGACCGATGGTCCTTTCCGATATACAAGAAATCAAAACAATTGTAAAAACATTAAATCTATTTAGCTCAATCTGGAAACAAATTATACAACACTATACTACTTTACTAATGGACATAACCTTTGTGTGGACTGTAACCTTTGGGCGCTGTTTTTACAACACATTAAACTTAAGAACATTCTGTGTGGACTGTAAACACAGGTGCTATTTATCTATTATATGATAAACTTCTATAAAAAAAACAAAATATAAACTCAAAGTAAAACCAAAACGTTTTTCTAATAACATAACAAAATAATTCTAACAATTTAGTTGTCAGTATTCATAGGTAGGACACACAATTTAGAAATTGGACGCTGAATTAAAGCATTTTTACAACGTAGTGTTACAACTCGCGATATGTCATCCTTGCCAGGATGAGTATTTATAACACGACCATAAAGCCATCTAGTTGGAGGTAAATTATCCTCCCGTACTAATACTACGTCACCTATTTTCACTTCAGGAGACCGATTTTTCCATTTGTATCGTTGAAAGAAGTTGCTTAGATATTCCTGGGACCAACGCTTCCAGAAACTTTGCATCATTCGCTGGGTCAACTGCCAACGACGTAAGCTAGTTGCTTGCACAGGTAAGTAATTATGATCAGGAGCATCCAACAATGGCTCGCCTATTAGGAAATGTCCCGGCGTCAGGGGGACTGGATCGTCTGGATCTGCACTACTCTGGGTTAGAGGACGTGAATTAAGACATGACTCAATTTGTGACAGGACTGTAACCAGCTCCTCGTACGTGAGGGTGGAGTCCCCAATGACTCTGCGAAGGTGATATTTGGTGCTTTTTATCCCTGCTTCCCATAATCCACCAAAGTTAGGAGCGTGAGGAGGGATAAAGTGCCATTCTGTCCCATTGTTAGCTAAGGAAGCCGCGACTTCATTAGGAAATGAAGAACGTTCACTCAACAACAAGGTCTTTAATTCCCTAGCGGCGCCGACAAAATTTGTGCCGTTGTCGCTCCAGAGATGTAGACAACGACCTCTACGGGCTATGAAACGTTTGAACGCCGCCAAAAAGCCTTCTGAAGTAAGATCCGACACTGCCTCTATGTGTACAGCTCGCGTGGCCATGCATATGAAAAGGCAAATATAACCTTTATAGGATTTATGCCCCCTTCCCTTGGCTGTCCTTAGATTAATGGGTCCGGCATAGTCCACTCCTGAGTGAAGAAACGGTTTCATCTGAGGAGTTACTCGACACATTGGAGGTTGGCCCATTAATTGGGTTCTAACTTTAGCTGCATTGCGAACACATGGTATACAATTATGAATATGAGATCTTACTAAGTTTTTCAATTTAGTGATCCAATATTTAGACCTAATATAGTTGCAGGTTAACTGTTGTCCGCCATGTAATGTTTTCTCGTGGGCATCGGCGACCAAAAGTTTTGCAAGATGTGACTCCCCCGCCACAATAATGGGGTGTTTACTGGCTTCAGGTAAGCTGGAATTTTCTAATCGACCACCAACTCTTAGTGTGCCTGTATCATCAAGATATGGATTCAATGTGGATATTTTGCTTTTGTTACTAACCTTTTTATTTTTCAGGAGACTAGAAATATCATCGAGAAACCACCGAGGCTGTTGCTGCAGAAGACAACACTCAAGCGACTGGAGGATTTCAACAGCTGTAAGGTAAGTACCATTTTTTATATTAGCTTTAGTTAAATCTTTTACACGAATAAATCTTTTACAATATGCTATAACTCTTAATAGTTTCCTTAGACTAGAAAACTTTGCGCACAGATCTTCAAATTCTTGATAGTCTTCAACTCGGGTAGTGTAGGCTTTTATGGGACGACTCTCTAAATCAGTTTTAGTACAGATGGAGCGTGGCTTTATATATTCTATGGTATTACTCCGAAGCCAATCTGGACCATTCTTCCACAACTTGTTGTTTAATAAATCGGACGGCGGTACACCGCGCTTATCCTTAGACTGTACATACGACCACTGAGAAGAATCAAGCAAGGTAAGAATTTCGGACGTACGATTTGCTACGAATGTCTTCCATCGACTTGGATGATCATTCAACCAGGCCAAGACAATAGTCGAATCAGTCCAGGCGTGTACGTTTGACTTATTAACTTTTAATGTTTCAGCTACTTCAAGCAGCAGTTTCGTGACCAGAACAGCTCCGCACAACTCCAATCGGGGAATAGATATCTGCTTTATGGGTGAGACCTTGGTTTTGGCAGTTATCAGGTGAGTATGTACTATATCATCAACCGAAATGCAACGTAAGTATACGACAGCAGCAAACGCTGCATTAGATGCATCACTGAAGCCATGCAACTCAACCTGCAAATCGTTCTCAGTTCGTTGGACCCATCTAGGTATGTGAAAATTGGTAAGTTTACTTAATTCATTCCTATAACTTTCCCATTCCCTACAAAGCTCTGTGGGCAGTTCATCGTCCCAATCCAGACCACTGATCCAAAGTTTTTGAATAAAGATCTTTGCTGTTATAATACACGGGGCGATCCAGCCCAATGGATCATACAATCGACAGATCTCAGCAATAATTCCGCGTTTTGTAGTAGGTACAGGCGAATCTGAAGAGAATTTTACATTATAGTCAAACTCATCTCTCCGGCGATTCCAAGCAATGCCAACCACCTTGGTGACATCGTCTTCTTTAAATTCCCTGTCCACCTCCATGTCCTTTCCTTCCAGCAATCCTATCCTGTTGCTTGCCCATTTTTGTAGTTTAAAACCACCCTTCATTAACAATTCGTTCATCTCCTGGTACAACCTCAGTGCTTCATCTTCCGATTGGGCCCCGGTGAGAAGGTCATCCATGTAGAAGTCAGACAAAACTCTACTTGCCGCAAGCGGGTAATTATTACCTTCATCTAATGCAACTTGTTGCATTGCCTTAACTGCTAAATATGGGGCACAGGAAGTACCAAAAGTAACCGTCAATAGTCGATAATCGCGTATTTTATCATTTGGGTCTGGTCTCCATACAATGCGTTGGTAGTCTACGTGTTTTGCCGCAACCTTCACTTGTCGATACATTTTAACAATATCGCCAATTAAGCAAACAGGGTACATGCGCCAACGCATCATTGTATGTCGTAGTTCGGGCTGTATAGTCGGTCCCACCATCAAAGTATCATTTAAAGATACACCGTTAGCTTTCGTTTCTGAGGCGTTGAAAACTACACGAGTTTTCGTGGTAGTTTTGTCAGCCCTAATTACGGCATGATGAGGCAACCACAATGATTCATCCGAATGTTCTGCGTGATCCGGAACTTTTTCCATGTGTTGTAATGTTAGATATTCTTCTATTACTTCCGAATAATCCCTTTTCAAATTTTCATTTTTCGCGAATCTCTTTTCTAAACCATATAATCTTTTTACCGCTACCGATCTTGTATCGCCATAATCACGCAAAACGTTCGGACGAAACGGCAATTCTACGACATAACGACCGCATTCATCTCTGCTAGTCGTTGCTTTAAAATGTTCTTCGCAAGCTTGTTCTTCGACAGTCATCACCTTTTTCGTTATGAGGCTAGGCTCAGACTCTATCTCCCAAAACTTCTTCAGCAATTCATTCTCTTCTAGCTTGACGTGTAGATTCACGATTACATTATGACAGGTAAGCTTGTTTTCATAGCCGCTCACCTGACCCGACAACACCCATCCAAGGTAAGTATCCTGCGCAATAATTTTACTGGTAGGGCTCTTAATCAACCCTTCTTTCAGGACATTACAATACACCTCAGAACCTAATAAAATATCAATTTTATTAGGTGAATTATATTGTGGATCAGCCAACGTGATGCAGCCTAATTCTGTCCACTCTGGCAGAATGAATTTCTTTTCATGCAACACTGATGTCACCGTATTGAGCACATGGGCTTTCACCTGTAGCTTGAAATTAGGATCACCAAGTGACTGAATATTCACCATGACCATGTACTTAGAGGTCAAGTCACTTTGATTACCACCTAGACCCGAGATATAGGTTTTAGTTGCAATCTTCTTCAACCGCAACAACTGTACGGCTGCTTCAGATATAAACGATGCTTGAGACCCTTGGTCAAGCAGAGCCCTTAATATCTGAGGATAACCATTTGTAGACTCAGCCTTAATCAAGGCTGTGGCTAACAAGGTATGATTATGTACCTTCCCTGTCACAAAATGGTTCATAACATTTGTGGTCTCATTCGTCTTCAGACGATTCCGGTAGGTCTTGTTCGAATCCTGGCTCCTCACTAGCAACTGCGACCGCGGCCAGTGAGTTGGCTTGTCCGTGAATAAGTGTGTGATGTTTCCTATTGCAGATCCGGCACTTAGTAGGCACTCTACATATCTTACTTGAGTGACCGCTACCAAGGCAATTAAAACAAAGCCGAAGAGATCTGACAATATCCTGACGACTGGCAATTCCTTCTTTGGCAAACTTACTACAAGTATACAATTTATGGTTCTCACTGCAATGAGGACATATGACGTTTGAAGTAGTGTGCAAGACTTTTGTGTGTGTATGATTAGGATTAGGTTTAGGTTTACTCTTTGGAGGCTCAATAAACTCTAACGCGCGATAACGAGACTCTAAAAATTCTTTAAAATTTAAAAATGATGGCAACTCTACACAGGAATTAGTAATGTGTAGTTCCCATTGTTTACGGGTTTCAGTGTCCAACTTCTGACTAATAATATATATTATGATTATGTCCCATGTTTCTACCTTAACACCTAAATTTGACAATTCATGAATACAATCTGAAGTAGTATCTAATAAATCTTTTAACAATTGAGCTGATTCAGAATGCATTGTGCGTTGACTAAACAAACGTTTCAAAATACAGTTAGACATAAATCTTTTGTTATCGTATCTGTTTTGTAACATATCCCAACATTTTTTATAATTGGATTGTGTAATTGGAATATGTTTAATAAGTTGTTCAGCTTCGCCTTTTAATTGCGTTCTTAAATAGTGTAATCGCTGAACGTCATCAAGTGTAAAGTTATTAAGAACTAGTGAACAAAAGAGATCTTTAAATGAGGACCACTCGGTATAGTGACCATTAAAAACAGGTATTGATATCTTCGGTAAACGAACGATGGACTCCTTGGTCCCTTCCTGTGATCCCAATGACCTGCTTTGCTGTGATGGTTTCAATTCCATAAGAGTAGCTTTCAACTCTCCTTTGTAGACCAGGTACGTCTCATATGCCGTATTAAATATATCCTTTTGCATGTAAACATTCTTATCTAAAATTACGGGATCATACTTTGATATCAAATTTTCGTGTCTCTTTGTGAATTTATTAATTGTTTCTTCTAAACCTTCCAATCGAGCTAATATGTAAGATTCCGTGATTCTTTCCTTAGGGGATTTCTTAAAATTACTCCTTCCTTTTTCAATTTGATTATTTAATTCTTCTAGTACTCTTAAATCGCCTTCCATTTTAAAAGTGTTTGGTTAATAAAATCTTCGAAATTTTTCTAAGTCCAAATTTACTGAATTTTTTCTAAGTGTTTAAAGTCACTGTTCCTCGTTATGAAATCGGGCATACATTTGGGGTCACGTCGTTTTTTACCAAATTATTCTAAGTCCTAAATTTAATTTTTAAAATTTTACAAGTCCAAATTTTACTTTAATTTTTCTAAGTCTTTTTTCACTACACTGATTTATTAAACAAATTGTACTTACAGTTTGTCTTGCACATAAACACTTCACTTTAAAATCCAATCTTCAACTATAGTTACCAGCGCCACCTTGCGTCGAACCAGGGAAGTTTAGTTTACTCGAACTCGTCGATACACCACATAGATGCCAGCGTCACCACACACCAATTTGTAGAACTTTATATTTAAACTAGACATGAGTTCGTTATATCAAAACGTAACTTATATCGGTTATGAGTAGTTAACATAACATCTCGATATCCCATAACCCCATAACCGAATATCTAAAAACTGACGCGCGAGGGTTCGATACGAAACTGAAACCGCGCAAGAGAACGATATGTTTCGCGACTCGAAGGAATATCCATATTCGCTTCCTCTCTTTCTTAGTAAGCGTAGTTATAGCGGTGTAAAAGAGATGAAGCGAATAAATACATCGGCGCCGCCGGCGCGGCGGGCAGCCCGGTAACAATCAGCAATGCTTTGATCATTGCAATGTAGAATTTAGCTCTTATGTTTATTAACATTAAGGTTCAGTGTGAATTTTTGCGACTACATTCAGAAGATTGTTTTATTTAGCCCTTGAATTAGTGGATTTTTCACGAGAAAAATTTAGCAAAATGGAATTACTCGCTATAACATTACGGATTAATTTAGATTGATAATATTTATGCAATTATTTTTGTTATTTATTATTGTCGATTATTTTTGTTATTTTTTAAGAAATTGAGTTAAATACATATTCTGAAACCGCCGCAGCCAAATAACAATTCCTTTGAGGGTTGATGTGTTCTTGCGAGTGAGTGAGGTCACCAGAAAGGAAAGAGATGCTGCGGTGGCAGCGGGAGTGGCGGCGCGCGAGCGATATTTTACGTTGCGAGCTGACGCTCGCATATGGCTATGGTAACCGCTTTAGATCAGGCGGGCCGTATGCTTGTCTTCCACCCGACGTAGTATAAAAAAAACCGGACAAGTGCGAGTCGGACTCGCTCACCGAGGGTTCCGTAGGTACGTAGTATCATTATTAAATTTGATATTTTTCATTATAAATAAGAAATAATGCGTCGAAAAAAATAAATAAAATATATTTTGCAATGTGTACATCAACTCCATTTAAACTAGTAGTTTCAATTTGAAATTTCGACACCCTATAAAAAATATAGACCCCCTATTTTTTACGATCTGTTTACAAATGTATAGTTTTGAGATTTATTCCTGTACTTGTAGTCTGTAACGATGTTACTTCCCAAATTTCATAGTTCTAGGGCAACGGGAAGTACCCTATAGGTTTTGATTCCCTTGAGTGTGTCGAAATATGCGTTTTTTGCTGAATAAACGGCCGTAACTTTTTTCTACGTAAACTTAGCAGTTTGATTTTTTTTTAACTTCATGGGACCGTAGACCTGAGTATACATTTCAAATTTCAGCTTGATACCTCCACGCATTCTCGACATAGAAATTCTTGACAGACAGACAGACAGACAGACGGACAACAAAGTGATCTTATAAGGGTTCCGTTTTTCCTTTTGAGGTTCGGAACCCTAAAAATAATTAAAAAATGCAAAACTGCAGTGAATGGAAAACGTCATTACTAACAACTTGACCAAGCTTCAGCAAGCCTCAATATTTTCTATCAATATCAATAACTCAATTAATGCGTGCGTTTGCAGCGTTTCCGTTAGTTCGCGAATCGTTCGTTACTGAGTAACCCATTATCACTAAGAAACCATATTACTGATATCGATATCTAAAAACGGTTTGCCATATCGATATGAAAACTTCATATCGGTTACATATCCGTTTTAATAAAATAACGAAAACGCCCATGTCTAATTTAAACTATGAATGACAAGCCAGTGATTTTATTTTTCTTCAAAAAGCGCTCCGACTCGTAGGGACCCTGTCCAAGGGTGTACTAAGCCAGGAAATCAAACTACCGTGTAACTCCGGAACGCATAGACGTTTAATAAAAATAAGTAATTCAATACCACTATACACAAAAACACAACCATAGCGCGATGGAAAAACAGAACAGCGCCATCTAGTTCAATTAATCGGAACTATCGGTACATACATTTTATTTTATATTTTTACAATATTAGACAGATTGTATTGTAAAAAAAATAGCCACGCAGTGCTACTTTTATTGCCTGTACCTGCTACAAGTTAGAGGCAATCGTTTTATTTATTTACAAAGGTAACGCGGTCTATTTAGTCAGTTTATTAAGACGTGTACGCTAAAATTGAAAAGGAACCATTGGTATATATTCGCACAAACCAGAAGAATGCATGCATTTGCGGGACGCTATGTAGCAAGATTTTGTGATACAAAGTCTATTAAACAACGAGGGGAAACTGTTTTTCATAGATGCTTCAGGAGCGACTGGAAAAACATACCTGACGAGAGCAATCCTCGCTGAAATCTGGCGCCAAAATAATATCTCACAGCAGCATCGCCAGGTATTGCAGCCATATTACTTCTAGGCGGAAGGACGCAAATACAATGTTCAATATTATACTCGATTTATACAGAGGTGAAACACCGACATGCTTTGTGACACGAAACTGTGACAAAGCGAAAATGTTTCAGGATTGCTGTCTAATCAATTCAGATGAATGCGAAATGGCCAACAATAAGGCAGTAAAAGCTGTAGATAGAACTTTAAGTGCCCAAGAGTTTTTAAAAATATTATAAAAATTTAGGGAAGATCTCCTTCCTGAAGTGAAGTCAATGTTTAGCAGCGAATTATGTATAACTGAAGCTGAGATTCTTACTGGGAGTGCTACCGATGACACTGAATTTATTCCGCATATACCACTCTTCCTTCTTACGGCCGTGTGGTTTCCGGCAGACTAGAATAGAATCACAACTAAGGGAAATACTCGTACATTATAAAACATCGATCAGGTCTCCCCAACCCGTCTGGCCAGCGTGGGGAGTGTAGGCCAAATCCTCCCGTCTGGGACGGACGAGAGAGGGTCATGCTCCTGTAGTGGAGACTAAAATGACCTGATGATGATGATACCACTCTTCTCCAATAATTTTACATTTTACTGGTTTTTTCTGGTTTTCGGAACGCCAATCCATACCAATATTTTAAATGTGACAGAGTGTCTAGCTGTTACCTCTTCACGCTTCAATAGCTGGACCGATTTAGATGAAATTTGGTTCAGAGATACCTTGAGTCCTGGGAAAGGACATAAGATAGTTTTTGTCCCAGAAATTACCTATGATGTATTGTTGTTTATTGTACCTGTAGGGCGGTTCTATGTTCGACTGTATGTATTTTTTTTTTATTGAATGATTTCTCCGTCAATTGTACAACAATTTTAATAATTCTTATTTGTTGGAGAGGGTACACTCTCCAGGTGGTCCCATATTAAAAAGAATGTTGCTAAGCGCAAAACTCGAGAACGGCTCTACCAATTCTGCAAATTTTTATTTTAATATTTTCGTTAAGGTATAAGGAAGGTTTTTATGAAGAGAAAAGACATAAAAATAGCGAGGAAAAGAAAACAACACTTCCTACCCGTGCGAAGCCGGGGCGGGCAGCTAGTATAAATATATAATTATTATTTAAATTATTGATTTCGACCAACTTGCCAGAATATTATAAGTATTTTAAAAATGGCAAAATTCACCTCCCTGCTTAGGTGGGATTCGAACCCGAAATATTAAAGTTGTTTTATTATTTCAGAAAAAAAATTGGTGAATGTAGCTGCACATTTTGGATAACTGCTTACACAGAACCCACGCTGTGCGAGTCCGTCTCGCACTTGATCGGCTTTTTTAACTATGCGCTGTTTACATTATTAAGTAGGTTTACATACAGTATGGCCACTCCCTGCCGTTCTCTCGTGTCGACCTCACCTCCCCTCTGAGACAAATCTGGAACAGTTTGTATGGCGCCGCACGCACATCTCTCATTCACGCTGTGCAGAGACGTCATTGTGTAATTGTTTTTCGGGATTGCGTCGAAGAGTATCGAACAAAACTTGTGTCTGAGATTGAGACGTCTCTTGGACACGTCTCTGATTGCTGTAGACTGAACTTGGTCCAGCTGAATCCCTCAAAGACACAAGTTTGTGCATTTACCACAAAAAAGTCCCCATTTGTCGTATCTCCCAAATTGGAAGGTACTCCCATTACTATTAGCTCTAGAGTTGGTATCTTGGGTGTTGACATATCGAGTGATGTTCAGTTCTGTGGTCACTTGGAGTGCAAGGCCAAATTGACCTCTAGGAAAATTGGCATCATCTGTAAAGCCAGCAAGTATTTTACACCACAGCATCGCCTTCAACTGTATAAAGACCAAGTTAGGCCTCAAATGGAATACTGTTCACATTTCTGGGCTGGTGCGCCCTAGTACTTACTTGCTTCATATGACCGCATACAACGAAGAGCTGTTTGAATCGTCGGTGACCCAATGATTTCTGATCGGCTGGAGTCTCTCTCTCTACACGCAGAGATGTTGCATCTCTTTGTTCTATATAAATTATATTATTATACCACGGGGAGTGCTCGGATGAGCTATTTGATTTGATACCTGCCGCTGAGTTCCACTATCGTAAAACTCGCCATAAATTAAAATTCCATCCACATCATCTTGATATTTGGCGATCTACTACACTACAGTACGCTTTTTATGACATTTTCTACAACGAACTGTGAAGTTGTGGAATCAACTTCCTTCAGCGGTATTCCCAAATAAATACGACATACGGGGTCCTTCAAGAACAAAGTCAATATTTCCCTTAAAAGGCTGGGCAACGGATCAGTGACCCCTTGGTGTTGCTCATCTCTATGGGCGGTGGTGATGGCTTTCCATTAGGTGACCCACATGCTCGCTTGCCCCTCTCATATATAAAAAAATATTTATATAGAAGTAATCGACGCGATTTTATGTATGTAGTGGCCGGCTAATAGCCAACAAATTTAGATTTGTCATTTCTAGTTTGATAATATGTGTGATTGATTATCTGTGTTTACAATATATCTTCTTCAATATATGCAGGCTAATATAATAGGGAATTTTAAATCTTGGGATGCAGATAGTTTACATATGTAATTATGAGCTACATAATACTAACTACTTTTCAGTTTTCTGTAATATTTCAGTTGTTTCTTTTTTATGAATTTTGCCCATCCATACCTCATGTTTTTTTTTTATATAAGCACCTGATAGATAGCAATCACCACCGCCCGGTGGATGCAATGTATGCAATGTAGATTAGCAACACCAAGGGTTCGCCGATCCGTTGCCAGCCTATACTCCTTTCTTTCTTTCTGGTGACCTCACTCACTCGCAGGAACACGACAACCCTCAAAGAAATTGTTATTTGGCTGTGGTATTCTGTTATGTGGAGGTACTTCCCTAGTCGGGCAGCTTAAAAAATACGCTATG
The DNA here is from genome assembly GCA_937001555.2 of Hypsopygia costalis. NCBI lineage: Eukaryota > Metazoa > Arthropoda > Insecta > Lepidoptera > Pyralidae > Hypsopygia > Hypsopygia costalis. Next base: position 28,470,319 of record OW443330.2, read on the forward strand.
CCCTACCTCTCTTAAATCACGCCATCATCGAAGTCATCTCATAAGGCACTGTTTACATTAATCTTAATGTCAAGGCAGCCAATATTCGTCATTAACGCACAATTAAAAACTACTTAACTCTTTATATTATTATGTATATTGTACCGTATAATCTCTGTTTATAACATGCGTTATAAATAACTTTTCGCCAGGAAAAATACGTCATATATACGTTATATAAGCAACAAGAAATTATTACAGGACGGGGGTACACCACACATTCCCACCACTGTATCTCCTGTGTAGCCAGGATTAACAGCCACGACTGCCAAGAAATGTAATGAACAGTGAAGTCCATTGCAGTCCCGGTAGTAAGACTACAGCTGCCTTGGAACTCACAACGAATTTAATCAGAAGAAATTAGATTTTATTTATGATTTAATTTATTTAAAAAAAACCGACTGCAAATTTCTAATAATATTTTTATACTACGTCGGGTGGCAGACAAGCTACATGAAATACCGCCACCTCCGCTATCAACGCAGCAACTCCTCTCCTTTCATCTTGGTGACTCCACTGACTCGCAGGAATACAACAACCTTCAAGGGAATTGTTATTTGGCTGCAGTATTCTGTAAGATGGAGGTACTTTCCCAATCGAGCAGCTTAAAATTACGCTGAGCCCTGGCTCTCTTTTCCCAGATCATACATAGTAAGTATATCAGCAAGGTGCACCAGGTTGGTTTTGCTTTGGACCAGATGGTGGTGAGCCTCTTACACTCCTGTTTTTTTTTTTTTTTTGTTATTATCCTCAATTTTTTAACAGACGGATAAAATCATAAATGAACGGAACATATCGATGCATTACTCAATCGGTCACCATCTTAACCCATGCTTGTAAGATAATATTTCACATTTGTGGTACTACCGTTCCTTTGATAAATCGCTATTTCTCGATAAGCAGTGTTTTAAATGAGATATCAGACATGTTTAATGGTTTCGCATTATGAAAACATCAACAGCGCATTCCGAAACGCCTTCCACGTTTTTTGCTCCAACAAATGGCGTTATTATCGGTCGATATTATCGCTTGCGTTTTTTTTTATCTGGTCATAGTGTTACTTATATTTTATACTAGGTACATTTTGTAGAACGCTTGCGTTCTTCTGTTCTGCGATATTGCGATATATGTTCTAGAACATATTAGTTAGGGTGCAGGCCATATATTTTATATGCATTATTGATTAACGATCGATAAAAACTAATACGGTGTGTAATGCAGGCGGGCGGGGAGAAATGCCCAGAAATGCTCTGAGTCGAATGTGGAACCGATCGCAAGGGCTGTGTCACACGGCGCGGTGTGTACGACGGAAGTTCGTTTGTGGTATATAATCTATTCTCAACTGAACTTTTGAATAGTAAAATGATTTATTTTTTATTAAGTAATCATTGCAATTTAAATATTTGTTATTCCATTTTAAAAAAATTAACATTTGATTTGACAGTTCGACGTTTTTGGTTTTTTTTGGAGGTTGAATGTCGATATTTATTCCACATTTTCAATAGACGAAACGACATTAGATTGTAAAATGACCACTACGATCCGCGTGAAACAATTAGTGTACCACGTAACTGGATTTTATTCCGTCGAATAATCACAATCACAAATTACATTTAGCTTCAAATCAAACCATGACCATTGTAGGATTTAAAGACACTCTTTTACATACATACTTGTTTTATTTCACGGCTTATTAAATATTTATAAAATATACATTAATCATTTGTCTAGGGTCGTTGCCCTCGTCCAGCCAAGTCGACGATTGTCCTATTTTTCCTCGTCATTTTCTTTTCAGTCTTGTCTGTCCGTTCTTTGTCGGTGGTCAGTTGTGAGGCTGCCCGTTAAAGAGTCCGCAACAACCGCTTTAAACCTCAAAATCTGTCCATTCAATAAAACAAAATAATAAACAACCGCGTTGGCGGATTCCGACATTTCAAATTATCTTTTAATGTGAGATATTTAATCAAATCAGGTGTCAGGACCGCACTGGGTAACAGATTGCGTATTTAAATATACTACAATATATGATGTTCATTCATTGTTCATTTTATTTTCTGATTTCTATGATATTGATGGCCTACTCTGATGAAGAAGATACATCAAGAGAATTGGGTAGCCAGGATATAAAACCGGTTAATATTATATACAAGTAATATATGAATTAGAATAATGTCGAGATTTTTTATAGCGCTGTCATATTCGTTCGCACATTATTGTTTTTGACTTTAAAAGACTAACACGTGACTCGAAATAAAAAATCGTATCAATCAATCTCATTTCTTTACATTGTCTCATTGATGAAGGCGCAAGTTACTCTTTTTCTTGTATTAAGGCGATGGACACTATCAATTTGTCTATATGCACTGTGTATGATTATGATAATACTCTTACACGTTCATACTTTTCACTAATCACGTTGGCAGCATCAGGTGATGTTCTTCCACATAGTTTTAGTCATTGAATCAACTGTTGATTTATAGCCAAGGAAAATTTTATAAACTTTTTGAGATACCGGATTAAATTCTAAATACTTTAGAGCAGGGGTTGCAGTTAGTTGGTGGTGAGAGCTAAATCAAGGCCGTGATACAGAATTATAATGTAAAATTAATTTGAGCAATACTAAACCAAATACTGTATTCTCGAGATGAAGTGTAGTCGATTTATAGGACAGCTGGATATTGAACAGGGACCTGGAAGTGGTCCCCGAACAAAGAACAGTTAGGAACCACAGGACACACCAAGGAGATCGTGATAAATAATGTCATCCATATACAGGCAACGGATGACATTGTTTAATTTTGCTAATCCGAATATTATGGGGTGAAAGTGGTTCATCAACATCATTGAACCAAAGTCATCCACACCTGCACGTGGTGCACCCTGCTGATTGAAAGAAGAGGCTCTGGCTAAAAGACAGGTAGGGCATAGCGTATTTTTTAAGCTGCCCGACTGAGGAAGCTTAAAAATACCGAGGAGGAAAATACCGCGTGTCGAGATTCAAGGATTCAAGTTGTTATTTGGCTGCGGTATTCTGTTGTGTTCCTGCGAGTGAGTGAGGTCATCAGAAAGGAAGTAGATGCTGCGTTGGATGCGGGGTTGGCGGCGCGCGAGCGATATTTTTATGTTGCGAGCGTTGATATGTATACGCTCACCACTTCACATCAGGCGGGGCGTATGCTTGTCTGCCACCCGACGTAGTTTAAAAAATAATAATAATCTCATTCATAGACAGGCAACGGATGACGTTGCTTAACTTCCGTGATCCGATATCAATGTAACTCATTTATCCTCCAACAGGGCTATATAATCCATGGAAATATAGTGATATTATTTGCATGTAATAATGCTAATTTCACGCATAATTACATGCAACTTGAAACTGATTCATCTGGCCTTAAAACAGTAAATATTGGCCTTACTTTCAAAACCTTTTATGATCTTTAAGGCTTCATAATTGAAGAATATCTGACAGTTCAATTACAAATCGGTTCATTTGACATTTCCTCGGCTCATTTCTATAACCTCGGAATGCGCTCGAGTGATTTTGATCAGTAATTTCAGGTCATTTATTTATAAACATATATATAAATAACGAACGCATGCTCGATCTGTAAATGGATTTATAAATAAGAAATGAAGGTGTTAAATTAACTTCATTGTTTTAATTTAAAATATTATTATCATCTATTTCATGAGATTAGATATAGTAGTGTATGAAACTGCACATAATTAGGTCTTAAAATACTAGTGTGACGCTATTATCACATTCGCCTTCGGCTCATGTAATAAACTCACACTCGTATTTTAAGAACCCTTATTATGCAACAGTTTCATAAACTACTATTTTTATTGTGTTTATTATTGTCAGGGGAGCTTCTTATAAAATGTTCCCTTCTCACTTCAGTGGATTTCCCATACAAACCTTGTCCTGGCAATAAGGAACACGACAAACAATTATCTAATTTCATGCAGCTGTTCGGCAGTTACTGAGCACCCTGCTGACTGACAAACGAAGCTCTGGCGAAAAGAGAGGTAGGGAGCGTGATTATAAGCTACCCGACTGGGGAATGTACCTCCAGCTCACAGAATGCCGCAGCTAAATAACAATTCCCTTGAGGTTTGTTGTGTTCCTGCGAGTGAGTGAGGTCACCAGAAAGTTTTTATGTTGCGAGCGTTAATATGGCTACGGTAACCGCTTCATATCAGGCGGGCCGTATGCTTGTCTGCCACCCAACGTAGTATAAAAAAATGTTGTGATATTTTTCTGTTAGAATTTAAATGTTACAAGATTTCCTTTTGCATCCTTGAAGTTGTAGTCAATGGTCTTATGTGCGTGACTGCCTCATCTTTACATTTTAATAAAATAAGATACCTGAATGTCCGTGATTTACTTTATAGTACTAGTTATTTCTATAAAGAAATTTAAAAAATCTATTTGCAAATTTCAAGATGAGATATATAATTAATTAAGTTAGAAAACTAAAATTCCATATAAATAACTTATAATTAAATTTAAAATAAAATTAATATAACTGCATTAAAAACTAAAATTATAATAAAATACATAGCAAAATAAAAAATATCATCTATATACTTATATAAAATTAGTAGGATATTCTGGGTATACTGGGTATGGTTTAGACAGGACAACGCCTGTCAGGTAAGCGAGTTACCTATATTAATTCACAATTGTTTTAGAAAATGTTTTTTTTTTTTTCCTATTTCTTTCTCATTATTTTTTCTCATATTCTGCGGTGATATACATAAATTCTGACGCTTCCAGTTAGCAGTTAAAAAAAGGACAACATTGCCCACCTGCGGAGTGGTGCGGAGTAAGGTCGCGTGCAGACAGTGTTCCCCATAAAAAACAAGTTTGGGCGCAGCGCTGTTTCGTGCAGATAAATAGGTCTCAACCAAGACTCAACCCTAATGTGACTCGCACGCATACAATTATACTGCCATCATAATTATTCTTCTGTTTTCCTTAGTTGGTATAATTCACTAACAAACAAACCCTTTATATACTTACAATTAGTAAGTATATAAAGGGTTTGTTTGTTTGTGAAATTATATTGTACCTTCTGCTAAGAGCATTTCAATTTGTGTCGTTCTTACGATTAGGTTACTTGACTTTTTTTTTTCGATTTGTTATACGTACGGACGTCAGAATAAATAAATATTTCTTGACAAATTAAATGATAACTTAAATACATTTTTGTGAAGATTATGATGATATTGTATGCATTATATCAGAAATTTGAACAACAGCTATGTTAAATATTGCGTTAATGTAACTAGTGCCGTAAGTAAAGTTAGTATTTTTTATTGTTATTCCAATGGTTTCCTTTTCTTTTTAAATAATTACATCCTTAAAAAATCCTTAGAAATTTTAAAGGAGCAAAAAAAAAATCGGACGTAAGTTTTTAAAATTTTAAGATCAATCTAGTTTTGCAAACATCCAGTGTGAACACACACTCCATTTGTACATGCAATCGGTAGAACACACTGCACACAAAGGGACGCAAAATCTCTTCTCAATCTGTCGCAAGGTGCAATCTAGATACTTCCTCCCATAGATGACAACATTACTCCTTACTATGCGAATGTACAGTCGGTTCCCTAAGATAACTGACCTCTCTGCCATACTGAAATTTATAGCAGAGTGATCAGTTATCTTAGGGAACCGAGTGTACACGGGCTTGGTAAAGCACAATCCTTCTTTATTGCGAATTGAAGTACAGAGTGCCTAGTGCGAGTTTTTTATTCACGTTCGATAATGTCAACGTAAACAAACTGACCAAATAGAGAAGTACTCTCATGTTGTGAATTTACCAGACGTGTGTTACATATCCAAATTACCCGGGTTGCTCACTTCGAAATGTGAGCGAGTAAGCTATATAATTTTGATATGTAACACGCGTCATATAAATTCACAACATGAGAGTACCTATCTATTTGGTCGGTTTGTTTACGTTCACATTATCGAACGCGTACAAAAAACTCGCACTAGGCACTCAGAGTGCTGAGTGCGAGTTTTTTATTCACGTTCGATAATGTCAACGTAAACAAACTGACCAAATAGAGAAGTACTCTCATGTTGTGAATTTACCAGACGCGTGTTACATATCAAAATTACCAGGGTTGCTCACTTCGAAATGTGAGCGAGTAAGCTATATAATTTTGATATGTAACACGCGTCATTTAAATTCACAACATGAGAGTACATATCTATTTGGACGGTTTGTTTACGTTCACATTATCGAACGCGTACAAAAAACTCGCACTAGGCACTCTGCTCTGAGTGCTGAGTGCGAGTTTTTTATTCACGTTCGATAATGTCAACGTACACAAACCGACCAAATAGATAAGTACTCTCATGTTGTGAATACATATCAAAATTATATAGCTTACCCGCTCACATTTCGAAGTGAGCAACCCGGCTAAATTGGATTTGTAACACGCGTCATATAAATTCACAGACCAAATTGAGAAAAAGTTTCATATTGTGAATTTATCAGACGCGTGTGACATATCCAGTGATCGGAATAGGTAGAGTGATTTGTTGTACTTGCGTAATGCTGTCATAATATGGACATGCCTTTTTCGGGATTTCGGGATTTCATTAAATATTATTTAGGTCGTGATTTATTAGCCATTGTATTTGAAATTAGAGGTTACGATAGCAAAGCACTTTTAAATAGTACTTTATTTGCTATATGTATGTGAAATTTTTAAAAAAAACTGATTGATTAACTGAATCCTATGTTTAGACTTAGCTTTGAAAAACTCGTAAAGCTAGACAGCCTTACGTGCTTACCAAAGCAACCGGAACCCCGGAGACTTAAAGCCTCAATACTTTCGAAATCCCGAAATCTCGGAGGTATGTCCATATTAATATCAGCGTTTGAGATTATTGACCCTAAATCACTCTACCTATTCCAATCTCTGGACATATCCAAATCCAAGTCGGATTGCTCCTTCAAAATATGAGTAAGTAAGCTACATAATTTTGATATTTAACACGCGTCTTATAAATTCACAACATGAGAGTTCTTCTCTATTTGGTCGGTTTGTTTACGTTGACGTGTTTGCACTTGAACTACGTTAGTACTAATACTTATACTGTGCTTGAACTAAGCTCTCTGTTGAGCACACCTAGATTCTGCGAGACGAGCTTGACCTTCTCCTCCAGGTCACAGCGAAACTGAAAATCTCTTGACACTTCAACTTCAAGAATATGAAGATGACGACGGTTCGCCAGTTATTTAAAGTATTTAGCATACCTTGTATGTTTTTTGGATTCCGTACCCAAAGGGTAAAACGGGACCCTTACTAAGACTTCGCTGTCTGTCCGTCCGTCTGTCTGTCACTAGGCTGTATCTCATGAACCGTGATGGTTAGACAGTTGAAATTTTCACAGATGATGTATTTCTGTTGCCGCAATAACAAGATAAACCTACTAAAATACAGAATAAAATAAATATTTAAGAGGGCTCCCATACAACAAACGTGATTTTTTTGCTAGTTTTTGTTCGCAATTGATAACGGCAATAGGTAGACGCTTGAAATACCTACTCACAAAATATTTAGTTATATATTCATTTTATAAGTAAATAATTAAATTAAAATATAACAAAATTGAGGGGGGGGGGGTATTAAATATTTTTAAATAAATAATAAAAAACAAATATTTAATAATTTTTAAACAACAAACGTGATTTTTAGCAGTTTTATATTTAACGGTACGGAACCCTTAGTGCGCGATTCCGACTCGCATTTAGTCGGTTGTTATTTTATTTAATTTTTATTCTCACAATGCACAATGTTCCATGACGTCGCTTAATAACAAGGTGCGAATCGCATAAAACCTTTATGACTGCAATTTTGGACATTATTACTAATTTTTATCTTTAGCAAGTAATTATAGAGCTGAGTAATGGGAAAAAAATTAAGTATTCTGGTCTACAAGTCTGTTGCTACTGACGATGTTAATTAATAATTGAATGTGCTTTAAAGATAATGAGTGCGATGGAACGATATGAAACACTTTCCGCACTCCTTATATACTCGTAAACACAATGAAAAATGTATTCAGTTTAAAAATATATATATATTACCATGTCAACCTATAGTTACTCATCCCGTTCGGGTTAGCCTTCGAGAGGTTTAATAACTATTAATTACATAAATTGAAAGTTAAAAACGCCCGTGACTATCTTTTTGCAAGTTCAAATAGATCTGTCACATAATGAATAAATAAATATTCATTGACAAATTACACACAACTACCTATCTAGTCCCAAACTAAGCAATGCAAAAAAAAAGTATTATATCAATTACTAGTACCCATAGTACAACTATGGGTACTAGTGGTACAAAGTGGCCATTGCTAACAATTCGATTACCGAGCTCGTCGATTCACGTACACATACCTAGAAAAATATAAAAAAAACATCGAAGTATACACTAGGATGTTCATATCATATCATGCTCATCATATATCCCTGTTTTTATTTATTATTCAACTATTTATCAGTAATAGCACAGTATAAGTATATGGTAATAGGTTACACATCTTTGTCTATATATAATAATGATTCTTATATTATTACTGTACTTCTAATTTTCATTAATTTCTTTTGATTTGCGAATACTGCCCACTGCATACACAAATTCGTTACCCTAATGTTGCCTTGAAAAGATTGATCTCAGCAATAAGGCTGCCTTGTGCACTTAAACAAGTCTGTAAAAATTTATTGATTCACTCTAACATAAATTTATATTATGTAAATAAAGCATATCTTTACTAAAAATATTAGAAAAACCTGACTTATCCTCATATTTATTTTAAATTCGTGATATGGGGGAGACCACGGTTCGCCGTATACGAGATAACATGGATTATATTAATAAGAAAAATAAAAATTAACGCGCTGTACATTGCGTACAGCAGCTCGGCTCAAAAGTAAAGCATGTTCACGAGACCTATTACTTTTTTGTTTGAAATTAACGGAAAGCTCTTCTTTCTAAATGCTGAAATGGTTTGTTTGTATTATCTATATTGTAGATAATGAACATAAATATGTATACATAATAACCCTTAAAATATAGATGTACAAAGGTTATCTCTATAAGAAATCTCTGCCAGCCAACCTTTTGAGTGTTGGATATAAAATGTAGTGAATGGTACTCTCCTTATTTTATTATACTCCCCCTTAAATAAATAAATAAATAAATATTTCTGAACAATTTACACAGCGCCATCTAGTCCCAAATTAAGCGCAAAGCTTGTGTTATGGGTACTAGACAACTGATAAATGTACTTAAATACATTGTTTTTGTAAACTTTTTTACCTCCGATGAGGTCCGCACGCTGTCCCTGTTCGATAACATAATTTATAATAATAATGACGTATTTTATTTGTATACGTTGTTTTTCTATTATTATTTAGAAACCAATCCCTATAAAACATTTTAATTTTTTTTGCAATTTATCCGTATTTCAATGGTTGTCCAAAAGACAAAAGTTCGTTTTCAGTACTATCGGAGAATGTCCCTAAGTATTATATCACCACAAAACTTTGCAGCCTGAAAAAAATCACTATTATAAAATTAATACCAATTACACAAATACATTTAAAACGATATGTATAGTGAAGAAAACGTGTCTGTTGCATATTTCACTTTAAATAATTTAAGATTTTTTTCTTTTTACTTTTGTCCCCATAATCATCATATAAGACGTCGGTCTTTCGGACAACCATAAATTAATTGTGTAATCAAAGTATAGATGGCGTTGTAAGAAAGTAGATATCAAATGTAAATTTCTAGTAAACAGATAGGCGTAACCGCGATTTTGAATTCACAAAAACCGCCGCGTCAGTCGGCCGCGTTCTGCTTGTAAGAGTGGGTGGCTTTATTGTCCGTCCATCGGATCACCGGAAAAAATACGTAAGTACTTAATATATTACAACAAATTCTAGTGCACCAAATGCTATTTCATATGTATGTTTCTGTAAATGTCAAACTAAACAAAAAAAGACATTTGTATTTATTTGACAGCTCAATATTTCAGAAATGTCCTATGGATAACCAGTCACTTGGACAACGAAGTGGTTGTCCCTAGGACAATTTTGGTTGTCCCTAGGACAACAATATTGCAATTTGCAATTTTGAAACAGATTTAAATCATAACTTCACATCTTGACCCCAGGCGCTACCCCTTGGCGTCAAGATGCGAAGTTTTGATTTAAACCTGAGAAACTAAATAACACTGCTTAGCACAATCTTACAAATATGACATACAAGTGCTGTATTCCATGAGTCATTATTTTAATCCTATTTTTTTAGTAGCATCTGTTGCTTAATTTACATTTAGCTCTTGAAATTGCATTTCAGCCTTATATTTTTAGCCTTCCATCTTCAATTTGAATAAATTTTCCGACATTCCCAAGCCCAACAAATATACCTTTCTTCATTTCGTCCCTTCATATTATTCTTAATAAAAGCATGTAATGACCCACTACAGGATCCAAACCCAAGTAATGAAAGAATACATTAGTGGGGGCTTAGGTCCTGCAGTGAATCTGCAGTTCTGCGACAATCACCACAAACACTTTTACTCAATTGTTGCACCCAGCTCATGGCTTTTCATCTTTCAAATCATCTTATAGCTTTACACACTTCCATGCATTCACAGTATCGAATGCAGTATATTCAATACTTTCTGTTTTTATTTTTAGAATGGAATTATAGGAAAAAGAAGAAAAATACATCAGGACGCTATAGAGAAAGACTTAAATAAAAAAGAGAGAAAGCTATCACAAAAATAAAAAGTTGATTTCAAGTATACAGCGAGAGGAACAAAAACACTGCAGAGCTATTTAGAAATTACGTAAACAGGAACAAAGAAGACGAATAAAAGCGGTTCATAATATGCTTAACGCCACACCTCCAAGTTCTCCGTCGTTTTGCAGGAAATCAATATACCTCAAGATCAACATGAAATTATTCCACCTGCTTCATCTATAGTAGCTGGATATAAAATAAGAGGAAAAAAAATTGAAAGGGATAGAACTAAAATGTATAAAGAAAATATTAAACTACAAAGCGAGGTCAGGATGTGGAAGAAAAAATATGAAAAATATAAGAAGAGAGCTATCGCAAGGAAAAATCGATTCTTCTTCATTCGTCTTAAGTATTTCACTTAAAACGAATGAAGAAGAATCGAAGACAGAAAGTAAATTCCACATTAAAAACAAAAGTTTTAGCAATGCTGTCAAAGAAAATTACTACAAAATAAAGGCTCGATACGGAAAAAACATGTTGAAAAATATATTTGACAACATAGACGCATCCCAAAAGAAAGAAATCATCAAGGATAGTTTAGATATAAAAGGAAGAATCAGTGCAAGAATAAGTTCCCACTGTGGTGATACAGAGCTTACAAAAAATATATTTTTCTTAAGAGACGATGAGGTAATTCTTGACACATCATCTCTTAACAAAAATATTTTTAACACGGCCGGTAAAAAAGAAACCGTAAGTAAAGGCTTTGCCTTTACTACTACAAAAAGTGCAATAAGGGTTTCTTATATAAACTCAATGAAAAATTTGTTTAAAGCTGATTGTCTGAGAATCCGGGTACAAAATATTCTTATTTCAATTTTACCAAACATGGTATCGACCATGTTTGGACTTTTACATTCTCAAACCAACAGTAGATGGAAGAGATATGTATCTGTGTAAAATAGATACAAATGCTGAAGATAAGATAGAAGAAGAAGGCTTTATTCTTAATGCGATGGATATAAGTACATTGATTCTGGAAACAGTCTGTGATACTAATAAAATGGATTGTATGTTTGGGGCTTGTGTCCAATGTCAGGATGAAGAAATCTAAATTAAGAGAGACCAATCATACGTAAAATACAATGGTTTGAATGCGTAAGAGAAGAGGAAATCTACCTGAAAGAAGGAAAGAAAATGAAAGACGGAAAGAAAATAAAGAATGTAAAAATACTGAAAGAAGATACAGTACAAAACATAACTGAGAATTTTAAACGAGAACTGAGAATGTTGACAACTATTGACAATTGTTTTTGGCATGCAAAGCCTTTAAAATATACATTCTGAAACTTTCTTATTCATATTTTTTATTCGGTACTCTATTTAGATGTAAAAGTAACACTATACACAAAATAATGTAATAACTTTAACGTTCTAGTACTTCCTATGGACAACCATAATGTCCACTGTACAACTAAATTGTCCCCAGATTAAGAAACGTACAAGGATAAATATTTCTTTTTAAATTTAATTTAAATTCATAAAAAAATATAAGATCAGTAATACAATACAAAAGAAAATTTTCACGAGGTTTTTTTTTATTGTAATTACAATATTTTCCATAATTATGAAAAGTTTAGGTTGTGTGAAGTTACAATCGTTGTCCATAGGACAGCATTAGTGCATATATTTCTGAAATTATAAGAAATTTAATGGAATCAAAGACGAGGAATTAAAATGTCTGCATTAATTAATTCAGCAAAGATTAATTTTTTATTATAATTAAAATTGGTACTACTTAAAAATCGTATAGAGTTTAGTCGTCCAGGGGACAGATATACCTTTGGTTGTCAGAGGTTTCGTATAAAATTTAGTCAATTACATAAGAAAACAGTTCTGCTCTCTCTGGAATCACAAAAAATAGATAATTGTCTTTTAAATAAAATATTTAAAAGTGAACATTGAAACAACAAAATAAAAATCTAAATATTCATGATTGGGATATTTAAAAATTGATTGACCCAAATACATACTTATAATAGATAGAAAACACCCAGACCAAGACAAACAGACATGTTCATGCACACAAATGTTTGTCTTGTGCGGGAATCGAACCCGCGACCTCGGAGTCAAAGTGGCCATTGTTAACCATTCGACCACCGAGCTCGTCAATAATCAAAAAACAGTCAAAAAATAGTTGGAAGAGCACTCCACCGGTAAATAATTTACCTCCCCCGCGTAGGTGGGGTTTGAACCCACGACTGGTTCAAACCCCACCTAGGCGAGGGAGGTAATTTTTTCCATTTTCTAAAATATTTATTACTACAGGTCAACTGACCTGACAGACATTGTCCTGTCTAATCCTTACGCAGTATACCCAGAATATCCCACCAAAGTTTCATTGCAATCGGATGTGCGGCAAACGAATGCATAAAGGACATACAGACAAACATTCATTTTTATATAAATATTTATCTCTCTTAAATCACGGGTCAAGCCCGGTCATTTGATAGGCATGCGCGGAGATATGGATCCAACGCGTAGAGGCCCCTTTGAGTAGTTTGATGTAATGTTGTACGCCCGCCGTGACCCGCTCCAGGATATGTAAATGGAACGATATACCCATGAGCAGGTCTCGGCAGGCGTTGAAACTATTGCGAAGTGTGATGGAAAATGAATGGGCTATGGAGATGAGATCTGGGTGAACTTAATACCGAGCTATTACAGAAGAGGGACGGACACCTGCCATAACTGCTTTTATTGCTAGTCATTATAAATATTTATTATTATATTCTGGCAAGCTGGCCGAAATAAACTATTTAAATAATAATTGTTTGCACTTGATTTAAAATGTTCTTATATATATTTTTCTTTACACCGATCTAATTATTATTTACTAATATTTCGACTTATCGATCACTCGGTGATCATCGACGAGGCCAAGGCCGGCAAGCCATTCTCAACCATATGGTTATAGTCTTGCTCGACATTTAAAGCTTATTTCCTTTTCCTGTACAAACATGAATCCCACTGTTGAAATATTCAACAGGTACCTTTACAGCCAAATCATTTAATTTACATACTTAAAGTTTCCTTTAGACAAATTTTATGCACGAGTTTTATATTTTCTTCCAACCCGCAGTTGTGCAGCGTGGTGGAGTATGCTCTAAACCCCTTCAATTGAAGGGAGACCCGTATCCCAACTGTGCGATAAGGGTTGACGACGACTAAATTTTCAGATAACTCTTTCAAACAATCTTCAAATTACAGGTAAATAATATTGAAATCAGTCTGTGATATGAAATCTATGTCTTCTTCTTTTTTTTTTAATATATACATGCAACTATCCTATAAAATTAGCAAACCCGCGAATAGTAAAACAATTATATTATTAGATAAATCTCTATTTGCAAACGTGACTCTACCATGACAGATATTTTTTTCAAATATAATAATCTGGTAAAAATATGCTTGTAAATGTAGGTAAACTTAGGCTATTCATTAGAATTTAAACGGTCGTGTAGTTCTAGAGATTTTCTTCTGTGAACTCGCAGGTTATAGACCTTTTTCTAGTAGATTGTAGCATGAAATTCTTCAAAAGGGCATGAGGCGGTTTCAACCACGATACACAAATAAATACTTTCGTCTTGTCGAAATTCATCCCCAGTACCACAGATCGAGATGCAGCATTGGGATCGGTCAACATACGACCGAGATCCTCCAGCTATTCCGCTATATCGGCAAATATAACCACGTCATCGGTAGACCGAAGGTTTGACATCTCACACATTTACACTGATGCCCCGGTTTTTCCAGTCTAGTGTTTTAAATACGTCTTCCAGAGCAGAAGTAAATAGTTTCGGGGAAATGATATCCCCTTGACGTACGCCCCGCTGTAGCTGGATAGGCTTCAGTTGCTGGTCCTGGACGCGGACAGTCATTGTTACAGCGCTATACAGCCATCTCAGCACTTCGATATATCTCGATACACTAATTCGTATATTATTTATAAAATCTATATTCTTTATAAATAATCTAGCATTAATATTAAGGGAATATCAAGGAATAAGGGTGTAGAGAAGACACAGACTGCATTCTCTACATAAACCCAAAACTGGTACAGATATTCGGACTATTCCTCAAGGAGGATTTACGACACGCCAAAGATTGTTCTGTAATTAATCGACGCGTATCACATCACACACATAGGTTTAAATCGGCACAATACAAAAAATAAAAATGCCACCGCCGACGCCGCCGCCGCGCCGCCGCACGTCAACCTATTTCTACGTACCTACAACCATCAATAAAAAAAACTCGCTCCATTTTTATTCCGACTCTAGCCTGACCTTATCCAATATGACGACAAGAGGCGAAAAAAAAGCTAGGTAGATAAATTGTAATGCATGATTAGGGTGAACAGACACCCAACTTGTAACACAAGGTCACTAATTCTAAATAGGGATTTGCCATCGAATTACGACTACGCTAAATTGAAAATTAAAACGATATTTTGAAGGACTATTTGAATCATGTTACCTCGGAGACGGGCGCAAACGACTGTAATACAGTTTAATACTAACGCGGTCGTTTACTTAAGTTATTGATTTCATATATGTGCTTACTATTGTTTTTTCTCCGGCACCAAAGCCTGCACAACTCTTAGAAGCGAGGTAGGACACAGTAGCAATGTTCGATAACATAGTAGAAAGGTGACATAAACATCTACACAGCTCAATTAAATGCTAATTAGTTCGCTTAAATTACAAGGGAATCCAGAAATATTTTTTCATACCGCAGACCGGATTACACACGCTAAGTATGTCCACATGCTGCGCTCCTGGATAAAAAACCTGATCCGGCTTTGTTCAGGAAGACAACGTGCATTCAATAAACACTACAGTGTACTGACTGCGTCGAAAAAATACGTTCTTTTTATTGTGATATACCTACTCCGACAGCAACATTCTGATCTCTTTTAATACACCTGTTCTAGAATATTTATTGTTGAAAATGGGTCAAAATTAAAATTGGTTATCTATAAAGTCTGTTTACGGACGATAATTTTACATGATAACGTCGAAAAATCAGGCGATGGAGTGGAAAAGAGATAGATGCGTCACAAGCAGAAGGCTTAGGCCGATCGTTTAAGTGGTGGTGTTGTGGGGTGTAAACAACTGAAGCCGATTTCCATCAGGATTTTTGACTGCAAAAATAAGACTTCTGTTTAAATTTGTAATAACAATCTTCAGTTAAATCGGTAGAGCGCTTCTGTCACTACATTGTAAAGCTTAATATTATTTGCATTAATTTTAATATGAAGTTAGATTTTCGCAATTAAAAAATCGGATCGTAATCGGATTCAACTTAGGCGGTAGGGCGCCTGGTCCGGGACTAAAACATGAATAACATAATGAACTTGTCTATTCAACTGTTCCGTGTTTTTTGTTCCCGCTCTGTAATCTTAATTTATGCAGTCTATTTATCTCGTTACATTATTTCAAACACCCGTCATGTTGTCAATCTCAAATCAGATTAATTATGATGTACATTTATAATAATCTATATTTTTATATCGACTCCAATTATTATAGATATTTCTTTATGGCTCGATACTACATCAAATTATCTTTTCAACAAAGCTAATTTTACGTACATTGATAGTTTATGTGATACTAGCGACCAGCCAAGGCTTCGCACTATGTTACTCGCTGATTTCAATTTTTAAAATCGGTTCAGCAGTTTTTGATATTTTGTTATTAAAAACAAAAATACTAATCTTCTCTCTTTATATATTATTACTATAGATTCAATTGATCACGTATACAATTTTACTCTCTAACTGTATCGAGTACTTAAAAATGAATACTAAATAGTGTTGATATTTTTTCTGAAATACAGGTGAACATGTAAGAGATGTGGGCCGCAAACTTGCCGTGAAGTCATAGACGAACCCGTGATGAGATCCTACATCACAAATCCTACACCAAAAATACAGTTTTATTATTTACTGAAAAATTTAACTTAAAGTACCATCCTTTGATTCTGTTTGAGAGATGAAACAGAATCAAAAGATGATATTTATGAAGATATATTTAAGATTATGTTATCGTTATTGATTTGATTTTCTAATTTCTCATGATAAAAATTCTTGAACAGTCACCCATTAGTCTTCATCAAAATAATAGACACATAGATAGAGATCTAATAAATAACAGATAATTCAGTTCCCGGCCCTACCGGCGAAGCTGAAGCCGATTCCCAGAAGATATTTTGATTACAAAAATCAAACTTCACCTCAGATTTTATGGTACTTGTGTTTAGCATAGCTTGTACGCTGGAGCTCATACCGACTAAGCTGAAGATGTTCATCAATGACTAAAACGTACTACCTATTTTTATAATCAAAATATTGGATGGTAATAAGCTAAGATAAATTTAATTGTTCAAAACTGTGTAATACAGGATGTAATACTGAATTTTAATGATAACAACAGTTGCCCATTGCGGACATACAATAATTAAAATTATGTATTATGTAGTTATTTCAATAATCCAATGTTCATTACTAAAATTGCAATAGTATTTGTGACATGTCATATATTAATTTCGTCAAAATATTCATTTAAATTATAATAACAGTTACACAATAGCCATTCATTCAATCTTTTTTTTAATGCGACTCCATCTAGACATTTAATATGTCCAGGTAAATGATTAAATACCTTGATACCATAATTTTATGCACTTTTGTCAAATATATCGGCTTCAGCTTCGGGGGTTCATGAAGAATTGTACACGTCCAATAAATGGAATTCATTTTTAGATGTAAATGGTAACTAGGGCTCTACCGCCGAATTACCATCTGAATGTTTGAATGCGAAAATCAAACTACTGCTTGGATTGTTGATAATTATGTTTAGCTCAGCTGGTAGAAACCCCAGAGCTGTACCGACCAAGCTTTAGATGTTTGTCCATAACTTTAACCTAATATTAATACACCTATTATGGGGTGTATGTGGTTCATCAACATCTTTGAACCAAAGCCATCTTCACCTGCACGCGGTGCACCCTGCTGACTGACAAACGAAGCTCTGGCGAAAAGAGAGGTAGGGAGCGTAATTGCAAGCTACCCGACTGGGGAATGTACCTCCACCTCACAGAATACCGCAGCCAAATAACAATTCCCTTGAGGGTTGTTGTGTTCCTGCGAGTGAGTGAGGTCACCAGAAAGGAAGGAGATGCTGCATTGGCAGCGGGGGTGGCGGCGCGCGAGCGATATTTTATGTTGCCAGCGTTAATATGGCTACGGTAACCGCTTCATATCAGGCGGGCCGTATGCTTGTCTGCCACCCGACGTAGTATAAAAAAAAAAAAAAAAAAGAATACCAATTTTTGTAATCAAAAAACCAATGGTAATCGGCTTCAGCTTCGGCGGTAGGCCCCCTGTTTGAGGAGTAAGTAAGAATTCAAAATACACGCTAAGGAAACTATGATATTCAATAATAAAAACTTGTTATAATGCTCAATAAAACTATACGATCACCGACTGCACATCAATACCTACTTTCGTGCGGTTATTGCGGCCAGTGGAATTCTTTTTGCCGCGATTATTGTTCCCAAAATGGAGTAAAGATATTTCGCAGACCATAAAACCCGATCTGAATTCTTAATTATCGCGATAAATTATCGTTTTCACTATTTATACACGTTGATTCTGGTACATCCCTCGTTAAGAACAGTATCTTTGTTGAAAATGATAAAGATTTTTTTGTTGATTAATCGTTCTGAATTCTCTTCCTGAGTGTGGTCTGTTTGCTTTTGTTATTGAGATGTTCGAGCGTCGGTTATCGTTTCTGTCTCATTAATTTTTCATAAAGCAAAAGGATTGCAATTTATATGAAGGGTCAATTGCATAGGTGCTAATATTAAAACAATTTTACTATTTCATCAAATTTGAGGTGTAAATGGTTTATCAACATCCCTGAACTAAAGCCAACTTCACCTGCACGTGGTGCACCCTGCTGACTGACAAACGAAGCTCTGGCGAAAAGAGAGGTAGGGAGCGTAATTGTAAGCTACCCGACTGGGGAATGTACCTCCACCTCACAGAATACCGCCAAATAATGGTTCCCTTGAGGGTTGTTGTGTTCCTGCGAGTGAGTGAGGTCACCAGAAAGGAAGGAGATGCTGCGGGGGTGACGGCGTGCGAGCGATATTTTATGTTGCCAGCGTTAATATGGCTATGGGAACCGCATCACATCAGGCGGGCATTATAAAAAAAAAATTGCTGCATTGGTAGCGGGGGGTGACCGTTTCACATATGGTTGTGTGTTTGTTTGTCACCTGACGTAGTACAAAACAAAAAAGGAGATCTGTAATCGGGGCCGCAGATTAAAGAATCAAGTTTAGGAGCGACCGCGTCCACGAACACTTTTTCGTACTTCTCTCATTTATTTTTTGTCGGAACATGGCACGAGTGATTAACGAACCGCTATCATTGTCACAAAAATACCTCGTTATTGTGAGGAACTTCCAATGCTTACTAATAAATAAAATGTTGAATTCATTCATCTATTGGGTACGCTATCCTAAATCGATTTATATAGAATTAATTTTAAGTCAATACTTTGTCGACGGTATTGCAGAGTTGTAAACTTGCAGTCCCACAATAATTTATAGCTATATTATATATATATATATTTATATATTATTACATAATACATAGTAAAATATAAAAAATCACGATCCTGGGGCCTACTCCTAAATGAAAATTAAATTTTATACCATGGACGGTGAAACTGTAGAATCAACTTCCCTCAGCGGTATTTTAGAACAATTACGACATGGGAGGTTTCAAGAACAAAGTCTTTATTTCCCTTAAAGGGCTGGCAACGCATCGGTAGGCAACCCCTTGGTGTTGCTGTCTCCAGGGGCGGTGGTGATTGTTTCCCACCAGGTGGCCCGCCCATATTCTCGTTTGCCCCCCTCTCATATATAAAAAACAAAATGTTTCGGCTGACAGTTCAGAATTATTAAAATACATTTTGGAGTTTTATAGTGTCAATTTAGACAATAAATTAAACCCTGCTGGATGCAAAGCTCGCATCCACCGATATAATCAAATGAAATTCGTATCTGAAAATTGCGAACATTTTTTTTTTATATTACGTCGGGTGGCAGACGAGATACGGCCCGCCTGGTGTGAAGGGGTTACTGTAGCCATATTAACGCTCAAAACTACTGCCCCCGCTGCCAACGCAGCCACTCCTTTCTTTTTGTTGACCTTACTCACATCACATACAGGAACACAACAACCCTCAAGGGTTTTGTTATTTAGCTGCAGTATTCTGTGAAGGAAAGGTAGTTCCCCATTCGGGCAGCTTACTATGCGCTATACCCTACCTGTCTTTTACCAGAGCCTGTTTCGCTTATGCACCGCGTACAGGCGAGGTTGGCATTGGCTCTAAAGATCTTGGAGTCTTCCACCCCCAAAACTTTCACTTTTCCTAACTGCATAAAATAATAAATAAATATTCATGGACAATACACACTGCCATCTAGTCACAAATTAAGCGCAAAGCTTGTGGTATGGGTACTAGACAACTGATAAATGTACTCACTACATATATATTATATACTCTAAGGTACTTACATAATTTTTATACATAGAAAACACCCAGACCAAGACAATCAGACATGTTCATGCACACAAATGTTTGTCCTGTGCGGGAATCGAACCCGCGACCTCGGAGTCAAAGTGTCGAATGGTTAACAAAGCCATTGCCATAGAGTAAATAAATTAATATAGAGGTTTAATCCCATACAAAATATCGTGCACCGAACGAAAGTCAAAATTCCGTATTATTTCTAGATGGTGCTGGCAATAAGACATGAAAAAAATTAATACCGAATATTTCTCAACGAAATTTGATACATAATCATAAAATAATTTTAAAAATTACACAAAATAGTTTTTGTCTGATATTTAACACTAATAATAAAGTTAACAAATGATGCTTTTCACTAAAAATAATCTTCAATTTTACCCTTACCAATAGATGTCACTCTGATATGCTTTTGATGATGCTATGTTTTTTTTAGTTACTTTTGGCGCTAGTAGCGGCAGATTTTTTGTACAACGTACAAACTAGCGCCGCGGTCGAAGACAAATAGCAACTTGTGAACGAAATCTTTGCTGATAGGAAAGTAGGTAAATATTATTCTTATCGTATCTCAGGCTGACTTATTGTCAGCCTAAAGGATGATAAGAATATTTTTTTTGTCATACAGTCACCATATTCTTTTATTTAAGTTGCACATTGTTGTGAACTCCGTGAATGACGGGACTTAAGATTTTTAACTGTTTGCTCGAGGGACGCCATATTTAATATTTTGTATGGGATTACCACTCTACTTTTGTCTAATTTAGTGCATATGTTTTAAAAATGTTTTTTTATTATTAAAATTAAGGCTTGCTTTAAAAAAAAAAAAACATAATGAATATGAATTCACAGTAATATACTATAATACAAAAATTCGCCAATTTCACAAATCAGCTTCATAGCTCATTTGGAAGAACCCTCTGCTAGTAATATATAAGTCCCTAGTTCAATCCAACCATTGTCTTCCTTTTTGTCATTTTGAAAATATTTTTTATAACTAACTAGCGACCCGCCCCGGCTTCGCACGGGTGCAATGCTGATACTAAATGTACTACAGAAGGTCTTTGCGCTTTGTCCTATCCAGTCCTTCCCCAGTTATAGGCACACGCCGCCGGCTCCGCGGCCGGTACCGCCAAAGCCGTTATGTCCCTGCATTTTAAATGTGTAATATCTTCTAAACTATTCATTTAAATTACATGCTGTGAAGGGCCATATTGATCTATATTAAATGCGCAATGTATTTAAGGTACTTAATTGGATAAGGATTAATTCTGTATTGCTTAAAATCGCTTCGTAAATAAGGCATTATTTCTTGTAAAAAGCAAAGGATAAAATAACGGTTATTGTGTGTTACCACTAAGAGATAGACATATACCATCGTGAACTTTTTTGTAGACCATTTTAAGGTGAACAATACTGTACTACATTATTTTGATCTATCTCGTTGGGTTCAGCCAGCGTTTGCAATGAAAGAGCAAAAAAATGTGTTTATTTACGACATCACATTAGAAACCTCTAAATTATCAGTGTTTTTCTACTATGTTATGCATATATTATACATATAAACTTTCCAGTTGAATCACTCTATGTATTAAAAAAAACCGCATCATAATCCGTTGCGTAGTTTCAAAGATTTAAGCATACAAAGGGACATAGGGACAGAGAAAGCGACTTTGTTTTATACTATGTAGTGATTAATGTTTTTTAGGAATATTTTGTACCTATTTTTTAAAAATTATTATATGTTGTAGATATTTTTTTTAAATATTATTCATAACGTATCTCAGGCTGACTTATTGTCAGCTTAAAGGATGAGTAAAATATTTGTTTGTCATACAGTCATCATAATCTTTTAGTTAAATTGCACAATATTGTGATTTCAGTGAATGGCGGGACTTAAGATTTTGCAACTGTTCTCTCGAGGGACGCTATATTTAATATTTTGTATGGGATTACCACTATACTTTTGTCTAATTTCGTGCATATGTTTTTTAAAAGCAAATTAAGGATTGCTTTTAAAAAAACATAATGAATACGAATTAACAGTAATACAGTATAATACAAAAATTCGCCAATGTTACAAATTAGTCTCATTGGAAAAGCACTCTACTCGTAATACTTATGTCCCGAGTTCAAATCCCACCATTGTCCTTTGATTTTGTCATTTTTAAAATATTTTTTTATAACAAATTAAGGTTTTTTAGGAATATTTTGTAGTAGACTACTTAGCAATGTACTTAGTAGAAACATTACTAAAAAACCGTAACTTGCTTTTTTGTGCAATGTTGGATGAAAACAAGCATACCACCCGCCTGGTGTGGAGCAGTTACCGTGGCTGTATAAATGCAAATCGCAACATGAAGTATTGTAGCCCACGGTCGCCTTCGCTGCCAACGCAGAACTCCTGGATTTTCTTCTTGGTGACCTCACTCACTCGCAGCAACACGACCTTATAGGGATGTTTGGCTGCCGTATTCTGTCAGGTGATGATACATCCCCAGCCGGGCAGCTAATGAATAAACCTTTATAGGATGGAAGATAGAAATAAAAATGGTCGCAAAAATAGAGAAATATCACGTAAAAGAAAAACCACAAACAATACAGTCGATTCGATGTGAGAAAAGTTGAAAAAAATTCCGCGCCGTGTCAATAAAGTCCAATTTACGCCACAGAACTGTCGATAAAATATCGTTGTTATTAATAATATAACTATTAGCATACTACGATTTTAATTGATAATGCATATTAAAATTTTATGCATGTTGAAAACAATAAATTGTCGTATGAAACTTTTTTCATTTTAATAAATCATTCTATTTACAGCACATGACTTCTTGTGTCAAGCGATTGGTACGTAAAACGGAACGGTTTTAAAAACTCTCGGTTATCGTTATCGGCGCGCGGCCATCCCATTTTTGATACAACGGTACGTAGGTGCTATGGTAGGTAGGTACCAACGTACCTACTTAAGCATTGATAGAGTGCTAGTAGTTTGCGCGCCATCTAGCCATTTTTGATTAAAACAGAAAAGCATAATTAAACAAATTGAACCTTCGTGTACTGATTTAGTTACTAATCAAATTACCTATATTTAATTTGATACTCTTAGCGACCTCTGTTGCTCTTTAGAGTAACTAAATTCCGGTGTACGCAACGCAATTTACTTTGAACATTGTTCGTCCTTTATCTCTCGTCCCTGCCATTGCTAACCATTCGAGAGTCAAAGTGGTCGAATGGTTAACTTTGCTAACCATTCGACCACCGAGCTCGTCAAGTATAAAATAATGATAAAAGGGTATTGGAAACCTCTCATCTCCTTTGCCTTTCACCATAACCCTCAGTCGATATCATATTAATTCACCTATAGAATATTATTTATGGTACGCATTAATCATTTCTCAATCTGTCACTTCACACTTCATATTTACTCGTATGTTCGCGTGAACAACATGCATGGCTTATTTATTTACATTTTAACTAATTATTAACCATTATTATTGAGTAGCTCGTTGGCGTTGTACGTGTCAGTCTAATCAATCACACAAGTTAACCAAAGTCGACCGTAACCAGCCCCCTTACCACCATCTCTTATTGCGATTCAATAACTGAATAGAATGCTTATTCATGCCAATGAATAAGCGACTCTATTTCAAATGTAATCGCTTATTCATTGGTATGAATAAGCAATCTATTCAATTATTGAATCGCAATAAGAGATGGTGGTAAGGGGGCAGTCTATGGATGGGTTTATTTATCTTGAGCTTCACCGATACTTCAGTGGCAAGGGCGTCGCCAGCCGATGGCCCAGGGAGGGGTAAGTTGATATGGCGAATGAGAAAAGTATGAATTGTAGGTAAAGTCAAGAGCTCATGAAGCTTTTCACTTACATCTACAGCGATTGTAATAATAACGGTACAGAGCCCAACGTGTAAAGCTTCACGAGAGACTTTACAATAAATAAAACTTATAAATAAATAGAATCTCTATGGGGGCAGCTGCCCCTCCTGCTCCCCCTTGGCGACGCCCTTGTTCAGAGGACATGCATTAAGTCGTCAGTCTCGGTTGTTGTCAAGTTGCCAAGTCAGTGGCCTTTAGGCGGCTTGAAAACACTGGCCTCCGCCAACCCGCAGCTGAGCAGCGCGCTGGAGTGCGCTCTAAACCCTGTGACCAATATCCCAGCAGCGGAATCAATATGGGTTGATGCAGCAACCATTTTATGTACCATTATATGTGTATATAAAATGTAACTCGCCAGAATTAAGACGAGCTCGGAGGCGTAGCGGTAGCGGTCAATGACGCGGCTTCGACACCAACGCTCGTGGGTTCGATTCCCACACAGGACAAACATTTGTGTGCATGAACATGTCTGTTTGTCTTGGTCTGGTGTTTTCTATGTTTCATAAGTATGTATTTACAAAAAAAAATGTATTTATGTATGTTTATCAGTTACCAAACGTATGTTACATATCCAAATTAGCCGGGTCGCTCTTTCAATATGTGATCAAGTAAACCACACAATTTTGATTTATAACATGCGTCTTATAAATTCACGACATGAGAGTTCTTCTCTATTTGGTCGGTTTTTTTACGTTGACATGACCGAATACGAAGAAAAAGAGAGAGAGAAAAAAACTCGCTTTCTCTCTCTCTCTCATGTTGTGAATTTATAAGACGCATGTTACATATCACAATTATGTGGCTTACTTGCTCACATTTTGAAGTGGGCTACCCGGCTAATTTGGATTGAACTCGCGTCTGGTAAATTCACAAAATAAAACTTTTACTCAATGTGGCCGACTTGTAATAAGTTCGAACGAACCCGCGACCCTTGGCGACAAAGTAGCTAGCCATTCGACCACCAAGCTCTTCAACCTTCGTGATTTTTATTAAATAATTTATAAATAAAATCTACATCAGAATTACATCAAAAACAAATCACAAGAGTTGTCACACGACAAAAATTATTATACACGCTGTTTTTAACAAAAAAAAAAGATATTATACTAATTTGCAATATATTATTACGTACGAGTGACTAATAAGGCGATCGAATCATCATTATAACCCGTAAAATCGGCATTGCACACATTTCCATATGATGGGTGTCACCATACCAATGATCATCTTTTTTTAAACCCAAATGTCAGCTGCTAAATGTTACCGGTTCGACTCACTTCCAATGTTTTCTTTTGTCAATACAATGTTAACACGATTGGGTTCCTTAGGTTTTGTATTATTACCCTCCCCCCTATTATTTACGACGTTCGGTCACAGAATAATTCGGTGGTCGAATGGATAACAATGGTCACTTTGACTACGAGGTCGCGAGTTGATCCCCGCATAAGACAAATATTTGTGTGCATGAACATGTCTGTTTGTTCTACTCTCTGTTGTTTTCTGTGTAATATGTGTATGTATTTACAAAAAAAAAAATGTATTTATGTATTAGGTACATCAGTATCTAGTACACGTAGTACAAGTTTTGCTTAGTTTGGGACTAGATCGCAGTGTATAATTTGTCTAGGAATATTTATTTATCCTTACCAGAAGACATCTAGGATTTAGCGTAAAATCTGTCTGTGATCCTAACTAATATTAAAATTTTCATACATCATAATAATAGTAGATAATTAAAAGAATAAAAGGAGCTCGCGGGCGTCGTTGCGTGTCAGTCTAATCGATCACGCAAGTTAAGCAACGTCGACCGTAGCCTAACTATAGATAGGTTTATTTATTTCGAGCTTCTCCGTGCTTCGGAGGGCACGACGACAGTCCTTAAGCCAGGTCAGTGCCTTTGAGCGGCTTGAAAACACTGGCTTTCGCCAATGCGCAATTGAGCAACGTGGGGGGGAGTATGCCCTTAAACCCCTTCGTTTGATGGGAGAGCCGTGTCCCAACAGTAGGGTAATTATGGGTTAATGCCGAAGAATCTGATAGAAGTCCAAAATAAATAATAGGATACCTTATATCTCGAAAAAATGAGCTGTTCATGAGGGATAATCAAGTTTCTTCTTTTGGTAGTGAATGAGTTAGTTTGTTCCGCTTTCACGCCTTAACCATTGAATCGATATGAAACTTTGCACTAGTCATTTTGTATGAAAAATGAACAGTTCTCGAGATATGACCAAAAGTGTGTGCTTTTAACAAAGGCTGGCAACGGATTGTCGACTCTTTGGTGTTGCTGTTCTCCATGGGTGACCCACATGCTCATTTGACCCCCTCTCCTTTAAAAAAAAATGGACATCCAAGCGGGCAAAGCCGCGGAAGCTAGTATATTGCATATTACATGTTATTAATGATGTTTGAATGTATTGATTCAGTATTGATTGATGACTTCCGTGAACGAGTGGCTTATGCTTCTTTCGTAACGCTGTCTGTAATAAGTATGATATGGACAATAAAAAGAAAAAATAATTGAAAATACGAGGAAATTATGCATCAATGAAATCAACATATTCAATGCGCGATAGTTTATGTTGCGTTAATATGGCTGCTGTAACCGCTTCACATCAGGCGGGCCGTGTGCTTATCTGTCACCCGACTTAGTATAAAAAAAAAGAATGTCAAAACTACTCCCAAATAAAAATCTGAAGTTCCGGTACGTTACTACTATTACTTGTACCGTGGTTTGTGGTGCCCTATGGATGTTTATTCTGTTATTGAGACAATTTTTTTTTTTACTACCTATGATCCGCAAAAAGTACCGATACCTGTGTAGCATCGATACTTTCATTTCGATACTAAGTATATTTGGACACGATACTTTTATTCCGATACTTTTCTCGGTATCGATAAATCTGATGCGATATTCTTATGGAGTCATCATCATCATCATCACAATCCTCCTTCCGTCTAGGACGGACGAGAGAGGGTCGTGCTCCTGTAGTGGAGACTAAAATGGACCTGCCATTTTAGTCTCCACTACAGGAGCACGACCCTCTCTCGTCCATCCTAGACGGATGGAGGATTTGGCCTACACTCCCCACGCTGGCCAAACGGCCTGCCCCCTTACCACCATCTCTTATTGCGGTTCAATAACTGGATAGAATTCTTATTTATGCCAATGAATAAGCGACTCTATTTCAAATGGAATTGAGTCGCTTATTCATTGGTATGAATAAGCAATCTATTCAGTTATTGAATCGCAATAAGAGATGGTGGTAAGGGGGCAGATCGATATTTGATAATGTATTTCCCTTAGTCGCCTTGTACGACATCCACGGGAAGAAACGGAGTGATTCTATACGTTACGTTATAGACAAACATCTAAGCTTAGTCATTAGAGCTCCACGATTTTAACCAGCTAAGCTAAATACAAGTAGATACCATAAATCTAAGCTAAAGTTTGATATTCGCAATCAAAAAGTCAGGTGGTAATCGGCTTCGGCTTAGCAGGTAGGGCCCCAGTAGGGTTGCCAACCATACTGTTAAAAACAGTATTATACTGTTTTCTATGCTTTAATACTGTTGAAAAAAACTTAATTTGACCATAGCACTGTTTATTGTACTGCTCCGCATGCACTGGGCCTTACTATACTGTTTGTTTTGCTACGCAGCTTTTAATATACTGTTTTTCTTGTAAATAAAAGTTGGCAACCCTAGGCCCCAGCCCCCTTACCACCATCTCTTATTGCGATTCAATATGAAATAGAGTCGCTTATTCATTGGTATGAATAAGCATTCTAACCAGTTATTGAATCGCAATAAGAGATGGTGGTAAGGGTAATGCTTATTCATACCAATGAATAAGCGACTCTATTTCAAATGGAATAGAGTCGCTTATTCATTGGTATGAATAAGCATTCTATTCAGTTATTCAATCGCAATAAGAGATAGTGGTAAGGGGGCTGGTCAGACATACACATTTACAAGAATCCAAAGACATGCATGTGGATTCAAAAGAAGAAAAAGTATCCTAGAATTCATATGTGGATCGAAACTGTGGGTGCTACTGAACAGAGGGAGAGATAAAACAAACTTAGCTTATGTGCAAGGTTTAACAAACTTAGTTTATGTGCAAGGTTTTATTACAAAAACTGCGTCATTCACCTGTTCCGATCAAATGGTACAACGACCAATCATTGGTTGTTAACCATTCGTTCGTTCGTTACGTTACCTTTACAATCAATTGATTCAGACGAAAGATTATTGATTTATCTACAATATATATATACAATATAATGTAAAAATATATTTATAAAAAACTATTGTAGTAGTTAGGTAAAAAATAGCTTAATTATTAAAAATGACATCGTTCTTAATCATAAGTCTATCAAATGTATATTTAGAGCTTCCATATAAGACATATATTCTAGACAAACGATTAATCTGAAAAAGCACCTGATCGGTCGGTGCGAATGGTGAGTCCATAATGAAGCAGAATAGGCTTGTATCCCATTTTTTTTTTCGATTTGTTATTTAAAGACGTCACAATAATATAACTAAAGGTGAAATAATTACTTCGATTGCATAAAAACTTCTCGAGATATGATAACTTGAAGATCACAATTTTGGACTATGCCGAAAACGCTCCATACAAAAGGCCACCACGTTATGACGTCACACCGTGCTATTCTAAATGCATTAAATCAGAAATTTGTACGACAGCTATGGTAAATATTGCGTTGATGTAGCCAGTGCCGTAACAAAAGTTATAGTATTTTTTATTGTTTCTACAATGGTAATATTTTTTTTAATAATTTAATTACTTTAAAATGGACTTTCCCACCAAACTTTGACCGAACATAAAGCACGTCGGACATAAGTTATTGAAATTTTAATATCGCAGATCGTTCTAGTTTTATGTATTTTACGTTACTGATAGAGAGTTTTTATAATTTTGTAACATGGGCAACAAGCCCATTGATGGAGGCTGTGTATCAGGAAGCGATCAAAGCTTCATCACAACCCATGTAAGTATATATAGAATTTTCAGCTCCCTAAGGTAACCTATGTAAGTATCTATTGAATTTTCACTTCCCATTTCCGAGTAAGCCTCCAAATTTTCATGACAAAATTTATTTATTTATTTAAACTTCATTGCAGACAATACAATTTTCTACACAAAGGCGAACTTGATGCATACGCATTGTCTCCGAGTTTACCCATGGGACATTGAGAGATGTATAAACGAGGTGTTTATCGCTTCGTTAAAATTTACTTTCTCTTTAAAGAGGTGCTGCATTAGCAGCGGGAGAGACAACGAGTAGGTGATATTGTATAGGTATGTATTATGTCGCTACAAGTAAATCGAGTGCATCAACGAATTTCTCTGACTTTACCGATTTAAAAATATAATAAGTTCTTACTTAGAGCTGAAGCATTAATGTAATAAGTTATTATTTATTTTAGTTAATCTTTTAAGAATAATCAGAATAAAGTTCTCTTTGAAAATAAATTGAGATCTTTACATACCTACTCGCTTCCTCATTAGGCATATATGTAAGTTTATTTTTTATGTAAATTATTCAGTTCTTAGTGATTCTGCATTTATTTAAAACCTATAACATAGTACAAATATATTTTGTACTATGCCTATAACGTCTCTGCGTTCCAATTTATTGCCACCTCTATTTAATTAAAGTCATGTACTGTCGATGCACTGCACTGCTACCGGAATTATTAGGTACGTACTAACCGATTCTTATTAACTCGGCTTTGGTTACGTTTGGAAACTTGTGTTTTTATTGTTATTACTTATTAATGTTACTTATTAAAATGTTAAGCGAAGTCGTTCTACAAGTTTGTCTCCTTTTATGAATATCAATTTTCATTAATTCGTTCAAGCAGTGTCAAGGACCTTTACAATATATTTACTTAAGTCGGTTCTTTGTCTGATGTTACTTTGCCATTTATAGATAAGATATTAGAATAAGGACATTATGAACTCACCTTAATTGATATTATCACAGGAACAGTTCTCGATAATCACAGTTTTCCAAGTGTTGGCACAAAATAATCCCGAAAACACCGATACGAAAAACAAATGGAAAAACTATTCTAAATTCAAACGGCGCGCGAAACTGTAGAAATGTGTCAGTGGCGCGTCGCCGCGAACGGCCTAGCCGCTGCGCGTGATCCGAATAGTGATAGACCTCGTCACCCAAAATTGATTTTTTCGAAAATATTTTGGGAGCGGTAGTGTCGCACCGGTGGCGAAGTTTTGAATGGCGCGGCGCCGCGCGATACCTTCGAGACTGGCTAACAAGGCGGCAGGACATCGACTTTATAAATTGACTTTGTCCATACGACGTAACTGTACATAGATTTGACTAGAGAATTCGGCGATGCCCACCAAAACAAAGCATCGGGTACATCGCCTATCTATACAAATCGCTTATGTTCTCGTCACGTTAAGCGTATTACAATCAATTACAACATCCTTGTACCTACTCATTGCCCTATGATTAGACACCTCCAGATCCAGATGCCTCTAGTGTGAATTGATCTATTGTACCTACTTTTAGCCAAATGATTGTGAATTCAAATAAATAATATATTGATTGTAATAATACAAGTCTGTCGTAGAAAATACGCTTTCTTTATAAACTCATATTACTTATTATGTAAAAACAAATCCTGACTTGTCGTAAAAGAAGAGCGAAATTACTCCAATATGATTCCGCATTACTTCGTTATAAAAATCACTGTTACGTAATAGTAATACTAAACTAATGAATATTAACGCGATAAAACTGAATCCATCAGTAAGTATAGGTATTCTTAGTCACATCACATCACTAATGGTTTTCGATTTGACTCTAGTTTTTATCTCG
This sequence comes from Hypsopygia costalis, assembly GCA_937001555.2. Classification (NCBI taxonomy): domain Eukaryota; kingdom Metazoa; phylum Arthropoda; class Insecta; order Lepidoptera; family Pyralidae; genus Hypsopygia; species Hypsopygia costalis. The sequence continues at coordinate 28,501,586 of OW443330.2, forward strand.
CTGTTCAGACCGAAACTCTGCTAAACCTTACAGAATCCTTACTTCATTACTAAAATGTGTTTGTTTATATCCTTCTTTCACGTCGAAAAGAATCAATGGATTGACATGACATTTTATCACGGGGACAGTTCGAGAGGTCTCGAGAGTAACTTATGCTACTTTTTGAAGTAAAACTTGACTTGGGCATGCTTGACTTGGGGAATAAGCTGGTGAATGCGTGACGAGAGCGTTACAAAAAGTGTGATCGGAAATTGAGAGCGAGATATAAGTTGGTAGAGCTAAAGCAGGTTTACTTCAATCGTGTGGTCTAAAGCACTATCGTTTTTTTTATCCTGAAAAAACATCTCAATCTCACGGGAAAATAAAAGTTATATTAAAATCATGACCACGCGAACGAAGCCACAATTACTTACTAAGTTGTTGGTCCTTTTACATCGTAAGAACCAATTGGTTGACATGCTTTTTTACGATGATAGTTTAAAGTCTGGCGAGTGACTTAGACTACTTATGATCCCGGTAAACATCATGTTCCCACGAGGGAAAAATTATAATTAAAATTATGACGGCGTAGGCAAAGCCGCGGGTAACCGCTAGTAGAACATAACTAAGGGCTGGTTAGTTCATCTATCGAACCCGAAAATAACTCTCCTCGAAGTAACTTATAGTCGGTATAAGATAGATAGTTAAACTTAAATTTAAATATTAATATAGAAAAAGATTCAGAAGTATTCCTTCTGAATCTGTATAACGTCTTTCGGTTAGTCCCTCGAATAGAGAGACTAGCCGAAAGATGTTATACTTACAGATATGTATTTATTATACATATACGTGTTATAATCCTAAACTATATAAGTAAGTACCAATGATGTTATATTTCTATAGATATGCCTATCCCTACTAAATTACGTCAGAAAATGGCTCCTGATGTTGCATGTATAGCTATAATTGGTTACGTAGGTTGGGACATACGAGTCGACTATAGCAAGTGAACGATGTCAAAATATTTTAAAACATAATATAGTATAAGTACTGTACCAGTAACGGTTCGCATTTTCATCATCATCATCATCAGTCTGTATCTATCTATCCACCTTCCCGAATGCATTCCACCATATGCGATCCTCCGGTTTCCACATCCAGCCGTTACGGCCGTTCCCTTTAAGGTTATCGGTCCATCCAAAAGGGGGCGCTCCGAATTCGGTCCCGTAGAGAATTCCAGAGCTTAGCTCTCTCCATCGTTCGCTGCGCGACTTTCAATTTATGGTCCATTCCAATAATCAGAGTCCAAGTTTCTGCACCATAGGTCATGGCGGGGAGGATTGTACTCGTCAAGGAAAAACGTCGTGAAAGACTTTTAGCAGGATCGGTAGCGCGCATGTGCCTTATGCTGCGATAACTGATTATATGGTAAGCAGTTATCGCAACATAGGTAGGCGACATGTATCATAGAATAAAAGAACAATATATTCTGTGAGTTGTATGAAGTTTACTCTAGTGGTAACAGAAAATTCTAATGTCAGTACATCAAAACTCCGCCTTTATATTTTACCCTGTCAATACTCTCGTAAATACCATGGTAAATACTATGTTTATGAAAATCTTAATGTGAACTGCAAAGAGAAGGCTATACGTATTTGCTATTCCATTATCATTATTTATATTGGCTTCTTTAAATATGCACCTCCCAGACACTCTTTGTATTTCGTCCCAGTAGTTAATACCATGTGAGTAGAATATTCTTTGCATACGTAAAGAATATGGTATACCATAGAGTAAATTCTGGGGTGTAAGTGGTTCATCAACATCTTTGAACCTAAGCCAACTTCACCTGCACGCGGTGCACCCTGCTGACTGACAAACGAAGCTCTGGCGAAAAGAGAGGTAGGGAGCCTAATTGTAAGCTACCCGACTGGGTAATGTACCTCCACCTCACAGAATACCGCAGCCAAATAACAATTCCCTTCAGGGTTGTTGTGTTCCTGCGAGTGAGTGAGGGCACCAGAAAGGAAGGAGATGCTGAGTTGGTAGCGGGGGTGGCGGCGCACGAGCGATATTTTATGTTGCGAGCGTTAATATGGCTACGGCAACCGCTTCAAATCAGGCGGGCCGTATGCTTGTCTGCCACCCAACGTAGTATAAAAAAATATATTTGTAGCACTCCGTTACTAACGCAGTGTCTTCTCGCATCTGGTAAACTAATTACTCGCAGGTGTACAATAAAATAAATATTCCTGGACAAATTACTCGTACACACGGCCATAAGTCATAGTCCTAACTAAACTAAGCAAAGCTTGTACTATGGGTACTAGATAACTGATATTATACTTGAATACTTTTTTTTAAACACCCAAACCAAGACAAACAGGCACGTTCATGCACACAAATATTTGTCTTGTGCGGGGATCGAACGGAGTCAATGTGGCCATTGCTAACCATTCGACCACCGAGCTCACCATAACAATAATCCCCGGATAATAAAATAATAATAAAAGTATTGGCAAGTATAACAGGATCAAACTTGAGTGCTTTTCCTTTTTTTTATACTACGTCGTCGGGTGGTAGACAAGCATACGGCCCACTTGATGTGAAGCGGTTACCGTAGTCATATTAACGCTCGCAACATAAAATATCGCTCGCGCGCCGCCATCGCCGCTGCCAATGCAGCATCTCCTTCCTTTCTGGTGACCTCACTCACTCGCAGGAACAAAACAACCCTAAGGGGAATTGTTATTTGGCTGCGGTATTCTGTGTGTGTAGATAACTTCACCCTACTTGGATTAATACTTGATACTAATATCAATTGGACGGCTAATGTCGATACTTGGATTAATACTTGATACTAATATCAATTGGAAGGCTAATGTCGATAAAATAACAATGAAACTATCTAAATTTATTTTGTGCTCTTATGGAACTCAAAGAAAACTATTGAAAAAAAAATCCTCAATCACAGCCTACTTCGCTTATGCCTACAGGTGGCTGCATTCCGGAGTCATCCTTTGGGGTAATAGTACACATATAAACGTTATTTACTTTACAAAAAAAGTGTATAAGAATAATTGAAAGTATCGAAGTCAAGGAGAGCTGCAAGCCACATTTTAAGATATTAAAAATATTTACCTTACCTAGCATGAATATTTTGGAAGCCTGTAAATTTGTAAAATAGTATCCTCATTTTTACACAAAAATATGAGATTTACCCCGACGCTGTCCTTCTGGATGCAAATACATATTAATACCTACTACTTCGAGACTTACAGCTATTACTGTCTATAAAAACATATACCTAATGCATTGCCAGCAGAGTTAAAAATAGAAGATACGGTACCTTTCTTTTGCAAGAGGCTTGTCTACCAAACGCTAAAGTGCACCACGTGTAGGTGCGATTGGCTTTCAAGCTAGGATGATGATAAAACACTTACATACCAAATTATTGCGTTGAGGTAACGCAATATTCGCAATAAGCCCCTATCGCACGTGAGGTTGTCATTGGCTCTAGAATGATAATAAAATTCCTAAGTCCAAAACTATTGTATTGATGTAATACATTAAGCACTTACCTTCAATATGATTGAAGATACTTCCTACCAACGAAACTTGAAACTCTTCCGACTTTTCGGTAGGTACCTACAATAACTTCCATATCAAAACTTCTCATGAACGTAATATGCGCGTCATGTCAGGCGCCCCTATGAAATACATCGACTTGAAACATCAATAGAAACGGCTTGTTCACACATGCGCTCTAAGGTTAGATGGATCAAAAGAAACAGAATACCGCATCCAAATAACAATTCCCTTGAGGGTTGTTGTGGTCCTGCGAGTGAGTGAGGTCACCAGAAAGAAAGGAAAGACTAGGCTTGTAACGGATCGGCGACCCCTTGGTGTTGCTGACCTCCATGGGGGGTGGTGATCGCTTTCTATCAGGTGACCCACATGCTCGTTTAGCCTCGTCTCATATAGGTACTTATATAAAAAAAAATCGATTGAAATGTAGTTTCCGAGTTTTTGGAACATGAAATATCGCTCGCGTGCCGCCACCCCCGCTGCCAACATAGTATTTTTTTTATGTGAGAGGGGGGCAAACGAGCATGTGGGTCACCTGGTGGAAAGCAATCACCACCACCCATGGAGACCAGCGACACCAAGGGGTCGCCGATACGTTGCCAGCCCTAACTTCTTCTTTGGTAACTCACTCGCAGGAACACAACGACCGTCTAGGCTTCTACGAAATTGTTACTGCAGTAGTCAGTGATATGGATCCACAATAAGTATATTTAAAATAACACAATTCTCTTATCTTTAGTGATATTTCTAAATTCGATATTAATTATATTTGATATACATACGCGTTAACGACGCGCTAGGAATGTTTGATGGGCGTGTAACCCAGTAGCCTACTGACGCTGTTGGCACAAGTGTGGCAGACACAAGGCTGCTACGACTATGTATGTTGTAATATGTTATCGTATGTTTATACATTGGCCAGTTCACTTTCAATACGAATCTATGTAGTTCTAGTATTGTAATGCAAACAAACAATAGGACAAATTTTGAAATAAAAATATGCCGGTATGGAAAAGATGGAAACTTTGGTTTTAATGATACTAAATGGTGAAATTTTAACGCATTAGCTGCCTACACATTTTCTAGCTATGCCACACAAAAGACACGATCCTTCTGACGCGTGTCTTATTTCGGAGAAAATTTGTCGAAATTTGTCGCCAAAGGAGAAAATCATGGGAATGAGATTTGCAGTAACTTTTATGCGCAGAGCAAAATCAAGTAACATGAATTCATTCAGATAATGCTTTCCTAATAGGGGGCCGGTCTTCCACCAGGTTATGTCAGGCACCCCTAGTATAGATGATAGAATCATCATCATCAGCCTGCATCTGTCCACTGCTGGACATAGGCCTTCTCTAATGCCTTCCACCATTTGCGATCTACCGCTTTCCGCATCCATCTATAGAGACGCCCGTCGCTTCGTCGCCCCCTACAAGGTCTCCGCTATAGGACTTTTCGCCCCCATCGACCATCGGCATCATCAACTGACTCGGCAGATGTAGCCGGCCCACTGCCACTTCAGCCTGCTGACTCTGAGAGTTGTCGACAACTTTGGTTCTCCATCAAATTTCTTCGTTCCGGATTCGGTCCTGTAGAGCAGTGTTTTTCCACCCCCAGGGGTGTCGCGAAGCCAGACTCGGGGGGTAACCAAAAGAAAAAGGCAAGGTGTAGACATTACAATAGAAATACAATTTTAATTAGAAGGATGGGCTTGTTCGTAAACGTAAAAAAAACATTTACGTAGTCTTATAATTTCTCTGTGTCTGTTTGTGGCGTAAGGAAGGGTCGCCAGAATTTTTCAACCTGTAAAGGGGTCGCGAAATCAAAAAGATGGAAAAAACTGCTGTGGAGCAATGCCGAGCATAGTTCTCTCCATCGCTCGATACGCGACTTTCATTTTATAGACCAGCCCAATGATCAGAGTCCCAAGTTTCTGCACCGTAGGTCATGGCAGGGAGGACGCACTGTTTGAAACTTTGGATTTTAAAGTTTTTACTTCAGCCTACTGAGAGCTATGTCGACTTTGAGACTATGACTACGAGAACTTTGGTTCTTCGTCGAATTTCGTTCCAGATTCGGTCCCGTAGATGATAGAATAAAACAAACAAAACCATCTTAATACATTATAATAGTAATTTAAAAGATCTTGTGTCAATATCATCTACTCTCGTAAATCATTCCACATGTTCATATTTACAAGTCGTCACTACACATTTACACAATAATAAATCATCACAAATTTAAAATATAATCTTAAACAAAAGCAACAGTCAAAAATTCACTTCATGTACATTTACAGCGACATTTGATCTGTATTTTACAACTCATTTACACATATTTACAATACAATATTGCATTTGTTTACACGTGCATATAATGTCCCTGCACGCTCAATGTGTCTCGTAAAAATGCTCAAAATATTAATAATTTATGCCAATAGACACATACAAACACATATATAAGTTTGACGTATACTTTATAGAGAACTTTATTTCACAAAATTCATAAATAATACTATTAAAAATTCGTTTTTGACACAATTTATGACGAAAAATTTCATAATGTCAAATAAAGCTCTTGCGAATCACATATGAGATGCATGTGTCCATTTAAAATAAAGTATACAGGGTGCTTTTAAATAGTGCTTTTTTAATCGATGCATAATCGATAGTAGAACGACTTGTTGCTATTTTGGAATTTGCGGGACTAACATTCATATCTCGAAGAGAAACTTACCACTATTAGAGATGCTCAGCTCAGTTAATCAGTTTAGTTAATGTTGTGAACACTATTTACTAAAGCGCGGTCGCCGAACAGAAAGAATTTCGTACATTAACCTGTTATTACCTATCTCTATCGCTCCCGTGTAAATATCAGTGCGTCACGCTCGCACAGATGTAATGGACGCCGTCTTAAGGGATTGCAAACCTTTTACCTGTGACGGTAAGGACTGTTCTTGAACACGTGTGTTTTTGCTTGGCCTTTAGTCCATCCCATGCCATGCTTTATATGTATGAATTATCGCAAAATAACAATCAAACATATTCCATTGACGCAAAATAACCATTAAATATGTTTCAACATATTTAACTGTTATCTATATAAGTGTTAAATTAATTTGCATCTAAGTCAAACGTGTTTGTAAAAAGAAAGATCGTTACAAATATGTTTGGACAGCCTAGGTGCACCATTCACCTTAAGTATAACTCGATTTTTGTAACAGTTCTCTGCGAACTGTCAATATTTTCATACTAAATACTTTAGGCGATTTTATCATGGAGCCATCCATCATAGTTACAAAAATTGAGTTCATACACTGTGGTAGTCACAAAGTCAGTCCTGCCACGAACTTTTCAACTCCGAAATCGTATGCAGAAAATCGCAAGAATATAATATGAGAAAAATTATTCAGATTTTTTCCTCTTTTTAATTTTGGACTCACACAAAAATGTTTGTGACCACTGCCAGTAGGCCAAGAGGTCAATGTACGAAATTCTTCCTGTTCGGCGACCGCGCTTTATAAGTGGTAACAGTACTTCCGTACATTATGTACATTCCCTTTCGAGCCGACCTCACCGATTATTCGACGCCGCGTCACACGCAGCTGCTCAACTGGAGAAGTACCTCCACAACAAAGTAGACATCAGCCAAATAACAATTCCTTTGAGGGTTATTGTGTTTCTGTGAGTAAGTGAGGTCTAGCAAGAAAGGAAGGAATTGCTGCGTTGGCAGCGAGGGTAGCGACGCGCGAGCCAATGTGACATTGTTCACATCAGGCGTGCCGTATGCTTGCCTACCACTCGACGTAGTATAAAAAAATATTGCACCTTATGACTATTGCACAAGGTGCAATATACATAATATTATTTGTATGTAATTACTCAATGACGAACCTGAATTGCTATAACGTAACCCTATAGTAAAAGTAGTTCAACTTAATGGTACAATACAATCATGTATGTACTATTTTAAAAGCACCCTGTGTAATTCAAGATGTGAACGCGAATTTATTACAAATAATATTGCCACATTAAAATGTACATACAAAAGAAAAATGCAGAAACACCGCGGGCATGCGGCGATTTAGACCAACCAGGAATGTAGTTCAGCCGCATGCCTGTTTCCCAGCATCAATAGTTTGTTCATGAAGCTCATGGTTAATGCACCTGGGATCGGATAAGGACACTCGCACATTGAGGATAGCATCGCATCGTATGTTCCAAAAGGGATAAAGACTCCACTAAATTTTAATTGTTATTATTAGTTTTACGGCCCCGGATACTAGTCTTCTAAAGCCCGATTTTTGTATTTCGACGTAATAACATCTTATAAATCGATTAACGCCGGCTGCACGCACTAAAAGGCATTACTCATTGTCACGTTCCGCCTGAGCTGAGCGTGCAAGCGACATCGCGGAACGCTTGTGACGCATTTATCTCTCTTCCACTCCATCGACCGATGTTTTTTATGACGTTATTATGTAAAACAATCGTCCGTAAACAGAGTCTACAGACAACCATTTTTTTTAAATTAGAAATGAAGCGGATAATTGGACATTTTGCCGTCAGATACACTAATTTTGTTGATTAATATGATCACCATAATTGTTACTTTGGATTGTCACTGTTTATAAAAAAGTTATGTGATTAAAATACCGAAATTTAACATTTCGTTCTTTTTATCAGCTGTCTCGCTTATTGTCCAGTATGCAGCAGGATATAAGTTTAGGCCAAATGTGCTGGATGGCTGGATGTTACTTACAAATAATATGCCACACCAGACACACGGCAAGTCGTCATAGCCATACATTAGTTCCGATAATCGACCATCATCGTCATCATCTCTCGTAGTCTACGTAACTCTTAGCATCATAGTAGCTATTTTAGATGTAAAAAATGGTTGTCTGTAAAGTCGGTTTACGCACGATAATTTTACGTGATCACGTTATAAGAAAACATCGGCCGATGGAGTGGAAGAGAGATAGATGCGTCACAAGTCGAACACTTAGGCCGATCGTGCCTCTCTATCGCTGGTTTCGCGCTCTCGCTTGCACGCTCAGCTCAAGCAGAACGTGACAATGAGTCATGCTTTTTCGTGGGTGCAGCCGGCGTTCATCGATTTATAACACGTTATAACGTCAACAATTTAATTCCAAATTTTTAACTTCTCCATGATTACACCGTGGTAACTTCAACATTTTTATCAATCAAATAATACGATGCGATACAAATTGCCTCAATGTACGCTTTATTTTATCGTACAATTATTCACATGATAGAACTTGACTAGAAGTGGGTGATTACAATAAATTCGAGAGAATTACGAGCTCTTGCTTTATAGTTAGCCCAACTATTACCCAACTTTCCTTTCTGCCTTCTCTATCATCTACTACGTCGTATATCACCCATTGTGACATCTACTCAATAAAGTTGTGTAAATCTAGAAATCATTGTAAATAATCTTTATGATAAGTTATTGTCTCTGGAATATGAGAATTTTGAAAATTTCATTTCAATTTAAAAATAAATTATTGACTTACAGATGGCGCACTAGTCGCTAGCCGCGGCCTTAAGTTGAGGCTTAGAACTGGCTAATGTATTTAGGATTCCTTTTACCATGTACCTATATAATAATACTAGCTGGCCCGGCGAACTTCGTATCGTCTTTAAATATTTTTACGTTAATTTTTCCGATGAGTTATAAACTATCCTATCTCTCAGGTTGGATCAAACTGCACACAGTGTGCAAAATTTCATTAAAATCGGTTCAGTAGTTTAGGATGCCATCGCGGACAAACAACGTGACACGAAATGTTTATAATATTAAGATAAGAAGATGTGCTGGCCAGTCACAGTTTTATTTCACTATGATGATTCTTTGTATAAAAAAAATCAAAAAGAAACCCATTTATTTTTATATGAGGGGGCAAACGACCATGTGGGTCACCTGTTGGAAAGCAATCACCACCGCCCATAGAAATCAGCAACAGAAAGGGGTCTCCGATCAGCCTATACTCCTTCCTTTCTTTCTAAATTTCATCGTTTTGACAATAAATCTAGGTTAATATTTACTTACATAAATTTCCAACAAAAAAAAGATCATTCAACTATCGCAATAAGTAAGTCTTGATTTAAGACGCCTAATACATCTTGCAAGCATTTTCGTTGCAAATAATATGAGGCAAGTTACAGTCAAGGCTTGAGACGCGCTGTAAGGCATCAATGAAAAATAGTTTATAAACGTAGAACGAATAAAAAAAATCATACTGCAACTCAACTCAAGAAACAACTTCGTCCAAGATACGTCTCTCGGACGGAGTTGTTTGAGCTAGGAAGTCAATTGCCCAGTATTGTATTAAGAGAGAGGACTAATTATTTTTCTTAATTTTTTTTTATCTGCAGCCCTCGAGAAATACTTTCATTTGAAAATGGAAACTATACCAAATCCAGCAATAATAAATTATCGTTAAAATACAATTCTCAATCATAGGCAAGAGATGACAGGTCTTTGTAAACCCAGAAGCATCTTACTAGCCTACAGTTAAGAACGCAGCTATCGACTAGCACGTAATACGTAAAACTCAATTCCCATTAAATTGCGAGCTCAAATTCAGTATTTAGGACACATCCGTATATAAAAATAAAGTTCCTCGCACCTCTAGCGTAACACTAGCTTCTGTACAGTCCACGGCACGCACACAACGTCGGCAACCATCACATATTTACAAACACAGCTTACGAGGCACGTCTTTTTAACGTCACTTTACCGCGCGCTAACTGTGATATGTATATCCTGAAACGCTCGAGGTTCGGTCTCTTCACCCATATCTGAAACAAGGAGATATTGTTTAGAAATCATCACCATTAATTGATATAAATATTTCTGGACAATTTACACAGCGCCATCTAGACCCAAATAAGCGCAAAGCTTGTGTTATGGGTACTAGACAACTGATAAATGTACTTAAGGCGCATGTTCCGATGGTCCGTCCATACATTTTTTGATGGGATTATACACGAAACAAAGACACTCTTTGTTTAAAACAAATCATTTTATCACTTTTCTACTATGAATTGTTGTCGCATCTGACCTTTTTAGGAAATAACTTACATTATTAACTTAGGAAAACAATAATGAAATCCAGGAAAAAATTGAAAATTGTTTAGTAGTGTGAGTGAGTTTCGACAAGCAAAATAAAGCGCCACCTTTATTTTGCTTGTCAAAACAAAACAAACAAATGATTGCGATAGCTTAGAAATTTGATAGATGGCGCGCAGGCGATATTTTAATTCTGATAGAGTATCATTATTTGTTAATAAATGTACAACAATTGATTTATTTCCTTTCCTACCTTTCATAAAATAAAAACATTATAATAACATAAAATTGTCGACCCTAAACGGCAAAGTAAACAATTTTATTACTTATTATTTTTATGTGGCAACTTTTTTCGTAGAAAAGTAATGCTACGTTGCCGTCCGTTCATAACCTTGACCTTGATGCACTACGTTGAAAAAAAGGTTGCCGCTCCGCTCTTTTTGACATTGTAATCTATAGATACATTTTCCAAGTTACGTTATGTTGCGTTCAGAAACAAACAAATAATTGAGTTACTTACATTACATCTGTATATCAAATAGACGTGTTTTATTGTATAAAAATAAATAACTGATTATAATATGATTTATTATTTTCTTTTTCGTCGACCAATATTCTAAAGTATATATTCCAGGAATGTAAAGATAAGTATTACTGTGATATTTTATTGTTCTTTTTTCTCAGTATCTGTTCCGAGTTCCGAACGCAATCTGGGACAATAAATCTGTATCATCTGTCAATTCTGTCATAATAACTGTAGATGCGACTCCAATCTAATTACATGGTTATGAATTACTATTCAATTTCTTTCAAATACTGAGTGTTTAGAAGTAACATATTCTTTTGTGTTTAATTTGTTTTCCTTTATTTCAGATTTAGGTGTATTCAATGTATGTTCCAACCAGCAGTGAAGCGTTCAAACGACGCGCTTATTCGGGCCCACGCAAATCGTTAAAACGAGTTCGAGGTGGATTAAGACAATTTTACAATGAGGCGAGGAAAAATCAAAGCCTAGAGGCAGCTGCACTAGAAAAGAAATACTTTGCTCTAAAATTGGATAACAATGTTTTAGTTATGAATAAAAAGCATGATTATTACTATCAAGTAAGTTGATAATTCTATTGCATGTCAACTTTATAATTATTTCAGTATCTTGTTTTCTCTTACTATAATTAAAATCTATTTCAGGTTCAAGGACAAATGCGTGTGAGCAAAATGGATAAGTGCTACTTCATATGTTTTATTTCAGTCACTGAACCTTTGACTGTGATAGAAGTTTGTTGAGATAATGAATTTATCAGGAATATGATACCGAAGCTGTTAGACTTTTTTAAAAATTGTATTCTGCCAGAAATAATATTGAGACGTGTTCAAAAAAATGCGAAATGTATAGATTTGAATGGTATGTACCAGTATGAACACAAAGCTTTTACCTTTTATTTTATTTACTTCATAAATTGTATCACTTTCAATTACTAAAATATACCATTATGTTGTTCTAGTAAAACATCGTCCTTCAACAACATAAATAAAATAACAAATATACTAAGTAAACTTATTTTCCTTTGCAGCACCTGTGTAGCAGTGGTTTCAAGACAGAAGACTGAAGGCAGAGGAAGCAATCAACAATTACAATAATTTATGTTTTAATTGTATTTTTATAGTAGTTTGTTCAGAATCTACGTTATCATTGTATATTACTTTTTATCAAATAAAATAAAAGTTTAAACCTATAAATATAACTTTTATTTCCATAACACAATCGTAGATAACATAATTATGTCGTAGCAGGTGGTGTTCTGTAGTTCTGCCTAAATATTCTGTAGGAATATTCTCAATATTTCCATAATGGAAATATTGAGAATATTCCTACAGAATATTTTGGAGTGTAAGTGGTTCATCAACATCTTTGAACCAAAGCCAACTTCACCTGCACGCGGTGCACCCTGCTGACTGGCAAACGAAGCTCTGGCGAAGAGAGGTAGGGAGCGTAATTGTAAGCTACCCGACTGGGGAATGTACCTCCACCTCACAGAATACCGCAGCCAAATAACAGATCCCTTGAGGGTTGTTGTGTTCCTGCGAGTGAGTGAGGACACCAGAAATAAAGGTGATGCTGCGTCAGCAGCGGGGGTGGCGGCGCGCGAGCGATATTTACGTATTATACCGTACTATACCGTAGACATATATTGCGAGCGTTAATATGTCTACGGTAACCGCTTCACATCAGGCGGGCCGTATGCTTGTCTGCCACCCGACATAGTATAAAAAAACCGGACAAGTGCGAGTCGGACTCGTCCATCGAGGGTTCCGTAGGTACGTAGTATCATTATTAAATTTGATATTTTTCACTATAAATAAGAAATAATGCGTCGAAAAAAATAAATAAAATATATTTTGCAATGTGTACATCAAGCCCTTTCATATGACACCCCATTTGAACTAGTAGTTTCAATTTGAAATTTCGACACCCTATAAAAAATATAGACCCCCTATTTTTTTAGATCTATTTACAAATGTATAGTTTTGAGATTTATTCCTGTACTTGTAGTCTATAACGATGTTACTTGCCAAATTTCATAGTTCTAGGTCAACGGGAAGTACCCTATAGGTTTTGATTCCTTTGAGTGTGTCGAAATATGCGTTTTTTGCTGAATAAACGGCCGTAACTTTTTTCTACGTAAACTTAGCAGTTTGATTTTTTTTTAACTTCATGGGACCGTAGATCTGTGTATACAGTTCAAATTTCAGCTTGATACCTCCACGCATTCTCGACATAGAAATGTTTGACAGACAGACAGACAGACAGACAGACAGACAGACAGACGGACAACAAAGTGATCTTATAAGGGTTCCGTTTTTCCTTTTGAGGTTCGGAACCCTAAAAATAAAATAATTCAGCTCATTTTGGCACGCCATCTAGTGGTCATGGTGGTAAACGTAGTGCTCGCTCACATCTGTGTGTGTAAACTACACTATATTCAATGACACATGTTATTAAAGGATTATGTGTCGAATTGGGTGAATTTTGAGGCAAGTATATGACCAAGGTCAATAAAGTGTAACGTCCGAGTTCCGCGAAAACTATTCCTACGACTTACAAATGTTCCATTTACACGTAAATCAAAATAAACTAGAAATGTTGACTACAGCGCCATCTGGCGGGAAAACGGCAACGAGCAGACCGTATGTTCCACCTTAAATACATTTTTTTAAATACACCTATAATGCATAGAAGATACCCAGATCAAGACAAAATTAGTACTGATGATGTTTTTTTTTTTTTTCATAAATCCTTACCCTACTCATTGATCAGTATAATAAAGAGAATATTTTTTTTTTTCCTTCGACCCTTTGAAAAAATACTGAAGTGATTCACAATATAATCCAAATATCCATAATATATCTTAGAATAGGTCCAGTGCTTCAACAACATACTTGAGCTTAGCACTTGAGTTTATTCACGTTATGATCTTGTGCAGTGTAACACGGAAAGCCGTAGTGGAATTGTCCAAGCTGAACTGGGGTTTTTTCGACTAGACTGATAGACTACAAGCCCATGGAAAAAAAATACCTGTGAAATGAACCATCGTGAATAACGCTTAGAAGGCTGTTACTATATCAGAAAATAACTCTGAGCACTATGCCGTCATTTCTGAGCGGTACAGGTGAGTACATGAGTAAATGGAATTTCCCAGGTACAAGTGAGGAATTACGGTTAATTATTAATGTACGGCTTTTTTATAGTTTATAGATGATTAAAAATAAATGTCAAGAAACCTAGTGCGTACTAAAGCGGTGGTGCAGGAAGTCGGTGCAAATTTGTAATTTTAAGAAGCAATATTCCGGTCAATTATTACTGTACGGCATTTGGGTAATTCCTTTTGTATACATATACAGATACTTTACCCATGAACGCCATACATATTTCACGCGCTGGGGTCGAAAGCCAAGGATCGCAACCCTTTCTCTAGCCTTCCCTTCTAAGCGTTATTCACGATGGTTCATTTCACAGGTATTTTTTTTCCATGGGCTTGTAGTCTAGATTCTTTGATTTTCTTTTTTGAACTATCATAAATCTAACTTCAACTTGGAACTAGAACTTAGATTTATGATACTTGTGTTTAGCTTAGCTGGTAGTAACCCTGAAGCTCTACCGACTAAGCTGAATAAAAATATTCGATGATAATCGGTTTTTGCATCGGCAGTAGGACCCCAGACCAAAACTATACAGTGGATGCGACTCACCGCCTCGTCCGTGATGGCGTGTATCTGCCCGGGGAACCTGGACAGCTCGCGGCCCTCCACGTACACGCTCTGTCCGCGGTGGAACCACCGTCTCTCGTACAACAACTTGCCGTCTTCGACGCGGGTCTCCGTCGATGTCTCGTTGTTTTCACGAACCGGTGAGTCACCTGATAGGGTTACTTTAATATTAATTCATTACACACACAAATCACGTATCATAAATTAATACTAGTTTATGAAACTGTTGCATAATAAGGGTTATTAAAATACAAGTGTGAGTTTATAACATGAGCCGAAGGCGAATGTTATAATAGACCACACGAGTATTTTAATAACTAATTATGTGCAGTTTCATACACTACTTTATCTAATCTCATGAAATATATGATAATAATATTTTAAAGACAACCATGAAGTTAATTTAACAGCTATAATTCTTACTTATAAATCCATTTGCAGATCGAGCATGCGTAGTGCGCATGCGCGACGCCGCGCTCACAGATTATGTAGAAAAATTTTGCAAAGTGCAATGTATTTGCATTGCAACCTGTTTAAAATACCTGTATCCAGGGCTGAAGCTGTATCGAAATGGTAAAAAAGTTATTTTACGATACAGTTGTTCATAGTACAGTGCCACAAACTTATCTGGCCCGATGGCGAGGGCGGTACGATCGACTTAAGTGCTGCCATTAAACGAAATGCCGCCCGTTTTAGAGGAAACATTAAAATCAAAGAAATATATACACTTTTAAAATAATAGCATTGATATACTGATTAATTGTGTTATGTAGTGTTTGAATTAAATATCAATTGCCTTCTATATTTTTGTTGATTAGTTTTAAAAATGCACCACGTTAAGTCGCGATCATAGCTATTATATAATATTAGAGTTATAATATTGCACAGAAACAACTGGTTGACGATTTTTTTATTGTATGTATAGAAAAAGATATATATGTATTTTAAAAAAGACACCTCAATGGAATGTGTATACGTGGTAAATAAATAAATTGTACCTGGCAATACTAACATTTCAAGATGTCGGCTTTAGTTCTAAATTTGGCCACCGGGTCAGATAAGTTTGTGGCACTCTAGAGCTGTATCGAAAAATAACTTTTTAAATTTATTTTGATAGCTTGTGCGTAAAGACTGTCATTATGATACTGTGTTTAGTTTTTTAATGTGTAAATTTCAGTATGAGATTAGATAAAATAAATTACTCGCCGCGCTGACTGTTTCAGTATCAAGCCATATTGTTCCCGCTGTTGGAGACCCCTCTCAGTTGGAGGGGTTTTAAAGCCAGTGTTTTTAAAGCCACATTAATAGACTACAAGCCCATGGAAAAAATTTTCCTGTGAAATGAACCAACGTGAATAACGCTTAGAAGGCTGTTACTATATCAGAAAATAACTCTGAGCACTAAGCCATCATTTCTGAGCGGTACAGGTGAGTACGTGAGTAAATGGAATTTTCCAGGTACAAGTGAGGAATTACGACTAATTATGTACGGCTTTTTTATAGTTTATAGATGATTAAAAATAAATGTCGAAAAACCTGTGCCGTACTAAAGCGGTGGTGACGGAAGTCAGTGCAAATTTTTAATTCAGTTTGTCAGTCAGCAGGGTTCACCGCGTGCAGGTGAAGTTGGCTTCGGTTCAATGATGTTGATGAACCGTTTACATCTCAAAATATGATAAAACTTACAATTAGGCATAAATTTGATATAACTTACAATTGGAATTGAGGTGTTTCCTGGGCTGCGAGTTGACGGTGGGCGCGTGGTGGCGCGGCGGCGGGTCGGGCCGGCAGATGGCGCGCAGGTCGGCCTCGATGTCCAGCTCGTCCAGCTGGAACGTGAGCGTGGTGGCCAGCGGCTTGCGGCGCTTCTCGGGCGCCGGCGGCGGCTCGTTGGCGCGCCGCCGGAGGATCCGCTTCATCACCGGCTTCACCTGTTCATTACACATCATCATCATCGTTTACTTGTCCTTTTCACATTTTTTTTTATACTACGTCGGGTGGCAGATAAGCATACGGCCCGCCTGATGTGATGCGGTTACCGTAGCCATATTAACGCTTGTAACATAAAATATTGCTCGCGCGCCGCCACCTCCGCCGCCAACGCAGCATCTCCTTCCTTTCTTTCTGGTGACCTCACTCACTCGTAGGAACACAACAACCCTCAAGGGAATTGTTATTTGGCTGCGGTATTCTGTGAGGTGGAGGTACATTCCCCAGTCGGGTAGCTTACAATTACGCTCCCTACCTCTCTTTTCGCCAGAGCTTCGTTTGTCAGGCTTTGGTTCAAAGATCTTGATGAACCACTTACATCCCATCCCGATTCGATCCCATTTCGATACTTGGTTCGCCGAGCGTGGGTTCGCCACGAGCTACCCGACTTAAGAGTACGCAAGTAGCCTGCATGCAGGTGAAAGCGGAGTAAGACCTGCTACTGTTCCGCTTGCGTGCTCGGTTGGTTTACTGAGCGCAAGAGCGGAGCAGGTAAAGGTCCTTCCGTCTGGTTGGTTTACTGGACGGTTGACTCGCAATCCCGAGATATAACCGGAATGTTCGCACACGAGGCGCACTAGCTGTTAAGTATAGGGTACGTGTCCTTTTGCCATTTTAGTTGGTGTGCCTCGGAAAAATAAACTTATCTCATAAAGCTAAACAGACGGACGGAAGAAAAATTCTTACATAAATAAAAACTGATATTTCATTTTTGGTGTACCTTAAAAAAAAAACGTTTTCCTACATTTACTTAAACACAAAAAGTTTGCGGAACACTGCTTTAGACCACACGACTGAAGTGAAACTTCATGTTCATTACACATCATCATCATCATTAACTTGTCCTTTTCCCATTACTTGGGATCGGTGCAGTATGTCTTTCCTCCATTCATCCATATCAGCCGTCACATATACAGTTACCCTGTTCTTCCTCATATCATTCTCTCACACAATATAACAATTAAATTACACATAGTCAACAACCATTATTCATCCTACTGCTGGGATATTGGTCTCCTCTCAATCGAAGAGGCATACTTCAACACGCTACTCAACTGCAGGTTGTCGGAGGCCAGTGTTTGCAAGCCACCTAAAGTCCACTGACTTGGCTTGACAACTATCATCTAATGACAATAACCGGAACCGACAGCTAAACGTGCCCTCCGAAGCACGGAGGACCTCGCTACATGGATAGGCTACAGTCGACGTTGCCTAACTAGCGTGTTAATTTAGACTGGCACTAAAAAAATGTATCCTTATTTATGATAAAATTCATCAAACTTCCAAAACAGCTGTAGTTTTACACTTAGGACTGTACTACACTGTTTAGTAATTGCTGCTGGCACACCAGTGCACATAAAAGGTGACCCTGACCTTTAAAAAAATCTACATGTCAAAATACCTCCATAGAATCTCCGTTGAGCTCCATGCTGTTCCTCTCACTCTCAATTGCTCTCCGTTTGTCCTCAAAATCACTCAACAGGTTCTCCCGCAATTCTATCTTCTTTTCTTCAAATTCTTTCGCTGCAGCCTTCTTCTCCGCTATGTACTCTCTTTCGACAACGTCGTACATGTGATCTCTGGGAATAAAACATCTTTTTAATTACAGACAATTTACCACACACATACACACACACAAACACACCAAGTGCACACACAGCAACAATCGAGTCAATATACTTAGTAAGTCGTCGTTGTTGTTGTATCAGTATTGTTTAAAATTTTCGCCGGTTCGATTCCTGAATGTGAAATCACTATTTTCAAAAATCTTTGAATGCCGTTTTGTTTGTTTTTAAAGATAAAGGAATGTTTCGAGTGAAATTGCTATAATTGTTTAGAGTACTTTCCCTAGGTGGCATAAAAAAAATCCACCTTGCACACACATAGAACTACAATCTGTATCATCTTGAACATCAGCACATATTGTTATTATATGCTTTACATCAGGCTTACGTATGCTTGGCTGTTACCCGACGTAGTATAAAAAAAATGCTATAATGAAATGAAATGAAATATATTTATAAAAATTTTCTTTAATTGTTAAATAAACTAAACTTATTTGTACTAAATAAACTTAATTAAAAAAAATGTGTGTTCTTTAGACCAAACGACTGAAGTAAAACTTCTTTAGCTCTACGAACTTATTATCTTATCTCCTTCTCAACTTCCGTTCACCTCGCCCGATCACAATTTTCGTAACGCTCACGTCACGCATTCACCAGCTTACTCCCCAAGTCAAGTGTCTATAAAGAAGTTTTACTTCAAAAAGCATGCACACCATCCAGAAGGACATAAATACTACTGACTTGTATATTCTGTTTAACCGAAATCTCTCATGCAACTGGTGTTCAAGCCGCTTGACTCTCCGCAGGAATTCTGGGTGTATGCCATCCTCCAACTGCTGGAGCTGTTTCTTTACGTTGGCTAGCTTGTCTTGGTATATCCTATAAATAATTAAATAAATAAATAAATATTCCTGGTCATATGACACACAGCCATCTAGTCCCAAACTAAGCAAAGCTTGTACTATGGGAACTAGATAACTGATATAATACTTCTTTTTGTAAAGACCAAGACAAAGAGACATGTTCATGCACACAAATATTTGTCCGTTGCAGGAATCGATCACACAATCTCGGAGTCAAAGTGCCATTGGTAGCCATTCGACCACCAAGCTCGTTTTTGTTATAATTGTGTGTATAATGATTATTATCCGTATTTCAACTTGGTAATCTTTCTAATTTACAACTTTTAAGTTACTTAAACTTAAATTCACTTTCACATTCAAGATAGTGTGATGAAAGTGAGTCAAAGCTCTGCGGATTTAGAGTAGTAATGATTTATACATGTTCTTATATTTAATTTGTATGACGTTTCTAAGTGCTTTATAAAGTCCAAGGAATAAAGATATTTTGAATTTTTAAGGACAATAAACATTATGAAAAGATGAATTTCTATATCTCATTTTCAAAGACGTTATAGTTACAGTAGTATGATCTCATCTTCATAGGAAAAAAATTTGCTTGTGTGGCATGCCTAATCTTTTTCTAATTAATGTAAAGTTTCCTCATATGATTGTTCCTCGTCAAGCCTTATTCATCCCACTGCTGGGATACCAAATCAAATCAAAATGTCTTTATTCCTTGGACTTAATAACGCTGTTAGAAACGTCAGACAAATTAAATATGAACATGTATCTAAATCATTGCTACTCTAAATCCGCAAAGCTTAGATTCACTTTCATCACATTATCTTGAATGTGAAAGTGAATTTAAGTGCCAGTTCCGGCGACGGGGCTTCTTGAGAAGAACTGGCTAGAAACTCAAGGTCGAAAACCAGTATCCCTTTTCCTCGCAGTTGAGCTGCGTGGTTTCGAGCATACTCCACCACACTGCTCAACTGCGGGTTGGCGGAGATATGATTGTTTATTACTCATTAATATAATTTAAAACTGCAGTCCATTATGTTACTTCATGATAACTTTTGGCCAAATCTGTATAGATATGCTTGAGTTATAAATTATGGACTGCAGTTTTAAATTTCACATGGATACAGCTCTCAACATAATAGTGAACAGCATAGGTAAATTGCAGATTTTTTTTTATCCTAGTTTTTAGAAGTTTAGTCATTAGGTTTGATTGTGTTTGCCTAATAGGGAATGTCATGGTCTGTTTACTTTTTAGATTTACTCTCTATCCCTCATGGCAAGTGACATTTAGAGTTAAGAGTTTCTTTGCCTCACTTGAATGACAATCACTTTAGATAGTGTTAATAGTGCCATTACCACAGACATTCAATTATAGTAAGCAGACATAACATAAAAATGAGGCACGCTATGTTTTGAAAGGTTGCCATTTTGATAGGATGCCGTTATGTACTTGTCATTGTTATAGGGACGTATTTAGGAACTTTATTTCATTTTATTCAGGACAACAAACAGTCAGTACAATGGAATGTTAATAAACAATATGTTCTTATAAAATATAAGGTTATTGTACGGCCAACATCATATCCAAATAGAAGTATGTATGTATATCTATATAATTATATATTTATACAGAGACAATAGAATACATTTTAGGTAGAATAAATTGCAAAGAGAAATTTTACAATTACAGGGAGTTGCGAACTTCAGTTACCTTCCTTTTATAAACAGATCTAGATAGGGAGAATATGTCAATAGAATTGAAGTGTTCGTTATATGACTGAATAATGAGGCGTAGTGGTGCACGCACACTGGCATTTGTTTTACAATTTTGACACATAAATAAACGATGAGGATAGTTATCGCATATGCGCTGAGAACTACTTGTACATTATTTATATTCAATGTGCAAGATTAAATTAAATGCTAACAATAAAATGTGTGTGGAAAACAGTGATTCAACAGTTAAATAAGTACTAAGTATTTTTTTAAATCCTGGCTGAATAATTAAAAAATTACATTAATAGTCATTGATAATAACTATAAAATAAGGCTATTAATAGTTAATGATTATAACTGTAGACAGATTCAGTATTAATCAGCGCTATAGCCTTATATATTAGCTTCATGAACCTTATAATGAAAGAGCTCGTAGACTTCATCTCCTGTATTCTGAGTGGATTCACAACAATTAAATAGTTCTATGTATTATTTGTAATAGATTACAAGTTGTGATAATAGGAATACTACACTATTGCATTAGGATATTCCTATAATGATCGATGTGCGATTTGATACAATGCAATATTTGTTTTACATTTCGTTTTTTTGTGAATATGTTTTTCGTGATTAATAACTCCGTCCCTGTATTTGCGGTTGTGTGTGTGGTATTTACGTGTGTTTGTTTTAGTGTGCATTCAAACTTCTAATGTTACGTCTGCTTACTACCTATAATAAAATTGAATGTCTGTGGCCATTACATAGGTCTGTGTTGAGAAAAGTCGAATTACATATTAATTACAAATGTCACAATGACTGAAGGCATACTTTTTAGAACTGATTGATAATGAGAGACTCATAGTTATTTTTGTTCTTAAAAAAAAAAATAAGATGGGAAGCACTCACTGTTCTTTGATTTCAAGTGGCTCATCATTCTTAGGTACGTCTGTCTCGCTGGCTTCTTCTGTATCTGGAAATTCAATATATAGGACTTTAATATTAAACAGTATGATTTTGCTACTTATTTTGATTTTGACCAACGGCAAATACATATACTAGTGGGTTACTACTTGCAAATAAATTTTAATTTCGAATTCTTTGTTACAGTATAAGTACATCAATTGACATTAATGTGTCAATTGTGATAAAAAGAGTGAACAAAGGTGCTTCTAATTAGACATCAGATTTTTTACATTTGCATGTGTACAGAATGATTTTAAAAAAAAACATAATATACTACATATCAGTAGGTAGGAAATTATGGTATGGTATAGGTGCTTGTAATGTACTCTATTTCATCCCCACATGCCCCCCTACTTCCTTTGCGTATCGTACGACAATACAGAACTTACAGACTCACTCTTTTTTTTTCATTTGTCCAAATGTACTACATACATGCAGGTGCTCTTCCTCCACAAAAGGCATGGCAATGTCCACTATCTTATTTGGATTTCTTGGTGAAAGTGACATAGAAACAAATACATTACGACACCTAACTGGTTCTCAGGAAAATAGGCGGGAACATAAACCCTTACTCATGACAGCAGGGTGATCCTAACCTCATCATATTAGCATGTTACAGGATTTTAAGCTCCAACCGATTGAATATAATAAAAACAAGGGATTTTCTGAAAAATACAAGATAAAGACGCCAAAACAGGTCTATGACCACAACCGTAAACAAAACATACCTTCGTCACTATCGTCCACCAGAGGCGGCGGTAATGTATCTTCAGGATCCCTATACTCGTCCAGGTCATCGTACCCGTCGTCTTCGAAGTCATACTCGTCTCCTGGGCCCGAATATGGTGATCCTTGGTAAGACATAGTCGAGGCAACGCGTAACAGTTGCATACAGATTGAATACGGTCACCCTCTCAAAAATAAACTTTGGACACGCAAATATAAGCCAAAGGTCTGAGGAACAAATGGCAACAGCCAGTTGTGTCACTCATATAAAGAAATTCTTTTTAAAATTTACATCTACTGAACAACGAAATTGGAGCAAGTTGAAGCTGTTTTACGTCAAACTGCACAAAAAGCATCATATAAACCGACCAAATCAATGAAGCATAAAATATCAGCAGTGGCAGTAGCAGCTCTATAATTGCAGTAATGAGTAAAAGAGAGAGAAATATAGTTTACATGAAGAATGGTAAACTTGCAACACCAGTAGCATTATAGCATAGACAATCCAAAAGTGCTAAGTAAGGATGTAAATAGTTAGTAGAAAACTATTGATTTCAAAAATATTGTGACTGATGTAGTAAAATGACTGACTTAATTCCATACATACAGTTTGATTGGCAATTAATTTTTTTTACTAATATCACACCCCGGCCACTCCATACAAATGTCACGTCGTTTACTGCTACATAAACAATGGCGTCTTTGCAGAGCGCGAATGAGCGTGTGTCCGTGCGGCGCCATACAAACTGTTCCAGATTCGTCTCAGAGGGGAGGTGTGGTCGACCCGAGAGAGCGGCAGGGAATGGCCATACTGTACATAGTACTATTATTTATAAATATATTGTCAGACAAATTACACAGCGCCATCTAGCCCCAAAGTAAGCGAAGCTTATGTTATGGGTACTAGAGAACTGATAAACATTAGAGATGTAACATCTCTAATGTTTATCAGTTCTGGAATTTTGTCAAACCGATTTGAATCGGTTAGACAATTCATGCAAGTCGATTCCAAACCGAATCGACGAAATCGCGATTTGAATCGGTTTGAACCGATTTGAATCGGTTTGATAGCGATGATCGGTTTAAAAAGTCGAGTCGTTACTCGACTTTTTGAACCGATTAAAAAGTCGAGTCGTTACTCGACTTTTTAAACAGATTAAAAAGTCGAGTCGTTACTCGACTTTTTAAACCGTTTAAAAAGTCGAGTCGTTACTCGACTTTTTAAACCGATTCAAACCGATTTGAGCATAAACCGAGTTGCGTCGATTAGCGCCTTTACTAAACTGATTTGGCCGAGTCGAAAGCGATGTAACGACTCGACTTTTTAAACCGATTTGAACATAAACCGAGTTGCGTCGATTAGCGCGTCAGCGCGTCTACTCTACTAAACCGATTTGGCTGAGTCGAACTTACTTACGCATCTCGCTCGCGTCGCTCCGCGCGCATTCATGCTCGTTTGGCCGTTTGACCGTTTGCTCGTTTGGCTGTTTGCCCGTTTGGTCGTTTGCTCGTTTGGCCGTTTACTCGTTTGGCCGTTTGACCATTTGCTTGTTTGGCCGTTTGCTCGTTTGCCCGTTTGGTCGTTTGGCTGTTTGCCCGTTTGGCCGTTTGCTCGTTTGGCCGTTTGGCTGTTTGCTCGTTTGGCCGTTTGCCCGTTTGGCCGTTTGCTCGTTAGCCGTTTGCTCGTTTGGTCGTTTGCCCGTTTGCTCGTTTAGCTGTTTGCTCATTTGGCCGTTTGGCTGTTTGCTCGTTTGCCCGTTTGACCGTTTGGCCGGTTGGCCGTTTGCCTGTTTGGCCGTTTGGCCGTTTGACCGTTTGGCCGTTTGCCCGTTTGCTCGTTTTCTTGTTTGCCGTCCGTCCGTCCATCCATCCATTCATTCAAAGCGGTCACTTCTGAGAAAGTCATATTTTAGCGCCGCCACCGCCGCTGCCAACGCAGCATCTCCTTCCTTTCTGTTGACCTCACTCACTCGCAGGAACACAACAACCCTCAATGGAATTGTTATTTGGATGCGGTATTCTGTGAGGTGGAGGTACATACACCAGTCGGGCAGCTTACAATTACGCTCCCTACCTCTCTTTGCGCAAGAGCTTCGTTTGTCAGTCAGCAGGGTGCACCGCGTGCAGGTGAAATTGGCTTTGGTTCAAAGATGTTGATGAACCACTTTAACCCCCAAATGGGGTTGAATTGAACCAATGATTGGAAGTTTAGTTTAGTTAAGTACCTACCTCCTACCTAACCTACCTACACACGCGGTCCAGAAAAACAATTACGTATACTTATAGATTAATTATTTATTACCATGCTTGTCTTATATTTTTTTTATAATACGTCTGATGGCAGACAAATATACGGCCCGGCTGATGTGAAGCGGCTACTTCACTTCGATTCAGTCGGACTTACGGACGGACGAGTGACGACGCGAAATAACCGTAACCGCTACTCCAGTCGGGCACCGGCTTTTCTGATTGGTCAGCATGCGGGACGGTATAAACTCGTACCGACAGGCGCGCGCATGCGCCAAATCGGTTTAGTAGACGCAAGACGCGCTAATCGACGCAACTCGGTTTATGCTCAAATCGGTTTGAATCGGTTTAAAAAGTCGAGTCGTTACATCGCTTTCGACTCGGCCAAATCGGTTTAGTAGACGCGCTAATCGACGCAACTCGGTTTGAATCGGTTTAAAAAGTCGAGTCGTTACATCGCTTTCGACTCGGCCAAATCGGTTTAGTAGACGCGCTAATCGACGCAACTCGGTTTATGCTCAAATCGGTTTGAATCGGTTTAAAAAGTCGAGTCGTTACATCGCTAATAAACATACGTAAATACATTTTTTTTTTGTAAATACATAGGTACTTATGATACATAGAAAACACCCAAACTAAGACAAACAGACATCTTCATGCACACAAATGTTTGTCCTATGTGGGAATCGAACCCACGAGCGTTAGGGTCGAAGCCGCGTCATTGACCACTACGCCACCGAGCTCGTCGTCGATTTTGTGTTATCGGATTAGCGGTGCATACGATACTAATTTAATAATTAATTTCGATTTGCCAATTTACTGACAATTATCCGCTTATCAGGCAACATAGTATGAAAAAAAAAGATACAAAATAAGCATAATATTAAAGCTTATTTGTTTTTTTTTTTTCATAATATGTCGGGTAGCAAACAAGTATGCTCGTCTGATTTTGATCTAACATAACTTCGTCAAATTGCTATCGTAGAAAAAAAATTGATACTGTAAATTTTCTTTTTCCTATGATAATAAAACTGTTATATATGACTATAAAATTGGAGTGTAAGAGGCTCACCACCATTTTTGAACCAAAGCCAAGCTCACCTGTACATGGTACACTCTGCTGCCTCAATAACGAACGTGACTTTGGCGCAAGAGAGAGCGAGCGTAATTTGTAAGCTGCCCGACTGGGAAAGTATCTCCACCCCACAGAGTACAGCCAAATAACAATTCCATTGAGAGTTGTTGTGTACCTGCGAGTGAGGTCATCAGAAAGGAAAGAAGAGTTGTTGCTTTCGCAGTAGGGGTGGCGGCGCGCAAACGTTATTTTAAGCTTTAATAAGTCTATGCGGGCCGTATGTGTCATACAATTTCAAACTAGTATAGGACTTCATTATGCAATGCCCTTGCAGTTAACATGATTGCCATGATTACGTGGACTCTTTGATATTATCAGTAAATTGAGAGCAGTTACTAAGAAGTGACAAATGACACAATTTGATTGATAATATGAGAAAATTCTGTCGTAGGCATTATATTTGGAAAATTCTAAAAATGTAACTGGTTACTGAAAGAACTACATTTTTAAAGGGCTAATTTCAAAATATTGTTTAGCTTCAACCTAATATTATTCTATATGTAATAAATAATATTACAATGAATCTTAACAATCGACTATACACTGAAGTTCATTCTTCACTAGTGAGCCACAATCGATTTAAAATAAAAAAAATCCTGTCTATTGTTTTGATTTGACGTCATGAAAGTAGACGTCGTCATCTTGAATGAAAAATTTTTACTTTATTATTTATTTTGCTAAATTAAACACGTTACGTGAAACTATTTTTGTTGTTCGTATTGTTTCAATAATAAATTAAACAACGTCGTCAGTGATCTATGCTTCATTTAATTATTTATTCTGATTGGACTGTAGTGAAGGTGACGCTATACGCTTTTGTGTCGGTGATGTAATTTATGTGATTGGGTGGCTTCCCAGTCCTCGTTTTATAATGGAAGAATCCTCATTCACAATTCCTGCCGACGACAATGGTGACACTGAGCTCGATCCTAGAATACAGGTCAGTGAGTGACGATATGTTTTGAGTAACTGTAATTGTATGCCTCTGTAACTGCAAAGATGAGTGTCAACTTTGTAGATTATTTCGCCAACGAGCACAATGGATATGATATTTTATATCAAAACATGAAATACGGACTCATTGCCAGCAAAGAGCTCTCTGAGTACCTTAGAGAGAGGTCCAATATAGAGGAAACAAACTCCAAATTGTTAACTAAGTTAGCTAAACAAGCTAATAGCAACTGTGCACAGGGTACTTTCGCGCCGTTTTGGAGCGTTTTGAAATGTTCTGCTGAGAAATTGTCAAATTTACACCAGCATATGTTCCAGAAAGTCAGTGAACTGGTCAAAGATGTGGCTCGGTATGCTGAGGAACTGCACAAAAAACATAAAGCTGTTAAAGACTCCGAATCTAACACTTTAGAAGTAGTTCTACTCATACAAAATACTAAACAGGCTCTCCAAAAAGCTAAAGATGTATATACCACAAAGGCAGCAGAACTAGAAAAGTTACGGAAAGACAATGCCTCTGCGAAAGATATTGAAAAGGCTGAGGTGAAGCTGAAAAAGCTACATGAAGACTACCGGCAGTTAGCTGAAAAATATAATTTAGTAAAACAGGATTTTGAAAAGAAAATGACACAAACTTGTAAACATTTTCAGGATGTAGAGGAAGCGCATTTAAAACAGATGAAACAGTTTGTTAATGCATATGCAGATCTTATTCAAAACAACCATGATCTCATGGGACAAGTTCATAGGGATTTTAAACATCAGTGTCTCGAATTAACAGTAGAAAAACTGTTAGAACAGTTCCTTTTAGAAAAATATAGTGCAATAGAGAAGGGAAATTCAGTTGAAATGCCTCCTTCTTTACCAAAACCTGGATCAGCCAACAACTCAATATCAGAAGCAGATCAAATATCTACTGTCTCCAACGGGTCCCACAAGCCTGCACAACCAGCTAAAGCACCAAAAAAAGAGCCCTCATTTGCTACAAAAACTTCCAGAAGAACAACATCCCTCCTTAATCTATTCACTCCTAACTTTCAAAGTAAAGATGAACCAAGTGGTAGTATTGAAGGAGCTGCCCCTTGTTCAGCTCCATCCAGCCCTAGTGGTACAGTTGCTACACCAGTGGTGCCTGATAAAGAAGAAAATATTGGGCGCAGCACTACACTAAGGGAATCAAGGTGGTTTCGTAGCAGAAGGACAAAAACGAAACTCAAAAAGACAAAAAATAAAAAGAAAGATGAAATATCAGAAAATTCGAATGCTGGGGATAAATCTGACTTAGAGGAGAAGGAGGAAGAAGTCCCAACCAAAGAAGATTTAAATTCTCCAGAGGTGGATGAAGACGGTTACTGCATCAGGCCAAAAGATGAAAAGGGTAGTGTTTATTCGTCCAGTGACTCAGATTCTGATGAGGACAGAGATCGTAAGATTCATGTGGAAATAAAGCCAATAAGTAATGGTAGCGCTCCAATGTCAGCTAGTGTGGATGAGCTGAGAGCTACTGTAGAGAATATTTCTCTGTACAAAATAGGTACAACAAGGCGTGGTTCCAATGCTAACACAAGTAAAGCAAGCAGTGATTTGTTAGATCTTAATTTCTTTCAAAGCCCTACTGCTAGCAATCCTACTTCACCACATGGTAATGTTTCAAATCCCTATGCCCCTTTACAAACTAATCAAACACATTTGCTTGAGAGCCCAACTCCAGTGTCAACAGCTGATGTCGGCGACTTGTTTACGGAAGTTGGTGAGATGAGTCAGTCCAATTTTCGTACGTCTACACCTACGACGACGACGTCCATTTCGCTCCCCCGCCCGCCATCTAGGCGGTCCGAAGGTGACTTTCGAACTGCTGGCTCTTCAGGGTCAAGAGGTCCTTCTCCTCTCACTATAGGCATGGCAGATACAATACCATTAGCAGTTGCGTTTCACGAAATTATTCATGCCTATTTTAGAGGTACTGAGGAATCCAAATGTCAGGTTAAGATGTCGGGAGATATGATGCTCTCATTTCCCACTGGTATTGTAGGTGTGCTGGCCAATAATCCCAATCCGGCGAAGCTTTGTTTCAGATTGAAAAACATACATAGATTAGATAATGTTCTGCCCAATAAACAGCTTATTAGTATAAATGCATTGATGTCGACGCGAGATTCCACCGTCGTCGAATTTAATATGCCAGCTTTAACATCTCTTTTGAAACGTCAGTCTGAGAAGAATCCGACCGCTCAATACTTCAATGTGGACATTCTGAAGTATCAAATACGTCCCAAAGCCGGTGCCGCCTCGTGTCCCTACCAGTTGGTGGCTTACTGGAAATGCGAGAGAGACCACACCGATTTGAAAGTGGACTATAAATACAATATGCACGCAATGAGTCCACCGTCGCCACTGCTTAACGTGTCTGTCTGTGTACCAATGAATGGTTCTGTGAAGAATGTCATTGCAATGCCGAAGAATACGTGGAATACTGATAACGATCAAGCATTGTGGCGTTTTACAGAATTATCACAACACTCCGAGGACCGAGGTGTAGGATCTTTAAGGGCGCGATTCGAACTCAACAAGGGTCCTTCGTCGAAGGCCACGATATCGGCGCAGTTTAACTGCGAAGGTGCTACTCTGTCAGGCATTGAATTTGAGCTCATAGGCAGCGGATACAGGTTGTCCCTTGTGAAGCGACGTTTTGTCTCTGGCAAATATATTTGTGATAGTGAGCTGCACTGATCGGTCCAAATGTTAAGTCACAATGTAAAGTAGATATCTTGATATCGATTCTTGAAGTGTATTTGTATAAAATAGTACACATTTCTGAAATGTATATGTTTGGTACCTTATAGGACTGTTTCCTGTCCACAAAATTAAGTTACATTTTATCACAACATAAGTTTGTCAATTTTCTTATTGATAGTTAAATAGTCTTACGATTTAATATTATTAGTGGTATGTATATTCACAGCATTACTAACTTATTTTTCAGAATAGAGACGTGCCATGTACACTAAATTTAATGTATGTTATCACAAGAAGTATGTAATATGCACAAGGAATATATTTCATTTAATATGTTTTTTGTTGAGAAATATCACAAATTAAATGATAGCTTTCTATCGAGCATATTAATTGAGACACTGACAGCAGCTGCTTATGATTTTACTAGCCAAAGTACCTATCCTACTTATTACCAGATTAAAAATATCCTTAATCCAGACTATATCTGTATGCTGTAATCTTAATATGTCGCCCTCAATCCTTATTCATCCCACTGCGGGATACGGGTCTCGTCTCAATCGAAGAAGTTCAGAGCATACTCCACCATGCTGCTCAACTGTGGATTGGTGGAGTATCTTAAAATGTATTCAGTCCTATCTCCAGTGTTCCTGTGATGCTGGAACTTCTATCTACACACAAGAGCCGAGTGGATTTTTTTTTTAAAAAATTTGCTATTTCATTGCGTAGTATCACAAACATATTATTGTTTTATAATTATTTTTAAAAAATTCAACGTCAAGCAGGCAGGGACATTATCACTTGTATTTCATCGTAATCAGTAAAATAGTGACACAAAACATCACACACAAAATATCATCAGCTGTTGTTAGTGTCCCTAAGAACTATTTTTTGCAATTTATTTGAAAGTTGATATAATTTTACTAACTTTCATTACACTCAGCAGAATTGCTTTAGCCTATAAAGCAATGGATTTAGCTGCAGTAAAAACAAAATAGTTATTACAATAACATGTATGAAATTACATTTTATAATTTTACAATCACATAATTTTGTTAATAATTGAATAACTTCTGTGGAAATTATTATGTCGATGACTTAAATTTTTCAAGACCATTAATTTCGTTTTTCATGTTTAATCTTGAATTTAGGATGTAATTTTATTAATACCTAGTTCTTTAACGGGCCTAAGGAAATGCAATAAATTTAACCTACATAATAAATGATTGCCACAAATAAAACAAAACGAGGGAGCGTACTTTACTAAACTATTTAATAAATCTGTAAGAGTTAAAAAAAGTTTTGTTACACATGCCAGTCATAGATTCAACTTAGGTTCATTGGAATCTCTATGTTAGTATTCTTTTTTGTATGTTAGTTCGTACTAGGTAGGGATTGTAACATAGGATCAACAAATTGCTAAACATTCAATCCATAGAGAGTAGACAAGTTTGATGCTTCAATTACAAAGTTGATGTTACTTAATTTGATAGAAAAGACAATGAGTCGCGAAATTGTTACGATTTAGACTAATTGTATAAATGGGACTTACGGCGATTTGTGTAGATGTAAAAGGAAAAACATCACAACAAATCATGGTAAAACAATTTCGTACAATAGTGCTGTAAAAATTATACAAACCAATTTTTTTATGTCGATGGAAACAATTAACGTGGGTTAAGGTTGAAACCTAGCCATACAGGCATCAAAGCCCTAAAACGCCTCGATCTGGTTATTAGCCCACCATTAGTTAAATTCAAAATTACATATAATTTGAGCTTGATACCTTTTGTGTAGATTGCAACAACTCATATTAATTGTAAAACAATGAAGTGTATTAACATTGCGTCATTCATAAACAAACACTCAAAAACAAATTTACGAGCGCGTGGTGACACATATTTATTTACGCCAACCGCCGGCCTGACTCGCTGTATTAGATGTTTCACATCAATAAAAGCTAATAGAAACACAGTTATTCAAAGTAACACACATCACCAGCGTGCATGAGTATTTTATCCTACTAATTTTGTCAGGTGTTTCCCAAGTGTGTATTCCAGAGGCTGTCGCGAGACAGTACGCACAAAACTTCTGACTTGAGAAGTTGTGCTCATAAAAGCAAGCTCATCCATTGCATTGATTGTGGCACTAACATTGTTCTATTAAAAAAATTGTTTAATCTCATTGTATTCTAGAGCTATGAACACAAATTAATATGTTATTCTTTAATACGTGTGCCCAAAAAAAATTAATACTTGTAAAGGGTTTCGAACTATATTTATTACAAACACCCTGACCTTATAGCTCGAATTGTGCTTTCTGAGAACTGTCATAGCATTCGGATACTTAAATTTCAAAACTCATTTGTCTCATAATAATGTGGTTGATGTTCTAATGTGTTGTTTGCGTCCTTTGCAATCCCTACTTGTACGAGAAGGTTGAGTTAGGATAGCGTTTTGTATTGTATTAATTTTTATTAGCATTTAGTTGATCAACCACCGGTAAACTAATGTTACAATGTTGTTGTTATGTTCCCTAACTACCGTCACGGAGGTGCCACACCTTCATTATTTTTTACTCATTAGTAATCTCATATTTTTTATATTTAAAAATAGTGTATTAATGTATCTTAAGATTCCTTTCGCAGCCTATCGGCCTAAATATCTATTTGCTGTAATATATTTAAAAGACTAACTTTACCAAAAGTGAAGTGTTCAAGTAGTAACAGTAATGTTAAATCATATAATATAGGTCAAACAAATATTACCTAAATAAACCATTCCATGTCTTAATGTATAAATATTAAGGTGTATATTTGTTTATCACAACAGATTGATTTAAAAATTCAATGTTATTATCGCCAGTGATTTTATTTATCAGTTGAAATTTTCGTTTCTAATAACTCCAGAAATATTAGGTAAAAATTTCAAAATGATAACTGAACGCGTAAAAAAATATTTTTGTATTGTACAATTTATCGCATGTATAATTCTAATTATATACTGTAACTATATTCATGATAATTTGAATAAAATGTAATTTTAGCATTACTGCTGTGATTTGTTTAATTTTGTTTACCGGTCCAATCGATGTTAAGTCAAGCTGAGAATAAGTAAGTAATCATTGTCATTAAGTAGATGCTTATTTTTTAGGGACAGGAAACAATCCATGAGGTTTAACTGCCAACACGGTCGGAACAACCGCCCAACATATTGTCTGCTAAGTATATGTTACGATTGCCAACTAATTTGTACTCTGTTGACAATGACTAATTCGATTAAATTAGGCGATTGTCTCGATTATGTAAATTTCAACTGATTCTGTCCGATTAGCGAGCCTGTTAATGGAATTAATCGTGTTAGATCGGGCACAATCGGTTGTCGTCGTATTAATTTCAGTAAGGTACGATAAGATAAAAAATGTTATCTGTGATTACGAGCATTTGTCGCGCGCGAGTGAGAATGCCTCGGATGTTTCCCGTCCCTACGTGTTGCTTGCTGTTGCGTTTCGCGCGGGAGTGGCAGGCATGCCGCTGCCAGGTGCCCTGCGACTGTCTCAAGTTCTTTCCCAATTTCCAGGTGGAGTTGGAGAAGCTGAACGCGGCTACGGATGAGATCAACAAGCTGGAATTGGAGCTAGATGTGAGTTAAATCTTTATTGTTTTTAAAAATCATCAAGAACATAGTTCCAAACAAAATTGAAGTTGATGTACCTACTATGAATATTACTTGGAATTATGTTCTTTGTTGTGCTGCATTGCTCATTGACAGAAAAGTGCCAATAAGTATATCTTTACATGTTTAAATGTAAGTTAGAGCAAATAGAACAAACCCTACTTCAAAATGACATCACACCCTAACAGTATTTTGGACTTGTGATGATAGTCGACAATATTTACCTAGGTAGGTGGTAAGTACTGTCGTGCGATTTATATTAGCTTTGTAATGTCATATAATTGTATTTGCCAGAAATTGAAGCTGGCGCACCAAATGATTTAATGTTAGAATTTGTGATGTAATTTTTTAATATAAGCTCAGCATCATCTGAGCCAAAGCCAACTTGACATACAAGTGATACAGTTTATCGATTAACAAACGAGGCTTTAGCTACAGAGATGCAGTGCATAATGCCCATATATGAAAGTACATCCAGACTTTACAGAATACGGCAATTAAATAACAATTTCCTAGAGAGTTATTTGATCTTACTAGTGCGTAAGGTGATCAGGAAGTTCTTGATTGGCTGCTAGGCAAGTAGCGAGGATGACAACGCGTGAGCCATACTACTTTTATACTTACTGTCCATAATGTAAACCAAAGGCCAAGTGGCCGAATGGCTAGCAATCGCTACTTTTGACTTCGCTGCTTCGATCGCCGCACAAAACAAACATTTTTGTGCATCCATCACTTCTCTTGCCTTGATTTGGATGTATTTGTAAACATATATGTATTTACGAAAAAAAAAATATAATTAAGAGTTTTTATCAGTTATCTAGTATCATTATGCAAGCTTTGCTTAGTTTGGGAATGGATGGCAGTGTGTAATTTGTCCAAGAATATTTATTTATAAAAACATGTAACCCCATATCGCGATGTCATAATGGAGAACCCCTTCGTCGCACCTTACCTGTACGGCTTCTCCCGAGTCGAGGTGTTAATATTAACTTTCCGTGAGAGATCAATAGAGCCCAGGTACTTATTGATTTCTGATGTATACTCGACGGAACTCTTGATCAAACGCCCATTTATTCCAAGGTCGCTGGCTGCGCCGAGGAATTCGTAATCGAGAGGGACAAGGTATCTAATATTAAAACAATGTCTTTGACACGCCCGCGCCATCTACATAACGTGATTGGTTCGTACATTCGTACTTCGTAGGATGGTTTATTAACATTAATTTGTATTTTTTCACTGATAAAGAATTGAAAGGTCTAGTTCCGAAAGCCCCTAAGTCTGCTTATGGACTTTTCGATCCCATGCCTTTAATGAATAGAGCATGTCAAAATATGTAAGACCACATTTTATAATTATTTTGTTAAGTGTATGTCTTAAAATGAATATCATCTTTTTTTTTTATTTGTCCTTTTCGGTGAAAAGTTCTTCAGATAGTAAAAGTCCCTAACTCGAGCCAATTTGATGTTAAAAGTCCCTATGTGCAACTATTTTAATATGTCAAAGTCACTTAAGTCCTGCAAGAAATTTGCTTTAAAAATGGTGTCATTTTTTAAAAACTAAACATAACCTACAAAGTTTGTTGATTTTTCTTAACTGCGATGACTGCTTACCAACAGGCAGGTCGTGTGCTTGTTTGTGCCTTAGTTGTATAAAAAAACGTATATAAGTTTTTGGTAAACTAATTTGGTTAATGTTTTTTCCGAGACTTAAAAGAATGTTCCCCTGGAAACTTTTGTATGCCTATTACGTAAGTAGTTGTTTGGACGCCGGGCATGATGTCAGTCAGTCATAATGATCTAGTCGTCTATTTCGCAACATGATAATTGTATCCAGTGGCGTAACTACAGGGTGGCAGAGTGGGCAAAATGCCACGGGCCCCTTAACCAAGGGGCCCCAGGCTTGATAGCTTAGTACAAAAATAGTATTTTTTTTAAGTTAGGCTATAAATCGACGGTCCCTACGTATAAAGCGACATGTCATTTCACACATGTCTGCTTATACTACGATATAGTAATTTAAAAATATTATTATTGGACAAATGAGTTAATTTCTTACTTTTTAATTATATATACAATCAATAAAAAAAAAGAAAATATTTTTTTTACGGACAATTCTATAGCAATTTATGCAATAAAAAAAATGCCATTTTTGACATGTCGCTTTATACGTAGGGACCGTCGAAATATACTACACATAAAATTTTAATAGGAAGGTACATTATCATATTACTTGAAAATAAAATTATAGATTATTAACTAAAAATGTACAAAATGTTTTTTTAGTGTTGGTTACTTAGATGATTTATTAGACAGGGCCCCGTGCTCAGAGGGCCCGTCTGATGAATTTGCCACGGGCCCCTGATGGTATAGTTACGCCACTTGTATCATCGTCGATATTGCATAGTTACGCTATCTATACAGCAAATTGAAAATTTATTAAAACCTCTCGTCTTTCTCACTTCTCGTCGTTGTATTTACAAGAGACCCCCAAACATTATGTCTCGGAGACCCCCTTTCGTATATATTTTCTGAGTTCCGATCGGTTTCAGTATGATTGAGAAAGGTAGACCAATAATTTTAACAAAAAAAACCGACTCCAAACAGTACTCTACATTTATGTATGTAGAACAGGCTGATGATGATGTTGATGAAAAAATATGAGTTCAATCTGGAAGTATACTCTTTCAAATAAAAAAAGTTTTTTCAAATCGATTTATAAATCACGGAGTAGGTAATTAAGTTACAAACATTAAGGTGAAGTGAGTCCAGGAAACACGCTTATTTAAAGAATTGTTACAATAAACTATTTCAATTTGGTTTCTAGAAATTTAACTATGAAATCTTAAGTCCTTTCTGCAGGGCACAAAGCTATTGAAAACACAATTAATATTTTTTGGCTCGATAGAAAAAAATCGCGAACTTACTCTCAAAATTTTCATTAAGTAAAAATTATAACTATTTAATACAATTTTTTTATACGGAAATTATACCAAAATTTTCATAATATTAATTACGAGAGCATTATGCTATTACTTTTAAAAATAAAATAATTTAAATAAAATTATTAAAAGAATAACGATTTGCGGTCGCGCACCCTCCCCGACTCTCGATCGCTCTCAACGTCAGTGCTCTAGGAGCTGTGTTCGAGGTAGGACCTGTGCCGCGCGTCCGTTCAACGCGTTGTCAATAAACACGTTGAAATAAACACAGTGTAGGAATAACAGTAAGACAACAAAACAACGTGATACATTTATTTTTTTATTGAGACCCGGTTATTTTCTCATGCTAGATGTTTCTTTGGAAAACTTTATTATAAATCTTTCTTGGAATATCTGTAAACCCACATTGAAATTCGTTCAGTAGCGATTGAGTTTATCGCGTACCTGTCGGTACGCGATCATCGAAATCGGTTTGGGCGTTTAGGCGTCATCATTTTTATTTTTTATACTTCGTCGGGCGGTAAAAACATACGGCCCGCCTGATGTGAAATGGTTACCGTAGTTATAATAACGCTCGCAACTTAAACTATTGCTCGCGCACCGCCACTCCCGCTACCAACACAGCAACTCCTTCCTTTCTGGTGACCTCACTCACTCGCAGGAACACAACAACTCTCAAGGGAATTGTTATTTGGCTGCGGTATTCTGTGAGGTGGAGCTAAATTCACCAGTCGGGTAGCTTACAATTACGCTCCCTACCTCCCTTTGCCAGCGCTTCGTTTGTCAGTCAGCAGGGTGCACCGCGTGCAGGTAAAATTGGCTTTAGTTCAAAGATGTTGATGAACCACTTACAGCCCAGATATAGTGATAACCCCAAAGATAGTGGAACAAACAGACATCCATACTTTCGCATTTATAATATTAGGATATGATGATACGATGAAAAATACTTAGATAGTTAACTGATTCAGGTGTTATTTTGTGGAAATCAAATTTATATGCAATTTGATCTACACTACTTTGCGTGCTTCCGCCACCAACGTTTTTGGTGTAGGACACGACTTACGCTTAATAATTTTTTGGTGTAGGAGCTAGGACATTGGATCATTAATATTTTAGGGTGTAAGTGGTTTATCAACATCTTTAAACAAAAGCCAACTTCACCTGCGCGCTGTGCACCCTGCTGACTGACAAACGAAGCTCTGGCGAAAAGAGAGGTAGGGAGCGTAATTGTAAGCTACCCGGCTGGGGAATTACATCCACCTCACAGAATACCGCAGCCAAATAACAATTCTCTCAATCAATCATGAAATCAAATCAATATATTTTTTTGTAAATACATACATACTAACTGTTACCCGTGGCTTCGCCCGCGTGGTCCAGGGGAGCTGCCATTAATTTATGTGTTTTTTTTTTGTGGTCATTTTTTACATGATGGGATAAAAAGTAGCCTATGACACTCTCCGGACCGTAAACTATCCCCGTTAACAAAAATCATGTCGGTACTTAGGTTACTTTCGACGTAAAAGAAGGATAAATGATTACAAAGTTTATTTTTCCCATTGGATTAAGATGTTTTTCCGTGATAAAAAGTAGCTTATGTCACTCTCCAGATCGTAAACTATCCCCATTAAAAAAATCACATCCGTACTTAGGTTCGTGTTTGACGTGAAAGAAGGACAAATGATTAACTTTAATTTTTCCCGTGGGAATAAGGTGTTTTTTCCGGGATAAAGAGTAGCCTATGTCACTCTCCAGGCCTTAAACTATATCCAAAAAAAATCATGTAAATCCGTTTGTTACTTTTGACGTAAAAGAAGGACAAACAACCTTTTACCTATATGATGCTATAGTGAGTTAATCTTAAAAGATAGGCATATGCGCAAATTTACGCAGCGCACGCAACGTAAGCCCTCAAAAGTATATAAAAGTAAATATAATTATTGAATAGTTTTCTTTTTATTTTTAATTCTTTACTTTTTCATAATATACCCAAACATCACTTGTTTGCATGTTGAATATTATATACTTCATTAATAAAAAAAATGTATTTTTACTTTTAACCATTGTATTGACGGGTGTAGTACTACACGGGTAGTCGCTTCGCTATACTGTGGCGTCTCGGCAGCAAACGCGCGCTTGTAAGCGGGTACCCCGCGCCGGCTCCTTTCAAGCCCCGCACCTCACCCCCTCGAAAACGGCCAAGCGCTGGACTCACGTCACCTTAAAAAAAAAATACAGCCGAATTGAGAACCTCCTCCTTTTTTGGAGTTGGTTAAAAAAGAGGCGACTGTAGATAAAAATTTGATTCGCGTTGATGTTTGAATTTGAATATGTACATGGATATATTTGTGGTAGATGAATGCACATTGCGATATTTTTGCTTACCACAGCGGCACACCCGGACCACTCCATACAAAAACGACGACACAAACAGACCGCGTCTGTATACGTGCAAATTCGTGTATTGATGCCTTAGGATTGACTGCATAATGAGAGGTACCTTGCGCCTTGACGTAAGATGTTATACTTTAGGTAATATTGTAATATTTAAACGTTCATTTTCAATGATTGTGATTATGAGACTGTATGCAACTTCTAAAAATTCCGTCAAAAGTTTCCGTCCCTGACGGCGAACACTCCTTGCTCCCCCCTCCCGTCCTTGCGCCCATGGACATAGAACCGATGTTTATCGATCTAAGAAGAACACTATCCATTAAACTAGCTTTTGAGCACGGACTATGTAATAGCTTTAAGTAACAAATCTCGTGAAAAATGATACATACCAAAATGCTAGTAAAAAATAAAAGAAAAACGAATTAGAATATTTTTTAATAGAAAGTGTAAGACTTGTCTACGTGCCCACAATGGCCCAATGGCTGATTACATAATTTAATTTAATTTATAACAGTATTTAACAGGTACCGTGCCATAGTCAAAACAAAACGATAACAGTCCGCGATACAAACATAACAAAGGATAGTTTATCATATCACGGAAAAATAAGAATTTGTCAATCGTTATGATTCCTTCACGCCTTCATTAACACCAGACACCTATTCGCAGTTTCGTCCCTCAGGGACACACCACCGTGATAAAAATAATCATAATGTGCTGTGTCATATTGCTGCTGTTCAAAATAATGTGCTAATTCATAATAATGTGCTACTCAGAATATACTTTATAGTACGCCAAAATTTATTAAATTAAAGAAAACAAACAATCACACAACCTTTTTTTTTTTTTTTTTTTTTTTTTTTTTATACCACCAGTGTGGCAAACAAGCATACGGCCCGCCTGATGGAAAGCAGTTACCGTAGCCTATGAACGCCTGCAACACCAGAGGCATCACACGCGCGTTGCCGACCCTGTAAAAACCTCTTCACGCCCTTTTTGAAGAACCCCATGCTGTAGGTCCCTGAGAATACCTCGACAGGCAGTTCATTCCACAGCTTGACAGTACGCGGGAGAAAACTTCTCTGGAACCGCACAGTACGTGACCACTTAGGCTCCAATGTGTGAGGATGAATTCCCTGTCGATGGCGAGCGGTGCGACTGTAGAAGGAGGCCGTTGGCATCATATCAAACAACTCCTCTGAACACACCCCATTGTACAGACGGTAGAACACACAAAGGGACGCAAAATCTCTTCTCAGACTTAAAGGTTCTAAACCGTCTGTTAGTTTGGGATCGTCGACAATCCTCACAGCGCGCCTTTGAATCGAGTCACAAGGTGCAAGCTGGTATCTAGGCGCTCCCGCCCATAGATGGCAACAGTACTCCATATGCGGCCGTACTTGAGCTTTGTAAAGCATAAGTCTCTGCCGCGGAGTGAAGTACTGCTTCGCCCTGTTGAGCACACCTAGTTTCTTCGACGCCAGCTTGACCTTCCCCTCCAGGTGACAACGAAACTGGACGTCGCTGGAGATTTCAACTCCAAGAATTCCAATGTTTTTGGCGATGGTAAGGGGTGTGTTTAGGAATTGAGGAGCCACAGCAAAAGGAGTTTTCTTAGCGGTGAACGCGCAGACTTGTGTCTTAGTGGGATTGAAATGAACCAGGTTCTTTCGCCCCCAATCGGACACACTATTCAGTGTGCTCTCGATCTTCGACACGAGCTGTTCGCGGCTCTCCTCCACCAGAGAGCGGGGAATATTAGCGCGGCCCGTATAATAAGCATCCCCGGTGCTGTCGCCAGCATAGCAATGAATGCTGTCAATGGACAACATATCATTGATATGCAGCAAAAACAGCGTCGGGGACAATACCGAGCCTTGCGGGACGCCAGCATTAATGTCCATGCTGTCGGAGCAACTGCCATCCACAACGGCTCTAATGCTTCTGCAGGACAAGAAGCTAGCGACCCATTCGCATAAACCCTCTGGTAGACCGTATGCAGGCAACTTCGAAAGAAGACCACGGTGCCAGACCCGATCGAACGCCTTCGCCATATCAAGACTGACAGCTAATGCCTCACCTTGACTCTCCACGGCTGAAGCCCAGCGATGTGTAAGATACACTAGAAGATCACCAGTCGAGCGACCATGGCGAAAGCCGTATTGATGGTCGCTGATTAAGTCGTGCTCTTCTAGGTATTTCAGGAGCCGGTTGTTAATTACGCGCTCCATTACCTTGGAGAGAAGGGAGGTAACAGCGATAGGCCTGTAATTCGATGGGTCTGATCTGTCACCCTTTTTGGGCACAGGGTGCACGTTCGCAGTCTTCCACGACGACGGTACCTGCCCGGTGGAATAAGAGAGCGCAAAAAGGCGCGTAAGAACAGGACACAACTCAGGAGCACACAGCTTTAACACCACTGCCGGGATGCCATCTGGCCCACTCGACTTATGAACGTCAAGGGATTGCAATGCCCGCCGAACATCTCGTTGAGTAAATGAGATTTCCGGCATGGAATTACCACACCGCGGGATGGAAGGCGGTGCGGCGTCCCCGTCGTTCAAAGTCGAGT
Source organism: Hypsopygia costalis (assembly GCA_937001555.2). Classification (NCBI taxonomy): domain Eukaryota; kingdom Metazoa; phylum Arthropoda; class Insecta; order Lepidoptera; family Pyralidae; genus Hypsopygia; species Hypsopygia costalis. The sequence goes on from OW443330.2 coordinate 28,542,986, forward strand.
TTGAGGCAAAGAGATTCCCCAATAGATCGGCTTTCTCCTTTGCACTGTGGGCCAGACTACCATCCGGTTTTCGGAGTGGTGGAAAGGACGACTGACAAAAGTTGCCCTCGGCAGCCTTAGCAAGCGACCAAAAAGCACGGCTCCCAGACGGGTGCTTAGCTAGGCGCTCACCAATCCTGCCGATGAACTCAAACTTTGCCCTGGCAATTACTCTCTTACTGAACCTCGAGGCAGCATTGAACTCCCGTTTCAAGTCGGAAACACCAGGATCTCCATTAATACGAGCCGTGGTCCAAGCCTCATATGCAGTTTGCTTGCGAAGTTTAGCTTCTCTGCAAGACCGATTAAACCACGGCCGCTTCTTAGCACCTGAAGTAGCCACCCGCCGGTTTGGAATAAATAATTCCATCCCGGCCAAAATCGTCTCAGCTACAGCAGATGCACAGGTGTCTATATTTTCCGACCCGAAACAGAGCCGCCTCCACGGGTACGATGCGTAAAATTCACGCAGTCCATCCCAGTCTGCTGACTTATAGTGCCACATACGACGCCATCCGGTATACCGGGGTGGGTCAGGGCTTGCGCATGGCACTTGGGTCCGGATGAGGCAGTGGTCCGACGAGCCAAGAGGCGCATCCACCGAGACTGTATACCCACCCGGATGAGTGGTCAGCAGAAGGTCCAGTAGAGAGCTAGTATGGTCCTCTATATCTGGTATTCTCGTTGGAGAATGCACCAGCTGTGAGAGACCATAGGCCAGAGCAAAATCATCAATCATCAATCAAAACAACCCTAATCCTAATTGCAACCTTTTTTGCAATTAGGATTAGGGTTGTAACGGAGGCCTACTTAGCGGAGGCGGAGGCGACCTGTATCACCTCCGCGGATGCGGAGGTTAACGGAGGCGGAGGCGAAGGTGAAAGCGGATGTTGAAAAAATTGGAATTTATGGGGCATTAAAACTAAATACAGAATTTTCATGTCAAATCACTTAAGTAGTTAAGTAAACATATACTCGTAAATAAACATTACCTTCGAGTGAATCCGAACTCCGTTACAACTCCGCAAATATTGTACGGAGGCGGAGGCGAAGATACGATTTCTTGCGGAACTTCCGCAGTAACGGAGGCGGAAGCGAAGATCCGTTACAACCCTAATTAGGATCACAACAGTGACGTTATTGATAACAGAGAAAACTGCCTCGAAAATAAGATATTAAAAATTTTAAGACACTGTGAGGTGTGACATAATATACAAATGTTAGTAAATGTTTCATACAAACCTTCCGGAAGACATTCTTAATGACAATGAAAACCGTATCAAATTCTATCGCGTGGTTTAGTAGTTAGCGGATTAACAAATGAAATGGAAAATTTAGTTTAATTTTAGTTATTGGCTGTAAGTAACTCACCACGATCTTTACTGCAAAAGTCAACCTCACCTGCACGTGGTGCACCTTGCCAACTAGCGAAAGAGATGTAGGGTAGACTTCACGGAATACCGCAGCCAAATGACAATGACCTTGAGGGTGGTTGTGTTCCTGAGAGTGAGTGAGGTGACTACAAAGGAAAGAGTTGCTGCGTAGGCGGGGGTGGCGCCGCCGCGCAATTGATATTTCATATTGCGAGCGTTAATATGGCTACCGTAACCACTACATATCAGGCGGGCCGTATTTGACTACCACCACAGCTACCACTCGACGCGACGTAGTATAAAAAATGAAGTGGAAATTCTTTATTTGCCTCTGATCCCTTGTGGACACTACTTGCACGTCGTCACACTTTTTTTTAAATCTTGGTCATATTTTTAATAAATATTTTTGATAGACAGACGCAGAATGCGACTATGTTTTATATGGTCTATATATTTTGTTCAGGTGAAACAAAACTCACGGGAAACGTTATAAATAATAGGTAATTATTATTGAAATAAAATTAAAAAGCAGAAAAATTAATTCACAGCATTTATAAATAAACAAATACATGGCGTGGCGATCATTAATATGACGTCATTAATAAATCGTCTTTATTAATTGATCAAAAAAATTATGTTTAGGTAAAAACAATTGGAAACGTAATAAAATGTAGTCTAATCAGTGTAGGTAAATCACTTGTTTGTCGATCCGTGACAGCGTGACTATGTGTACACTCCTATTAGCGACTTCCTTGTTGTCAAATATAATACCTAAATTAAACAGCAAATGTAATAGTGTGCTGCTATTTCGTATCGACCTCACCTCCGCTCTTAGACGAATCTGGAACAGTTTGTATGGCGCCGCATGCACACACCTTCATTCTCGCTCTGCACAGACGGCATTGTTTACGTAATAGTGAACGACGCGACATTTGTATGGAGTGGCCGGAGAGTGCTACTAGCATGAAAAACAAGCATATGACCTGTCTTATCAGAAGCAGTCATCTCAGCCTATGGACGCTTGCGATTCCAAAGGCATCCTGACGCTTTTTGTGAAAATCTACGTGCTGTAGCAGAGTAAGTAATAGTACTACCGTATTTATAATGGCCAAGTCCTCCTTCTGTCTGGGACGGACGAGAGAGGGTCGTGCTCCTGTAGTGCAAACAAAAATGACCTGATGATAATAATGATGATGATGATGATTTATACTGGGCATTCTCAAGCACTTACGACTTTTCATTCAGTGAATGCAGCAACCACAAAGTTACGTATAAAAGCCCTCGTTCCTCAAAAGTTACTGGATTTATGAGCTGCTGTGTAGTTGCTACCTTGACGCAATAGAGCGAATCGCCAGAGGGGTAATTCTCTTAATCAAAATGTAGTCAAAATTCAGTTCCGATGTCGTCAGTCTCGTCAGGAGGTCTCACAAATTTGACATTTGTGAGACCTCCTCCAAATGCAAATGACCGCCTCCATCGCCCCTTATAAGACACATAAGTAAAATATACCAAAAATACAGGACTACATCACGCTTTGCGAATTTAGCCTCTTTTTAACCGACTTCAAAAAAGGAGGAGGTTCTCAATTCGACTGAATTTTTTTTTGTATGTACATACATGAAATAACATTATTGAATATCTTCGCGAATTGTGAACCGATTTTCAAAATTCTTTTTTTATTTGAAAGGGCATGATTGCAAGGTGGTCCCATATTCACCAAGTCAGGATCTGATGATGGGATCCCAGGGAAATCAAGGGAAACCCTTAAATTTTATAAGCAGGAGTGGTCAAATTCTGTTTTTTATTTGAATTGGTATGATTGTGAGGTGATCCCATATTCACCAAGTCAGAGTCTGATGATGGGATCCTACAAAAATCGAGGGAAACCCTTCAATTTGCCGTATGGTTACCGGCAGAATAAAATTGCGCCACTCCATTGCTCTGCGCTGGATGTCGTACAAGGCGACTAAGGAATCTTGTGTGATGCAATAACTTTTCTCCCGAAAGACGGGCAGCAGTGTCTCCCGGGGTATTCCACCAATAAGCTGCGCTCGCCAATTGGGATACTTTTATTTAAAAAAAAAGATAAATAATAGCGGTTTCTAACTATTCCATCCATTCCATCCTATCCACGTATATTATATTCCCACTACAATAGACATAACTGCGTTACTGTAAGTCACGATACTACGTAAAACGTGTTTAACACATAATACTGCCATGAGCTATTTGTACTGTAAATAGAACCTAAGTTATTTTGTCGTAACAAACAAATGATAAGACAATAGTCAGACAAGTAACGCACAAAAAGTATTTTTCCAAGGCAAGGCTGATAAATGGCATCGCGTCACAATGAATGGCATAAAGGAATTTCACACATAGGCATTATGCGCTGTTTACATGATCAGCGTCATAAATCATTCAGTTTAAGTAGGGTGGTGGCAGGGTTGTCACACGCATTGTTCTGACATGAACAAAATCGTTAGGACAGGTAGTTTATGATATTAATTAATATAATTACGAGTTAACCTTGCTACTATTTTAAGGCCTTACGGACTGGCTACAGAAGTTCGGTTGTGTTATAACAAAAAAATATGAAAATGACCAAAATTGAGCGTAGATTTTGGTTTCGAAGGACAAGATATCTTAATCAAGATTCTCTCCAATATGTATGTCATATTCCTAGGCTCTAGACTTGGGCTTGCTCCTTTACTGCGATATACGAGACGATCTCGATATATATATGTATGTATGTGTATATTTATGTATATGATTAAGTATTCATATGTATGTTATGTATTTCATCTATTATGTATTCCGGTCTCTATATATTTATGTTGTGAAGTACTATTCATCTATAATGCTTTCCTAACTGTTTTATTTTTGAAACGTCATTAATTTATATTTTACTATTCGCCTTGTGCACCTACCATGTCTTATCTCTGCATCACCCGAAGGTTGACTGGTAGAGAATGCTTGTATAGCATTAAGTCCGCCTTTGTACATTCTTTGTATGTGCATGAAGATTAAATAAATAAATAAAAAATAAATAAATAAAATCTCCATAGGAATCAGATTTGCAGATTATAATGTGGAAGTTAAGTCTATAATAGCTCGTTTTAAACGTTAAATAGACACGAATCCATCCAGAGAATGCTTTCCCAATAAAGACTGATTTATGTATGTAATGATATAACAAGCCAGAGACATCAAACTGTTCTATGATGTCAATCTTAATCTTCTATGGAACAAATTATTTAAAATAAAAATTTGGAAATTAATTGAGACATTGAATTTTTAAGCACTTAAGTGGTAACCAACTCTTATTGCGATTCAATAACTGGATAGAATGCTTATTTATACCAATGAATAAGCGACTCTATTTCAAATTGAATAGAATCGCTTATTCATTGGTATGAATAAGCATTCTATCCAGTTATTGAATCGCAATAAGAGTTGGTGGTAAGGGGGCAGTACACTGTAGTAATGTAACATATCAGCAATAACGTGAACAAAACACAACTAAAAATAACAAACTTTACCAGTTTATAACATTAGTATAGATGTAAATGAAAATAGACTGAATCGAGAAATCGACAACCCTAATAGGAATATCTATAGCTTTCTTCATGAAACTACAATTGGTTGTATAAAATATTTATGATGCGATCACGGCCACGGCCACGGCCATGTTGAATACATCACACAATTCATACGTATACGTACATGATTCTGTCAAAATATAAAATATGTTATTTTTGCATGTACTTCGGATAGATTCTTTTTAACACGCTTTTATTAGCTTCACTTGTAACTATGTATGTAAGAAAATCTTAATCTTAATTTGACCCACTTCAATTCAATTCAATTCTTCTTTATGGCGATCGTGATGTTCTCGCCAATGACAATGCTTTGACCCACTTCCCGGTCTCCGATTAGGATGAAATTTTGCGCACGCTCTGAGTTCTGATGACAATACATGACTAGCTAAGAAACGTCATTACAAATCCAATATGGCGGCCTCCCCAAGATGGCGGACTGGCTGTTTGAAATCCACCCCCATGATATGGGTATCAAATGAAAGGGTTTGCTGTATTTGTAATTTTTAGTGCGTGCTAAAAGCGTGTTTTTTAAACTATTATTATTATAAAAAATGTTGTCTGTAAAGTAGGTTTACGGACGATAATTTTACGTCATAACGTCATAAGAAAACATCGGCCGATGGAGTGGAAGATGATAGATGCGTCACAAGCCGAACGCTTAGGCCGATCGTGGCTCTCTATCGCTTGTTCCGCGCTCTCGCTTGTACACTCGGCTCAGGCGGAACGTGACAATGAGTCGACAATGATTTATAAGACGTTATCACGTCAAAAATACTTGTAGTGGTTTTTTTTAGGGTCGGCAATGCGCAAGTGATGCCGCTGATCATAAAGGCATGACAATTGTTGTTAAAAAGTCGATATAATTTCATATAGCGTAAGCAGAGCGGAACTGTTTCCTTAGGTGAGACAGTTCACGGCTATAATAATTTTAACCCAGTTGAAATTTTAGGCACTTTCCCGAAAGTGTTGTACTATTTCGAAAGTATACGCTTTAGCGAATCTAAGGCGGATGTAGACTCTGCAGCCAGTTGAGAAAATCGTCGCATCAGTTGTAATCTTGGCCTACTGGATTAGACGTCACCTCACCAGTGGAGGACACCAGGGAAACCATGTCCGAATTCTGCATTGATTTTTACGTTTAAAAACAATTATCATACTATTAATACATACCTAATAGCAAAATTTATCCATAATGTAATCGTAATTAATAGGAACACATGGCGACGCGTCACCACGCCAATAGCCGACCTGACCCGTTACATTCAATGTTTCATAGTAAAACCACGCATTCCTGTTGAACTCGAGATGTTGAGAAGAGTAACTATCCATCCATCCATCATCAGACCCTTGTCAATGAAACAAGCCATATTATACTAGAGGTCAAATTATACTAGAGGCCTTCAAAAGTTCCACTGCCCATCTCTGAGAGCCTAACTCTTTTACAAGTTTTTATTTAGTTTCACCGAGGTGTTTGTAATCAAATGTTACTCGTTGAATTTAAACCACTTTCCACTATGTACGGTTGAGCGGTTTGGCACACTGTTTAACTCTCATGACGATACACGATCGCCTAAATGTCGCCATTTTTAATTCAATAAAATAATTTATAATTTCCACATTAACCTCTACGATATAGGTATGAAATTAAAAGACTTAAGCGCAACAATAAGTAAACTTTTTAGTTATTTTCTTTTTTATTGACGACTAGCTTGGTTTCCAAAAAAATATTCTTGTATAATTTCTTGTTTCCATGCAAAGTCAATATTTGATGTTTTTAAGCAATACAGCAGGCCACGCCAAATGAAAAGTACGTAGGAAGCGACTGAATAGAATAAAATTCTTATTTGACAAATTCCAAACCTAGGCCCTACTCCGAAATGAAAATCCCAATTGTGGGTCTAAAGTTCGGATTATTTCAAGTAAGAAATAATCCGAAGTGTGGATCTAAACTTCGAATTTGTCAACTGAAATGAAATTATTTATTATGCCATTGTGCACTTGCGGACTCTTAGACACGTCTTACACATTGTTGTTAATAATCTTATTTTTAATCTACTAGTATTTCGGTATTAACCATTGGCGAAGAAGAAATGCTGCAAATAAAAAATAATCCGAAGTTAGGGCTAAAAGTTCGGATTTTTTCAAATGAGAATTTTATTTCTTATTTGTAAAAATCCGAACTTTAGGCCCAAACTTCAAATTTCATTTCGGAATAGAACACCTCGTTTGGAATTATCGAATGATTGATGTGAGAATTATTATTTTGATGTAATGATATTTCGGTCTTTTCAATATTTATTTAAAAACTTAATTGGTCACAAATTATATAATGGTACAAAAGTCGGACTTAATGCTAAAATATAAAGGATTGTTCGTTAGTTATATAGAGGCGAAACTAATAAAAATCGTAAAACAAATATACTTTCAAAATTAAGGCTAAATCGTGGTTTGTACATAGTATACGTATATAAATATTTAAAGTCAGGTTATTCGTCCACGAAACCACGTCCTTCTGAATCATTTATGTATTTATGGAGCTCTGGACCAATTTATACCCATCTAACGGCCGTGCTAAAGACGCGGCCAGCTCATCCAATATTAACCCAGTCCCTGCCAACAGCCTTCGCAGGAATCCTACATAGAAGGGTTTCATTTCCGCCGACCCGTGTATTCATTTCCCGAATAAACATGAGATTTTTATTCAAAGCGTGCAAGTGTCTCATAAAAAACAATCAAAAAGTTTATTTTCATTTTTACATGGACAGCAATTATAATTAGTGTTGGAGTTTCCTTTTATGCAAACAAGATGCCTGTACTAGGAGACTCAGCTTACAGTTGTAGTTTGTTTGTAGCTTTCATCCTTAGGTACTGTCTATTCGATATGTATGTTTAGGGGTGTAAGTGGTTCATCAACATCTTTGAACCAAAGCCAACTTCACCTGCACGCGGTGCACCCTGCTGACTGACAAACGAAGCTCTGGCGAAAAGAGAGGTAAGGAGCGTAATTGTAAGCTACCCGACTGGGGAATGTACCTCCACCTCACAGAATACCGCAGCCAAATAACGGTTCCCTGTTGTGTTCCTGCGAGTGAGTGAGGTCACCAGAAAGGAAGGAGATGCTGCGACGGCAGCGGGGGTGGCGGCGCACAAGCAATATTTTATGTTGCGAGTGTTAATATGGCTACGGTAACCGCTTCACATCAGGCGGGCCGTATGCTTGTCTGCCACCCGACGTAGTATAAAAAAAAAAAAAGAAATGTACATTTCTGTGGTATTATTAAGTAAGTATATATATTTTTAGACACAGTACAACTCCACAGGAAACACACCTCGCAGACTTATTTATTGTATCTATAATGTGCACATTACGAACATGAAGCATTGAGGTGAATGTGAAGGTGTTTTTTTTTATATGAGAGGGGGGCAAACGAGCATGTGGGTCAGCTGATGGAAAGCAATCACCACCGCCCATGAAGAGCAACAACACCAAGGTGTCGCCGATCCGTTGCCAGCCTGTACTTCTTCCATTCTTTCTGGTGACCTCACTCACTCGCAGGAACTATTTGGAGTTTGATTGAATTTGTTTGGTTGTTTGTCCTTCTTTCAAGTCGAAAGGAACGAATGGATTGACATGGTTTTTTACGGGGTAGTATAAGGCTGGAGACTGACAATGGCTATTTTGGTCCCGGGAAAACATCTTATACCCACGGGTATAAGTTTTATTAAAATAATGACCATGCGGTTAACACATATGTTTTTATTTGTTGGACGCTGCAAATTTCGCAAAGCTGCACACTTTTTGTTAACCAGTTTAATAAATGATACCTTATAATTTTTTTTTTACTTAAGAAATCGGCAGTTTATAATAAATTTTGACAGATAAAAAATGTGTTCGATGAGTGAGTTGCCTACGTTATGTTTTACATATAGCGCGATGAGTACGGTTATGTACCAGCACTAATAACACCGGCCTTGATGGATTATCTATATCTCGGAAATATCCGTCGGCTTCTCGAGATGAATATTAAGTTCCAACAAGCGATAACAGCGATCGAAGATATCTCACGTGGAAATACAAAAGTGAATAAATAGGATAATTTAAATTATTATTTAATTATACACTTCGAATACAAACAATAAACATATGGGCTACCACACACATAAACATACGGTCCATCTAATGTAAAACAGGCATCATACTATCAAAACTCGCTCACTATTCAAGATCCAGACATTCACCCTGATGAAGATCTCCGTTTGAGATCAAAACTAGTCTGCTTTCCCGAGTGAAATACGTGAGTGACCCTAAGATGTTTCTACATGTAGATGCATTTGTCGAGTACTATCTATCTCTCAGAAGGGATTATAAGAAAAAACTGGAACTGGTAATAAATTGTTTACGTTCACTTATTTCTGAACAGTGATTCCTCGCTCATCTTATATTTGTATCAGGACAACATGTAAAGCCACCGAGTGCTAGGCAACGATTGGCCAATGAACTACGCACCTGCTAGTAACTCATACTAAGGGACCTGCAGTCTAAAATGTTTATGACAGATTATACGTAGTTATACCGGTATCCATTGTGGCAAGATGAAAGCAAGCCCGGCATTCATTCAGGCTCGCGTCACATATCGTCGCCGTAGCACTAAATAAAAACAATTATTGATAAATTCAGGGTGTTATTTTGCGGAAGTCGAATCAAATTGCCTGCAATTATTGATAACTTATAAATAAAATTTTCTTCTTGTGTGTTTTTCTCCTTTCTTTACGCAATGCCTGTATTGCGGCACAGGTATTGAGTAAACACTTCCTAACAACTTTTTACTGCCGTGATGTTCGCCTATAAATATATTGCAGAGAATGAGCGAATGTCGTCTACATGGAGACGAAATTTACGGTTTTCCTGACGGACATGTTATGTCCAATGCCAATAGGGCAGTTTAGTCATAAAATGTTTATTACGTAATTCATATGAACGACTTGTTTATTGCAAGAGCAGCTGTAGTAGATAATAAAAGACCTTCGTGAAGGCATCTTTTCGAAATGCCTTTCAATGAAAATTGTACAATACTTACGTTATAATTAGTTAAGGTGCTCGTTATGAGATATTTCCTCATGGCATTATGTAAGGCATCAGGTGGTTTTGCTCAATTGTACTTTTGACTAACATATCACGACTGTACACGTTTTTGCAAACTTAAGTCACGAACCAATACAAGTTCTTCAAGGATTGTTTAAAAATAGATTTAGATATTTTTTTTTATATATGAGCGGCCCTCATCATCATCATCATCGCCCATAGACGTCGACCCGTTGCCAGCCTTTTAAGGTTAATAAAGACTCTGTTCTTGAAGGATCCTATGTCGTAATTGTTCGGAAATACCGCTGAGGGAATTGATTCCACAATTTCACAGTTCGTGGTATAATATGTCTGAAGAAACGTACTGTGGTAGATTGCCAATTACCAAGATAGATATATGGATGGAATTTTAATTTATAGCCAGTTGTGCAATAGTGGAACTCAGCGGCAGGTATCAAACAGCTCATCCCAGCACTCCTGTGATATAATTTGTATAGAATGCAAAGAGACGCTACATCTCTACATATAAAGAGAGAGAGAGATCATTGTGTCACCGACTATTCGAACTGCTCTTCGTTGTATTCGGTCAAATAGAGCAAGCAAGTGCTGGGGCGTACTGGCCCAGAGATGCCAACAGTATTCCATGTGAGGTCGAAACTGGGTCTTATACACCTGAAGGCGTCAAGATGTAAAATACCGCCTGGCTTTATAGATAACGCCGATCTTCCTAGAAGCCAATTTGGTCTTTCATACCAAGTGGCCCCGAAACTGAACGTCACTCGATATATATCGACACATAAAGTAGTAGTATGAAGTCGCGGAGTACGTTAGTATACATATAATAAAGCTCAACGTCTCTGCCCATATAATATCTTAAGTCTTTTGCGTTCGTACCGGATCAACTTAGATTAAGCAAGTATTATCTCTTAGTTATTCTAGCTGTGCTTCTGAGTATCCTCAAAATATCGCTGATGAGTGGCAAATGGACAATAAACTTCAACATACTCGTAAATACGATGAGTTCGAACACTGCGAACTACCATCGCTTGCCAGCAGAATGTATAAAATTCCAGCCGCTCGTTTATAAGATGCAACTGGACGAGTGAGAAAGTACATTTTTACAACGGCAATAGTATTTGTTTGTTAAAATCTTTATTGCATTAAATATTACATAACACAGATTGTAGTGATAAGACATAGTGTACAAGGGCGTACTTATCCCTATAAGGGATCTCTTCCAGTCACCCTTTGAGTCTCTGAAAGGAAACTGAATTGGCGGCGAAGAAAACACATAAGTATATAATATAGGTACGTAACATAAAAAGAGACAAAACATACATATAAAACGTAGTAGGTAAAATAGAAGGTGACACAGGCCTGATAACTGTTACGTTTCACCAGCTCCTGCCCCTTTTATCTCGCTCAGTTTTAACTAAAGAAAAATCGTCTAAATTGCAACTGCCTATGAATAAAGCGGATTCTACACAATATCCCATGTTCAGAAAGTATGCCTTGACCAATAGTTCCTCGTTACGTGATAAACTCAGAACCAAGTGTACAGTAGTAGAATTAGATCAGAGTGCTGAGTGCGAGTTTTTTTATTCACGTTCGATAATGTCAACGTAAACAAACCGACCAAATAGATAAGTACTCTCATGTTGTGAATTTATATGACGCATGTTACATATCAAAATTATATAGCTTACCCGCTCACATTTCGAAGTGAGCAACCCGGCTAAATTGGATTTTTAACACGCGTCTGGTAAATTCACAACCTGAGAGTACTTTTCTATTTGGTCGGTTTTTTTTTTTTTTTTTTTACGAAGCCAATCGCAATATGCGCACACTCGACGGTGTAAAGTGCCGCTGAGTGTGCGCAGATCGGCTTACTTCGTAAATAGCGCACACCCCTGTCATGGACAAGGCTCTTATTTACTATATAATTAAAATCTATATATTTTACAACGTTCTTATACTATATACACTTAAAACAATATAAATCAATGGCGCAATAGCGAATTAAACTAACTATATACTTAACATAATGTAGCAATAGCTTACAATAATTGTTTAAAATTGTCACTATATCTATAATCACAAAAAACATTGTATCCACACTTTGGACGCCGACGAACTTGAGGTGATGGCTTGGTTTACTCTAAATATCTAATTATTGTCAATCCATCCACAGCTGTCTTCGGCAGACACTTATTTGGTCGGTTTGTTTACGTTGACATGATCGAACGTGAATAAAAAACTCGCACTCAGGTGAAGTGGCAGTGAGCCCGCTCCATAGGTGCTCCGTAACACCACACTAAACCGACAACCTCGAGGCAGAAGGGTTCTGGTATGGTAACCACAATGATTACAGACGATCATGGATCTGAAAGCGCGATGTGAGATGCTAACCTAGAACGAACGGACGGACAGACGATCTGCCCCCTTACCACCATCTCTTATTGCGATTACGCGTAGAGCCTCTACGCGTAGGGGCGAAACACGTGTCGCAGAGACGACCAAATCAGCCACGGCAGTCGCATGCAACTACTAACGGTAGTGGGTGGGTGCCGGCCGGCAGTAGTTTGCATTAACTAATTGGTGGCGGAAGCACGCAAAGTAGTGTAGATCAAATTGCCTGTAAATTAATTTGCCTCGGTACTCTGTATAAAAAGTAAAAAGGCGACACGACTATAATAGTTCATTGAGATTAGTCGCGGAGCGCATCGCAGTTGCATTCATTTCCTTCAAATGCACTCGACAATGGCTCCGCGGAGCGTGACCTGCGACGGTCGGCTCACAGGCCACAGCAAACAAGATGAAAGAAATCCTGTTATGGCCGCCCCACTTCTAACATCGTACGAGGTTGTTATACACGAGTATATCGACACATTTGTAGGATTACAAAGGACGTAAGGATCGTTACTATTAACTTATATACGCTAATAAGATAGAAGTCAACGGTAATGATACCAGACAATGGTGTCTACTCACTAATCACTTGCAATGTATGATAAAATTCGTTGTAATTTTCATGGCAGCCGTAGTTTTACCCTTGAGACTGCATTAGCACGCATTAGTCCGAGTGGTGAACTAATTGATACGATCGAAGGTGAACAAATCTGATCCAGATCGATGATGTCTACAGCCGCCATATGGATGAATGTATATATTATACTATACAGTGTGTCCCGTGATAAAGTGTAACCCTGAAAGGGGGTAAAAATAGATAAAAAAATTTCGACAAAAATCTACCTATATAAAAAAAATATACCTATATGTTTTCAATTCTTTTTCCATGAATTAAGATTTTTATTTTTCGCTGAGGACTCTAGGTAATGACAGTCACTTTTTTTTATGGCTATTTGGTATCGCATTCTCATTGTTTAGGTACTAACTAACATGTTTTTTTTTTATTTCAACGAAATCGACCGATTACTTGGAAAGAAATCGATATTTCACATAGTCCTTATTGAAAAATAAAAATCTTAACTCGTGAAAAAAAAATCGAAAACATATATTTTTATTTTTTTTGTCGATAATTATTGATTTATTTTCACCCCCTTTCATGGTTATACTATATCCCGCGACACATTGTATATTTTTTATTATTAAAGATGGTAAACAAGCGCACGACTAGCATCGTATAACCTCTTTCAGCCTTTCTTGATAAATTCCATGTTGTACCTATATAGAAAACCTCGGTCATTCCATAAATGCCACAGCGGTTCATAGAATAAAATCTGGTCAGCGATGACGTCTACCAACCAGATGAACATTTTTTTGTATCACTAATAAATAAACGTAAAGCAGGCTAACGCGTTGCCAAACCTGTTATCTTGTGTCTTTTTGAAGAACCCCATGCTAGTCTCCTGGGAACACCGTGGCAGGGTGGCATGGCACTTATTCCATAACCCGTGTGTTTACGAAGGAAAATCTCTTTAGGACAGCGTAGTCGCGACTATTTAGGCTGCAATATGTGAGGATAAACTCAGCCGATGGGAACAGTGCGAATTTGGGTCGAATAGGAAGTTACTAATGATGGTAGTAAGTACTGACGTAATTTACAAAAAATTGGTGGATGATGTTACGTGTGAGGCTTAACGACTGTATCTAACGACAACAGCCGGGACCGACGGCTTAACGTGCCCTCCGAAACACGACGATATGGGTAACAAAGAGTAACTGTAGATATGACGGCTGATAAGAGTGATTGGAAGAAAATGACATACTGTACCGACCCCTAATAATGAGAAATGGACAAGATGATGATGATCATAAAAATATATAAACAGCGAATACGTAACAGCCAATGATAACAGCTTAGAGCAGATCAAGGACGCTCTTAATGTTGTCCTAACATCGTTAGTTGGCGGTACATAGGTCTTTCTATATCTCTCGTAAGTCGAAAGGAAATTGCACTCTACATTTTTTTACTCGCGTATTCGACACACTAGCAATAAACCCATCACGATTCTATATGAGTAACGTCCTCTGAAATATATATCGGCAATTGTTAACTCAAGTGGAATTGACATCCATATTCGTGTATACAAGTCGCAAAAATGTAATTTCTCCGCGCATTGCTCTCACTTGATTTAAGTAGGAAAATATCTAAACTTTCTTCAAATACCTGAAAGAAAAAGGGAAAGCTACTCTACGAAAATCTATTTAATAGTTTATAAATTTAATATAATAAATAAATAAATATTAGGTTGGGGAAAAAGTCTTTTCGTATTTTATATGAAAATTCAAAACATTTTTTAATAAAGTTTATTTACATTTAACTAAAGTATGTAGGTGCCATTTTGTTCGATAACTTTTGGCCATCTTGTAGGTAGAGACGTGATCCCATTACTATAGAAATTTTGGGACTTCTGTTCAAAAAACCACGACAAGTGGTTTTGGCAGTCTTCTCGTGATGGTAACCTGACATTGCCTAAAGAATTCTGAAGAGACCGAAACAGGTGGAAATCAGAAGGTGCAAGGTCAGGACTATACGGCGGATGCATTAACACCTCCCAGTCAAACTCTCTTAATTTTTGCTGAGTGGCTAAAGATGTGTGAGGTCTAGCGTTATCGTGATGAAAAATCACACCCCTTCTGTTAATTAATTCCGGCCGCTTTCTCTCAACTTTTTGCTTTAATCTCATCAGTTGTTCACAGTAGAGTTCAGAATCGATAGTCCTGCCTGGCGGTAACAGCTCATAATGAATAATACCCTTCCAATCCCACCATACACACAGCATCACCTTGTTGCGGGTTAACCCGGGTTTTGCCAGAGTCTGTGAAGCCTGACCGGCCTTTGACCACGACCTTTTTCGCACGTTCTTGTCGTACGTGATCCACTTTTCATCACCAGTTATAAGCTTCTTCAAAAACTTTTCGCTTTCATTACGTCGTAGTAAAGAATCGCAAATGAGTACACGGTTCATTAGGTTTCTTTCAGTGAGATCGTGAGGCACCCAAATATCGAGCTTTTTAGTGTACCCAGCTTTTTTCAATTGCGCCAAAACTGTTTTGTGGTCAATTCTTAATTCTTCAGCTACGTCGTAACTACTGATATGCCGCTCTTGCTCCACTTTTTCAAAAATGGCATCCATTTTATCCGTAACAGGGCGACCAGAGCGACGTGCATCTTTCACATTAAAATTTCCTGATTGAAAACGCTTAAACCAAATTTGTGCTACTCTCACAGACACTGCACTAGGTCCATAAACGTCACAAATTTTATTCGCAGCTTGAGTTGCATATTTACCTTTTTTGTAGTAAAATTTTAAAATGAATCGAATTACTTCATTAGATTCACTCATCTTGACAGTAAAAAAAACAAATGAAAATCACACATTTACCTAATTTGAATTTGGAATTATCTTTTTTAAAATATAAACTTTTTAAAGATATCAAAACCTGCCAGACACAAATGGTATAACCAAAGAGATTTTATTACAAGTTCATACATACTATAATGCGAAAAGACTTTTTCCCCTACCTATTATTCCTGGACAAATTACACATTATTTTTGTAAATACATACATATAATACATAGAAAATATCCAACCACAGACATTGACCAAGCCAAACAGACATGTTCATGCACATAAATGTTTGTCTTGTGCGGGGGTCTCTCGGAGTCAAAGTGGCCATTGCTAACCATTCGACTACCGACCTCGTCAATGTACTCTTACGTCTAACGTCTACGTCGTCGTCGCAGTTTGAGACGTTACGTAAACACAAGTGGTCGTAATTGAAACAATTGAGTTGTTATAAATAAATATGTCTATATAGGTGCCGTTAAAAAAACTTTTCTCGATCCTACGCCCCTTAGCATTATTTTATGACCCCGCTGGTCGAATGGCTAACCATGTTTACTTTGACTCCGGCGTAGCAGGTTCAATCCTCGCACAAGACAAACATTTGTGTGCATGAACATGTGCGTTTGTCTTGGTGTGGGTGTTTTCTATGTATATGTATGTATTTATAAAAAATGTATTTAAGTACATATATCAGTTATCCAGTACCCATAGTATTTTGCTTTATTTGTAGCTTTGGTTAGTTTGGGACTAGATGGCAGTGTGTAATTCGTCCAAGAATATTTATTTTACTACTTACTTATACCATGAAATCATAATTTTCATAACATGCTCTATCTATGGTACGGGCCACTAATAGTCGTAAACCGGCCACATGCGGGCTTGATTAAATGCAAATAGCGAACATTCCCAAGTAACACAGTGTAGCCGTATAATGGCCGACTTATGGTTTTAATGTATCGTTTTAGCATTAAAACCCAAGTTCTATATTAGTTTTATATACGTTTATAATGCTAATATAATGCTAATTTGGGCACAAATTAAACAGCTTTAAGTTCTTAATTGGTTTTTTATTCGCATGACAGAAGCATTATACCAACATTACTATGGTCAAAAAAAGTTGTAACCGCATTACAGAAGCATTATACTAGCACTATTACTGTTATTGAAGTTGCTAATCGCATTACAGAAGCATTAAACTAGCATTACAATTTAAGCAAAAGAATTATTGGAGTCTTTCAAGTGTTCACATATAGAACTCAAATAAGTCCTATATTTTTGAAAAAACATCCTTAATGCCGCGGTACAACTGCTTTAATAGAATAAACGTTGTAATTTAATTATCGTCTAGCGATATGACTGATGGTGACGAAATTGAATAAGTTTGTTGTTTGACATTATATTCTGGGTAACTTTTTTACTTTTGTTCTATAACTTGCCTTCAAATATTACTGCGAAATGTAGTTTACTGTCAATGTCTATATAGGTTTCATTGAAAATTTTCACGCGCCTTCAGTTTATAGAGCCTTTGTTAAAAATGTTATAAAAAGATATGGGTGTAATAAAAAAACAATTGCATATTTTTGTGTAGAACGAAATTTTTGCTTGATTAACTTAATAGTTATGAATTAACTTGAGCTATCACTTTATTATAGGTCTATTAGTTTCTTACATAAGTCGAAATAATAATATTTTTTTGGTTATGGAATATTTACAAAATGGTGTCGTTCTAAACAGCTTGGTGAACCATAAAAAGGGCTTATTAATACCATCAGCTGTATAAATACTCACATGTACATATTTATTAAGCCAGAGGCCAGAGAGAAGACTTTTGATAAACCACCGTAGTGTCATCGTCTGCAAAGTGGTTTTATATGTGTTCACTTATATACCAGTAGACTTCATGTGAACTGATTTAGTTCCGTTACAAAATGCAATTTTAGTGATCCTTGAACGACAAAACCCATTTTCTTTTATTTAACCAGATTTTTGTACAGCTTAAGTCTGTTCGCCAAGAGTTGATAAAAAGGTCTTCTAAACGGATTAATTACTACTAAGTGGATGTATGTACAGCTTTAAGCATTACTATAACTCACATGTATTCTATTAAAGAACTCCTAGGTGTACAACAGAACTCAATTGATCTTTCAAAATGCAAGCACTACAATGATATAAGTTTACGCTGTTCAGCAGCTCTAGGCTTTTACTTACCATTTAAAAATGTTATCATAAAACCAAAGGTACTGAAAACAGCTAAAAGCTGTACAGCAGAATTTTAGCATTATAATGGTTCAGGTTTATGCTATTAAGCAGCAATAGGCATTTACTTACTACCTAAAAATGCAATTAAATAACCAAAAGAACTGAAAACAGCTAAAAGCTGTATACAACACTTACGGTGCATTATAATGGTTCAAGTTTATGCTATTAAGCAGCGTTAGGCATTTAAAAATGCTATTGTAGATCCAAAGGTAATAAAATTAGCTAAAAGCTGTACATCGGCATTGCGGTATGCTGCACTAAAACTGAAGGCATTATAAAATCATTTTGTGATACCTTTAGCCAACCGCTATACAATCTAAAGTATTATAATGGCTTTCATATGCTTATATAGAGCGTCAGGCTGTTTGATGAACTTTTATAAGAGCTTATATAGACCTTAAGTTCTACATAAGTTCACGACTGGTTAGTTCAAATGCCAATTGTGTTACTTGGGTTATTACAACAATATGTTCAGATAGATACAAGGCGTAGATTCGCACAGCGAGTGTACCTATGTATAACAAACAGTATGCTTTCGCCATAGGAATAGGGGTCAATCAAGAAAAGTCGCACGGGGTGTAAATCTACCTGACCACAGTATAAGCAATATTACTAAGTAACCTAGCGAAAGATTCAAATTCAGAAGCGTCTATTTGTACCATGGAGTACCTACAGGCGGTTCCCTAAGATACCTGACCACGCTGCCATACATTTCAGAATGACAAGGTGGTCAGTCATCTTAGGGAACCGACTGTAAATTAATACATTCGGCGGTTTTCTCAATATATATAGTAGACATACATACATACCCACTGCCCCCATAGTGAAAACCCATTGAAAATTACAACTCACTAGACTCCAGGAACGCTACCGCCGAAGCTGAAGCCGATGTCCGTGGGATTGTTTTGTTCCAAAAATTGGTCTTAGGTTAAATTAACAAACATCTGCAGCTTAGTCGTTAGAGCTCTAAGGTTTCTTCCAGCTGGGCTAAACATAATTACCTACAATTTAAGCAGTAGTGTCATTTCCGCATTGAATAAATCCCATGGTAATCGGCCTTATCTTCGGCGGTAGGGGCCCAGGTCTGAACTGAGCTAGCGTCCGAAATTTGAGGGTTCTCGCAGTGTCAGCAGCCTTCATCAGCACAAGACACAAGTCAAATTCCAAAAGCTTACTCCTACTAATTTCTTCTGATTAAATTCGTTGTGAGTTCCAAGGCAGCCGTAGTTTTACCCCCGGGACTGCAGTGGACTTCATTGTTCATTGCCTTTTTTGGCGGTCGCCGCTGTTAATCCAGGCTACACAGGAGACACATTGGAATGTGTGGTGGGCCCCCGTCCCGTTAAGCCCTCATCACCATCGGCCCAATAGTAATACAGACATAAACCATACATTTCATACGTACGAGTAATACAATCGTGTTTGTAAGAAGATTAGACACCGTTCAATTGCCAATGCGTGGTCAATAAGTGAGAGCGCGCCGAGGTCGCCGCGGACGCGCGCTCGTTATCAGCCTACTTACTGGGTCAATTGACGCGATGCGTTTAATATGCCCCTACTGGCGTACTGGTATATCATGTTTTCATACTCTATTGACTGACTGGAGCGGAACATTCCTATCAGAGTGGACCTACCAAACCAACCAACCTACCAAAGATTTTTAATATCGAATCTATTGCCAAGAGTCAAACCGCCTTTTGCCGGCGCTTCACAGAGTTATATATAAGACGAAGAAGAAGTCTACGACTCTCACCAATATTTCTCCATTTTCCTCGGCAGTCCCCTCTCACTCAAACCTGGAGTACACGGGTACGGTAATATCGGACGAGTAGGAGTACCTCTTCAAGGTACTCCTACTCGTCCGATATTACCGTACCAGCAAGCTAAGAACAGTAATAATGAAATCAGTAGTCAATGTAACGGTACCTAGCGATTTTACTTTTCCCGTGTCCAAGAGGCTTAAGACATATATTCTATACACAGTGTAAATTAAAAATATATTAAACCCCCGAACTAAGAAAGTATCTCTCCTGTTCACACCTTGATGACCATATACATACGTACGAGTATATATAACGAGCCGTTTGGGCTCCTCTATACCTCTGCTGTACGTTCATGGGGAGTAGGATGTCCTGCAGATTTCTGGTGACGCTGTAGCATCTGATCAAGCTTACATGTTCTTTTGTGATCTTTGTGATGATCTTCAAACGGCTGGACAAATTTCAAATTCAAACAATTATCTTGTCTTTATTGGCACTTCGATACATAATACATTGTATTTTTTTTTATAATTTATTATGTTTTAAAGAGTTATGTAGCGCCAGTCCCAGTAAAAAAACCCCTCAATATTTGCATGTGGCATGGCTCACCTCATGGACAGTAATCACCACCGCTGGCTCACCTATACGTTGCCAGCCTTTTTAGTGAAATATAGACTCTGTTCTTGAAGACTCCCATGTCGTATTTGTTTCGAACTACCGCTGAGGAAGTTTCGCAACGTAAGTGTAAGATAAAATTATCGGATAACATGTAATTTCAAGTAGGCTCACCTAGAGTGTCGAAACTTGGTGTAAAAATCCTCTGCTTCCCCCTACTTCGTATGTCAAATTAGCGTTGACAGTGATGTATAGCGGCCGCCCGGTCGCTTTTACCGGTTAGATTCTTGGTAAACCCATCGAGGATACAGCCGCGCCGTGTCTTCCAAATGGAACAATTCCGGTATACATTAATACATTACAAAATAAAACGTATAAGACTTAATACATACCTATTCATTTATACACGATCTAAAATACTTAAGGATAGAGTAGTCAGAAGTAGATCATTCCGTTGAGTAATTTTTAATTGTTGAGTACATTTGAAATATATATAGGTATGCCAAATTTCATCCAAATCCGTTCAGCCATTTACCTGAGAATAAACTTCCACATTTATAAAATTAAATAGGAAAAAAATTCGTTCCATCGTTTAGAAGGAATTAGCAGACAAACGGACAGAAAGACGCGGAAAGCGACTTTATTTTATACTATGTAGATTATAGATATATTTTTATGGCACTGTGTTGCCAAACAATTATTTGACTCGCCCGATTTTTTTTTTATTTGATGAAATCGCCCATAGATTTGTGTAATCTAATAAATATTTTTCTTAATCGTAATATTCTTTCCAGGACTCCATGAAGACGTTCCACCTTCTCCTTAACGAGACGTCCCGCCGGCTCCAGTCGCTGACGAAGAGGCTGGGCACTTGCGTGGACAAATCCCGGCCATACTACGAGGCCGTGAACGTGGCCGCCACAGCCAGGTCCGAGTGTCAGAAGGCAGCCGTCCAGTTCCAGAGAGCAAGTGGTGAGTGCACTATGTAATGATGACATTATATTTTGGCGTGCAAGTGGTTCCCTGCCATCTTTGAGCCAAAGCCAACCTCACCTGTACGTGGTGTGGTGCACCCTGCTGATTGACTAACGAGGGTCCAGCAAAACAGAGATAGGGCACTGCGTAATTTTTTAGCTGTCCAACTGGGACTTTCAGGTCACAAAATACTCCAGGTAAATATTTTTTTTTAATCTGTTGTTAATTTGTTTAGGAATATGTATTTATTTATATTTAATTCCTCACACATTGAAGCCAAAATGATCTACCCTCAAGTTGTGGAATGAACTGGCCACCCAAGGTTTCCCAGAGGACAACGGCATAGGGTTTTTCAATAGCTACGTGACTACATGACGGGGTATCTACAGGGTGGCCACCGCGTGACTGGTGCCTCTATGTCGCAAGCACCCATATGCTACGCTAACTGCTTACTTGCCACTTGACTGGTATGAAAAAAACTTAATTACTTATTGTTTACAAGTATTTATTTAGTTTCATCACAGTATAAATAATAGTACTACGTACAGTATTGCCACGCGCCGGCCACTCCATACGAATGTCGCGTCGTTCACTACTACATAAACAATGACGTCTGTGCAGAGCGCAAAGGAGCGTGTGTGCGTGTGGCGCCATACAGACAGTTCCAGATTCGTCTCAGAGGGGAGGTGAGGTCGATACGACATAGCGGCAGGGAGTGGCCATACTGTTCTATTACTTATACTGTGGTATTGCCATTCCCTTCCGCTCTCTCGTGTCGACCTCACCTCCCCTCTGAAACATATCTGGAACAGTTTGTATGTCGCCGCGCGCACATTTCACTCTCTGCACACACACACACTCACTCATTCACGCTCTGCACAGAAGTAGTCGTTAATCGACGCGACATGATGGAGTGGCCGGGTGTGGTTTCACCATGGTGCCTGTAATCAAATCTTGCAAGCTAAATTTAATCCATTTCCCAGTGTCGGATTGAACTGGCATTTGGTACACTCGTTTGGTTCCCGTGCCAATGCTTGATTACCTAAATACCGCCAATTAATACACAAAATTGCGATTTGTTAATTCCGCATATTAACCCACTTGATATAGGTATCAAATGAAGGGCTCGATGAGCGAAACACTGCAAGTAAACTATTTACTTCTTTTCGCGAATTGTGAACCGATTTTCAAAAAGGTGGTCCCATATTCACCAAGTCAGGGTCTGGTGAGGGGATCCCAGAAAAATCGATGGAAACCCTTAAATTTGCCCTGTTGTCAGCTGAAGTCGGTTTTTATTTTTTCTTAAAAATCATTATTTATTCACAAATAAAGCATTCGCAACAAAAATAAAAGCCTCTTTCAAAAAAGCGCTGTTTTAACTGATTCCAAAAAAGGAGGTTCTCAATTCAGCTGTATTTTTATTTGAAGGGGTATGCTTCCAGTTTGGTCCCATATTGTTTTCATCATCATCAGCCTGTATCTATATACATACAAATGTAGAGTAATGTTTCGAATCGGTTTTTTTGTTAAAATTATTGTGTTTCTAATTAACTCTGGTGAATGTATATAATACTATTAAAATGTTACACATATTTCGTTGCTAGGGCCATTTCATGGCCAATTCGTAAAGCACTCGATGCTTTACGTTCATATGGAAATAACCTTGTATGGTCCGTGTTGATAAGCAACATTTCTTATCGTACACGATAAATTGCTTCCTGTGGGGTGTCATAACGAGCGGCACCCGCACTTGACCGCCCAAGGCCGGTCACGGTAGCTGCCATAAATCAGAGAGAGATCCTATCCTCCACCGATGTCTGATCGCCGCGATGGTACCTGCTGTTAAGACTTGAGTTGCATTATAAGTTAATGATAGTACAACATAAAAATGAAAGTTGCATAGCGCCGCCAACCCCGCAAATCCGTCGAGCAGAGTGGTGGAGTATGCTCTAAACCAGTGTTTCCCAATTAGTGGTACGAGTACTCCCGGGGGTACGTGAGATTGCATCAAGGGGTACGCGCAGCAATCACTTAACTAAAATGTTAAATCCTTAAAAACAATAATGCAATAATAATTGCCAAAAAAATATTCAATTTAATTAAACGATCAGTACGTAAGTCAAACGTATGCATCGAGGGCTTTAGTGTGTCTTTAGAATGTCTTTTGATGATAATAAATATAAAATACACCTGATTTCATTTTTTATTTAACGTTCCGGCAATAAGTGGTACGCAAGTTTGAGGTCTTTCTTGAAGTGGTCGTAAAAAAAACTAATTGGGAACCGCTGTTCTAAATCAGTGTCAGTGTTCCGCAAACTTTTTGTGTATAAGGTACATCTAGAAAAACGATAAATTTTGGAGGTACCTACACCATAAATGAAAAGTCAGTTTTTATTTGTGTAAGAATTTTTCTTCTGTCCGTCTATTTAGCTTTATGAAATAACCTTATTTTTCCGAGGCACATCAACTAATGACCACGGTACACCAGTGTGCGGCGGCACACACTTTGCGGAACACTGTTCTAAACCCCGTCAATTGAGGGGAAACTGGTATCCCAGCAGTGTGATGAATAAAGATTTTGGAAAAGGAAAGTTTTAAACGTATAAGTATAATATATATAAATCTCTATATTTACAAATATACAGGGTGGAAACTTTTAATGCCACCTGGAGGGAAAGTACTCTTCATCATCATCATCATCATCAGGTCATTTAAGTCTCCACTACAGGAGCACGACCCTCTCATCCGTCATAGACAAGAGGATTTGGTCTACACTCCCCAGTCCCCACGCTGGCCAGACGGGTTAGGGAGGTCTGATCGATGTTTTATAATGTATTTCCCATCCCCTTAGTTGCCTTGTACGAAATCCACGGGAAGAGACGGGAGTAGTACTCTTAATAAGAGTGTATATAAATAAATCTCTTGTCACGTTGTTTGTGGTCGCATTGCCCCGAAATGGCTCGACCGATTTTTACGATTTTTTTTATGTATATTTGGTACAACAGAACAACGTTTGCGGGGTCAGTCAAATAAATAAAAAATAAAATAGTTCCCAGCGAACAACAATTATCCGTGACAGCAGTTATAATTTGGAAAGTCGTACAGTTGCCGGCTGCTAATGTTCATAACAAATATCATTAACTTCCACTCTCTCTCGATAACCGAAGTGAATCGTTAGTATGTTCCGTTCCATAATCTGGCCTATTTTTTGAACATTTTAGCGCAACCTTGATAACTGGCTCAACAGATGTGGTACGTAGGTATGCAGTGTACAAAGATAAGCGTTGAACATCGGCTATATTTTAATTATTACAAGTGTGTTTATTAGGGCACTACTAAAATACAGGCATCATGCGGATGAAATTGCGTTTTCACTTATACGTATTTACATATCACGGAAAATATCTTGATTTTTCTTTAGTGGTTCTAAAGACACAAAGTTGTAGCACTTGTACTTTAGATGGTACTAGTCAATGGTAGTTGCTACTGATCCGGGGGGTTGTAGGTTTTTTTTTATAAAAGCTCAGCATATTGGCTCCGCTTCGCCTGATGGTAAGCGAAAAGAGGAGCCCCAATCGCATCGGCAACAGACAAGAGACCTTGATATCTTGTCCGTTTGACGCTGCCATGCTGGCCTACAAGATTCTTCTTCACGCTTCGCTTGAAGGATCATGTGCGTTAAGAACAATTGTAATTATTATTAACATTGTAATGTTGATAAATAAATTGAGATATTAATTACATTTGTTTTGTATGGCGTTTTCAAGGGCATTGATAAGCATGATGTTATCTCGGCGCGTCTGTCGTGTTGGATTTTTAATATGTTACTTACTATGTAAACATAATATGATGATTAACTGACGATGATCGAAAGAGAAGTAAGGCCACGATATAAGTAATAGTACTATGTACAGTATATACACTCCCTGCCGCTCTCTCGTATCGACCTCACCTCTGAGAGAAATGGAACAGTTTGTATGGCGCCGTATGCACACACGCTCATTTCTGCTCTGCACAGACGTCATTGTTTATGTAGTAGCAAATGACGCGAGATTTGTATGGAGTGGCCGGGGTGTAAGGTGTGGGGGTAAGGAGGCCGCCCGACTGGGAAAGTACTTCCATCTCAAATAACAATTTCGTAGTGGCTTACTGTCGCACTCAGAGACGTTACTTAAACTTTAATGACAATTAAATCAATTTTGTCTCTGTCTACCACTAACCATAAGACATGTCTCTCAAGACATAAAACAGATTTAATCGACGATATCCAAATTAGCCAGGATGCAAACTTCAAAATGTAAGCAAGTAAGCCACATAATTTTGATATGTAACACGACACGCGTCCAATAAATTCACAACATGGAGTTCTTCTCTATTTGGACGGTTTGTTTACGTTGACATGATCGCATGCGAACAAAAAACTAGCACTACTCTGGTGACTTCACCCACTCACGAGAACGCAACAGTTCTCAGTGGTATTTTGATTTCTATGAGATTGAGATAGTCCCCTCACTCGGGCTGGATATGCCCTATCCCTTCGCCAGAGCTTTATTTACTAATCATGCAGGTGAAGTTCGCTTCGGCTTCAAAGTTAATAGTGACAGTGACCCATTTACACCCCAAATACATACAACATAATATAATGTACATGAGCACAAAGTAACAAGTAATATTGTGACATAACATTTTTTATTAAACGTATTAACTCATCCCGTTGATAAGCGGCTTCCTGCGCGCATCCCAGCACCGCCTGTCGGCATGTAGCACGTAGCGCTCTACGTAAATAACAAACTACATACTCAGGGCATATACGCTCCTAAAACTTATAAAATTCTAAGGTAAAACGTGCCGGCATCAACTCATAATCATCTTACTGCTGGAGTATGGGTCTCCTTTCAATCGAAGGGGTTTAGAGCATACTCCACCACGCTGCTCAACTGCGGGTTGGCGGAGTAAAACGTAAAACGTGCGCGATGACGCAATTCTACTTGTATTTTTTTATGGGCCCACCACACATTCCCACCAGTGTGTCTCCTGTGTAGCCAGGATGAACAACGACGACCATAAAAAAGGCAATGAACATTAAAGTCCATTGCAATGCCAGGGGTATAGCTGTGGCTGCCTTGGACCTTACAACGAATTTAATCAGAAGAAATTTGTAGGAGTATGTAGCTTTTGGATTTTGACTTGTATTGCAAAAGTTCGTCGTCAAGCCTTGTTTATACCACTGCTGGTCTCCCATCAATCGAAATGGTTTAAAGTATACTCCACCACGCTGTTCAACTACGGATTGGCGGAAGCCAGTGTTTTCAAGCCGACCATACACTTGGTTTAACGCCTATCATCTAATGACAACATCTTAAAGTGGCCTCCGAACGGAGGAACACGAGATACATAAACTCATCTATGGACAGGCTATGGTTGACGTTGCTTAACTTAAGGGTTCGTTAAGACTGACACGCGCAACGACGCTATCGAGCGCCTACCAAGTCAACACTGACAACATGGAGGAGCTCTGTTAATATACCAAAAATGACACTCCCTGAACGAAATTCTGGATCGCGTCCATGGTTATAATATTAAAATAATTTCTCTAACAGTACCTATGTGTCTTTATTGCAGAACTTCACGCAGCGGCTAAGGAGACTGTCACCCTGGCAGAGCAGCGGTTCGTGAGCAAGCAGGACGAGTGGCAGTTCGACAGCAACTGGCAGGAAGTGCTCAACCATGCCATCATCAAAGTGAGTGTCATGTATGGTCGTTTGCTAATGTCGATGTAGAATAAGTTAAAGCAAATATTTTCTCCAGTCACTTTATTATATTACTAACGAAGTACTATTACTTATACTGTGCTACTATTGTACTACCACAGTATACCTACAATGATGTTATAAATACTATATAATATAGATATGGCATACCCGTACTACGAGTATATTGGCAGCCGTAGTCTTACCCCCGGGATTGCAGTGGACTTCATTGTTCATTGCCTTTTTTGGTAGTCGCCGCTGTTACACTGTTGTTGTCGATCCTGGCTACACAGGAGACACAGTGGTGGGAATGTGTAGTGGGCTCCCATCCCGATACATATTTGATTGAACGCTATGTATGAGCTTACTGTACTAGCAAAAACTTAAGATCTCATGCGATATTTGCGTTATAAGACTTATGCTGAGGTTTTTATGATTAAACATACTGTAATAAATTATTATAATATATAAACATATTTACAGGTTATGGACGCAGAAAAAAGGAAGGCTGAAAGCGGTCGAGAACACCAGAAAAAAGCTGCAGTCTATATCGCCGCTGAACGAAAGGTACAATAAATAATAGATATCTACCTAATTACGATTGCCAGTAAATATAGCAATATTTGCTTAAAAGTTGCGAGACATGTATATCTATATCCATAATTTTATATACATTTTATAAAATAACTATTATATACTTACGTTATAGGTAACTCAACTGGAGGAAAATTTAAAACGAAATATAATCAAATCACGTATATATTTTGAAGAAAAGAAACTATGCGATGAGCAACTACAGACGCAAAACGAAAAGATTGAGAAATTACAACGTCTCATAGCGGACGCAAAATACCGCTATTCTAAGTCTCTCAAAGCTTTGGAGGAGATATCCGAAGAAATACATAGACGAAGGGGAGAATATCCCCCTGGAAAGGATACTATACCAGTCGGACCTCGCGAACCAGGCGTCGGCGCTGAAAGGGATCCAGTACACGACGAATTAGATGCAAAACCATTAGACAATGAGAAAGATGAAGATTCTAGTCTCCAAGAACTAAGACTTCGCGTTAGGGAACTAGCCCTTAAGCCTATAGATAGAACTGACGTAGAAACAGACGAAGCGTGGGCTTTAGAACTAAACGAAACTATAAACAAACTGGACCAACTTCTCATGATGAAGGAGAACAATCAACAAAAGAGATCGAAGTTCACAGCCAGTTCTCCAAGGAACTCCAGCGCCCCGTCAACATCCACCAACATGGGGAACAAGTACATTAAACCCCCAAGCGATAGTTGGAAAACAGAATCTAATCTCAACAGAACGAAGTCAATCAGTCGGGAAGTAGTTTTTGAGCACATGAATCCACCGATAAGCAAGACTGAGAAGTCGAAAAGCATGATGTCTTTAGACGTCCTTGCCCTGGCGAGAGATACAGCAATAATGGATAGGGAATCATATCTTAAAGCTGTGATAGAGGACAAGTCGCCAACGGGGACGTATACGGAGAGTAATTCCGACAGAAATGAGAGCCCTGACGAAATTTTAATGGTGGAGTGTGACTCGAGTGATTCCACACAGAATCCTGTCATAAGAATGACTAGTTCGACTATTACTGACAGCGATAATAGCTAAATTATTTTGACTTTATATGTAATGTTGAGTGTTTAGATAATCCATTTTGACAAGAAAAAATATTTGGAAAGAAAAATGACGATGAATCGATTTGAAGAAAAAAATGAAAATTATTTTAAGCAAGAACTAAATAATACCCGACAATTTATACGTAAAAGTATTTTAATTCCACTTCTGTATGTGTGTTAAATGTCAATTTATAAGTGTTAGAGTTTTTGGAAAAGGGAAAATAATTTATAAAAAGTCGTAAAGATAATTTTGTGTTAATGTTTAGTTAGCAATTTAGATATTTTTCTTTACAATACTTGGCACAGAATTTGGCGTGTAGAGATGTAGTAAACTTTTAAATTGGGTTGTATTAGTTAGTACTATTTATTCGGCAACAGGCTGTCATGTCCAGCCTATTGCCGTCTTTGGCGTAGCGAGCACATTTTCAATTGTTAGTAACCCAGCCGTTCATCTACTAAAACAAAATAGACAGACATGGCCTGCTGTAGGAGACAAAATGAAATTACCGGATATTTTTTATAATTGAGCTTACCAGCCTACCGGATCTTTCATCAACTAGGTCGATGGATTCCCGCTATCAGGACTCGATATCCTGTGGCAGAGCATAAACCTTAATCTAACCGATAACCACAACACGGTTTATTACATTCTCCAAAGTTTGGTCATTATAAATAATGACCATTTCAGTACACTGCACCGTAACATTAATATATATTTATTAAGATACCCTACAAACCCATTGTCATCTTCAAATTCCCTATTCTGCCAAATTTTCTGCCTAGTAACGTACAGTGATCGCAGCAAGACCTGAGCTTTGCGTTTGTGTGTTAGATATGAACTATACGACTATGATCGTTATCACATACTTAAGCCCACCTATAGGATATGGAGATAGCTGCATTGACAATGCAGCTCTCCAGACCCTTTCGTCTTCAACAAGGGTTTGCCATTGTGGATAGGAAGACCTTCCACTTTTCCCTCAAGTAGGAAATTGTACATTACTCCCATCTTTCGCTCATAGTTAAGCGCGCTCGGCTGCTATCTAAGATTTTTTTGAAAACTTTATTTAAAAAAAAATACATTCCATTCAGTTTTAGAGTGCGTTTAGCGCTGAGCGAATGCCCATTCAGAACTCAGCTATTTCTTACACAATTTCCAATGGTTCTTTAGGCTTTTTAATGCATTATTTACCATATAGCTGTCTCTCACATTGCCAAAAGGGGAAGTCAAATTACAAAAGCTTCCTCCTACTAATTACTTCTTATTAAATTCGTTGTGAGTTCCAAGGCAGCCGTAGTTTAACCCCCGGGACATCAGTGAACTTCATTGTTCAGTGCTTTTTTCCTGGCTACATAGGAGATACAACGTACCCAATACCTACAGCTAATGCGCCTCTGTACACCAACCTTCCGGTTATATCACAGGATTGCGAATCTCGTGTAGTAAACCAACCAGACGAGAGGACCTTTACCCGCACCGCTCTTGCGCTCGGTAACACGAGATATAGTGGTGGGAATGTGTGGTGCGCTCCCGTCCCGAAAATAATTTAAATTGGGTAATTTCACTCACACAAACGCATATATCATGTCTCGCTGTGAAGCCCATGTAGTATTTACCTATTGTACTTAGCATCCACTAGCTGACATTGTGCTAGGTATTCGTATTATCATTTGACTTTGTTCACGTCGAGCGCCATATCAGTCCACCGACACGTAGCTCACAAATATTTATTTTATTTAATTCGTTCCTTATCGGTTGTTATATGTTAAGAACGCAATATTCGTGGAAATTGTTGCATTGACTGGTTTAGTTTTGGCAAATTACTTTATATACGGGGTTTTAATTAATTTACATTACTACTACAGAACAAGAGTAATCCATAGATACGTAACTCGCTACATAAGTCATAATAAATTTAAGTAAGATAAGAGAAACAATTAAATATATGAAATAATTAAATCAAAAAATAGACGAACCCAGTAGTGGAATGGCTAGCAAGGTCCGCTTTTACTCCGGGGTCGCGGGTTCGATCCACGCACAAGACTAATATTTGTGTGCACGAACATGCTTGTTTGTATTGGTCGGGGTGTTTATGCCAACCCTATAAAACCCTATATTTAAAAATATTGATCTATATACCACAAATAAATAAACTTTATCGAATTGACAATTGATGCATTAAGGCTCACCTCGCCGAGTATGTTTCGCATTTTTTAAAACAAATTCCAATCCCTTATATTTTTTTATTAAAATCAAAAAGCAGAACGGCAGTTAAACACCTGTAGTCAAATGATGCTAGATAAATCCGGTCGACGATATGATATCGATGGTTTTATCTACTTATCGTTATAGTAAAAAAAAACGATAGCTTGTTAAAATTTTTTTGGTTATTGAACTCTATAACAATTATGTTAAAAGATACAAAAATGCAGTAAAATCCAATTAGCAAATATACTCGTATATAACATATTCTCTCACTGTTGTAACCTGATGCGTGGGAAGCTGGTAGTGAAACAGGATTTGGGAAGCCTCTTTTACCGGTCGCCAGATTCTCACCTCTCATAGCTAAATTCAATTCTTAATTACCTATTATCATTTTTTTTAATGAGAGGAAGCAAACGAGTTTATGGGTCACCTGATGGAAAGCAATCACCAACGCCCATGGAGATCAGCAACGCCAAGGGGTAGCCGATCCGTACCCTGCCTATACTCCTTCCTTTGTTTAATTCTGGGGACCACACTCGCAGGAACTAATAGTAATATAGAAATATTTTTTATCTATGGATTAGTCTTGGTATCTGTAAGTTGTTCTAATTATATTTTTTCTTATCAATATCAAATGAATTGAATTAAATTTTCTTAAAAACGTGCCTTTTGTCATTACTAAATCAGTCAAATAGCAACGTACTTATAACGGAAGACTGCAATACACGGTTGGTACTTATCGAAGGTTGTAGAATTAGTTATGATTTAAGTATATTTGAACTAACAAGGGTCTTAACATACTCATAAGTGTAAGATATATACCTATTTTTTAATTGCAATTTAGGTTGGGTAATGCATTTAATTGAATTAGAGTGACATATTTTAAATTATACTTAATATATTGTTATTTTCTAGATATTTAAATATTTTCACGTCTAAATGGAAAAATGTTATAAAATTTTGAAATTGAGAACTGGGTGTAGAATTTTAAATAGAATAAATTGAAACGTTTAATATAGGATTTTAAAAGTTTTCTTCTAACTGTGCATTATTTTAAACTAAATGACGACTTGCATAGCGCTCCCTGGGTATATTATGATAACACTCGTTTGTTGAATGAAAAAAAACATATTTCACTCATCTTCATAATCCATTTCTACGTAATTCTATTATAATAGTCACACACTCCACTTATGCAATGCAATGCAAGATAATGCACTCTATTTATCAGTGTATGGGGCACATTTGGCCGATTAACGTCTCCATAGAATACATAGGCGGCGAAATGAGCTTAACATATTAACTGCTACACGGCTACCGCTCAGTTTAGTGAGTTACCATCGTAACTTCATCGTTTTGGATCAAAAAATATTTTTTCTATGGTCGTTTTCGATCCGTTACTGAAAAAATATGTTTAGATATCTTTCCATTCCAATGTAAGAACGTTAACTTGCAATATTGATGCCATTCCGTGTGTGACGATGATTTTACCATTTTTGACGACCTATAACGTCATATTATATATTATGCTTGGCAAATAAAATGATGTGTATACCATCAAACATAATTAATAAGTGAATGTTCACCTCGCGTTTAAAAATGTGCAAAAGGTAAACGGGAGACAATGTTTTTGCATAATATATGTCCGGCCAAACCGACGCGTCGACGTCATGTGACGCGAAGCGGGAGCGTCTACAACGCGATACTATAACGCAATCGAATAAAATAAACGGAATGATACAAAGGCAAATAAACGGAAAGCGACTGACGCTCCCGCTTCGCATCCCGCGTCGCCGACGTGTCGTGTTTGGCCGGGCCTATATTATGCAAAAACATTGTTTCCCAGTTTACCTTCTGCACATTTTGTTTTATTTGCACAGAAATAAAAAGAGTATAATAATAAAACGATTTAAATATATGAAAATCTTTGTGACCAACTGTATTATACGTCTGTGTGCACGCTAATTGAAGAATGGAATATATTAGAATATATTAGTATAATAGAGAGAGATGGAGGCGTCTCGCAGAGGCCGCAACTTTATTGCCAGGCGATCCATGACCACGACCGCTCCGCCAGGAGCGTACGACTAAGAAGAAGAATATATTAGTAGAAATCAGACTTTATTTGACACTGAACTTGCCCCACCTGCGCATTACTACTAGGTACATACCTAATTTTTTCCCGAGAATCTTTCTATTGGTGAAATTCTAATAAAAAATCCTATGTAATTTAAATATTATATACCCGGGAAGATATTTCTATCGAATCAATTTTACGTTTTCATCCTATAACCAAAGAAGTCATGGAAAATTGTATGCAGTGCACAAAGAAAGATAAGCAATGCAAGCACAGGAATTATAAAAAAGTACTTAAGCAGCACTTTGGGACACTTTCGGATGGAATACTTTGGGATGGATGGATAAAAATAATAATGAGTAGAACCGCACTACACAATGTACGAACCCAAAATAGACTATTTATCACTGGCTGTCATTCATTATTATAATCGACGTTATAGATCTGAAAATAATTTATATTAGATGCAATTGCCTAAGGTTGTCGTTTCCAGTACTGACTCCAAGGGTCTGGAACTGGCAGCCCCCATTAGAAAAAAAGATATATACAAGCTATCGAAGGAGTTGTTGCGTTGGCGGCGGGTGTGGCGGCGCGCGGGCGATGTGTTCCGAGATATGGCTATGGTAACACATCTTCACATCAGGTGAGCCGTGTGAATATTTGACATCCGACGTAGTATATAAAAAGAAACTAAATTTAGGTATCAAAACTTTAAGTTTCATAGCACTAAATTTAAATCTTTTTATAATATGTTATGTAATATGTTGGATACAACGGTGACTGTAGCCGAATAGACGTTTGCAACATGAAATATGCTTGCGCTGCCACTCCCGTTGCTAACACAGCACCTTCTTCCTTCCTGCTCACTCTCTCGCACGAATGACCGTAGGATTAGCTCAATATTGTGGACCTACTTTTATTAGTAGGAACTACACATACTGAAATTTCATAGATGTACTCGTTTTATGTGTGTGGCAAACAACTTATATATGTGACATCAATGTCAGATCATGACTATAATCACTATAATGTTGATTTTCACTTTGTCTCTTGAAATTCACACAGTTTCATATAAAATAAATTATTGTCGAAACTTACTTTTTTTTACTAAACTTCCCTGTCCTTCATTCCCATTTAAATGTATAGATCAACGTAATTTGATAATATTATTTAGATTTAGAAAAGTAGTGTAAAAAATGCAGGTAAGTATTCTATTCTACATTCAATTAATTTATTTTTTTATCATTTATCGCTACCAGTAAAGATAAGTTTTGCAAAGGTATCTTAATATGATTAAATTGATGTTCCTGAAATTACAATATTTAAAAGAAAACAAAAGAAAGTAGCGAAAACAATTTTAATACAACCAACTCCGTACTAAATTAATTAGGTAAAGAATATAAAGCAAGGAAAGAAATTAGTAGTAGTAGGAACACCTAATTAACAATATTAAAGAAACCCTTGAAAACTTATCCCTACTGGTAACGATAAATGAAAAAAAAATGCAAAACAACCTACCAGTGCGGATCAGCAGGGGTATATGGTAGGTAGTAGGTAGTAGTAGATGGTGGAAAAAATATTCCAAGCATCCCTACCATTTGGGCTTTGTCAGTAGGGATATATGGAACGGGGGAAAATGAATAATTTACGCCATCATCATGGTGGTAAAGAAATGAGACAGATTGATACGATTTTTAGTTTCAAGTGTCGGTTCTATCAAAAAGCACACCAATGTCCCATACTGTTATATGACAGCGGCGCTGTTGGAAGAATGTCGTGGATTTTATATAGTGCTGTCGCAGCGCTATATAAAATCTACGACATTCTCTATTTCATGTGTACCACGGCAAACAGGCGTCTATAAAACATAGTGTCATTATAAGTTAATGGTACAAAAGGTTGCTGCGGGCATGTGAGACAAAATAAAAGACAAAAATATATTTGATTTTCCATTTTATTTTTACAGAAGCTGCTCTTCTGCTATAAACAATACCTTACAATATAGTAACAACACGCAAAAGTATACTTTATACATAGTGGAAGGCACTTCTAAGGAGCGATGAACACTATAGATTTAAAATTAAGGTCATTTATACCAATTACCTATTAGCAAGTCAATGAATAAATACATAACAGCACATGATTAATAAAATATTTTAATATTTGTCATGGGTCAAAATAAAAAAAAACATAAAACGTAGTCCAAAATGGGACTTTTATTTTATCCCCACAATCTCACGTGACCTACACATCGTCAGTTGTAATAACAATAAAATTTATGTACATACTACTTTTCGATGATATCGTATAGGAAGATATTCGGCAAGTACTAAATAAAGGCCGGCGCACACAAACGACGAACCGCAACGCAGCTCAAGAAAACTTCATACATTTTTTGCGTTGCAGTCCGCCTGTAGCGTGCTTCTGTTGAGACAGAATGTTCGGAAAACGAATGTGCGCTAGCTAAAAAAGTACTGTACGAATAATAAATTAATAGGAATACCACTTGATACATATACAATGATGTAAATTATACGCTCCTTTAAGTCATTAAATTTGAATAAATGTGAACGCCGCTTATCCGAACCGAACGAGACGAATTTTAGAATTCTAAAATTCGGTTCGTGCGGCTCAGATAAATGTGCATTCACATTAGTAGTAGGCATTAGATAAATAGTATTATATTTGCAACTGACAATGCGTAGGATGGAATTATTGTATAAGTAAAATTAGCGCTCTGATTTTGTTTAAACAAATGTAAAAAAAAATCGTTTGCATATTACAACTAGGCTATCGATGCGTAAGTCACTTACACATTCATCAGTTTATTTACAGCCCAACAGACAAAACGTTTTGTTCTATAATAATTATTAACTACATAATAAAGACAAATTAACAATTCAAATACTTTTCGTACATAATTTAGAATTAAACTTTGGATAAACATTGTTAGTATCCTAAAATATCGCCAATACGCAAGTACTTATTCAAATATTAAAATAACATAGCAATGTTCTCAAATGAATTATGAACAACTAACGTTTTAAATGAACATGCAAAAGGATGCAATTATAAAGACTGGTCAAATTGATAGAGGCGATTGTGTAGCTGTTACTGACTAAGAAAAAAAAACTATAACTTTAAAAAGACATCAAAATCAGTTTAGTTTTTGTAGTATCTGTCATTTTAGCGTACAGTAATGTTCATAACCGCTGAAAACGGTCACAATGGTAAGCGCACATAGGGCGGACCACCCCACGTGTCTCCTACCTACAAAGTAAACTTGAATCTCGGAGATAAACAAGATATCTTTCGATAGCCATACCGGGTTTACGGTTGATAAATTTTTGGGTTTTTTATTGATTCGTGATTAATACTAACAATTTAATCGTCTTCTTGAATTTGACCAGCCTGTATAGAGGCTGTGATATATATATGTTAGGCTCAAAAAAAAAACCCCCTCGTAGAGCGAATAGCCCATAACGCAATGTGGTTTCTATAAAATATCTACATATATTGCGAAATTTATGTTATGACTTATGACCTTCGATGATTAATACTCAGGACACTTATGAAAATATTCATGACAAACAAAATAAGACCACATAGCGAAACTTGCATTGTGGCTTACATAGTGTTCGACCACAACGCATTGGCGCAATAAAGAAATTATTAAATGCGACCATGATAAGAAGCACAGCGGTTTGTATTGTGGGTCTTATCTAATGAGAAAAAAACGGAATAATGTATTTGCTTGAACTAGAAATGGGCGTTGAATGAACGAACCGTTTTTTTTTTTAATGTTTTTTGTGCGTGAACGATTAAACTAGTTTACAGTCCACAGATAAACTAGATTATTCTTCGACTGGTTGATGAGTCCGTTGCGTCGCGTCGCGATCGTCTTGTCTCGTCTAGTGACTTGACAAATGAGATTTTCGTTCGTTTACGTTTACCAATCGCTTATGTGAAGAAATAGTCTTCTCGACGACTACGTAAAGTATTCGAAAATTAGACTGTTTTTTAAACTAGTTCATCGTCGACGGTAAACGGTCTCGTTGCGTCGACTATAAAATCGTCGACGACCCAACACTAGCTTGAACTAAAGTTATATATCTTTCGGTAGGTTTTAATTTGCGTAATTACAATTTATCGACTGAGCGAGGTTCGTCGTCCTCCGTTGTCGTGTGGTGGTTGCATCAATTACCTCCCAGACTCGTTGTTGTGCCCGAGCAATTGTGACGCGAATTTGGTCATGACATTGGTATATTTGCGACATAAATTATTATTTTATTACTTTCAGAATTATATTTTACTACTTAATTCTGCTTTTGTTTGCTTCTTCAGAATCGCATTCGTGATTTTCTGCTTGTCCTAAAGATTGACTGGTAGAGAATGGTTTTAGCGTTAAGATCTCCTTTCCTACCCTTATATATTTTGTGGTCAATAATGTTTTTAGATATCTCGCAATTTGGACGTTTTAAAGAAAGCACAATGCGTTGTAGGCTATTTTGCGCTCAACGAACGTTTTCATTCTTTAAATCTAATATATTTCTATAAAATTGCACTGAAATTTGATGGAAATAAAAATATAATAGTAAACTTGAAATATAAATTTAATACTAAGTTTGAAGTTACATAACAACCCTGTTAATACTATTTAACGAAATATCTCAGAAAAATCACAGAATTACTATCGTAAAGGTTTTAGTGATAGGTAAAATGATTTAAGTGAAAACTAAAGATGGAAATAACCATTGTTATTTTCATTCCTACCCTAGCACACATACAGTCGCATTAAGGGTTGACCCACATTTCACGGAATCGAATTGTTCATGCTGTCCTTTTCTGCCGCTCAGGAACGTCTTTTGCTGGAATGAGAAAGATAACGCGAGCGCTTCCCAACACCGGTACCACCGCGTGCGATAGCACTAACGCTTTCTTGCTCTAGTGAATGACGCGGACGTTCTTGAGTAGCAGAAAAGAATAGAACACGAAAAATGGTGCTGAATTTATGTACCTACTATGGACATATCATTGCATATGGCTGAAGATAGAAAAATATAGAAGTATTTGTAAATGCATACCTTAAACATACTATCCCATTATGCAATACTTACTAACCGAACGAATATTGTGATGACGCGATATTGTATGCGCCGTCATATACGTATGTAATAGCATTTATGTATAAGTAGTAATTTAGCAGACACGAAACTATTTTTCAGTGTTGCATTTCATTTAAATCATTTTATCCACACGTACGTAATATAAATTGTGCTATTAATATTACTATTATTATAGAAATAAAGTATGTTCCTAATCTTCTAAAGAAAATTATTGCTGGATATAATTTATTACCTATTTCATATTCATTATTATTGTTATTCAACGAACACTCAAGAAAATGCTAATTAATTCTACGAGTACAATAGAATAATAAAGAAAATATATGAAAAAGTCTCATTTGTGCATTAGTAATAAATAATAATAATTAATTATATCAGGAATGATTACAACTTAGAAAAAAAATACTTTGTGAATGCACCGAGTGTGACATCACTAGCGATCTCGTAAGAAATGTTGACAGACCATTAGTAAAAACATTAAAATATGCTGCCACTAAATGGTCTACGTATACAACTAAAAATAAAAAAGAATTAAGTATCATTAAATACAAAATTTCATTTAAATGTTACATTAAAAACAAATAAAATAGAAGCACAAAAGAAAAGATATTATCAATTTTAATTCGGTTAAAAATATACAAAGGTCGAAAGTGCTAAAGATGCAAGATTAAGACATTTTTTTGTATATACCAATGGTCTTCTTTGTTCTCAAAACTCCCACTGCTTGTACCACGGCTATGTCTCCCCTTGTTTCCCACCTTATGCCCATGTCCAAAACAGTATATTTATTTGTACCTATCATACGTAACCATTAAATCTCATGAATTTCACAATTTTTTTTAGATATCATAATGCCAGGTTTACCTGATAATTTGAATGGTAACTATTGTGTTACGCTATCAATTTTGTCATACATTAGGGATATCTCCGAGAGACAAATATAGAAAAGACAAAGTCCTTACTGACAGATCACAATGCACTGTATAAAACACCTCAAAAATAAATGGTTATGTTACTATGTTATGTAACAAGAAAGCCATTTTGGAAACTCCCTCGAGATACCGGGATAAGCGCGAACGAATTCGCCAGTGAAAAATAAAAATAATAAAATCAGAAATAATTTTCCAATGATTATTATTTAAATAGTTAATTTCAGCCAACTCGCCAGAATATTATAAATAATAGGCGCCATACCGCGACTTCACAGCAGTAAATATAAAATGCAAAAATTCTCCACCATCACAAACCTTCCTGGTCCGTACCAGGTCCACATCGTAAAAAAGTGGTGTGTGGAAAAAAGTACTCCATCAACAATAATCGAGACGAGACGAGAGGTCGTGGTTGAAATTTCACCTACGCGGAGGAGAATTTTTAAATTTTTTACCCTAAAAATGCTTACCCAATAAATTTTTACATTTTTTAAATATTTATAAATTCCCAATAATTTGTTATTGTTATGCTATTTGGCTGTGTTTGTTCTCTCAGCCTTCCTATAGCATGACAAAGCCGATAACATAAATAGGATGAAAAATGTAAATTCCGAACACTACGTAAATTAAACAGCAGCAAGAGTTGAAATGTTAATTGAAAATCTAATATCTATGTTACGTCACACGAACCATGAAATACGACGCAATGGCACTTACATTCCCTTTGGTAAATTCGCTTGGTGAAATGATTTTTGTAGTGACTCAGAAAGATATAAAGAGGCGGCTAGACAGTTGAAATTATATTTAAGATGTGACTGGGTAGGATTTAAAAAAATCTAATTAAACGCATAACATAGAATTAGCACAGAGCTTCTAACTTTCTTTCTGATTTTCTTTTGTTCGAGTTAAATTTGCTTCTCCCTGTCGCACGCCAGGCGCCCTCTAGGCATTACCCCCGTCTAACGTCCAAGGCGGTTACCCGTGTGCGTAAGAATTTTTAAAATTATTTTACTTTCAACATAATCTTTTTTTGTCAATTTATTTTTTTATTTATTAAATAAAATAGAAAACTTAAACGCGGGGAGGTGTCAGTTCTAGTGAACACATAATATAATACATAAATAATACAGTATGTATGCCTGACAAATATCATTTGATGACACTGAATTATTGAATCGCTGTGAAACAATTAACCCAGCATAGTGGCGATTTCATTTGGTAAAAATCCAGTGCGTTTCAATTGGTCTACTTAACGCTCCGATTGGCTGAAACGTACGCAGCTATTGGTTCTGTACCGTAAAGCATTTGTCGTATCGCCGGCGATGAACGAAAAACGAGTAAAGCTTAGCAACTATAAATTGTGTAAGTCCCGACGGCAGTGTGAACAAACAGTGGTCCACTACTCGTATATGCATCTCTTTTTACAAAAAAGCTTTTTGGACGAGAAAATAATCGATAGCTGGTCGTTTTCTCACTGGCGGTGGGACAAGTGCAATGTACTGCGAACTCACTAATCAATAACGGAGTCAACTGTCGTACATCATAGTAAAAAAAACAATAGTAATCAATCTTCATACAGCGTGCCAGTTTCGCATAAAACAAGAATAAGTTTTCCGTACGCAGTAAGAACTTGAGGTCGGCTAGCCTATTCTACGGTCAACCCATCGATCCATCGATGTGATCTGCGCCACCTGTCCCTTAATATTCCTCTAAGATTGTCTACAAGAGATAGCTCATCGCAATAAAAAAGATTATTATATTACCATATATATACATAATACATTTCCTGGACATATTACACACAGTCATCCAGTCCCAAGATAACTGATATTACATTTAAATACATTTTTTTAAATACATACATACAATGCATAGAAAACAGGAGTCAAAGCACAGAATAATATACTCTAACAGAAGATCCACTTACGACACGATTGGAATAAAAATTAATAAAATATCAACCTTCGATACGCGCTAATACGGTCCAAAATAATTCTGCAGCTGTATTCGTACCTAAGTCTTTCAGCGGCAGGGGCAATCGAAAGTAACCCCTATATGTAACGAGTTACGAGCGACCGCCGCTGCTTTTGCAAAATGGTTTGTCTCGCCGTTGACGTAACCGGGCTGCGTATCGCTCATAGGGTTGAACCACGTGTAGAACATGAAGCGCTCGCGTAGATAGGTATAAATACATACGCTTGTTTATTAATGATCAATAAAATACATATACTTAAACTACCAAAAAATGTAGTAGGTTTACGTATGTGTATGTTTATTACTCTGCTGTAATTACTTATATTACTATATCATACTCTGTGATTATTAAGTACATAGGTAGGTACTTAGTAACAATAATGTTACGTAATGTTGACACTGATAAAATGTATAATTTTAGAGTAAGTTTTAACAGGAATCATGACTGTACGTACTTACAGATCAGGTTTACTATTCACATTGTCCCAATAATAACTCGGATGTATCTTTAACACGGAAAGTATTTGTAAAATAGATGTAGGTATGTATTTTAAGCGCTAAACAAAATAACCGACCATAAATACCGAGATATTTAGTAGGCGTGGTGGTCATCGCATACCGCGTGCGTAAGAGAGCGCGCGTGACACTCGACTAATTATTGCTCTCGGGGGCGTCGGGCGTGTAGGTAAATAACTCGGCCGAATGGCGGAGTGACACAGGCCTGGTCAAAGTGGCCATTGCTTACCATTCGACCACCGAGCTCGTCATATTTTTATGATTCATTAATTTATTGCTGCAATGTGTAACAGAGAGTAAATTATATTGGAGTGACTGCGTAAAGAAAATTGTGCATATTATGAAGATAAATTACTACATTTTGTTTACTATGGCTACTTTACCTATCTACTACGCTGTATGCTCAATGATAAAATTATTTACATACATTGTCCATCTATAATACTATGATAATACACCAGCCTCCCTTCAACTCGAGATAATATATAACATATATAATTATAACATATACGATATAACATTTAAAATGACATAATAAACTGGAATTATATATTTAGGCGATATGCCACATTTGATTAGATATATCTATCTACATTTCTATAATTATATGATCTTTCTGTGGCTTCAGAATGTCTGAAACTAAACTGTGAATTTTTATTATGCTAAAGTCAGTTTGACGATTTAAATAGTGATGTAAGCGTCACACTTAAAAGTAGGCATTTGTTTTTGAATATATCACGTCGAGTGCCCAAGCATTATGGGCCGCATGATGTGAAGAGGTCAATTCTAATTTTCGAACAGTTTCATTAGTATTATTTTCTCAATCGTTTACATTATATCAAAATAATAATAGTGTATTAAATTGGATTTTCAAACGTATTTTAAGATTGATTTCATATTTTTACAATGAAAATACGCGCCATTACGTGCTTAGTGAGGAAAAGAGATAGCGTGTGAAATTGATGTACACGCAGCACATAGAAATACTTTTATTTAACAATTTCTATTTGATCAACTTACATCACCATTAGTTAGTCTTTGACCACATCGCAGCCTATGATTATTTATAATATAAATAATTTTATATACCTAGTGATCAGATGAAAATACCTAACTCATCGACGATAGACGGTACGGTGTTTGCAAGTCCGCTTGCTGTAGTCATAATTCGTAGCTATTTTTTAAGTCGTAATCAATATTTATAACATATATATATATATATATATATATAATTATAAATAATAATAAATTCCTTTCATTTTGATTCCCAGTCGATGAGTTTATATAATCTCTCTACGTAGCAATCACAAACTGACTATATTCATTACTAAACTAAAAATGTCATGTGAAATGCATCATATACATTATGATAAATTATCATATAGTTAAAATGTTCAAGGTCAATAGATGTTGTGAACGAGACTGTAGAAACTAAAAGTTGCCATACATTAACCAACATGTTAGCCGTGTTGGTCATGTTGTCTAATAATTTAGCTGTGTATGGACGTGTTGTCAATTAAAATATCTGCCAAAATGATTGACAACACGTCCATACACAGATATATTGTTAGACAACATGACCAACACGGCTAACATGTTGGTTAATGTATGGCAACTTCAACAAATTACAGTGCAACACGTAATAGTAGTAACAGAATTTAATTTATTCTTCACAGCAACACTGCATTTTTCCGTACAAAAGTGATTAAGGGTTGTCATGTGACAAACTAATCGTTACGAAGACAGAGGCGTCCAAATTTTTGACTACTATAATAATATATACTATAATGATAGTATAAACTTCTAATGATGTTTTATTTAGGGTCAAGGGCGGATCCAGCTCTGGCGCCAGGGGC
The DNA here is from genome assembly GCA_937001555.2 of Hypsopygia costalis. Taxonomy (NCBI): domain Eukaryota; kingdom Metazoa; phylum Arthropoda; class Insecta; order Lepidoptera; family Pyralidae; genus Hypsopygia; species Hypsopygia costalis. Next base: position 28,586,581 of record OW443330.2, read on the forward strand.
GGGGGGTCACATAGTTGTGGTCAAGTCACTTCAAGTTATTATTTAAATATGATAATAATAGATACAGGTAAAAAATAGGTATTTTATTAATGTATGTATATTTAAATAACAAAATCAAATAACAATTTTAATTAGTGGTCCATCTAGGTCCTAGACCATGACGCCCATGACTCTCCTTCTGGATCCGCCCTTGCATAGGGTATTAAGTGGCTGAATTGTACACCCGAAAAAATTACCTAATTGTTACAACCCGCGATTAGTTCGCACAAGCAAACTAACGATTAATAACGAATAAAAAAATAGATGAAAGTAACGAAAAAGCGAATCTAACGATTGTGACAATTGATTGGAATAGGTAAAAATGTAATTTTCTGTATTTCAAAAATGGACAACTTATTTTGATATACCTAGTCAATAAAGCCCAAATGGATCACATATCATACGAAAGTCACACAACAATATTTGATTTTCACAAGTATTTTAAGGTTGATTTCATATTTTTGCGAGGAAAATACGCGCCATTACGTGCTCAATGAGGAAAAGAGATAGCGAGTATTCACGCGTACACGCTGCACATAGAAACACAGTTATTTACACACACACGGGTAGATGCCTAGCCGCGGAGTAGACCGTTTTACGGTGTGAATGTATAATGTAAAAAAGCTTAGCCAAAATATAATATTACATATTTTTGTTTTTCTTTGGGAAACAAAATAGTATTCAAATCTAAACACAGTAGTTTTAAATAATGAATCATTTACAAAATCTTTGGAAGATGACCAGAGTATACTTGACATTTTTATATGCTGCGTCATTATTATTATTTGTACATTATTGAATATTTACAAACATCGTGATATATATCTAGAGAATAGAGTAGTGTAAGTGACACGCTAGTGTGCGAGCATTTTAGATCGCATCTACGAAGTTTCTACAGTCTCGTTGACAAGCGTAGGTTCCGAATTAACCACATCAAATAAACGTGGTTTTCCCTATATATTACAATTGTTCAACTATATTAATATAAATGCAACTTGCATTATAGCTTCGACGCGGGTACGTTGACAACTTCACGCCACCACGACGCCCGCTCGAACGCTCCAGGATTGGTGAAGAATGCTTTCTGTAAGTTCTGGTATAACTGGAAAAAAAAACGAAAGTTTATCATGACGTTGCCATCTATCGAAGAACAGTTGTTGTTAGTTCAAGTTAATTAATAAAAAAAATAAGTAAAAATAAAAGTGGATATTAAACCGAGTGAATATTTGACCGAGTGTTTAGGGTATTTATTGGAGAACTTAGCATCAGTGGACGAGATTAACAACAGGCTCGTAGAAACTGTTCAAACGGTAGGTTCTAAGTTCTTTAGACCCCGCCGTTCAAATAGACCTCAGAAACTTTCCGATCACACTCTAAACCTCATGGCTGAACGACGCTCGCTGAGACTGCAGTCTTCCTATGACGCGCAGTCATACAGGCGGCTCAATAGACAGATCTCGAAATCCTTGCGGCACGATATACGTCTCTTTAATAGGAAATATATTAAAGAGACGATAGAGCGGAACAAAGGCTCCAAAGTGTTTGCAAGGAATCTGTCTATAGGGCAAAGCCAATTGACCAAGCTGAAGAGAGAAGATGGCAGTATAGCGTCGACCAAGGCCGAGGTATTGGAGGAGATCGAAAGGTTCTATGGACAGTTATACGCTTCCGTTGCCAAGCCTGCTAACAGCGCGGCCAAAGACCCAAGAGCCAAGCTGACCCGACACTTCACCGAGGATATCCCGGACATCAGCCTGTACGAGATTAGAATGGCCCTGAATCAGCTTAAAAACAACAAGCGCCGGGTGATGACGGAATCACGTCAGAGCTTCTGAAAGCGGGTGGAACACCGGTACTAAAAGTCCTTCAGAAGCTCTTTAACACCGTCGTCCTCGAGGGCATAACGCCTGAAGCATGGAACAGAGGCGTGGTGGTGCTGTTCTTTAAGAAAGGCGACAATACCTTATTGAAGAACTATAGACCTATCTCGCTTCTGAGCCATGTTTATAAGCTGTTTTCAAGGGTCATTACGAACCGTCTCGAGCGCAGGCTTGATGACTTCCAGCCTTCCGAACAAGCCGGTTTCCGAAGAGGCTTCAGTACCATAGACCACATCCACACGCTACGGCAGGTTATACAGAAGACCGAAGAGTATAACTTGCCACTTTGCTTAGCGTTTGTGGACTATGAGAAAGCCTTTGATTCGGTCGAGATATGGGCTGTGCTTGAGTCTCTCCAGCGATGCCGTATTGACTATCGGTACATCGAAGTGTTGAAGTGTTTGTATAATAACGCCACTATGTCGGTCCGAGTACAGGAACAGAGTTCAAAGGCGATCCCTTTGAAAAGAGGCGTAAGACAGGGAGACGTGATATCTCCGAAACTGTTTACGGCCACTTTGGAGAACGCCTTCAAGCTCCTGGAATGGAAAGGATGCGGCATCAATGTGAACGGCGAATACATCACTCACCTTCGGTTTGCCGACGATATCGTAGTCATGGCAAATTCAATGGAAGATCTCAGCACGATGCTCGATGGCCTCAATCGAGTTTCTCAACAAGTGGGTCTTAAAATGAACATGGACAAGACGAAGGTAATGTGTAATGCCCATGTTGTACCCACTCCAATATCTGTTGAGAGCTCGGTTCTTGAAGTTGTTGACTCGTACGTCTACCTAGGACAAGTAGTCCAGTTAGGTAGGTCCAACTTCAAGAAAGAGGTCAGTCGCCAAATCCAACTCGGCTGGGCAGCGTTCGGAAAATTGCGTGATGTCTTCTCGTCCGACATACCGCAGTGCCTCAAGTCGAAAGTCTTCGACCAGTGTGTGTTACCAGTGATGACTTACGGCACTGAAACGTGGTCCCTCACTATGGGCCTTATGAACAAGCGCAAAGTAGCCCAACGAGCTATGGAGAGGGCTATGCTCGGAGTCTCTCTGCGAGATCGAATCAGAAATGAGGAGATCCGTAGAAGAACCAAGGTTACCGACATAGCCCAGCGGATTAGCAAGTTGAAGTGTCAGTGGGCAGGGCACATAGCACGGAGGACGGATGACCGATGGGGTCGAAAGGTTCTCGAGTGGAGACCACGTACCGGCAAGCGCAGCGTAGGACGTCCACCCACAAGGTGGACAGACGACCTCATTAAGACCGTAGGATCGCGCTGGATGCAAGCCGCTTCCAACCGGTCTTATTGGAGATCTAGAGGGGAGGCCTATGTCCAGCAGTGGACTTTCAATGGCTGAGATGATGATGATGATGATGATTAGGGTATTTTTTTTAATAATACGGCAGATTACTTTACATTTTTTGTATTTGATATTTTTAAATATCTTTTAATTTTGAATTCGATATGTTTTGCTTAGTATTCAATGTAAAAATTAGAGCTTCTTGTTTGAATTTGATTGGTTGAAGTAAAATACTAAAATAGCATGACAACAGTATCGAATCAGCTTCTATCACATTTCTTTTTATTTTTGAAAAATTACAGTTGTTTATTTTTTGACTGATCAACTAAAAATTCTACTTACATTCCCATCACTCTTCCCCAAAACTGAATTCAAAACGAAATCAGTCGGCGCGAGCGCATCGACGACCGCCACTATATCATTCTTCAAATCGCCGCACAGCTCCAAAATGGCGTCTCTTAGCAGCCTCGCCAGCGCCTCGCCCTTCGCAAAGCCACCCTGGTACAACTCCACCAAATGTTTATCCAGCGACCATAGTCCATAGAGACAGAACAACTTCATCAATACCGGTTGTAGTTCTTTCTCTTTCTTCTCTATGGATTCTAAACTGAACATAAGTACTAGGTACTCGGCGTACACTTCGGTAAGTATCTTCCACTTGTAGACCTGTGATTTGCTCCTGGCCTGGAATTTGGACAGGCCCTTAGCTAGCTCTGACTCGTATTTCTCATGTGTCAGTTTTAATAACCAGCATATCAGCCATTTGTATGTTGATGTTATAACTGAAACAAAAAATGAACTAAGTAGGTAATTTAACACCAAAACTAGAGCCATTATGGTTGAAAGCAATCGTTAACGTGTAAAAACCGGTTGTTTTTAGTATTTTATACATCAAGACAAAGTTAATTTATTTATAGAATAGACCTTCTGAAGCACATTTTCACACAACTTGTGGTACACACAGAAACTCCTAATCTTGAACATCGACTCTACATTTTATTTCTTACAACATGTTATGATTTATAAAAGTATAGCTCAAAATACCTAGTGATCTTGTGTGAAGCTTGTGTGAAGGTATAAAACCTTGGAACTTTTTATAATTTGAAACCGCCTTACATTGCCATATAACTTGGCTGGAAATTTTATTTTATTAACCTAATGGTACAACAACAATTAGAGAAGCTCGATGGCGACGTTTGGCGCGTCAGTCTAATCTAACAGGCAGCTAAAGTAACGTCAATCGTAGCTTGTCCATGGATGAGTTTATTTATCTCGAGCTTCTCCGTGTTTCGGAGGACACGTTAAGCCGTCGGTCCCGGCTATTGTCATTAGATAATAGTCGTTAAGTTAAGCAAAAAACACTGGCCTCCACCAAACCGCAGCTGAGCTAACGTAAGTCTAAGTCGTTCGATTTAGGGGGAAACCCATATTCCAGCAGTGAGATGACCAAGGGTTGACGACAAGGTACGACAACCCGTATGCGCATATAAAACATCGGGCTTCAATTTAACAAACGTTGTAATGAATACCTATTGTGAACTGTTACTTACATTGCGATGTCTTCAGCTGCTTAGTGTCTGTGCAGCTGAAGACAACAAAGACGACGAGGCACAACACCACGTTTGCGTTAAAAACATCGGGCATAAATTTAATAAATGTTGTATTTAATGCCTATTGTGAATGTTGGTATGGAATGGTTGGGAATGGTTGGCCGTGTGGTTTCCGGCAGACTAGAATAGAATCACGTCTTTCCGTAGATGTCGTACAAGGCGACTAAGGGAAATACATTATAAAACATCGATCAGGCCTCCCCAACCCGTTTGGCCAGCGTGGGGGGTGTAGGCCAAATCCTCCTTCCATCTAGGACGGACGAGTGAGGGTCGTGCTCCTGTAGACTAAAATGGACCTGATGATGATGATGAATGGTTACTTACATTGCGATGTCTTCAGCTGCTCTGTGTTTGTGCAGCTGAAGGTCCTGGCCCCGATGTGGCGGTAGTCAGCGAGGAAGGCGACGGTGTGGAGCGGCGAGTCGAGCGCGAGCCCGGCGCGCGCCGCCTCGAACTGTCGCAGCAGCCAGTTGCCGGCCTGCTGCGACAGCACCGTGTTGTCGCCCTCGTACGTCACCGACGGCTCGTGGTTGCTTCGGATGTCGCCGAGGTTGGCGCACTGTAACCACAAATTGATATTAAATTAAGGGTAGTAATAAAATGAGACGTGTTAAATTTATGCCCTAAATTTATGTTTCTGGACAATTTAGACAGCGCCATCTAGTCCCGAATTAAGCACAAAGCTTGTGTTATGGGTACTAGACAACTAAAAAATGTACTTAAATACTTTTTTTTTTTTGAAAATACATACTTATAATACATAGAAAATACATACATAAATATAGTGTTGATAGCACAGAGTGCAGAACATGCAAAGGGTCCAACGAGTCCATGAAACACTTGATGTGTCAATGTGACGCCCTAGCCGGCAAACGAATGGAATTCCTAGGAAAGGCATACCCGGACCTGGAGGACTACTGACTCTTCCCAATAAGCGGCATACTGAAGTACATGGAACATGTCTCCAGACAATCAGGGGAGAGTGACTAAAGGATTAGGGAGAGCACAAAAGATACCATGAGGGTCGACGTGTCACGTCTCGTCACGAATGTGACGGTGCTTCAGCACTGGACCCACTCTAAGATAAGATAAGGGTAGTAATAAATCGATCATCTAAAATTATGAAAGTGGACGACTATTATACTGACTGACTTTTTTGTGGATTATGTTATTATTTTCCTTAAATTAAGACTAAAACTACGCTAGGCATAGATGAGCTTTGACAATACGACTGTATACGCCCACGCGGCGTGTAAGGACTCAAACATGGGCAGCAGAGGTGGTGTTCCTCCCCCCCCGGAAATTGTATGATATACAATCCCAAATAATTGTGATTTGTGACTGTACATGTAATTTATCTTACAAATAATAACATTACAAATATAAACTCATTTAAAACAATCGTACGTGACCAAATACATGAACATCATAAAAAAAAAACAAACCAGTGTATTATTGTGAAATAAGTGAAATAATTAAATTAGTGTGTGATTTTTCCGTTGATAAAATAGTGTTACGTTTCAAATGTTGAACTTTGGACTGTGATCAGCTGTTAAGACTGACACGTTAGATTTGACATTGACTGACATTGTAAATTTCACCACTTCTAGTAATACATCACTGGCTCAGTGGTAACGTCGTTTTATGTTCGTATTACCCCAAAGGTTTACGGATCGAATCCCAGACCCGTCAGACTTTTTGCGACATAATAAACTTTCTAAAGCAAATTTAAAATTGGTTAAATAAAGTAAATAAATCAGCATGACATCGAAGCAGAGTACAAAGGGTATTAATAACAACGACGACCGCAAGATGGCAGCACCAGTACAGTGCTATGCATGTAAGCACTCGGTAGATGTAAAGAACACCGTATTATGTATAGTATGCCAAAATAGATACGAGTTTGATTGCGCTGGTTATTCTGAGAAACTACACTTAATGAACCGCGAATCGAAAAACAAATGGAAATGTAAACATTGCATAAACAACCAAGGAATATCAAATACGAAGGTACAAAGCAATATAACATTAAGAAAGGGCCAAAATTCATCGAAAGAAGTAAGATTAATTAAACAAACTCAGAAGTTAAGTAAAGCACAAAATCTTTTATCAGAGTCTTCACCTATAAATACACAAATCCACAAGTTACAGAATGAGCAGCCTCGTTTACCGCAATCCACACCAACAAAACTACATACTAACTCTCAAACATTTTTAGATTCACCAATAATCACAGAGAATGAAGCATCGGATGAATCTTTTTCCTCGCCGTTATTGTCTAAAAGTGTAGATGGCACAACATCCGAAATACTAACAATTCAGGAACTTAAAGAAAAAGTATCGATTCTTACATGTGAACTGGAAAGTACTCAAAATGAGTTGGAAAATACAATATTAGAAAATAATGAGATGCAAAGATTAATTACAAAAATGACTTCGGAAATTAATTTATTAAAAGCATTATGCCAAAAAACTTTAGATGACAGTATGATCTGCAGCAGTGTAAAAAAGAAAACAAGACAGTCTATTTCGTACAACGGCTTGAATTCCGCAACAACATCGCCGAACGTGAATCGAAACAACAATATAAAAATAATTCATATGGAACAGACAATTACAGAACTACACCAAAAAATAAAAAATGCAGACATGGAAATTGGCCAACTTAATAAACAAATAGAAATACTGTCAATGAAATTGAAAAGCAACATAAAACCAATTATTTTACCAACAAATACAAGGCGAAACCAAAAATTTGACGAACCGGATAGGAAAATATTTATCTGCGGAACCCAACAATGCGTGGGATTAGCAGCAACAATCTCACACTCAAGAAGCAACACAAACTATGAAAAATATAAAATATCCGCAGAAACGAAACCTAATGCACCTAGTACGGAAATAACAAAAAGTTGTAGTAATATGTCATTGACAGAAAAAGATAAACTAGTAGTGTGTTTAGGCGAAAATGATTACAATTTTAAAATAATTTTAAGACAATTAAGAATTATATTGAATATGTTTGACAAACAGACTATAGTTGTATTAGGCGTTCCAAAAAACAATAACTTAAATGTAACTAAACTTAATAACAGTATTGAAAATTTGTGTAACCAGTACAAAAATTGAAATTTTTTGAATTGTAAATACGACAATGTAATGGACATTTGTAAAAAAATTAATTATGTAATTGACTACAGTGACTATAGAAATAAATACTTAGACGTTTCTCAACTTAAGAAAATAATAAAAACACGTAATAAATCAGGTTCTAAATTGTCTGCCGTTGAATCCAAGCCCAAAAAAGGCACGATACGTTTTTATTTTAGCAACAGTAATATACATGTAGCTCGAGACACTAAAAATAATGACGATCAGTCCGCACAAATTTCAGTTCCCACAAAAAAAGGTACTATCCCGTACTACTTTCCCATGACAAATAGGAAAGAAAAATTTTTTCGAGACTAAAAATACAGAACGACATTTTAGAATCCTTCATCAAAATATAGCTAGTGTCCTATCAAAAAAAGAAATATTAGAATTAACGTTACTTGAGCTTAGAGAAAATTTTATGGATCCAGATGTCTTATGTCTTACTGAAACATTCCTATCAGAAAACTGCGATAGTTGTCTTAAATTTAATGACTATGTAATTGCAGCGAGCTTCTGTAGAGAAAATAAGAGGGGCGGGTCTTGTATTCTTATAAAAAAAGGTATAATGTACAAAAGCTTAACATTAACGAAAAAATATGCCACAAAGAAAAATTTCGAAGCCTGTGGCATTGAAATTCCACAACATAATTTAATTATAATTTGTCTCTATAGAACCCCAAACTCAGACGCCAGTATATTATTGACAAAACTTGACGAATTATTAAACAACATTACCCAAAAGTATACATCTAAAAAGCGAATTGTTATAGCAGGAGACATTAACATAAACACACTGAAAAAATATGATATGGCGGATGATTTACAGGATCTATGTAATAATCACAATTTGAAAATCCATATTAATGTTCCTACACGTAAATTATCGTGCATAGACCACATTCTCAGCAATATTTCAGAGGCGAAAAGTAGAGTTCTGCCGCTTCATCTCTCTGACCATGACACAGCACAACTGCTGAGTTTTCCCGTAAAGAATAAATCAATGGGATATACGCATTCTTATTTCATTTATAGAAGAGACTATAGTAAAGAGAACATCCAAAAGTATAAAGAATGTTTACAGAATCTTACTTGGTCAGAAGTATATGATGAAACGGACATAAACAAAGCATTCGATAGTTTTCATAACATGATATGTCTATTGTATAATCTTTGTTTCCCCAAAATTAAAATTAAAATTAATAATTGTAATACAAAGAATAACTGGATAAGCCAAGGGTTAAAAATAAGCTGTAAAACAAAAAGGACACTACGTCATAATTATTATACAAACAAAAATATACACAATAAAAATAAATATATGACATACTCAAAATTATTGAAAAAATGCATTTATAAATCAAAGCAAAATGAAAATATTAAGTTTATGGAAAAAAAGGACAATAAATGTAAAGCAGCATGGTCAATCATCAAAAGAGAAATATCCAAAAATGAAATCAAAGGAACTATAAATGAAATAATAATTGACAACAAAACCATAACTGACCCTACAGAAATAGCGAATACATTTAATGACCATTTTATAGGACTGGTAGACAAACAATCAAAAATATTACATGACAAGCCAACTACCTGTTTAAGAGCTAATTCAATGTATCTCAAACCAGTGTCGGAAGAGGAAGTGAAAACGGTAATAAAATTATTGCATAGCACGAAATCGGAGGGTTATGACATAGTACAAATATATAAGTAAGACAACTCAAGCCCCGAGCGGAGGATAATAGCCTAAACACGTAGGGCTGTCGCTTAATAGTTTATTCAACCGTCAAAAATACTTAGTCAATCTCTATATAAAAAAATAAGTACGAGTAAGGTAGAAAATACAAAATTAAGTAGAGTAAGTATTAGGGATCTGTAACAAGAAACCGGCCAAATGCGAGTCGGACTCGGTCACGAAGGGTTCCGTGCCAAAAACGACAAACAATCATGTTTGTTGTATGGGAGCCCCCCTTAAATAATTGTTTTATTTTTAACGTGAATATATAACTAAATATTATGTAAGTATTTCAAGCGTCTACCTATTGCCATTATAAATTGGGAGCAAAAACGAGCAAAAAGAAATACGTTTGTTGTATGGGAGCCCCCTTAAATATTTATTTTCTTCAGTTTTTTTAGTATTTGTTGTTATAGCGGCAAAAGAAATACATCACCTGTGAAAATTTTAACTGTCTAACTTTCGCGGTTTATGAGATACAGCCTGGTGACAGACGGACCGACGGACGGACGGACGGACGGACAGCGGAGCCTTAGTGATAGGGTTCTTTTTTACCCTTTGGGTACGGAACGCCAAAAAACACCTACATATAGAACATCAACATCACCAGAATGATAATAATAAATAAATAAATATTGTCAGACAAATTACACAGCGCCATCTAGCCCCAAAGTAAGCGAAGCTTGTGTTATGGGTACTAGACCACTGATAAACATACGTAAATACATTTTTTTAGGGTTCCGAACCTCAAAAGGAAAAAACGGAACCCTTATAAGATCACTTTGTTGTCCGTCTGTCTGTCTGTCTATCTGTCTGTCTGTCTGTCTGTCCGTCTGTCCGTCTGTCTGTCTGTCTGTCTGTCTGTCTGTCTGTCTGTCTGTCTGTCAAGAATTTCTATGTCGAGAATGCGTGGAGGTATCAAGCTGAAATTTGAACTGTATACTCAGGTCTACGGTCCCATGAAGTTAAAAAAAAATCAAACTGCTAAGTTTACGTAGCAAAAAGTTACGGCCGTTTATTCAGCAAAAAACGCATATTTCGACACACTCAAGGGAATCAAAACCTATAGGGTACTTCCGGTTGACCTAGAACTATGAAATTTGTCAAGTAACATCGTTATAGACTACAAACAAGTACAGGAATAAATCTCAAAACTATATATTTGTAAATAGATCTTAAAAAATAGGGGGTCTATATTTTTTATAGTGTGTCGAAATTTCAAATTGAACCTACTAGTTCAAATGGACAAATATGAAAGGGCTTGATGTACACATCGCAAAATATATTTTATTTATTTTTTTCGACGCATTATTTCTTATTTATAATGAAAAATATCAAATTTAATAATGATACTACGTACCTACGGAACCCTCGGTGGGCGAGTCCGACTCGCACTTGTCCGGTTTTTTTTGTAAATACATACTTATGATACATAGAAAACACCCAGACTAAGACAAACAGACATGTTCATGCACACAAATGTTTGTCCTATGTGGGAATCGAACCCACGAGCGTTGGTGTCGAAGCCGCGTCATTGACCGCTACGCCACCAAGCTCGTCAATGATGTTTTTTTATTTATCTAATTGGGTGACTGAGTTCCCAAAGATTCATCGTCATCGAGTGTAACGAACGGGTCTCGTCAGGAAGATCATATGAGTTCAAACAGAATATTTTTCCTATCAGTAATGCAGGAGTTCCACTGTTTTCCGTCCTGCTCCATCATCAGACCCTCGTTACCAAGTGTAATGAAAAGGCTTCATCAAGAGCAATCTAATGAGCCCAAACTCGAGGGGTTAACTATTAGCCACTGAAGAGTTCCAGTAGCGAGCTCATGGCTCCTACTGGCTCAAATTACGTTAACATAAACATGTACACAGCGGCTCACTATCGGCACTGAAACCTAACACCTCCTGGTTGCTAAGCTTGAAAGTTCTCACTCAATACATTAATGAGCCGTGGGGCCAGGACAAAGCAAGCAAATCGTTGTACACATAGAAACACAAATTACGATTTTATTTATAAATCTTATCTTTGTTAACAAAAGTCTGGCTCCCGGTGTATATAGGTAAGTACGTTTTATTTTTTCAACGGTCGTTACGATGTTACTACCTAATTTATAAATTTAAACCTACGTTTATTCCTGTGCCTACGTTATACATAATCAAATGAAATCAAGGATTCAAGTGATCCACATAAATAGGTAGGAATGAGATAACTTTACATCAAATCTGGACCAGAACTATTTCCCAACTAAGCAATTTCGATAGGTACTGGTAAATAGCTAACATAAAATTATGTATGTAGGTAGCTACGTATGATATAGGTAGTAATAGATCACATAGGTACTCACCGTTCTTGTTCGGTAGGTAGTGTGAAGAAAGATAATTTTGGATTTGACAAATTGCTGTTGAAATATCCATGAACACTGCAATATGTTTTTTGGCTAGTCGACTTTGTAGCCATCTTTTACGTGCAGTTATATACGACGTAGATAGGTACCTCTATGTTAAAATTGTTAACGAACGTCAGCGCAGCAGGCGCGAATCTTGTGTGAGAGCGGGCGGTTTTGCGTACGGCGCAGCCTTGACTGGCGGTCCATTTAACCTCCCTAAATGTTGTCAGTATGTGCGTGCGACGGCCATACGTACGGGCGCGCTCACATACAAACCACGCTCGGTGCGTTTGTATGAAGTTACCTTACTTATATATTTGTACTATGGTTATGATGAAATTAATACTAAAATAATAAAAGAATGCACAGAAGAATTAGTAGTTATTTTGACACATCTAATTAATATGTCATTCTCTTTGGGGACTTTTCCAGATGCGTTGAAATTGTCTATTGTGAAGCCTTTATTTAAAAAGGATAGCACAAATGACATTAACAATTATCGTCCAATCACTCTTATACCAATAATATCAAAGATATTTGAAAAATGCATGTACAACAGAATAATCGACTATTGCAATAAATATAATATTATCAAAGATGAGCAATATGGTTTCCAGAAGAATAAGTCCACTACTTTGGCTACTTATTCTCTTATCAAAATAATATTGACTAGTCTTAATAAAAACCATTGGACCACAGGGTTATTTTTTGACTTATCTAAGGCGTTTGACTTCGTTTCACATGACCTATTATTACAAAAATTAGAAAAAATAGGGGTCAGAGGAATAGCACTGCAATGGCTGGCATCATATTTGTCAGACAGACAGCAATGTGTTATGATTAATAAAATTAACGAAAATAAAGACATGATATCGTATACATCTAAATTTAAGACAAACAAATACGGCGTCCCACAAGGGAGTATCTTGGGTCCAATCCTCTTTTTAATTTATATTAACAATATCACAGACATTATAAATCATAAATGTATATTATATGCAGATGACATCTCAATTATTGTGACATGCGAAAAATCTATTAATTCGAAATTGCGACATGAAACAGACATTAATAATACAATTGACAAAGTGATAGAATGGCTTAATCTAAATAATTTACAATTTAATTTAAATAAATCACATTATATTCAATTTAATAAATCATCTAATATAAAATATAATTTGAAAATGAATATATCGAAAATTAAAGAAGTAACACAAACTAAGTTTTTGGGGACATTCATAGATCAACATGTGAATTGGAAAATGCAAATAGAGGACATATGCACGAAGGTAAATAAATTTGTATACGCTCTAAAACAAGTAAAACATGTAACAAATAGACAAACTGCCATAATGACGTATCGAGCATATGTTGAATCTGTATTACGTTATGGAATTGTTGTATGGGGTAATAGTACAGATATCCAAAGAGCCTTTATTGCCCAAAAGAAATGCATTCGGGCAATGTGTGGATTGAAACCTAAGGAATCGTGCAGACCATTTTTCAAGAACCTTGGTTTATTACCTCTTCCATCACTTTATATATATGAAGTTTGTATGTTTGTATCTAAGAACAAAATTTTATTTAAAAAAGCAAGTGATATATATTCTCGTAACACAAGAAACCCTGATAGACTGGTATATGACGAAACGCCTAAACTTGAGAAATATAAGGTTAGTTGTTTATGTATGTGCGTTAAAATATTTAATAAGATACCAGAGGACATAAAAATGTTAAGTCACGTACGTTTTAAAAAAGCATTATATAAATGGCTCACAGACAAAAACTTTTATAGCTTAAGTGATTTTTGTAACTAATATTTGCATGCTATTTCTTATAGCAAAACATGTATGTTCAGGTACAATTTATGTGTTAACACCCTTGTATACCATGTTTTAAAGCAAATAAAAAATTTATTATTTATTATTATTATTATATCTCTCTTAATTCACGGGTCAATCCCGGTCATTTGATAGGCATACGCGGGGATATAGATCCAACACGTAGAGGCCCCTTTGAGAAGTTTGATGTAATGTTGTACGCCCGCCGTGACCCGCTCCAGGATATATCAATGGAACGATATACCCATGAGCAGGTCTCGGCAGGCGTTGAGACTATTGCGAAGTGTGATGGAAAATAAATGGGCTATGGAGATGAGATCTGGGTGAACTTAATACCGGGCTATTACAGAAGAGGGACGGACGCCTGCCATAACTGCTTTTATTGCTAGTTATTCGCGGCAGGCGGTGGCTTGCCACTCACTAGATGGGCCTCCGAAATGCCAGGAAAACGGCCGGGGGCAACACCGGTGTGAGTGACTCAGGGATGTCGAGAGGTGTGCTGCGCTTTCTCCGAAGTTACTCGCGGCGTGATGCCCTTTAACACTTCCACGCCTGGAGCATATAGCTCTAGCGGCTCCTCTCTGGACGGCCAATGAAGGCAAGCCAGAGCTGAGAGTCCTGCGGGCCTTCTTGTGTTTACACTCCGACCGATGAAGACACGTCGGATACGAAGGCCCTGACCGACTCTCTGGAGACTCGGGTCCGTGGTGTCGCTACTCACACTATTATTAATATTATGCGATAACTTTTGAAAAAAAAAACCGATATCTCTTGCGGGTGTTTCCCTATACCTTATTTTTCGTGTACGTGTCTGCATGTAGTGTGTATGAAAATTAATGCGCGCGGGACCCGGCCTACAAAATTCTGACTTCGGTTCCGGCTGTTGTCGTACATGGTAGTAGTTAAGGCAAATCAGTGGCCTTTAGGCAAAAACACTGGCCTCCGCCAAACCGCAGCTCAGCAGCGTGGTGGAGTATGCTCTAAACTCCTTTGATTGAGGAGAGACCCATATACCAGCAGTGGGATGAATAAGGGTTGACGACGAAGGATTATAATAGGTGCAGGTCATCATCGCGTGGATCTCTTCGCTCGCTGTACGCTCAATGTCCGTGTGTGTAATGTAGTGTAGAGTACCTTGAGGTAGCCGTGTCCCCCGCAGGCCTCCCTGCACTGCTGCGCGGCGTGCAGCACGCTCCACGTCAGCAGCGGCTTGCTGCACGACACCATCGCGTGGATCTCCGCCACCGCCTCGCTCTGCACACGTAACGATCACTTATTTACATGGTCTTTAGTTCTATAAGTAAACCTCGCTAGTTATAATAAAGTTCATCTATATAAATAAAAAATAATGTTACTAAGCGTAAAACTCGAGAAAGGCCCGATCAATTCGGCAAATATTGTTTTTCGTATTTTCCTTAAGGCACATGGAAAGTTTTAATAAGAGAAAAAACATAAAAATTGCATGAATAATAGTAAAAATAAAACTTCCCTCAGCGGTATTTCCGAACAATTACGACATGAGAGCCTTCAAGAACAGAATCTATATTTCCCTAAAAAGGCTGGCAACGGATCGGCGGCCCCTTGGTGTTGCTTTGCTGATATCAATGGGCGGTGGTGACTACTTTCCATCAGGTGACCCACATGTTCGTTTGCCCCCCTCTTACATGTATATAAAAAAATAACTAACCAAGTTATCGACACTGATTCCAGCGTGCGATTTTTCCACAATAATGAGGTACGTCCGCGAGAAACTCTCTATGTATATCCGGAACACTACTGCCGCCGCTACGTAGCCGAAGAGTCGCCATTGCTGAAAATAAATAGAAAAAATATAGGTAACATACCTACATACCTATTTGTGCCCCTATGCGCTATCTGAAGAAGTTCTCTGGTTCTAGAGACAAGAAGTTCTCTGGTCCTAGAGCCAAGAAGTTCTCTGGTCCTAGAGCCAAAAAGTTCTCTGGTCCTAGAAACAAGAAGTTCTCTGGTTCTAGAGACAAGAAGTTCTCTGTTCCTAGAGCCAAGAAGTTATGTGGTCCTAGAGATAAGAAGTTCTCTGGTTCTAGAGACAAGAAGTTCTCTGGTCCTAGAGCCAAGAAGTTCTCTGGTCCTAGAGAGAAGAAGTTCTCTGGTCCTACAGACAAGAAGTTCTCTGGTCCTACAGACAAGAAGTTCTCTGGTCCTAGAGCCAAGAAGTTCTCTGGTCCTAGAGCCAAGAAGTTCTCTGGTCCTAGAGCCAAGACGTTCTCTGGTCCTACAGACAAGAAGTTATCTGGTCCTACAGACAAGAAGTTCTCTGGTCCTAGAGCCAAGAAGTTCTCTGGTCCTACAGACAAGAAATTATCTAGTCCTAGAGACAAGAAGTTCTCTGGTCCTACAGACAAGAAGTTATCTGGTCCTAGAGACAAGAAGTTCTCTGGTCCTACAGACAAGAAGTTCTCTGGTCCTAGAGACAAGAACGTGTGAATGATGTATCTGATAATATAAGCATCCGTAAGATCACACTCCCAGAGAATAGATCTTTGACGGCGGGAGCGGAACGACATCTTTAATTCGTTGCATGTCGCATCCGGAGTAGTATACTATTCTGATTTGCTCGTAACGAATCTTTTGAGACGATTTTGCAAATCATATTATTGGAATCGATGTTAGGTAACAACTCAATGTTTTAGGTCCTCAATAGTACAGACATTTAAAACCCGTGGTGCACGGCAGTTGAGCTTCACTTGACTAGCCGTTTCTTTAAGCTTTTAATGACTTGTTTGCCATATTTCTGTCTCTCACATTGCTAAGAGGGGAAGTCAAATTCCAAAAACTGCTTACTCCTACTAATTTCTTCTGATGAAATTCGTTGTGAGTTACAAAGCAGCCGTAGTCTTACCGCCGGGATTACAATGGACTTTACTGTTCATTGCCTTTATTGATGATCGGCGCTGTTAATCCTAGCTACACATGAGACACATTGGTGGGAATGTGTGGTGGTCCCTGTCCCATTTGTATCATATATATACGAGTATGTTGTAGTTGCTGTGTGTGAATTACTGTTACAACTAACATGCATCTCGTACTCGATCAGTGGTATCTCAGCGTCCACCTCGCCGAACTGTCTCCTGCTGGCTGCGTACCGAATGGCGACCGTCACCGCACTCGCTATGGAGTGGCAACTCTCCTGCATTATACCGATACGACCTGCAGAAGAACAAACGTATTTTAGAGGATACAAGTATACTATAAAAAAAAAGAAGAACTGTATTAATTAATATTAATAAACAACGTTTGCCATATAAATTATTCCTAGGATTAATTAAAAAAAAAATGGGGTGGGTCACCCTTAACACTTAGGGGTATGAAAAATAAATGTTGGCCGATTCTCAGACCTACTCGATATGCACACAAAATTTCATAAAATTCGGTCCAGTCGTTTTGGAGGAGTTTGGTAACAAACACCGCGACACGAGAATTTTATATATTAGATAATATGTGCTATCCGCATTGACCGACCGATTGAACCAATGTTTTTTTTAACGGGCATGTGGGTCACCTGATGGAAATCAATCACCACCGCCCATGGCGATCAGCAGCAACAAGGGGCGCAGATCCGTTGCTAGCCTATACTCCTTCCTTTCTTTCTGGTGACCTCGCTCACTCGCAGGAACACAACAACCCTTAAGGGAATTGTTATTTGGCTATGGTATTCGGTGAGGTGGAGGTAGTTCCCCTGTCCGGCAGTTTAAAAAATACGGCTTGAAAACACAGGCCACCATCAACCCTCAGTTAAAAATCATAGTGGAGTATGCCCTAAACCCCTTCATTTGGAAAAAAGGATGATTTCAATATTTATTTTATGCAATTGCTTCATTATAATTATTATTTATATTGCTACTTAAAATTATTATATATATTTTTAATTATGTTTATTGACTGTTAATTGCTCTTGCGCCATAAATGTATATCTTAAGGACATTTAAATATTTTATGCTAGAGATTGTTAATAAGGTAATTATGTTAAAAGCCTTGTCCACGACAGGGGCACAATATAAGTACTATGTGCAGTACGGCCACTCCCAGCCACTCTCTCGTGTCTACCTCACCTCTCTTCGGAGACGAATCTAGAACAGTTTGTATAGCGCCACACGCACACACGCTCAGTCATGCACAGACGTAATTGTTTATATAGTAGTTAGCGACGCGACATTTGAAAGGAGTGGCCGGGATTCGACAGGGGTGTGCATCATTTCTGAAGGAAGCCGATCTGCGCACACTCAACAACACTATACAAGGCTGACTGTGCGCGCATTGCGATTGGCTTAGCGATTATATAAAAAAACCCCTCGTTAGAGGGGAGACTTGTATCCCAGCAGTGATATGAATATGGGCTGACGACGATGAAAAAATGCTTATATAGATCGAAAAGGGTAAGACCGCCAGTGCAGCGCCAATCGCACTATTTTGCAGTCTACACATTTGGTATTCATCTGCGCTTTCCATCAGGAGAGGTGGAAAAATTTGGCGAACTACATTAATAAAAATACTAGATTTTCTATGCCTTTCTTTTTTTTCTATGCCTTTTCTATACCAGACATTTTTATGAAGCTTTGTACAAAAGTATACAACCGTTTACTGTGTACGAGTGACCAAAACGCATGATTCAATGGAACCGCGTCCTAATCTGATAAAGTAACTGACTTATCTTTTAAATATATAGTGATAGACATTTTGTATCAAAGATCAGACTTAGGTAGTGCAATGATGTCATTTTAAATGTTATTGCTTATTGCATGGGTACATAATGTGGACTTTAGTAATGAGTACTTTGTTCTATTAAAAAATTATGAGTGCGTCCCACGTGATACCTCCGACATACAAATTTGACAGCTGACAGTATGTGAAGCGCTTTAGAAAAATTGTAATCACTTTACGCACTGTGATTACAGTGATTACTACACTTTTATTTTTACAAGTGATCTAACAGACGTGCTAACCCTCCACGTTAAGCCGTCGGTCCCGGTTGTTGTCACTAGATTAGACGACAGTCATTAAGGCACGTCAGTAGCCTTTGGTCGGCTTGAAAACACTGGCCTCCGCCAATCCGCAGTTAGAGCAGCGTGGGGGAGTATGCTCTTAACCCCTTCGATTGAGGGGAGACCCGTAATCCAACAAGGGTTGATGCCGATCTAACAGATCCGATTAAACACTACAAGCTGTGGATAATATTAAGAGCCCTATTACATTTGCACGCTGACGAGCTCTCGCGCAGTACTAAACCCGCGAAGGCAGCCGGTGCATCGTTTTTTGTAGTAATTTTGAAGTTATATTTATCGTTTTTATTGAAATAAGATAATAAATTCATGTTACAAAGTTTATTCATCATGAAGTAACAATTATTCTCGTATAAATTTTGCTCAATAATATTATCGTTTATTCGAGAAATTAACAGTTCACTTAAAGCTATTTTCGAAGTTTTTTTGGTTAAAAGAATGTTTTTTTTTCTCTATTAAATCAATGATATTTCAAAATTCCGAGGCCGCTATGTACTATACGACTATATAACAAATAACATTCTATTTTTTTTAATTCATTTGTTTGGAACAGTAGTACAATCCAGGAGCTCAAAATAGTGAATGCGCGCATTTTATGAAATCTTTCTCTGCAATTTTGGGTTTATTGAAAAAGTTAAGCAAAATTTACAAAAAGCGAGGGCGCTATGTACTATGCCAATAGCTATTCTGTACTATTCAATAAGTCAACATTGTTAATGTATTTTTGTTTCCGAGATCAAGAACGCCGAAATTGGCCATTTTACGCAAAAATCACAGTCAAAATGTAATATGGCTCTTAATAAAAATATTTTTTCATAGAGTCACAAGAGGGATACTAGGACCCATTTTAGACTCGAGATGCACGTTGGCAGTCTTCCATGAAGATGGAAACTGCCTAGTGGAATATGAGACCGCAAAAAAATGCTTCAATACAGGATACAAGTCAGGAGCACACACAGCTTTAGCACCACTGCCGGAATGCCGTCCGGCAGACTTATGAATCAACCTATCAACCTAACCTTGTGTGTATTTCTTACCTGCAGATAAATTTTCTAAAGCAGCGCCTAAAATTTTCGATGGGTCCGAGAAGGAGCTTTCGTAGACGCCCTCCTCGGTGACGTCAGCAGTTCTATTCAGGAGGTTCTCGCGAGGTATGCGGTATTGGTTGAACATTATGAAGCTGAAAAGAGAAGACAATTTTGTTTCAGGATTCGTGGGCACAATGTACCATTGTGCTCACGTCTGTCAATTAATCATAATTGACAGAGCGAGGTCTTCAAATATAATTGGGGCGAAAAAATATTTTTTATATCTTTGTATCATACATCAGTGTGTATAAACATTCACATGTGTGTAACAGTAACTCTCAAACCGGTACTACCATTTTGATTACATTTGATAGTTATGTCGGAAACACTTAATATTAAATCGTTGGAGATGTTGAACTGATCTTGCATTCAATGGTCTGTGGTCTACAGGAATATTACTAACACCGCCATTTAAAAAAAAACTTTAGTTCATAAACGGAGTTTAGATAGTGAATGTTCTGGAACGTGCCTCAAGAAGACAATACAAGTGGCCTACAATGCGATACCAAAGTGGATTTCCCCCGCGTACTAGTTGCGGAATGAAATCCCTTTCGAATTTTTTTCGGTAAATACCATGGGGTTCTTCCCAGTTGGCCAAGCGCGCGTACCCGTTTCTGAATTATCGTTACATATATCTAGTAAATTACATTTTTTTTGGAAATTATTTAAATAACCGTAATTTGGAAAGCTTCAGGATGTTTCCGGAAAGTTTCGAGGAAATCTTTTCTTACCAAAGCATTCCGTAATTTTCATCTCTAATGGTGGGCCTGTCTCTTTACTGTGACGTCTTTATAAAACAAACCGAAAAGATAAATTGGTTGTCTGTAAAGTCGGTTTACGGACGATAATTTTACCTCATAGCGTCTTATGAAAACATCGGCCGATGGAGTGGAAGAGAGATAGATGCGTCACTCGTTCCGCGCACTCGCTTGCACGCTCGGCTCATGACAATGAGTCATGCTTTTACGTACATGCAGCCGGCGTTCATCGACTTAGGGTCCGTTCAAACAAACCGCCTCCGAGAGGAGAGCAGATTTTGGATGCGTTTAAAATAGAGTCTTGTATCATTGTCATAAGGTATACTTTAAAAATCCACATCGGCTCTCGACTATTCTCATACAACAAAAGAAGTGAATTTAAAAAATAAACCTTATGCCAATGATCTAAAAATCTGTTTTAAACGCCACCAAAATCTGCTCTCCTCTCCGAGCCGGTCTGTGCGAACGGACCCTTATAAGACGTTCAAAAAAAAGTCGTCAAAAAAAAGAGTATACCCTTTTCGCAATGTCGAGTAGAGCGTTGTTATTGGAAGCCGTAGGCGTCGGTATATTTAGATCTCGTACCAAGTCAAACATTCCAGTATTACATAATTATTAGTTATGCGAATCACATAGGCAATTTGCATACATATTAGACTCTACTTCCGCGAAGCAATATGATCTCGGTGATTTAACACTGCATGGTGTGGTGTGATATACTGGTTTTGCAAATTTAACTATAATTTATTTAAAATCTTCGTTTTATTGGTGGTAAGATAGAGGTCTTCATACTGTTCACGGCATAGCAACTAATATTATGATTTGATGCGTAAAAATTTTTTCTCATATTTTTATTTACAATGTTAGAGAACTCCCCATTGATTTTGTAATTAAAAAAATATATAAAAATGTCGAAAAATACGATGGGATCCTGTGTTTAAGACCCCTTTGGGTCACTTAACCAGGCGCACTCCCGGAAAAAACATGGTGTGGTGTGGAGCCTAATTAGTATGACATTTCGTTGACAATTATATTAATAATAAATAATTATTAATATAATAAAATAAATATATAATATAATAAAATAATAATTACTAATTATTATTATTTGAACCACTCACATATTTTTTTTAAAACACAAAGGAATTATAAAAATTAATTAAATAAACATTTTATTATTATAATAAATTAAATCTTTGAAAATAATCTCTGACAATGCAGATTTTATGCTGTCTCTAAACGCATAATTAAGACATACTGACATAAGAGTACTTAAACAAAATATTTTAAAAATATTGATATGTATTCGCAAAGTCACACACACGCACACAAACACATATTTTAAAACAATGGAATGTATTTTCCATATACAAAAATAAATTCGAAGTGGGTTTTTTTTTAACTATCAATGACTTGTTCACTGAGTAAGACAAATATTAATGACTGATCACTGAATCAGTAAGGCAAAGTTCAAAATATAAAAAAATATCTCACCCGTTGTCAATACCATTGACGCCAATTTTCTCGCCCATATCGCCCACAATGAGGCCAGGGTAAGCTTCCAAGGTGTCAGGGTTCCTTATGGGCACGACGAAGCCGTGTAGGCCGTGGTTAGTTCCGTCGGGCATTATAAGCTGCGCGAACAACATCGTGTGCGTGCATGTTCTACCTGAAAACAGGAACGAATGTTGAACAGGACTTTTGAACAAAGTCCTATGCCTACAAGTAATGCTCCCCTGTGCGCTAACCTTTCGGTTAAATATAAATATAATATAAATATTGTCAGACAAATTACACAGTGCCATCTAGCCCCAAAGTAAGCGAAGCTTGTGTTATGGGTACTAGACAACTGATAAACATACATAAATACATTTTTTTTTTGTAATACATACTTATGATACATAGAAAACACCCAGACTAAGACAAACAGACATGTTCATGCACACAAATGTTTGTCCTATGTGGGAATCGAACCCACGAGAGCGTTGGTGACGAAGCCGCGTCATTGCCCGCTACGCCACCGAGCTCGTCAATCACATCAATCACAATCATAGAATTGCGAGTCTTTCGCCCAGTAAACCAACCAGACGAGAGGACCTTTACCCGCATCGCCATCGCGCTCGGTCAAAAAATAAGTCCGAGCGTCAGTCACCACGAGCTACTTGACTTAAGAGTGCCCAAGTAGCCTGCTTTCACCTGCAAGCAGGCTACTTGGGCACTCTTAAGTCCAGTAGCTCGTGTCTCAAGTCGAACAGTAGCCTGCTTGCAGGTGAAAACAGGCTACTTGGTAAGCAGACTACAGATTAGTAGAACCCTCGGACTTTTTTTTAACAATAATAAAGAAGGAAATCAGCATGGTAAGAGATAATGTATATCTTTTAGTGACCTTAAATTGAATTATTACTAATTTAACATATGACCGATAAATCTATGGTTCACGTTTCGTTCAATAGACTAAATGACAATGTTCTAAAATTATAAATATTTTTATCAGTATCGTAAAATACACACGTACACAAAACTAGACCGATCTCCGATCTTAAAATTTTAATAACCACCATGAACAAACATAACAAGTCGGACAACCGACTTGTTATGTTTGTTTATGGTGGATCAAAATTTGATTCGTAAATCCATTTTAAAACTATGAAATTATTAAAAAAAGATTAACGTGGCAAAAAAAGAACTGTGAAAACTTTTGTTACGGCACTACCTACATAAACACAATATTTAACATAGCTGTATAAATTTCTGTATTGATTCATACAAAATACTTAGACGTGTGACATCAAAACTCAGTAGCCTTTTATATGTATGGAACATTTCCGGGATGGTCCAAAATTGTGATTTTCAAGTTATCATAATCTCAAGAAGTTTTTATACTATCAAAGTAATTCTTTCGCCAATTATAGTAAAGTCCATACATAATATATAAAAAAAAACAAATATATAACAAATAAAAAAAAACCCTTTCAACCAATAAGGGGCTCAGATTTCACCCCTTCCTTAGACAAGATCTAACTAGTATAAACAATTTCATTTTATTTTATCAGATTTATTACCCCTACAGAATCCCTGATTTATCACTGTTAAGGTAATTACCCTTAACATTTGTGAATGAGAACATATTTTAACCACAGTATAAGTAATAGTACTAACGTACAGTATGGCCACTCCCTGCCGCTCTCTCGTACCGACCTCACCTCCCCTCTGAGGCAATTCTGGAACAGTTTGTATGACGCCGCACGCACACACGCTAATTCACGCTCTGCACAGACGTTATTGCGTATGTAGTAGTAAACGACGCGACAATTCTATGGAGAGGCCGGTGTGTGTTTTAACTGTGTGTCTTTAATCCAAATCCATTCAGCTATTTATCCTTAAAAGTTGACGATCAGTTGATCAAGTGCTAGTTTGTTGACGCACAAAAATGGTTGATCAATTGATAATAATAAAGTACAGTTGGGCTAATTGCATACCTTTGTAGATAGACCTATCGATATGATATTTTTCGATGCTCGATCACTGCCTGATTGACAAATAGATCTGTAGGTGCACATACTAATTTACGTAAACCGATTTAGTATAAATTTTCCTTACCTACTCAATCCATCTATGTCGATACATAACAACAAACACATAAAATTTGTGTACAATAAATAGGCTTGTATCCCATTTTTTTTTTCGATTTGTTATTTAAAGACGTCACAATAATATAAATATAGGTGAAATAATTACTTCGATTGCATATAAACATCTCGACATATGATAACTTGAAGATCACAATTTTGGACTATCCCGAAAACGCTCCATACAAAAGGCCACCACGTTATGACGTCACACCGTGCTATTTTATATGCATTAAATCAGAAATTTCTACGACAGCTATGTTAAATATTGCGTTTATGTAGCCAGTGCCGTAACAAAAGTTATAGTATTTTTTATTGTTTCTACTATGGTAATATTTATTTTTTATAATTTCATACCTTTAAAATGGACTTTCCCACCAAACTTTGACCGCACATAAAACACGTCGGACATAAGTTATTAAAATTTTAAGATCGCAGATCGTTCTAGTTTTATGTATTTTACGTTACTGATAGAGTGTTTTTGTAATTTTGTAACATCGGCGACAAGCCTATTTGATCTAGTAATATATAAAATTCTCGTGTCGCGATGTTTGTTACCAAACTCCTCCGAAATGGCTGGATCGATTTTTATGAAATTTTGTTTGCATATCGGATAGCTCTGAGAATCGGCCAACATCTATTTTTCATACCTCTAAATGATAAGGGTGACCTACTCCTAAATATTTTTTTTTTAATAAATACAACCCTAAATTTTCACCCTTCTACCATCAACCCCTATATTTAATAGCGATTTAATAGCAAAACAACGCTTGCCGGATCAGCTAGTAGGTCTATAAAGTCATAATATAAGTAACAGTAGCTACTAACGTCAAAGGTGAGAGTTCTTTAACAGGTTTGTTCCAGCTAACCCTAGACTACATACATAGGGCCTACTCCGAAATACAAATCCGAAAATTCAGCCGAAAGTTTCAAGTATTTATTCAAAACAATTTACATTGTGTCTGAAATAATTTTACTGAAGTTATATTACATTCATAAATTCAAAATAATAATAATTGGATGATAGATAATGTCATAAAATGTTTTAAATCAAGGAACACAATTTTCTTTTTTTTTAATTTTTAAAATAATCGTCAATTGAGTTTTTTTTTTTTCCAATAAATGTAATTTTAATTTTACCTTAAATAAGCTCAGGCTCTCTAAATCCTTCAGTTCTTTCGGCAACTTATTATACGCTTTGTAAGCTTGATACTGAGCACTGTGTTCCATTATTTTAAGATTGGGTATAATATTAGGTTGGGGAAAAAGTCTTTTCGTATTTTATATGAAAATTCAAAACATTTTTTAATAAAGTTTATTTACATTTAACTAAAGTATGTAGGTGCCATTTTGTTCGATAACTTTTTGCCATCTTGTAGGTACAGACATGATGCCATTACTATAGAAATTTTGGGACTTCTGTTCAAAAAACCACGACAAGTGGTTTTGGCAGTCTTCTCGTGATGTTAACCTGACATTGCCTAAATAATTCTGAAGAGACCAAAACAGGTGGAAATCAGAAGGTGCAAGGTCAGGACTATACGGCGAATGCATTAACACCTCCCAGTCAAACTCTCTTAATTTTTGCTGAGTGGCTAAAGATGTGTGAGGTCTAGCGTTATCATGATGAAAAATCACACCCCTTCTGTTAATTAATTCCGACCGCTTTCTCTGAACTTTTTGCTTTCATCTCATCAGTTGTTCACAGTAGAGTTCAGAATCGATAGTCCTGCCTGGCGGTAACAGCTCATAATGAATAATGCCCTTCCAATCCCACCATACACACAGCATCACCTTGTTGCGGGTTAACCCGGGTTTTGCCAGAGTCTGTGAAACCTGACCGGCCTTTGACCACGACCTTTTTCGCACGTTCTTGTCGTACGTGATCCACTTTTCATCACCAGTTATAAGCTTCTTCAAAAACGGTTCGCTTTCATTACGTCTTAGTAAAGAATCGCAAATGAGTACACGGTTCATTAGGTTTCTTTCAGTGAGATCGTGAGGCACCCAAATATCGAGCTTTTTAGTGTACCCAGCTTTTTTCAAATGCGCCAAAACTGTTTTGTGGTCAATTCCTAATTCTTCAGCTACGTCATAACTACTGATATGCCGATCTTGCTCCACTTTTTCAAAAATGGCATCCATTTTATTCGTAACAGGGCGACCAGAGCGACGTGCATCTTTCACATCAAAATTTCCTGATTGAAAACGCTTAAACCAAATTTGTGCTACTCTCACAGACACTGCACTAGGTCCATAAACGTCACAAATTTTTTTCGCAGCTTGCGTTGCATTGTTACCTTTTTTGTAGTAAAATTTTAAAATGAATCGAATTTCTTCATTAGATTCACTCATCTTGACAGTAAAAAAAACAAATGAAAATCACACATTTACCTAATTTGAATTTGGAATTATCTTTTTTAAAATTTAAACTTTTTAAAGTTATCAAAACCTTTCAGATACAAATGGTATAACCAAAGAGATTTTATTACAAGTTCATACATACTATAATGCGAAAAGACTTTTCCCCCTACCTATTATAATGATTTACAGCCTTTCCTCTGGTTTATCTCTTGCCTGTCTACCATCTTTTGATTCAATCTTAAGTAATCGTTTTTTGAGATCGGTTAAAAGTGAAAGCAAGTACAAACTTGGAACAGTTAAGATACTTAAATTAACAAAAAACATTTCACACGATTGCCAAGGTGGAATTCTACCATTGCACGTACGGGTCTCTTCTGTAGTTCGGAGAAGTCGAAGATGTAATGGGTTGATGATGGATGGATATTTTCTAATATATTTCCACCAGGGATGTAACGGATGTGGTTATATCGGAACCGGAACCGGAATCGGAATTTTTGAATTTGGTTTATCGGAGTCGAAACCGGAATCGGAACCGGAATCGGAATAAAATATGAAGTCAGTCAGAGATATGTGAGATATCATTTTCAATGAAATAATTACACATCATTATTCGTTAGTGACACTAACTTAGTGTTATCTTTATTATCAATACTTTAACAGTGTAACAATGAAACAATTGCTAAAATCGATAGATCGCGACTCCGCCGCGGCTTCGCGCTGCCCGGCCCGTCTACCCACCCTCGCCCGCCGCGCCGGCCGCCGACCTCCGATATGACTTCTGACTTCGGTTTAAAATTTATCGGAACCGAAGTCGGAACCGAGGATGCAAAAGCAATCGGAAGTTCCGACGTATCGGAATCGAAACCGAAGCTCCGTTACATCCCTGATTTCCACCACTTCCCTAATAGACCAGGAGCCAGGAGTGAATTATTTTCACGGTTCACATACGTATATTTATCCGGTTCCTTATTCCGCTCTATTAGTAGTGAGTAGTATTATTAGAATTCTTATGTCATCATGGCTACCTTGACTGTCAAAACGTCAAATGTGATTTGATTACCGACTTGTTTATATCGACAGTGGAAACAATAAGAAACATTGACATTGGCGAGAACTTCAAGAACGCCACAAAGAAGAATTAAATTGAATTGAACTGTCATAATATAAATAACATAGCATATAAATAACAAAGCAAACAAAAACGAATCCTAACAATGTCGTAAGATGCAAATTCGGAGATTGATTTTGAATACTGTTGGTTTGCAGTATTTTTTGGACATCAGCTTTGTTTTATGAAAATATTGTTTTAATTTTATCATATGTTATATCGGCCGGCGTCTGGCATATGTTTTTAGATAACAACAGAGACATAACGCAATTGCGGCATAATAATTAAATGATAAGCTAATCCGTAACGATTGCAAGTAAAACCGGTTTCTGATAGCGACAAAGGCCGTGCATCGTCCTTAGTAATATTATAAATTTCGAAAGTGTGTTTGTTTCGGTTTAACGCCTTAACTAATGAACCAATTGACATGAAATTTTGCATACATCATATTAGAACTCCAGAATAGATAATACGACATCTTTTATCTCGGTAAAATGTACTGTTCTTAAGAGTTCATGTAATAACCGATATTCACGCGGGCGAAGCCCAGTTATTTTATGTTTAATAAGCAAATTTTGTTCCTACATACACTAGTAAGTTTAAACCGAGGAGTAAACGCGGTTTTCGGCTCAGTTTCGACTCTTGAGAGTAGAACTAATAGCCCTTAGACTATCAAAATGAAAAAAATAAAATTATTTACTGGAAATTCCAGAGATTAGCGCCTTCAGATCAATATAGATATTGTTATAGATATGTAAGCATTAAAATCCGTTGAGGATTGCGTTTCCTACGATCGCGTGAGGTGCTGGCATGAAGAGATGCTGTTTCAGCAGCAGATGTGCCTTGTAAACGTCTATAGGCTACGGTAACCGCTTTACATCAGGCAGGTCGTATGCTTGTCTGACCCAGTGTGATATAAAACAAAGCTAATTATTCGCTAAATATACATAATACAGACAAAATCTATTTATGGTTTATCTTATCTATCATAAGTACTATAAATAATTTCGCATCATTAGAATAATATTTGATGAACACATGTTAGTGTACGCTAGAGTTGCCAACCGTCCTGTTTTCCCAGGACATGTACTGGTTTTTGGACTGAACTGGGGTGTCCAGAAGGCCAAGTCTCGTAATTATTATACGATCGCTGAACGAAAGTTGACCAAATCGAGATTGAATTGTGAATTGACTATTAATTACGTACTTGATTTCATAAATTATTTTTTATCAATTTTCGTTACCGTCAAAATAACATTCTTAGTTTGTTAAATCTATTTCGATATAGTTTGTTTGTATAGTTACTTTCAAGTTTCATATTGCGATACAAGAATACCAAATTTGACATTTGTGAGATCGAAACTGGATCGGAACTGAATTTTGACTACATTCCGAGACTCTGGATAATTTTTAAGCGGCGTTCTGGTTTTTTAAAGTTTCCTGATTCATAAATGTTGATACATTTTACACCCAGGTAAGGATCTTAAATTATTAAAGACTATCAAATTGCTAAATGAACAATTAAGTGCCTTGGTAGCCAATTTCATAGAAAAAATTGAAGGTAACCAAATATTTTTATACTACTGAGGTGACAAACAAGCATACGAGCCACCTGTAATGGTAATGATGGTAAACAGCAATACTGTTATATATTTGATAATAGGTATTTACCTATGAAATTGCCGTTCTGCAGTACTGGCCCTTTCAAATCAAAATAATTTTTGTTTGGCTAAGAATTCTAATTTCAAATTAATTCTATTTTAAAAACATGGAATTCTTTTTCCAAAAGTAGTCATTTGTTTATTGATTAGTGTTACATTTTCATCGCATTTCAATATTCTTCGTCATCATGGATACGTTAAAAATTTGGCAACCATATTGTACACACGCCTTAACACGTCGATTCACAACTTTAGGTAATTAATCGCGTGCCAATGCAACAAACAAATGATAACTAATTATAATTTCCTGCTTTATTCACTCGGCGATGTCTATCGTTGTACTAACGTCACTTGATTAAGTGATTACATGATAAAAAGTGATTTCCTTGGTATGGGATTAGCGGAAATGCATACATTGGTTGAGATTTATGTCCATAATGATTTATATTCCAAGTATTATCAATAGACATTCTAATTAATAATATTAGGTTATATGTTTATGCGCCAACCTTGACACACCTTCACGACGCGATAAGACATGTCGTATTCATACAATAATTTTTTTATCCGAAGCAAAAAACCCGGAGTGCAAAATTCAAACAATTTTTTATGTTATTATCCTCCAATTTTTCGCAGATGCCATATAGAAGAAAGAAGAAAAACATTAATTCGCACATTACACAGCACTAAAAAACAAGTCAAATAGTTAGAGAGGTCGGGCATCGCGTATTTTTTAAGCTGCCCGACTGGGGAAGTACCTCCACTTCACCGAATTTCCTAGAGGGTTGTTGTGTTCCTGCGAGTGAGTGACGTTACCAGAAAGAAAGGAAAGAGTATAGGCTGGCACGGATCGGCGACCCCTTGGTGTTGCTGATCTCCATGGGCGGGGTGATTGCTTTCGATCAGGTGACCCACATGCTCGTTTACCCCACTTTCATATAAAGAAAAATGTCCGTACTGTGTGAAAGTATTGTAATAAAAAAACCCTTAGGCGCTTTATTACCCTATATCGCTCCCACAGATGAAATAAAACGGATCTAACGACTTCTCATATGTTGAAATCCATTAAACGATTTAGGCTGTACGTAGGCGTGCCAAATAAATATACATACAATCACTATACATACTGCCACATCCTGCGACATCACATCACGCAATCACAAATGCCCTATCAGTTCTTGATTGCAATCTCAAAGCAATAAAACCAGATTAAAATCGTTCCAGCAGCTATTTAAAAAAATCTCGCCATTATATTATATCAGTTATCTAGTACCCATAGCTTTGCTTAGTTTAGGACTAGATAGCGCTGTAACTTGTCCAGAAATATATATTTATAGTTGATGGAAAGATATTTAATCTTTCCATCAACTATGGTTACTTAGTTTCAAATAGTTTAAATCCTTGGGAATGAAATGGATTACGTTCCCGCACTTCATACAAACTAACACGCGAGCGGATCTATAAATAGCGGTATCTACTTGTGGTTTTCATTAGTTTGCTGGGAGTCCCCACATACTATAAATCGACTGAAATATCGACCAATGTAACAGAGCCTTAGTAAAAAAAAATAATGGGGTGTGGATGTGTCATGGACACAGAGAGTACTAGCTGCCGCCGCCGACTTCGTCCGCGTGAACTTTACTTTTCCCTACATTCTGTACGTTCATTTGCGTCCATTCTGGCGTAATTTGCTAACAAACATCCATTTGTATTTATAATAGCGGTATGATTAAATTTGTACATACAAACGAGGCATTTATATGAAACAGCGAATGTCCACGAGGCCAATTTTCGTAATTATTCTACATCGCTGTACCAGTAAAAGTTCACCGTACCTACTGTGTAAAAGTTCACCGTACCTACTGTGTAAAAGTTCACCGTATCTACTGTGTAAAAGTTCACCGTACCTACTGTGTAAAAGTTCACCGTACCTACTGTGTAAAAGTTCACCGTACCTACTGTATAAAAGTTCACCGAATCGATATTGAATTATGAATTGGCTGAACATTAATTAATCAATATCAATACCTATTTTAAGTTTCGGCCTAAATTTTCTTATTTTAGTTTGGATTTTCTTCAAAATCATTTTGTTAACAAAGAAAAATAATTATTGTTGTGCCATTTAAATAATACACCACGCCGCGCGCCGTGCCAATTGAAAATTCCATAGACTCTTGCACGGTGTTCGAATGGCTAGCAATCACTACTTTGACTCCGAGGTCGCGGGTTCGAACCCCTCACAAGATAAACATTTCGTATGCATAAACATGTCTGTTTGTCTTGGTCTGGGTGTATTATAAGTATGTTTACAAAAAAAGTTGTTATTACAAAAAAATGTATTTAAGTCTAGTACCCATAGTACAAGCTTTGCGCTTAATTTGAGACTAGACGGCACTATGTAAATTGTCCATAAAAAAACTCATAACGAATTTAAAATCAAAAGCTGACGAGTTCGGTGGTCGAATGGTTAGCAATGGCCACTTTGACTCCGAGGTAGCGGATTCGATTCCCGCAAAAGACAAACATTTGTATGCATGAATATGTCTGTTTGTCATAGCCTGGGTGTTTTCTGTGTATTATAAGCATGTATATGTACAAAAAAAATGTATTTAAGTACATTTATCAGTTGTCTAGTACCCATAACAAAAGCTTTGCGCTTAATTTGAGACTAGACGGCACTGAGTAAATTGTCCTTAAAAAAACTCATAACGAATTTAAAATCAAAAGAAATTAGAGAGAGGTTTTCTAGTTTGACATTCCCTCTTGCAATGTGAAAAACCGCAAAATGGCAAATAAAACATGTAAAACATTACTTAGATAACAATGTTGACGAGCTCGGTGGTCGAATTGCCAGCAATGCTACTTTGACTCCGAGGTCGCGGGTTCGATCCCCGCAACAAGACAAATATTTGTGTGCATGAACATGTCTGTTTATCTTGGCCTGGGTATATTATAAGTATGTGTTTACAAAAAAAAATGTATTTAAGTATAGTTCTCAGTTGTCTAGTACCTATAGTACAAGCTTTGCGCCTAATTTGGCACTAGATAGCGCTGTGTAAATTGTCTAGAAATAAATATTTAATTTTAATTAACTTATTGCACAAATCATATTCATAAGTAACAGAACTCGCGGACATTGTATCAGTAAGGTTTGATGAGTCAGCGAGACCTAAAATATTTTATTACGCCCCGTATGCTATAATGATTCACATACAAAAATAATCGCTAACTCAGTTCCCGTTGACGGCGATTGCGTAAACGATACTGAGTTAGCGTTTTATCAGTGGATACGCGATTACATCGACCTTGGTCGTGTACATCAAGTATTAGATTAACCCACTAATGCTGTGTTTTCATTGAGCGTTCTGAATAATTCAGAGTGCTTAGTGAGAGTTTTTCGCTCGCGTTCGATCATGTCGACGTAAACAAACTGACCAAATAGATAAGAACTCTCATATTGTGAATTTATCAGACGCGTTTGACGCCGGCGTTTTCATTGAATGAATATACTAGCGAACAATCGTTCGCCGAATCTCACCGATCATCACCAAACAAATGTGTGCGCTCGCTTAAGTGTATTTATTTACACGCAAACGAGCGAACAAATGTACGTTCAGAGTGCTTAGCGTTTTTTATTCGATCATATCAACGTGAACAAACCGATCAAATAGAGAAGAACTCTCATGTTGTGAAATAAGACGCGTGTTCCATGTCAAAATTATGTGGCTTACTTGCTCACATTCACATGAAGTGAGCAACCCGGCTAATTTGGATATGCAAATGCAAATTGGTCGACTTGTAAGCGTTAACCCGTTCGAATGTGACCGAGCTCCGAAGTACGGAGGAGCTCGAGAGCTCCTCCGTACTTCGCTCCGTACTAGCTCGTAGAACCCGCCACATTACATAACGGCTAACTGTTTTATAAAATCGCCAAGCCATTATTTCAAACCGCTTTTATCATATTAGTGAATTGTCACCAGATATGCGGCCAGCTATCTGGTGACAATTCACTTGGGTATCCACCAAGTTTGTGGAACCACGCATTTCTAATTAATCACAAGACAAACCTAACCAAAAGATTATTTAAAGATAATCCGCCGTAAGTTAGCCGTTATGTAATGCGGCGGGTTCTACGAATTGGCTGCGACATATACACCACGAATGGAAGATAACGTATTAAATTATATAAGTACTGTTCCCATGATTTCATATGCAGCATCCCGGTATCCCATGGGAATTCCTAATAATCGGCGACTACATTGGGAAACTGAAAATTTCAGCTTTCTAAGTCCTAAGTCTTGGGCATGCGATATACGAATATAACTATGATTTAACTCAAGGTTAGTTTGACTATACCCGGTCCAAAGATACTCAAATACGATCCGTTGGGTAAAACCAAACGGTTAACCCAATGGTTATAAACAATATGTTTTATTTAAGTAAAAAAATAAATTAAAAACCCCGAATATTTATGACTAAACAGGGTTTTCGTTTTAAACCTGTATTATGTCGCAATATGTTAACAAATGATGTCTAATATTCCTTTTGGAACAATGACTTGTTTTGTACTCTACGAATGGTACTAATACGACTCGCGTCATGTTATGTAATAGCACAGTATAAGTAATAGTACTACGTACAGTATGGCCACTCCCAGTCGCTCTCGAGTGAGCGAGTCACACACTAAGCACTTACGATATATTTAGAGCGAGACACTGGTATGGGCTATATCGCTGTCTCATTTACGCGTATTATTCCTTTTCCGCGAGTTATTCGAAATGCGGATGTGTCGTTAAGCGTATTGGTTCATATGCGTCTAGGTGTAATTTTGCGTATTGGTCCCAAGGACCGCAATATAATACGCAAAATTACACCTAGATGCAGTCTAATTTCTTTACTACAATATTAAATATAATTAAATTTCGTATTAAAATCAAATATTATTTAATACTTACGCGTATTATTAAAGTACTAAGTTACGATATGTGATACACGAGTGTGATCCCCTTGTCTTTAGCTACCTTAGCAAAATATTGTACAATTGTAAAACACATAAGACGGCATTTTAACACTCCAAATATCGGCATTTTAACCGACTTAAAAAAAGGTGTAGGTTCTATGTTCGACTGTAGGTATGTATCTTTTTTTAACCAACTCCAAATATATCATTTTTAAACCCAAATTGTGTCATCATAACAACTTTTTTAATACAACAGATGTGAATTTATACTTGCGATTATCGACTGTAGTTGTACCAAAACAGGCTTAACTAGGTTTGACTTCACACATTATCGTAACAGCCTAGTGCGTGGCTGGCTTTATTCTATGGCCAGCGCGGTCCGGATTCCCGTAAATGAATTACCATACCGACTTAGACGTTAAAACCCTTTTCGTATCACATCAATTAGACGTACACTTTAGTGTGTACATGTACTATAGTCAATTGTCAGTCGCTCAATCCAAGTGTCGTTGACATGCCGTCGAGCTATAAAATCGTATTCCCGTTTGTGTACAAGCGCCCTTCAAAGCGTGAATCGACGTATTCTATTGATGTAATTTGATCAGACAGAGACGACTAAACCACATGAGTAAAGAAGGAACAGAGAGAAAGCTTCATTCAACCGCGGTGTTTAGGTACACTACTATAAGCATGCGTGGCCTTGTGTGCGTGTCCACTGGCCGCCCGTCGCGTACTCGCCGCGGTTGGAAAAAACTGGTTCAAACTGATTCCGCCAGTGGACAAGCTCAGGGCTTGCGTCGTGCACGTATAGGTGTTCGCTCCACCTTGTTTACGAGTAGGTATGAGAATAAAAGTATTGAACAAATGTTAAAAATAAAAGTGGGACAAAATGGTTATTTACTGTACTGTGTATATGAACAATAATATAATAGAAAAAGTAAAAATATTTCGTGTTTTAATTATCCCAAGTATTCAACTAGGTAAGCAGATATTTGATTAATTTATTTATTACAAATTTGCACACGATTTATATCTATCGGCCTGGTAATGTATCAAGTATTTAATAAGCTGTAATTCAACCAGTGGCGACTGGTAATGCAGTTTACTTGCTCATTAATAAGTAGGTATTTAGTTTATTTTATATTTCTTTATTAGTTTTTATACATTAAATCAATGCGACGTCATTTTTCTGAAGCGAAACGTTCGATCACCTTTTTATTATAATCGGGTAGCACACCCCGGCCACTCCAAATTCGTCTCAGAGGGGAGGTGAGATCGACACGAGAGAGCGGCAGGGAGTGCCCATACTGTACGTAGTACTATTACTTATACTATGATAATAGTAAGAAATCACGATAGCCTAGGAGTGAAATGGAAAATATCGAAAGTTAAATTTTTAAATCAATTTGCTATCAGTATATATTATTGATTTGGCCGTGGGGTTTCCGGCAGACTAGAATAGAATCACTCGATCTTTTTCCGTGGATGTCGTACAAGGCGACTAAGGGAAACACATTATAACACATCGATCAGTAGTCGCCGTCTGGTCAGCGTGTAGGCCAAATACTCCTGCCTGTGACGGACGAGAGAGGGTCGTTCTCCTGTAGTGGAGACAAAAATGACCTGATGATGATGATATTATTGATATTTAAAAACATTTTTGAATGTTCGTGAATAAGTTTTTTTATTATTAATATTACACAACCTGAAGTCAAAGAATTGTCGTTGACATACCAGTAAAGGATTTTTATGCTACGTCGGGTGGAAAACATGCACACGACGCGCCTCATGTGAAGCGGTTACCGTATACGCTTGCAACACAGTAAATGCCACTCGCGTATTGCTACCCCGGCTGCTATTGCTGCTAATCCTTCTTTTTGGTGGTCATGTGGTCTCCCGTGAGGTGTGGTACTTCCTAGTCGGCCTATTGATGGGCCCTACCTTCTTTCGGCAGAATTTATTGGGGTGTAAGTGGTTCATCAACATCTTTAAACCAAATCCAACTTCACCTGCACGCGGTACACCCTGCTGATTGACAAACGAAGCTCTGGCGAAAAGAGAGGTAGGGAGCGTAATTGTAAGCTACCCGACTGGGGAATGTACCTCCACCTCACAAAATACCGCAGCAAAAACAATTCCCTTGAGAGTTGTTATGTTCCTGCGAGTGAATGAGTTCACCAGAAAGGAAGATGGCGGCGCGCGAGCGATTTTTTTTGTTGCGAGCGTTAATATAGCTACGGTAACCGCATCACATCAGGCAGATCGTATGTTTGTCTGTCATCCGACGTAGTATATAAAAAAAAAACTTATTGGCAGGGAGGTTGCCACGTGCAGGTGAGGTTGGCTTTGGCTCATAAGGTGATGCTGAGCTACTTATACCCCACAAATACACCCCACAAAGGTGTCAACCCTATGAGAATAGGCACAAATTTTGCAGATCTTAGACAGCTTTCTCTCTGTTCCTTCTTTACTCATGTGACTAAACGTCAAATATCGCGATTCAAATAGGTAAAATTTTGTGTTGTACCTATCCAAATCCTACTGAGTTCTTGTCGAAGCGCGTTCTATCTAGTGTTACGAGAATACCAATTTCGGAATGGACTTCGATCGAACGACTTCTGAATATGAACGATATTTGGAGTGTTCGAATTTATGGAAATCGACCTGCGTTATGCAAACTCAGAGCGTAAATAAATATCTAGAGTACTGAGTCAGTAATACATATTACAGGGATGACGTCATGCAACACGAGACATTGATGACATACGCTGCAGAATTATTTGTTCAATGATACATACAACGAAATAGTGTTATCGTGTTCGTTAATGCTTACATTTATCAGTAACTAACTTATGCCCGCGGCTTTGCTTTTATTATACTATACTGAGATATATATACACTAATATAAAGTGATTGGTAATTAGATGTATTCCTTTGAAAGCGATATAGAAGAGGGCAAATGTAGTCGATGTAACCATTTAATGCCTTATCCAAAAGTGAACCATTTTAGAGATATTTAAAATTTAAGTATTTTAAAAAAATCGCCTAATTCCTGAACAATATTTTTTTTTTAAATAATCAGCCCTTACTTTGTCAGACAAATTATACAGCGCCGTCCAGTCCCAAAGTAAGCGAAGCTTGTGTAATGGGTACTAGACAACTGATAAACATACGTAAATTCATTTTTTTTTTGTAAATATGTACATACTTATTATACATAGAAAACACCCAGACTAAGACAAACAGAGATGTTCATGCACACAAATGTTTGTCCTATGTGGGAATCGAACCCACGAGCGTTGGTGTCGAAGCCGCGTCATTAACCGCTACGCCACCGAGCTCGTCAATTTTAATATCTTTTTATTAGTTTTGCATTGGTGACATCCCAAACTATAAACAACAGCCATCAAAAGTACATTATTTACACAAATTTTGACACTATGCTTCGAAACATTCGACAACTAATAAAAATTTGCAAGTTTGTAAATTTAGTTTTAAAGTTTAGAACAAAAAACTATTATGGAAGTTACTGTGCATATTAGCTTAAATCTTTCATCTTTCGAATGCGGTATAATAATTACAAATCGACTAAGGAATGACTACAATAGGACCTCAACAATAGGGACAGGTAAATAAAGTTGCAGAGAAAATAATATAAAAAAAATCTCAATTACCGCTTCTAAATAAACTGCCAAAAGATTTGTAAGATACATCGAAGTTTGTATATTTTATAGGACAATTAAAAAAAAAATCATTTAAAAATTCTATATGGTAGAGTCCGACTCGCACTTGACTATTTCAGAGAATGTCACCGCCAAGGCGTTCTCACAATGAGGTCAAAACAACAATATTTTCATTACTCAACCAAACAGTTCAATTGAGAACAACTGTCATTAGGGTGACCAGATGCCCCGTACTTTACGGAATACACCGTTTTTCACGGGCTCCGTGATTCGTAGGGTGTTAAACTTTTTTAAAATAAATTTTTATAAATCTTACACTAATAAAGAACCATTCTAATTATTATCATTTTTAAAGCAAAATCGTGTCATAATAACAACTTTTTTAATAGAATAGATGTGAATTTATACTTACGATTTATCGACTGTATTTGCACCAAAACAGGCTTAACTATGTTTGACTGCACCCATTAAATAATGAGACAAATGTAATTTTAAGCTAAATGTAACGATTTTTATATATCGCATCGCATTACTAGCGAATTTTAGAATATAAATAAAAAAAACATAATACTGCTTAATTTATCCGGTAAAAAATACAACATCGTACAAATCAAGAAATGGCAGCCTGTTGAAATAGCCATTAAATGTTGAAATGATAGGAAAAGATATTAACATTTCGAAGATATGGAATTAATTATTTTTCTGCACAGGTCCATTGTAAGTTACAAATAAAATAATAAAAGCGTGTTAAAAAATAAAAATTCACACAAAATTTTACCTAGATTACCAACCCAGCATTTAGCGGCCTCGAAGTCCGGCGTGTGTATGACGAACTGTTTGTGTTGCGCGTCGTATGTCGCAGTGGTGCGCATGAGTCGCGCATCAGAACCATGTGCCACCTCCGTCAGCGCGAAACTCGCTAGGATCTGAATGGCAAAAAAGACAATATACTTACGCTACTGATATTGTAACTGATACACAATTTTGAACCAAATTTGAATGTTTTTTTAATATGATTTTGGAACCACGTACAATAACCAAATAAATAAATATTCCTGTACATAATACACACCGCAATCTCGTCCCAAACTAAACAAAGCTTGTACAGACTATGAGTACTAGGTAATTGATAAATATAGATACAAGCTCGTCAAAGGTGTTTGCATACTATACCATGTATAATCATTTACATAAAATATGTTATTAAATAAATATATAAAATAAAATAACTGTTACAGGTATACCTGTGATATTTAAAAAAAATAAGACGTATTCACAAGACAGATTTAATGCTGCCGTTTGTAAATACAGAGTCGAGTTAAAACACTGTTTAACAATAAAATGCCCTAATATTTCGAGACATGTCCGAAAAATTCCGCTTGCATAGCTACCCTATTCGTAAATGACTTAGCCTTAAGTACCTATATAGTCCACCGCAAATAATATGCCACAATGGCAGATTGTACAAAACTTGCATTTGTTTGCATATATTTACATTATGATTTCTTTACGACATCTTTACCAATTTGCTGCAATTGAGTATATCATAATTACATATTTTTTAAACAATTATATAATATAATGACATTTATTTCAATAGTTTTTTTTTTTATAAAATAATAAACTCAGCGGCAAAATTGACTAAATGGGCGATTGGAATACTAAGTTAGGTTTGGTCCGTTTTATATATAATAATCTTTAGTCGCCAAGTTAGTATAATTGTCGCCCAGTTTTGGAATTTTAGAAGCTCGCTTTATTTACTACCTACCTACCGTTTTTAATCTATTTAAAAAAGGGGAGGTACTCAATGCGTCTGTATTTATTATATATATTTTTATAGCTGTTCGCGCATTACTCAGTCTTTTCTCAATCGACTTTGATATATTTTTTAAATATTATTCTTGTAAATGGCATCCTACATTTGCTATGTATCTTCAAAAAAGGAGGAGGTTCTCAATTCGACTGATTTCTTTTTAAAGTTCAGATAGATACAATTATTTTTTTTGTGAGGCGAGTCCTGTCTGCTGCCTCAACATGATAACCACGACCAGTCTGGCAAGAGTGAAGCGACAAAGAAGTTTCGGCGAGAAAGCGTACCAAAGAAACTCACATTCATATTTATGATATTTAGTAGGGATAGGGATATCGATACCATTTGATATAGCTCATGGAGTACTTTCAGGATTAATCAGTTTTCAGTATCTTGTACAGATAGGAAATTATCGAGTGAAATCACTTATCGTTTCCACTCTGAATAATCTATTTTATATATAAAATTCAAAGTCATGACTGACTGATATACCAACGCACAGCCCAAACCGGTCTAGAGATTCCAAATTTAGCAAGTAGGTTCCTTACGACGGCAATATCTGGCAATATTTTTGCCGGGTCCACGGCGGCCAGAGTTTTCAAGCCGCCCAAAGGCCGCTGACTTGGCTTAACGACTGCGATCTAATGACAACAGCCGGGACCGACGACTTAACGTGCCCTCTGAAGCACGGAGGAGCTCGAGATAAATAAACCCATCCATGGACATGCTACGGTCGACGTTGCTTAACTTATATTAGATTATACTGACACGCGTAAAGATGATAGCGTCTTAGTAGAAGCTCGATAGCAAGCTTCTCATATGAAAAAATAAAAATATATTTTATATGGAATATTAATGGATAGTATTTGGAAATCGATCAGAATAATGGACTGGGCCAATGGAAAAAAAATAAAATGTTATAAATGTTATTTTCATTTGGATTATTGAAATTGGTTGGCTGGTGTATTTTACAGAGATAAGCGATTTCAATATTGCCATATCGATCGCTCTGCAATCTCGAATGGTCGATTAAATTAGCACAATTGTGCCACTACTCATAATACCTTTTAGGTTATGTGATTGTGTCATATCAATGTCGCTCGATCAAAATTTGATTGATCAACTAACTAGTACGGGGTTGATAATTTAATTATCAATCAGCGCGTCCTATAAGCTGCAAGTATGACGTCAGCGATGACATTAATTAAGGCGATGTCAGGCTCCAATATTATATTGTTTGTTTGTTTGTAAAAAAATTACAAATAATTTTACTCGGGGTGTAAGTGGTTTATCAACATCTTTGAACCAAAGCCAACTTCACCTGCACGTGGTGCACCCAGCTGACTGACAAACAAAGCTCTGGCGAAAAGAGAGGTAGGGAGCGTAATTGTAAGCTGCCCGACTGGGGAATGTAGGTACATTCCCCAGTCGGGCAGCTTACAATTACGATTACAATTACTCTATATTATTAGGTGGAGGTCCACCTCACGGAATACCGCAGCCAAATAAGAATTTACTTGAGAGTTGTTGTGTTCCTATGAGTGAGAGAGGTCACCAGGAAGTAAGTAGTTGCTGCGTTGGCAGTGGGGGTGGCAGCGCGTGAGTGATATTCTATGGTGCGAGCGTATATATGGCTACGGCAACCGCTTCAGATCAGGCGGGCCGTATGCTTGTCTGTCACCCAACGTGGTATAAAAAAAACATAAAATCAAACAGCACATCAGAGCACTCCCCGTGATATAATTTGTATAAAACGCAAAGAGACGCTAAATCTCTACGTGTAGAAAGAGAGGACAATCGATCCGAGATCATTGTATTACTGCAGTATAAGTATTAGTACTACGTACAGTATGGCCACTCCCTGCCGCTCTCTCGTGTCAACCTCACCACCCCTCTGAGACAAATCTGGAGTTTGTATGGCGCCGCACGCACACACGCTCATTCACGCTCTGCACAGACGTCGTTGTTTATGTAGTAGTAAACTAAGCGACATTTGAATGGAGTGGCCGGGGTGTGGTATTACTGCACACGTTCTCTTTGACATAGACTAGCGCCATAACAAGACCTATCTTTAAATAAATTATATTTTTTGCAATATAGACCGACCAACCACTGTGTCTCCTGTGTAGCCAGGATTAACAGCGGCGACCACCAAAAAAGGCAATGAACAAGTCCATTGCAGTCCCGTGGTGCCTTGAAACTCACAATGAATTTAATCAGAAGAAATTAGTAGGAGTAAGAAACTTTTGGAATTATATAGACGTTACATATAGACGTTATATAATATGGACGTAATGAAAGCTGTTCAAGAGTAAATTAATTAAAAACTATTTTATGATATTTGGCCGTGTGGTTTCTGGCAGACTAGAATAGAATCACTCCGTCTCTTCCCATGGGTGTCGTACAAGGTGACTAAGGGAAATACATTATTAAACATCGATCAGGCCTCCACATCCTGTCTGGCCAGCGTGGGGAGTGTAGGCCAAATCCTCCTGTTTGTGACGGACGAGAGAGGATCTTGCTCCTGTAGTGGAGAATAAAATGACCTGATGATGATGATTATGATATTGTAATCAATTTGCGCCAATAAGCCATTAATGGTAAGTAGAGTATATTTCCTTTTTATGTCGAAAATGCATAACAATTAACGTCTTATACGTACTGTAATATGAAATTAAGGCCCAATCGATTTAAACGAGGTTAAAGTGAATAATATAAATGTTCCTGGACAAATTACATACTGCCATCTAGTCCCAAACTAAGCAAAGCTTGTACTAAGGATACTAGATAACTGATGTTATACTTAAATAGTTATTTTTGTAAATATATACATATTATAATACATAGAAAACACCCAAGACAAACAGACTGTCTTGTGCGGGGATCGAAGCCGCAACCTCGGAGTCAAAGTGGCCATTGCTAACCATTCGATCACGGAGCTTTTTATAATATAATAATAAATTGACGAGCTCCGTATATCTTCCAATATATAAAATTCTCATGCCGCGGTTTTTGTTGCCAAACTCCT
The DNA here is from genome assembly GCA_937001555.2 of Hypsopygia costalis. NCBI lineage: Eukaryota > Metazoa > Arthropoda > Insecta > Lepidoptera > Pyralidae > Hypsopygia > Hypsopygia costalis. The sequence goes on from OW443330.2 coordinate 28,629,667, forward strand.
CCGAAACGGCTGGACCGATTTTTATGAAATTTTGTGTGCATAATGGTCTAAAAATCGGCCAACATCTATTATTCATACTAAATGATAAGGGTGACCCACCCCTGAATATTTTTATACTACTTCAGCCCCCTTACCACCATCTCTTATTGCGATTCAATAACTGGATAAAATGCTTATTTATACCAATGAATAAGCGACTCTATCGCAATGAAATAGAGTCGCTTATTCATTGGTATGAATGCTTATTTATACCAATGAATAAGCGACTCTATCGCAATGAAATAGAGTCGCTTATTCATTGGTATGAATAAGCATTCTATCCAGTTATTAAATCGCAATAAGAGATGGTGGTAAGGGGGCTGGTGGCAGATGTTAGAGGTTACTGTAGCCAAATAAACATTCGCATCATCATGTACCTACATGTAAATTTTTTGTTAGGAAAAATAATATATTCTACTGACGAGCTCGGTGGCGTAGCGGTCAATGACGCGGCTTCGACACCAACGCTCGTGGGTTCGATTCCCACATAGGACAAGCATTTGTGTGCGTGAACAATATGAACATGTCTGTTTGTCTTAGTCTGGGTGTTTTCTATGTATCATAAGTATGTATATTTCTCAAAATTATATATACATACATACGTATGTATATTTCTCAAAATTAGTTCAGCCATTGGAAGATCATCAGCTCTTGTTATAGTTTACTGACTTCCGCCCGCAGCTTCGCCCGCGTGAATGTCGGTTGCGTTGTGACAAACTTTTGGCCTTCTAATAAACTTCGATTTGGGTCTGATAACGTAACAATATAGTGTTTTTTTCTCTGAGTTTAGAAAATATATATACTTGTTCAGCTTCTGAGTAGCGAACAAACATACAATCTTACCACTTACCTCTCTGTTCAGAATGGTGGCTTCATAGAACTTTCGGTGTCGCTCGGTGCCAAGAGACAGCAGTGCGTTCGAGAACAGGTAAATACCAATGGCCATTTTGACAGAAACACTAGGATTCAGTGACTGCACCGCTTCATTTATAGTCATTATGGCCCGCGTCTGTGAAAAAAATCATATATTAACTAGGAATTATAAATTTGTGACCCTTTTGTTTCTTACATACAGCGAAATGGCAAGGGAGGGATCAAGCATAAACTTTTTGGGACTTTTGGAACTCTTTGTAGGTCTCATTTGTACATCTCTCTCTCTCTCTCTCTCGAGTCGGTCCCTCATATCTGAGGATCGTGGTCATCATCATGGTTGCATCTGGAGCGAATGATCTGCTTCCACCGGGTTCTGTCCAGCGCGTCTCTTACAACCGTATAAAATTTAGAAGACTTGTTGATGAACGTCCGCGCGTCTCTCATATGGGATAGTAATTAATGATATAAATGGCAGGGCGAAGTCTAGGCATCAGGCTGAATGGAAACTGGATCGGAACTTAACTTGGACTACATTTAAATTACGAGAATTACCGCTCAGATAATAGATCTTAGTTAACCTAACGCACAATTAATGTTGATCCTTTCAACGATTTTAATTAAAGATACTTATTAATAAGAAACATGGGTAATAAATACGTTGTGTTGAAAGTAATTATCGCTTCACATCATGCGTGCTGTATGCATGTTTACCAGCTGATGTAGTGTAGAAAAAAAATTAGTTGTATGTAAAGTCGGTTTACGGACCATAGCGTATAGAAAACACGATGAACACGATGGAGTGGAAGAGAGATAGATGCGTCACAAGTCAAACGCATAGGCCGATCGTGCCTCTTTATAAGCAGTAAAGAGACGATGGAGTGGAAGAGTGGAAGACAGGTAGATGCGTTACTTGTTCCGCGCTCTCGCTTGCACGATCGGCTCAGGCGGAACGTGACAATGAGTCATGCTTTTTCGTGCGTTCAGAAGACGTTATCACGTCAAAAATTCTATAGGATATTTATTATTTCATTATTTGCCACCAGCAAGCAAACGAAATAGTTACTTACCCTTTTACTGTAACTAGATTTGAACATTTCGTTGGTAAGGAATTTGTACTCGTTAATCCTCCTCAATTGCAGCTGAGTAATCCTCTTCTGCTCCTCCAAGGGTGGCGAAACCATGTTGTGGGTAAACAATGGGTCTTTTTCTAATGTCAACCATATTTTGTACTAAAACAAAAGCAAAAAACAATTGTTAACAGTATGACTGATCAAGTTAACTGCATATGTATCATAAATGATACATAAATTTCCCTTTGTGTATTCTACCTACTGATCAGGTTCACTGGCCATGTATCATAAATGATACATAAATTTCCTTTTGTGTATTCTACGTATTGTACAATGGTGTATGTTGAGAGGAGTTATTTGACATGATGCCCACGGCCTTCTACAGTCACACTGCTGCACAAGTGTAAACTTGAACATTAATGTTGTGAATTTTTGAATATTTTGGAATGGTTAGGGTATACTTTCACACAAATTGCTTTATTTATCAGTATAAAAGTACTATCATTTATGTGGTAAAATACAATATTCAGATATTGCGCTATCGTACACAGACATGACAATTTATATCACATTAAAAATAAACAGCAGGAGCAGGCATACATTTTCGCCGAGCGGTTGAAAGAGGGGGGATTTTACTTCCTCTCCTACACCGCGCCGGCGGTCCACTCTCCCTCCGTCTTACGAATTTTCGATCAGGTGTCCTGACGCGCTGTTTAACATTTTTTACCCATCCCAAAAAAGTGCACAAAGCCGCTAAAGAAGTTTTCACTTCAAAAATCTCCTTGTAGTCATTAAACGGCAAAACTGTTACTAAAGTTAAATTTACTGCTGATTAACAACAATAATGATCACTTGAGCCATAATAAATTATTTTTACTCTTCTAATTCTTTCCAAAAAACGCCGATATTCAAAATTTGCTCCATTTTGACTGAAAAATGTGCGCAAAGCAAAATCTGATTCTCCACACTAGAACAATTTGAGAAATAAACAATCACACTGTGTCATGCCCAAGTGCCCAATGGAAGATCTCAAAAGAAATCATTTCCACCCGATTTTGCAACATTTCTCATTGGTGCACCGCTCCTATTGGTCGTAGCATGATGCTATATAGCCACTATCCAGCACTAAAAGACTTTTGCGAATCAACCCCGTAGTTCCTGAGATTAGTATGTTCAACCAAACAAATTCTTCAGCTTTATAATATTAGTATAGATATGACAGGAAATGGATGTGTCATGCTTGGGGCACCTATACAAAATGAGACTTGTTGACAACCTAGCCGGCAATTGAATGGAAATCCTAGGAAAGGCAAATCCGGACCTGGAGGAGCACAGGCTCTTCCCAATAAGCAGCATACTGAAATACATAGAACATGTCTCCACACACTTAGGAGAGTGACTAAAGGATTAGGGAGAGCACAAAAGATTCACGAGGATCAACATGTTGGATCAACATTTTACCAGTGCTGCAGCACTGGACCCACTTTAAAATAAGATAAAGCATGAATGAAAACTTTGAAACTGCTTAACTGATTTTGATGATATTTTGTTCGGAGGTAACTTGAACAGAAAAGACTGTAGCAATGTAATAATGTAATGTAATAATGTAATGTAACTACATAATTATTTCTCACATAAAATTAATTTCACAATAACTCAGAAATCTCGTAGATCATCTAGTTCTTAAGAAAACTATTCCTAGTACTGGGTATCTCCTGTTTTTGCAATATAAACCAAATTTTGAACTATTCACTAAAAGAATTCAAAATCTTCCATAAGTATGTATAATTGTATATTCTAAACTTTATAATGTGTCTCTGATTACGAAGGAGCAATCATTAGTAGGAATGATAGAGACAAACAAGGTTACAATCTAAGTTAACCCATAAAAATAACTATGACCAATTTGGTGGAAATTTGTGTTTCTTATTTTTTCATGGTGAAAAGGCTCAACTACTGGTAACCTATACGTATACTCTGATGTACGTATAGGTTACCAGTAGTTAGGGTTGATATCCGTCCGGGTTTCCCAGGATTTGTCCTAGTTTGGACGACGTCCAGGGAGCGTCCGACTTTCATTTGTAGTCCAGGGTTAAAAGTTTTAAATCAAAACCCCCGGACCATGCTACGAATAACCGTCTTGTCACAGAATAAAAAAATAGTGCTAAAACTAAAAAATACTGATGACATGTCGGGGTTTTAACATTCAAAATCTGGAGTTTTCACGCATCTTGTCCTGGTTGCTAGAGTTTAGAGACGGCAATGGCAGCCCTACCAAGTGAAGTAGTGAAGGTCTAGTGTAAATAAATATTTTTTATAAATTAGCCATGGGCTGGCTAGATCAAATTTTATCACATAAATTCAGAATTACTCACCTTAAGTTTCAACAAATCAAAGTCTCCCTCCAAAGCTAATTTTAGACGTTTCCAATCAAAGGTAGCATTTTTTCTATACGCATCCAGGGGCCCGCTCGGGATTTCCGGTATGAAACTCAGGTCTTCCATAGTAAGTATGTATTATTAACACGGTCACGCTAGGTTATAACCTTGTACGTAGGTTTAAGCACAGGATATTATTAAAATAGGTTCTGATGACTTAATCACTGAAACTGGCTTCGTTAAATGTAACACATTTCGAGTTCTTTATTAAACGATCAAAGTAACTCGAATGAACCGTGAAGTCTAACGTAAAAAAAGGCCGTGAAGTACGAATATCGGCGAAATCTATCAAATTTCACGTTGATATTTAGTATCAATGAGCACAAGGCAATGATAAATATTTTTACACAATTTTAAATTAGAGCGATAAATTTCTTGCGGCACTTAAACAAAACGGTGACAAACGGGGAGCGGCACGCGTTTATAAACTTTTTGAGACTTCGTAGTGATAAAAAATTCTTGAGCAGTGTTGCCACTGCTTCTCAGTCAAATTCACACACATGCACTTGACCTCCCCCACCACCAACCCCCTAGCCAAACCAAGATAAGCCATTAATTATAAGCAGTCAAATTAGGAACTAGACCGAGGACTCGCGGCACGCCACCATTCTCTTATAAAAGAAAACCGAACGTTATCACGGCACCAATGCCCTATCCCCGGGGGCAGTCGTTTCCGATGAAGCCCCAGAAGCCTTCCCGCTAAAGCCGGTCTGTCAGGTATTGTGTAGCCAGTAACAGTAAGAGAGTCTGGCATAACCAATGTAGCTAGAGGTAACTTGGAAGGTAGCCAAAAAAAAAACCTCAACACGTATTTCAAACGAACACGTCGCGGTGTTCAGACCTTAGTCTTAAACCTGCTTCGAAAAGACTATTTTCCGTTGAGAATACAAGCTCTAGAGTCTAGATGTTGAGTTTATCTAATCGGTGCACAAAAAACGATCTTGTGAATGATTTGATTAATTACCATAACATAGAGACTAACTCTAGTCACAGGATTTACTAAATTAGTGCATGAACTTCGTTCTTGTACTGTACCTGGTTTAATTATTGTCTCTACTATATGTAATCTAATAACTATAAGTACATAGTTGTTAGCTCGTTTACTTTGATGTAAATGGACGCAAAATTTTAATATATTATTATTTAATCATAATTGTAAATTCAGTTATGTACTTTACCCGTAAATATTAATTATAATTTTATTAATAGATTCACTAAAATTGTTAGCGCGATTATATCCTAGTGTGCTATTTGATTTCTATTCATATCTAAGTAGTCTAAACTCGACAAGTACTGTTAAATTGTAAAAATAGAAAAAAAATAGAACCATAATCATCATCATCATCATCATCATCAGGTCCATTTTAGTCTCCACTACAGGAGCACGACCCTCTCTCGTCCGTCCTAGACGGAAGGAGGATTTGGCCTACACTCCCCACGCTGGCCAAACGGGTTGGGATGGCCTGTTCGATATTTGATATATTTCCTTTAGTTAGTCGCCTTGTACAACATCCACACGGCCAACCACTTAAATTTAATTTGTTTCGAAAATGTCTCGTTCCTCATGATCACTTTGGCTTACACCAAATCCAAAAAAATCAATATTCTCGATTATACTCGTTGCCCCTACCACCTCTACCAGAAAACATTATCTGCAAGGTCATTGTGGCGAATTTTATGAAATGTTAATACAGATGTAAGTATATATGTTATAGTCCATACCCGAAATCTAGGCGCTCTTAGATTTGACTAGTTAAAACTCGGGTACTTCATCTCCCTCTCCAAAGACAAGTTGAGCATCACTCGTTTCAGTCGCTCGGCGTTTGTTGATCACAAGCTATATAAACTATAACCTAACTGACGTCCTCGGTCAAAACGACTTCTAACTCATATAAATGACATAAGCGACATACTTTTAGCGACAATAACATCAGAAACAATATGAACAATATGAAAGATCTTCCATTCGCCATAGATCTTATTCGTCATGAAACATTGCTATCTTTAAAAAAACGCAGTTGTTGTTAAAAATAGATCATGATGCGTCGCTTTACATTTTCATTAAAAAAAATGATTAAATGCATAAACATACCACAAAATGACAAATTTCATGAGCACACTAAAAAGTCTGCCAGCGACATCCAAATCTTTTAAAATAGTAGTAGATAACTACTAAAACCGGTAACACTGACATCACACAATAAATCATCTAACAGCGCTATCTAGTAGCAAAATTATGAATCATGAAGATTTTCTGTGACGAATACTTGCATAACAGTGTGCTCATGCGTCGCTTTGCTTTTCGGTACCAATTATCATGTTCATAATTAACCAGTAGATGTCGCCACACAAAAGAAGATAAATTAATGAACTGTGGATAAAGGATGGAGATATACACTTTCATTGATTTAGAGGGAGATGGGCATAGAGCACTACTACATAGGTAAAGTTACAACTACACGAGCAGTTAAGTTGCAAACGCATAAACAAGAAAAGAGAAGTTGTAAAACAACAACTGTGTTCACTGGTTTTCTATCAGATGTAAAATGGACGTGCGGTCGTGTCGCTGCGCGCTCGCGATCTCCGCGTGTTCGTTGTAAAATCGATGTTTATTGTTTTAAAATTTGACGTGAATACGAATATTGTTTATGCGATTGTTCGACTACTTCGGTGTTCGGTTGCCGGGGTAGATTGTGTTACATAGTGTATGTGTTTTTTATATGACGTTAGCGCTCTCTCACTTCACTTGCAGTGATTTCGCTGATAGCTTATTCGCCGGTGGGTGCGCGCGTGATAAACTACGTGTTCGGTTTTTAAAAAAGGCGATTATCGTCTAGTGTGGGTGTTTGACACCACCATGCTGTGCACGGTGACATAGTGAACGTTGACTTGACCCTGACCTCTGCCAAACATGTCTGGGCGATCGGATTGCAGGAAATTTGCACCTAACATCTTCACTAAAAGCAAGTGCACGAATTGCTTCCGCCAGAAGGAGGAGCACAGTGCAGAGGCTTTGGAATCTAATCGGGTGAGTCTTGTAAACGAACACGTTTATCTACAACACAAAATACCTATTCGGATGTAGGAGTGTAAGCTCACGGACGTGTGTATGTGTGCGTGGGCTGACCACTTCAGGTGTTGACTGTTGATCTAACGGATTTCATCGAGTTATTAAAATTGTATTGGGCTCTGTTGGTGGGTTACTAAGTGTGGCCCCTAGCTAGCTAGCATTTGAAGTTGATTGAAATAGTGATACACTTACGAAAATCTGTAGTCGGTAATTAGGCGGTATCAGTTTCTTATTTGACTACCCTCAAGTACATTTACACTAGTTCTATTCCACAAGAAGGGGTCGCGGGTAGGGCCTATTCCGTAATAAAAATACGTTTTCGCAAGAATGATCTCCTAGGATATTTTCATTCAATACGGTCTACCAGTCATTGCCTAGGTATCTACTATCTACCACCGACACTGACATTTATTTCCTTTATTGAAGCATAGCGCAGGATCCTAAATCTATGCCCCTATTAGATTCCGCAAACATTTTAGTAAACAACATTATAGTAAAGCTATGATGGGCGTATTCTGCGTAAATCAGACATTCGACCATTTCGACCCGCCGCGAACAACTCAAGCAATTGGTAATTAGCTGCCAACTATTAAATTATGTTGGTAACAACTAGCAAACAAACGGGTGCACGTTGATGTCTTTTACGAAAAGGACGATAGAAAGCGCGACATTGAAACAACAACAAAATGTTTCATAAATACTTTTTGTTAAAAAAATCTTATAAGATTTATCTGATGTCCTGATTCCCTGATTAGACCACAAAACGTTCTTACAGATCGAGAATTTCTCCAATCTCCCCAAAAGAGAGGTAATAGCCCAGGTACACTTTCTTTCGACAGAACCTTGTTTGCTTGACTGCCACTTACACCCCTTCCCCAGGGTAATCACAATAAATGTTATTATTTATTCTAGAACAATCAGAGGTAACAAAAAATTGCAATAATTACCTACGTCGTCGGTAGCAAGGAAGATTAAATGATTGATTGATAAACTGTTTATAAAATGATTAGATTAGATTTTAATAATGTTGACTAATTGCACAACTTGCAGGATAATACTCGCTGCGGTGCAATATTTTTTGTGTTTTTTTTTAGTCCTTCGCCAGGTATCGGTGTACAATCGGCAAAGAAGTAAATAAAAATAAATAGTTAATTTCGGCCAACTTGCCAAAATATTATAATTATTTTTTTAAAATGGAATATTCTTCCCCGCTTGGTGGGATTCGAACCCACGACTAAGCTATGACGAAGGTTTGTTATCGTCGTGGGTTCGAATCTCCTAGACGGCCTAGACGAGAGGTGATTTTTTCCATTTTAAAAATATTTATAAATAAATAAAGTTTATTAGTTAAAAAATAGTTAAAAAAAAAACTTGTAACACGTACCTAAATGTTGCTAAGATTGATCATCTATCATTTTTTACAGTGAAAATAGACCTTCATAAAATTAATTTTAAAAGTACAAATGAATGTCAGTTTAACGTGGCCACTTATGTCGTCCACTGTACAAGTAATCGTCATATTTAGTAATTTTCCAAATTCGATTGAGTGGTTTTGGCGTGAAAGCGAAAAAACATGCATATGCCATGACAAGCTTCTTAATGATGCTCGGGAATCTAAGTATATTCATATAACTTATTTTATTAAAATCGGCATATGATTATTCCGAACATAAAAGAAGAGACAGAATGCTCTCAGCTTTATATGAATCCTGGGTTTCAAACTATCTCCATACCAAATTTCGCCAAGATTGATACCCCGGTTTGAAAGACTAGAACCTAACTACAATCAAACAGATAAGAAAAAGTTAATATCGCGTTAATTATTCTTTTTGATATGAATTTATTATAATGCGTGAACCTCAGTACTGCAGACGGAAACGTCGTGTCTTCTACGCTGTTTTTATAAAGAGGTAAGGTTAAGGTTCTTTTTTCTCGAGACTGACTCATCAACGTAGAACCGAAATTGCCGAAACTACCGAGGCTGGTGGCAATAAATAATATGAAAAAGAAAAATTTTGATTTCACTCTCTGACTCAAAGAGAATTCCGATCGCTTACTCATCAAAAACCTTTCGCTCTAGGACACTCAAATTTAACAGCTTTTTCTTTATGACGCAGACGTAATCAAATGTCCCACAGAACACTTAACTTAATTTACATCGTATGTATGTATTGCATGGGAGATGCTAACCAGATCAACGAATATTTATCTAGGTTGGTCAAGTTCTTAGGTAGTAATAATTTGACGCGCTCGGTGGTCGAATGGCTAGCAATTGCTACTTTGACTCCGAGGTCGTCGGTTCGATCCCCACACAAGACAAACATTTGTGTGCATGAACATGTATGTTTGTCTTGGTCTGGGTGTTTTCTATGTATTTACAAAAAAAAATGTATTTAAGTATATTTATCAGTTGTCTAGCACCCATGGTACAAGCTTTGCGCGTAATTTGGGACTAGATGGTACTGTGTAAATTGTCCAGAAATATTTATTTATTTATATTATACCTAAATTTGTCCCGCCGTTTGAAGATCATCATGACTTTTTTATATTTTTTATTTTATGACTAAGTCTTTCGAAATTTCAAATGTTGGGAAGTAGGAAAATCAGAAATTTCCCCCGAAACCACTGAATAAGAAATAGTACCGAAATTTCGAGAAGCTAGATTAGTGTCTACGAGAAATCAAATGTCGATGTTTCTTATTTATTATGCCATTTAGACTTCTTAGACCAGTGAGCTTATATGTTACGATAATAACATATAATATCATTGTCTTAGACAATAAATTAAGCCTTGCTAGGTGAAAAGTCCACTATCGGTTCAATCTAAGGAAATCAATATTTGAAAAATGTCGGAATTACTCCCGAATCTTCTCATTTACTTGACATAATTTGTAGTGTCTTCGAGAAATTAAACAACATTTCATAATATTGTGTTGTTTAGACAATAAATTAAGTTTTCATCTAGCAAGTCTTACTTGCTAGATGAAAACTCCACATCCATCCATCGAATCTAATCAATTTTGTGTTTGAAAAATATTAAAGCTGGATAAACTCGCATATGCAATCATGCAAATACTACGTACTTACATTTAACCACAGTATAAGTATTAATACTTGTTTAGTGTAACTAATATTTACCTACAGTGAATAACTTGCGTCAAAATATAGGTAGATAGATTTCAATGTAGATTACTGATAAGATAGGTATGAGTAACGTTTATTACCACAATTTTAGATTATAATCTGTGTACATTCTTCGAGGGTTTGACTGTGAAACGACAATTTGCGTCTTATCAAAGAGAATGTAACCACTACGTTTTAAGAGATGGATGTGTCATACAAATAGCGTAAATTCTAAATGTATGAAATGGGAGCGAAAACAATCAGAATTTGTACCAAATTCGCTTCCGATTCATAGAGTCGTTTTTTTACCTTGAGTTGCGCCAGGCTGGTCTTATCATAAACGGTTCGTTGACGGACTTTAAGACTGACTTGTTTTTTCATAACAAAAATCAGAGGGGCAATTCTATTAAATAAAAAGTAGTCAAAACTCAATTCCGTTCCAGTCTCGATCTCATAAATGTCACATTAAAGTGCTTTAATTAAACTTTGAAATTTCAACCACGGCCACTACATACGACTGTTGCGATGTAAACTACTACCACACCCCGGCCACTCCATACAAATGTTGCGTAGTTTACTACTACATAAACAATGACGTCTGTGCAAAGTGTGAATAGGCGTGTGTGCGTGCGCCGCCATGCAAACTGTTCCAGATTTGTCTCAGAGGGAAGGTGAGGTCGACACGAGAGAGCGGCAGGGAGTGGCCATACTGTACGTAGTACTAATACTTATACTGTGCTACTACATAAAAAAACGATGTTTGAGCAGAGCGTGAATGAGCGTGTGTGCGTGCGGCGTCATACTAACTGTTCCAGATTTGTCTCAGAGGGGAAGGGTGAGGTCCACGCAAGAGAGCGGCAGGGAGTGGCCATACTGTTATTAGTGCGATTAAATATACTATGATTAAAGTGTGATTAAATGAAATGTGACCGCAAATAAGACAAACTAAGAATTCAAAATTCAAAAAATTCAAAATTCAAAATATCTTTATTCCTTGGACTTTATAAAGCACTTAGAAACGTCATACAAATTAAATATAAGAATATGTATAAATCATCACTACTCTAAATCCGCAGAGCTTAGATTCACTTTCATCACACTATCTTGAATGTGAAAGTGAATTTAAGTGCCAGTTCCGGCGACGGGGCTTCTTGAGAAGAACTGGCAAGAAACTCAAGGCCGACTCTTTTAATTGCCAATATCGTTACATTAAATACAAATACAATCATTAACATAACATAACAAGAGCAATTCATTTCCAAATACTTTTATCATTTATGTAATCCGAGATACAATAGTAAGCCTTTTGACATAGTCTAGTTTTGATATATTTCTTAAATTTACCCATGGATAATTTAAACGCGTCGTTTGGAAGTTTATTGTAGAAGCGTATACATTGACCTGGGAACGAGTTAGAGATTTTATGGAGCCTAGTAATATGCATAGCGAGTTTGTTTTTATTTCTTAAATTTAATTGATGGAGATCACTGTTTTTCCTAAATTTGGTTTGATTTTTATGAACGTAAATAAGATTTTCATAAATATATTGAGAATGTAATGTCATAATATTTATCTCTTTAAATTTATTTCTCAGTGTCTCCCTGGGACTCATCATATAAATAGCACGGATAGCTCGCTTCTGGAGCACAAAAATTGAGTCTACATCCGCGGCACTACCCCAAAGCAATAAACCATATGACATAATGCTGTGAAAATAGCTAAAATAAACTAAACGCGCAGTGTCAACATCAGTTAGTTGACGTATTTTCCTTACGGCGTAAGCTGCTGAGCTGAGTCTAGCTGATAACGTTTCTATATGTGGGCCCCATTGTAATTTAGAGTCTAATGTTATACCAAGGAAAACAACCTTATTGACCAATTCCAATCTCTCATTGTCCATCACCACACTGGTTTTCACTTGTTTAACATTTTTTGTAAAAAATCTAACATATTTGGTTTTATTACCATTTAAAAGCAGGTTATTAGCACTAAACCAGTTTACTATTTTTGAAAGAGCATTGTTTACATCGTCAATTTCTGATTGTTGTCTATTTACCTTAAAAACTAAAGAAGTGTCATCTGCAAACAATACTATTTCATGATTATTCTTTACAAGATAAGGTAGATCATTAATATACACGAGAAACAGGAAAGGGCCCAAAATAGAGCCTTGTGGCACCCCCATCGCTACAGCTGATCCATGTGATCGTTTTCCATTAACATCTACTTTCTGAACCCTATCACCCAGATAAGAAGTAAGAAGATCAAGAGCGATGCCTCTTATACCATAGTGGTGTAATTTTCTGACTAGAGTTTCATGCTGCACACAATCAAAAGCCTTAGATAAGTCACAAAACACCCCATAGGCGTCCCGTGACTCCTCCCAAGCCTCATATATACATTCTAGTAGTTTTACCCCAGCATCACATGTTGACCGTCCACGAGTGAAACCGAATTGTTTAGTGTGCAGCAGATTATTTTCGTTAAAGTATTTAAGTAACTGTGCGAGAATTAGTTTTTCAAAAATTTTACTAAATGTAGGTAGTATTGATATTGGTCTGAAGTTTGTGGGGTCTAATGTACTACCTGATTTAAACAAAGGAATAATTTTGCTCAATTTCATCAAGTCAGGAAACACACCACAATCAATACATCTATTAAATATCACAATTAAAGCGGGAGCAACAATGTCAAATAAAGATTTTATAATATGTACAGAAATGCCCCATAGATCAGCCGTTTTCTTAATATTAAGTGATTTAAATGCGACTTTAAGATCAGATCCATTAACATGACGGAAATGAAAATCGTTATAAAATTCAGGCACATTATCTTTAATTAATGACTCTGCAACGGAGGTGGAAGAGCCCAAAGCACTAGTTAAAGTAACAGGGAAAGCAGAAAAAAATCTTTCAAAAGCATTGGCAACTTCTAAATCTGACTTGGTAACATGACCATTGATACTTAATTTAAACTCTGAATCCTTTGTCCTGCCCTTCCCAGTCTCTTCATTGATAACCGTCCAAGTGGCTTTAATTTTATTACTACTATTTCTAATTTTTGATTTAATAAACATAGATTTTGCTACTTGACAAACGCGTTTAAAAATTTTTGAGTATGATTTTACATGTTCTTTAAATTTCTCACTATTATTGAATTGTCTTTCATAGTATAACATGTACAAAGTTTGCCTACTCTTATAAATACCTACGGTTGCCCAGTCACCAAAGACGAGGCTATTAGTAAAAGTAATTTCCTTGGAAGTAAATATTGAATTAAATTCGTGAAGAAATGCATTAAAAAATGAATTATACAACAAGTTAGGTTCCAAGTCATTATCTAAAAAAGGTAAGTTACTAGTTAGGTTTACTCTCATTCGTTCTAAGCGACTAATTGTTACTGGCACAAAAGTATTTTTTGTCTTGACTACATTTTTATTATTTATTTGAATACTTATCATTTGCCCAGAATGATCAGAATCCAATTTATTAATAATACTTTTTTGGGTTGGACTAATATCTGTATATATATTATCTAAGCAGGTAGCCGTGGTGGCACTTATTCTAGTAGGCTCCATAAATAAGTTAATTAAATTATGGGATTTAAAAAGACTTAAAATTTTACATGATGCAGTTGTATTAGTAAGTATATTAATATTAAAATCTCCACAGACCAAAATAGTTTTACCTGAGTTGCTAACTTTGCATAGGGCTTCATCCATGATTTCTAAAAATAAATTAAGATCCGCGGAGGGAGGTTTATATACGCATATAACAATGAACTGCTCTAATTGTACACAAGATAGTTCTATGGAACATTCTACAGAGAGGGACACAATATCTTTCCGTTCTTTAAATTTAAGTTTTTTATTGAGCAAAATTAGCGACCCCCCATGTATTGTGTTGACCCTGCAGAATGAACTACCGACCTGGTGGTTGCTGAAATTGAACATGAGCTGATGCTCCTTTAACCAATGCTCTGTAATAATTGTCATTGATATTAATTAACTCATGAAATCAAGTACATACCTATATCAATTTTGGTCAATTTATAATTCAATCTCGATTCGGTCATCATTCAATCTGGGATCGTAAAATAATCACGAGAATTGACCGTCAGAAATGTAAAATCGCTGTGTTATTTACCTTATTCCTATTCGGAACAATGATAAATGAAAATAACCTCAAACTGTATGGAGCGCGTTCCGAAACCAACTCACTTTGAAAAAGAAAATGTAATGCCATTCCATCAGGCGAGCGGTATGCTTGTTTATCACTTTAGAGGTATAAAAAAAGAAAAGTAAATAAATATGAATTATAATAATTATACTATGACAAAGTAAATGCATTTCTTCTTTGGACCACATACTAAAACAAAATACGTCTTAGCAACCACATAAATTAATAGATAGATTAATTTATGTGGTATCTATTCCGTGTAGAGATACTTTTGTTTAAGTACATTATGCAATTATACACCTCGTAAGTAAAATGTTGAGTAGCCCGATGGCGTCGTTGCTCGTGGCAAACTAATCGATCACGCAAGTCAAGCAACGTCGACTGTAGCCTGTCCGTGGATGGGTCTATTTATCTCGATATCCTCGTGCTTCGGAGGGCACGTTAAGGCCTCGGTCCCGGCTGTTGTCATTAGATGACAGTCGTTAGCCAAGTCAGTGGCCTTTAAGCGACTTGAAAATACTGATCTCCACCAACCCGCAGTTGGGCAGCGTGGTGGAGAATGCTCTAAACCCCTTCGATTGAGGAGAGACCTGTATCTCAGCAGTGGCATGAAGAAATGATAAACGATCTACTAGATCATAGAGAGCCGCTGGATGCAAATAACACAAAACTATCTTTCTTTTGTCAATCGAAGTTTCAATAAGGAAATTTAGTTAGCCTCATTTACCCGACAGTCTCTGCCGACCGTGGCAAATGGAGGAGAAACTAGAAATTTAGAAAAAGTACACAATCAGTCCAGTATCGATTGATTTTCGACCAGTGAATCTTTTTAAAGCACCTGGGCATCTATTCTGTTGCTAACCGTTTTGCATTTTTACAGTTTACAAAAAAAAAACTTCTTTTTTTACATTTCTGGGTCTTCAATTTACTAATGTAAATTCAATGTACATTTAATTGTACATTTAATTCAGTGTACGAGTGGTACGAGTACGCGTTAAAAACACACAACACTTCCGGCGAACCAAGTGGAACTAAGTGTAGAGAAATAAATAGGTTTTTTTTTTTTATGCGAAGTAGGTGCATACGTTGTTAAGTAAGTAATTACCCGGTTTATTTTTGGTCTGTATTTAATTTTAATCATTAATAACTTTTATATTTTTCATAATTTAAGAAATTGTATTTGAGGAATTTTGTACTTTTTTCTTTGTGCTCCCGAACTACCGAATCATAATAATTTATTACTTAGTGATTACAGGAAAACTAATATTATGGACTTAACATGGCCTTAACAACTCATAATTAATTTACTACCGCAGAATGAAAGTTGATCGAGATTGAATTGTGAATTGACTGAAAATGAAATATAAGTATTTCATTTCCAGTTTTATTTAAGAATAAAATAAAATAATAAATAAATAAATATTTCTGGACAAACTACACACTGCCATCTAATCCCAAGCTAAGCAATGCTTGTACTATGGGTACTAGAAAACTGATATACCTAATAGATAAATATATTTTTTTTTGTAAATATGTATACGTACATATAATACATAGAAACACCCAGGCCAAACAGCCATGCCCATGCATACAAATATTTATCTTGTGCGGAGATCAAACCCGTTAAAAGAACCTCGAAGTCAAAGGAAATACTTGATTTTATTTTATTTATTATGATAAATGAGCATAAATTCGTAATTTTCTGTCATTTTTCAATTAATTACATTCTAATTAAACTTCGAAATTACTTATTGTGATACGAGAATACCAAATGATCGAGACTGGATCGGAACTGAATTTCGGCTACAGTTTAATTGCCCTTCAGATCTTTCGTTATTGTAATATATACTTACATTTTCAGTCGGAATGTATGGGAGAACATTAATTTCAATTACAAATTAACAACACACATATTTAAACGTTTATTTTACAATATTTGAACACTCAGAAATGACATAAAAATAAAATTTTCATGAACATACAGAACAGACGGAAAAATATAATGCTGGCTATTTACATGACTGTACAAATAACAAGACGGTTTTTGAAGCCAATTTTGAAACTGTATTTTGATTTACTTTTTTGGAGGTCATCGTACAATCCAAGATCTGGACGGTATCTACTTTTTGTCAAAGAGTAAATGAAATATCTTTTATTTTGTAATAGAAACCTAGTTACTTTTTATCTTCTGTCGAAACATCATTTATTGATATTTTTTTTTATAACTAAGGTGACAAAGAAGCGTACTCAAACATGCACAAATTGATTTCAGATTCGTAATTATTACAAAAAGCTAGCTCGTCTAGCTTGTATCAGATGTTTTTTCAATATTTGATTTTTATCGTGTGAAGCAACGTTATTAATCCTTTCATGGCACGGCCATCACAATCAACGCCGACCATTGAACATTAAAACCGAATAATAGTAGGTAAAATACGTTTTTTATACGCGGCGAAATATTTGTCTATTTGCGCCTTATTTGTGGTTATTATGGATTAATTTAGAAGCTCTTTGTCGTCAATCCTTATTCATCCCACTGCTGGGATACGGGTAGGGTTGCCAACTTTATTTACAAGAAAGAAAATATATTTAGGTCTGAGAAGAATATTAAACAGTATTTTAGAAAAATTAACGGTACATTGTTTTAGATACATATTTAGAGCTTCACACACAACTTAATTTACAGTCTTTTTTTAAAAACTTCATACGCCTCCCCACTTATAACTAAAATTAAAATAAATGAGAAGCTAATTTTTATTAAATTAATAGTTATATACTATTAATGACTAAATAAAAAAAAATGTGTGAGCGTCTAAGTCTAACACTAGTGTTAAGAATTTTGATGCTGAAAACTGTATTTTGTTTACTTTATTTTTGTTCAACAGTAAAAAGTATAATGTAGTGAAAAACAGTATAATACTGTTTTTAACAGTATTGTTGGCAACCCTGGATACGGGTCTCGACCGACAAGAATACTCCACCAAGCTGCTCAACTGCGTGTTGGCGGAGGTCAGTGTTTTGAAGCTGCCTAAAGGCCTTGGCTTAACGACTGTCATCTATTACCAGCAGCCGGGACGACGGCTTAACAAGCCCTCCGAAGCATGGAGGAGCTCAAATAGCCATCCATCGACAGGCTACAGTCGACGTTGCTTAACTTGCGTCTTCGATTAGAGTGACATGCGCGAAGACACCATCGAGCTCCTTAGAATAAATTTAGAAGTTTAGTATTCGAAAAAAGCGACTGGCAACTATTGTGCCTATATCACTGAAAGGGTTAATTATTATTAACCCTTATTATATACTGGGTAATTAACCCAATAGAGGGATAATATATTTTTTTTTGCAACCGTGCGACTAGATAGGTGGATAATTTATGCAACCGCGTAACTATCTAATACCATTTGTCAGGCCAGAACCGGGTTTTAACCTGTAAATGGGTGTACAATTTTGGTGTAAACACACACGAGTCACTTACGCAGGTGTACAGCTGTGTAAATGCTAATGGTAAGTAAGTAACCCCATTGAGGCCCAGAGTGATGTCTTGCAAGTAATACAGTGTTACTTTTTAATCAATTGAGGCTTCAGTTATACGTCTTATTTTACCACATAACTAGCGGGTAATACATGGGTTTACCCCTCTTGCACATCGGCATCTACCCATAATCATCCCACTGTTGGGATACGGGTCTCCCCTCACAAGAGGGGTAGGGTTACCTCTCTTTCGCCAAAGCCTCGTTAGTCAATTAGCAGGGTGCACCACGTGCAGGTAAGGTTGGCTTTGTTTCAAAGATGATGGTGAGCCACTTACACCCAATATAATATTATTTTATTCCTGAGTTAATTATTATATCTTATTTCATTAAATATTGAATGCGATTTAGAATATGCTCCTCCACGCTGCTCAATTCGCGATGCGAAAAATCTCGTTTTAAATAAAAATTCACTTATCCTCCTGACTTAGTAACGTGAATTTAAATTATTCAAATTTAATTTATACAATGTACATATATTGACGATAAACGTCATCCATTTTACCAATGATTTTCTGTCTTTAATTAAACATAAACGTTAAATTATGACAAACATATTTCCTGTTTGTTCCAACTTTTGTTTCCATAACGACATATGCCTTTATCTTTTGATTCACAAATAAATAATTAAATTGTTGATCTCATTGTTTGACTGGCAGAGAATGCTATTAGCATTAAAAACACTTTTTGTACTAATTTATTGTAGTCAATAAATAAATAAATAAAGCCTCAATCATCGAACTCTCTATCAATCATGGGGCCTAATCCGCGTGTGAGACAATAACAGAAACAATACTGGACCTACATGTGTTTACGTTGGGTGACAAACAAGCATAGTCTCTATATGCTATGTCGAGTAATATTTTTATATTACACACGTCTATACCTTCGCAATATGAAAATATTACTCGGTCATGAGTCTGTGATGTAGAGGTATCCCTCTCTAATATAGAGAGGTAGGGCATACAGAGCCCAACTAGTAGATATTCAATATGAATAATTGTATTTTGAATGATTGACATTATGAGACTGGATTAAATGCGTTAGTTAGTTACATTACCGTGGTACAATAAATGTTCCACGCGGGTTGCGTTTGGCTATTATAATCTAATTAAACGAACGTCTATTGAAAATGTGAAATAAATCTCAACATACAATTTCCAAAAATTCTTAAAAATGTCGAACATTTATATACCTATACTAGTTAAAACTTCATTTGAGAATAGATTTTATACTACGAACGAAACCATCAATGGTACTAGTCAATGGTACTACTGATCCAAAGGGAACTTTTCAGTGTGATTCACGCGTGGCAGCCCTTGCGATCGATTCTACATTCGACTCAAAGGCACAATAGACTAGGTGAGGTGAGGTCGTTTAATGAGAGAGGCAGGAAGTAGACAAACTGTACGTAGTACTATTGCTTATGCTGTGACACAGGTTCAGAATCTACTTACAAACGCTTGTCGCGATAATTGGGCACAAAACAACCGCGTTTGGAAGCACGTGTCATTGTACTCATTGTCAAAGCCAAGGCTAGACCTCGTTATCTCACTTTTCTCGCATTCTCGACCTTACCCCACTGGAATAAACATGTTATAGTAAGTTATTCATAGTAATACGGAAACGTCAAAGCCTCAAATGGCGCGGTTTGGACAATTATCTTGACAAATGCTACACTAACGAAGCGGGTTGACGGCCATATTGGATGCGCGCTTATGAAGTCGTCATAGAGTATATATTATGTCAGCTGTATAGACTGCATTAAAGAAGCTATATTATATATTGCAAGTTACTTTGCCGTATGCAGTAACTACCGCCGTAGTTATAGATATGTATTAGAACAGGCATGGAAACTACATTTTACTTCATACTACAGTGAACATACACTGTCAGGATATTTACTTTTAAAATAGTATTTACTAATTACACTTGCCCCTGAAATGTTTCGCGGAATTGTCGCGACCGTGGCAGGCCATTATTTATTTTTCTCCTCTTGACACTGATGACTCATAAACTGAACATTTCGGCACTACCAATCGATGGTGTCGCTTCCTCCATGGTTTTGTTTTATATACAATGCATTGTCTATTTATATTACTTATCAATGATACCATCGAATAGATATGTAACGAGTGTACAGTGCCGCCACACAATATTTTGCTAAATAGATGCTAATTTTTTTACATGTTCGCTTGTGCAATGGTGAAAGTTGCGTTATTAAGCCAATTTCTTCCGTGTACATGACTGATAGTTCGTGTTGAGCCGGGTTGTCACTTTCCTTATTAACTCTAGTATTTTTTTGCTATTATATCATAATAAAACAAAAGTGACAAGCATTAACGTTAATGACAGTTAGATCAACTGTATATTTATTATAAGCAGTGAAGTTTCATAACTCTCCATTATGAAATGTTGATTGCTGTGACGCGATGTTTCTATGGCTCTTTAGATTTCTGAACATTTGACTTTACTTGTCGTTTAGTAGGCAGTATGAGTTGGGTTGGAAACTTCATATTTAATAAATTTTATATTTAAAAATTAAACATGTAAGGAGTATTTAACATATTACAGTGTAACATGGAAGAACATTGCTTGTAACGTATTAACTTATTATTTAATTTTTAGCTTCTATTAATGATTTATGTCATTGTATTCGTATTTTAAACGTTTTTATTTTATTATATCTATAAAAAAAAAATACCACTAAAGTGGGAAACAAGCATACGGCCTGCCTGATGAAAGCAATTACCGTAACCTATGAACGTCTGTAACACCAGTGGCATCACACGCGCGTTGCCTTCTTTGTAAAAACCTCTTTACGCTGTTTTTGAAAAACCGCATGCTGTCGCCTGATCACCTTCGACAGGCAGTTCATTCCACAGCTAGATATTACACTAATAATATAAAGCTGAAGAGTTCGTTTCTTTGTTTGGTTGAATGCGATAATCTCAGGAACTACTGATTCGATTTGAAAAATTATTTAAGTGTGTATGTAGCCCATTTATCGAGGAAGGTTAAAACTTTACGCTACGACGAACAGTAGCGGAGTATCAATGAAAAATGTTGCAAAAAACGTGCGATATCCCACACGAGCGAAGCTGTGCGGGCCGCTAGTATTTTTATTAGAGTGCATTTCCTTACTGTCCACAAGTTTGTATTGGGTAAACTTGTTAACAGAAACCTTTGCACCTTGCGTACAAGCCCGTCAGTCTCCGTGCACTTAATAATGCGAGTTGAAGTGTAAATAATTAGCTTTCACTCACTCACTTACTGTTTGTGGGTCGCACGACTGTTTGTTTTGAAGAAATTAATGTTTTGCAAACTCGACGTTGCGCGGTTACACCGCGGGACGTAGCTTGAATGTTCATCTACCTTCCAGAGAAGGTGTATTGCGATCAAGATTGTAATCTTTCTGTGCAATGTTGGACGAGCCCGGTGGCCGGTGGTCGAATGTCTAGCAATGGCCACTTTGACTCCGAAGTCGCGCGTTCGATCCCCGCACAAGACGAATATTTGTGTGCATGAACATGTCTGTTTGTCGTGGTCTGGTTGTTTTCTGTGTATAAATAAATATGTACATGTATTTACAAAAAAAAAATGTATTTAAGGATTATCTAGTACCTATATATGTATCTATATATATATAGTACAAGCTTTGCTTAGTTTAGGACTAGATGGCTGCGTGTAATTATTTTGTCCAGGAATATTTATTTATATTTTGTATGTGTCTCAATTGTCTGGGTTGTTCCGAAATGTTCCCGAACGTTTTAGACTATTCCCTAACATTCCAGTATGTTCTGGAATGTTGTTAAATGCTCTTGAATTAGTTTTGTCATTTATATGGTAATCAGAACGGTTTTGATTCATTATTATGTAAAATTATGATGTGATTTTAAGGTTGTGATGTCCTCATGACAGCCAGTACTCGAGAGAATCGAGAATTAACATCTACCGGAGGCGTCGCGCGGACCAACCACATTTTGCGGTTAATGCGTAAGCCCAGAACGAACAAACGTCCATTTAGTACTTTGACATACATTTTAACTTGCTCGACCGACGCTAAAAAACTCGATTTAACTCGGCATTTAATGTTTATTTTGTGCTACTCGCCGCATTTACTACTTTGTAAATGACATATTTACGATAATAGTGATGTCCAGCGGCTAACTGCTGGTGTTACCTGATTAAAAAAGAAATATCCCAATTAAAAGTCAGGCAATTTGAACGCGTATGTTAATTTATTCTACGTCAAAAGTCCGAGGTCTATATGGGTATCATAAATCCATCCGACAAAGGCTGTATACTTTACACAATGTAAATATTTGTTCGTGAGTAAAAACGACCACGCGACGTGTGCACGTACTTGAATGCATCCAAAATGTTTTTGATCCGAACTAGCGAGTAACAAAGACGCGGAGATGGATAGGCAAATTAAAAAAGAAAATAGGAGATACGTTCCGTTCCTACAAATGTGGCCAGTAAATTTTGATCTGTCTTTGAGACTGACTGTGACCTTTTCTATCGTGGAAGTCTACGAGCGGGAGAGGCGAGGGAGGCCAAATTACAGTGGTTGAACTAAAGTTGTAGTGTAGCATAAAAAGGAGTGCGTGAGGAATGCGCCGGCGCGATCGCCAGGTGCATTGGCCGCGGGCTCCGCCCCCGGCTGGCATTTTTGTGTACGCGCACGCCTAATGTACGACTAAACTCGGATTGAAAAATCTTATTGGCGCCAATTAACATGAAACAGGATATTGGTAATCCGTTAATGAAATCACAAGTAAGGCGTTCTCAATAATTAATCAGAACATTGCAAAGACCGGTCGAAATTGCCTCGAAACATTGCTGTAAATTATCTAAAGCTATGATTCTAAGTTAGAACTGAATTCGCCATATAAAACATTAACACCAATGCGTACAGTTAAGCCTCTTATTGATAAGTTAAAAGCAGTCGTTTTATTAAGTCATCAGTTGTAAATTGACTATAAATAACCTATAAATTGTATCAACGGTGGCCCTAAAAGTACTATTATCTATTGAGTCGGCGAAATTTACACCCGCGATATCTGACTCCACGTTGTCCGCGTACCGTTATCAATACAATGGGTTGCCAGCACTAAACAACAATATTATGTGGGTCGCGGAACGGGCAAACGCGACACCGGATAAAGCGGACAATTAGAATCAACACTAAAACCTACTCGCGATAGCGGGACGAGTGCACATCTCAACTCGGCAACGTTTTAAATGTTTACGACATGCTGGATAATTAAAAATTCGTGCGTAACATCGTACAGTGGGAGCGGAACGGTGCTCCGTAACTTGATAGCATTGGAATGTGTTGCCACTATATGTCATTGAGATATTCAGGTACCACAGGTACGTGAACTTGTTATTCAACACTTTTTGTCTACTTGTATACTTGTAAAATTGGAGCAGATAGTTACCATAGCTTATAGTAGCCAATACCAGAAGGTATTGTATGTACTATCGGTGGATAAGGTGAAAGAGGAGGGCTTGAATTACGTTGCTGTTTTAGTACATAAGTTACTGATTAACTAGAAAGTTTAATATCAAAATACTCAATATCCAGGGTCTTTAGAGCGTTGTTAACTCTATGAAACCCCCTTACTACTCTCAAGAAACTCTTGAGTATCAAGATCTGGTTATAACAAACATTACGCTTTCTTATCCAACTGCAGTTTGCAAAGCCGAACCATACTACACCTCTTATTTGACTCCAGCGAATGGTTAGCGAATGGCACAGCGAATGGCCGTGTGGTTTCCGGCAGACTAGAATAGAATCACTTCGTTTCTTCCCGTGGATGTCGTCGCGACTAAGGGAAATAACACTATCAAATATCGATCAGGCCTCCCCAACCCGTCTGGCCAGCGTGCGGAGTGTAGGCCAAGTCCTCATGTCTGTGACGGACGAGAGAGGGTCCTGCTCCTGTAGTGGAGACTAAAATGACCTGATGTTGATGATGATGATATATATATTATAAAGTTATTGACAAACATCTTCAGCTTAGTCGGTAGAGCTCTAGGGTTTTGACCAGGTGAACTAAACATAATTAGCAACAATGTATGCAGTAGTGTCAGTTTCGCATTAAAAAAATATGATGGTAATCGGCTACAGCTTCGGCGGTAAGGAGCCTGGTGTCCACAAAAGCGGAGATGAGCGGAGATATGTATTTACATACATTTGAAACTGAACGCGGTGTCAAGCGGAATAAGAGGCGTGAAATGTATGAAAACTCATCTCATGTTCGTATGTCTACCTTTTGGTGCAGTCCGGGCCTCAATCTACGTTCGGCGTTACTAGCCAAGTTTAATTTCAGAGTGTTTAGAGCGAGTTTTTTGCTCGCTTTCGATCATGTCAATGTAAACAAACGCCGGACGGGTTGGGGAGGCCTGATCGATGTTTTATAATGTATTTCCCTTAGTCGCCTTGTACGACATCCACGGGAAGAGACGGAGTGATGCTATTCTAGTCTGCCGGAAACCACACGGCCAATATATTTATTTATAATTATAATAAGACCAATTTATGGAATCAAAAGACCCAATGGTAATCGGCTTCAGCTTCGTTGGTACCCTGAGGTCCTACCGCCAAAGCTGAAGCCTATTACCATCGGATTTTTTCATCGCCAAAATATATCTTTTTTTTTTCTTTTTTTTTTTATACTACGTCTGGTGGCAGACAAGCATACGGCCCGCCTGATGTGAAGCGGTTACCGTAGCCATATTAACGCTCGCTACATAAAATATCGCTCGCGCGCCGCCACCCCCGCTGCCATCGCAGCATCTCCTTCCTTTCTGGTGACCTCACTCACTCCCAGGAACACAACAGCCCTCAAGGGAACCGTTATTTGGCTGCGGTATTCTGTGAGGTGGAGGTACATTCCCCAGTCGGGTAGCTTACAATTACGCTCCCTACCTCTCTTTTCGCCAGAGCTTCGTTTGTCAGTCAGCAGGGTGCACCGCGTGCAGGTGAAGTTGGCTTTGGTTCAAAGATGTTGATGAACCACTTACACCCCAAAGGTTTAGGTTTAAGTTATACATCTTCTGCTTACTCGGTAGAGCTGTAGCGTTTCCACCAGCTAAGCTAAATATAATTACCGCTAATCTAATCTAGACTTTGATTTTCTAAATCAAAAATTCGATGGTGGCTTCAGCCTCTGGTCTTAGTCCCACTTAGGATTTAGCTCTAAAATTATAGTTTTTTATCCTCCGTGATATGAATATCACGCTGATGTCCTTAAGATAACCTTAAGTAACACAGCGGCAGATCACGTCACCGCTTACACTAACAACGTAGAGTTAACCTTCAACGAACGAGCGTTTTAAATGCTCTCTTTGCTTTGAGCTTGTGTCGACAAACATTTGCGTTATGTTATCTTTATGTGTATCTTAAGTACATTTTGTTATGTTGTCTTTTTGGGACAGTTTCTGCCACGTGCGCGGTGAAATTGTGGAAACAAGAACGCGGTCAAATATGAGTACTTCAAATGCAAGTATGTTATATGTTACCCTAAAATGGCTATCAACTTCCTTCATGTTGCCGTAATGGCTTAGGCAGTCTATTACTTACGTACAGCGAACGAGCAAACGGACCGTCTGATGTGAAGCGGATACCGTAGCCATAATAATGCTCGGAAGATGAAATATCGCTCGCATTCCACCGCAGCAACTTCTTCCTTTCCGGGGACCTCACTCACTCGCAGGAACACAACAATCCTCAAAGGAATTGTTGTTTGGCTGCGGTATTCTGTGAGGTGGAGGTATATTCCCCAGTCGGGTAGCTACAATTACGCTCCCTACCTCTCTTTTCACCAGAGTTTCGTTTGTCAGTCAGCAGGGTGGCAGGCTTTGGTTCAAAGATGTTGATGAACCACTTACACCCCAACACGGTTCAATTAACCCTCTTATGCAGAATAGGTCCAACCGACCGTAAGTGACTATAAGCTCTCAGTACCCAAGATTCCAAAAAGTCCCTCAATGGCTCATCATACACATTCACACCGCACTGCCCACGGTGTCATCATGCCTAATGGCGGCCTTTTATCCATCCTCTATCCCCATCATTTAAGTAATGTTGTATTGCGTTACACGATTGTAAATCTCATACAATAAATTTATTCGTCGAATTAAAGTTTACGAGCCAGTCTGTCTACGGATGCAGCGATGTCACATATCAAATTTATTCTGAGACCGGTTCTCACGAATGCACCTGTCAGATTCATACTGGAATATTTTTATATGTTGGAAATTAGTAAAAGTTTAATACGTACTTTAACCGGAGTTATTTAGGTTTTATTTGAATACTGCTTTAAAATTGCTGCCATGAGGAGGCAATTAAAAATAAGACCGGCTAAGTGCGAGTCGGACTCGCGCACGAAGGGTTCCATTATCTATACAAACGGCAAAAAAATCACGTTTTTTGTATGGGGCTCCCATACAAAAAACGTGATTTTTTTGCCCCTTAAATATTTGTTTTATTTTAATTTTATTATTTATTTTTAAAGTGAATATATAACTAAATATTATGTGAGTATTTCAAGCCTCTACCTATTGCCGTTATCAATTGCGAGCAAAAACGAGCAAAAAAATCACGTTTGTAGTATGGGAGCCCCCTTAAATATTTATTTTATTGTATTTTTTAGTATTTGTTGTTATAGCGGCAACAGAAATACATCATCTGTGAAAATTTCAACTCTCTAACTCATTCATTCATGAGATACAGCCTGGTGACAGACGGACGGACAGCGGAGCCTTAGTAATAGGGTTCCTTTTTACCCTTTGGGTACGGAACCCTAAAAAAGGAATGATAACAAAATCGAAGGATACAGTTTGGTATTGCAACTACAAATCTATCATCTCCATTAAAAATCCAAACACGCCACTGGATAGATGAATGATCAAATATTTTTTTACGCTTAGTAAGGAACTTCGCGTGCGGGGGAGGGGAAAGCGCTGCCATTTGGGAATAATTTTAATGCACATAACGTATTCACGTATAGCACACGGCCTTCTCCATGACACAGCCTCATACCCTGACTATACCATGATCTGACGAGCTCGGTGGCGTAGCGGTCAATGACGCGGCTTCGACACCAACGCTCGTGGGTTCGATTCCCACACAGGACAAACATTTGTGTGCATGAACATGTCTGTTTGTCTTGGTCTGGGTGTTTTCTATGTATCATAAGTATTTACAAAAAAAATGTATTTACGTATGTTTATCAATTGTCTAGTACCCATAACACAAGCTTCGCTTACTTTGGGGCTAGATGGCGCTGTGTAATTTGTTTGACAATATTTATTTATTATTATTATTTATATACCCATTTTTTTGCTGTTGTTGTAAAGCCTTTATTGTACAAAAGAAATTACTTAAACATGCTGATAAAAAGAGTTACATGTACAATGGTGGATTTATCCCATAAGGGATCTCTTCCAGTCAGCCATTCAATGTGTAGTTAAAAAGGTATCATATTTTCGCGAAAATTTAGGTACAAATTGTACCGTACAATCTACATGTACACAAATTCTTGATAAAAAAAATAATAATAATATACAAATTCTTGATAATGAAATGAAAATAATTATAAAATAAGATTAATTTATGACAACAGTGAAAGTTCTTAAAATATGTACCTAATAATATTTTTAAACCTAAAAGTAGTGACTGTTTTTGGGTTGCCTCTGTAATTGAAGTCTCGATACATCGCAAATAAAAGTCTCGCTGGGTATTATCGCACCTTGATTCCCTTTTACATATCAAGTCACGATTTTTTGTATTAACATAATCGAAATGCAGTCGATAGCGGCACCGCACGGGTTAAAGTGGCTCGCTAATTAAAACGTTAAAAATCAATTCGGTCCATTTTCAAAGAGCTATTCTATAATGCTATATGGTTAGGTTGGCATGCTTGATGCACAGGATTGCGATACGCGCCTTGCGTGTACATACTATTTTTATTTTCTACGAGTTTTTGTCGATACTGTCCAACGAACTGAGATAGACTGTCAATATGTTTTAACATTTTAAAACGTTAATTATATATGTTGAAATAGTAACATCTTTATTGTGAGGTGAAATGCCAGAGAAGTCGAGTTATTCTGTTTCTTTTTTTAATTTATCTTAGGAATGTTTGTTTATGCCCTTTAGTTCTTTTTCTAAGGCATATGACGACCGAAGTAAAACTTATTTAGCCCTACTAACTTATATCTCCCTGTCAACTTCCGTTCGCCTCGCCCGATCACACTTTTCGTAACGCTCTCGTCACGCCTTTACCAGCTTACTCTATATCTTAATTCATGCGTGCGTACAGAAGTTTTACTTCAAAAAACTGTCTCGCTTGTAAACTGAGTTAAAAAAGTAAATTATTTTTTATGTAATTCCTCAAGAAGATAAAAACGTATTACACTTAACATTTTATATGTTGTTAGTTATATCGCCATTATAACTGTTCGACTGTTGCAACGACAATTACTCGGTAACACTGCGATTAATTCAATTACAATTTAATTAAACACTTGATACATTGAAAGGTTTAAGCAATTATTTTTAAGAGTCGTAATCATAACCGTATGATTCGACAAGTCAATGTCGATGAATAAATTGTATACGATTAGTGTTAGGCAATAGTGATGTAGACTAACGCAAGTGAATCTATTATCGAATAAATAGTACCATAGATCACTTACACTAGCTAGACTTATGGACTTTTGTACAGCTACAGTGCGACCGAAAATTGTGGCGCCACTTTCTTCGAGTAAATTGTTTTCTTATAACCTTAGAAACTTTTGTATGAAAAAAACTCGAATGTTGCTACTACCTACTAATAAGTTTTATTCCGTTTCTAGTCTTTTCGGTCGCACTCTAAGTGCACATCTAACTTCCTCTGTCGTTTTATTTCAGCTCCTATTCTGTGCTTGTTTAATTTAACGTTATGTAAATTGTATACCTAATAATAAATACTTACTAAGAGAAATACAATCATCTGGGCTTCGAGTGCAAGTCTTTAAAAATATTTGCTTATTTCTACTGCGTTTACTAGTTTATTACAGTCGTTAAAATTTTGTACAAGCCTTATGCAAATATCAATAAATGATTCAATTGACAAATACTTTCACAACTTGAGGTACTACTGTTTATTCTGTGCCTCAAGTTAATGAGACTTGATTTTATGTTACTTATCAATTTACTATTCACATATTTATCATTTTTAGATTTTTCTTCTTAATGGATGGTGGAATTCGACAATTCTCAACAGTATTGTTACTTGGCTACTGTACAACAACAATAACTTGGGACATAGTACGAAACTACTACGCTCAGTCTATGTAATCGGTATGTTTTACGTCTATGACCCAACAGTTCTACATCGACCATTTCGAAATTGAATTAAACGGGTGTAAACTGCATTTTGCAATAAAATAGATGCAAAATAACGTACAATTAAGAGCTTACGATCTGCAAACGCGCCGGTTGTGCACCGAAGAGTCGCTTCTATGAGAATGTTTAATTAAGTAACCAGTAATTTGTAGCGGAATACTGAATGGAGTTAGTCGTATTCTCGTAGTTGCCCGCGGCGGCTTGTTGGCAGTTCGAGTTATCAGGAGCAATGATTGATGGTGGCGGTTGTAGCTTGGTAGCCATTGGGGCTCAAAGATGGAGTGGTTAAAATTGAATGCAAATCAATATTAGACACGCCTTCGCTGATACCCAGCCATTGGCTTTTTGCAAAAAGACTTACGTATAACATAGACACCTTAGAAAATGACGCAACGGCTTTTGGGTGGCGTATACCGTGTTTGATGAGCACCTATCACCGTAGTCTTCTAGTTATAGACTACCAACTATGCAGCCATTAAGATGCGTGATTTCTGGTAACCTTATTCAAAGAAATCTTTAAGAAATTGGTTGTTTGGTTACTGCCTTCTGTTCCTAATTTAACGGGAAATATGTCAAAAATTCACAAAGTTTATTTCTATGTTCAGGAGACATCTGATTTGGTAGCAACAAAAGAGAATAACCAAGCGTTCAGACGATTTTGGAATTCACATTATTGAAATCGATGTGTTTGGTAAGAAACTTATTGTTTTAGGTCCCCAATAGTGTTATATATTTAAAATCCGTAGTGCACGGCAGTTGAACTTAACTTGACTAGCCATCTCTTTAATTTTGATCTCTTGGCTTTTAATGCCTTATTTCACATTGCCAAGAGGGGAAGTCAAATTCCAAAAGCTTCCTACTCCTACTAATTTCTTCTGATTAAATTCGTTGTGAGTTCCAAGGCAGCCGTAGTTTTACCCCCCCGAATTGCAGTGGATTTCATTGTTCATTGCCTTTTTTAGTGGTCGCCGCTGTTAATCCTGGCTACACAGGATACACAGTGGTGAGAAAGTGTGGTGGGCCTCCGTCCCGTTCAGAAGACATACATACGACGCAGACATTCTAGGAATGCAAACATGAGATGGGAAAAATACGTTTTAGGAAATAGACATTGTACCCCGAAAGGTGCCTGTTGTAGTCGCGTGTTACTTAGACTTACCATTTATCGATTTTCCTTCGAAGAATGTAAATCAGAATTCCCTTAAATACATATACCGTTTTCGCACTATCCTAGTGACTTTCTCCATTTTAAATGAAGGTCTATGTGTTGATAAATAAATCGTAGTAATGTTCCACCATGTATATTCAAATTTATTTCGATTCTCAATCGAGATGAAGATTGCATCTTGCTTTCGACTTGTAATAAAGTTACGAATGGCCCAACATTAACATGTGACTATGTTGCGCGGCTTAATATGAACTTATTTCTCATCTACAACCTTTGATAGGATATCCATAAAAACGCCATTTTATTCGTTATCTTGTTGAGAACTTGAGATATCTTTATGAAGATTATATTCAATGGAAATAAGAGGTAAGTGCGAGACGGAATTCTTATCCTGAGGGTTCTATTTATTCTGTTCCAATTTAAATGTTGTTCAATATAAATGCTAATATTATAACCGTAACATTTTGTTAAAAGATTTAGGTGCGATAGGACGGACCCGTGCGTGAGGGACTCTTAGGAACATTTATATCTTCGTCAACTCGTCAAGCCTTATGCATCCCACTGGTGGGATACAGGCCTCCCCTCAATCGAAGGGGTTTAGAGCATACTCCACCACGCTGCTCAACTGCGGGTTGGTCGGTGTTTTCAAGCCGTCTAAAGGCCACTAACAAATTTTGGTACAGAACCCTAAAATACTGGATAAAAGACTGTGTTATTGCAATCCGTTTGTATTACGTTTTATTGATGAAGATATTCTGTAATTTTACTAGTAGATGTTAACTTTATGTACACGTTTAGAGGTTTAGTTGCTCCGTTTCGAATAATGTACATGCATGACTGCAAGAAGAAGTAAGTATAATGTTTTCATAGTATAAGTATGCTTAAACTACATTAATTTATCTGATATTTAACTTTTAAACACAAAAGGTGGCAAACAAGTGGCTTGCTTGATGGTAAGCTGTTACCTTACCTTACTTTGGTTCCATTGCATATATTTTTTTATGTAAGGAAGGCGCTTATTTTGCGTCCTGATGGTGAGCAGTTATCGCAGCCTATGAACGCTCGCAACATCAGATGTATCACGCGTTGCCGACCCTGTAAAAGCCCCTGCACGTCTTTCTTGAAGTACCCCAAATTGTATATGTATCAGAATTACATATAATTTATTTATATATATATATATATATATATATATATATATATATATATATATATATATATATATATATATATTATAATCTCTGATCTGTATCAGAAGCTGAAACCGATTCAAGTCGTACAGTTTGATTCCCAAAATTAGGTCTAAGGTTTAAGCTATTGTCAAACATTTTTAGCTTTATCGAAACAGCTTCAGGGTTTCTATCAGCTAAGCCAAACACAATTGCCATTAAAAGCTGAAGTTTGATTTTCGCAATGAAAAAATCCGACCGCAGATTCAGCTTAGGCGGTATCATTATCCCATCACGTCCCAAATCGGGCTCATAGAGGTCCCTGAATACCTTTTCATATTATTGGTAACGAGAGTGTTATATCAAAAAAACTTCTACCACACCCTGGCCACTCCATACAAATGTTGCGTCGCCGCGGCGTTTACTACTACATACACTATAGCGTCTGTGTAGAGCGTCAATAAGCGTGTGTGCATGCTGCGCCATACAAACAGTTCCAGATTCGTCTCAGAGGCGAGGTGAGGTCGTCACGAGAGAGCGGCAGAGAGTGGCCATACTCTACTTAGTTATTACATATACTGTGCTACTTATAAATTTATTTGCAATGGATGCCGGGCGGTGCGATTGTAGGAGGCAAGTTTAGAACAAAACATTTCTCAGAATTTTGTTAGTAAACACAGTAAATGAATCCTCTTTATGTTAAGTTGTGAAATACAGTTTGTCGATTGTTTGCGGGTTTCTCGCGGGAACAACCGGCATTGTCGGCTCGTATAGTATGTGTTTGTATGTCTTGCGGTGCGATTTCGTTACGTCCATCACCTATTGTTTAAATTCCGTCCATAACTTTACATTGTTTCATTTGTTTATGTTATCGAAGTTGTGTTTGTAAATTGGTATCAATTTGCATCCCGCGAAGCTGGACGCAAACATTGCGTGTTTTGAAAACAACTGTGTTGAAATTTTTTTTCACTATGGTTATTATTAGTAGTGATGATAGACAGATGTTTATTTATTACATAGATATTTCATTATGGTTATTATTAGTAGTGATGATAGATAGATGTTTATTTACTACGGTCATTATCATCAGTCTGTATCTACCTTGCTGCGGGATATATACTTTTCCAACGCTTTCCACCAAATACGAAATTAAAAAAAAATGAGATCGATCATGTCCTTGAGGAATGATCATCAAATACATTTTTCATTGAAATCAATGGAATACACTCAGCGAATCTACTCGCTCCACTTTTAGATGCTGGCACACCCCGGCCACTCCATACAAAAGTCGCGTCGTACACTACTACATGAACAAGACGTCTGTCATCTGTGCGGTGCGCAAATGAGCGTGTGTGCGTGCGCCGCCATACAAACTGTTCCACATTTAACTCAGAGGGGAGGTGATGTTGACACGAGAGAGCGGCAGGGAGTGGCCATACTGTTCTATTACTTATACTGTGATTCTGGGTTTATTACTCTATTCCCACCAACTTCGCGTAAGTAAGTTTGGGAACGGGGTCTTTTAGACCAGAGCCAATGAAAAAAAATCTTGTCTCAAATCATAGTCAGAGGTCACGTGTGTAGTGAGCGTTTTATATGCAACCTTATAACACTTTAGAATGGGACCATTCGACGGATATCCGCCGATTTTTGGCGACTTAACTGACATAATGTTGTTTATTGCATAAAAAATAAGCGCAAAACGTAAGAAGTAATAGATTAAAGTTAAGTGGTTTCCGTCGAAAATGTCAAGTTCACCTTATAAACAGGACGCTAACCTAAAATACATTTACTAAATTGTAATTATGTATAAAAATTATGTTTCCTTTACGACAGAATAAGTAGGTAATTGTACTACCATACAGTCGGTTCGAAAACATAATGGCCAGTTATCTTAGGGAACTGACCGTCTATAAGAGTCACTCTCGAACGAATACCTTTACTGAAACGGTCACCTGAGGGCAGGCGCGGATCCAGCCCTCAATGAAGGTTATGGTCACAGCCACCCGAAATTGTGTTTTTTTTTTATTTTGTTAGGCATAGCGTTTATTAGCATCAACCTATAGATCTCAATAGACCGTGAAAGTGTGACGTTACAAATATAATAGGGTGGTGGGCATGCTCACCGTGAGTGTTTGTTAGCACATATTAGTCTTTATTGAAGTTGCCGTCTCTCATATTGGTCTAATAATGTTATCTCTAAAAAAATATCTCTTTACTTAGCGAAAGTGGCTAACCGTTTTTTTTTTTGCCGAACAAAGTATAGGTTTATATGGCAGGGGAATGAAATTGAACCGAGTATATTTGAGTAAAAAGTTTATATATTTGTGTAGTATTGTACATATAAATAAATGCATTCGATAAGTGACATCCATTAATCGACGAGCCAGGAGGTCGAATAGCTAGCAATGGCAACTTTGACTCCGAGGTCGCGGGTTTCGATCCCCGCACAAGACAAACATGAATATGTCTGTTTGTCTTGGTCTGGGTGTTTTCTATGTATTATAAGTATGTATTTACAAAAAAAATGCATTTAGGTACATTTATCAGTTGTCTAGTAGTAGGTAGTAGTTTATTTATTTATTGATGAGATACTTTTGCAATCCAGATTTTTTATTTTTTCTGTGTATTTCATTATAATTTTAGTTTTTAATGCAGTTGTATTAATTTTGTTTTAAATTTAATTTTAAGATATTTATAAATGATTTTAGTTTTGTAACTTAATTAAGTTTTCTACTAGTAGATTTATGATGTATATAAAATTTCTATGTAGCTTTTGGGATGTTCGTGGGCAAAGAACTAGATACTGTTCCGCCGGTGAAGAGGCACTTCGTAATCCAGATTTCACTATATTAAAATTGATATACAGATAAGATCGCGATAAACTGGTTAAAAAGTAGATATACCTCAGCTAGAACAAACTATAACGCGTATCCCATCGCGGCTAACAATCGAAGTTCTAACCTCCGCGCATACTGGAATTAGCATACTGGCAGGACCCCATGCCCACGCGCAGCCCAGCCAATCCATCATATTTGCTGCTGTGTGAGTAAACGGAGCCATTTTGATTATGCTGCGTTCACAACGTCTTAGAATTATATGTAAGTTACTCTACCTGAATGAACAAGTAACAAGTTTACAGAAACAAGCCTGTTACTTCACGTGGTATTTTTCAAGTGGTTTGATTTTGAGTCCGTCTAGACCTTGCACCTCTTCTAAGGGTCTTGCTTTATAGTAAATAAGGCTCATTCTCGCGTGCCTTATGTGTTCTATAAGGCCAGAAACCTGAATTTACGGGAAGCAAGGATAGTTCAAGCTATATTGCATTACATTGACATAGTTTTGGAAGTGCAGATTAGACAGTCTTCCATTATCTTTGAACCAAAGCCTAACGCCGGTCCGGCGAAAGAGAGGTAGAGCTTGTCGACCCCGGCTGAGGAAATACCTCCACATCACAGAAGACCATTGCCAAATAACAATACCATTGAGAATTTTTGTGTTCCTCCGATTTAGGGAGGTCACCAAACATAAGGAGGCGCTGCGTTTGTAGCGAGTGTGCCAGCGCTCGAGAAATCTTATCTGTATTATAAGCGTCGATAGGCTACGGTAAGTGCTTTACTACTTGTTTGGCATCTGATGTGGTATATAATAATATAACGAATGTGTTAGCCGAGTGTCACTCGCGTGTAGTAAGATGTCAGGCCCTAAGTTACTAAACGTGAGATGTGTGGGAATTGTCAAAAATACGTTACGTTTAACTCTTTACCACAGTATAAGTAATAGTACTAACGTACAGTATGGACACTCTCTGCCGCTCTCACTAGTCGACCTCACCTCCCCTATGGAACCGATTTGGAACCGTTCGCAAGGAATGCCACAACGTACGAATTGACGTCGCTTGTATTTTATTCTCCATTCAGTTTAAAATATTATGCGATGTATGTAAAAGATGAGAGTTATTTGTGCAGTGGATGGATGTCTCAACATGGATGGATGGATGGATGGATGGATGGACGGACGGACGGACGGACGGACGGACGGACGGATTGATGGATGGATGGATGGTTGGATGGATTGATGGATGGATGGATGGATTGATGGATGGATGGATGGATGGATGGATGGATTGATGGATTGATGGATGGATGTATGGGTGGATGGGTGGATGGATGGGTGGATGGATGGACGGATGGATGGATGAATGGATGGATGGATGGGTGGATGGGTGGATGGATGAATGGATGGATGGATATATGGATGGATGGATGGATGGATGGATGGATGGATGGGTGGATGGATGGGTGGATGGGTGGATGAATGGATGGATGGATGGATGGGTGGATGGGTGGATGGATGGGTGGATGGGTGGATGAATGGATGGATGGATGTATGGATGGATGAATGGATATGGATGGATGGATGGATGAACGAGCAAACGAGCATTAGTTGATAAAAAATCCTATGCAATAGCTTTACCGCGGCAGTCCCCGAGTGTCACACGTTTTTTTTTCTTCACTACGCCCACCTGATGTTAAGCGGTTAACGCTCGCAACATTAAATATCGCTCGCGCGCTGCCATCCCCGCTGCCAACGCAGCAACTACATCCTCTCTGGTGACCTCACTCACTCGCAGGAACACAACAACCCTCAAGGAAATTGTTATTTGACTGCGGTATTCTGTGAGGTGGTGGTACTTCGTCAGTCGGGCTGCTTAAAAAATACGCTATGTCCTACCTCTCTTTTCGTCAGAACCTCGTCTGTAAGTCAGCAGGGTGTACCCCGTGCAGATAAGATTGACTTTGGTTCAAAGATGTTGATGAACCACTTACACCCCCTTACATGTCCGACTAATAATTGTATAATGTCAGCCCTAGAGAACGTCACTCAAACATAGGCACGTGTACAGACGTCAATTGGTTACTACATGCAAAAGCGCCATTTTTGTATGGAGTGGCCGGGGTTTGTCTTTACGTTGCGTTTTCATACACCTCACGTACATCTAGGTAACTTACGTACATTTAGGATGTTTCGCTACGCGACGCTAGTCACGTCACGTCTGTACTGTTGTGGACAGGTGGTCTAGTTGTTTGCTCGCTTGCGCCATTAAAAACCTTACAAGGATAATAACTATGCTCGCAACTTTTCTTTTAAATATTTTCGTATGACATATAAGTGTAAAGGTTTTTAATAATCATATTCAAACTATATACATAGATGAATATACACCAGTCGCTTATATACTGACTTTTAATAACCCACTTCGGTTATTAAAAGTCAGTTAATATCTTGTGGTGTAACTGGTGCATCAACATCTGTGAACCAAAGCCAACCTCATCTGCTCTGGCGAAAAGAGGCATATCGTATTTTTTAAGCTGCCCGACTGGGGATACCTCCACCTCACAAAATACCGCAGCCAAATAACAATTTCCTTGAGGTCTATTGTGTTCTTACGAGTGAGTGAGCTCACCCGAAAGAAGGGATGGAGTATAGGCTGGCAACATATTGGGGACCCCTTGGTATTCCTGATCTCCATGGGCGGTGGTGATTGCTTTCCATCAGGTGACCCACATGCTCGTTTGCCCCCCTTTCGTATAAAAAAAAAGACGAAAACTATTAGGTGTAGTGTGTACACCAGCACAGAGATCGCTTACTTACTTGTTGATATTACTGGTTCCATATAACCACAGGCTAGTAGATGAAATACGGTGAACTAATTTGCGTTGATCATCAGCTAGTAGTATGCTCAAGGCAATGCCGTAACGCGTCTACGTACCTAATTGTGTTTGTACGAAGAGTCATCGCTGACATTGAACAATACAACGTAAGTCCTTAATCCTGTTTTGTACTTTGCAATGTAACGCGATAATTAGAGTTATATTCGTATATCACGTGGGTATCGTATTCGCATGTAATCTGAGAAGAATAACACAAATCACATAATATGAAACCCAGAACTTTGAATGTTTTTTTTTCCGATATTTTGCTTCATTGGCATTTAAGGCAACTCGATCGAAAGGTATCGTATGCAATAAAATAGAGAAACTAAAGAGGCTTTTATTGCTTCTCCGGTTTTATCGGTTATCGCAAATTTATCGTAAAACTTTCAATTTATCAAGTATTTTATTTGTCACCAATATTTAGTATTTAAGTAAACAATAACTTTAAGTAGGTATCGTTTTGTTGTTTAAAACGCTGACGTTCGTGGCACTACATTAATAAGTAGAACAACCTTGCTATTAACTTGCATACGCATTGTACCTGCGCTCTTAGCTAATTTAGCATGTTTACACATGTGATATAGCTAGTGCAAGCGACCAGTATAATGCTTAGTCACGATACGCTTGTAAACAAGGCATGGTACGACTGTAAGCAAATTACGCGCGATTTTCGACCTTTTTCTTTTGAGTTGGATTCGAAAATATCTTGATGTTCAGCTTCTTTGCTACAGAAAAAACTTCTGTGGAAAAACTAATGGCGTCTATGTGTCTTTAGTTACATATGACAAAGCCACGTGAGAAATAATACCAATGTACTATTGTGTAAGGTTGTCACACATCCGATTTTCGACGGTACATTAAATTTACACACTGGCTCAGACAGGGTAATTAAAATTCTTGAGGCACGGAACTGTAATTAAAACTTTAAACATTATTGTACTTGTCTCTGTCATAGAGAATAAAATATCTCTATTATCAACAGAGCTCGAAACAACGTTTCAGTAAAATATGTTCCATTATTGAAATATTTTAAAAGCAATAACCCTACTTGGCCGTGTGGTTTCCGGTCTCTTCCCGTGGATGTCGTACAAGGCGACTAAGGGAAATACATTTTAAAACATCGATCAGGCCTCCCCCACCCGTCTGGCCAGCGTGGGGAGTGTAGGCCAAACCCTCCGTCTGTCTGGGACGGACGAGAGAGGATCGTGCTGCTGTAGTGGAGACTAAAATGGCCTGATGATGATGATGAACCCTACTTAAACAAAAATTAGGGATGACAATCGTTGAGGTTTGTTGGAAAAGTTTTGGAGGTTATTTTTTTGACAATAGCATATTTTGAGACGATAAACAATCTTTCACGCATTAACTTGCGACTGCGCGCTGTTATTTTTAAATCTCTTTGATATTCATGTAGGAAACCCTACATTCAGAGCATCGAGGCTATGCCCACGTAGAATATGAATAAGGTGCATTTTCTGCCATAGATGACATAACACTAGACTTTTCTATTATATAGTAGATTATTCTTCTTGATTATGATTTATAAAGATAAATAATTAAATATTTTTGTCTGATATCTTAGATAACACAGCATGCAGTTAGTAACGATAATTTATGCAATTATTAAACTTATATTATAACGAATCTTTATAATAAATAGTTAATAACAAATATGTAATATCATTGATCACTTATTACCCTATCCTCCGCTGTGGCAACATTTGCAAACAATAAAGCCACTGAATTTATTTGTTGTCAATGTAGAGAGAGAGAGAGAGAGAGAACTATAGCCAAATTGATAGGTTTCATCGCATTCTCACAAGAAAAAGAGTAACTAACATCATCATAATGTAAGGAAATGAGATGGATTCATACGATTGTCTTAATTGTTATGTATTTAGTCAATGCACATTTTTCTATATTCTTAGAATATCATTGTTTGCTAACTGTTATTTATTATAATATTAACCAGATAAGCCGTGCACTGTTTGTATCTACTGAAAATTAAAAAAACCAATGTATTTATTGTTCAAATAATAAATAAATTAAAAAAAATAGCCACGCCAAATCGTCGTCTATAAAATCTAGTGTATTTTCTGTCTGTGAATATAATCTTGCATTCAATACAAAACACGCACCTAGTCGAATAATTATTTATCTATAGGTTACACTTATTATAGTTTATTCATATCACACGCATAAATTGCCGCGGTACCAAGCTGGTATATTTTCCTGATGATCAGTCTTTAATCTTCATTAACATAAACAGGTGGGTAAATGACAAATTTGTCATTCACTCACCTTCTTCATATTGTATTGTTTGTTATGCAATTTTTGACGTGAACACGACGAGGCAATTCAAAAAAACGAATGATAACAAAATCGGGGGATACAGTTTAGTGTTGCAGCTATAAATCTATCATCTCCACCCAAAATTCAATCACACCACTGGATAGATGAAGGATCAAAGAATTTATTACGCTAAGTAAGGACTATCAGAGCCGAGTCCAAGTCACAGGCACGCCTCATTTTTTTATAAGGTTTGTGAGAATTGCATATCAATAAATATAAATGCATTTAACGTGAAAAAAATGTACCACGTACTAAATGTTTTATCCACGTGTGTCGCTGTTTACTTGCGATGTTCTGTACTAAGTGCGAGCAAATAATTGTTTTGCCGAATTTAATGATTAAGCTGGTTTTCCGAGCAAGATCAAACAATATTTTCCAGAGTAAGCGCGAGTAAATGATGTAGCATTATATCTAATATTGTTACGGAAATACTTAGTATCCTGTAGTAGTGCCGATGGCGTCACTATGTATCCATTTAGTTTAATAAATAGGTATATGTATAAATATATCTCATACAGAGCTGCTCTACTTCATAAGACGTGAAAACTTGAAAATAATAGTTATTAACTCCAGCAAAGTTTTTTGTAATGTCTATTTTTAAAAATTCGTACTAATATACATATGTATGTATTTTTAATTCCTATATAGTAAATACAAGTGCTTGAATTTTATTAAACAGTAATTTGCAAAACAGTAATTTGTGATTGCTAATACGGATTCGACGTATTTTTGTCACTTTTAATCTGGATAGGAGTAGTAATTGATAGAAACACAGTCTAACAATCACGGAAACCGTGCCCTGTAGTAGAGCTATAATTATTTCCGACTACATTAATTAATAGTTTCCCGCTTGCATTATTATGTTTGAAGCCGGTATATGTGCTGATAGCCCAATAATAAGACTGCCACAGAAATCTAAATAATAAATAAATATTTCTGTGAGTACTCGCATTATTTTACGGTAACACGTACATAATAACAATAACTGGTGTAGCAAAAATGGAACTCTTCCATTTCAGTCCAGTCGTAATTGACGAACATTTTGCATGGAGCAGTCGAGTTGCGTAAAAAAATAGAGGATACGAGTTGCGAATGGGACGAGACGCGAACGGGACTAGCTGCGAATGGGACGAGACGCGAACGGGACTAATTGAGAATGGGACAAGTTGCGAATGGGACAAGTAGCAATATGGACGAGTTGCGAATGGGACGACCTGCTTCTGACCCGTCTTTAAAATTGCTTCATTAAAAAAAAACTAATGATAACTAAATCGGGGGATACAGTGTGATGTTGCAGCTACAAATCTATCATCTACATCTAAAATTCAATCACACCACTGGATATATGAAGGATCAAAGAATTTATTACGCTAAATAAGGACTATTGAACATCGCGTGCGGGGGAGGGGGAAACGCTGTAATTTTGAGATAATTTTAGTTCATTTAACGTATGCACGTACGTCACACGGCCGTGTCTATGATACAGCCACACCCCAGTTTTTGTGGTTGTCCCCATAGTAAAAGTTATTTTTCTACGTGTATTGCATTTCCTCCTAAAGGGAATGCAGTGAATTAATTTCGCGCCCTTTATTTAAATTTAAAAACTTACATAAGAGTTCACTGACCCGCCGTGACGATAATTCTACTCATTAAAATAAAAAACAATTATTAAACAACATTTTAATTTAATAATCGATTTGTAAACGATCACGTTATCGTTAATTTATCGTCGTGTCGTAATGTCGAAGTGAATGTAATCGAGTTGACTAAAACAAAGGATCCTTGATGAGGAACCTTGAACCTTGAGGAGTGTCGACCTCACATACTGGCGATTACTATCTGTGTGTGATGGGAATCGGCCGTACAGTCGGCGGCAACGTGTTTTTTTTACTAATAATTAACTTCGACTTACGGCTACGCTCGCTTGAAATTCGCGAATCTATAAATTATATAATTATAATTAAAACTAAATTATCTATAACGAAAAGAAAAAGTTACATGATAAAAAAAAATATACAGAAATTTATCTAAAAATAAAAAATGTCGTTGTAGTGTCCAAAAATATCTCCATAAAAAAATTATAAAGTTCCTTTTTGCAACTGTCTGCCTATTTTTCAGCTAGCTCCTCCTAACTACGAAACTGATTTTGATGCGGATCTAACATTCATTACGAGTATATATATCAATGTTTTCCGGAAGGTTTATATGTACATATAATACATTTATATGGGCGAAGCCGTGGCGGATCGCTAATGTAATATAAATTAATTAGGAAACTTGATTGTTAAACAGATAAGTAAATGACTGTTCATAGTTTGCAAATAATCCAGACGCCATGAAAGTTCCCGCTGATCAGCCTGCACCCTGCCCCTAAAGCCTTGTAAGGTTGACCGATAGGACAACGACCAACTTCCCATTTTCCATACATTCATTGTCATGGATACATACATAATATCCAATGTAGGAAGAAGCGGTAATCGACGACGTAGCTTAGAATCAATAAGCTGGCAGTGTGGGCAAGCTACGTAGTACACTGAATGGCAGTCCGAATTGGGGCTCTGGTATGGCGACTGCAGACTAGTAAACGCAACGGCCCTTCATATGATTGATCTGGTAAAGTCACAGAATAAGGAATAACGCAAAGAGCCGGTGGGTGCCAATGGCAAGAACCTAAGGGGCTTCCCCAAGGGGCAAAACCTAAGCAGGGGGCCCAAGTTCAGCAGTGAACGTCCTTTGGTGGAAATTATGATGATGAAATTTGAAAACCCATCCAACACATTTTAAATAATTGATTGAAAATATGAGATACAGTTACATGATACGAGATTGCAATACCGCGGCTGAATATAAAGGATGCAATAAAGATAAACAAACATTATTAGACTGTAATAATGGCGTAATTAATCAAACAAATCAAATGGCAAAGGTTAATAACTTAGATGTTATTGGTAGGACAGATGCAACGTGTGCTAGATAATAATGGTTGTCCTAGAAATAATGCATACTCTCGCGTGCGTGCGAGTCGGCGAACTGTGAACTTGGGAGAAATTGTGCCTTTGGTGACAATTTCATGCAATTCTTGTTGTTTTTGTGATATTATCTGTGCTTTCTCTCTCCTTTGCCTTTCTCAATCCGGAGAATGTCTGCCTCCTTTTAACTATGCCAATTTCAGCAGTTGTGTTACTTTAACAAATTTTGTTTTTTTTTATTTTTATTATTAAGATGTTGTCTGTGGATAGTAATAAATCGAATCATTAAAAAATTACAAAACTATAAATTGTTAAATCATACCAAACCTCTAGGTTAGGTTTTCCTAGGTTAGGTATTCCAGTCGTTTATTTAGTAATTTTTAGTCGCTCATATTATTATTTTCAGTTGTTTGGTTGTTTATTAGTGTCACATAAAATGTTGATTTCGATATATTACTCGAATAAAAAAATTGAAAGGAGGTTTGTCGTGTTCTTGCGAAAAGTAAGATGCCATATAGGAAGGAGTTGTGTTGGCGGTGCGCTAGTGATATTTCATGTTGCGAACGTTAATATGGTTACGGTAACAGACACACATCAGGAGGGCCGATGCCCATCTGCCACCCGATGTATAAAAAAAATGTGTTGCTTCTCAATAATAATTAAACGTGATATCAACACGGTACGGTATGTCAATACGCCTTAAGCATACTACAAAGTATGCTAAAATAATGTGGGCTAATTGTGGGCTAACATTCCGTCATAGGAGGTATATTTGTCATTCATTGATTGTTTGCCTAGACCGGGCGTACGGCCTCGGATGCCCACGCGCGTTTAAACGCCCAACACAAACGACATCCGATGGAAAATCGATTCCATTTGACGCAATCGTTACGTCTCGATTTGGGGGGAAAGTTGATGGAAATATTGGAAATAAGAATATGTTAGCTATTTTATTCTCTAATCCACGTCATAATCGCCAAATAGCGACTTCCACATTGAGTGATTATAGGTGTCCGAGCAATTTCTATGGAGATGTAGGTTTTTCCTTGATATTCAAGTTTGTTTTCTAGTGAAAATCGTTCATATCCATTTACGTACAAAAGTTTAATGTTCTTTTGACTTGAATAACTAAAGAGTTTTGTCGTTCGAATATAAACTTGTGTACGGTTCGCATGATGTCGGCACCTCTTAGCTCCTCCTGGTGACCTAGTTGCCTGGTATCTAATACCTGAT
The DNA here is from genome assembly GCA_937001555.2 of Hypsopygia costalis. Lineage (NCBI taxonomy): Eukaryota > Metazoa > Arthropoda > Insecta > Lepidoptera > Pyralidae > Hypsopygia > Hypsopygia costalis. Next base: position 28,674,000 of record OW443330.2, read on the forward strand.
GTCATGGTACTAAAATGTTTTTATTTAATTGCTTTCAAGTATAATATAATAGGTAATTATTATAGGTAATTAATTATTATCAATATTATTTTGTTAGTTTGTATAAAAACTCCCACTTATAATAAGCATACCATACCTGCCAGTGAGTTTCACTATCGTACAACTCGCCATAAAATAAAATTCCATCCATAGTACGTATCCTACAACATATTATACCACGAACTGTGAAATTGTGGAATCAACTTCTCTCAGTGGTATTTCCGAACAATACAACATGGGAGCCTTCAAGAACAGAGTCTGTATTTCCCTTAGGGCCGAAACACATAACCGCGTCGCGGCGACGACGCGTCGCAACGCAACTCACCACCGAGCATGGCGTTGCGGCGCCGCGAAACAAAGCGTTATGCTGTCATACTGTACGGCAACCATGTTTTTGTGAATTTTCAATATTATTGAATGTATGTAAAAAAATAGCAAAAAATGTTACATTTCGTTAACGTTAAAGTTTGACTAAACGATTATTTTATGAAACTTTTTGTACACTATGTGCGGCGCAGTGCACACCGCAAAAATCTGCGTAGCGGCGGGCGGCACCGCCGATTTTGGCGGTGCGGTGCCGCAACGCGGGTATGTGTTTAGGCCTTAAAAGGCCGGCAACGGATCGGTGACCCCTTGGTGTTGCTGACATCCATAGGCAGTGGTGATTGTTTTCTATCAGGCGACCCACTCATATAAAAATAAATAAAAAACCATAAAAATATACTCTATATCTTATGATGTGTTTCTATACAGGTTTTGCAATTATTTGAAAAATTAAAATAGATTATTCGAATATTGTTTCATTAGTTGAAAGCCCTAATTGGATTACGGTACATTCATAAAATATTTATAATACACTTGATAATACCAAGATCAGCTTCTGAGAAACCGCATCGTATGAGGCAGGTACATTAATGAGAGACTATTACCGTCAATATCAGATTGGATTGTCGCTTCCTCCGTTTACTTTGATAATGAAGGCAAGTCATTAAGGAATTGCCTATCAAGATTAATGGATATTTCGATACACTGTAGTTGTATCGATTTATTTATGAAAATCAAAGAAAATGAGCTTATCATATCATAAAAATATCGATCACAAATCAAAGAGAACTTAAATATTCATAATCGCAACATTCACAAAAAGAAACTCGTACTCGTAACGTATGGAATGTTACTGCATGGTTTTTGCCTATGAAGTTTCCATTAAAAAGAATATTTATAATGATTAATAGCAAAAAAAAAGGAAAAATAATAAATTAAGCCATTAACTTTCTGTTCCAAGTGTCTTCGAAACTGGACGTCGCTGGATATTAGAAACATAAGTAACAATAATATCATTGATATGCAACAGATCAGATCAGATCAGAGTCAGTTGTAAAACTTATGTACCTAGTATCGCTATATAATCACAGTACCAGAAATACCTAAGTCAAAGTCAAAATATCTTTATTCCTTGGACTTTATAAAGCACTTAGAAACGTCATACAAACTAAATATAAGAAACATGTGTAAATCATTACTACTCTAAATCCGCAGAGCTTAGATTCACTTTCATCACACTATCTTGAATGTGAAAGTGAATTTAAGTGCCAGTTCCGGCGACGGGGCTTCTTGAGAAGAACTGGCAAGAAACTCAAGGCCGACTCTTTTAATTGCCAATATCGTTACATTAAATACAAATACAATCATTAATATAACATAACAAGAGCAATTCATTTCCAAATACTTTTATCATTTATGTAATCTGAGATACAATAGTAAGCCTTTTGACATAGTCTAGTTTTGATAAATCTTTTAAATTTACCCATGGATAATTTAAACGCGTCATTTGGAAGTTTATTGTAGACTAGCTGATGCCCGCGACTTCGTTCGCGTGGACTTTATGATTCCGGCATATTAATACAAATACGAACTAAAGTAGATACATAAGAAAATATTTGGGGCAGTATTATACGTTAAAAGTCAACAAATTATTATTTTTATTTAAGATAGTCACCATATTTTCAAAAAAATATATAAAATAAATGAAGGGAGTCTTTCCTTCGGGAGCTAATATGAAAAGACCTCAAGCGTTACAAATCCTCGATAAAGCCACATTGTTGGCCATTTCGCATTCATCTGAAACGATTAGACAGCAATCCTGAAACATTTTCGCTTTGTCACAGTTTCGTGTCACAAAGCATGTCGGTGTTTCCGTTCTGTATAAATCGAGTAGAATATTGAACATTGTATTTGCGTCCTTCCGCTATTATAATATTATGGCTGCAATACCTGGCGATGCTGCTGTATGATATTATTTTAGCGCCTGATTTCAGCGAGGATTGCTCTCGTCAGGTATGTTTTTCCAGTCCCTCCTGAAGCATCTAAGAAAAACAGTTTCCCCTCGTTGTTTAAAAGACTTTGAGTCACAAAATCTTGCTACATAGCGTCCCGCAAATGCACGCATTCTTCTGGTTTGTGCGAATATATACCAATCGTTCCATTTCAATTTTATCGTACACGTCTACATAAAACTGAATAAACAGACCACGTTAACTTTATATATACCTATATAAAGTTAACGTGGTCTGTTTAGTCAGTTCTATATATTTATATATATTTAAAATAAATAAGACTATTGCGTCTAACTTGTAGCAGGTAAGAATAAAAGTAGCACTGCGTGTGGTTATTTTTTTTACAATACAATCAATATTTTGTTAAACTATTTATACTCATCAGGCTGAACAACTTTTGCTAAGGCGTCATTTTTATATTTCTTATAGTTTAGCTGAACCATTATGGTTCTGCATCAGGTGTTCCAAATCTTGGATTTTTATACCGAGATGGAAATTTCGTGTCCACGTTTTCAAATCGATGCCATTTTCGTAATTGACATTTTAGAAAACCATAGAATTAACACCCATATTGATATTGTAACATTTCAACCCCATCGCACCCCCACAGGAGTGCTCTTGTGTCACGTCGATTATGTTAGATTATAAAATAGCTGTTGTTATCGGAATCAGCGACCCGATAAACCATAAAATCAATACCCATGTCGATTTTCAGACGTTTGCACCTCATTCCACCCCTTTAGGGGTTGAATTTTGAAAAATCCTGAAACACGTGTTTACTCATTTATCTACAGAAGATCTCGTGTAAAGTTTCGTATAAAATAGTCCAACTAATCTTGGTTCCCCATACAAACTTTGGACCCCCATTTCACCCCCTTAGGAGTTGAATTTTCCAAATTCCCGTCTTAGTGAGCATCTACGTCCTGAAAGGAACCCCACTACAAAATTTGAGATGAGTGATTTTCTATAAAGAAAAATTTTCTTTAAACTTTAAATGACGATAACTTTTTAATCTGACATCAGATTTCGATGAAACAAAGCCTATATGTTGCTCAGGGATGACCTTAATCTTTTAGTGAAAACCGCGTGAAAATCTGTTCAGTAGTTTTAAAGATTAGCGAGTACATACAGACAGACAGACAGACAGACAAAAAAATCAAAAAAATCTTTTTTGTGTTCTGTTACTCTGTTTTTATCGCCCACACTCATTTTTTGTTAATTTTATCAAATGTACAGACACGCGGTTCCTACTGTTTTATTATATGTATTGAAGCGTATACATTGACCTGGGAACGAGTTAGAGATTTTATGGAGCCTAGTAATATGCACAGCGAGTTTGTTTTTATTTCTTAAATTTAATTGATGGAGATCACTGTTTTTCCTAAATTTAGTTTGATTTTTATGAACGTAAATAAGATTTTCATAAATATATTGAGAATGTAATGTCATAATATTTATCTCTTTAAATTTATTTCTCAGTGTCTCCCTGGGACTCATCATATAAATAGCACGGATAGCTCGCTTCTGGAGCACAAAAATTGAGTCTACATCCGCAGCACTACCCCAAAGCAATAAACCATATGACATAATGCTGTGAAAATAGCTAAAATAAACTAAACGCGCAGTGTCAACATCAGTCAGTTGACGTATTTTCCTTACGGCGTAAGCTGCTGAGCTGAGTCTACCAGATAACGTTTCTATATGTGGGCCCCATTGTAATTTAGAGTCTAATGTTATCCCAAGGAAGACAACCTTATTGACCAATTCCAATCTCTCATTGTCCATCACCACACTGGTTTTTACTTGTTTCACATTTTTTGTAAAAAATCTAACATATTTGGTTTTACTACCATTTAAAAGTAGGTTATTAGCACTAAACCAGTTTACTATTTTTGAAAGAGCATTGTTTACATCGTCAATTTCTGATTGTTGTCTATTTACCTTAAAAATTAAAGAAGTGTCATCTGCAAACAATACTATTTCGTGATTATTCTTTACAAGATGAGGTAGATCATTAATGTACACGAGAAACAGGAAAGGGCCCAAATCGCTACAGTTGATCCATGTGATCGCTTACCATTAACATCTACTTTCTGAACCCTATCACTCAGATAAGAAGTAAGAAGATCAAGAGCGATGCCTCTTATACCATAGTGGTGTAGTTTTCTGACTAGAGTTTCATGCTGCACACAATCAAAAGCCTTAGATAAGTCACAAAACACCCCATAGGCGTCCCGTGACTCCTCCCAAGCCTCATATATATATATGAGGCCTCCTATAGAGTTGTATATATTGTTACCTGTGAAACTGTGATTTATTTAATCTATTTTCTATTACAATAATTTAATAGGATTAATCAATAGCTAATATACTGGCTAAGACAGTGGATAACACACTGAAAGATTAGGTTTACGATAGCGATATCTATGGATATTTTGATTATTTCAAGGTTATGTCACTGTGGAAATATGTAGCAATTAAATATTTGATTAATTATATTTTAATGAATCGATTATTACTACCAAACGTACGTAACTATTATATGATACTCCAAGGAGACCTTATTATAGACATTTTTGAATTGATTTGATCCATATGGTTCTGTAAGACCAAAGTTATCGAATGATGCGTTATGGCATTCGCTGCCTACTATTGGATTAGATTTATAGGATATCTATCAGGGAAATCCTCTCAGATAGGTAGTCTAAGGTTGGCTGGAAGAAGTCTGCCTTTGTACTTTTCCTTTAAATAAAAGATGCCATACATTAGCCAACATGTTAGCCATGATATGCGTATTGGTCATGTTATCTAACAATATATCTGTGCATGGACGTGTTGTCAATTAATATATCAGCCAACATGATTGACAACACGCCCATACACAGATATATTGTTAGGCAACCTGATCAACACGGCCAACATGTTAGCCAATGTATGGCACTTCTTACTGTGTTGTAAATTTATTTCATGTACAATAAAGATATTACAAACAAACAAACAAAACTGCCCATCCTTCCACCATACAATACAATACAATACAATATTCTTTATTGCACCAAATAAAAGATTACAGAGGTATTAAGTAATAAAAGTACAAAAGGCGGTCTTATCGCTAAGCGATCTCTTCCAGACAACCTTAAGGTAGAGGAAACGAGAATGATAGTAAGCAAGTAGGAGGCGCATAAACTACATAAACGTACCTACATACACACATACATACATATACACGTATACCACATAAACAATAAACATATAACATATTAACAATAAATATACAATATATAACTATAGTGTATAAAAATATTACATAAACTAAATAACAAGCAAGATACATAATAAGTACATACAATAAAGCGACAGACCAGAGAATAAAGGAAAATAAGAAAAGTTACACAGAGACAAGTGAGAGATAGTGAGCTTTCACAAGATTTTTAAAAGCGGACAAAGTTTGTGCACTACGAATGGTTAAAGGCAGAGCATTCCAGAGACGCACAGCTTGTACCGAAAAGGACTTAGTGTAATATTGGGAAGAGTGTGATGGCGTAATGAGGCGAAGAGTTAGAGTATGACGCAAGGCACGACCCTGCACCCCAGTGTGAAATAAGAAGCGCTCTTTTAGATATTGAGGAGTTAAGGGATTAAATAAGATGGAATAAAGAAGGGATAGGATATGACTGTTACGGCGAAGTCTAATAGGAAGCCATTTGAGCTGACAACGAAATTGTGACACGTGGTCATATTTGCGAAGTCCAAATATGAACCGGATGCAAAGATTTTGAAGGCGCTCAAGTTTATTCAATTGCTCCTCAGTGAGATCGAGGTAACAAGAGTCGGCGTAATCAAGAATAGGGAGAAGCAAGGACTGTGCAAGCGCGATTTTGGTGTCCAGCGGCAGAAAGTACTGCAGTCTTCTAAGAGAACCAATGGACGCGAATATCTTTTTACTAACAGCGGCAAGTTGAGCAGTCCAAGTAAATGATTTGTCAAAAAGGATACCAAGATTTCTTACGCTATCGCTGTAGCAAACAACAGTCCCATTAAAAATTACAGAAGGGAAATTAGGCCAGTCAATTTTGGATATCAACCGGGAACTACCTATGATAATGGCCTGCGTTTTTAATGGATTGACAACTAGACCGTGGGAATTACTCCATTCAGATATACGAGAAAGATCTTCATTAATAATGGAAATAGTACTTGATAGATCGTCAAAAGAAGCATGTGTGTAAATTTGTAAATCGTCTGCATACAGGTGGTAAGAGGAGCGAAGTTTAGCAGTAATTGAGTTAATAAATAGAGCGAATAAAAGCGATTCATACCATATGCGATTCTCTGCTTTTCCATTTAACAGACAATGTTTGTCTGTCATTTTTCCGACTAATCTGCTTACATCTGGCATTAACTAGCATTTAGAAACATGAGACGTAAAAAGATATTGTTATAAAGAGCTAGGTTGCGTAAGGTAGTAAGTAATATTTATTACTTTGTTACGTAATGAGATAACGGTCTCTTTTAAGGGTTCGCTAAAGCGTTTAACGAAACTTTAATTAAAAATTTACGAATGCTTAATTGTAAGAGTCGTATTTTACAACGACTTATAAGACCTTTTTATACGCTTATTTGAACCCGAATTCTTTTTAATTAATCTTTTTTTTTATTTCAGGTACGTATAACATCAGCCGGCGCTTGCCGCGACATTAAAACAGTTATTAACTTTGGAAATCTGATCGCGGAGTCGGTAAGTGGGGTATAAAAAAAAACTTGAAATAGTTATTTTAAGTATCAACAAGGTTTTGTTTTAGTTCTCGCGAATGTTCACAGAATTATATATTTTTATTTTATTTCATTTTGAACCTTCTGTTTCTTACAATGAGAATTTAGTGCTGGGCGCAGCTAAATTTATATATAGTTGTACTATTAGGTAATATTTAGTTGTACTAAATAGGCAGCCTCAACGGATTTTTTTTTTGATTATTTTTTATTAAGTTCATAGCATAACTTCTTTAAGCCCCGGGGGTTTCAGAATTATTTTATCCTTTCTTCAACTACGTTCTAACGCCATGGGTTTTTCCAAAATATTTAATTTTGTTTTTATTTCTAAGTAACGGAGTATAATCTAACAACAACTTGACTTTAATTGAACTACTAATTAAATTTTAAATATGTAAATAGTCATAAAATATTTAAATTTAAATCAAGCACTTTTTTGCAGGAAAAAAAAATATTTCTATATTTTTACACGACTGGTATCCTTTTTCCAAATTTACAGTCCCGAATTGTGAGTGCTGACCCCTTGAGCATTTTGAACCAGTGTTATTTGGCCTGGCGAATTGTAAGATGCCGACCACCGTTGTCAATGACGACTCTTCGTTCTTTGGGTGTGTACCTGTAATGACTGTGTAAATATTGACAGTGCCACCAGGTGTTTATATATCCATTTATTCAAACAACATAGTTGTTGAATGCGCAGGCAGGCTTATATGTTTAGCAGTTGCTATATCCTCGACTGAAACGATCTGATATAATGGACAATTCTTTGATGATACCTGAATGTCTCATCAAAGAATTATCCATTATATAATGTTAACTTATGACAGTAAAAAACTATTATTTGCTTTGCCTCTTTTTTATACAACTAAGGTGGCAAACAAGCACAGGACACGACCCGCCTGATGGTATGCAGTCATCGCACCTATTCTATATACTCGCTATACCAGAGGTATCATTCACGCGTTGCCGACCCTGTAAAAACCTCGTCACGCCTTTCTTGTAAAACCCCATACTGTAGACTGCTGGGAAAACCTCGGCAGGTAATTCATTCCACAACCTGAGAGTCCGTGGAAGCTAAATATAATATTATAATTAGATAATCCGACAATGTTTACAAAAGTTGTCAATATTTACATAATTTTAGTTTGCTTTCCACAGTTTTAGAATACACTATTCTGTCATTTCCACAAATGTTGTGTGTAAATAGTTACTCACTCCTTTCATGGATAAATAGCAGAGTGTCACGTTAAAAAAAAATTGACGAATTACGTGAGCTGTTAGGTGACTTTTGCAATCCCGCCAACGCGTCTAGTCTCATACCACAGTATAAGTAATAGTACTAACGTACTCATACGTAGCTCGCGTGGGTATATCCCGTACTGAGTCTTACATTACTGTACTATAGTACTGTTTTATTGCAAAGCAATGAATTAATAACGTAAAACTATTAAAACATGAAATTATATTAAAAATTTAGATACAGCATAAAAGATAAATACTTACATAATTTATGATTATTCCGTACCTTTTTTGTAAGTAATTATGTTAGTCACACTTTAGATTTAGGCAATCACATCTAGAATGCTAACCCGACTCCACATACTTGGGGTTTACGCTACCAATATACATAGGCTACGGTAACTGCTTTCCATCAGGCGGGCCGTATGCTTGTTTGCCACTCTAGTAGTATAAAAAAAAAAGAGATACGCGGTGCCACATAATAAATAATAGCACTAGTGGTGCTACAGGTACTACCCGCGTGCTGTAGATATAGGTGACCGCCTTATACTAGAAGTGTACCTACCTGACGTTCTACGTGCTATTTGGTGTACAACAATATAACCTATGAAACATATTATTAACATTATTACTATTATTAACATTGATATTGTTTACACTAGTGTCTCTTTTGAATAACCCTCTGTATGGTCTTACAAATCTAAACTTGTCTTCCTTGCGGAAAAGGGGACTGGTGACTTGTAATACAGGTGGGTACACATCCACCTAGCTCAGGCACCAGTTCTCTCCATTATTTTAATTGTACCTGATTCAGTGTAATATAGTAAATTTTAATAATGTACATTTAAAATGTACACATGCATTTGGTAGGTCAAAGTGCTACACGTTGCTTAACATTTAGAATTTTGTCCTTTGATTTCAAGTATTGAAACATATTAGTCTAAGTATTGAAACATACGGACTTCAAGGTCTATCATGCTTCATTAGTAATCACTTAATTGAATAATGTAATTCCGCAAAGTTGCTTCCATGTGTTAGACACTAAAGTGTTGTCTTTTTTGAATTATGACAAGGCGAAAGAAATTAAATAACTAGCTATGCTAGGTACTCAGGGAAGGACTAGGGATGTTCCATAATATTTCCCGACCCGGAAATAGTGACTGGAGAATATTAAGATATATTTTTTTAGCTAGGCTCTGTCGAACTAGTTTTATTTATGTGGACGGCACTCTAATTACATAACATTACATAATATATGTATAACATATCCACACAAAAAATCCATAAGAAAACATAAGTTTTCTTATGGATTTTTTGTGTGGATAACATCATAACATCCTAATCTTACGTTTTGCTACAAAATGTCGCTAACTTTTAGAAACTGATACCTAATCCACTTAGTTACATCAATCAAAGGGCCCAATGATCAGCGCTGTCGACGCAGCATGTGGCCAACATTAGTAGAATCGTCATTAAGTGTGCCCAGTGAGTGGGTCACATAACCATGTTTGGTTTGCACTGAGGTTGCGACATAGACATTATTTCTATAGATGTATGGATGTTTTCTGCGAAGCTACTAACTACTTATTCTGACTTTATAACGGTCACTCACTATATTAAATAATTAACTTAAATTATTATTTAAGTTGTTAATGATTTCCGATTTTATTGATATCTGACGTGGGTATAAGCATATCAGTTATAATAACCTATGTATATTTCAAGTTTCTGCAAAAAAATAAAAACGATCGTACGTATTCTTTTGTCGCATTATCCAAAATAATGCTAATGTATAATATTCGACGAGTGTGTGTGTATTGTGGGTACATGTTGACGTTTTTCAACCCGTTCGCAGAGCGGGCATTGAATTTGCACTGGAAATTTCGCAAGAAAAGAGAATAAATACGTCCCGCCATAAATTATACAAGAGCAAACCCAACATAAACCACCACTTCAAAGGAGACCCTTGTATGAGTTAAGACAACCCAACCCGCTGCGAAATACCTAAAAAGGCCGGCCAGGAAATTACCACATCGTAAATAATTCATGTATTATTACTCAATCATGTCTGTGCAACGGTGAACGTTTCAGTGGGACGTTTTTTTCATCGTGTCCCGTTCGTGCGTAAGTTTTTCTGCGTATATTGTCCTGTCCGTCCCGTCAACAAGACGGGCGCATCTCTATGAGTCACGTTGCGTTTAAATGGCGGGAACTGTGTTCGGTAATCAAGTTCAAAAATATAAAATGTACTGTTTCGTAAACTTCGTGTTCCAAGTTTGAAATGTGTTTAACGGTACTTTATAGCGTCACAGTGACCCGACGAAAAAGAGCAGAACGGCTGGCGAGGCGACCGGCGACCGGTCACGGCAAGCGTCACAGGTGCGCCTGCGTTCACTTTCAATCGCGCTACGAATTATCTTTATAGTTTTATTCTTTAATTCAGACCAGTGCTAATTTCCTAGCTCGAAATTACGGCTAATTGCTAATTCTTGAATACGTAATCAACGATTATATAATTAAATCTAGACTCAACTTTTGTTTTTTTATTTGTTTAAACGCTTTATGGCTTGACTTAATACTAAAATCATTAACTACCAGTCAAAGACTTCGGGAAATACACATACAGACATCCAAGAATGTGGTTTAAAAAAGGAAAAATATATTTTTAATATAATACCTTTATCAAGACAGTTCAAATTAAACTAATCTTGTCATAAAAAAAAAAAATGAAAAAAAAAACCTTTATAATATGTAGATACACTTAACTTTTTTTTTTTTTATACTACGTCGGGTGGCAGACAAGCATACGGCTCGCTTGATGTGAAGCGGTTACCGTAGCCATATTAACGCTCGCAACATAAAATTTCGCTCGCGCGCCGTCACCCCCGCTGCCATCGCAGCATCTCCTTCCTTTCTGGTGACCTCACTCACTCGCAGGAACACAACAGCCCTCAAGGGAACCATTATTTGGCTGCGGTATTCTGTGAGGTGGAGGTACATTCCCCAGTCGGGTAGCTTACAATTACGCTCCCTACCTCTCTTTTCGCCAGAGCTTCGTTTGTCAGTCAGCAGGGTGCACCGCGTGCAGGTGAAGTTGGCTTTGGTTCAAAGATGTTGATAAACCACTTACACCCCAACTTAAATGTTAAATTCATACGGTAACCTTATGTTTAATACTTCATTCATGTTTATTTGTTAAATTATACTTTACTAGTTTGTGCCCACAGCTTCGCAAGCGAACATAGAGTTGCAAGGTGTGTATGTTTCAAGATCAAGTACCAATTTTCATCAAAATATATCATCTTAAAGTTTTAATATTTATTAGCGGAATTCAATCCAATCAATATGAGCGAGCCCCAAGATCTGCGCATATGTTAGCCCCATTTTGTCCAACTACCAACTTCGCTAGTTGGTAGTTGGACAAAATGGGGCTTATGGGGATAGAAGGTCGAAAGTCCTATCTTGATTGACACACAAAATAGAAGATTCAATTTAAAATTACTATGTTTGTCTTAACCATAGCTTAAGCTGTAAGTAAATTAATTTGTAATTTGGTCACCTGATGGAAAGCAATCACCACCGCCCATGGAGATCAGCAACACCAAGGGGTCGCCGATCCGTTGCCAGCCTATACTCCTTCCTTCCTTTCTTTCTGGTGACCTCACTCGCAGGAACACAACAATTCTCAAGGGAATTGTTATTTGGCTGCGGTATTATGTTAGGTAGAGGTACTTCCCCAGTCGAGCAGTTTAAAAAATACGCTATGCCCTACCTCTCTTTTTGCCATAGTCTCGTATGCCAGTCAGTCCTCGCTTACGTCACAGTTTAACTGTGGTGCTAGACTTTGCTTATGTACTCTTGCGATAACAACATTACAGTCAGTCTCGATTGAAAAATATGAGTCACTTAGTAAGCTACTGTTGATACGATCGAAGGTTAATACCTATTTATTGGAATAGCTATTTATAATGTGTATTTATTACGTCGATGTACATATCATTACGTAAATATCACAGCCTATTTAGATATTCTATAATATTATTAGTTTTATCGCTGATTGCAAAGAACATGTTGGGAATTTCTAATGTCAATTTTCTTGTACAAAATTATCCTGGAGGGTAAGTACGAAGGATCAGAAAGCTCGTAGAAACAATTCATGATTCAAGTTAATTATTAGTTCTTTAGATAAACATGCAACCAAGATCAGGGGCCTTACCACAAGCTCTTAACGCAGGAATGGAACCATCATGGTTGCGAATTTATGAATGAAATTCATTGATAAATACGCAACCATCATAGTTCCATTCCTGCGTTTAGAGCTTGTGGTAAGGCTCCAGATCACGCTTGACAGCCACATTGCGATTGTAGGTCTTATAGATCTACATAATAATGTACGATATAAAAACAGTACAAAGATCGAAATATCAGGGTTGATGTGTTCTTTGCTTGTACAGGGAATCGAACACAGCAGAATAGACTGAAATGGAGAATGCTCCAGCGACAGAGGGCAGAGACCGCTTTTCTTTATGATAATGATGAGAATCTCTTTCGTTATCATTTCATTTCATGGTGTTTAGAAATAATTATACTATGTTTTTAGTCGGTTATATACACAAAAATTCCGCGAATGTATGTCTCTAGGACCATTCTTTATTGAAATACTATAATTCATAACATGGTAACTTATACATAGGAATGCCTCGGAGATAGGATATAAAACAAATGCTTCTAACATTAACATTTCGGGATTTTTGTATATTTGTTCATTATAAAGGAGACTTTTACATTATCACATCATAGTCACGTCTTGTGCCATAAACAAGCAAACAAGGTAATGGCTGCCCACTTAGCAAAACTTTCTAAACGAGGAAGGCATATTAAACGGTGTTGTTTTAATTTGAAGTAAGTTAGCGTAATCAATTATTATTAATATGGCAATGTATTAACTTTTTGTTGTAACTATAATTCTTGTTATATGTCGATATCGTAAAATACTTATAGACATTAAGTTTCTTTAAAAAATTAAGTAAACAGCCACTTTCACGTACCTGTTAGGTATGTAAAGACATAACAAGAACTTAAATGTTTTACCAAACATACTTTCAACAAACAATTTTTTTAAACAAAATTCCGTAATATTAAAAATAATATAACACATTCGAAAGTAACATTTCACTTCAAATTAACACTAAAAACACTATAGTATCAATGAGTAAAAGTTATGTAAAGAGTGCCTACGTTTTAACACACACTATAAATCTCAATTACTTAGAAGCGATAACCAGACGCATTTCGTAAAGTTACACAATGAAAACTTTGTTATGTAATATTTTCTATTCAAAAAGCAATATTTTACGCCTCGCTACCAACCGATAACGACCGATGACCGAAGCAAAGACCGAAGTTCACATTTTAATTTATTAATTCGAATTTTAAATATCTATTTTATTTACGGGCAGCCGTCGGGCAGCCTACATTTTATTGACCGTTACCGTAGTTTTTTTCCAATGTTTTCGGCTTTGGAAACAAGTCCTTCTACACACAGTTATAGTTTTAAAATTGTGTGGTATATGGAAGTTCTGTTATGTTGTAACCCAAATTAAATGTGAATGAAATTCAACAATTTATTAGGCAAAGTTGCAAAAAGATAAACGAGTTATCTTTCACTTCTTTATTAGATATTTATTCAGTGTAAGTAATGATGTTATATTTATTGAAATATGGCATATGTTATAGGCACGTACTCGTATAAGGTGAGTAATACATATGGTGTCGCAAGCTTCTATAGGCTGCGATGACTGCTTACTATTAGGCGGGTCGTATGCTTGTTTGTCATCTTACTGGTATAAAAAGTGTTTTGTTTTAAGCCATATGCATACAGTCTACTGTAAATGCCCTGTATTTTCACACCATAGTAAATCGTGATCTAGATCGGTTAAAAACTAACATATAAGTAACACAATGGGTAAGTAGTGTTAAAAGTGGCAACTATTCACAATCACATTCATTTAAATGCAAAAATATGTAGGTAGGTATTTTATAATGCCGTTGGTATTACGACCAGTTTTAAGCATTGTATTTCTAAACAATAAGTTTAATAGAGTTTGTTGCACGTGAATAAGGTCACTAGAGCTCGAGGAGATGCTGTATTGACAGTGGCAATTTTGGAAAAATTGACACTGTATGTCATCTAGTCCTAAACTAACCAAAGCTTGGCTAAGATCATGTCAACCTTGACACTCCGACTTTAGGACTGTACTTATGCCATACGTAATAAGAGTTACATTCTAAGAAAAATATTAATGGTTATAAATCGATACCTCCAATGAACACTACGCCAACTCAAAACATACCCATCCAGATACACACCGCTAATATGAGTTATACATTTACTTAGCAGTTTGTATTTGTTGATTTTGTTGCGTCTGTGTGTCTTTTATAAATAGAATTCAGGTAGCATAATGTTACTGAAGTAATGGATCGATTTAGATAAAAAAAGAAAGTTTTAGTTGGCGTAGTGTTCCTTGGAGATATCGAAATAATAAATTATTTACCCTATATTGAAATATACGATAGAAACATTGTTGGTTGCGGAAGAAATTATATAGTGATTAGGTATTACACATGTTTATAGTCTTCATTATACACAAAACCTACGTTTTTCCGTGTCATATTGGTGAAACTTTAATATCGCCTGACGTTCGCCCTTATCGTAGTAAACAGTGATATTTTAAAATTTGCTCAATTCACACGGTACGCTCTTCACACAAAATAAAACCGCATACTTATTTACTTTTTTTTATCAAGTGTCCCACAACTACAGTGTTTACTACCTAGGATTTATCTTCTTGAATACCAAGCAACGAAGCTATAATCGCAATGATAATATTACCTTAAATGTCAGTTGCAATCCGGGCCCGTTCGAGGGCGCCCCACCGTTCAATATCGGGAGTGCATCAACACTCCGTTTTAATTACCTGGTTTGTATCTAAACCGGGTTGTTATGATAATATGCAATGGATATCCTCTTTTTCTAGGGCTGTGCACAGTGCCAGATGCGATTAGAGGTGTACCGTTTCCAAGAATATTGTAACATAATCACTGAAAAACCGGATAAGTGCGGGTTAAACCAATAATAATTGTTATTAGTATTTCAAAGTAACTATTAAGTGTTATTGCAAAATTAAGTATTTATACTAAGAATAAACTTAGCATTGCAGTTGAAAAACTTGCCTCATACGTTCCAACTGAAAATGTAAATTTGTGCGCACAATATTGAGGGATTTACCATTGTATCATAAAGACTAATTTCTTCTATATTAAAATATTATTAATGTAGATTTCTTCTTATTATAATCTTATTATATAATTTTTACGGTAATCAATGACAAAAACAAGTAAAGAACTATTTTCTGCTTTTCTTTTTTTTTTTTTTCAAACTTTAGGATAATAATTTCAGAGATAAAAGTTAAACTTTCGGTGAAAATACTTTCTAGTTAAATATTCGAGTAATAATTCATATAATTTTCGAATATTTGCAAACCCTAAATAGAATATTATTATTATGCGATCGATAAATGCGATATTATGCGGAGCGAGCTGGCATCAGAATATCGTAAAATATAAAACCATATTTTCGCTTTCTATGGCTTCATGGACTTACTAAATGTATGATTGTACAAATTACATAGGGTTATTTCAAGTCCCGTCTCGTTTATGTATTTTTAATAGCGCTGCGTATTTAAACGTTTAATGCTAGAGTTTATGGCACTGTTATCGAAGGTAATCCTATATTGCCAATCAATGTATCCCAGTCCTGATACTCCATTAGCTGTTAAATGGCTTCTGTTTGCGACTTCCTTACGAATGGAAATATAATTTGTAATAGATTTTAACTGCTGTGCGGTCAATCGCACGGGAGAGCGGTAAACTTCCAGTACAAGATGAGAGCACGTAGGAATCAGTCATGTAGTGCTACTCGGAAACCTCTTGTACTAGAAAAGTAAGGATAAGTGTCGTAAAAGTACTTCATTATCTTTATGAAATTATGAAACAGTCGTTTGCCTACTATGATTTTTATTCCGTAGATAGTATTAATGAGCATGTAAATTCCTTTTAAAGGTGAACTCACATCTTAACGAAGTTTAGAATTCTTTAAAGCCACTCTGTCACTCCGCCCCGTTGTTGAGCTTCACTTGACTAGCCATCTCTTTAGGCTTTTAATGCCTTATTTGCCATTTTGCTGTCTCTCACATAACATACACAAGAGGGGAAATCAAATTCCAAAAGCTTTCTACTCCTACTAATTTCTTCTGATTAAATTGGTTGTGAGTTCCAAGGCGGCCGTAGGTTTACCCCGGCACTGCAATTGATTTCACTGTTCATTGCTTTTTTTGGCGGTCGCCGCTATTAAAACTAACTACACAGGAGACACAGTGGTTGGAATGTGTGGTGGGTCTCCGTCCCGTCCCGTAGCCGTCCCGAATCGTCTATATCTACATTTTTTACACCCGTCTTGTTTTTATATTCATTTATTTCCCTACTAACACATCATACGTTCTAATTAATGTATTGCCATTGGACATGTTTACAATAATATATTTAGATATTAAGCTCTAATTATTTAATCAATTAACACCTCAAGACTGTCCTGTTATAGAACGGAATTTATTTACCGTACAAATCGAATTGGCATCAAAGAAAATAAAATCAATATCCAACACCGTCTTACAATTGCCCACAAAACGGTAATATTAGTGTACTTAGCTGTTTGAACAATGCACTGCGGTGAGAATATTGTTGCCAGACTCTTTTTGTCTTTTACCTCGGAAACTGGGGATTCGGCAGATTTACCGTTTTAAATATTTGCATGGCCATGTTTCAGCGGTTTGTACGTACCTTTGAGATTGGCTGTTATTTGAGTTTTCTTTCGAAAGTAATATGCTTGCTTAACACACTCTCCAGTGAATGTTTTTTTTTGGAGGGAATTTTGTAAGGACTATTGATGGTTAATATATTGCTCATGGAGGCACGTAATCGATTTTTTTATACGACTAGGATGACAAACAAGCGTGCGACCAGCCTGATGGCAAACATTCATCGCAGCTATTCTATTCTATTATTATGAGGCAAAGTGGAAAAACATAAAGATGTGGTTTCATAGTCAAATATTTGCCATTTGATAAACTTGTAGACTAAGCAAGGGTGAAATGTTTAAAACACGTCTCCGCTCATCCGAGGAGAGCTTCTCTCCTCTCCGTTTCAATAGCGTGGTCTCTTACATGAATTGAAACTCACTACAATAATAAAATGATTCCTCATCATTGATAAGCTAATGTCATCATCGCTGAATAGTATCATTTGTCCTTATTTCTGTAATTTGTCAATGATATATTCACACGTAATAGTACTTTATGATAGGGTCGTAAACAGGGTTTTACACACGAGTGACGTTTATAAGCCCGAGCTGAGGCCAGGGCTTACCACCGTCACGCGTCTGTAAACGCCTATTACATGTATGTACACGCACAAATATTTGTAGATGGTATCTCTGACTATAAGTACTAATAAACGTACTACTAATTTTACTCGCTTATATTTATTAGTGTTGCGGCTAATCACTGTCTGTAGCAGAATTATCAGCGTTTTGTTACTGCTGCATACATATGATTCTTTTTGTGTTTTTTTTAACACCGTATTTCACTTAAGTTTTTAAGTAATTATTATAAGACTGGAGAAAAAGAATTATGTGTGTGCTGGAGATACAAATAAATGTTTCGTTCATTCATTCATACCATACACTTTTAGTTATTTGGATGAATGAATAAGTTTGTTTGTCCATCAGTAATAACAAAACATAGGTAGTGCTGGTGTGTGCACTTGTACCATTTCTGTCTTTTTGAGAATCTGCCTTTATACGAACAAACAGCTATACCACCCTTTTCACCTACGTAACTATTTTACACTACGGATGTAGCCACTATCAGCTAAATAGTTTTAATTGAAGTAATTATAATATAGATCCAAAACTGTAGCAATCACGGTTAATTAAAGTCTTCTCTTAAATATCAAAGCTACCTAATTGAGTCCATTTATTTTATCTATTTAAGTCTATGCTCCCGGCACAGCAACGTACGGAACAGTAGATTAGTTTCGTACAAACGCATCAGAGGTAGGTTGATACCTACCACTGCTGGATATAGGCTTTCCCTAATGCCTTCCACCATATGCGATCCTCCGCTTGCCGCATCCAGCCGCCTTGGCCGTTTCCTTGAGGTCGTCTGTCTATCAGCGGATTGTCAGATACAGTGCAGTCATAGCTTTGAGACCCTTGTAAAACAAGGAGTATCTTCATTGTCACCCGCTGCTAGTGCAGCACATGCTTCAATGTATCTTGGTGATATAACTCACTCGTAAAAACACAAGGATTCTCCAGGATGATTGTTTTTTGGCCCCTCGGCCAAAGGTAAGGTAAAGACCTTTAAGTTCCTGACGTTTAAGTTCCTCCTTACCAAAGGGTAAGGAGGAACTTAAACGAAGTGCTCGCAATTAATATCGGTATCTGACACCTTTCGCCAGAACCTAGTTTAGTATTCGGCTGGGTGCACCGCATGCAGGTTCTGTTGATGGCGAAGCATTTACACCCTTAAATAAAATGTATTTAGTCCCTGTAAGGCGTGAATATCATAGATCAAATTGAAGCCCAACTTTTCTTATTTTTTCTACTGGCTTGTTTCCTATTTACTACCTCATGGGAACCGTCATGTCTGTTTCTTACAATGAAAGACCGACGCCAAGTTATTTGGCGGCACTCCATGACACTGTTGCGAAGTCGATTCATCGATGTGCTGTGAACAAGCCAATTTTTGACTACATATTGTACTGTGCATTACATCTACTATGCCATCAGTCTATCCTGGTCCCGACTGTCGACTGCACCTGTGTGCGCATCTTTATTATTAGACGTCGCGACGCGCCGGTCGTCGACCCCGGCGACCTGCTTTCCGAAATAAATCGTGAACACGTGCCAGGCAATTGTGCATTTGTCAGCACATTATGCATATTGCAGTATGGACTTGCGAAAAGATCATCTACTTACAAACGCCGTGTTTCGACATAGTTTTGTTAGCAATCATCTAAACTAGGTTCAAAAATTACGTACGTTATCATCGTCTGTATTATTGCTGCTGCGGATAGATTTAACAGAGGGGTATTTCTACTAGAGGATTCTCTGCTGGATCCATATCTATAGAGATTAGCATAAGGTTGACAAGCCTATGCATTGATCTGGACTACTCAATGACATTTAGTTGGTCGAAGGGACTAGCGCATAAAACCAAATTGCTTTCCGCCGGGATTATATCGAATATGAGTGAAAATTAAACAAACTAAGAATGTTACTTTGCCAACAACAAGAATTGATAATAATTAACTAATTAAATCAAGTATATAATTTTAGTCAATTCACAATTCAATCTCGTTTCGGTCAACTTTTATTCTGCGATCGTAGAAAAATTACGAGAATTGGCCTTCTGGTGACTGACAAACATTTCAATAAAACTGAGAGCACCATTGATTAGGCCTGCGTAACGTTCTTATGTCGAAAGAAATAGAACTTAAAAATAGAAGTGCAAGAAACAATACCACTAATACATTTAGAGCACTTTGCTACACCACGAGACACCGAATCCGAAACTCCTTGCGAAAAGATATCCCACGAGTATTGTGCGACTTATCAGGGAAATGAATTAAGTTCTCATGAGATTGAGTTAGCACTACTGTTTCGTTCACTGTTGAGAAATAAAGCTATTTACATCTGTTTTGCTGTTTTATGTAAAACCTACTTGTTGAGATGTAAATGTATGAATTTAGAAACTGTAATTCAATCCATGGTTGCACAAGTGATAGATGACTTGTGCTGTCTGAATTTTTATGCAGTGAGTTTTATAAACATGACGTTGTTTTCTTAGATCGATGTATTGACGGAAAAATGCCAGGTTACAGGACAGTCCCATCACTGTGTCTCCTGTGTAGTCAGGATTAATAGCGGCGACCACAAAACACACTGAAGTCCTCTGCATTCTCGAAGGTTAAACTGCGGCTGCCTTGGAACTCACAACGAATTTAATCAGAAGAAATTAGTAGCAGCAGTAGCAGGTAGCTTGAATTTGACTTCCCTTTTTTTTTTTTTTTTTTTTTATACTACGTCGGGTGGCAAACAAGCATACGGTCCGCCTGATGTGAAGCGGTTGTCGTAGCCATATTAACGCTCGCAACATAAAATAACACTCGCGCGCCGCCACCCCCGCCAATGCAGCATCTCCTTCCTTTCTGGTGACCTCACTCACTCGCAGGAACACAACAACCCTCAAAGGAATTGTTATTTGGCTGCGGCATTCTGTAAGGTGGAGGTACATTCCCCAGTCGGGTAGCTTACAATTACGCTCCCTACCTCTCTTTTCGCCAGAGCTTCGTTTGTCAGTCAGCAGGGTGCACCGCGTGCAGGTGAAGTTGGCTTTGGTTCAAAGGTGTTGATAAACCTCATACACCCCAAAAATTTAAAAAATTTAAAAAAAATTCCCTCTTAGAATTGTGCAAATAAAAGCTAGGTAGCTAATGTATGAGCAAAAAAAATATTTACATGCATTTACAGGATAAAATAAAAGTCGTAAATGCCAATTTACCGAGTATATTAACACCTAGTGTGATGGCGTGTAAGCAAACTAAATCGACCCTACCAGATTATGCATTCGTTTTATAGCACATAAAGTGAGACGACTGGTGCACTATGCACCACTAAATATAGAGGATCGATAGACCCAGACGATTGTTTTTTATTCTGTCTGCGACTCCACTTCGGTACGAATGTCTACGCGCACACTTTAGACTAAAATTCTTGTGACTTTAAAAATAAGGAAATTTTCTTGTGAATTGTGAAAATCAGCAGCGCTTCGTGATGTAACTTCTAACTATCTTACTTCTTTTACAAGCTATTATATCTTGTTAGAAATCTGTTGATATGAAAATAGACTTTGTTTAAAGCTGACTGGAAACCAGCGTTGGTTAGCAGACTGTTAGACACTGGCCAACATATAGCTGAGTCAATACCACACAATTGACTTCTCGGCATTTAATTAAGTGATTTTTTTTATTGTATCATGTGTGTGTGTTTGGTAATAAATTTATTTCACTACATTTTATTAGAAGATATAAAGATATAAAGCAACAACTATGTCTTAGCAAAAACGACTAAATATTGCCACGACCTGATGAACTACACAGGAGAGTAGACAGACCTAGATATTTATTAATGCAAAAGTATTAGTGTAGTATAGTAATTTACTGCATGCAGACATCTTTTCTATTCGATTTGTACGTTGATGACTGTATATTTACTTATCCTTTATTTATATTTGCATTATGTATATTTTAAGAAGATAAGATTCACAAATATATTAACATACTTAGAGCAAATTGGTTTAATGATACACCTATACAAAAGCAAGATTTTTGTGTTCATGGAATTGGTCTACATCAGTCGAGTCTATGGTGTGCGTCTATTTTAAGACAGTCGTACAGTGCGCACACAGACTATAAACTGAACTATTTGAATGCAAGATGGGAATACTAAATAATAGCGCGTTTGGTCCTTTAAGTACATTCCATTTGTACTATAAAACTTAACGCAGCATTAGAAATGTCTAGGAATAAATATATCGTACATTTGCACATAAAGAGACTTAAAAATGTATTTTAGAAACATTTTTTTTTTGCAAAATGCAGTTCTGAGAATATTATCAGAAGCCATAAATCTGACTACAGTTTAAAGTGAGTCAAAGACAACTGAAGTTAAAATAATGCGGACGGAAGACACTCTATTGTTAAATCTATGCCGGCGTCTATGTCGTACGTCTGTTCGGTCGTCTGTCTATCTATGCGGTCCAAATAGCGATAACTCCTGAGTCTGGAATCCCGATGCTGTCTGTTCATTTATGCTGTCAGTTAGTTAAAATTTTCACAAATTATTTTATACTACCGTCGTCGTCAACTCATCCCACTGCTGGGATACGGGTCTCCCCTCAATTGAATGG
The DNA here is from genome assembly GCA_937001555.2 of Hypsopygia costalis. Classification (NCBI taxonomy): domain Eukaryota; kingdom Metazoa; phylum Arthropoda; class Insecta; order Lepidoptera; family Pyralidae; genus Hypsopygia; species Hypsopygia costalis. The sequence continues at coordinate 28,696,474 of OW443330.2, forward strand.
GTTTAGAGCTTATTTGACCACGGTGCTCAACTGCTGGTTGGGGGAGGCCAGTGTTTTCAAGCCGCCCAAAGGCCACTGACTTAGCTTAACGATTTGTCATCTAATGACAACAGCGGGGACCGACGATTTAAATGCCCTCTGAAGCACGGAGGAGCTCCAGTAATAAATAATAATAAAACTCGGTCAGTGTATTAAATTGGTATTTATAAAATAAAATATTGACCGTTGTTCTTTGAACCGAAATCAACCTAACCTGCACGTGGTGCATTCTTATGTTCTTCCACCAGAAATATGATCTCGTGCCAAGTAAGCTTTATAGTTAGTGTTTATTAATTTAAACAATTTACGTGTAACTATGAATAATTAACAATTTATTACATTGACCTTAACAGCTACAAGCCATATGTTGGATTTATATTGGTTTTACTTAGACATACGCGATCTCGATTCAAGGAATACTCGTTTCTGCGAATGCCATATGGCTGTGATTCAGGTTAGAGTTGATTCTACATACGTTTAATGTATTTCTTCTTTTTAATTTAATTACTAACTAAATAATACTTCTCTTAACTCTAGGATAGTATTGCGATGTTGTTCTAAGTAATGTTTAAACAATTAGGAAGGAGCCTTACCGCTTAACTGAAAAGGATTAAGATCCATTTTATGTTTTCGAAAAGCTAATTTTCATTTAAGTTATTTATCTTTAACTGGCCGTGTGGTTTCCGGCAGACTAGAATAGAATCACTCCGTGTCTTCCCGTGGATGACGGGAAGTCTCCACTTCCTTCTGTCTGGGACGGACGAGAGGCGCGTGCTCCTGTAGTGGAGACTAAAATGACCTGATGATGATGATGATAATAATCTTTAACTTGGCAGGTAGGGACAGGGCCACTACGCATTCGATCCACTGTATCTATCTCTTGTCTTCCGGAACTGGCACTTAAATTCACTTTCACAGATAGTGTCATGAAAGTGCATCTAAGCTCTGCGGATTTAAGTAGATAGTAATGATTTAGATACATGTCTTATATTTAATTTGTATGACGTTTCCAAGTGCTTTATAAAGTCCAAGGAATAAAGATATTTTGACTTTGACTTTGACTGTAGTCAGGATTAACAGCGGCTAATACCAAAAAAAAAGCAAAGAACAATGAAGTCCATTTCAACCCCAGAAGTAAAATCGGCTTTTTTTAGAACTTAACTTGGCGGTGGTTATCAAGATCTTTGAACCAAAGCCAACTTCACCTGCACGTGGTGCACCCTGCTGAATGACAAACGAAGCTCTGGCGAAAAGAGAGGTAGGAGCGTAATTGTAAGCTACCCGACTGGGGAATGTACCTCCACCTCACAGAATACCGCAGCCAAATAACAATTCCCTTGAGGGTTGTTGTGCTCGTGCGATTGAGTGAGGTCACCAGAAAGAAAGAAAGTAGATGCGGTGTTGGCAGCGGGGGTGGCGGCGCGTGAGCAATATTTTATGTTGCGAGCGTTAATATGGCTACGGTAACCGCTTTATATCAGGCGGGCCGCATGCTTGTCTGCCACCCGACGTAGTACAAAAAAAATAATAATAACGATTTTATTCAGAAGGATTCAAGTTCTGCTGATGTAGTTCGCTCTATAATCATTCATAGATTAAGGAAAGACAGGTATCCCAGTAGTGGGATGTTGAAACAGCTTGTAGCAGCCGAGCCGAAGCCAAAAACAGGTTCGTTTCCGCATGAGCTATTCAGAATGACATGTTGAGTGTTGCTCAGTTACTCCCCATTAATTAAACCAACCTCACACCATACTTTTAAGGTAATCACTAATTACACCAATAAAGTACAGTTCGATATAGGGTAATTGTCCACATGCTCCTTACTTAACGGTGGTGCATACTGCATGAATTGCGCAATTCGTGCAGAACAACCGCGCTAGCTGAACCTAATTGGTGCTAGATACCCGGCCGGCCATTGTTTGTGGGGGGACGTAAACAACCGCCGGGATATGTAACTCGTTGGAATGCTATTGGATCTGATGCTGGATTAGAGAATGGATGCTGTGAATGTCTCCGAGGATAAATGCATTTAGCCGAGGTATTTGATCCCTGAAGGTAATGCGCAATGAGAGGAAATGTCTTTCTCGAAATGTTCCGCTGGGCCGGTTTTATAGTTATTTCCTAATAGTCCTTTTCATCTAAGCTCAGAAATTCCTCTCTTTCCTTCCGAGATTAAACCTTTAAGAATAGTTCACGAGTTGATTACCACATTTAATGTACCTCCACCTCACAGAATACCGCAGCAAAATAACGGTTCCCTTGAGGGCTGTTGTGTTCCTGCGAGTAAGTGAGGTCACCAGAAAGGAAGGAGATGCTGCGATGGTAGCGGGGGTGGCGGCGCGCGAGCGATATTTTATGTTGCGAGCGTTAATATGGCTACGGTAACCTCTTCACATCAGCCTGGCCGTAGGCTTGTCTGCCACCCGACGTAGTATAAAAAAAAACATCTCATAGTAATGTTTCTTCTTAGATTAGGATATGACGATATTGAAACAGATAATAGCTGCTACTTAAAAATATAAATATTTCCACTCTTTCATCCATATTGAAAACGCACCCAGCGTTTCTCTTATGAGGAATATTTGAAGTACTTAGGTTTAGTTTCGTTTTTAAATAGTATGAGTGATTATGAGTTTTGTTTGTTTACACGTTAGGAAACTGCTGAATTTTCCAAATGTGTACCTATAACATCCATTTGTTATTAGAAAAGGTTGTACTTAAAAACACCATGGTTTCAATTACGTAGATATCAGAGCATTTCCACATCGCATGCACAAACTTCCGAACAGTTAGCCACCACGGCTCGTGGCCACGTTTCCATCATTGATTCTGGTTAATTACGTGTTAAATTATCAACTAGGTGCATAATTTCCAGCGTTATAAACGGTGCACTGTGCCACACTGTGCTCCGATCAGCTCTGTTTCAGCTCACTTAACTGTTACGCATCGTTCAAACGTACGAATGAATCCGGACTGGACCATCAACAGCTGGTTTTTTCTTTATGATTTATCTTCCGATTAGTTAAGGTCGGTTACTGACGAGTAAGAAGGAAAGAAAGATAGCAGTAAGAGAGCTGATCGAGTATTCCTGGCTAACATTCCGACATATCGTAACATAGAAACTAAAATCCTTTTACCACAATACTGCTCCAAATCAAATTTAATCTAGACATTTAGATATGATATTTTTGTGCATTATGAATTTGGTTAAAAAATTTGGACATCATTACTGAATAATTGTTTACAAAAGTAAGATCAAATAAATATAGTATCAATAAAGTCAAGGTAAATAGGAACTTTACTACGCAGCAGTTTTTGAATCTGCTTGTGCTACTGGTCACTGTAAGATAAATGGCCGTTTTACTACTAAACAGATAACGGAGCATTTTAACACCAAGGATAAACCTTATGCAAAACCTTTTTACGCCTTTAACTTTAAAAAAAGATAATAATCGCTAGCGTAATTTTTGACAAGCATGAAGTGATCCAGTATGGTTCGTGGACCAAATTTCCACAGAACCGCCTCACGACAGTTATATGGAACTTAAGGAGCAAATACTGGGAACGATGGCGCCGCGATTATGAATGTTAACGTAACTTAATATTTTTGAATTATTTATTTGGATTGACCCGTAGGCGGTACGGTACGGCTCATACTGTGGTAAAGATCGTGGTGCGAATATGATGCAAAAAAAGAGATTCGTGTTAAATTTATCGAGTCTCCATCACAGTTTTTTGGAGTTTGCGAGCTGAATTTTGCATTCATTTAACTGTTTTGTTGATACTGAGAATTCCCATGCCTCAAAATGAACATCTACTTAAAATAATGGTTTATAAGGAATATTGCTGCAATTAACTCTTTAAGCTATGTGCTTTGAAAGAATTTCAGAAAGAACTTGTACCTAAATTATTCTTCTGAAATCTCGCACGTACAAGTCAAATTATGTATTTCAAAAAAGGTTTCCTGAGGAGAACGGATCTATTCTTTTTCTGAAATACTTTTTCAAAAATATTTTAATTTATTTGTAACGATATTCGTGTTTTTTCTGTGTAATGTACAACACCTTATATCTGTCCGCTGCTGAACAAAGATATCTCTCAGATCCATGGTAACAAGAAATGGTTTTCATCGATTCTCTACTACACTGGCTTAACTGTCTAACATTTAATGTTCTAGTGAGAAGTAGTCCTAAGCACTTTCTGTCGTCAAGTCTTTATTTATTATCCCCAGAGCTATTTAATCACGCGAATGATGTCGACTCATGACATATACGTCTTATACGACAACGACGTTACATTGTCATTACATGCAATAGGCCCCTGGTAGCCAAAGGCATTCCATCAGCACATAAGTACTTTTTAACGGGAAGGGGGCCCACCACTCATTCCCACCACTCTGTCTCATGTGTAGCTAGCATTAACAGCGGCGATCACCAAAAAAGGAAATGAACAGTGAAGTCCATTAAAGTCCCGGGGTATGACTACGGCTGCCTTGGGATTCGCAACGAATTTAATCAGAAGAATTAGTTAGAAGAATTAGTAAGAAGCATATACTGTGTATCTCCAAAAGTGACTGACATTTTATATCAGCTAGCAATCCAACCTTATTATCGATTGCTCTTGTATCACCCGCAATAGATACCCTGGTTTCGTATTACATCACTCAGAAAACACCTCCCACTGCTTTTAAGGACCCCAGATCAGAAATTAACAAATCCAATACCGTTACATCAACAGTTTTATTGTGACAAGAAACTTAGTGTTCGGCGTACTGGATGCGGACTACGCTAAAAAGGGCGTTTGCTATATACAGGCCGGACGCCGCTATATAAGTCGCGATGCGCTCGCGCCTAACGGCGTACTGTGACCTTCTATTAATTACCGTTTGCTCCCGTACCGGTTTGCAATTTCTTCCTATACACGTCGGAGACATCCTTGCAACTGACGTAAACATTCGAAAGAAGGCCATCTGCATAAATTATGGGGACGATAGAAGCCTATGTGGAGTTGTTGTTATATTTTTATAGCATTTTGTTCCGTTAAGTAATTAATAATTCATTTTGTTTTATTTTTATACAAATCCTGATAATAACAGTTTTTGACTTTCGAAGACTTATTCTCTATAATTTGAGATTTCTAAATAAAATCCAAAGATAGATCAAATTAGCACTAAAAATCCAGTTTTTAATATCGTATGTTGTGGAGTAGATGTGTTCATCAATTATCTCTGGATCCACCGAATGATTTTTTTAAATTCCCTAAAATTATAAATTCATTTCCTGAAATTAATGCAGGTGGTTCGTTCCCCACATAAAAATGTGTTTGCATCTGACGTCCTCATAATGATCAGGAACCATGACATGCATGACTAGATTGAACGCGAAAAAAATGTTGAAAATTATTATTTTGAACTGGATACGAAGTCTATAATTGTAATACTGAGAATACATCCAATGAATCATGTAAATCTGGAACTGTGTTACAGGAAAATATAAGGCGTAAAGAATGTTTTAATTTATGAAGAAATAGCGACCCGCCCCGGCTTCGCACGGGTGCAATGCTGATACTAAATGTACTACAGAAGGTCTTTGCGCTTTGTCCTATCCAGTCCTTCCCCAGTTATAGGCACACGCCACCGGCTCCGCGGCCGGTACCGCCACCGCCGTTATGTACCTGCATTTTAAATGTGTAATATCTTCTAAACTATTCATTTAAATTACATGCTGTGAAGGGCCATATTGATCTATATTAAATGCGCAATGTATTTAAGGTACTTAATTGGATAAGGATTACTTCTGTATTGCTTAAAATCGCTTCGTAAATAAGGCATTATTTCTTGTAAAAAGCAAAGGATAAAATAACGGTTATTGTGTGTTACCACTAAGAGATAGACATATACCATCGCGAACTTTTTTGTAGACCATTTTAAGGTGAACAATACTGTACTACATTATTTTGATCTATCTCGTTGGGTTCAGCCAGCGTTTGCAATGAAAGAGCAATAAAATGTGTTTATTTACGACATCACATTAGAAACCTCTAAATTATCAGTGTTTTTCTACTATGTTATGCATATATTATACATATAAACTTTCCAGTTGAATCACTCTATCTATTAAAAAAAACCGCATCATAATCCGTTGCGTAGTTTCAAAGATTTAAGCATACAAAGGGACATAGGGACAGAGAAAGCGACTTTGTTTTATACTATGTAGTGATTAATAAATTAATGAAGATGACGCACATTTGTTTTAGCGTGACCTCTTTTCTCATACTTACCACAAAGGTAGAACACAAACATACGATCTGCATGATTATTGAGTAGAATTCCTTACTGTAGTTTCCAGAAAATCTTGACAGAGAGGTGACCTTAGTGCTCATAAGTACTGATTGGTAGAGGTATACCTCCTTATACACGTTTTACTATACACATATGTTATAATATACCCATGTAACCAAAATTGGAGACTACAAAATTCGCAATTGAATTTCAATTCATTTATTTGTTTAAGATATGGTTCTTACATAGGTGTTAAATTATACAAGGTGCGCATATCTTGCCAAACTTGTTGGCGTACAAAAATTGATCAGTCACACAATGAATAATGCCATCATCATTATCAATCTGTATTTGCCCACTGCTGGATTTAAGCCTTCCCCCAGTGCTTTCCATCATATACGAGCTTCCGCTTTCCGTGTCCAGCCGCATCTTGCCGCTATTTTGAGGTCGTCGGTCCATGTATAGTGGGAGTGTCCCACGCTTCGTCCCCTCTGCTGTAGGACTTTTCTCCCCAATGTGACTGTAATCTAATGACTAATAAACTATTAGCTATGAGATAGGCTAATTTGAACGTAGTCAAAAACATTTTCGCCCTTCATCCATTATTGGGTAAAAAATTGTCAGAAAATATTTAACCCTTCTTATAATCTAATAAAACTCTTTTGTCTTAATCATCTATTTTTTGCAATGAAGACCTTTTTAAGCATTTTATCCAATGATGTTAAATACCATTAAAGTATATTATTGTATTTATAACATCATCGATTTCATCATTCTCTTTGACGTTATCTACTTTTGTCTAATATAACCATCAACACCAGATTTTGCAAAGAAATATGCACTGTTAAATTTCGACACCGCCCTTCCACAAAAAATAATCTCCAATTAATAAACTTAACATTATCTGATGATTAGTTTGTTAATTGAAGATTGTAAATCACAGCTTCACATAACGGGCTTGTACTTATTTATTGTAATGTTGTTCTGATCATAGTTAATAACTGGTATCAGGTAGATACCTATCTGGTAGATAGTAATGACTTGGCGTTAGATCCAGTAATGAGGTTCCTAGCACGCGACCGAAGTACCTACAGCGTTTTCACCACGAAATATCTCTAGTAAGGTGATGTTTATTGATATTATTGTAGGTTAACTAGCGGTAACCCTGCTTTGGTTGTCACAAATATCGTCTATATTATTAGCTACTGATTTTATTTTATACTAACTGTTGTTGTTTGGAGTTTAATGGCGTCGTTGCGTGTGTCACTCTAATCGAACACGCGAGTTGAGCAACGTCAACTGTAGCCTGTCCACGGATGCTTCGAAGGGCACATTAAGTCGGCGGTCCTGGCTGTTGTCAAGTCAAGGTCATTAGGCGGCTTGATAAACACTGGCCTCCGGCAACCCTCAGTTGAGTATCTTGGTGAAGTACACTTTAAACCCCTTCTGTTGAGGGGAGACCCGAATCCCAGTAGTGGGATGAATAAGGGTTGACGACTAACTGTTGTTACTTTTTATTAAATTAACACAGGAAGCATTTGTTTTGTAAAAACAAAGAAATAAAAGCAATTCTAACCAGTAATTGTAAATGTTCTTCTTCACTGTCTCCTTTGTAGCATTGGAAGAGATCCCTATTGGGATAGGTCCGCCATTGTATACAGTATAATGATTTTTGTATTTTATTATATGTACTTATGTTTTATATACAATAAAGTTTTACAAACAAACAAACAGTGGCAAATATCAGAAACCCAAGGAACAGTGTAGCCCTATGGTTAAAACGACTGCTGACTCGGAACTTATAGAAATTAGACGTAAGAAGTTTTGGAATTTTATTTCTTTAGTTAAGAATACTAGGATTCTGAAAGGTTTCTTTCTTTCTGATTCACTGAGTTGCCTCGTTACATCGAAGTTTGTAAGTAAGTCAAATTCCAAAAGCTTCTTACTGTGAGTTCCAAGGCTGCCGTAGTATTACCCCCGGGACTTCAATGTTTTTCATTGTTCACTGCCTTTTTTGGTGGTCGCTCTGTTAATACTGGCTACACAGGAGACACAGTGGTGCGACCCTCTCTCGATAAAAAAAGTTTATAAGTTTTAAACCTAGACTACAAAGCTGACATTTGACTATATTTGGTTATAAAAAAATATATTGTAAATAATTTCCTTCTTAAATTTACTATATTGACCGTAAATATTAATTTTCTTGCCGGTGTACCTACTCAAGTTCGATATCAATAGGACGGAATGTAGGAAGTAAGTGCAAGGTCTTCTTAATATATCAGAGTTAACGAGAAAAATAATATAGAAAGGTATACAATCAGTCATGCTTGATTGATTGTTTATCGTATGTATGATATGAGGTTTGAATAAATTAAATATATTTACGTATGCAATGTTCACGTTCACACAGACATATACTCGTATACAACCACGGAATCCTAGGCTGCGTTGCTAGATTTATTTTAGGACAAAACGGAATTTTTAACTTACTTACCGAAAGTAAAAAAAGCGGGATATGTTTAAAAAAAGCAGGACTAATAAAGAAAAAAATGCATATTCATTAGATAGTTTTTTTTATAGAGTTACTTAGTTAATGGTTGAGTGATTTTGGCACGATTGTACTTAATCAAAACAACAACTTAAACAAAATATTTCAATATGATTTCAATATACAATAATATATAACGTATTGAACTAAAAAACGAAAAATATTTTTTAATATAGGCAGCAAATATAAATGAACGAAAAAGATTAGTATTATTATGATAAAAGCGTGGGGTGCTCGATAAATGATAAAGTTGATTTAAAAAAAAAATTGAAACCGACTTCAGATGGCGAGCGCAGCTTATTGGTGGAATACCCCGGCAGACGCTGCTGCCCGTCTTCCGGGAGAAAAGTTATCGCGTGACACAAGATTCCTTAGTCGCCTTGTACGACATCCAGCGCAGAGCAATGGAGTGGCACAATTTTATTCTGCCGGCTACCATAGTGTAAATTTAAGGGTTTCCCTCGATTTTTCTGGGATCCCATCATCAGACCCTGACTTGGTGAATATGGAACCACCTCGCAATTACCCTTTCAAATAAAAAAAATGAATTTGACCATACGTGCTTATAAAATTTAACGGTTTCCCTTGATTTCCCTGGCATCCCATCATCAGATCCTGACTTGGTGAATATGGGACCACCTTGCAATCATACCCTTTCAAATAAAAAAAGAATTATGAAAATCGGTTTACAATTCGCAAAGATATCGAATAACAGACATACAAAAAAAATATTCAGTCGAGTTGAGAACCTCCTCCTTTTTTGAAGTCGGTTAAAAAATATAGCAAAAGCACCTCACGCTTTTGTCACAATAATACTAATCTTTTTCGTTCATTTATATTTACTGCCTATATTAAAAAAAAAAAAAAATTTTTTAGTTCGATTGATCATTAAAGTATTAGTCTCTATATATAGGCTGAATTAACTGCTTACTAATTAGGTGGGTCATATGCTTACCACCTTAGTTGCAGAAAAAAAATTGCTTTATGGATTTTTATGTAACCTAATGGATTAGTAGGTAATGTACACATAAATTAATTAACTCGTCAATCAAAGTCTAACATATAGTTTGGTCAACTGGGATTTTGAGATAAATATCTTTTTGAAAAAACAAAATCGAGGTCTCCGTGCGCGACGTACGATTAGTTATAGAAAAAAAACTATGGTTGGGGACCTTGCATTTCCTATCATTCACCAAACGACCTTCTGAATAGTAATTTCTATTATGAATTTATGAATCAGTAATGTACATTCCTTCCCACGGTTTTAATGTGCAATTTCGATATGTACTGATAACAGTTATTTTAAAAATAAAATTACATATAATTCGTAAATAAATTACACAGACCGCCAATTTTCTATGTTATTAGTGAGAATTTTATTAAGTGTTGAATCATAATTGGCTTGTGATACTTAAGTGTGTGTTTTTTAATTTGCTTTTTTTTAATGTTTACTTAGATTTGATTTATTATAAGTTGTAATAGATCAAAAACATTCTTGATTTGTATACATAATGTTATTTGTAAGCAATGTCAGTTGAAAAACAAAAATACGGTTCGTCTAATGTAAAACAGCTATCATAGCATATAGGCGCTAGCAATCTAAGAAGAAGCAAAATATTGTTTAGTCAGAAATTAATGAACCAATATATAGAGCAAGTCGCAAGTTAGAAGACAGTCGTTAAGCCAAGTCGGTGGCTTTAAGGCGGCTTGAAAACACTGGCCCGCAGTTGAGCAGAGTGGTGAATATGCTCTAAACCCCTTCGATTGAGGGGAGAACCGTATCCTAGCAGTGGGTTCAATTAGGGTTGACGACAATATATAGCAAGCAGCATCGATGATGTTTATTAGTATACAGAATAATATACGTATTACTTAGACCCGATTAGGGAAACCGATTCGCTTAAACCCCGTCCCGGTCTCTCTTAGATTCGCTTAAACGGGGTTTAAGCGAATCTAAGAGAGACCTCGTCCCCCGATCGCTACCTCAGGCCGCCCCGCGAGAGATCTCGCGAGAATCTCAGGAGAACGAGATTGCATTCCCTAGACCAGATTTTATTATTAGACTGGGGGAGCGACTTTGGCTATATACGGGCAGATGACATATGATGACTATGACGTAATAAAATAATTGCCGCAACGTTTTCTTTAAGTGATTATCATGATTAAGTAAAAAGCACCATGTCAGGAGAAAGTAAAGCCAACATTTTTCCAATATACATAGTTCCAATTACATCAAGAAACGAATTAAGCTAAAAGAAACCATTTGTTACTACCAAATATAATTTTTAAACATAGATTTTTACTCCAGATCAGATTATATAAAGTTTACTTACTGCTGACATATTGTTTGGTGGCGGGCAGGTGCACAGCGCGCTGGAAAGTGCATTTCGCTCGTGACCAAAACAATGCCTTGCAAGGTTGAACCAGCCCACTTTGTTTACACGGCCGAGCTTTTTACTGCCAGTATTATGGTCAATGGTCATTCGTAACCCCTTGTTTGGAGTATGCACTTGTAGCTTAAAGGTCAGGGGGAAGTGAACTGGTAACTGGTAGGATGATACGGTAGTGAGTTAATGAAGTTTTTTTGTGATAATTAATTAATAATGACTGTACTCCGATTATGGTGGTTTTGTTTTTTTTTTAATTATAAGACATGCCTGTCCAAATTTTAATTCGTTGGTAAGACTTCAGTTTTTCCGAATTTTTCCAATTACCTTTCTAAGTTTTCGATAGGTACATGAAAATCTTATTCGGACTATGACGAACATACAAGTGAGGCGTTCACTATAGACCGCCATTTCTTGTACAATAAGTAATGATATCTTAGATATTTTGAATTTAAGAATATTTTGATTACCATAAAGGTAGGTAAACTATAGAGCATGTTTTTTTTATATGAAAGGGGCCAAAGGAGCATGTGGGTCACTTGGTGGAAGCAATCACCATCGCCCATGGAGAGCAACACCAAGAGGTCGCCGATCTGTTACCTGCCTTTTAAGGGAAATAAGACTCTGTTCTTGAAGGCTCCTATGTCGTAATGGTTCGGAAATACCGGGTTCTTTAATATATTTTTTTTGACGCCCGACGCGCGCTTGTGTCACTCCAGCTGTGCTGGAGTGAGGCGGAAAATCCTCTTCGACACCCCATCAGCCTGGTTGCTACCAGACTGACCTCTCATGGGTGAATCAGGCTTTAACTGACTAAAAACCGCCTGCCTTAACTACTTTTAGCCACGATGGCTTTATAGTGCAAATGGAACGCAAGAGAAGAAAGAGGGGAAAAGGTGTGTAGTCTGCGGCGGGCTGGCGGATCTCCAGCTCGTCGCAGAGTACACATCGCGATCGGAAAAAGGGTTCTTTAAGAAAGGCTAGAAGGGGTTTTATAGGGGTAAATGATCTTTCTGGTATTAGCAATACCAGAAAGATTATTAACGATAGTAGGCCAACCTTAACGATAGTGAATTACATTACATTTCCTTTTACCTTGATACTTATACAAAGTCAAGGGCGTCTGTTTTTCTTGAATAGTATAATATGGTAATATATCCTGATTTTTTTTGCAATCCGTACTCCTACAAATAAAGCGAGCGTGTCCGCTGCACTTGTCGGGGTTCCGTATCAGTTGATAACATTGTAAGGACGCGCTAAACGGACGAACAAACACATGTGATGCTGTTTAATTTGTACTCAGCGTGTGCAAACATTGTATTTTACGTCGTATCTTCATTCATGTTTTCATTGATGACTTTTTATTCTGTGGAAAAGTTCTCATGATTCATTATGCATGACGTTTTTGTTAACTTAACGATTTCTATCGACGTTTTTGTTTAATGGCCGTCCTTCGAAACAGCGCTTTTAGTAGTATTTACACGGAAAGAAATCTTTGTTCATTTGCGACTTTCTTATTTGTATCTGTTGTTATTTTTTTTTTAAATTTTGCTTGTGATTATTTCACTTCGTTTATTCTAGTTAGATAATGTTAAAGTTTATATTTATGAATTTGTACACCGTCCAGTTGCACATACAATGTATCATTTTATTTCTGTATTAAACATATATTATTGTATATCTATTGTCTGTATGTATTATTATTAGTCATTTGTTGAAATTCTAACCGAAGAGCAAGTAAATTATTTTGACAATTTCTTTAATCTCAACCGAATTAGTAGCAACCATCTTCAGGCCAGTCTTTAAGGCACTTGAGACCCTACTGGTTAAGCTGAAGGCATTTGTCATTAACCTCAACCAAAGCCCAATTTACCCAATAAAAAAACAAACTTGAATCAATTCAGCTAGCTACAGGTACTAGAGGCAAGTAGCATATTTACTCGTGTTTGCGGCAAAACCTTATACGGCTACAAGAATGTTGAACAATTCAAAGATTTATTGAAACAATAATAAATTTTACAATACCCTTATAAGAACATTCAGCGATATTCAAGTCACACATCTCAATTGACGTCTGCAAATCTAACGTTACTTCAAGATTTTATTATCTCTGTAAAAGGGCCGAGTTATTATTATAATGTTCTTTGAGCGAGATTTACGAGAGCTACTATAGATCTTGTCGCAGAGTGATGTTATTATTCTCCATATACGGCTGGCAGTCTGTCTGTGCGGCTCTTCGCTGTAATTTCTTAGTTATAAAGGCGGTTGTTAGCCACTATTACGTATGGCGATTGGCGGGGAAGATAAACATGTTTTGTGTTGAAAAAGTTTGCAGAAACGTTCTTGATTTGGGTATTGTCAGGTATTTATTCTAGTATATACTAACAGTATTATAAAGAGTGCCTTTTAACCGACTTCAAAAGTTTGTTCGCGATTTTCTTTTAAACAGTGTCGACCTTATTTGTAAGGCAGTGTCGGCTTGCCGCTTTTGGATTGCATAATTTTTGAGAAGGTTTCTAGTATATTATTATTAAACACTGTCAAGAACTATATATGTATATAAATAGTCAGTAAAATTTTAATTGAAGTCTGTTATGTACAAAAGTACATAATAAACATTGGGTTACAATACAAACAACCCTATTATCGGATTTTTGTGGCCCATGCCCATCGTAAAGGTCCATGCTTAGTTAGTTACATAATCATATAAAAGGCGGACATACCGCTAAAAATATTCTCTGTTGTATACTCTGGAGACTGACAATTGAAAAACAAAAGGAAATTCATGAAATGCACTTCTAAAGGTGTTGCAATTGGTGATGCAATTTTGGAAATATTTTTTTTTAACAATGGGAAGCACTCTTTTCAGCCTGTGGAAGCTTGAGACGCCTGAGGCATCACTCACGCGTTGCTAACCTGTCAAAACCCCTTTACTGCTTTCTGGAAGCACCCCATTAAGATGAGTCGTTTCGGAAATTTTCCAAACAAACAAACAACGAATTATTATTATCAGTGTAATAAATTATTTTTTATCTTGTCACATTTGCCGCGGGTTTCCTTGTGTTTATTTTATTAGTGAATCATCAATAAGTAAACAGACTACTTCAAACAGCTACGTGCTTCGTTCTTGCGGTTAAGTTCGGTAGCAGGAATCGAACTATCGACCTCACGATCCAAGTTTTATGTTGCACGTTTTCCTAAGTGAACTACTGCGATGTCATTAGTATGCACAGATTGTTCTTACTTTAGAGGAAATGTGGCTTTTCTTTATGCAAGTTACCCGACTGCTAAAAGACGGTAATGTTTTTCGTGCGTTTGTATTTCTGTTTAATACTTTGACTCGGTCAAACATCCTAAACCGTTTTAAACGGATTTAAACATTATAAGGTATCAATAGATTCTTCTCAGTTGTAGAAGTGACATCGTCTTTAACTCATATTCATCCCTTCTCAATCGAAAGTATTTTGCAAATTTCGTTGAATTTCATGTGATATATTCTTTATTGCGTTATTTCAGGTACATATATAGGTCTTGCCGAGGTTTTCCACTGGAGACTACAAGGTGGGGTTCTTCAAGAAAGGCTAGAATAGGTTTTTATATGGACAGCAACGCGTGAGTCTGTCCTGTTGTGTGATCTCTGAACGCCAATTTTCGTATTTTTTTTACGATCGCAGAATGAAACTTGATTTAATTAATTAATTATTATTGTTGGTAAAATAATATTCTTAGTTTGTTTAATATTTGATCATATTTCGATATAATTTGACTTTGAAGTTTCATATTGTGATACGAGAATACCAAATTTGAGAGCTGTGAGATCGAGACTAGATCAGAACTGAATTTTGATTAAATTTTAATGATGAGAAATATTGCTACCGCCACTCTTTACGATAACAAAGATATTAATCTCGTAATTAATATTTGTAATAAATTCGTTTTAAAACACTCATTTTAAGGCCATGAGTGCCAGCAGTGCTAAGTGTTCTATGATTGCCACACGTAGAAATACTTCATTATCTTTGACAAAACTGGATAAATCATGTTAAATGCATTGTTTTATACCTTGCATTTGTATAAGTGAAATCAGTAAAAGTCGAAAGCTCTTAATGTCTTTGTCTTTATCCTTATTTGCTTTGAAAACCAAAAAATAAAATTACCTTTAACATCCAAAAGATAAACTTGGAGTTTTGTTTCACAATTTACTTTACCACTACTCACACTCCTGTGTTTACGCTTGCATGCTTGTTTGTCTCTTGTGTTTTGGTTTGCAAAGATAGGGCACAAGTTATAAGCGTTAGCGGAAATTTATTTAATTTGCAGTACATAGTTGGAGTTTGAAATCACCTCGCGAATGGCTCCAGCTACAGTATTTTGGCTTTCCGTTATACGTCTGCAGCACTGTTTAGTACTGTGCGAACACTCAAAAAATCATTGACATCGAAGCTGCACAAGATCAAATGGAATATAGCTTATAAGAAGATTCTAAACATTAACAGGCTTTTTCTTAACTAACTTGAATTTAAAAAAAAAGCCTTTCCTAGCGTACATCTAAGTCATAATAGCAACTTGAATGTAAAATTTTAGTGAATCGATCGGCTCTCAACTCATATCACTGTACATATCGCGATTCGTTGTCATTCAATCAGACACTAGGAGGCCTATGGTACAAATATATTAGCAGACGCTTTTGAATTTCATCGAAATCGGATTTCTACTAATACAACACAACTATACCCTTATGTCTTAAATGTCATAGGTGGTTGATCGAAAAATAATTTAGTTATTCAGAATGCGTTTTTATTTTTTACCGCTACCATCTTATCGCTTAACCCTCAATAATCCATCACGTATTTATTCCCCATTCTATATTTGCACTACAAAACCCTTGTTCTACCATGCGTGCCTGGTACCAACGTTTATTTAGCCTCAAGTTTTGTTTAGCTGAATAGTTTTCTGTAGGTAAATGGCAAACAAATGTTTTTGCAGAGGCAGGCAAAGTGCAGTGACGCGTTCTGCATCGCCGATGACAAAGAGGCCTATTGTAGCTTTGTTCCCGCGACTTTCCCTGTAAATATACGGATTGTGCTTGGAGAGAAAATGGTATAATCCCATTTTACTATTGAAAATCATGGAAAGCGTTTTTTATACTATTACGCGACAGCAAAGACAGGTTGTATATATGTATATATCATATACATATTTCTAATACATATTACAAATACGTGAGATGTCCTTCGTCCACTATCTTTTGCTAAGTTTCATACATTTGGATGGACTTATGGTTGCTTGTTACTCTTTCGTTTGTAAAATGGCAGAATGGATTAAATTTAGATCTAACAGCCTTTTCTTATGTGGGTATTAAGAATCATAATGTATTTTTTCTCAATTTCGTGATGCATAGAAGATATGGATAGTTGATAGTATACAATGAAGTTTAAATGTTCTAGATAGTACACAATAGCAGTGCAATAATAACAGTGACGTCATCGATAATATTGATTACATTTGTTAATCCTATAAGATAATTAAGTCTATCAAAGTTGAATCAAAATATCGTTCCAAAAGTATACATTGTATGCTTCTAATTAATAATTGCACTCACATTTAGACTATATATTCTCAATTTGTCTTTGTTAGACTATATCTTCTCTTGTATGCGGCCAGCATACAAGAGAAAACTTTAATTTGATTCTCTACCAGTAGGGTCAACAAATAAATATTATGTACAGAAATATTTTTTGTGATGCGTGTGAATCTGTAACTAGAGTTGTCAGGAGTCCTTCGTATTAGCATACTTATACTGTGGTATTAGTGATGGAAGCAGGACTACGATTAAAACCGAACAATACACGGTATTATCCTACCAAATTATAGAGGTGTCGATGTTCGATTGTAAGCGGCATTTTTACTTCTTTTTTCTCCATAAGACCTTTAATTATAAGGTACATCCTTAACGAAAATATTAAAACAAATATTAGCAAAATTGGTCGAACCGTCCTCGAGTTTTGCGCTTAGCAACATTCATTTTTATTTATATAGATATGACGATTAGATACTGATGCCCAAAATTTAAGACCAGTGTGTTAATAATTAGGTGCATTAAGAAAGAATGACGATTAGATAATATCTAATCATCATATTATTATAATATTATTATACTGGCTGGTAAGTCCGGGTTCCAGACTTTTTGACTTGCCAGCCCTATGCCCAGCTCAGAGGGCCAATTCTCGTATTTTTTTACGATCGCAGATTGAAAGTTGACCGAATTGAGATTGAATTGTGAATTGACTAAAATTATATACTTGATTTCATTTATTAATTATTATTAATTATAGTTGGCAAAGTAACATCCTTACTTTATTTAATTCTCAGTCATATTCCGATATGATCATATGATCCCACTTAAATTAAACTTTGAAGTTACATAATGTGATACGAGAATACCAAATTTGACATTTGTGAGATCGAGACTGGATCGGAACTGAATTTGAACTACATTTTAATTACGAGAATTGCCCCTCTGGGATTTATTTTGTGCATTGATTGCTGTGATTGATTATACGTTCATTGTAACTAGTGTAATCATTATCATTTTTTTTGTGAGAGGGGGGCAAACGACCATGTGGGTCACCTGATGGAAAACAATCACCACCGCCCATGGAGATCAGCAACATCCCTCCTTTCTGTCTGGTGACTTCACGGTATTCTGAGAGGTGGAGGTAAATCATTATCAGGTACAGGCCTTCCCGAATTATTTCCACCATTACGATCCACTACTTTTGGCATCAATCCGCTTCCAGCAGCTTTTTTAAGGTCATCGGTCCATCTAGAGAGGGATCCCACGTAACTATTGTAATAAAGAATAATTAAAATAGATTGCATTAGTTATTGTTTCTTAATTGATTGCCAATCAAAGTGTTGTTGATTGATTTAAAGTCTAGACTGTTGTAGCACTCGTATGATTGCCAACATCAAATTATATTAATAAAATCTATAAACATTAAAGCCGACAGGTGACGACGACAGCGGATTTCCGTTCTTGACACACACCGAAAGGAAAATGTTAAGATTGACATCTTAGACCTTGGACGCACAGATTCAATACTAGATCGGCTGCATTACGATCGATTACGAAATCGAGTGGTCGTTGCTAAATCGATAGAACGTAGTGCACGATATTTGTAAATTCGGTGCATCTACGAATCAATACCATATATGTAATAATATGAGGTATATATACATATATTATGAGATATTGTATTATATATATGGTCATATATGATTTGTAGATACATGATTATATATATATATATATATATTCCTGGACAAGTTACACACAGCAATCTAAAGTCCCAAATTAAGCAAAGATTGTACTATGGTTACTAGATAACTGATATTATACTTAGATACTTTTTTTTTAAATACATACGTAATAATACATAGAAAACACACAGACAAAAGTAAACAGACATGTTCATGCACACTGTTATATCGGGAGCGGGACATGCTTTGCAAGCGTGGGTTCGAATCCCATCCTCGTCGCCACTGTTATATCGGGAGCGGGACACAAGTGAAACGCGTCGCTAGTTGATTCGCACTGGTCTTTATTACATATAAAGGGCGGTGCGCAGCACTCACCTTACGTGTATCTACCTACATATATAACACACACAAATATTTGTCTTGTGCGGGATCGAATCCGCGACATCGGAGTCAAAATGCCCATTGCTAACTATTCGACCACCGAGCTCGTCACGCATAATTCGTAAAAGCCTGCACTATACTGGGGCCCTACCGCCGAAGTTAAAGCCGATTACCATCGGATTCTCTGCATGCGAAAATGAAACTACTGCTTAGACTGTTGGTAAGTATGTTTAGCTCAGCAAGTAGAACCCCTAGAGCTCCACCCACCAAGCTGAAGATTTTTGTCAATAGCCTTCAGAAAATACCAATTTTTGGAATCAAAAAATTCGGTCGTAATCGGCTTCAGCTTCCGCGCTAGGGCCCCTGGTTACATGAGTGCATTAAGTATAATCAATCTTTTCAACTAATATTGAAACTTATGTGCACATAAGCTGCACTGTATTACGAATATGTTTAAAACCGCAAGAGTACACTGAGCTAACTCATATAAAAGAAGAAAAAACCACTAACCGGGGAAATTAATTATTATACTAAATGTATTAATTTTTGGGACCATTTTTATGCAAATAATAAATAAATAAATATTTCTGGACAATTTACACAGCGCCATCTAGTCCCAAATTAAGCGCAAAGCTTGTGTTATGGGTACTAGACAACTGATAAATGTACTTAAACACATTTTTTTTTTATAAATACATACTTATAATACATAGAAACGCCCAGACCAAGACAAACTGACATGTCCATGCACACAAATCTTTGGCTTGTGCGGGGATCGAACCCGCGACCTCGGAGTCAAAGTGGCCATTGCTAACCCTTCGACCACCGAGCTCGGCAATGCAAATGTTCAACAAAAAATACAAGTGGACAATGTTGCCATAGAGTTAGGGAGATCTAATCTGAACAAGAAAGTTGTATCTCAGGAATATTCTTAAGAAAGCTTAAAATCAGTGAAATCAAAATAAACATTAATATTTGTAAGTGGTTGCGACGTTTTGCCATAATAATCATTATTTAATAAACCAAATGGATTATTTAAATTAGTCATTAATTCTTAACATTTTGTCCTCCTTTCATAAAATACTGTTATTATAAAAATAACAGTTTAAATTAGTGAAATTAAATATATTAATATATTATAAGCGCCATACTATTTTAATTTCATTAAAAATTAAGTTAATGTTTGTATTAATAGGGTTAAATGGTAGTTAATTAGTGCAGTTTGTATAAATTAAATTAATTGATCATATTCTCAAAGGTCAACCAACAATTTATGTTAAAAGTTTGTTAAAAGGTAAGAAAGTAACATAATACAATTCTTTGTATATTTTTTTTTAAATAAGATATTATTTTACATTTTTTTTTGTGTATTCCCTTGTAAAATTGTAAATAGGTAGCACACAACCTTAGTTTAGTGGTAATAGGGAACATGCAAATATAATATTTATGAAAATTTTGTTATTAAAATGTTAAAAAAATATAAAAGAAGGGCCACTGCAAGGTTTATATTTTATATAATGTTGTTTTTTTAACAATAATTACGAATTTAAAGTATCTTGAAACGGAACGGATTTGAAACACCAATCAGCGTTCAGTGACGTCACTCCTGTTATGACAGTAGTTAATTTGATGTTACAGCTAATAGAAGTGAACATTAAAACGAAAATTAATTGTGTTTTTCGAATAAAAATGGAAGTTGGGTTTGTCAAAGCTGATTCTAGGAATTTACCAAAAGTTAGTGTTGACATGGTAGTGACTTTTTTTGTCGAAAGTGCAGAGTTTTCAAGTGTAGAAATGAAAGGGACTAAACTACTACGGTGTGTAAATCATAGTTAGTCAAATTTGTATGTACTCTGTAATTTGTATGTTCTCCAACTGTAAAATAAAAAGTCATAAGTTTGGATAAGTATTAGGTAGGTTAGGTAACTATGTTTCTTTTGCGAACAAGCAGATTAACTAAGCGTACCTATAACAAATATATCCGCCGACTTACGTCAAAATGGTCTTCACAGCATCGAATGATAGTCTTTGAGGAATAATTGTCATTTCTCTTCGCAGCTTGAAACCACTTTTTTCTCAGTTCTGGGTCAGAGGGTCCAGTCAAAAACAATTTATTTGGAAACTTATTTGAAGTAGATGGACACATTGGCACAAAACATACGTCAACACGGCTTTTTCTCGGAGTAGCGATTGTATAGTTATGATCACCTGATGTTGATGGATAGTCCATTTTAATTTTTTACAAAAAAATATCTCGAAAGTCGAGAAAAATGCAAAAGTATGAAGCCAGTGAGGACACAAGCGCAGTACAATCAGTGGGCCAGCGACTAATGACAGACAGGAGTGACGTCATACGAACTACAGATCCGTTTTCGCGGGAAAATTTAAATTGACAGTTTTAAACCGCATTTTTTGCAGTAAATTACAGTATTTTTATTTTTTAATATACTTGTGGTCTATACTACATGGAGTTCTTTAAAATAAACACAAAAATAAAAAAAACGCATCTTCCCTATTGTGTTTCTTCCCTGGTAGATACTCAGGAGCTCTACCGATTGAGCTAAATATATTTGTCAGTAACTAAAACTTGAGACCTATTTTTCGAATCAAAATATTCGATGGTAATCGGCTTCAGCTTCGACGATAGAGCCCCTGACTATATCAGAACTCTAAAGTAAATATTTTATTAATAGTAAGTTATAATCATCATCATTATCATCAGGTCATCTTAGTCTCCACTACAGGAGCACGACGCTCTCTCGTCCGTCCCAGACAGAAGGATGATTTTGGCCTACACTCCCCACGCTGGCCTGACGGGTTGGGGAGACCTGATAGATGTTTTATAATGTATTTCTCTTAGTCGCCTTGTACGGCATCCACGGGGAGAGACGGAGTGATTCTATTCTAGTCTGCCGGAAACCACACGGATATAATATATAATCATAATACTATCCAAATAGTTATACAACTTTTGCACCGTACTATAAATAAGATTTTGAATGAATACCACTCCAACCTTACACTCTTTAGCCGATCACTATCTCGATGTCGAAATATTTGTAAACGGTATCGATCGTAGAATCGATACGAAAGTCACGAGTATCGATTATAAACCGTCGAGAGAACTATTGTAAAAAGTGGAACACGATGAGCACTACCGATCTGATAATAAGACCGTTTAATTCGATTAATCTTTGTATTAACGATTATTTAGTCGAGGAGAAATTGAAAAAAAAAACAACGAGTTTTTAAAAGACTTTATTTTGTTTGACCGAATTTGTTTTTAGTTTTTTTGGACCTCATATCCGTGTTCTTAGTAAAATATATTTGCAAATAAAATATTTTGGGCATTTATTCGAGCAAAAAAGACACGGAATATTGTTATTTCTTTTATTTGAAACCAAAATGTTACATTGCAATGTAGCACGGGTTTGTGAATATTATTATTTTCAAAATTATTTTGTCTAATTACTTCTAATTATCTATAATTGTACAATTATAATTCGAATAATAATAAAATTATAATCGTAAAATAAACATTTTGATATTTTACGTTCGACTTATTTTATTGTCGATCAAAGTTTTGGTGGAAGGTTCATTTTAAAAGGAAGGAAATTACTTGTGGAGAAAAAAAATTAGAACGTTAAACTACTAAATGGCAGTAAAAATTGTACATATATTTATTTTTTAATTTTTACGATCCGTTTAGGGGCTTGTATCTGTTACAGATTTGAAACAGATACAAGTAATTATTTATTTAAAACATGAATTAAGTTAAATACATTTTTGGAGCGCTAGAAAAATATGATTCTCAAAATGATCGACCGAGCAAATAAGTTTCAGAATCTGGATGAGAATGTCAACGTTTTATTTTCTTTTTTTATAACCAACAAACATATGTCATATATCGTCATATCGTGTTTTATGTTTATGGACGAATGTTCTTGATAATAGTGTACTTGTATCATCCCATTTACTAGTGCAAATAAAATAGAAATGATAAAAAATGGGCGTATCCCCTTTTTTATAACCTTGTTAGAATAATGCATTGCCTTTCTAAGGCGTGTTAAATACTTAATTGTCATATAAAATTAATCTACGTCATTTAAAAAAATAACTGTCTTATTAATTTAATTCAAAATGTTTATTTGAGTACCTAACTCCTACAGAAGCCATTATCTATTTGCCGCGTGTAATGTCATAAATATTCATTTATTATATTGAAACATGTCGGAATCGAAATCAATTTAGCTACTGTATTTGTTTTTAAAGGCTTCCCGGTGTTAATCCGACAGACGAGGTCGCAATAACGTACAAAAAAGAAGTATACTTATTAGTGCCGGCGTAAAATGTAACGCAATTGAATCTGAACTGATCGAAATTTAAAACCTTTATTTTATAATTTAGATATCTAAAAAATAACGATACCGGAATATTACAATACCGAAATTATTAAGATACTTTAAGGTATCGAAATTTAAAGGTATGACGTCATACCTTTAACCGATATATCCAATTTTTTTCGGTTATTCAATCCCTGATTTAAAGTAATATCAAATAAAGTCAATGCTAACCTAACCTAACCTATTTTGCACATTCAAAAATACTTATTGCCATCAAATGCAGGATTTGATTGTGCGATCAGATTAATTTGAAATGTGTTAATCAGGTTATTTTAGAGGAACAACGTACCCTATACCTAACAGCTAGTGCGCCCCGTGTGCCAACCTTCCGCGGTTATATCACGGTGATGCGAGTCCCTCGTCCAGTAAACCAACCAGACGAGAGGACCTTTACCTGCTCCGCTCTTGCGCTCGGTAAACCAACCGAGCACGCAAGCGGAACAGTAGCAGGTCTTATTTTAGAGGAACAATTTAATATTTTCCATTGAATATTATTGTCACATTTTTTGGGGTGTAAGACGCTGACCGTGAACTTAAGCCAAAACTAACCACACCTGCTCGTGACTCTGGCAAAAGAGTTATAATCCGCCTAATCTCAACTAACCAAAAGGCCTCAGCCAAATAACAACCATCATCTCATGCAAGATTGGTGTTCCGTGTGAGTGAGAATATCAGTACTGTGGAGTTGCTGCTAGGGATTACAATCCCGCGAAACGGGATCACGTATTCCCGCGGGATCCCGCTGCTTTTATTAATCTGCTGGATCCTGCACTTTCACTTACAATACGTTAAGTTAGTCATCCTCTTCATTTGTTAAAGTAACAAAACGAATTCAGGACTAATCTGCGCAAACACAGTTGTAGTTTATTGTAGAGACGCATTTTACGAGTATGTTATGACGTCATTATGTAAATACTTTCTGTTACGAGTAAAGTTTTGTTGATAATTTTTATCTCTAGCGTTTTAGGGAGATACGAAACACTTCATTATCTGCATTGTGTTGCATCAGAGTTATTAATTTACTAGCTTGTGCCCGTAACTTCGTGCGGACGTATCCCTTGGGAATAAAAAAAAAAATTTCTTAACGGATGCCTAAATCATATATATATATATTTATTTTTTTATACTACGTCGGGTGGCATACAAGCATACGGCCCGCCTGATGTGAAGCGGTTACCGTGACCGTATTAACGCTCGCAATATAATATATCACTTGCGCGCCGCCACCCCCGCTACCAACGCAGCATCTCCTTCTTTTCTGGTGACCTCACTCACTCGCAGGAACACAACAACCCTCAAGGGAATTGTTATTTGGCTGCGGTATTCTGTGAGGTGGAGGTACATTCCCCAGTTGGGTAAGTTCCCCAGGTTGGTTCAAAAAAGATGTTGATAAACCACTTGCACCCCAAAAATACTTGCATTATATGTCAAATTTCAACCTAATCCGCCCAGTGCGCAGACCAAGTATATAGTAGACTAGCTGTGCAACTTTGTCCGCGCGGAATAGTATTTTTTTAATTAATAATAAAAATAAATATTTTTTTTTAAATAATAGCTTAAGTTACTCCTTATTACATCAGCCAGTGAGAGTCACGTCGTTATGTTAGAGTCCCGGTCCAGCTGTTTCAGAGTAAAGCTGGAACAAACAGACAGACAGACAAAAATTGTAAAAAAAAATATTTTGGTATATGTACCATGCATTTAGTAGAAAGCTATTAATTTAATATTACAAACAGACACTCCAATTTTATTTATCTGTATAGATATGTGATGTATGCGTGGCGCACGTGTCAACAGTAACAAAAAAAAGGAAAAAAAATACATTTCCCGGATGTACTACAGTAACGATATTCACGGCTTTATTATAAAATGTGCAATATTTATGTTTATCGCGTAACCTCATTTGTTTATCTGCTAACTTGGCCTCTTTGAAGCTGTCCGTAAAATCTTATCTTCAAAGCCAGTTCAGGCTCACCTAACCCAGTAACGCCAGCAACAGTTTCAGAGAGTTAATCCAGGCGGGCCGCTAGTGATTATACAGGATTTCAAATTAATTATAGAAATTTTTAATATCATAATAAATTCAATGTTAAAGGTAAGGTAGGTAGGTAAGTAGGAGACCACAAACCACGTGGATGACGAGGGTTCATAAGGACATGAAGATGATGGGCCTAACAGGCAGGACCGACGGGCTCGAGATAAATAAACCCAACCTTGGACTGGCTATGGTGGACGTTACTTAACTTGCGCGTTTGATTAGACTGACACGCACGACGGCGCCGTCAAGCTCCTCAATAAAATGTATGTACTCGCTTCATCATCATCAAGTCATTTTAGTCTCCACTACAGAAGCACGACCCTCTCTCGTCCGTCCTAGACGGAAGGAGGATTTGGCCTACACTCCCCACGCTGGGCAAACGGGTTGGGGAGGCCTGATCAATGTTTAATAATGTATTCCCCTTAGTCGCCTTGTACGACATCCACGGGAAGAGACGGAGTGATTCTATTCTAGTCTGCCGGAAACCACACGACAAACTCTTGTACTCGCTTAATAGGATAGAATCAATCGAGCGACTTTTAAGTGTCGCAAAAATATTTCTGACATGTCGACCACCAGGGTCGCCTTTGCATTCCTTCCTCGTACCAAATGAGATATTATTGACAGTTAATTAAACCAATGTTTACACCGCAAGTGCTAACTATTGTGAATTAATCTTGCATTCATTAATCATATGTTTATTTAAAATGTATTGTGCACGTGGTATGCAGTTCGTGTTATTGATTAAATATTTTTTTCTAATTCGACTTTGAAGGTCGATTGCGTGTTTTTTATTATAATATACTTATTTATTGTTTTGGTAATATTGTACCATTATAGTATCAAAATGTTCGTTTATTTGATATTGTTTATACACGACTGTCCAAGGATGAGGGTTATGTATGCGAGTGTCATCATTTCGTTATATCCTTTAATTAGGTACTGACAGTATAATTTATGACAAAACTATAAAATAAGGGAAAATTCGTAATTTTACATTATTCTTCGTTTCATTATTTTCTAAAATTTCACGAAGCCTATTCTCATACCTGCTAAATATATATAAAAAAAATCATGCAGTTTTGGAGGAGTGCGATCACAAACACCGTGATACGCGATTTATGTATATAAAGATTTAAGTAATAAAACTTAATTTACATTAAATATTACATACTCGTACATGCCGTGTTAACCTTAAGCTCATGAAAAAAGCTAGTGCTACAAAGATGTCGTATGGCGTAAAGTCTACCGCTCATCTCCGGCCTAATGTGTCGCTACGTTTATCTCAACTAACAGATGTGGGTCATTTGGTTTTAACCGACGCGACAGGTTTCGGACGCGTTTGAAGAAAAAATATGGTTCCGAAACCGTTGTTTTAATCTAAAATATTATATCTTGTTTTTACTCAAGGACATTTTTTCACCATAATTTATTCTTATCGTATTCTGTGTTTTATGAACAGGTTGTAAAGTTATTATAATTTGCCAATACACGATAGTGCGGATTATGCAAAATTTCTTTCGCATTTTTTATTTCGTCGTATTAAAAATCTAGGTGATTAGGTATTTGTCACGCTACCTGTTTTTATCGACATCTATATTTGTTTTATATGAGGTTTTAAGTGTTTCAATTTACAATATAACACGGTCTCGTTTGCGTATAATTTATTGATATGTAAAATGAAGTATATTACCTAAATTTCTTTTTGTGGTTTACAAATGTTTGATGAGACACGCACATTTATTTGTAACTGATAATTATTGTACTTATGCATAATTTTTGAATTTGATGTATTTAACTTAGCGCCTCAGCAGACAATTCGTTTTCACTGCGATCTTTTGTTTGTTGCATGCATGCAATACGAGTACATACAATATGAACAACTCTACACGCCGCTCCTTACTCCTCGCACCAAGAAAAGGTGTACAGAGTTGTTGAAATCTAAGGTCCTTAGTAGATACAATTTCGTGACTTGGCGATTATTATTCGGAAGATGTTGAATAGCGCTAAATGACGACCGAAAAGGACGAAAAGGTAATTGAACTTCTTGACTTTGATCGTCCAGCACTGACTTATGTAAATGCAACTTCATTTTAAATCACTAAGATAGACTTTGAATATTCATTCACACGTAGGTAATAGCGGGATTTGGCAACGTGAAGCTATGTCCGCTATTTTTGAACAAATTACGAAAACACTGCAATTGTTCAATATTGTATTTTGTGACGACGCATCAGACATTCAGGATTACTAGGCATTTTATTAATTGCTTAATTTAATAATTGATTTTCATTTAACTAAAAAAAAAAACAATTTGAATCGACTGTAGCCCAGACGGTACCGCTGCAGATTCAAAAATGAAACTTGCTGGAAAATTTGTTTTTTTTCAGTAATTTTTGTCATTTGTTGTTTTGACATTTTATCGTAGTGTGCTGAGATTGCGAGGTTTTTTTAAAAATACTACAAGCACAAATTGCGTGGCCTCATTTAAAAATTCTGATCTCATGCGTGGAGATATATATATTTTTTGTTGAGTCGTTAATTTTTTTCTATTAACCTACCTTGTCTAAGAATTCCTCACATATCAGGAAGATTTCTGACATCTGGTAACCCTATTCGGTCATGCGTGTCCTTATTCTATAACCCTGTCACCGCCGCCGCGTCGGAAAAAATATCGTTTTTCACTCGATAATTGGCGTGACTCAACTCGATATCCTCGCGACTTCCGAGGTATCGGGTACTGATATCGAGTTACCCTTGTACCAACATGCCAGATGTCCTTACCGATCCGTAAATACGAAATACGATATCTGAAAATAATTAAGGTCATGTTATTAATCGGTAATGGATATGGTCTTGGTTTATAATCTTACGTAACGAGCGAGGCATGAGATGGATTGACGAGCTCGGTGGCGTAGCGGTTAATGGCTTCGACACCAACGCTCGTGGGTTCGATTCCCACATAGGACAAACATTTGTGTGCATGAACATGTATGTTTGTCTTAGTCTGGGTGTTTTCTATGTATCAACAAATTTACAAAAAAAACAGTTGTCTAGTACCCTTATGTGTACTAGACAACTGATAGAGCTTCGCTTACTTTGGGGCTAGATGGCGCTGTGTAATTTGTCTGACAATATTTATTTATTATTATTTATATTATTTACCCGACTGGCGACACTGTAAGGAGGGTAATGTTTTTGAAATAGGGTTTTTTTCAAAATGAAAGTAATTTCATCTATGATTCCACTTTTTTTTACTTTTTTTTAGGGGCATACTCATTGTCTAAAACTTATAAATTCATTATTATGAATAAAAGGTAAACCATGTATCGAGCGCACCAAACAATTGTGCAAACCATCTTACAGCACATTAGGTGACAGGCTCTTTATATTGATATTTTTGGCAATCGAGCACTTTTGTAGGGAATAGACAATGTTGCTAGTACTAATAAATTCAGTTCCGTTGCTGCTTTTTTTGGTTGGATTGTACGAGTATATTAAATTTAAAGGAATTTTTACTTGTTTAAACATGAGCGACGCTAAAATATGTAATGACGTTATAAGACTTACATTTCAGTCTGAAAGGGCTTTTTCATTAAAATAATTAATAGTGAAAAGAAACTTTGCATATACATGCACTTAACATGTACATAAATACTTGTTAAAACAGAACCTGCTTATACATTTAAACCATTTGAATCTACCTCTAACATCTGGCATCCATGAATAAAGTAAAGTGACCTCATAATTGCTAATGAGATTCATTCAATAGTCGCTAGTATTGGCGGAAGCACGTGCGCGCACAGGTGGGCGGGAAATGTCGCATGATGGGCGAAAATATAGCAGGACATGTGAATGAGTATACGTGATAACACGTGACCTACACATTTCGTGTAATGCACAACCTTGATAGTGTGGTTACGCATTGCATCCGAATCCGATCCAAACTCGAAGGTCTTTAACATCCCTTGCTTTGACACTGCGATCATATTATGGACTGCAATCGTATTATGGAGCAGTAGGTATGTGTATGTAATGTAACGAGTATCAAATACGTTCTAATTCGGAACGGATTTGGATGCATTGCGACACCGCTCTTCGGATTACAACCCGGTAACTTCATACAAATACTATAAGTTATGTTAACGTTACAGAACATAAACGAGTGGCAGATCAAACGGTGACAGATTCGTTTCAGAGGGGAGATGAAGTCGATTTCTGAGAGCGGCGGAGAGTGTCCAGTGTACAGAAATGTACTCTGTGTCAGCCTCATACGAGTAGATGAATATCACCATATACATACTATGTATAATAGAAATCTCACACTTCGAACCAACAGATTCAGCTTCACATATGAGGTGACTTTTTAAATAGTGATGTTTTTGCATCTTCAAGTATATCAGTGGTGTTTGATAATGTGTTTAAGGACCAATATTTGTAGATACTGCAGACACAAACCAATCGTGAAACGAAGACCATTCTGAGTATGCCCCTGAAAAAATGGGAAGCGAAATGTTTGGTAATTTCACTAGTGAATTTGATTCTTTCTCAGTTGTATTGTCACTTAATTCACGCCTAGAATATAATGCTTGCTTTCTCCATACTTTAAAACAGTTTTCATTATACGTCTTGCATAGTAGGTATCGTTTGATTTGAAATTTAAACTAAAAAAGTTATTTGTCATAAATCAATGTGTGCCACCAAGTTCATTTGTTGAATGTATAAACAAATTTTGTAAGCATAAGAACTGCTTAACCTAAGTACTCTCACATTTTTCATCCCTACCATTTGCATAGTAATCAACCGTTTGCATAGAAACTACTTACTCTATGATATTATCTGTGACCCTCTTGTTGCCATATGAAAATTGATACAGTTCTCCATATTTTAGTTTCAGTCCATTACTCTAGTTTTGTGCCATCGGCTCGCTTGATGTACGTCATTCAGTAAAAAACCATGTCTAATTTTATGTAAATTACACTATTACTTCTGTTAGGCGTTAAACGCCGGTGGCCAGTAATAGATAGTTAGGGTCGCTAATGATTTCTTTAGGAAATTATTTATTTATTTAATCTTTATGCACATAAAAACAACGTACAAAGGCGGACTTAATGCTTTACAAGCATTCTCTACCAGTCGACCTTAGGGTGATGCAGAGATAAGAATAGATATATAAGATAAGACATAGTGAATAATAAACATTTTTCTTTTACAAAGGTAGGTTCCTTATTATGCTTTACGAGTTAATATTTCCCTCGATAAAAAATATAAATATATGTACTTACATAAATCGAGTTTTTTTATTTCATTATTTTTATATGCCAATTGGTGGACTAGTCCACCAATTGGCATACATATTTTTTCAAATCTGTCTTTACCTTACTCCATAATGTTTTCTGGCCCCCTCTTGTGATGTTGTTGTTTTACAAAACTATCAAACGAAATAGATTTTTTGGACGGGATACCTACCAATTCGCTAAAAATTGTAATTACTGCTGATTTAATGTACCTTATACGTAGAATTTTCAAAATTCCTTTCCATTGACAAGCTAGGCCTCGAAAAAATGCCAGTATCAAATTCTGTAGTTTTAGTTCAAACACCTAACGAATTATCTCTTTATATTTTAGTAAACACAGTATCTAAACGAAAAATAAAATTAATAACTAACAGGTAGCAACCCTAATCATTATACGCTCTACAATTCCAAAGTATATTGTAGGTCAGTAGGTATTCAGTGCTTGTACGGACGAAAGGAAACTAGTTATATGATCAATTTGATGATTGATTGTTGAAAATTGGCCAGTTTGGGTAAAGACGCCTTTCGGTTATAACTGTTAACACGTGTGAATCTTTGAAATACTTAATTTGGCTTGTTTAAGAATTGTGTTTAATAAGGTTCATATTTTTTCTCATTCACTCATTCGGTAGACCGAATGAACGAAATCATTGCAATTTTTTTTCGGCTTAATTCAATTGCTTGGAAGATCAAGTAATTGAATTAGGCCTTAATAATTTTAGGATCTTAAAAAATAATCGTTGCTTCACTCAAAAGGCTGATCCTCTTTTTCAGAAACTTGATTGATCATGTACGTATAATTCACATGTTCATAGCACATTGTAATTGATTTAGTAGTTTTTAAGATATCGAAATGAATTAGAGAAATAACCGCGAGATCTCATTTGGTGGCGAAAAACGGGAACAACCAGTGCAATTACAATATACCGAGTAGCAAACTATACAACCTGTTTGTTAGTAAGCAGACAGCGGTGCGTAAGGCGTTACTGTATGACAGTATGACAATGTAGAAACTTCCCTTTCTGCTATTTTGAAATTCCCATTTATTTTAGTTTTATAAATAATAGTACTACGTACAGTACGGCCACTCCCTGCCGTTCTCTTGTGTCGACCTCACCTCCCCTCTGAGACAAATCTGGAACAGTTTGTATGGCACCGCACGCACACACACTCATTCGCGCTCTGCACAGACATCTTTGTTTATGTAGTAGGAAACGACGCGACATTAAATGTTAAAGCACACCTCCGACACTCCATACAAATTTTGGCGCGGCATTTATTTGGATCAACCGAAAGAGTAGGTGATAGCCCTCTGAATCGCACAGTCCGCTACCATTTCGGCTCCAATATGTGAGTGTTGATTGCAGGAAAATCGCGCCCTATGCCGCGGGAAATGGACAACACATTCTTGTAATATACATCTAAACATAATACATTAAACTATATAGTGTAAGTACCCGTCCACGTTCTCAGAATTTCAAAGCAAAGATTTAAACTGCCGTAAATTATGACGAGTCCACCGACCGGTCCGCAAACTTGTAAACGAGGCTCTTAGCCGCTTACGGACAATTATTAGGTGCGTGGTGCAAGTGGACGGTATATTATCTGCTGAGCAATTAATATACATGTATAATTTGCTGGCATTGCTTCGGTAAATAGCTCGTTTGGATGTTTGTGACTTGGTATGATAGTTGTTTTCAACGTTTTGCAAATTCACTATATTTTTTTACTAGTTTGCACTAACGTCTTTGTACCCTAATATCCCGGTATCCCTTAGACATTTTCAAAAAGCCTTTCTTCACGGATGGATGCTTAGTTCGTAAACAGTCGTCGTTATGTATACCTATATTACAGTCAAAACTTCTAACAAGTCAAAACCACCTGATTTATAATAGTTTGGTTTAATATAAGGTTCAATATAATTAATACCCAAAGTCTAAACTTCTACTAGGTTTAACTAGTCGACTTCAGGTCCAACTTCAGGTCGAAAA